>CM057455.1:941973571-943306785 GCA_016271365.2 Neoceratodus forsteri
TCTGATCTGAAAAGATTTACCTGATGGTGTGAGCACTTGTCACATTTGCCAAAGAATGTAGATATTGCATTAATTCTGGATTATCTTGTGTGCCTGAAATCTCTAGGGTCGAGGCCAGTATCACATATAGTGTGTTTGTCAGCTATTTCTGCTTACAGACCTAAAGACTAAGCTGATCAGTCCCTGCTCACACAGCCATTTTTAAGAGGTTCTTCAAGGGTCTCTCACACATGAATCATTGTGTAAGGGTTCCTGTTCCAGCATGGGATTTGAATTTGGTACTGGTTCTGTTCATCAACCCTGCCTTTGAACTTAGGGCCACTGCTGAGCAAAATAAATGTAACCTTC
This sequence comes from Neoceratodus forsteri, assembly GCA_016271365.2. Classification (NCBI taxonomy): domain Eukaryota; kingdom Metazoa; phylum Chordata; order Ceratodontiformes; family Ceratodontidae; genus Neoceratodus; species Neoceratodus forsteri. The sequence continues at coordinate 941,973,920 of CM057455.1, forward strand.
AAAACATTGTTTTAGTGACTATCAAATCAGCAAGGAGGGTTAGCAAGATGCAGGTGTTCTACATTGATCCATCATATCTAATTTTCCACAGATATGTAGTGTTCATGACAAGTGTGCAGTTTCTTCCTAAGGTTGTATCAGAATTTCACTTCAATCAGTCTATCACGTGGCAGTGTATTTTAAAAGGACAATGAAGGAGAGGCAAGACTGCATACAGTACACATTAGAAGAACACAGAGAATCAATACATTTAAAACATAGGCCATTGGAAGAAATGACAAACAACTGAAGCAGGCAGGCCTTCTTCTCCTCACCATTAACTCAGGACACCTTGGGTTCCATCCAGGGCCACATCCTGTTCTTCATCATTTTAAATGTCCTCCTTCAGCCTGTGTCTCAACACATATCAATATGTGCATGGACCACAGAATACATTTTTCCTCTGAGGGCTCTGCTTCTGAGCAGGACATGACTCTGCAGCTTGACTTTGACAATATCATCAGTGGTTCATTTCAAAGCATCATTTCCTCTTTCTGATCCCTGATTGTAAGAAGTAAAATGCAAGTTTAAAAAAGATCCATGTCTTTATGACTCTATATGCTTCCCCTATGAAGAAGCCCTCATCTACAAGAACCTTGGTGTGTGTGTCTAGGTAGGAAACCTGGATTTATACTCTCATATCCATTCAGCCATTGAAATCTAATCCCCAGCTATTCAGTGCAATGTCTTGCCTTCTACTGCCAGCCTTCCATGAGATTATCCACAAGATGATCGCATGCATCTTTGACTATGTTGATGTGATTTACAGTTCTGCAACCATGTCCACTGTACACTGGCCAGACTGAACATTATCTTTACCTCATTTCCTTACCTCATTCTGCCACTTTGCCCTGAACTGCAACCCCCCCCTCCAAACCCACTACTGCTCCTTTACATGAACATCTCTCTGCCATCTGAGGATGGCAGGTTTCTCTCCCACAGTGCATCCCTTCTCTCTAAATTCTAGTTTGGGTCACTCCCCTGCTACAGTACTTCTTATCCCGCACTTCTTCTAGCTCTTGCAACTGACTCTTGCTTCTTCTCTATTCTTCAGTCTAGAACCACTGTAGGCCAAACAACATTTTCCTCCACCTACCCTCCTCTGAAATATTCCCTCTTTCCCCATTTGCTCTTCTTCCTCTTCTTTTTCATTCAGATTCCTCCTTCAAAATCTCACTTTACATCACTGCTACTGCACCCAGCTCCCCACCCCACTCCTTCCTACTTCTTTGGACTTTTTTCTACTTTGGTGTTGGGTCTACTTCCCTCTCCCTCTTATTGTTAACTGTGGTTCAGAGCTCAGAGCTCAGTGCTTATGTTACATACTGAAGCTGGATGTTGTAGTTTGTGCTTGGATACAGAGGCCAGACCAGTAAGTAGGATAGGCTTGCAGGGTACTACTAATATGAAATGATTCATGCTTAGGTACTTTAGCATGGACATGAGTAAGTCAGTGATTATAGTACATGTGAACTGGATAATATATGCAAGGTGCTTAGATGCTTGAACTGATGAGTCACTTATGATATGATGGTTTTATCCTTTCTCTGTATCCCACCTGTAGGGAGGAAGCTTAGTCCAGAATTATGAGACCCCCCCAAAAAGAATTATGATTTTGATGATTGTTCTGTATCCGACTGATGAAGTTGGGCAGGAAGACACCCCCAAGAATATGAGTAGCAGAGATCACCTCCTCCAACTCCGGAGAATGTGACCAGTAGCATGCAGGAGAGGAAAAACCCCCTTGGGGGAAACCTCTGAGGAACAATTGCTACTGACCTACCCGTCCTTATGGGCATATTAAAGGAGAGTAATCCTAAATATTTTAATCTGCTAATCCAAACCCCCCCCCAATAGTAGAACTCAAGCCAGAGAAACTGAGAACTGAAGACAAAGGGTATTGTGACATGTCAGGTGAATAGACATGCATTTAAGTAGTAAACTCCAGTTCCAAGAATCCATGAGCAGGCCAGAAGGAAGTAAAGTGGAATCCAAGGGTGATATGAGTCGAAATGACAAGATGCAAGCGATGAAGCACTCCAGCAGGAAAGGAAGACTTCAGAGAGGAGATCCAAGAAGCAAACGTTCAGCATCCATGTCTAGAAGGAGAAGAGTACTTGCATATGTGATTATGTAGAAGGCAATGGTCAAAGAGCTGAGCTAGAATCTGGACAGACTGTAATGGTAGTAGCAAGTAAATGCACCAAGTCAGGCAGTTAATAAGTAAGTGAACATGGCAGCTGATCTCTCGGCGAGATGCACAGCTTATCTATCAGCTGGAGAGGTAAGTAGGTGGGGGGCTAGCTCCAACAACAAGAAATGCAGCCAGACCTATGGAGGTCAGCTGGAAGGAATAGGACGTGGCAGTTAGTTTCTCTGCGAGATGCTCAGCTTATCCGACAGCTGGTGAGGTATGAGAGAGGTGGCTAACTCCAGGTAACAGGAAGCACAGCCAGACCTACGAAGGTCTGCTGGTAGTGGTATGATGTGGCAGCTAGGCCCTCGGTGAGATGCACAGCTTATCCGTCAGTTGGTGAGGTAAGACAGAGGTGGCTAGCTCCAGGTAATAGGAAGTGCAGCCAGAGCTACAAAGGCCTGCTGATAGGAAGAGGATGTGGCAGCTAGTCCCTCAGTGAGATACACAGTGAATCCATCAGCTGGTGAGGTAAGTAGAGAGGTGGCTAGCTCCAGGTAACATGAAAATGCAGCCAGACCTATGGAGGCCTGCTGGTAAGAATAGAATGTGGTGGCTAGTTCCTAGGTAATATGCATGGCTGAGCCATCAGTTGGAGGGGTAAGGCTATGAGAATGGTACTAGCAAGGAAATCAGAGCTCTGTGCAGATTGGGATGATTGCAAATAATGTTTACATATACAATTCAAACAAGAATGATATCCCAGCTAGAAGCTCTCGGTGAAGAATATCTGATGAGTCCTGAATAGTCGAGCTTAGGAGTCCTAGATGTTGATAACAGAAGAGGCTGAGTCAAATGAAGTAGTGTTGTCACAGGTACCAGAAGCGGTAGAGCAGGAATCAAGATAGTGAAGGTTTTCAGGAGAAGCTTAACTAATTGTCCTGGAAAGAGTGAAGCTGAAGTAATTCCATATGGCTGAAGTGGCAGGGCAAAGCATCCAAGAATAGATGATGAATGTAGATCAATCCAGACATGAGTCCATAGTAGCAAAGGAGTTCCTGGGCTGGCGGACAAGGCAGCAGGTAGGTGTATAGTAGAATGTATGAATTTCCAGGTTCTGAGCTGGAAGAGGCAGGTGTAGAGCCAGCCAGATGGGTGAAGGCAGGTCGTAGCAGCAGGCGATTATGAAACAGTAACAGATAGGTACAAAGGGCCTCAGGGCCCACAGGGCACAGGTCTGATGAAATGCAATGACTATCCTCTGGCCCCGAGGGGTGAGGCAGGTTGCAGAACAGAGGTAGATAATGTGATTGAAAGTCGAACTGCATGCAAATGCAGAAAAGCAGTGAAGTAGAGAGGAATAAAGTGTAAATGGTATTGTAACGGCGGCAGTATGCTGAATCAGGTTAGTGCGAAGCAGCACTGTAATTGTAAGGCATACTTATGAAAGTAGATTGATGCAGTCGACTGACGTATCCTGAAGATTGAGGATGGTAGGGATTGCAGTGAAGAGACCGTGGCGGAAGAGTTGGCAACTTGATGAGGCAATGAGCATCCTGAATCTGTAGATAATCGATGACTGAGGCAAAGGTGCAATCAATGAAGAAGAAGATATGGAATAAGGTGAGCAGAGTGTCCTGGCAGAGATGGTAGTAGTAACTCCTGGAAGTTGAAGTAGCACTGCGAGGAGTATCCAAATGTTGAAGGGAACATAGCATGCATAAGTATGGAGCAATGATGGAAGCAAGGGTGGACATATGCGCAGGTCAGGAAAGACATAATAAACAGGCAGCACCTTAAAGGTGAGTCAAAGTCATATCAATACAAGTCAAATGTAGAAATAACATATGAGGATAGGTTGAGCCTTATAGCAATATGCCTGAAGCAAGACTATAGTCTGTGACAGAAACTAGGTGTAAGAAGTTGTAATCCATTTTGTCCCATGGTTATCTGAAAGTAGCATATGGAGAAGCTGGCTCAAAGAGCCAAGCAAGTAGCTTGCAGCACTAGAAATATCTTAAGTTAAAAACTGGAGTGAAGAGATAGTAGCAGGAGTGCTTGAACAACGTAGGAACTAGAACTGAGTTGCTATGGCGTGCTATGCAGACATGAGGTGGTGACAAGTTGCTTCCGAGTGCTTCCACAAACATGGTTAGGAGGGTATCCGGGGGGGGACAACTTGTCCCAGGTAAAGAACTGCCAGGATACTGGGAAGGCTACGCAGTCCAAGCTTCTCATGAGATGTAGAAATACGCTGCCAATTGATAAGTCACAATGCAAATAGTAAGAAATACAAATGGATGTGTAGCACGTGGCAATACAAATAAGGAACTTAGCAATATCTGAAATGAGCTAAGTGTACAAAGTATGACACTAGCATTTTCTACTAGCAAGTGAGACAGCAGTCAGTAATGGCAGTGTACACAGAGTTTTTACAGGCACGATGCAGTGTGACATTGTAGGTTATATGCAGTACTTGATATCTAGTGGAAGAGCACAACAACTTAGTAGAATAGCAAGTCCTATAAACTGTTGTTAAGGAAGTCATAACATAGGACCCAAGAAATGGCATACTCCTGGGGCGAGCATGCTGAAACGGACCATAGAGTGTGAAGGAATTATGGTGATCCTAGTGGGGGTTATAGAGGTTGCATGGGTTCCCCATGAGAGCATGTTGCCATAGGAATACTGAGTCTGGAGTAGGGGTAGCTGGAGTGATAAAACCAGAAAGCAGCCAGGAAGCACCAAACGTGGAGACCGGAGCGAGACGGGTAGTAAGCAGCACCGGAGCCGGTGCGTGGTCATACCGTGTGTGAGGAACATCAGCTGTAGTCCAGAAGGCACTGAAAAATAAACAAGGAGGACCTGAAAATGTTTAATTAAACTGTGTTGTGGCAGGCGTGGCTGCTAGAGAGGAGGGACAGACACCCCCATGGCTGCAGAGGAAACGCAGCCAGCAAGGAGCTGGCAGCAGCAGGGAGAGCAGGACGGAACATAAGCGACAGCCCTGGGAGGCGAGGCATCCAAAGAAGAGACTCCCCCCCAAGAAACACACTGAGAAAGTACAGGGAAACAGGGGACAGAGAGAGGCATGAGGAAAGGGAACAAACAGGGAAACACGGAGGGGGGGAACAGGAGCAAGAAGAAAGGGGAGCAGCCATGGACCTGCAACAGCAGGAGCAAACGCCGAGTGTGATTCGCTCTAAGCAGGATGATGGGCAGCCTGATGATTTAAGTAGGTTGTGGGGGAGGAGCTCTTCCCCCACTTACCTTTGGGCATAGCCCAACATTTACTCTTGCATGTGGCAGTGTTGTTTCTATACAAGGTATTTCTATTCTCCACTCCCTACCTCTAATTTGGTCTGAGGAGTTTTGTACAAAATATTTATATAATAACTGGTGATCCTTGTTATCAACCCGTTTTAGTACTGTAAAGTCGATCAACCCAGGGTTGATACAAAAAGTTGTATCAACCCGGGTTGATACGACTTCTCGGCAGCCTCCGCCAAAAGCCTGCAGCACTACATTCCAGAGTAAATAGATTCAAATGATAACAACGTCAAGATTTCCTTAGTAGCACGCCCCATGCCAGCACGCTATGTGATGTCATTCCTTGAATAGCGTGGGGGCGTGCCTACTAGTAAGAAAAGGAGATCTTTTGCCTCTCTCTCTTCTTACTGTTAATTGTTCTATTGAATTGTTTTAGGATCACCAGTTATTATAAAATAAAACATTGTGTATGGAGTAGAATTGGGTTTTTTCACACTCATTGTGTGTAATAGTCACACTCGAAGCCGCTTCCTCGAGGTTTATATATTATCACACAACTTAGGTGTGTAAAAAACCCATATCAACTCCATACATATGCATTATTCTCTATATAGTATTTTGTACCCACACTGTTACTTTTTGTGTATTTTATATCCATTGTTGAAATGTGTTTTCTTCCAAATTGCATTCTTGCTTTTTTATTCATGTACTTGCATTCTTTCTGTATTTCCTGCCCTGAATCACACCTGGAATGAAACCTTGGCACAGCGTGCCTTTCCCAATTACCAATTTATAAAAAAATAAATAAATGAATACTTGTGAATATGAAAGCCTTCCCACAGACATGTGTAAGTTTTGGCCGCATACTGTAGTATGCAATCATAGCTGAATGAGGCCACCTACAAAGTATTTTAACTTTGCATGCAGTTACCATGACTTGCTGCAAAAATTGTGCAACTTGTGTAAAAATGACTGATGCATAATTTTTGACGAAGATGCAGTAAAGTGCAGAAACTATCATAAAAACATGAGCCTCTGAAAATAAGGTGCTCGAGTGTTGTGTGAATTAGAAGATGCAGATGCATGTCAGATCTGCAGGCCTTTGAAAAGGGATCATGTGATCCAAACACAGCAGATGATGTGTGGCTTCTCCTGTGTTGCACCTTAAATAAACTATATACTTTGTAGCACATCAAACAAACTTTTTTGGAGCAGCACCATTCTTACTTGGGAGGTGGTGGGTGTCAGATAATATTTGTCTGTTTTATTTGTATCTTTCTTATTGTGAGCACTCACTGTCTGGTTGTGTTTGTATTAAAAATGCATCAGTATCTCTTTCTGACATCTTAGAAAAAATATTTCATCTCTAAAATATCAGACTAACACAGATTTTCAGTATTTGTCTCCTCCATTATGCCGGGGATGGGTGATGCAAGTAGTCCCTTGTTCCCCAAGGTGACATCAGACTGCTGGTGACTAAACGGACTAAGCTATGTTGTGGGTGCTGGAGTGAGACATCCCATGCCATTATTTGTACTGGATTGAAACTGTATTGTGTGGCTGAGGTTTATATTTATCTATACTCCTTATACAGTTACAGTGCATTTCATTTCTTTTGTTTTCATTTCGTTTATTAAAGGTTATAATCCTTGAGCATAGCTCATTTACAATGGTGACCCATGTGAAACAAACAACATAATATACAATTACAGATAATATGCACACAGAATGAAAAAAATGTTTTACACACATAGTTTAATAAATAATCAGACAGAATTATACAAAGCAATGACAAACATCCTGTACTGAAATATGGTGCAAAAGCCAATGTTTCAAAGTTGCAACTGAAGGCGGTTTCGAGTTCAGTAGTCTGAATTCAGATGGAAGTTGATGCCATAAAGAAGGCACAAGCTGGATAAAACAAATGCAGAAATCTTTAAATTTTTGTTCTTGGAACCACCATTTCACACAAACATGAGTTCCTCAAAAAGGAATCAATTCTTCTCTTGGATGATTGTTTACTTAAAGGGGCACTGTCAGCATCTGACCATCATTTCTGGCTAAAATCAAACAGTGTGCCTCTTGATGCAAACCACTAAACATACTGTATGCTGCAGAATACTTCTATGTATAATAAAGGTAATATTTTTTTAACAGTTTTGCACTTTTTAAAACAAATACCTTGTCACTCATCCCGATGGCGATGCTCCACGTTTCCGGAAGCACATCCAGGTCAGAACCCCCTCAGGGACGCACATCTGCCACAAGCACGGTCCTGAAGTACATTTATGTCATACACTGCATATGGCGTTACATTGTGCCTGTACCCCACATGATTAAAAAATGTTCTGTTTATCGGCGCCAGCAAAACGAGTGCTGGGAATACTTTAATTCATATTTTATGTCATGGCTGAAATCCCGCGCATGCACACTGATGGCATGCTCGCGCATGCATGAGATCTTTAGTCATGCCATTGGTGCACATGCAGTATTTCGGCCACGACTTATAAATAAGAATTAAAGTACTTCCAGTGTTCGGTTTGCTGGCACAGATACTGTAAATGGGGCATTTTAGAATCATATGAGGTGTAGGTACAGTATAACGCCATATGCTGTATATGAAAAAATGCACTTTAGGATCGTGCTCATGGCAGGCGCATGGTCCCTACCTGGATGTACTTCTGGAATCGTGGGACATTATGACCGGGACGGGCGAAAAGGTATTTGTTTTAAAAAGTGGCAAACTGTTAAAAAAAAATTACCTTTATTATACATAGTAGTGTTCTGCAGCATATGTTTAGTGGTTTGCATCAAGATGCACACTGCTTGATTTTAGCCAGAAATGACGGTCAACTGCTGACAGTGCCCCTTTAAATAATCAGGTACTATGCCAGAACAATGTTGTGCTAACAAATACTTGTGTGGCATCCTTCTGTTAGGCATGGGAATCCAGCCCAACCTAGAATAAAGCTCACAATGATGAGTGTCCCTGGGGCACCTAAGGATTAGACTTGCAAGATGTGTATACAATATTTCTAACCTATCACTTGAAGTGTAATCACAAAGAACATCTGCATAATCAAATAATGGAAAAGTCTGAACCTGAACTACTGTTTTTAGAGCTACAGTACTGTGTTGAGGCAGTATTGATTCTTATACAGCAGGCCAACCCTTTTACCCACCTGGGCAATCAATATGTCTATGTAGGTATTACCTGATCCATACAGAAATATGTGAGCTGTGTACATGCAGAATGCATGCCACGTGCTTAATTGTGCAATGTTTGCATGCTCTTCACATACACTATGTGAACCTAAGTGAATGTATTTGGATCAATACTGCAATGCATTAACTCAATAAAAGAAGTTTTAAAAAAAATAAAAAGCAAATCAGGTGCGCATGCCGCAAGCTTGACATGTGTGCAACAGATAGGATGGTGTGAACATTTTCTAAAAATTACATCGAGTTTCTATTTTGCATGCTTGACATGAGTGCAGCAGTTACTGTAAGCTGGTGTGAACATCATTTACAAAACACATCAGGTTCACATGCTGCACCCTTGCCATGTGTGCAGCAGCTAAGCTGGTACAAATATAATCTTAAAAACACATCCATTTCTCTTTCTTATACTACTGCTAGCAATTAAAGTTATTAAAGTACATTTTCACTGAGTTCCATAAAATTAGGTAAACTCGTTAATTCTGATCCTTTTACAAGTTGTTTAAGGGCTTTTGATTTTTGTCATTAAATCATTATTAATGAGTCATATATTGTTTGCTTATTGCATTAAATGCCTAGGATATACTTAGTCAACATCATACATTCCAGGTGTGTGAAGAGGAGCCTCTATTTTGTGAAGCCAAACCTTTTTGTTTTGGGCCATGTAAATCTCCCTATGCGTATTTAGTGCTACAAATGTGTTTCTTCATGTCTATTTAAGCTCACTTACTTTCCCTATGTCATTCTGTATTGAGCATATACACTATGGCAATGCTCCGCACTCTTTGTGCTGAGTAGGGTCTTGGAAGCATGCACCATACCTCACATCTTGTCAGTGAAATAAGGGACATGGACACTCAGTATGAGGACCATGAGGAAGAATAATCTGTAACCCTCACGATGATCAGGACACATCCTGAAACATGGAGAAACAGTACCTCAGAACACAGTGGAAATCATTGAATTTACTTAATGAGGCAGTATAGTGATGTGTTTTAGGGCGCTGATCTGCAAACCTAGAGACCTGGGCTTGAATCTTACTGCTCGCATTTGCATACTGTGTGAGCCCCTGAGCAAATCATTTAACTTCCTTGAGCTCCTAAGTCACACCTGAAAAACAAGCTCTGGTTTAGTGTGCCTTTCCAGGTTAAACAATGTTCCTTCCCCTTCTCGTACTGATATTAGCACCTGAGAATGAATTTCTATCATAAAGAAGGGATGCTATTTTAAATGGGCAGAGAGGACTGGTGCCTCCCAAATCTGTGCCTAGGTTGTTCTTATGGTGTGGCAATAATGGCATAATATTTGATAAAAGATGTTGATGGCAGATTTGAATTTTATCTTTGTACGATAAGTGTCTCCCCTAGTCTGTGTGCACTTACACTGCAACTGCACTCTTGACTCGACTGTCTGTATTGTGTTGTCTGCTATCTCCATCTATTAGCAGGCACCATCGCATGTGACATGGAGTGAGCGCCAGGACAAGCAAGAGCATGGATCATGCAAGGCAACACTGTCTTTCCCGCCACAGAGTAAAGAGGCTGCACACTACAGCTTGGAGGACTCAGTGAGAACTGAACTCTCAATAGTAGTGCTGTGGCAGCATATTTTTGTTGGTCTACTCTTAATGAGCCTCCATCTCCCCTGATGACTGAAGGGGCAGAAGGTGAGCTAGAAGCCAACTCGAGACTAAGCTACGTACTTACTCTACTAGGCTTGCTTCGCAAAAAAAAAAAAAAAAAAAAAACAGCACAGACCCTCATGGTAGCAAGCTAGGCCTACCAGCAGTGATGACAGTGGTGTGGGCAGCCTCCATAGGCCTTGATCAGTGCACTGTAGCAGCCAAGCAGAAGCAAGCACTACAGAATGGGTGGGTTCGGTTGGTGAGGTGACATGGTCGGCGACCACACTGAGGACCTGGGATGGTTGGTTCTAGCATCCAGCTTCTGGCAGAAGGAAAAAGGAGGAGAGGACTGAAAACTGAGCTAGTGGCACACTGGACCAGGCTGCAGGTTCTGACCAGATGGCCAGGTAAGTAAAGGTAAATATGTAAGCCTTAATGACTGAGACAGGAGGTCATTTCCCAGGCATTAATGCATGGTTGGGGGGATGGGTGCGGTCGAGGGCTTCCCACCACCCAACCATGCATTAATGCCTGTGAAATGACCTCCTGTCGAGGTCATTAAGGCACTTGTAACATGGAATTATACAATGGGATTACTGTTGTATACTAGTATTTCTAATGGAAAAATAGTGAAACCACAACAATCATGTAAAGAACTTCCTGTCTTAGAAGAAATGCTCCACTTCTGTGCCTTTCATAACTCCCAACGTGCACGTTGCACAGGCCACATGTATTAACATAGTGGCTACCAATTTATTACAACTACAAAGTTTGGATTATGTAGGAAAACACACATACAGTACTGATTCAACTTCAAAAATTCCTACTTGTTCTGACTACTTTCATTCTTTTCAGTTCTATTCCTACCTCACATTCATTTATGTCAGTAATGCATTCTGGGAAAATTTTCTAACATGCATATGTTCTTCTTGCACAGTATTCTTAACACAGTGCCACCTATAGGCCGGATTGCAACTTTCACTGAGGCGTGATCCTGATTTTCTTGCTTTGAAAGACAGCAGGTCATATCAAGGGAATTAATGCATGGTTGGATGTGTGTCGGCTGATGTGTTTTGACCAATTAAATTACTTGATTTCAGTGTTGCCATTATTGCCATGTTACAATTATTTTTACAGGGGGTTGCGGAAGGGTAAGGACTGAAATATTGATGTGTTTTTCACATTTCTGCAACTTTGGGCTGCTTCATGACCCATAGGGGATGGGTATTGAATGGAACGGAGTCAGGAAGACAAAAATAATCAGGACTTTTTTTCAGTGGGGGGGGGGTCAGAACATCAGCCAGGAAAACAGCAGAGGAAGCAGGGAACTACAGACCAGTCAGCCTCACCTCGGTAGTGGGAAAGATCATGGAAGCACTACTGAAGGAGAGATTGGTGGAACATCTGGTTGTCAATGGACTACAGGACCCAAGGCAGCATGGTTTCACCAGGGGGAGGTCATGTCAGACCAACCTCATTGAATTTTTTGACTGGGTGACTAGGGAGGTGGATCAGGGGAGGGCAGTGGACATGGCCTATCTGGACTTCAGCAAGGCCTTTGACACTGTGCCACATAGAAGACTATTACACAAACTGGGGAATATGGGTGTGGGCAGGACAGTAGTGTGGTGGGTAGGTAACTGGCTGGGTGGCAGGACACAGAGGGTAGTGGTAAATGGCTGTCACTCCACAGAGGGAAGAGTAACCAGTGGGGTACCACAGGGATCAGTGCTGGGACCGGTCCTATTCAACATCTTCATCAGTGACATTGCACAGGATCTAGAAGGCAGAATTTCACTGTTCGCTGATGACACAAAGCTCTGTAACAGAGTAGACACACCAGAGGGTGTAGACAGAATGAGAAGGGACCTGCAGAAACTTGAAGAATGGTCAAGGGTTTAGCAGTTGAAATTCAATGCAAAGAAGTGCAAGATAATGCATATGGGGCACAAAAACCCTGGCACAATATATCAGTTGGGGGTGAGGATATAGCATGCACCAAGCAGGAAAGGGATCTTGGGGTTGTCATCTCTGATGACCTCAAGGTAGGGAAACAGTGTGACAAGGCATCAGGTAAAGCAAATAGGATGCTGGGATGTATAGGCAGGGGCATCACCAGCAGGAAAAGGGAGGTCATAATTCCGCTATACAAGACACTAGTGAGGCCCCACCTGGAGTACAGTGTACAGTTCTGGAGACCATACCTACATAAGGACATAGACAGGGTAGAAAAGGTTCAGAGGAGGGCAACAAAGATGGTGCATGGGTTGCATCACAAGTCCTATGAAGACAGGTTGAAGGAACTGAACATGTACTCCCTGGAGGAGTGGAGGAGAGAGGGATATGATAGAGACATACAAGTATCTTACAGGGAGGAACAGGGTGCAGGAAAACACTGTTTTTAAGCGAAAAGATGTTTCAGGACTAGAGGGCATGGATGAAGTTGAGGGAGGATGTTCAGAGGAAACATGAGAAAGAATTTCTTCACAGAACGGGTGGTGGACAAGTGGAACACCCTGCCAGAGGAAGTGGTGGGGGCTGGAAACAATCACGGGATTTAAGAATGCATGGGATAGACATAAAGGAATTCTAGAGGGCAGGGGTAAGGGGAAACAGACTTCTAGGAAAACAAACTGAACTTACAAGCTCAAATGGGCAGACTAGGTGGGCCATAGGCCCTTATCTGCTGACACTGTCTATGTATCTATGTATGTAAAAAAACTTGATTAGTAACTAGGTGGGTTTAAGCCCAAATCTGATGCACTGCTGCAGGGTATAGAAAGATGAATCTTATACATTTGAATTTTTCTGGATTTGCATATCACTTTTCAGTCACAACAAATAAGTTTTATCTTTTAGAGATGTTTCAGACATTCTAGAGCTTGCCACCCAGAGGCTAACTAGCACCTGGCCTCCAGTGGTTGTTGGCTCACTGCTGCTAAAATTTTAAATAGTGCCCCTGCCATAAAGTCTAAATTTACAGTACAGCCTTTGTGTCAGCAGCATGTTTTCCATGAGGGATAGATGAGGAGCAGAGCAGTTTTCAGGGGTAAAATGAGGGCTGTCCCTTGCATTCAGAGACTGTTCAGCAGTATGGCATGCATAGACTATTGGAGCACCGCTATACTCAGGCTTATGCTCCCCCTCCAAGTGAAGCTGACCTCCACATCCCCATGTACAGGCACATTATGACACAGGACCAGGGAGACTGCAGGAGTGTGCACCATTTAAATGAATAGGGGTATCTTTTTCTTACCATTTTATACATTATTGATGGAGAGTTGGAGATTAATGAAGGCCACCGCTCGACTAACATCAAGGGCCTTGTAAGTAGAACAGTGGCCTTCATTATCCTCCAACTCACCATCATAATGTATAAAATAGTAATACAAAATAACTAACTCCATTCATTTCAAGGGGTATGCACCAGTACTGTGACCCATGGACATTGTCTCTTAAAGATTCCTTCCTCTGTCTCCTAGTACTCAGATAAGAGACTCTTTCTTGACTTATATTGATACTTGGTGGGTTGTCTGTAGCAGCATGGCTGCACCTGCTATGGTGTGTGTGCATGGGGGGGGTGGGCCTGGCCATGTGGGTGGATGTTGAGTTTTTATTGCTATAGTACTTTCGTGTTTGCCCCATAAAGTCTGTTTGCATGGAAGCATTCCAAAACTATGGTTTGAAAATAGAAGTTCAGGCCAGACAGAAAGTAATTAAGTAGTTTTGTGGGTAAGTGTGTGTACTGAGGATAGAAAAAAACACATGTTTTTCCATTGGTATGTGAGCTACAGTTCAGCTGTGCAGCTGAGATGAGGGCAGACAAGAAAACTAAAAAGTATAACAGTGGCTATAAGCATGCCGCATGTGTGCAGATAAGTTTAAATTTGTATTGAAGTAAAAGCAAGCCATATGTGTGTAGGTTGTATGGCTTAGTGTTTAAAGGCACTGAACTGCAAACCAGGAGACTTGGAAACCTGAAAATATGGGTTTGGATCTCATCAACCCCCACTTTTACAGAATATGGTATAATCCTGAGAAAGTCACTTAACTTTTATGTGTGACCTTATCAGTGACCACTTGCTTTTTGCACACATGCCACATGCATGCATTCTGCTTCAATTTAACATAAAAAGCATGCTTTCTACACATGTTTGTTGCATGCATGCCATATTGCATGCAATTGGTTCCAATTCAACATTGAAATAATTATTGCTGGATGCATACTACATGGATAGTTTTATGTGCACAGGATGAAAACATTTCATATAATTATTTCTGTAAAGGAGCCAACATATTCCAGGGGAGTTCCATTTTGTTCCTGTATCAGTATTTCTTTGCAGCTTTTAAGTTTGGAAGCTGGAGCGAGTAACCTAAGCTTAGTCTTCTAGGAACTAAGGTTTTTTTTGAAATTATAGTTCTTTTTTTATTTTATATAAAGGTAATGTACCTGAGATAACAGTACAGGGATTACACATTATGACCAATGACATAAACTGTATAGCAGCTGTAGAGTGACAATATACAGCATTTACAGAAATCCCTGAGTCTGGAAAAGCAATGAGAGATACCCCTACCCCATCCCCCACCCCAGGATGTGCCTTCTATAAAGGAAAAGAAAGAAAAGAAAAGAAAGGAGAAGAAAAAGAAGAAAGGGAGCTGATTCTGATACAAATGAAATACATAAAGATATATCAGCTGCCAAGGTAGCTAGAGGTGTACCCAACAGGACATTAATTCAGATAAAGAGCATATAATTTGCCCCATTTCCGCTCAAACGAAACCAGACAATTCCGAGAACTTGCTATTAACTTTTCAGTCCGAAAACAGAGAGAAAGTTCACTGATCCATTCTGCATACGAGATAACCAATTGGTCCATCCAATGCCTAAGGACCAATCTTTTGACAACCATCGAGATTAAAGCCATGTGGAATCTATGCTCCATCACTTGTATGTTGGAAAGCTTCCCTAGGATACAAAGGAACTAAGTTTTAAACTTAGAATCAGTAAAAGAGGCCTGCAGCCCATCAAAGCTATGTTGTAACATTGCTTGGACCTTCTGTATTGAGGAACTAGATATGTACACTCTTGTATCATCAGCATTTAAATGGTACAGTGGAGACTCCCACACTGACCTCCAGTCCATTCAAGCAAATCAAGAAAAGAAGCGGTTCTAGGACTAATCCCTGAGACACACCACTAGCAATTGTCAGTGGGGGAGGGGCACTCATGCCCATTCGCTACTCTTGTTTGACATCTCTTAAGATTAAGAAGGCATCTTTTCTGTATCTCCCAACTCCAGTACACACCTGTCCCAGTAGCTAGAACATAACTGCTGGTCATGTCTGTTACTTGACTTTAAAAATGGTAATTATTCTTGAACCAAAAACATTTCACTGGAGGTACCTCCAACCACTTCATATTAAACAGAGTCCCTGTCCCAATATTAGGTCTCGCCAGGTCTATCACATTTATTTAGGAAAGTATAGTGCAATGAGTTAAGACTCTGAGCTGCAGATCTGGAGATCTGGGTTTGAATCCCACAGCCACCAAGGTGCATACTGTGTGACCCTGAGCAAGTCACTTAACTTCCTTGTGTTCCCAGGTCACATCTGGAAACAAGATTTGGCTGGGCTACTCCTGGATAAACAATGTTCCTGTCCTCCCAACACCTTTACCTTCCTTCCCCATGGTAAAGATCAAACAATGAGGGATGAAAACAGAACTAGCAAATGCCCCATTATACTACAGTGGTAACTTCAGTAAGCCTGTAATATCAGTTAAATTAAAACCATACCATTAACACACACCGTACAGGAATACAGAATATAATTTAAATACAAATTTCAACTAACTAAAACCCTATCATTAATAGACAATATACAGAACACAATATATACATTTTAGTTCAAATATCAGCTAAATTACCACTTTAGAGTAGTCTTAAATAAGTTAAAAATGACCTAAAACACTAAGTATACCATGAATGATTAAATCAATTATATCAAGACATGTACTTCAGAGCCATGCGGTATGACTGACAAAAAACACTTCATGTCTCCTCCATTATGCCAGAGGGTGACAAAACTGATCACCCACTATGCCAAGATGCCATTAAGCAGAAGTTTACAGACACTAGCTGTGGGTACTGGAGTTGGATGTCTATGCCATTTTTGCACTGGCTTAAGTCTGTGCAGTGTGTCTCTGTGTTGGGTGATGTGTACTCTTCCTCTAATTTCATTACAAAAAAGTATGATGACATTGAAGAACTATAATAATATTGTTGATAAGAGGATCCTGAGATTAGAGCCTACAGTACATGTGGAAGATAGCTACCCAGCATCTTGTTGATGTCAGCGTGTCTAAGTTGTTGCACATCCACCTTTAGGCAAGAAGGTCATGGGCTCATATCTTAATGTGTTGACATTGTGTGAAGAGTGTAATCCACCACAACCAGTGGACACACTGTACAGATACAAAGCAATGCAAATAATAACATACTGGGTAGACCATCTCACGCCAGAATTCACCATGGAAATCGCAAAGGTAATCACCAAAGAAATGGTGAGTAAGGCGACGGAAAGGACATTATGAAAGAGACCCACTGTCATCTGGACGCAGCACTGAACTAATGGATGCATTTGATTTGACTTCACTATAGTGACACCAGCTGCATCCCACTGTTGGTTTTAGAATTATTATAGAAAATCCTTGACTAGATTATAAGATGAATTTTGGAGTCATCAGAAAATACCTTTTTTCAGGATTGCATCAATCTCCATCCATGAAAATGTTTGTTGATCTGTGCCACTTTATATTCACTTGTTACATGCATAAAATTCACAGATATAAAGCTTTGTGCACGGAGCGTCCCAATAGATTTTAAGAAATGAGGAAAATTTTATTCCAGCTACTGAAGTACACTACAGGGTTATGACTAAAGCAAACCAAGAAAGAATTCAATTTGCCTGGTTTTAATAAAACAACCAAAAGATATTTGATTCTATCTTTTTATACCTACCTGTCTCACCACTATCAATTTATATGCTAATGAATTTAGTTTGTAAATCAAGGGCAGCTCCTACCAATTCCCCTTGCTTCCCACCCCCTGCATGAACTCCCACATTCAGTTATTGCAATACTTAGTTTGCCTCTGAATAACAAGTTGGGAATAGAAGATCCTAAAGCCATGAAATCCTTAATAATTGGATGTGAGGCAGAGCTAATCTCCTATGGGCTTTCATCACAGTTTAATCTCAGTGTTAACTTCTACTCATGAGATACATTTTTTATCATTTTACTTTGGTCCTTAACCTTTGTATCAGCAACCAGTGAATAAAACAGCAACAAAACAAACGAGTTAACCCTTGAACTTCTAGGCTCCAGCTGGATGTCCTGAACTTCAAATATGATTCAGAAGTGAGAAACAAATAGGTGCCCTAGCTAGGATTTGAACACAGGCCTGCTCTGAATATCATTTTGCTGCACTACCAGCTTTGCTCCCAGGACTACTGGAAACCTAGGGAGTGGATGCTACAGGCACTCATCTTTTCTCAATGCACACCCCTGGACTAAAAAAAATAGAATTACATTATTATTTATAATTATTGTGATGTGAATATATTTGAAGAACAATTTAAAAATGAGAAACATGTAAGTTTCCTAGCTGGAATTTGAATGCAGGCCTGCTTAGAATATCATCCAATTGCAGTACCAGCTGTTCTGCCAGGAGAACTGGAAACCTGAGGATCCCAAAGGCAATCATCTTTTTGCAATGTACATCATGGAGCCACAAAAATAGAATTATAATAAGGGTATGAGAAATAGAGCTTTCTGATTGACAATAAGCATTCTGAAAGTCTTATGTTAATTTCTGGTTAACATACATTTAGAGCATAGTTATATCCTGTAGAAGGTGATACAAATCTATTTTAAATTCCCATGTTTATTATAATAGCAATATGACACTCCCATGGGTTATCTTAATGGTCAGCTAATTATCCTTTAGGAGCAAGGGGCACTCGAGTATGTCTTGGACAGTACCACACCTTTAGAAGGTGATATATAGACCATTAACTTAACCCCTGGTCATAATATATTTCTTAAAGGAGCAAAACAATTTATGTTAATTTGCAGCAGTTTGTAATGTTCCTAGTTCCCCAAGGCTCAATTCTGGGTCATCTCCTATCTAGCCTCTTCCTAAATACCTTTCCCTAAGTTTGCCCCACCTGCTCCTTTATGGGGATGACGCTGTGCTCTTCAACAGCCAGGCTGATCCTCTACCCCTCATTAGCAGTCTGCAAGAAAACTTTACTGCACTTGAGGCCTGGTTTTCTGATGATAAACTAATTTTGAAAAACAGAAAGGCCAAAGTGATGCTGTTTGCCAGCCCTCACAATAAGTATAAAAATGCCCAGCTACTTATCACTAACAATGTTACCTTAACCCTAGAACAGGTCCACAACTTTAAATATCTTGACATAATGCTTGACAGTAACCTATCCTATAATGAACATGTAAATATAATTTCTAGAGCTGTAAGAGTCAGGCTAGGGCTTCTGTACAGACACAGGCACAGTATATCACAGGAAGCGCTCCACTTAGCCATTACTAGTTCTGTCCTCTCAGTTATTGACTTTGGTCTCATAATCTATGGCTCTGCCACCAATATCACACTTAAAAGACTAACTGTTGCCCTTAACAAGGTGTGCTACCTTGTCACTGGAGCCCATCTATACATCCACACCTGTGGCCTTTACACCTCAGCGAACTGGTTGAACCTTCAGGGCAGAATCTCCTTCCAAACCTGCCTGTTTGCAAAGAAAATTAGCCTTGGTTTAGCACCACACTCACTTCTGCAACTCCTCAATAGGACAAATAACCACCAAAGCACTAGAAGCACATCCAACCCCACCTTTCAGATCCCTTTCTGCTGCACTACATAGGCTCAATGTACATTCATGTGTAGAGCCCCCAGCTGGATAAATACTGTTCCTCCCAACCTCCTGTCCGACACCAAAATTGGACCCTTCAAAACTAAACTTTGGCAGCATCTTTTGAAACATAGCAGCTATGATTGCCTGACTTAATTATCTTAATGTCCTGTTCCTTTTCCAACCCTTATGATCTCACAGTACTCACTAATTCTTTACTAGGTCTCTGCTACTCCTACCCCTAACTTTCCTTCACCCACCAGATTTTCCTTACAAGGTCAGCACCTCAGCCATTTGATACCACCTCCCCTCCCCTCCCCACCAGCCCTGACACCATTTTAGCCACTTTCTTGACTACCCTAAGTTGTCCCCACTAACTTTTCCTCTGCCTTACCCCCACTTTCAGCATTAACACACCTACCTCTGTCCCCATGTCCCCCTCTTACCACCCCAGTCTATCCCCTCCCTCTTTTGACATTCTCTGTGTCCTACTTCTATCCTGTTCTCTTCCCATGTTTACTCTTAAGTGCTTGATTTAGGACATCTACACCCCTCCTTATACAATGCCTACCTGGGCTGCTCTCAATTATATTCTGGACATGTCCTAACAATCTACCCTACTCCCCTACTTCCTGATCCTCAACTTCTCAGGCTCATGACAAGGTTATTCCCACTGACCACTCTAACATAGTGTATAATTACCTGTAAACTTAAAACTCATGTAACTTATGCAGCATTTACTACGTATCATATGTAATTTGTATTTGTGTACAGCCCTCTTTACCATGTAAATTGTCCCCTTGCTCCTTCTTCTGTGATGTGGTACCTTTGTAAAAGACCCTCTGGTTCAAAGGTGCTGTAAATCTGAGACTTCAATAAAGAAATAAATAAACAGTAACAGAAATGAAATAGTTTCCTCCAAATGAGATATGTTTAACTGTATCTGAATAACACTGATGTGAAAAAACATGTTTTCAATTGTTTTCTTTTTATGGGCAACATTTTGACAGTTCTTTTAATCAAATCAGTAATCTGTTATTTTTACAATGCCACGGATTGTGTACAGAATGTTAAGAATGAGCTACTGTCTTATCAGAACTCTACTCAGAGTTCTGTACACAAACAGTGACATAATTAAAACTCCAGATCAGTAGTTCTATAAAAAGAAATGTAACAGAATGCATCCCATAAAATCAGAACAATGCAAAACGCTGTTTTTCATATCACTTTTTATTCAGGGACAACTATATATAGACATTAGTTAGGCTTATGAATATAATTTCTTCAAATGTGAACATTATAATTTCCTATAATCTTTAATTATTTTTATTTACCAGGAGTTTGATGTGCTTCCTGAAATTCAGTTGAGAAGTGATAAACAAATAAGTATCCTTGTTGGGTTGTGAATCCCTCTCCCAGTTGCCCTTTACTTGAATTTCATTTTGGAAAAATATTATACTGACTGGTGTCTGCATTAACAGAGCACAAAAGAGACAGTGCTACTAACTGGCAAGGTACATTTGTCCAGTGTGGTGTTCTTGGTTAAATCTGAGGCATGCAATGTAAAATATGGAGGCAGACTATGTTGCCAGATGGAATAACTTAACTGAGGGAGTTATACCTGTTATTATAAAATATTTGCATTATAATTCATATAATGTATAGGAGAGTCTTATTACAGCTTAAAAGCAGCAAGATTATTTCCTTGTAATCCCATCGCTATAATGTCATGGGTTGTTAACCCCTCTTAAGTATGTCACAGTGATGGGATTATAATGGAGTAGATCTGTGCATTCACGTATCTTAAGTAGTGGCTCCCAATGAATGACTGTAGTGTTGAATACTGGCTCATATAGATATTGGCACCATGGCTAAAAAAGAAAAATAGGTCCCACCGGGACTGTTAGCTACGAAACACTCTGTTCCGCCACCCCTACCCTCCCTGCATACCTCCAGGTTGAGCAGTCCATGACGAAAAGTTAACTTGTGAGCCAATGAGCCCTGCTCACCAAGGCTTCACTCCCCTTCACATCAGCTGCCCTTAATTAAAACAAAAAAACAGAAAGCAAAAGAAACTGCCATTAGTATTTGTAGTGTATGGATCCCATACACTATAAAAGTTAACGGATGGCTGACAGACAATAACCACGCTGTTTTCGCATTGAGAGGTTTCCATGACAACTGTAAACCTCTCGAGATGCACTCTCGAGGTTTATCATGTTGTCATGGAAACTGCTCAATGTTATTACAGTGTGGTTATTGTCTGTTGGCCATCCATTATCCTCTATATAAAAAATTTTTTTTATATTCTGTTCAAAGAATATACAGCATCACCTGCAAATATATATATATATATATATATATATATATATATATATATATATATATATATATATGTATATTAGAGCAAAAACTCAGTTTAATGCATTAGTTAGGGTTGTTTCACGAGCGTCAGCCTAACTCTCACCCCATGACATGTGTAAAGCAGCAGAAGTATAGGAGAATGGGTGAGAGTTAGGGACCCACGATCCCAATGCGCACCCCAATGCCGGGTGGGGGTGGGGGTCCAAGGGGTTTTACCTAACAGCGAATTTCTCACTTTTGTCGCTGTGGAACAACCCTAACTAATGCATTAAATGGAGTTTTTGCCTCTAATTTCCTTCTTTTGAGAATGATAATGAGAAATAGTAGAATGTAAATGCAGTAGCGGGCTGTGAGGGCACCCATGTATAATCTTGGTGGCGGGGCTGGGCCCGAACTATGATGTAATGTTGGCTACTAACAGGACAAGCAACACAAACAGAAATGCTAACAGTGGCGCATATGGTAACACAAGCATGAATGAGAACAGAAAGGGTAACGACATGGTGGCGTAGATGGGAATGGTCTGCTACATGATGTGTTGTCACATAGTAACATGGTGCCTGCAAACAGAAATGTCAATGGGCATGGTGATGTAAAGTGAAACAGAAAGATAAACAGTACTGTAGACAGAAATGGCAAAAAACCTAAAGCATGCGCAAGTGAAAGCGCAAAGGATAAGCATACATGGTGGCGCAGGCGTCAACGGTAAGTGAAAGCAGTGCGGATCCGTAGCGGAAGGGGCAACAGTAACAGTAATGTAGCGCACAGGCTGGTTTTCCCCAAAACCTGCATTGAGAAAGACAGTGAGTACAAATAATGTATGCAAAATAATGAGTATCGGCGAGGAAAATGAGATCTTGGAATACTAAATACATTATATCTCAGGAACCGTTCGACGTAGAAAAAAAATTTAAAAGGCATATTATTTACAACTGTCCTGGCTAATTTGAATCTTAGCCCTATTACATTTTCCAATGAAAAGTCCGTAACTCGCACCGTTTCCGAGATACGGGCCCTGAAAGGCGCGGCAAACGCCGTAATGTTATCCTATGGGAAAAAAAGAAAAGTTCGGAGCGCCATAACTTTGCCTCCCTGTAATGTTTTTTCACCAAACTACTGAAAGGCACATCTGTGGGCTGTTGGCTGTCTTCCCTCCAAATTTCAGGAAAAAAGACCAAACCGTTATTTTGCAGCAGGGCTCCAAATGATTTCTGTTAAGTGTAAGGGCGCCGTAATGTTATCCTATGGGAAAAACCGTCAATTTTGGAGTGCTGTAACTTTGCCGCCATGTGATATTTTTTCACCAAACTACTGAAGGGCACATTTGTGTACTGTTGGCTGTCTTTCCTCCAAATTTCAGGAAAAAAGACCAAACCGTTATTTTGCAGCAGGGTGCCAAAGGATTCCTGTAATGCTTCGGGCTCCGTAATGTTATCCTATGGGAAAAACTGTAAACTTTGGAGTGCCATAACTTTGCCGCCATGTAATATTTTTTCAATACAACACTGAAAGGCACATCTGTGAGATGTCAGCTGCGTCCCCTCCAAATTTCAGCCCAAAACTCCCAACGGTTATTTTGCAGTGCAGTGCCAAAGAATTGCTGTCATTTTCCACAGACTAGAAAAATTACTGTCGCATTGCTGAAAGCTTTCAGTAAGTTCGACACTTTCGTGAGTAACGAAGTAATTTGCAAAGTACTTTTTCCATAAATTTGAAAACATATTTCTGGGGTGTTTTACCACAAAATAAAGACATGGCAAGCATCCTCAGGGCCCGAATACCTAAATACAAAAAGAATTACCTTGCTAGAGGGTCTCAAATTTAAATGCCAACCATTTTTCTGATCACCAACTGAAAACAAAATGGTGGATTTACGAAAGTAACAGGCCTATTTACGAAAGTAAAAATGCATTTGTGACACTGTCGAAGTTTTTGTTAACTTTTTCCCATTGACTTATAATGGGAAACTGTTTTTTGAATAACTTTTGAACCGTTTAATATTTTTTCACCAAGTCTTCAAAAGGCACATTGGGGACACTGCCTGCACATTCCCTGAAGATTTCGGGCAGGTCACGCAAACCGTACGACCTGTACGCGAGACCATAGAATTCCAGAAAAGCATAAATGTGCGCACAGATCATGCTTAATAACTCCGCAATTGTATATCTGATCAGTACAAAACTTGGCAGTTCCTAAGGCCTATGGGTCTTGATCATACATTCCAAATTTCAGGCAAATCCATCAAACGGTTGCAAAGTTATTAAGGTGCAAAATATTGAGTTTAACATGGAAATGGCTCCTCAACCCTAACTATGGTAGCACTACCGTCTACCATAATATATATATAATTATATATATATATATATATATATATATATATATATATATAGAATACTATATGAGGGGTGTGTTTAATGAGAATTTTACACACACCCGGGCTGTTGGTTGCTACATAAATTCCATGAAGCTCAAGGGATTTATTTAAGCATTCAACACTTAGGGTGTGTGTAAAATTCAAGTTTTACACATCACCCCATGTTTTAGTTTATATAATTGTTGAGGAGTATTTATTTCACCACAGCAATTTAAATAAAATGAATACACATTTCTGTGCAGCTGCAGTCAGGTTCAAGCATGGTCCATGACAGGGTTGAAGTGGCTGTTTAAAAGTTTGCTTTTCTTATAAAGCAGTTCATCCCAAAAGTGTAAGAGTTTTTTTATTGCATTTTCTTTTAACATTTACTTAACATGGAGTCTGAGTGCAAAAGGTAGTGAAGTCTGATAAGAAGGTAAGACTGTGGCTGGCATATGCGTGGAGTAAGGGAAACCCAGTGTGTGATCACTGACAACCAGCTGGTTAATGATGAATTATTACTGGATTTTCCTATGGAAAGTAATAATCCCCATGTATTATAATCTTATTATTGTCCAATCTACCTAACAGAACAATGTGCTGTATCTACTGCAGTTTTCACGTCATAATGACTTTTCACGGAACTTTATTAACATTGGAAAAACAGGTTAACACTTCAAAAAATATATATTTTAAATGATTAATGAGTTAAGAAAGAAAGTCACAGGAATCAGTTAAAGAAAGTCACAGGAATAATTTATGCAAGGGTTATATGCCAATATAATTAGCACCCAAATAATCATCAAAATATTCCCATAATTGCTTGAAAAAGCTGTAGTAACTCAAATGAGACATAAAATATAATATATTTTCCTTTAGCTTCAGTTTTAAGATACGCTTGTAACAAAATACTCTTTATTAACTACAGATAATAACCTGTACTGTACTATCACATTATAATTCTCTTGTTCATGGAGCTGCAAAATTTTGTGGGCAACACTGAATTTCATTCTAATTGCAGCACCATTTTCCTCTTGTTAAAAAAAAAGACAAATTTATTCCCTCAGAATAAAGAAATTGAATGATCTTTTATGTGTTTATATCTTATTATTAAAAAAAATTCATAAAGAGATGGGGATAGAAATAGATGGTAACTTCTTGAGCAGATTGGTATGGACCTCTAAGGATCAGAAACAGGCATTAGTTTAAAAAAAATGCATGCTGGTACAACTCTCTGT
Source organism: Neoceratodus forsteri (assembly GCA_016271365.2). NCBI lineage: Eukaryota > Metazoa > Chordata > Ceratodontiformes > Ceratodontidae > Neoceratodus > Neoceratodus forsteri. Next base: position 941,999,095 of record CM057455.1, read on the forward strand.
ATCTCAAACTAATTCCACCTTTCTATTAAAAGCATTGTTATAGTACAACTGCAGGTCACTTGTAAACATAAGCATACATATTGTAAGCTGACAAGGGTTTCAGGACATCTAATATTCAATAGAAATGCATTCCAACAGGAGATTGCTCTAAGCAATTCATGCTCCTTAGGCTAAGTAGCGACAAAAGGGGCACAGAGTAAAGTTGCATTTGTGAAATATGAATTCATTCCAGCGTATGTGCTAAGTCAATTTTTTGTGAAGAGATAGCTGCATCGCTAGCAGAGCTATTCAATCAATCACTGGAAAGTGGTAAAGTACCTCAAGATTGGAAAAGGGAAACAGTTGTACCCTTGCACAAAAGTGGAAGCAAGGAAGAGGCAGGAAACTACCACCTAGTCAGCCTCACCTCTATATTGGGAAAAATTATTGAAACATTACTAAAGGAATGAACAGGTGACTACCTAAATGAAACAGGGAAACTTGACCCCTAACAGCATGGCTTCTCAGCAGGACACTCATGTCAAACAAACATGATTGATTTCTTCGATTAGGTTACCAGAACAGTGGACCAGGGTGGGGCGGTGAATGTGGTGTACTTTGAATTCAGCAAAGTCTTTGACACTGTTCCACTCAGGCGACTTGTTAACAAACTGGAGCACACAGGGGTTGGAGAAGAGATAGTAAACTGGATTGGAAACTGGCTGCAGACTAGGACTCAGTGAGTTTTGGGCAATGGGTCATTATCAGGAGAGGAAGGTGTGACCAGTGGCATTCCACAAGGGTTGGTGCTTGGTCCAGTCCTCTTCAACATATTCATCAGTGACATCACTGATGAACTGGAGGGGAAGGTTTGCTGTTCATAGATGATACAAAGCTCTGCAACAGGGTAGACACACAGGAGGGAGCATTAGGTTTGGAAGCTTACCTAAGGAGACAGGAAGAATGGTTCAGAAATTGGCAGTTAAAGTTTTTTTTTATTTTATTTTATTGAAATCTAGGATTACAAATACCTTTGAGCAGGAACTGCTCATTTACAAAGGTTCCACGTTGAAGGAATGGGGGGTATACATACATACAAAGGTCAACATAATAATATATAGTTACACAATAAAAAGAAGTAAGAGACTGAGGCATAGGAAATTCCAGTAATTCAAAATTTTCCTGGGAAAGTGGAACCCAGGAAAAAAGTACGTAGTGGAAGGACATCAATTACAGGTGACAAAAAAGGAACGGGATCTAGGCGTGATCATTACCAATGATTTAAACATAGCAAAACAATGTGAAAAAGCAATGCAGAAGGCAACCAGTATCCTCGGATGCGTAGGAAGGGGTATTACAAGCAGAAAGCAGGAAGTCATTATGCCACTCTACAGATCCTTGGTGAGGTTACACCTGGAGTACTGTATCCAGTTTTGGAGGCCTCACCTAAAAATAGACATCGACCAACTGGAGACGATGCAGAGAAGGACTACAACGATACTACAGGGGCTGCACAATCAGCCGTACAAGACAAGACTCAAACAGTTGAATTTATTCTTTCTGGAACAGAGAAGAAACAGGAGGGACATGGTAGAAACATTTAAGTATGTCAAAGGATTTAACACAACTCAGAAGGAAAACCTCTTCCAGGAAAACAGGGTGGCATATACAAGAGGGCTCAACTTGTGTCTGGTGGGGGGCAAGTTTAAAAGTAACTTTAGAAAGTACTTTTTCACACAGAGAGTGATAGACCCATGGAACAGCCTTCTACCAGAAGTGGTGGCATCAAAGACAGTAAGAGAATTCAGACTTGTGTGGGACAAGCAATGTGGGAAACTTAGGAAAAAACTAGAAGTGGTGGGGGGTAGCCACTCTTGGCAGACTAGATGGACCACATGGTCACCATCTGCTGATACTTTTCTTATTGTCTTATGTTCTCTCTATGTACCCTATGCCTGATGTGTCTTCCTCCTTCTAATTTCCCTGGCACCCAATTCTGAATCACCCTGTCTGCACCAGTCTACATAATCCCATTCCTGGTCTCTTTGGGCAGTCCAACCTAATCAGAGGGGTCTTTTGTTTTCCAGCCAGGTGACAACTAATACATTAACTCTACTTGATCTATATTGCAGGGAAATGTAAACAAGGGAGAAGAACCAACAAGAAGAACCATGAAGGGCCAACAAAATGCTGTGTTGCATCACAAGGGGAATAACCTCGAAGGGAGGGGGAAGTAATTCTGTCACTGTATAGATCACTTGTTAGACCTCACCTCGAATACTGCATGCAATACTGGTGATCGTACCTGAAAAGGGTTATTAAATTACTGGGAAGGGATGCAGCGCAGAGCAACTAAGATGATACAGGGACTGGGGGACTTACCCTATGAAAGAAGGCTAAAGGAGTTGAACATGTACTCACTGGAGGAGAGGAGGGACGGGAGGGCATGATCAAGACATTCAAGTATGTGAGAGGGATAAACAAGACTGGTATGCATGGACTCTTCAGGGTAAGGGTGGCAAGGGACACTAGGGGCCATGACATGAGAGTGGAGAGGGGAGGATCTGAAGGGAAATGAGGAGACACTTTTTTATGGAGAGGGTGTTGGCTGGGTGGAACACGCAACCAGTAGAGGAGGTAGTCTGTAGAACAGTGGGCTACTTCAAAAGGGGATGGGATAGGGCAGGGGGAGGATAAAGGGAGGGGGGTGAGGAGGGAGGGGCAGCTGCAGAATAGGCTGCTAGCTGCAAAAATCGAGCTGACTCAATAGGCAAAATGGCATTTTTTCTGCTGGCAATTTTCATATGCTCATAAGAAGTTGAAGAAGACAGAGAAGGGGAAGGAGAAGGAGAAGGAGAAGGAAAGGGAGATGGAGAGGGAGAGGAGGAGGAAGAAGAAGAAAAAGAAGAAGACAACCAGGGATGAGCAGAAGGGGCCTCTGTTTGATGTGTAAAGAAAGTCAATCTGAAACTGCTTCCTGGCAGAAGAGAGCTAAATAAAGTCATAAAAGGTTGGTGCATGTCCATGGCACTTCATTTGTTGTAGCAGAGACTGTGGTTAGGACTCCATACAGATCACATAAACCTGCACTCTGGACGAGATGATGAACTAATGACCATTAAAGCTAAGACTGTGTGTGTATGTGTAGGAAGATAATTTATAGTAACCATTTTAGACATCAATCCAGAGCTTCTGGGAGACGTGCATCTCAAAGAGCTTATAATTCACTACATTTGTAACCAAGCTGATTAACCCCTTGAGCAACAATAGGAAATACTATATATTATTTGTGCCTGAATAAATTACTCTTTTTTTAAAGAAAGATCTGAATGCATCTCCAAGAAGCAGAGAACATTCATCATTCTTTAGAGAGAGACACAGAACAAATCTAGTGTTAGTGTTCAATTACAAGGTGAATAGTGTACCCTATTTAACTTTTATAGCCAAAATTGTGTAATGCTAATGCTAATGACAGTGACTGCTTAAGGAATGATAGGTATAAACTGGTGAGTTCAGAGGTTTGGTGTAGTGAGGAAAAAAAGGGGCTGAGCAATCTACAGAGACAGCAACATCACATTTCGGTGGCAGTGAAATGAGATTAGAAACTTTTTGCACAGATGCAAACTTTTTAAAAAGTATGATCACTGGATTCCTGCTTGCCTACAAAAATTGTGCAAAGAAGAGCCATGCAGAATGCAGAACTAGGTGTTAAAGCTTCAGCTACCGTTTGACAAGCTACAACTCAAGCTGAGCAAATGAAGATGCAAGCTGAGAAAAGAGATTTTATTGCAGCAGAGCAAGAAAAGTGATGGTAGTTTGGGTTGGTTTTATGTGAAATGGGTGAATACAAAACAGCAAGCCCATAATCGCGATGGCACACCGTCAAGGACAGAAACAGTGACATTTTTTTGTTTCTGCAGTGGACTCCAATCCCTGTACCCACACTGTGAGGGGCTTTGCTCACTGCACCCATCTTTCTTAAATAACCAACCCCAAGGTTTAAGTACCTCAGGGAGGGGTTAAAACATTTGTCACCATTTTGTCCTTGCTGAAATGCCCTTGCTGACTTTTGTGCTAGCCATTTTGTATTCGCTCATTTCACAGGCCACCGTTCGAGTTGGAAAGGATGTGAAAGACAGTGCTAGATCATAGAAACTTAGAATCTGATGGCAGAAAATGTGGGAAAAGTTGTCAAAATTCACTGCCCAAATAGTTTGCAAAGTTCTCAGACTTCACTAAGTGTGAAATTGCAATGCTTGCACTTCGCGAAGTGATCATTTACCAGCAAAGTGGCCAAAATTCACCCAGTGGTCACTTTGCAGGCAAAATGATGACATTGTGGTGAAAGGTTGTGAATTTCAGTGACGTTGTTGCTGAGAGCAATGGAATTTTTGCAAAGCTTCGCAAAGATGAATTTTGACTACGTCATGGCAACTTTCCTGCCAAAGTTTAAATTCACTGCATCTCTAAGAAGGAGATCAATGAACCATCATATATGTCCTTTCTATACTGCCTTTCCCCATCTACCTACTGTACTGGTGGGATTCTAGGGAGAGTCTTCCTTATTCCAATTATTTATGAAAATGTAACAACAGAGGGTGCAAAGCTACAAAGTTAAATTCTCAAGCAGTTTCAAAGATCCAGGCACCTCACAGTGTACATGCAGCACATTGAGCTTATAGAATGATTACCACACATCTGTTAAGGACAGCACTATTGACCAGTCCAGTGTCACAGAAGTAACTGTACAGCCCACCACACCACTGATCTGATGATGAACCACAAATATTGCACTTATCAATTTTATTTTGTTGTTTACAGAATTTTTATATGCTTAATAAATAATTTTTATTGGGGGATTATACCTGGCAGATCTATCTATATACATCTCCATGCCATATCTATGATAGACTCTAATCCATTAGGGGGTGGAGCTTTCAGATAATAGAGAAAATTACACTCACTGAGAGCTCCTGAGATCAGTTTCCATTTTTATTATTTTCAAGCTTTAAACCAGATTTAAACACAGAATTCTTACTTCTAACAGATTCACTGCTTAAGTGGCTACCAAGTGATATTAATTTTGAGCTTATCTTGTTATTAAAATGGTGAGACTGAAGCAGTATGCTGAGGCCACAAAAGGACAGCATCAGACTAGTTCAGCGGTGAGGGAGTATGGAATGCCCTGCAGGAGAGGCCAAACCAGTGAATAAAGTGGTCCAGCAAACAGTATGGAACCTGGACTGCAAGGTAGAAGTTTCAATGCAAGGGGAACACTACTGTAAACAAAGGTAGACCATGTAGCCATGAATATAAGGAGACCATAGGGACTGCTTAGAAGGTTATGGCAGTAACAACAGGCTTTATTGAAGAGAACAATCATTAAAGGGCATGGTTAGAGCACCTATAGAACCATGCAGAAGCAGACAACATCATATTATTGGCTTACCTGATGGTGCTGAGGAGACTGACACACCAGCCTTTATAGAAGGCTTCTTAACCACATTGCTTCAACTTACAGCTCCTGTGTCACTGAGACAAGCACACAGAATATAACTGTAAGGAGAAAGACTTCTAATGAAAATCTGCCTCGCACCATGCTTGTAGTAACTGATGGGCCTCGAGAATAGAATAGGGCTCTGCAGGCAGCAAGAGGGATTCAGAACCCTGCTGCACACAACTAAACAACTCTTATTATTCACAAACTTCAGCTTTGCAGTCCGGGAATGAAAAAAAAGGCTTTGATGTGGTTTGAGGATCATTGAGAGAGCTGGGCATCTACCACTCATTGCAACTCTCAGAAAAATTATTCCTCATCTATGCGAGGAAGATCTATTTGTTCAACAACCCAACTAATGCTGGTAAACTTACAGGGAAGAGCAAAGCTGATTTTGTGTCTTGGCATAAGCCCCAGTCCCATTTCTGGGGGCTTACCTGTTATCTGTCAGTACTCTTGTTGCTCCCTCCCAGTTAGCTCTTATCATCTTCACTCTCTGATCCTATAGGACTGCAAAGTGGGGACCAGCTGGGCAGGTGAAAAATCAGTGGGTCTGGCAGAAATCACACATGGTTCCCTGTCAGCATCTTATCAGCTCCAGCTGCTTTTTGTGTCCCGTGATTCTGTCTCTGGGACTTATGGGCAGGGTTGGGATCATGACCAGACCAGGAGGATGCAATTGGGTATCATAGAAATTCTCCTCAAACCCAGGTGACAGAAGTGGGGTCAGGACCAAAACCAGCGGCGCAGAGCTCCATGACGGAACATCGTGTGCATGTGCCAAATGGAGCAGGTGCTCCAATATTCAAATCAGGCTGTGCACCTGCAGCTCATCAATGATTCTGGCTCAAAGAGGGAAAGTGGAGCAAGGATACTGTAACTAACTGTGCCAGAGTTTTTTCTTTTAGTTAAATTACTTCCTAACCCTCGGAAAGGCTGTTAGCACAGAAAGAGCACCAAATGAATGGACCATACCAGCAGGCCTCCACAGATGCACGAATTGTCCAATGTCCAAGCTGAGGTTCCTTGAATAACTCAAGGAGCACAACTGCCCTTTCAGAGTAGTCCTGGCCTAAAGACTGACAGTAAGTTCAGGACTCACCTAAAGTGAGGAAGTAAGAGTTGCACGAAGATAATAAAAAATAAAGACTTTTAACTTTGTAAAGTAACATGGCAGCCCCCAGTGGACTACAGGGGCACAATGCAGCTTATTTTCTCTGTAGCAGCCAAGACAAAAGAGGAAGACCCTCTTCTGTCTCAGCCTGTTAAGCCTACCTTGACATTGCCTCTCAAAGGCTATCTCCTAGCCCCCAGCTTGGCATAGGATAACTGACCATTAGCCCTACTTTTCTGGTTTAGCCACTTGGGAAGACTGGATCATAGGATTGGTCCAGCGGCCCTCAAGCAAGTCTCCTCCTGGTGATAGCCAGGAAGGGGTGCTTCATGAAATACACTTTGTTGGTATTAAAAAAGTAGGCTTGGGCCAAGATGGGGGCAATTTGGAATGGAAGATAGGTCATAGTGAAAACATCTGGATATTTGAACTGGGAGCATAAGATATTCTGGGTTCAAATGACAGCACTTATCTAGCAGTGTTTTTGTAAATTCAGCAGGTTATCTTTTGTGACTGCTTTTATTAATTTGGGTGGAGAGAATGATATACATTTGCACCAACCTTGTCATCTGACAAGGACATATCTATTACAGGTGTTTCTATTTGACTATATACCGCCTTGGTTAATAAAATGTGTACCATGTTAAGTGCAATTCTTTAGATGTTGTATTGTGTACTTTTTTTCTGTATTGTCATATACATATATATTTTTATGTTAATCTTTTTTCCTAGCATTTTGCCCTGATGGTGCAGCTGTTTTTCCACACATCATGAACAGTGTCACATGTAAATTTAATTTAATGTCATTTATTTTTTATTCTTGTAGGCCTGATGAGCAAAGTGGCCATTTTCACAGGTGACAAGTAAATAAAAAAAATACATAAAAAAATCAACTCTGACATACAATTCAATTACAGATAGAAAAAACATACAAACATGCTATATTACATACAATATTACAATAGCACTTCTGAAACTATTAGTTACATGTTCATTCCTGTTCATCTAAAAATGTATTTAAATTTATTGTCATAATTGATTTTTTGTTCTTAACTATCTTCTGTAACCTCGTTGGTCACTTATGCAACATCTATAATGTGTTCTGGTTTACATTTTTATGTCACTTCAGTTTCTAGTGGATAGTAAGGAATTACCCATTCTTATGTGTTGCAATGCATAATTGCACACATATATAGGTTATGCTGCCTGTAAGTATTACACAGGTGGCAGAAACAAAGATTTACAATGTGGTATGTGTAAATACTGATACTGGGTGTGCCCGTGACATGGAGGACTGACATATGCCAATGGCATCACAGATCACCCACTATAATGATCCTGGTGCATAGTATGATAGGGCACATACAGTAACACCATGGTCTCCATAGTCATCGCCTTGGACTGCCATGTCCATGGTGCAATGTCATTGCAGACCATGTTGCACAGCTGTATGATTGTGGCCCACTCAAACCTGATGCATTCGCTACTGTGTGAGTCCTGCAGTATGGCTGCATCCAGCCATGGTCTGAAGACTCTTGGCCATGATACCACATACCTCCACCACTATAGCTCCATGTAGTACAGGTGCATGTTCATCAGTAAGCCATGACACATCCTGTACCTTCACTACAGTTACCTGTCTACCTGTACACATACTACCACAGCCCTTTTATGTGGCCTGTGACAGCTGTGTTTACCTTTAAGATGGCATGAGGGGGCTGTGCATTCTGATATTACCTGTGTGGGTGTCAATTGCACACACTGCAGTGTGAGGTGAAGTTGATGGCTGAAGCTGAGTGGAGCTTTGTGGTGTCCATGCCACAAGTCAGGCATCTGGTGTTGTACCCCAAGATGTTCTGGAGGGTGTCTGAGGACACCTACTCAGACTACAACAGTGGGGGGCAACCTGTGGAAGTTGGATGCACAATTACTGGTATGTACCTTTCTTGCAGAGTGTGCTGTGTGGGATTGGGGGTGTATGTTGTCCATGGTGCTGATGGTTATTTCTCTTCTCATCCCTCACAGGATCACCAGTGCTTCCCTCACAAGCTGGTTCTGACACATATGGAGCAGCCAAATGGAGGCCTATGTATCATGTGGACACTGCTACGTCAGAGGAGATGGAAGCAGGCCAACCCGGGCTACCTTTCTCTGAGGGTTGGCACCAATGACATGATGTACAAGTTGGACATCTGTGTACTGTGGTGGGTGGTAGTGCCATCAAAGGTGGGTTCAACATCCTGTGCCATGTCTGTGTTGTACCCTGTTACCATATTCACCCCTGCTATGTTCCCCTGCCGTGGCTCTTCTCACTGTTGTATTTTTCATTTGCAGTGCTACAAATGACCCCTTCAATACCTTGTGTTGCTCCCTCTGTCCTGCTTGGACACATTAACGTCAAGTGACAGTGGTGATTCCCAGGAGGTGGATGAGATCTAGCATTTATGCCGCTGGTTGGACAATGACCACTTGTACATTGGGAATGTGATGCACAGGATTATGTTTGAACTATTTGTCATTGCCTGTTGGCCTATTGATGTGTAGGCTCACTTTGCTCTGCCTATTTTTATTGTACATTGTGCCTGTGTGGCTGACACTTCTACAATGTGCCTGTGTTTTGAAATAAAGCTGTTCTGTGTGAATAATTGTATGGTGATTGTCTCCTGCACAGTGGGAGGTGGACTGCAGTGGTTGAGTGTGACAATGGGGGGTATTGGATGGTGGCCTCTTGAGGGGGCACACGGGGGGGCTGTGTAGTTGTCCAACATTTGTGCCATGTGTTAGTCAGCATGTGTTCCCTTGCTGGGCCACCTATTCACGGGTGTTGTGCATTGCTTGGGGGCTGGGTTCTGTGCCATACATGATGTGCATGCCATTGAATCACTGTGATCAGTCTGGGTGTTACACATAAAGACAAATGTCCTGTGTCCCTTGTGCGTGCCAGTGGTGGTGCAAATCACATCAGTGTCTTGGCCATGCCATCCCATGGCATACCAGTCTGCCTGGAAGGCACTGCCCCAGTTTCCCCCATTCCCACTGGATCTGCATTTGTCTGCAGAGTGTGCATCACATTGCCTTGTGTGGGATGTGAGGGTACCATGGCACATTGGGTCCCATTGGTGGCGTCATCATCACCTGTGCCTCAGGGTGGATTGCCTTCATATGTGTGCACCACTCTGCATTACTGGTTAGCCACGATTGACCCCACACAAATCCTCAGCCCATGACACATGGTGTGTTTGTATGGCTGAGCAATGGGGTTGGTGTGCATGGTATGGGGTCACTGTTGCAGCAGTTCCTGGTCTTCATAGCTATTAAGCCCGAATCTCCCTTATCAGCTTGCAATACCACTCAGCACATTATTTACTGCATGGTGTGTCCCCATTCTGTGTTCTTTCACTATGTGCACTCGTCCACATCCCAGTGTCTGGGTCGAATGGGTGTGTAGTATTACTGCCATGGGATTACAAGGTACAGCCATACTGCTCTGTGTGCTTCACTACCTGCCATGCTGCACGGACATCTATGGTAGCTTTGCATCTGTCGTAAGAGTACATGCCTACTGTTACCTGCCTGGCTGTCTTACCTGGCATCATGCATGCATGTTTGGGGTGCTATGCATGGTACTACATGGCCACACACCCTCAAATGTGCCACACACCAGCGCCTACACATTCCCCAATGCATGCTTCATGCATACCTCTCCAGCATGCCATGCATGCAGTTCATGTGTAGGCACCTGCGTGAGTGGCCAGCAGCACACCCCCAGACAAGCTGCAGTCATTGTGCAGGGCCCAATGAGAATAATATATTTGCATTCCTTTTTACTGAAATGTACAACAAACTTTTTTAAAGCCCCTAGTAGACAGAAACTTAATAATCTATGGATATATAATTTATAAAGACTTCTCTGAATAGTTGAAATTAAAGGAAAAGCGGGAACAAGAACTACAGATCAGCATCTCAGAGGAAAAATGGGTAGACCTGTGTAGTTCATAGAGGATCTCTGATTACAAAAGACTGCATTGAATACAGTTTTATATATTTAATAGAATTTATTACACACCATACCTCCTTAACAAATTTAACCCTAGTATTCTGTCAAAAATGGATTTAGAGATGAGATAGGTACATTTTCACATGTTGTGATCTCTTGCAAAAATATTGTCCCATTCTAGAAATCAATTTTTGCTGCCATAAATTCATTCTCTCCATAAACTTAGTAGCTAGTGTATTGGTATCATCATCATCCCAAACTCTCCTAGCTGGCCCCAAGAAACAAATATATTTCTCCCACCAGTGCATACCAGTTTATAACCCAGTCATGGAAAGATCCTAATCACCGTACGTGGGAGTTATGGAAGAATCTGCTTTGAGACTATATGAGAATGGCAAAAATGTATCAATATAAAAGAAATCATGTTAAAATCTACTATTCAATCTGGGACCTTTTACAAGGACTTTATCCTTTGCCTATCCACACATTTAAATTTCTAGTATTTGATTCTTCAGACATGCTGTATTACATCTCTGGTCTTTTTCTTCTTGGGTCACATATTTCTAACAAATTTTCCCTGTGGGAGAGTGGACACAAGTGAAGGGATACAGAACCTAAAGGATGATCTTGAAAAGCTGAAGAGGTGGTTCAGGATCTGACAGCTTGGCTTCAATGCCAAGAAATGCAAGGTTATGCACATTGGAGCCGAGAATCATAGGACAGAATACTACCTGGGTGGAGTCCGGGTATCTGCACCAGAGGAGGAGAAGGACCTGGAAGTGATGATCACTAGTGGCATGGATCACTCCATGCAGTGCAAGAAAGCAGCAGCAAGGGCAAATAAGATGCTGGTATGCACCCATGGATGTTCCTGTACTACAAACCATATCTGTTTTTATGAGAATGTTAATAGTCTCTTGGACTTTGGGGAGGGGGCTGCTGTTGATGTGGTCCTACTTGATTTCTGCAAGGCATTTGACACCATTCTGCACTGGGCTGTAGTCAAGAAATTGGTAAAATTTAACATTAACAAAAACATTGTGAAATGGGTAAGCAACTGGCTTGTGGATGGAAATCAAAGGGTATCAGTCAGTGGCTAAATGTCAGGTGAGGGCAGTGTGACAAGTGATGTGCCTCAAGATTCAGTCATGGGCCACATTATTTTCCAGCTGTTTATTGCTGATTTAGATGAAAGCAATTCAGATGGACCTAAATGTTATAAGTGATTGGACATACAGTAGTGCTGTGCAGAATTTTCAAATTCAGGCAAAATGAAATTTCACAGAATTTTTTAGATTCCACCAAAATTCTACTGAATTTCACTGGAAACAGGAAGGTGGAATTCCATGGAGGAAATTAGTTGCAGAATGATTTTCAACAGAAAAAATACTGTTCCGTAGAATAATATTTGGCAGATCTCATATTTTCTGTGGAAATGGTTATGGAATGATTTTCAATGGAAAAATGCTGTTCTGCAGAATATTATTCCACAGATTCCAGCCATCAGAATTCTGCAGAAGAACCAGTGAAATTCTGTCTGAAATTCCACTGGCAGAATGGTCATTCAGTGCTAATTTCACTGCAGAATTCTGCATTCTGCACAACACTAGCATACAGATGGGGTATGTTCTTTAACATGGATAAATGCTGTGTCCTACACATGGGAAGAATCAACATCTCACACCAATATGTGCTATGTAACACTACTTTAAAATCAACCACTAAAGAAAAAGATTTGAGAATTATTATACATTCCAGCTGTTATTTCAGGGAGCAATGCATCAATGCAGTATCTAAGGCTAACAGAGTAATTGGGGTCATTAAAATGAGTATTAAAAGCCATAGAGGGAGGTATTGATGCCACTGTACAGATCTTGTGTAAGACCACAAATTGACTACTGCAGTCAACTTTGGTATCCTCATAGGAAGTCAGACATTCACAATGTGGATAGGGTCGAGCATAGAATGGACAAAATTGTACAAAAAATAAAGCATAACTCATATGAAGAAAGATTTGAGACAATTAAACTTACATACCTTGGGGGATCGAAGGAAGGGAGATGACTTATTGCTCTTTTATGATATAATGTATGATCCTTATCTTATAAATGAGCTGAATATTGATTTTAATGACATTAACTCAAGAATTGGAGGACATTCACTACAAGTTAATGCTACCTGATTCAGAACAAATAAAAGGAAGTATTTTTTTACACAGAGGGTGACGGACCTTTAGATTACACCACCTGAAGAAATAGTTGTAAGTGAAACAAAGGACTTCTTTAAAAAAAGGCTGGATAAGTACCTAGAAAATGGAGTTAAATTGAACAATTTCATTGGATTATAAGGAGCTCCTTTCTGAAGAAGACACATGAGAGTTAAAGCACTTGGGCAGTCTGAGTGGCAGTAAGGTGTTACTTGGTGGTCAATTGACTGTTTGCAATTAAAGATCATATGCAATAGTTTTTTACATATTTGTAATAAAAGCTTAAAAAGTTGCAGTTCAAGTCATTCTGTCATGATTAGTGTTTCCTTAAAATTTTATGCTGTTTGGTTTTGTGGTTTTCTTTAAACCAACATTTGTTAACTTGCTCTATAGTGGCTGAAAACAGTGGAGTTATTTCTGTCCTCTCAGTCAATCTTAGAGTGCGATGACATCATTTTGGAGTAGCTTGCTGTTTAATTCCCAATCAGAGCAGCACTCTGTAGAGTTTATGGTTTGCTGAGCTCTCCAGGTTCATCCTCTTCCTTTAAAAAGCTGATCATTTCAGTTTCAATGCTGAATTGAAGTAGTGGAAATATTTTTCTGTGAGAAATCAGCTTGTCTGTATCACAGCTCTGTTCTTTCTAATCAAACCTAATTTTTTTTCCAACTATATAACACAGGGCTGTTTAATGAATAAAAAATAAATCTAAATTTTGTTCATTCACAGGAAGTTTGTCTTTGATGTAGCCTTCCTAAATACAATCATGTGAGAATTTTTTTTTTCATGTCAGATTAGCAAACAGGTGGTTGTCATACTCTGCTGCAGTATTTCAAGCACATGTACTGTCAGAACTCACACATTTCAATTCTTTGGTAGTTTCTGTATGAAAATACATCATGTACATGTATAACTAAAAACATTATGTGGCATTCCAATTCACCGTGTCTCTGTCCCACAGTTGAGGCAGCTGCAGTCTACTGCCACCAGTCCCCTGCCCCACAAGCCCTCTGCCTTCTGCACCACATTCGAGGCTGCTGCACTCTGCTACCCACTGTCTTCTCCACACAGTCAGGGATTTTGCACCTTGCTGCCTCCATCCCCTGTCTAAAGAATCAGGACTACTGCACCCTGCCAAAACAATTGGGGTTGCTGCACCCTGCTGCCCTCTCTCCCTGACCATCACAGTTAGGGATACTACACCTGTTGCCCCATTCCTGTCTCCACAGTCAGGGCTGCTGTGCTTTGTTAAGCCCTAGAGTACCAGGTTCCCTGCCTCCACAGTGGGGGCTGCTGCACCACGCTGCCCTAGCACCAGAGGTGGGGCTTTTGCTGCACCCTGCTACCCACTTCCATTGCTCCAAATGATCAGAGCTGCTGCATCTCATGTAACCCATCTCACAGTCAGAGCTGCTGTACCCTGATGCCCAATGTGTCCTGCCCCACAGTTGAGGTTTCTGCACCATGCTGTCTTCTACCCCCTGTCACTACTGACAGGGCTGCTGCAGCCTGCTCCTTTCTACACAGTTGAGGGTTGATGTGGCCTGCTGTGCTTTAGAGCCCCACTCCTCTGCAGTTAGGGCTGCTGCACCATTCTGCCACTTGCCACAAGATTATGGGCATTTTCTAAGTTTGATTGAGATAACTGAAATAACTCCACTGCTTTCAGCCACTGTAGAGCAAGTTAACAAACACTGATTTAAAGAAAACCACAAAATCAAACAGCATGACATTTTCAGGAAACGCTAATCATGACACAGGGACTTGAATTTCAGCTTTTCAAGCTTTTATAGAAAATATGTAAAAACCGTTGCACGTGATCTTTAAAGAAACATTCAGAATTTGCTTGTGTCCTGTATGGCTATGTGAGTGCAGCACCAAACTTCTTGCTTATGATTTGTGCATTACAGTGCATGATATACACTCTTGTATGTTTCTATGGATTTAATGCATGAATTGCTGCAAAATCAATATTTATAAATGTGTGGGGTTGCAGGTCATTTTTGTAGGTGCTCTCTCACAACCAGAGGTTGGGGGAATACTGGTTCAGCAGGGCCCAATGAAAATCATTGGGGTTACTTTTATGGTACCAAAATTGGCAGAATATAATTGACAAGAGAAACTACATATTATGGAGCTTAAAACTGACAAATGGAAAGCTTGGCCCATTACTCACAGAAAAACAAACTTTTTGTTGAAAACTTTTATTGTCCCTATTTTGATTATTTAATAGCTTTCCAATGTGCCAGTTTCTGGAGGCTAGCATTTACAATAGTTTCTTTCATTTATTATGGGGAAGTAGACTAAACCCCATAAAATGTAATGTTACTTATCTGGAGGTACATAAAGTGGGGCTAGCAATGCTAAATCCAGTCACTTTCTTTTTTTAGCATTTTTCTTTAAAGCAGTATCACTCCAATCATAAAGGGTTAGAATAGACCATGGATTCCATTTTCACTGTGAGGTGTCATTACCTTGTAGGAAATGGCATGTTAGTGTGTTAGGTGTTTTCTAAAATGTGCCTATAAACACCACTATTTACGGAGATTTAAAAAAAAATAGTTAAAACCTGGAAGTGGTTTATGGGTGGTGCTCAGTGCAACAGAAGAAAACAACTGTATACCCTGATTTTGGACAAAAACTTCCACCAGAGTTCTATCTTTATTTCTCCCCCTGGGATACAAGAAAAGTGGCTCCTTGCTCATTTCAGTGACCCCCAAATCCTGCAAAACATTTAATATACTTTGTGGATGTGTTGCCATGGGAAACAGAACATTAGGAACAATCATCATCACAAGTCTATCTCAGGATATTATTGTTTGAGGACTAAATCGAACATGGTCCTGGAAACTATGGAGCATTAGTTTTTCAACTGTGGATATAATGGTCCTTTCTGGAAACAGGTTGCCTAGGTGTGGAACTGTGGCATTTTTAAATGTATGAATTATAATGTCTTAATTTATGGAGACTTCTGGGGGAATGGTGAAAATTTCACAATGCGTCTTTGCGTTTGATAATTGTATCTCTAAAATCCACAATTGGAAATCTAGGTGTCAGTTGTCATTTCAATAGAGAATAAACTGATTTTGATTCTTCTTCAGAAAATTAACAAAGAACTGCTAACCATTCATAACAATGAAAAACAAATCCTGCCAAAGTCAGTGTTTTGTGATTTGTGGAGAAACTCTCCCAGTCTATCTCGACAACTGTGAGTTCAGTAACAGGGTAGATTCTGTGTGTTTTGCTTTTATTTATCTTCACTGAATTAACTTCCTTTAGTTTGTTATAAGTTTTTCTGATTTAAAGTTTGGATTTGTTGTTGTATATACTTGTTCAGTAGTTTTGTTTTATTTTTACCAAATTAAAAAAAAAAATCCCCAACTCTTTTCAGGATGTGCCATTGGATCTTTAATGTCCACCTGATCAACCACCAGAACAGACAGATAGGACTTCATTTTAATGTTTAATCTGAAAGATGATACATCAGGAGTGCACCCCTCAATGCTGCACTATGTTATCAGTATTGGGATGTTACCCCAAGTTCTATGCTTGGTGCTAGAACTCACAACTCTCCAATCTTCTGACTTGAGAGGCAAGCATGCAATCTGCTAAGCCACATAACTCTTATGATACAATGAGTGATCTAACAAGATTTGTATCGTAGAGATTGGCTTAGTGTACACAGCATTCAATATTACTGTAATATGCAAAGCACATTTGGCTCCAGCACTGATGAAATTAACTCATTGTGAAAGGATTGAAATATTTACCCATTCTCCTAATTTATGTGGACTCCATTGTTGGTCTTATTTGGTCTGCAATGGAGTGATCGGGGACCAGAGTAGGACACTACACTATGGAAAATAAATTATATTATACAATGGCAAACAAGAATGCTGGCCTTTGATTGGTCTGTCTGGGACTACAGCCGTGATGTTAACCTGTCATAACATCACGGCTCTATTCCCAGCACACCAATGACCACATATAACTTTAAAAAAAACATCAGTCCACTACCTACAAGCAGCTTCCCCACTCCCAGCTTTGCTGCAATGCTTGCACAACCAGAAACCAGCCCCCCAACACACAGACCATAACCCCAGAACAAAACCCACACAAAACACTTGTAGCGCATTCCTCTCATCTGCTAATAAATTAAAAGTTTAAACTAAGTGAAGCCATCAGCACGATCGGCTTCATGCTCCTAGTTCAAGTTTCAAGTTTTGTCAAGTTTCAAGTTTATTGCAGGAAAGACTCCATTGAGCAAGCTCATTCACAAGGAGGTCCTGAGGCACATACACATACAGTTCGCAATTACATAGACAGGAGATATAAAATGTAGAACAAAAAAGAAAAAAATATATAATACAAGAGGTATACACAATAGAAGTCCTTATGCTATATTTGCAGTACATTCCAGCTTTAACCTTGCCCTAAATTATGCAACACATTTCAGATTAATAAGTAGAGGTCCAGTTGGTACCTAGGAAGTTGACTTGGCGTGGGGGGGCCTAGTAGCACCTACATATGTCTTTTAATTTAGAGATAGCTAGTGTTTTGTAGGAGTTAATTGATATGATGCTGGTTAGCTTCAGCATGGCTTGTAGTTGGTTCCAAATGTTTGGGAGGGCATATGAGACAGCTCTTTGGCCAGCTGTGGTACGTGTCCTGGGAACATCTAGTAGGATAAGATCAGATTTCCTTAGGGAGTAGGCGCTATGCAAGATGTGTATGAGAGACATTAAATAGACAGGCAGTTTGTGGAGTAGTAATTTGAGGGTCCAAATGCCAGCATGCAGGAGGCATCTGGTGGCAAGAGAGGTCCACCCAACTGCTGCATAAAGATCACAGTGGTGGGTCCTGTATGCAGAGTTAGTAATGAAGCGAAGAGCACGGTGATAGAGTACGTCCAGTTTAGATAGGCTTAAGGTTGGGGAGGAAATAAAGATAATGTCTCCGTAGTCAAGCAAGGGAAGGAATGTTGCTTGGACAAGTCTTTTTCGGGTCGCGAGAGAAAAGAAGGTCCTATTTCTAAAGAAGAAACCCAAGCATGCTTTAAGCCTCTTTGATAGATCCTCAATGTGGTCGTTGAAGGAAAGCTTTTTGTCTATCCACATACCTAGATATTTAAATTTAGGTATGACTTCCAAGGGTTCACCTAGGGAGGTAACTATGAAGTTTTTAGGTGGAGTAGGTAGGGCACCAGACAAGGCAAGTCTCGAGAAAATCATTGTCTTGGTTTTTTTGGCATTTAAGAGAAGCTTGGCATTGATAAGGTTGCTTTCTAACTGGATAAAGTCAGCTTGGAGTGCTTCCCTGACTTCGGTTAAGGACGAGCCTGATGTGCACAAAATCATATCGTCCACAAAGAAATGTATGCTAGAGTTCTTTATGTGGGAGTCAAGGTTGTTGATGTACAGGGAAATAAGGATTGGTCCTAGGATGGAGCCTTGAGGGACTCCTCTGGCAATTAGAAGGGGGGCAGATAGTAGGCCATCAGCTTTGACTTTTTGTAACCTTCCCGTGAGATAACTGTTAAACCACTGTAAGGTAAGTGGAGTGACACCTATGTAGGCAAGACAGGTGATTAGGAGGTGATGGTCTACAGTGTCAAAGGCCTTACTGAAGTCTAGAAAGACTGCACCAGTAACCTTCTTGGTGTCCATAGCATGGATCCAGTCATTAGCGACTTTAGCCAAGGCTGAGATGGTACTGTGCTTCTACCTGAAGCCAGATTGGGCCGGGTTTAGGAGTGAGTGCACTTCAAGGTGATTTTTTAGTTGGTTGTATATAAGTTTTTCAAGCAGTTAGGAGAGAACGGGCAAGACAGAGATAGGACGGTAGTTGTTTAAGTCACAAGGATCTCCTGATTTGAAGAGAGGAAGAACATGGGCAGATTTCCAGCAGGATGGAACAGTGACTGTGGTAATAGAGAGGTTGAAGATGTGAAGGATGGTGGCTGTGAGCTGGGCATAGCCTAACCGCAAGAAAAATGATTCAAGGCCATCATCCCCTGCACTTTTCTTGGTGTCAAGGCTAAGAATTATGTCTTTGACTTCTTTGTAGCTAAACAGGCATAACTGGAAGGGATGAGGTGGAGTAGTATGTGTAGAATCTGGGCTAGTGTTGCTATTCACTCGGCTAGCATATGGGGAGGAGTCGAATGCCAACCTGGCAGTGGCAAAGTGAAGGTTAAGTTCTTCGAGGATTCACAGTTTATTTTCAACCATCCCGTCCTTGGCCAGAATCTTGGTGGGAAGGGAGGAAGCAGCAGGATGGCCTTCAATGGATCTCAGTGTCTTCCAGATTTTTGGGGAGTTCTCTTTGGCCTGCTCCAGAGTGGCGATGTAGAAGTTTGCTTTAGTAGCACATACGCTTTTAACACAGGCATTTCTGGCAGTTCTAAACACCTGCCAGTCTGCCAGGTTCTTTGTGTGCCTGGCCCTAGGCCATAGCTTGTCTCTGTTGGTAAGTGGAGACTTGAGGTCTTGGGTGAACCACGGATGCGAGATTTTCAGCACCCTCATTTTAATAAGAGGAGCATGCTTGTTAATTAGGGTGGTGAGGTTGTCATTTAGGACAGAGATGGCGGCATCAGCAGATTTGGCAAGATATAGGTCTTGTCTAGTTGGGTGTGACTTTATTGATCTGGCGCGCCACTACATAATGAGTCACCCAACAGCAACAGTAACGATGTGATTTCAATTAAAAGCACATTTCACTGAAACAAACAGATAAGAAACAAATTTAAATGAAGCTGCATGTTTCACTAAAGTTGTCTACAGTCGGTCTCAGCTTTCAACTCTTCCCCACCCACCTGGAACTGACAGAGCTGAGCGCATGCTTCTCCTCAACAGCAAAAACATTTTTTTTCTTACCAAAGATAAGTGTGTTTGCTTCATGTTCTTGGTTTGCTCTTTTTTCTCCTGGTACAAGACACTCACCAGCTGTGCTGGGAGACTGGAGAGCAACACACAGCCACTAGCGCCACTGTAACGTACTGACTGCATGGGCGGGGGTGTGGCGACTGCGTTTATGAAAACAAAGCATGACAAATGGCAGTTCGCTTCACACTGACTAAAAAAAGCAAAACAGAGACACAGAAAAGCAAGTTCAGAAATGGAGGGGGGCTAAGGTGTCCCTGGCTTAGCATACAAGTAAACTTTCCTGGCCAACATCACACAGTACAGCAGCTACAACTACTAGCCCAGGTAAGAAACAACAACACTATTTTTTTGATTAGTATACCTACAGACAAAAAATGTGACTAAAACATACTTATAGTAAACGTCTTAAACATTTTGTCTTTTTTTTACACAAATAAGCCATTGTATAATAGGAATAATGCACTCCAGGATGTGTGTCGTGCTGGGATAACATCACTTCAGGGGTAATTAGTTGCACTCAGCCTGCGGCCTTGTGCCTAATCACCCCCGCATGATGTTATCCCAGCACGACATACACCTTGTCATGTATTATTCCTTTATTATTATTGGGTGGGTAATGGAATGATCAGGGACCAAGGTGGGACACTACATTATGGAAAATAAATAATATTATTATTGGGTGGGCAATGGAGCGATCAGAGACTGGGGTGGGACACTATACTATGGTAATTAATTAATTTTATTATTGGGTGGGTAATGGAGTGATCAGGGACCAGGGTGGGACACTACACTATGGATAATAATTTTTTTTCTTCTCGGTGGGCAGTCGGGGACTGGGGTGAGACCGCTAAACAATGGTAAATATCCAGTTTTGGATTGGAGATCAGGGGATGGGGGAATGGGGATGGGGGATGGGGGGGCCACAGTACCTCCGCCAGCCACTAGGGTTGCATGGATTATTGCCTGTTTTTTTGGCAGTAATTTGCTCCACACAAGGACCTTCACAAATGTCCTTGCATGGAACAAATCTTTTGTGAATGGGATTGCGGGGATATGCCGGTCCCCACCCCCTCATTTGAATTGCAGCCCCCCTCTCTGCTTTGCCAGGGTACAAACTCAGTTTATGGGGGCAAACTGGGCTTTGTGAATACCAGCTATTCACAAATCCCAGTTTGCCCCAGGCAAACTGGGTCTCCACCAGGGCAAAGCTTTGTGAATCCTGCCCAAAGTTTTTTCTTTCTAAATTGGTATAAATTGTCAGGAAATAAAAAGTCACAGAAAGACAAAAGAGACTGGTTTGTTAAGAGCAGTTACTCTAGTCAGTCAACAGCCTGAAGGCATCAGCACAATGAGATGGGATGGTGAGCAGGAGAAATAAGGTGCTGGGGTGCTGAAAGAGAGGGGATCACCAGCAGGATAAGAAGGGGCTGCTGCCACTGTGTAGCTTTCTGGTTTGGCCTCACTGTGAGTGCTGTGTGCACTTCTGCAGTCTATGGGCCCAATATTCAAAACTTTGTCTTGTAGCAAAATTTGCACTGCCTGGCAGGCAAATGTAGTCCACAGCCAATAGCATACAATATAAAAAGGAATAGCCTGGGGGCAAAAACTGCTGAATATAGCAGGCAGAAGAAGGTGGGAAAACCTGGCTGTGAGTGCAGTGCAAAGACAGCCCAGCAAAGAAGCAGCACTGAATATGTCAACTGGGCAGTGCAAACAGCAACAGCAGCACAGTGCACACAGAGGTGGAGTCAGGCAAAGGTGAACTACGTGGCCACTGCGGGCACTAGCAAAGAAGTGGTTCATAACAACTGCAAACAACAGTGCAGGCCAAATAATGTAGAACTGCACTAAAGTTCAGACAGTTTTGCCCAGGGCAAACATGTTTGCCCAGTACAAACACATTTGCCCAGTGCAAACACATTTGCCTTGGCAAAGTTTTGCCATATTCAAAATGGACGTGCAAGTGAGACTACTTAGGCATTCAGAGGGCAAACAGCCACATTAGCATGTCATTATGGCCTGATTTCCATGCATTTCCATGTGTATATTGCCCGGGCTATTGCAGGGCACACAGAGTACCTCCTGTATGTCAGACTGGAACAACAGGTCATTAGCTGCATGTTGGGTTTGCACACAGCACCATCTATATGTCAGACTGGAACAACAGTTCAGTAGCTTCAGGCTGGTTTTGTACACAGCAGCACAGACTATTGTGCCCCAGGGGACTAGCACCACAAGCATGGCTGGTGGTGCTGCATGCCATAGACATATTGTTGGTCCTGCTACAGTATGTATTGTACACTACCGTACCATGGGTAGCCAGTATTGAGAGGGACACATCAATGCATAGAGTCTGTCAAGTAACATTGAATGCTGCTATCCATAGACAGGCTCAGCTGGCTGGTGTGTTCTGACAATGGACAACACTGCCATACTGTCCTGTGACCCATATACACTGTGTCACAGGCAGGGGATTCTTACAGTAACACAGACATGGTTGGCTGTGTGTGACAGGGTGTATGTATAGGTTTGCGGTGTGTGTCATGGGGGGGGGACATATACCATCATACAGGCCCAATGATATCGGGGCATTCCCATCGCTGGAACATGTACGCTGTATGGATGACACCAGACATGTGGTAGCACCTACTATGTGGTACATCACTGGCAACTGTACACCCTCCTCTCATTACCCTCCCTCCCCTCAGTGCAGCATGTGAGTGCTGTATTGAGTTGGTGTACCCCCTATGGGAGATTGGGTGTGTGTGCTGCATGTAATCACTGACAGGGTGTACACTGGGTACTAGGCCACCCTCAACTGCCTGGCAGAGTTGGGACTGATGCCAGATGACGGTGCCATGGACATTGCCAGGGTACCATTCTAGGACTCATGGCCAGTACCAGTGGTTTGCAAAATATCTCATCCTTGGCATATGGAGTTGCCCAGGGTGGCCTTCTTCCCACTCTTCCTGCCCAAGGAAGAGAAGACAATATAGCACACTGGGTTAAGGCTCTGAGCTGCAGATCTGGATATCTGGGTTTGAATCCCACAGCTGCCTGGGTGCATACTGTGTGATCCTGAGCAAGTCACTTAATTTCCTTGTGCTCCCAGGTCACATCTGAAAACAAGCTTTGGCTTAGTGTGCTACTCCTGGTTAAACAATGTTCCCTTTCCCTTTCACCCCTTTCCCTATGACTGCAGACATCAGGTGCACCATGATGCTGTTGCTTTCAGCCATGTTGCCTCTTGCTGCTGTGTCCATGCCCCTTATCCTTGTTTTGCCCAGAGTTAAGACTACCATTTACTGGGCAGTAATTTGTACCATGCTATGTGTCACGCAAAGTCGTGTAAACACACTTTGTGAGGAGCTAATGCACTGAATTTAGAATAGTGCCTGTATTCATACACATGCTCCCTCTCTCTTTGCCCAGTGCATACATTATCATTTTGTGCAGCGCTATTCCAGTTTGCCCATGCTATTTGGTCTTTTGAATATAGGGGACCCACACAAATGGGGCATAATTCCAGCACAAACGGTTTGTGTCCACTTCAAAGTTTTGATTATCTGGCCCTATATCTGAAGAAGGACAGGGTAGAAGTAGGTAACCAAGATGATCTGAGGACAGCAATAAAGAACATATGATGAATGGTTAGCAGATTTCAATGTGTACACAGTTGTTGTAAGAAGGGAAAAGGGGGTTATGATTGAAACCTGCAAATACCTCCATTGGGTAAATAAAGTGTATGGCAGGAAATTGCTCAGACTGAGTGAGAACACAAGAACCTGGGCAACTCCACGAAGCTGGTGGGGGTATGCTTAAGAGAGATACCAGGAAGTACTTTTTATGGCTAGGGTGGTGGAAGGGTGGACTAGGCTACTGGATGGGATGTCTTGTACGCAGTCAATGGGGGATTCAAAAGAGGGAAGAGCAGATAAAATTACTTGGTAAAAACCACACCAGAAAGTTAGGGAGAACGGTGGTGTGAGGAGGAGCCTCTAGGGCTGTTTCATTCAACATTAGTTAGGGAGGAATGGGCAGACACAATGGCCAATGGGTCTTTCTCTGCCCATATTTTCTATGTTTTATGAAATTTTCCATATTTATTTGGAATTTTGTTTCACTGGAAAACTCATCACTTTCCCTCAGTCCGATTGGTATAAAGTAGACCAAGGAAGAAATAACATGTTTTTGTTCCATATCCCTGCACTTACAGATGTTTAACAAAGGTCTTGATTAAATATTTTCCCTGTCTGTGTGGTCAACACTGATGACAGAAAAATGACAAAACTGTGCATATATCCATCTGACTGGGGGCAGATCTGATGACAGAAACATGGCAATAATGCACAAAAACCCATCTGATCAGAACTGCATGGAAACCCCAGTGATTCTGGGGGCAACTCTGACTGCAGCAGGAGATACCCCAGAAGCCAAGCTGCTTAGACATCCCTGGCAACTCTGATGGCAGTACAAATGACAATGCCACACAGAGACCCACCCCCCAGCCATGGAGTCAACTCTGATAGCAGCAAGGTGGCAAGATGCACAGGGCTACTACAGTCAAACCCTCACACATATCATTTGGTAATATCCTGGTTCTGGATAAGGGGCTCAGAGCTTGTGTATTCAGACCAAAATCCTGAGAGTTAAGTACAAGAGTCTGTGTATAAGAAAGTAGAGTTTATTCTGAATACATAGTCTTCAGTTCAGACACATTGCTGTCTTACAATGAAATCTGTCTTGGATTCAATCCAATCCAGTTTCAAACTGCAGTTGATAACACTAATACGTGCTATGGAGTAGTTGCCAACTCATTGGTATGAGGCTAACGGTTTCCCATTTGAGGCACCTCTATGTTTGGGGATCAAACTGAAGGGTACATGAAAAAAGGTTGATGAAAACCAAGTGACTCTTACGCATCAAACCCAAATAGAGAATATCCCAAAATTTTATTATAGTTCAGGAGGTATGGAAAGGGACCAAAAGGGTTGGCAGTTCTTTCATCATGAATTAACTGCTTCTACAGTTCATATTGGAAAATGTCTGCGATGAGGAAGAGATCAAATAGCAGCTAACCCTCTGACACGGGTTAAAATGAATCCCTGAGAATTGTATAAACATCATAAAGTCATTGCCCATGAGTCTTTGGAGTTAAGCATTCTATTATCTCCTGGAGTGACAAAAAAATCATCACAAATCAGGGGTGCCATAGATTAAGGTTAAGAAAAGTGCACCAGTTCTATTTTAATTTGACTTCAAGTATAGGCCAATATATCCAGTTCAATATTAAGAATTCAGCTGAACTACATTGGCTCTAAATGCAGTAAGTGGTATGGGATAAGGCAAATTACAAATAGTGGGCAAGAGGCCTTGAGGTCAGCAATGAGTATTAATTACCATAGCTAACTTGTAGCAAGTAGTATTGGCATGCATCTGTTATATATTACTGTTTGTGGTGTTGTAACAGAATCTGCAAAAACAGCAAGACTGCCACAGACTAGTGTGAGCTATAGTAACAGTTATTATTCATTGAATACCTCCAAGTGGATACCCCTCTGTAGTCTCTGCTTCTCTTCCATGCAAATTATAGTGTATCTCTTGGGCACAATTGATTTATCAAAGTATATAATTACACACCCCCAAACAACAAGTTATGCATCAAAAAGCATAACAAATAAAAAAGAAAATACTGTATATCAAATGCTGGGCATTACATTACCTTTCAAAATATTTTCCATGCATGTATGGACATTATTTGGTTGATTTTTCTTATTTTTCCTTTTTAAATTGGGGGGGGGGGTTGTATTGATTAGTTTGAACACAGACACTGCCAACTGGCAGTGGAGCTGGACAAAAACTGTGAATTCTGAATTTATGGAAATGTTGCAAGTTTCACAAATTTTGTGAAATTTTCTGAAATTCCAGCTTTGGCAAAATCTCAGTCTCTGAATGTACTTTCTGAATCCTCACCCCATTCTGTGAAATTGTCTGTCTGAATTGCAGATTAATACACTTGAACTGAAGAATGACAGCTCTGAGGAATTCCATTCTGCAGTCATTATCATCAATACATGTAATTTTTCCACAGTTCAATGATCAATTTTGTTGAATACATTCATTCTGCCATTCAATTTCCAAGAAAGTTGCCAAAGTGAATTCCAAAATTTTGAAGAAGCAAAATTACGATTTCCATTTAAATTCCTCCAGTGGAATTTTAATTTTGCACTGCTCGAACTGGCAGTCAGAGCTGTAGTATTTAATTACTGATTACATGATGTCAGACTGGAGAAATATGCACACCTGTGCATGGTCAGTCAAGTCACTTATCCCAACACCATTCCTGTCATAGTGGGCGTAGTGATGGGTCTTACTGAACTATACTGACTGTGTATGCTCACTGGCACACCAGATCATATTGAGCTTGTTGGTGACAACAATGTAAAAGCTGTAGTGTAATAAGGAGGAGTTTCACCACTACTGCAGGGAGTGATTAGCTGGACTGTGGTGCCAGTGCCAGCAGAAAAAATCTGAGCAGACTTGCCACAAGGAAATACATGAGTGGAAATAGTAGTAGATGTATTTTGGTCGCATCTTAAACATTTTAATAATCAAATGAATAGTTAAAGTTGATCCTTGGTAAGTTGAATTGAAAAAGGCTAAAAATTAAAGGTTCTCAGGATCTAGCCTTGAGCAATCTGGTGAGGCAATACTCCAGATTGTACTGAAACAGCCTTTTGAAGTGATCAATGTTGAAGGGCATCCATACAAAATAGAAAGCCACTTTAGCCAGTGCTGGACACATGACTTGTCTGTCTTGCCAGGAATTGATTTGATTACTATTTCTTCTGGTCTGTGGCTCTGCTAGATAAGCCTGCATCATGTACTGTGTTAACAGGTCCAAGTTCCTCAAATATTTCCTTTTGGTGCCAGTATTTAGTATCAAAAAGCTTCCAAATATCAGGTAGCAAGAAACAGAGAGCACTCACAACTCAGAAAGGAGACTGCAAGTCAGGAATTGTCAACAATAAAGATGTTTTATTTGCTACGGGGTCAAGATGTTGAACAAAAAATGCTCAGGACTAACCATACGGTGTGAAGCTCGACGGGATTTAGAGTGACTGGGGTATTACAGCAAGAGGGAATTATCACTACTCCTGTTACTCTGCGCTCATATTGGAGAGCATCAAGTATCATGTGCTGGTGTGCCTGGTTATGCCACTCCCATGGTGGAGTGGCTAGGGCACCGCACATGCCAGGATGGAAGACTTGGGACTGTGGTTTGGTCCCCCCAGGTCTCCCGGTGTTGCAGCTTTTCCGTTCATTTTTTTTAAAATGTAAACTTTATCCCTCTTGGAGTTTTGCCCCATCACCAAATCCACACCCCCTCTGAGTTTGTTATCTAAAGACTGGGGGACTTGGGGGGGCAAAGCCCCCCATAAAAAAAGAAAGTCCCATCATTTTCAGTGGGCCACGCTCTTTCCTTATTTTTGCTGTTGTTTCCAACCCTGTTTTGGTCAGCGCTGTGTTGCTTGCGACATTTGTGGTTGAGTGTTTTTTGTCAACAGAATTATGACCATATGCCATTTCATTCCAGGTCCAACTTCATAAGGCAGCAAAACAGTGCATGACAAGCTTACGTTTCACCCTGGTAACAGGGCTTCTTCAGAAGAAGCCTTGTTACCAGGGTGAAATGTGAAATGTTGAAATGTAAGCTCTGTCCTGCACTGTTTTGCTATCTTATAGATATGGATGTGGACATGGTAAAAACAGCCTTATTTTTGAAAATTCCTGACTTGAATTCTTCTTCCTGAGTGGTGAGTGCTCTCTCTTTCTTGTTACCTGGCTACATTGAACTTTGAGATATGCACCACCATCCTCACCACACACCCACAAGAGCTTCCAAATATCCTTGGCTGTCCTGGGATGATACATTTCCAAGTCTTCTTCCATGTTATGTTGCTGCCTGGCACTGGCACTGGCACTGCATGCACTCGGCACAAGAGGAGGAGTACAGACACGAGGCTATGCATGCACAATCCATTCTTGGTTTCTTTAATCTGTTTTTGCTGCTTCATTGAAAGTTAGGGAAACAATTAAATTGAAGTATGGCACATGGACGAAGTATCTGGATAACAGGCTAAAAAAGTTGGGACTTGAATCTATTGTAAGGATTAGTAATATGGGCTGAAATGTCAGATTTTGCACAGATGTGGTAAACAGGATTTATGATGTTGCCAAACAACGGGATATGGCAAGGATATCTGCATCCACAAATTTTCTAACTTATAAGTCACTTAAAAACTATTTTAATAGAGAAATATACTTAAATATGAGAATAATTTGCATTATAAAATGTTAGCAAATCTAAGATTTAATTTTAATAGGGACTCTCATCTGGTTTTATGAAATGGAATGTTTTCAAGAGGGAAATAGAGTGTAAGGGCAATTGCCCAGGGAAATGGGACGCTGCTAATATTTTATTTATGTGTCCATATTTGAATGAGTTGAGGGAAAAATGGTTGTCTCAATATCATATTAAGATTTCTGGTTTATCTCTGGAAAACAAATTGAGATTTTTATTGAATACAGAGGATGTGACAATACTGTATAGTGTTGCCCAGTTTGCTCTTGCTGCTAATAGATTGAAGAAGATAGACGATGTTATTTAACTTGAAATGTATATTCATGTCATGAATTTCTTTTCTGATGCTTGGAAATGATGGAAGGGTTGATAGCTTTTATTGGACCAAAAAGTGTCTTGTACAAAGATGGAATAATACACAAGCTGTCGGGGCCTTACAGGCCCCTTCTTAAGGTGAATAGCAAAACTGAGCAACATAAGCAGTATATATATATATATATCCACTGTGGAGCAATAAAAAAAACAGCAGGAAGTGAAGTAGGAAAGTGATAAATTGGATGCAAAGTAAAAAAAAATGATGAGTGAGAAGAAAAGGGAATGGGGGCTGGTCAGGAGGAGATGAAAGGAAGCTGGACAGTGAAAAACAAAGGAACATATAAGAAAGATCTGAGATCAGAGGTGGGGTGTAAGGGTAGAATAGACAGGAGATGCCAAGAAATGCATGGAAATCAAGACATAAAAGAACAAAGGCCCAGATAGACAGAGTGTGAGGTAATATAAACAGCAGGTGTGAAAACAATCAGGGAGCTGAGCTAAAAAGTTTGTAGGAGAGGCATGGAGGATGTAAAGGTAGGAAAAAAAAGATTAGGCAGGAACTCAGAAAAAACAATAACAAGAGAAATGCAGAACCAAAGTAAGATAAATAATGTCAATATTTAGTCCACAATGAAAAGAGAATTACAGTTCACCATAATGTGCCATGAATCCAATGTCCCGATTCAGTCCAGAAATGTTAGATTTAAATTGTTTAATATATTTTAGTTCCCATATCCTTCTGTCCTGTGTGTTTTTGAAGTTGCCTCTTAGTATCAAGACAGATGAATCCAAGAGAGAGTGATCTGTTTGGGAAAAATGGTTTCCTACTGGAGGGCTGATAATCTGGTTTACTATTGTGTGATGGTGGTGATTCATTCTGGTTTTCAGTGGTTTGCTAGTTTCCCCAATATAGCACCCATCTGTGCACTTCTTCTTCTGATGCTTGAAACTGGCTGGAGCTATATGTTTTTAATGTGTATTTATGTGTAATACTTATTGTACATGCACTTTACTTCAATAAACTTGTACCTACCTTGTATCTTGCTTCACTGAAAGTGTGTGCAAAAACTTCTGTTTCACTTAGTATATGTATTCCTGCTAATGAAGATGCCATTATGACTCAGGCAAAAGTTGACAAGGTCAGCCAATGCTACCTGAAGAGAGTACCCTCCATCAGGGCAGGTATTCTTTAAGGTGTCCTGTCAGGGGCTAGCAGTAGTCAAGGGGAGAGGCATATTAGCATTCTATGAGTTTCAGATGAGTTTCAGTCAGTTTCTGTGAATGATGTTCTTGATGTGGTCATCCCACCTGCTGTGATTTGAACCCAGGACCAGCATGAATGTTGGTAGTCTGCCACAAAGGCCCGGGCCCAGTTTTCACAGGCATTATCTGGTATTCCCTTTCACAGTGTTGTTATCCACGGGCGCTCCCCCCCCCAGCTGAAGACTCTCTCCATGGCTTTTTCAGGCCCAGAATGGCCACTGGCGCCATCGCTCATGAAACCATCAGCCTCTCAAGCTACATCCCATCAGCGCTTTGCACCAGCTCCCCTCCCGCTCTAAGTGGCACTTTTCTAAATAGCCCTGCTCTGTCACATGACTAGTAGTTGTGAATTACTAAGCCCCGTTTTTTTCATAAGCAGTTGATAAGTTCCTGCCACTAGATGGCTGCTCAGCACTAGCTACTCCCTGGCTGGCTTTCTGCCACCATGGCATGCTGACTTCTTTTCTTAGCTGCCTGCCAAACTGCCCCCTTACTGCTAGCTTGCACTCCAGTTCAATTTTTGCTACACAAGCTAAGAAGCCCCTTCCTCTCTCCTCAAAAATCGCTTCCACCTTCTACTTCTTTCCCACCTCTCCTTCTTCGTACTACCTCCCCTCCTGGTTCTGATCCTCATTTCTCCCTCTTCCACCATGCCCTCCACACCATCTATCCCCCTACTCCCCCTGATACATCATGTATCCTTGCAATTACTCCTTCTGTCCCTTTAGTATCTTGGTCTTTCTTTCACTTTCTCCCCCCTGCCTCTCTTTTTCCTCCTCATAGCTACTTTGCCTACCTTCTTCTCACTGCCTCCTTCACTCCATCCCCTCTATCATCCTCTTCCCATCTACACTCTAGGCTACAATACAAATGTTCTAAGTTACACTTCCCCATCTTAGCTATCCTCCTTCTCTAATCAGGAAATATCTACCCCAACCCTGGCCCTCCTTCACTATTTTTCTCAGCTGACATCCCTAACTCACCTGCTCTCTACTCCCTGGCCCCCTTGGTTTTCCCAAATGGGCTGAAACTCCTACACCAGAATATCTGCAGTCTGTTACACAAAACTGACCTTCTCCAAACTCTTGTGGCCACTTACACTCTTGACATCTTAATCATAACAGAGACATGGCTCTCAATCAAAATACCTGATAGCTCCATTGCTATTCCAGGCTACTCCCTTTCCAGACAAGACCGGGTAGGATGGGGTGGTGGAGTGGCCATGTACATCCAGTCAACATTGCAAACTACTACTGTACTATTTTCCTCAGTCCCTGCAACTTACGAGGCCCTGGTGACCTAAATTAACCTCCCTTTCACTGTTTCTATTTTTGTAGCTGGCATCTACTGTCATCCCAGCACCAACCCCTTGGTCACGTCAGAACTTTTTGCCTCCATTACCTCAATCTTGCAATCTGGTGAACTGTTCATTTTGGGTGACTTGAACCTAAATTGGTTGTCACCAATGATGAGCAAGACATGAAATGACATGGCCACACTCAACGTCATTCAATTTATCCATGAGCCCACATGCCCAAATCATAAAACACAAAATAGCACCCTACTTGACTGGGATCTAACCTCTCATCCGCACCATGTCATCAAGTCAGGTATCCTCCCAGATGCCCTTAGTGATCACAATCCCATCTTCCTGGATTGTAAGGTCCATCGCCCCAAATACCCTCATAAAATCATTCAGCTGCATTCCTTTAAATCTCTAGATCTTGCTCCTCTCAAGTCTGAACTTGCCTCCACTGACTGGGCCCCTCTGTCCCCTGCTCCCTCCATTGACTGTGCCTTTGCCTACTTCGAGGATAAATTCATCTCCACCTGAAACTTATTCACCCTTTCATGCGGACTAGGGTATGTGGACTTCACCTCCCTTGTATTACCCCTGAATTACTAGCCTGTCTAAGAGAGTGTGACCATGCCTGGAAAAAGCATAAAACATCTAAGCTCCCCAGTGAGTACACCACATATAGAATGCTCCATAACTCCTGCACCAAAGCTACTAGATTGGCAAAATCTGTCTGATGGAGTCATGCTTGTCCTTAGGTCCTCCTCAATAGAAAAAATCTGTTATTTTCTTCTGGCGTGATTCTCTTGCCATCTTTTTGAGAATCACACCCTCCAGGTTAAAAATGTGCTCCCAGTCCTCCATCCACTCATGTTGTAGGCACAAGTCCCTCAGCTGTACACAATGGACTTGTGCATCTTTGTTAGTCACCTTGATCACTTCCAGTGGTGTTGCAGATTTCGATGGCTCATCCTCATCCTCTGATCCAGGATTTAGTGTAGTTAGGGCATCACAGATTGCAGCAATAGTGAGACCCCCCTCAGTCGCTTCACCTGCGTCCATGTCTATGAAAGTAAAGAATTCCTCGGGAGTTAGATTTTTAGGCACTGGTACATTGCCCATTAGATCCTCATCAGGCAGAGCTACAGTGCCCTCATGGGTTCCATCAGTCACTGCATCCACTGCTTCTTTGGGATTTAAAGCAAATCCCAGCAACAGTGGGGAACTGCTCCTGTTGTGCTTTTGTAGTAAAGTGTTAGGTGGCATTGTTTCTGAGCACAGTTACACCTGGTAATCATTAACACTGCATTAGGGTGATGCTTAGCAGGTTGAAGTTAAGGGCAAACTTGGGAAACATCATCCCCATAAACAGGCTTGCTATGTCCCCTTTAAAGGTGTGAATGGCCCATTGAATAATATTGCCTCTAAATCAGTGACCAGGGGATCGTCCCCTTTAAGTGAACATCCCCGTTAAGCGCGTCCCGATTAAGTGGCTTAAACTGTATTTCAAATCCTCCTTCCTCGCTAACATCAACACCCCGTCTTAATTCTGGCGGGTAGTCCATGCCCTTTTCTTCCCCCGTTCTCACCCCCCCATTCTCAAAATTGACAATTCCCTAGTATCTTATCCCTGCCTAGTAGCCAAAGAATTTAATGTCAACTATACATCTTGCACCAAGTCACTTCTAAGCTCCCTCCCCCGACTTACCCACTTTTCCATTCTCACCTCCCCACCCCATATCTGACTTCCCCCTTCTCTTTCTCCACCATCACTACTAGTAAAGCTCTAAATGCCCTCCTCTCCCTTAACCCCTCTAAAGGTTCTTCACCGTATGACCTTGATCCTAAACTTCTCTACCTCTCTGCTTCTTCTATTGCCTACATTATTTCCTTAATTCTCAACCTCTCTTTTACGTCTGCCCAGGTCCCTACCTCTTGGAAACACACTGTTGTCCTCCCTCTCCCTAAGGGTGGAGACTCCTCCATTCCAGGCAGCTACCGCCCCATCTCTCTCTCCTTTCCACCCTTGCTAAACTACAAGAACACCTTATTCTTTCCCAACTTTCCTCCTTTCTCGCTGATTCCTCCATTTTTACCCCATTCCAATCTAGCTTTAGGAAGAACAATTCTACCTCCACCTCCCTACTCAGAATCATCAACTTCCTCCTCACTGGGATGGACAATGGCTTGATCACTACAGCTATTTTTGTCTACCTAGCCAATGCGTTTGACACTGTTTCTCACACACTGCTTCTGGATTCCATCTCTGCAACAGGCCTGGCCTTGTCTCCCATAAACTGGTTTAAATCATACCTCACTGGAAGAACTCAGTCAGTAAAAATCTCAGATTCAACCTCCTCTCCACTCCCCATCAACACTGGAGTCCTTCAGGGATCAGTGCTTGGTTCTCTGCTTTTCTCCATCTTCATAAATGACCTTCCCACAGACTGCTCCATCTCCTCCAGTCATATGTATGCCTGTTAAACTGTCTTCTACAGCTCCAGCAACAACCCTGCTACTGTGGAAACCAGTTTACAGCATGAATTCAATCAAGTTCACCTCTGGTTTGCCTCACAACAGCTATTCCTTAATGCCAAGAAGACAGTCTCTATGGCCTTTGGCACCAGGCAGATACTTTCTCGGCTTACTGCCCTGCCTCCTTCCACATTCTTGATAGGACAATCCTCGAGAACGCATCCCCATTTAGATATCTTGGAGTCTGGCTGGACCAACACCTCAGCTTCTCTGTACAAGTTGATGTCATCCTAAAGAAACTGTACCCCAAGCTTGGTGCCCTGTACAGGAGTCATAGCTGCATCCCATTGCCTGGTAGGTGAGAACTTGTTCAGAAGATGATTCTATCTGTTTTTGACTACTGTGATGTAGTCTATGGCACTGCTCCCAATCTTCCCTGATCAAATTGGACACTCTCTTTAACTCCTTCTGCATCTTTGCCCTTGACCCTCCTTCTCGGACTCATTACTGTGACCTCTATCATGCCTTAGCTTTTCCCTCACTGTCTAACTATCAACTCTCTCACTGTGCCAAAAAGACCTCCAAATTCTGGCTTGGTGAATTACCCTCCTACCTGTCATCTTCTCTTTCTACCCCTCCTCCCCTTCTCAGTTCCTGAGATCTAATGACATGCACACCTTGTTTGTCCCTAGCCATTCTACCCTCATTGGCCAGTCTGGTGTTTCCCACCACTTCCCTAAAACCTGGAACACTCTACTCCCACACATACACCGCTCTTCATTCACAAACTCTCTTGCTACACACTTCACAACTTCCTCTCCCCAGCTGCACCTGCTTTAATCCTCTGTAATTTCCTCTTTACTTACTCCTACTCACCAGCTCCTTGACCCGCTTGCAGAGTTCTCAGCATTCTGAAGGGGAATTAGGTTGCTGGCTTCTAATCTGCATCCTCTCTCCCAGATGCACCTGTGCAATTTTTCCTTACTCCTCCTTCCTTTTTCTACTTGTCTGCACCTCAATCCCCTTGCAGGGCTCTCAGTATCCTGAAGGGGAATTAGGTTGCTGTCTGCTCTCTGCTTCCTATTCTCCATTAATCTTTGCTCTAGCTCATCAGCTCCTTGCCCCCTTGCAGGGCTCTCCACATCCTGAAGGGGGATTTAGGTGTTGGCTGGCTTCCTTCCCCCCTCCCTTCCTCCTTTCTCCTCATCACCTCCTCTCCAGCTCTTCTTAGCTAATGCTCACCCTAATCTATCAATGGTAATTGCCTTCTCTCTCAGGACTACAACAGGAGCAATTGTTTACTGCTTACTTCTTACAAACCTAGCACTTGTTACATCTTTGCACTGTGACTGCTTTTGTTGCATACTGTTCTGTGAGCAATACTGTATCATGTTCTGGGACCACCCATTGGCTATATCAATTTAGCAAGCTGTATAATCTGTGCTACTTCCAGTTGTAATTGTACTTGTAATTAATATTGTCTAAATGCTGTATCCTAATCGTAACTGTTCTTACCTTTTATTACCTGTTTACTATCCATTGTCTGGCCCTCATTGTACCCTCCTCCCGGTTGCACCGGGAGACAAGCAACTTGTTATTCAGTGTGCCTTCCTGGCAAAACATTTCAATAAATAAATAAATGTTCTTGATGCTCTTAAAAAGGCAGTCTTGAGACCTCTTCTGAAGAAGCCTTCACTGGACTTGGAGATTATGGTGAATTACAGTTCTGTTTCAAACCTTCACATTCTGTGGAAGGTGGTCAAAATGGCAGTGGTGGCACACCTTGGGCCCCACATGGAGCTCTTTGACATCTAAAACCCTTTCATTTGGGTCTCTGGCCTTGCCACAGCACTGAAACTGTGCTCATAAAGGTGTTCAATTGCGTGCTCCTGGTGAGGGATGGGGGAAACAATCCATACTTGTTCTTTTTATTCTCTCATCAACATTTGACTTGGTGGATCATGGGATGTTGATAGAACACCTTGTGGAATACAGGAACTCATTGGAACAAATCTGAGGTGGTTTAGGTCCTTTCTTACTGACAGATCACAGAAGATTGTGATGGAACTTTTTATTCACAGCACAGAGTGGTCAGCTATGGGTTCTGCAAGGGCCAGTCCTATCATCCATATTATTTGTGGTGTATGTGCTACCATTGGGATGAGTCATTAGACTGTATGGCTTGAGTTTTCAATGCTGTGCAGTTGATATTCAGATGTACCTGTCATTTACACCTGATGGACAAACAGTAGTCTCGTTGTTGGAGCAAAGTCTTCAGGAAATTATGTATTGGATGGCCTCTAGCTGGCTGAGCTTGAAACCAATCAAGATGGAGTTTTTCCCTAGTGGGACCGTGTCCTCGTGGGATGGCAGTCAGGAGGGCAGCTACAGAACCAGGGTACCATGTTTGAATGGTGTGCACCTGGTAGTCATGGATTAGATGAAGAATCTAGAAGTCATTATAAACTTGGATTTGGCACTTGAACACAACGTGCCTTCCATGGTCTGCTGTGGAGGTTTTCAACCTAGAAATGTCTTCTAGATTAAGCCCCATTTAGGGCCTGAGGGCCTGGAGATGCTGGTCATTCATGACCTCAAGACTGGACTGCTGTAATGCTCTTTACCTAAGACTATCAGGGAGGTTGGGGTACCACCTACAACTGGTGTGGAATTTCATGGTCAGGATGATCTCTGTATCATCGTGTTCAGATCATATATCACCTGTTCTGAGGGAAGCTGCACTGGCTGCTTGTCAGGTGGTGCACCACCTTTAAGATCTTGTTTGTAAGTCACTGAGCCCTACAAGGGTTGTGGCCAGCCTACCACAAAGACCTCTTACCCAGGAATGCTCCAGATTCACCACTCCACTCCACCTAGAGCATGTTTTTGCCCATGCTGAGGGCTCATCTGAAACTTTCTGGAGAGTCATTGTTGTGGTAGCCCTGTGTCTATAAAACTCCTTTCTTTATCAATTGAGAAGCTCAGCTTTGGTGGAGAGTTTTATAAAGGGGCTGAAAATCCATCTGTTTATGTTAGCTTATAACCTAGACATATGGAAAGGACACATGTTTACTGTTTTAGAAATGTTATTAATTTATATTAATGTATATGTTGTCTTATGTACTTATTTATTGTGATCAGTATTATGTTTTGTGAAACACACTGTGTCATTCTGATGGGGCCCTTTATAAAACTACATGCCTTACCTTTATATCTAAGATCCAGGATTGTTGCCATGCTGAATTGTGGGTAAAATCTGATACTGTAAAGCTTGTCTGCAAGTTGTGTCAGAAACAACTCTGCCACTTCTTTTTTTTTAATAAATCATTTTTTACCCTCTGCTCACCCGAAGGCACCTTCCTAATCACCAGCCTTCTCATGGACTTAATGGTTATTCACAACCTACCCAGGACCATGATAGTGTTGGGTTGTATACCATTGCTACAGCAATGGTATCACAGCGACGACTAGTACAGTGACAGAATCGGCTGTTCAATGTACTGGTCTGCTGTGTTACTGATGCTGCCTTCTCTGGGGTGTTTGACCCTCCCCGAAACAACTCTGACTTGGAGTTGGAAATCTATAGTGTGGGGGGTGAGGGGGATGAAGCCCCCCTCCAAAAAAACACTTGTGTCCTGGACAGCACAATGCCAGAAGTTGGCATTGTGTCATCACTGTAATGGCTGTCAACAGTATTCCTGTCGCTGTGGCATGATGGAATCATGTTGGGTGGCATGCCATGTAAGTCTTGCATGAGCTCACTGGGGGTACTAGCACAATAACAAACTACAGCTTTTTCCACCAGCTCCAGGTTTGTATCCCCAAGGGTGCTGACTTAAAATAATGAGCATGCATACACACTTAACATCTGAAACTGTCCCTCTCCCCACCTACAGTACATGCTCAACTTCCTCTTGGCCTCAATCAGCAGGATACAGCATCCCTTCTCCCATTCCTGACCCTGGATCACCAGCATAGCAAGTGGTAGTGCTACTGCTTTACTACCGGGCAGCCATCTGCCACTTCTTTAATCAGTATTGCATCTTGTACTGCTACAATGACTCTGAAAAACTAGTGGTGACTACCCACCATCATTGCTATTATTTTTGCCCCTGCATCCAGTGCCACCATGGTTACAATCATCAGTAGCCATGCTTTGTTGGGTTGCTGTAGAAGATTATAAATAACATTGTGTGTGGTGCTCAAGAAGACTCACAGTTTGAATGATCTTGCTTAGAGTCACAGATTCAGCACTGGATTGAGTTCATATGATCACAGAAGTGGGAAAACTTTTACAGAAAAGATCAGAGCACCCCTTACAGATATCCCCCATAGGCCATATCATCAGATTCCTTAGCTTGGGACATAAGTTTCTGTTCTACGAGTCTCTCCACCAAATAAAAGACAGAACTCCATCTTGTGGAAATGTCTTTAATCTAGTAATGCTGAGGAAAATTGTGCTTCTTCTGGTGATGGCTAAAGAGCTTTATGCATTTTGGGGAGTGATAGAAATCTCTGGTGATGTCCCATGCAGGGTTTTGTTTCTTTTAACTGTGTATGTTTGTCAAGCACATGACTCACCACCAGATTGACTGCATGTGTAAAATGTGCATGGGTAAAATGCTTGTGATTCATTTAATTCAGCATATTACTGTCACTAACCATCATGGGAATTCTCACCCTCAGGTAGCGAGGGTATATCCAGATGGTAATCAATGACTGGATGAACTGCAGAATGTTTTCCCCACTGTGCTTCCCCTCCATTACCAACACATTAAGTAAGGCACTTCCTTTGTTGGTGAGCATTGGTCAGATTGTCTGCTAAATCTACATCCTGAAAGGGTTAATGGTGGAGAGGGTGGGATGGCACTGGGAGTGGTGGTGGAGCTTGATTTAGACACTACCCAATAGCAGTTAGACTTAGGAAGCTTTTGATTGCCCAAGTCACAAGGGGGCTTGTACTACAGTGGGACTGCAACATCCCATTGGTATTCTGGAAGCCCCACTGTGGGCACAGCAAGGGGCTTGAGTTAGATCAGCCAGAAGATGGTCTAAGCCCCTTGCATTAGTGCCACACATGGTGGCAAAATGGGGGGGGCTTTGAACATGGGGTTCAGGTGCTGAAGGGGCATGGGGTGCCATGGGGTGTTGGGGTGACAGTGGGTTTACCAGGGAGTGATGTGGCACCCGGTGTGGGGTGTTTTTTTTATAAGACTGATAAAACAATGGGATGGTACTGTGGGAGGGAGGGGCCAGGGACAAACAGTTCCATGACCCCAAGTGAGCACAGCTCTAGTAGCAGCCCACAACCTCTGGCACTGTTTGTCCCTGGACCTCCCCATGGTACCATTCCATTGGCTTATTATTTATAGTTATATGAAGAGCATACCCTCCCGGGGCTACATCACCCCCCCACATCCCCACCATTTCCCAAGCTCCCCCATTGGCATTCCCCCATGCTCCTTCCATTCCACACCCCTCTTGGCACACTTGTTTCACATTGCACTGGGTGGGAGGGGGCCCATATCCCTCTGGCAATTTCCACAGGTGTGCCTACTGTTTGGTGCTAGCCTGTGGGTGAGGCAATTCCCAGGTTTTTAGTACAGGGACCTCTGTTTTTACAGAATTGGGCACAGGGTCCTTGATGCACCCAGAGTTCACCGCAGCCCTAGGTCACTGCAAATTGCTTTGATCTAAGGGCTCTTTGAGAATCAGGCCCATTGTTTCCAGAACTGGACACAGTACTCAAGGTGGGATTTTACCAGTGATCTTTACAAAGGCAAAACCAGCTCCCTCTTTCTGCTCATATACACCCATCCCTATGCACCCCAGCATCCCACTCACCCTCTTTACTGCCTTGTCACACAGCATGGCCACCTTTAAGTCCTTTGATATGATTACTCCCAGGTGTATTTCCTGCTTGGTGGTAGTCAGTTCCACTCCACAGATTTTGCAGTTCACCCCTGGGTTTCTGTGCCCTAAATGCATTATTTTGTACTTTTTTAAATTGAAACCCAGCTGCCATACCCTTGACCACTCCTTGAGTTTTCTTAGGTCTCAGCTCTTCATTTCCACCCCCCACTTCAGATTTTGGTGTCTTCCACAATGAGGCAGACCTTCCCTTCTAGCTCCACTGTGATGTCACTTATAAAATCATTAAATAGGACTGGTCTCAGCACTGATCCCTGAGGCACCCTGCTGATCATGCTCCCTTCACTGGAGAGAATTCCATTTAAAACTACCCTTTGTTGCCTATCCCTTAACCAATTTCCTATCCAGTTGACCACCTTTGGACCCCCTTCTAAGCTACCTACCTCGCTTACTAGTCTCCTATGTGGAATGATGTTGAATGCCTTACTGAAATTTAGGTAGGCCATGTCCACCGCTCCACCCTGCTCAAGTCCCTTGGTCACCCAGTCAAGAAATCTATCAGATTCATTTGACAACACTTCCCCATTGTGAAACCATGCTGCCTTTGGTCCTGCAACCAGCTGGATTCAAGACATTCCACAAAGCTTTCCTTCATCAGTGATTCCATTAACTTTCTCACCACCAATGTTACGCTGATCAGCCTATTATTGCCAGCCTCCTCCCTGGTACCACTTTTGTGTAGAAGAACTACATCTGCCCTCTTCCAGTGCTCTGGAACCACTCCTGTTTCCAGTGAGCTGTTAACTATAGCTGTAACAGGTGCAGCCACTATTTCCCTGATATCCTTTAATACCCTTGAATGCACCCCATCTGGCCCCATTGATTTGTCCACATTAAGATTAGCAAGTCCCTTTGGGACTCTCACTTTCAAAAGAGAACTAGTGCCCACCTCCTTCCCTCCAAAGCTTTTGTTACTTTTTGTGGTCCTTCCCCTTCTCCTTTCTTCTTCTTCTTTGAACAAAAACATTTGTTCAGTATGTCTGCCTTTCCCTGGTCCCCCTCTGCATATTCCTCCCTCCCCTTTTTAACCTTACAATCCCACCCCTGGTCTTCCTCTTTTCACTTACATACCTAAAAAATGTCTTGTCCCCTTTTGTTGCCTCCTGTGTTATTCTCTCTTCAGTTTGTGCCCTTGTGCTGATAACTGATGTCCCTACTTATGTCTGTTTCCCTTGGTTACACTTCCCTGTCCTACTACCTCCACATCTCATTATACCTTGCGAATGCTACCTGTTTTGCCCTTACCTTTTCAGTCATCTCTTTCAAGAACTATAGCAGTCTTCTTTTCCTCTTGCTTTCACTCACTGTCACCCTCCTACTAGTTCATCCCTGAGACATTAATCCATGTTTTTAAAATCTGCCCTCCTGAAGTCCTGGACTCCCACCCTTGTTTAGTTTGGTTACACAGCTGTCCTTTTATTGAACCACACCATAATGATGATAACTGGTCTTCAAGTTTCTTCCCAACTTGATGTCTGCAACACTGTCCCTGTTAGTGAATACCAGGTCCAGTACTGCCCCATCATGAGGGACACCCCCTGCAGAGAGTCCAGGATTTCCCTGCTCCTAGCTGAAGCTGCTGCTGAGAGGCTCTAATACATCTGGCAGGTTGAGGTCCCCCATCAGCTGCTCCTCCCCATTATCTGCCATCCTGCCAGCTGCTTTGACCACTACTTTATCTAATTCCTCCCCCTCTGCTGGAGGTCAGTGGATCACTCCAGTGTGAACAGTTACACCCAGATATCTGAATTCATTAACTACTTCAAGTTGGACACTCTCCAAAGTTGAAATACTGAAAATCTGTGTAAAGCTTTTGACTTTAAGTACATTCAGGACCAATTTTTATTTTATAAACCACCTTTGTAAAGAGTGGAAATTGTGCTCAAGAGATTTATTTCAGCAGTTTCCCTTCCTCGGACATAGTGTGCTTCTCCATTTAGTTTGGGCAGGACTGAGGTATTCTAGATGGTAAGTTTGTGACTGTGTGTTTGTAATTGAATTTGAGGTATTTTCTTAACTGCCATTTCAGTGTGCTTCTTCATTTAGTTTGTGCAGGTTGAGGAATTCTAGCTGATAAGTTTGTGACTGTGTGTTTGTAATTGGCTGTGTCTGAACTTTAAGTACACACATCATATAACAGGGATTAATGTAGTTTGAATGTAAGGTGTTATCTTAACTGCCATTTTGTGTGCTTCTTCATTTAGTTTGGGTAGGATTGAGTGATTCTGTCTGGTAAATTTGTGACTGTGTGTTTGTAAGTGAATTTGTGGTATTTTCTGAACTGCCATTTCAGTGTGATTTTCCATTTAGTTTGGGCAGGATTTAGGGATTCTAGCTGATAAAGTTTGTGTCTGCTTGTTTGTAATTGGCTGTGTCTGAACTTTAAGTGCCGGCATCATATTACAGGGATTAGTGTAGTATGAATGTGAGGTCTTTTCTTAATTGCCATTTCATTGTGCATCTCTTTTTAGTTTGGTTAGGATTTAGGGATTCTAGCTGGAACATGTGTGACTGTGTGTTTGTAATTGGCTGTGTCTGAACTTTAAGTACAGGCATCATATTATAGGGATTAGTGTAGTTTAAATGTGAGGTATTTTCTTAACTGCCATTTTGTATGCTTCTTCATTTAGTTTGGGCAGGATTGAGGGATTCTGTCTGGTAAGTTTGTGACTGTGTGTTTGTAATTGGATGTGAGGTCTTTTCTTAACTGCCATTTCATGTGCTTCTTCATTTAGTTTGGGCAGGATTGAGGGATTCTGTCTGGTAAATTTGTGACTGTGTGTTTGCAATTGAATTTGTGGTATTTTCTTAATGGCCATTTCAGTGTGCTTTTCCTTTTAGTTTGGGCTGGATTTAGGGATTCTATCTGATAAATTTGTGACTGTGTGTTTGTAATTGGCTGTGTCTGAACTTTAAGTGCAGGCATCATATTACAGGGATTAGTATATTTTAAATATAAGGTATTTTCATAACTGCCATTTCAGTGTGCTTCTTCATTTAGTTTGGGCAGGAGTGTGGGATTCTATCTGGTAAGTTTGTGACTGTGTGTTTGTAATTGGCTGTGTCTGGACCACAGTGAGAGGAGTTAGGATCCACTACCTGAGGACTCCTTGGCTGATTGTTTTTTGACACAGCCTGTGGTGTACAGTGGGCTCAGGGAGGGTGAGGGAGGGTGGTCGAAAGCACATCCCCCATCCTGTCCCACTTAGTAACTCCTACACTGTTCTGGAGGAACAGGAGAGCCCCACTCAGGAACCCAAGGCTGGGACAAGAGAGAGACTGGGAGGACCCTCCAGGATGGAGCCCCAAGGAAGGGAGTCAGGGGACCCCAGAGGAGGGGAAGCTTCTCCTAGTGGGGGACTCTATTGTCTGGGGAGTGGGGTTAGGGACACCTAGCAGGGGAGAAAGAGCTGTCAAGTGCCTCCCAGGAAGTGCTGCATGGAGGGATGGGAAGGGAATCCATAGGATCGCTAGGCAATAGCTAGGAGGGAACAGCTAGATGTCATTGTCTACCTGGGGACCAATGGCCTGGTCAGGGGAAGGGTGGAGTTAGCCATAGTCCAGGAGGATTTCAGGAAGCTGGGGGGAAACCTGAAACAGATAACATGCTCCATATCATTCTCAGAGGTGCTATCTGTCCAGGGCACAGGGGAAGCTATGGAACTCTATAGCCATACCTTCAACTCCTGGTTGAAAGACTTGTGTGGAAGGGAGGGATTTGGCTTCATAGGGGACTGGGTCCTGTACATCAGAGATGGTATAAAAGCTACAGAAGTTCAAGGAAGACAGGGGGAGGCTGAGGTAATGTGGGTCACCCTGGAGAAGCTTGAAAGATGGTCAGAGATGTGGCAACTGAGGTTCAATGCAAAGAAGTGCAAAATAATGAACCTGGGTAGAGGGAACCCTGAGGAGAGCTACGGGTTGGGGGGGCAGAGCTGACAGTCACCAAAGAGGAAAGGGACCTAGGGGTTATCATCTCTGATGACCTTAAGGGATAGAAGCAGTTCACAAAGGCCAAAGGGAGGGCCAGTGGTATGCTGTTGTGAATAGGCAGGGGTATCACTAGCAGGATGTGGGAGGTTGTAATGCCATTAAGCCTTCACCTGGAGTACTGTGTGCAGTTCTGGAGGCTACACCTGTGCAAGGACATAGATAATGTGGAGACTATCCAGAGAAGGGCAACAAAGATGCACAGGGCTTGCACCACAAAACATATGAGTGCAGACTAAGGGACCTCAATATGTACTCACTGAAGGAGAGGAAGGAGCAGGGGGACATGATTGAAACTTTCAAGTACCTCAAGGGCATAAACAAGATGCAGGTGGGGGACCTTTTCCAATGTAGAAAAAGTACTAGAACAAGTGGGCACAATATGAAATTGGAAGGGGATAGATTAAGAGGTAATGTGAGGAAGTTTTTCTGCACAGAAAGGGTAGTCAATGCTTGGAATAGTCTGCCACAGAAGGTAGTGGGGGCAAGCACAGTGGAGGGGTTTAAGCATTCCTGGGGCAAGCACAAGAGATGCTTGAGAGGGAAGGGAGTGATGAAAAGCCATTGATCACATAGAGTCAGTGGCCACATACAATGTATACGGCCTACGGACAGAGTAGATGAGTCTAGCGGTCCTTATCTGCTGACAATTTATGTATTTCTATAAATAACTGTGTCATCTGCATAAAGCAGAGTTTTGAGTTTTGCAGGTTCTTGGTAAGTTATTAATGTGAATTGTAGATAAGGGGGATACTAGAATGGATCCCTGTGGGACACCACATGTGATGGTATTAGCCCTGGAATTAAGTATGCCTAGTCTGACTATTTGGGATCTGTTTTGTAGGTAGTTTGAGAGCCACTGAGTCATTGAAGTACCTAGGCCTTTATCACAAAGTTTTTGTAGGAGCAGAGTATGATCATCCCAAATAAAAGTTTTGTTCAGGTCCATGAACACTGGTCTTTTCTAAAGCCACATTGTTCTTTCCAGAGCAACTTGCACTGTTCAAGGTAGGAGGCAAGCTGATTGTGATTACCTTCTCTTGGACTTTTGCTGAGAATGAGAGGATGGATATGGGTTTAT
The DNA here is from genome assembly GCA_016271365.2 of Neoceratodus forsteri. Lineage (NCBI taxonomy): Eukaryota > Metazoa > Chordata > Ceratodontiformes > Ceratodontidae > Neoceratodus > Neoceratodus forsteri. Next base: position 942,043,490 of record CM057455.1, read on the forward strand.
AGTTGTCCAGTACTGTGCATTTGCTTTTCTTGAATTGGGGTACAACTGAGGCTAGTTTCACAACATCAGGAAAGATTTAGTCACTGTAGATAGGTGAAATATTTTGGCAATAGATAGAGCAATTTGCAGTTCAGCTATTCTAAGGAATTTAAGGTTTGAACCATTATTGCCAGCAGATGTGTTTGTTTTTAAGTGTTTTAACAGTTTATGAATGTATCTCACAGTTACTTTTTTATGTAGAAAAGGGGATGACATGGTTCTGAATTTGGCATAGGCAAGTTTATAGTGTGCCCCTCTTTGGTAGCAGGATATCTAAAGTTTTCTAGATTGCAAAAATGGTCATTGAACAAGCCTGCTACTGTCTTTGGATATGAGTGCTTAGTGCCATTGACTTCAAGGATCAGAGGGGTTGCAGTGGATGGGGGATACATTTATAAATTTTAACAGCTCCAAAATTGTTTTTTGAGGTCACTTAGGTTAGCTGCTTCCTGGCCTTTGAAATATGATCTTTTGGCTGAATTAAGTTCACACTTAACAGTTGTTCCTTAGGTGCCTGTAGGTTTCACATTCATATTGCAATTTAGAATTTGTGTTAGCATCCCAAGGTGTGTCTCTGGCCTTCATTTATTTGAAAAGGTCTTTACTTTAGATAACCAATTAGAATTTAGTTTTTTAACTCTGCATCTAGTCAAAGGGACATGGAGGAAAACAATTTTATGAACTCAGTAATAAAAAATCCAAGGCACAGTTTACATCATGTATTGTATCCAGAAAGGACGAATCAGCATGTGAAAGATCAGTTAAGAATGTTAGGGACTGAAACCTTTGCAGAGGCGGTATATAACATATTTTGGGATTGGGGTTTGAAGAGAGCAATTATGCCAGACAGTAGATAGCAGAGTGGTCACTGATTGAACCTGACATGGGGCCAGATAATCTGATTTCTGTCAGCAGTGCTAAACTGTATCCAGTCCATGAGGGTGTGATTCCTTGATTCAGTATTGAGTCTAGTAGATGACATAAGGATTTGCATGAGGTTATAATTAGCCAAAATATCCCTATTTGCTGCAGTATTAACCAGTTTAACTTGAGGTCGTCCAGTATTATTACTTCAGTGCAGTCAAGGGTGGATACCATGTGTACCACATGTTTGGGATCATCAATTCCTGCCTTATATAGCCTGTACACACAACAGATGTTCAGCTTTCTTATGCCCAGATTCATTTGGGTTATCAGTTATTTGAGGTCAGTCATGGCTGTATAGCTGGGAGGGTGAATCTCAGCATACTCTTCCATTCTGACGTAAAGTAAGACTCCCCACCCTTCTTGCTCGCTCTGTCTTTATGGTGCATTGTATAGTTTGATAATGCAATTTCAGAACTGCTGACGCATGCAGTAGCTTTAACTCTCAGTAATAAGCAGTATGTGCAGATTGTGCACTGGGACTAAGGCTTCCAGTTCAGCCACTTTGGACACTAGGCTATGTATATTCAGATGCATTCTTCTGAGTCCCCTTGGGCCCAACAAGGTTTGTTACTAGCTGAGGATGAGTTGACTATGCTTATAGTGACAGAGTTGCTTTCTGTGTCACACAGGTTAACAAATAAGAAATGAATAAGTTGCTACATAGTTGTGAGTACCACTGCAGAAAGCAAGTAAGGGCTATGTTTTTTGACCCAACTGACATAGGTGCTTTTTTGGTATCATTCCAGATAAAGGGCAGCATATCTAACTTGGAGCAATTTCAACACATGACTTAAATCATAAGTTTGGTGTTTTTAACCAATGCCTGCCACCAAAAAAAGGAATTTATTATCAAAACATAAAAATAATGCAAAGTAGACTAGGATACACCACAAAACCTTGGTGGTAAATTGAAGTACACTCTATGAGACAGTCCCAATAGGATTAATGCAGGAAAGTATGAGACTTGAGCAAAACTAAATATCTGTGACATGAGGGTCACCCAGATAGGTAGTGTCAGAGGTTCGTTGTGGGCTCCTTGATTCAATTGCAGGTGCTGACCAGCTTGACTGTAATGGTTTCCTGGCTCGATTACCAGCCCTCCCATACAGTATCTGGTAAACCATTTCCCTGTAGTGAGCTCTTTTTTCCCCATATTTTCTCTTCAAAATCTTCATGAAATTCCTGTAGATTTCCCTCTATATACCAACAGGTTTAAGTATGCATTTTTTACATGAGGCAGACTTGCCTAGCACCTCCATTCCAGTTGAACAAAATGGAAATAAATACAATTGCAGTACACCTTAATAGGACTACCTCCCATATGATGACCCAAAGAAGACTAAAATCACATTACTACTATGAGGGCCGATGCATAATCCACAGTCTTAGCCATCCACTTTATTTAATTATATTTTTTTCATTTAAATTTTGTTAACTGGGTAGGGATACAGAACAAGTCCTTTTTTCAGGTCCCACCTGACACAAATAAATACATCACTAACAGAAATACAAGTGTGCTGTGTACATGCAGAATGCATGCCACATGTTTAATAGTGCAATGTTTGCACGTGGTTCACATACACAAAGGGAACCTAAGCGAACCAAGTCAAAAAAAGAAAATCGGGCTTGCACGCTGCAAGCTTGACATATATGCAGCAGGTAAGCTGGTGTGAACATCTAAAAATCTCATCAGGTTTGAGTGTTGCATGCTTGACATGAGTGCAGCAGCTAGGTGGTTTGAACATCATTTAAAAATCACATCAGGTTCACATGCTGCATGTTTGCCAACTAAGCTGGTGCACATCTCATCTAAAAAAACACATCAGTTTCTATTTCTCATGCTATTCTAGTAATTAGAGTCATTAAAATACATTCTTCATTGATATCCCATTAAAATTAGATAAACTCATTAATTCTGATCCTTTTGCAAGATGTTTAATGGCTTTTGATTTTTGTCATTAAATTGCCATTAATTTGTAAAGTAGTGTTTGCTTACTGCAAAAAAAGCCTAGGATATAGTCAGCCCCTCATTCCAGATGTGCAAATAGGGGCCTCTGTGTCATGAAGTCTGACCTTTTTTTTAGGCCATGCAAATCCCCTCGTGAATATTTAGTATTACAAATGTGTTTCTCCATGACTGTTTTGGTTCACTTACTTTCCCTTTGTCATTCTTTATGGACCATATATACAGGTTACTCACCTGTAACAGGAGTTCTAGGAATGGTATATGTTGTTCATCCACACTTTCTGGCAGGTATCCTTGCCGCTTTAAATCTTGCCGGAAGGTCTTCAAGCTGACTTGTCCCACCAACCCGGGTGGTAAAACTCTTGGCTCAACCCCATGACGTCAGATCTGGCCCGCTGGAAGCTCAGGTTGTGCGTCAAAGCCGGGGAGGTCAGGTGGGTCGTCTGGATGAACAACATATACCATTCCTAGAACTCCTGTTACAGGTGAGTAACCTGTATTTCTAGGGACATGGATATGTTGTTCATCCACACTTTCTGGCAGACTCCTAGCAGTTCTCTGGGAGGAGGGAGGCAAGGCGTACACCCCCTACTTAGGAAATAAAGACTGGAGAACCGAGGCCCCAAAACCAGCATCCCGGCGTGACTCAAGGTCAATGTGGTAATGGGTTATAAAGGTATGTGCCGACTTCCAGGTAGAAGCCCTGCAGATATCCTGGATAGGGACATCCCTGGAAGCAGCTACCAATGCAGCGGCATGGCGGGTAGAATGAGCTTTTATCCCTCTGGGAGGCTCCATGCCTGCTAACCTATAGCAGAGATCTATGCAGGAGGTGACCCACCTGCTTATCGTCTGCTTGGCTGCAGGTCTACCAGGTGCGGCTTCAGCGTAGGTGACATACAGCTGGTGAACCTCTCCCCGAACTTCAGCCATGTGCTCCTTATAGTGAGCGAGAACCCTTCTAGGGTCCAAAGTATGGAGTCTATTAAGGTGAAACTCCGACATCACCTTCGGAAGGAATTTCGGGTGGGGGCAGAGGACAACCTTGTCCCTGTAGAAGACCAGTAAGGAGAGTCGATGGAAAGCGCCTGGAGCTCTCCCATCCTTCTGGCTGATGTGATAGCCACCAAGAAGGCGGTCTTCCACGACAGGTGAGAGATGTCACACCTGTGCATTGGTTCGAATGGCTTGCCCATCAGCTTTGCCAATACCAGCAGTAGATCCCATGGAGGTGGACGTTCTTGCACCAGAGGGGAAATGTGATCAAGGCCTTTGAAAAAGCGCCAGACCACCTTCTCCTGCACCACCGACTGCTTCCCAGCCCACGCCCGGTAAGCAGAGATGGCTGCCAGGTGCACCTTCAGGGTCGTTGACCTAAGCCCTTGCTGAGAAAGGGACCATAGGTAGTCCAAGATGCTTGCCAAGGAACAGGAGGAAGGGTCCAGGCCCTTGCCCTGACACCAAATGGAGAATCTCTTCCATTTGAAGGCATAGCATTTTCTGGTCGACTCCTTACAGGATGCCTCAACTACATTGTGGACCTAGTCGGAAAGATCCAAGGCCTGGAACTCTAGCCACTCAGGAACCAGGCCGTCAGGTGCAGGGATTGAAGGTCTGCATGGAACACCTTCCCCTGATTGACTGATAACAGGTCCGGGTGAGCTGGAAGCTGCCTCGGGAGCCTGGAGCTGAGGCTGAGGAGATCTGGATACCAGCATTGGCGGGGCCAGTCTGGGGCTACCAGAATCACCTGCGCCTTGTCCCTCCTCACCTTGAGAAGCACCTTGTGGATTAAGGGAAATGGGGGAAAGGCGTAGAAGAGGCCTGGGGTCCACGGCCTTGAGAAGGCATCCCCCTGCAGCGAACCCTGCTGAGGGGGGCAGGCATGAAACAGCCTCAGCTTCGCATTCTCCTTGGAGGCAAACAGGTCCACCTGAGGTGTGCCCCAGCAGGAGAACAGATCTTGTACTACCTCCGGCAGGAGACACCACTCGTGGGATACAGCCCCTATCCAGCTTAGGGCATCGGCCAGGGTGTTGGAGGCTCCTGCCACATGGATGGCTAGGAGATCTGCATCAAGGCTGTACATGAGTGACCAAACATGGAGAGCTTCCTTGCACAGAGGCATGGAGCATGTCCCACCCTGGCGGTTTAGGTAGTACATGGTCATGGTATTGTCCATCTGGACCTGAACCACTTGACCCCGTAGAAATGGAGCAAAGGCAGTGAGGGCTAGACAAACTGCCCGAAGCTCCAGCAGGTTGATATGGCATCAGGACTCCCAAGGGGACCAGAGGCCATGCACTCTGTGCTCCCCCAGATGGGCACCTCAACCCATCAGAGAGGCATCGGTCGATAGAGAGAGACTGTCAGCTCGGGGCAGACAAATGGGATGCTCTCCTGCAAATGGGCTGGAATGGTCCACCACTGGAGAGCGTTCCACATCCCCTGGGTCACCGTCACTAGCTGGTCCAATGGATCGCAGCATTGTGACCACTGGCTGGTAAGTCCCCACTGAAGGGGCGTATGTGCCAGCGGGCCCAACGGACCATGCTGGTGCAGGCCGCCATGAGAGCCAGGAGGTGCAGGAAGTCCCGGGCAGGGCACGATTGCCCAACCAGAAATGATTGGGCAAAGGAGGAAAGAACCTCGGCCCTGTCCACCGGGAGCTGTGCTCTGGCTCGAAGAGAGTTGAGCTCTGCCCTGATGAAAAGAATCACCCGCTTCGGTCTGAGTTTCGACTTGGCCTCATTGATGAGAAGGCAGATCTGAGAGCAAACCTGGAGGGCCAGATCTCTGGACCGCTCCACCTCCTGTCTGGAGGGGGCTGCTATCAGCCAATCATCAAGGTAAGGGTAAACCCGGACCCCTCAGCACCACAGGAATGCTTTCACCACTGCCATGCATTTGGTGAAGACCCTGGGAGCAAGAGAAAGGCCGAAGGGCATGGCTCAGAACTCGTAAAGGGATCCCTCTGCTCGAAAGCGAAGGAATCTCTGGTGAGAAGGATGGATAGGGATGTGAAAGAACGTGTCCTGTAGGTCCAGAGAACAGAACCACATGCCTCATTCCAGGGATGGTATTATCTGAGCCAGAGTGACCATCCTGAAGGTCCGAGACCTTAGGAACTTGTTTAGGTCATGCAGGTCGAGAATGGGGCACCAGCCCCCCATCCGTTTTGGGACCAGAAAGTACCTGGACACAAACCCCGGGTCTGAGGGAGGGTCCGCCACCTCTCTGATCACCTCTTTCTCGAGGAGCAGAGTGATGTCGGCTCGGCAAACTGACAGTGAGGCTGCAGACCCCAAGGCCCCCCGGGGGGGCGATGGCTTGGAAGGGCAGGGCCTGCTTGAACTCCAGAGGCAGACCCTTTCCTACCACTTCCAGCACCCACCGGTCTGTGGTGATAGCGGACCAGACAGAAAGGAAGTGGTGGAGCTGTCCCTCAACGGGGGGAACCCGGGGTGGAGCGACAAGGTTGGGGGCGACACCCCTCAACCCATCACTGGGCAGGCTTGGAGGAGGGACCGGCTGAGGAACCTCCTGGGCCTTGGTCTCCCTGCTTCCTGGAAGAGGAAGCCACAGGCTTGGTTTTGGGATGCCAAGTGCGAGCCTGCTGGCCCTGATGCTGCTGGGCTGGACGCGCCGTGGGAGCAGACGGATGAAAGGGCTTGGGTTGCAGTCTGCGGCCCTTGTCCCTCTGGGTGGAGGAGACCAAGTCCAGAGTGGCATTGGACTTTTCGATCCTCTGGAGGTGACCCTCCACTCCAGGGCTGAAGAGGTTGGTCCCCAGGAAGGGGACATCTGCCAACTTGTGCTGGGTATCTGCTGTGAAGGTGGATATCCTCAGCCATGCCCAATGGTGCATAGCCACTGCGGCCTCGACTGACCTGGCACATGAGTCGCCGATGTCCAAAGCAGTCTGAAGTTGCTGTTTGGCCACTGCCCTGCCCTGGTCCCACACCTGCTTGACCGTGGTCTGCAGGTCAGCCAGGAGGTAAGGGACTACCTCGTCCAGGGAGCCCAACAGGGCATGAGAAAAGTGTGCCATCAGCATGGCCGAGCTGGCCTGATGAAGGCCAAGGGAGGACACAGCGTAGACTTTGCACCCGGCATAGTCCAACTTCTTGGACTCCTTGTCGGGAGGCTTGTCCACATCCCTGGCGCTTCCGGCACGGCGGAAGACGCTGTCGGTAACCAACCCCTGGGCTGAGGGGTGTTCCAAAAACCCATACAGGGAACCGGTAGGGACCGTGTACTTCCTCGCCATCCTGGCCAAAGGTGCAGGGCAGGAAGCAGGACGCTGCCAGAGCTCCAAGGCCAGGCCGACAATGGCCTCAGCCACTGGAAAGGCCTCTGCGGGAGAATCCCCTCGGTCCAATATCTCCGTTTGGGGATACTTGGCCCATTTGGATACAGGCTCGAGCTGCATCCCGGTGGACTCTGAGATGAGCTGAAGCAAACCCATAAAGGAAGATGGGCTATTGTCCAGTGACTGACCTCCGGAGGACTCCAGATCGACCTGCCTGGAGAACAGGGAGGAATCGTTGTCAGACTCTGATGAGTTCGCAAAGAACTGCCTTGGGCCTGAGCCACCCTCCACCTGCCGAGGGTGGTCGGGAGTGAGGGTGACAGACAGCCTATGAGGCAGGCCTTGGCCTGACCAAGAATTCTTGGTCGGGGCCCCAAATTTCGGCTGTGGAGGTGGAGGTTCCACCAGAATTGGTGGGGCAGCCGGTTTCGGTCGAGCAACAGGCCCGGAGGCAGGCGCCTCGGCTAGGGTGAGGGATTGCTTCAGCTGCTCCGGTGACAGCCACTTGATGGCCGGGGAAGGTGATGACATCGGCTTTCTCCCAGACAGAAGGAGCTGTTGCCACATGAGGTCCTTGTAGCGCCGACACAACTTGCGTCAAAGCCTCTTCTCATCCGAGGAGGAAGACAAGGACGAGCGGCGACGCCGCTTACTATGGTACCGAGACCAAGACCGCCTATGTCGATGGGATTGGCTGAACTGAGAAGATGTCTGAGACCGAGACCGAGAACATCGGCGTTTCTGAGGAGGGTTCTGGGGCAGGGTGGGGGAGACCCGCTCTCCCCTCGGCTCGGAAGTTTCAACCATGGACTCCGGCACCGGAGGCACAGGCAAGCCCACGGTAACCTCGATCTCCGCCAGGGGAACCGGGAAGTGAGGGTTTACTGCTTCACTGGTCGACAACCTGTCTGACGGGTCGAGAAAAATCTCGACTGCATCGATGGGTGTCTCGGTCAACTGACCTGACGGGGACACCGTGAGGCCAGTGGCCGAAGCTGAAGGATCGACCGAAGTCGAGGGTCGACTACCCGGGGAGGGGGACCTCTCCCACTCCCAAGAGCATCGATGGAGGGACTTACCTTTAGAGTCCTTCTTCTTGGACCGAGAGGAAGGTCCCAATGGTTCCTCTCCCTTGGTGGAAAGGGACTGACAGAGCTCCTTAAAAGAAGCTGAATAGGAGGATCCCAAGGAGAGTGGGATAAAGGCCGCGGCTGAGGAAGACGAAGATGGGGCCTGTGCCGCCTCCTCCTCAAGGGTGATCAACTGCTCGAGCTGTTCCACCGAGCCAGCCACGGCGGACACCGCCAAACAGGCCTCCTTCGACTTTACTGGCGGGTAATGTTTCTTGGGGCACCCAAGTTGTAAACGGGCGGCCCGGTCCTCCAGGACATAGACCGAGAAGGAAGAGCACAGGTCGCAGGCCTGCGGGTCATGGTCAAGGCCTAAGCAGTAGACGCACGTGGAGTGCGGATCCATCCAAGACATCTTCTGCCCGCGTGGGCACCTCCGAAAACCAGGAGTTGATTTGTCCATCGCAAACACGAGGGAAATAAATGACCGAAGTCTTGAAAACCTTAAACTTTATTTCAGGTAAACCGAAGAATTAGGAACCAGTCTTAAACGCAGAGCATTAAAGAGGGAACCTGAGCTTCCAAGCGGTAAGGAAGATCTGGTTTCATGGGGGGCGGGAGCGAGTTTTACCACCGGGTGGGTGGGAGGGCCAACTTGAAGACCTTCCGGCAAGATTTAAAGTGGCAAGGATACCTGCCAGAAAGTGTGGATGAACAACATATCCATGTCCCTAAAAACACTATGGTCATGTTCAGCCCTCTTTGTGCTGAGTAGAGTCTTGGAAGCATGCACCATTCCTCACATTTTGTCACTGAAATGAGGGACATAGACACTCAATAAGAGGCAAAATGAAGGACACTAACCCTCATGATGAACAGGACAGATCCTGAGACATGGAGATACAGTACCTTAGAACACAGTGGAAACCATTGTGTTTATTTGTACCAATATTAGTACATGACAATGAATTTCTACCATTAAGCAGGAGTGCCATTTAGGTAGGGCAGAGGGGGGCAGTTGCCCCCCCCCGCATTTGTACCTAGGTTGTTCTTATGGTGTAGCAATAATGGCATTAAATTTGGATTTAATCTTTTGCACATTAAGTGCCCCCCTGGACTGTGTGTACTCACGCTGCAGATGCACTCCTGACTCAACTGTGTCTTTATTGTTCTGTCCACTCTCTCCACCTATTAGCAGTGGTGCTGTCACATGTATCATGGAGGAGTTCCAGCCAAGCAAGAGCACGAGTCATGTGAGTGTGACATGGCCTTTTCTGCAACAGAGTATACAGGCTGCACACTACAGTGTGGAGGAGTCAGTGAGCACTGAGCTCTCAATAGCAGTGTTGTGGCAGCATATTTTTGTTGATCTACTCTTAGTGAGTCTCTATCTCCCCCAGTGGCTGAAGGGGCAGAGGGTGAGCTAGAAGCTAACTCAAGACTAGGCTACCTACTTACTCTAAAGGCTCACCTTGCAAAAAAGCAGAACAGACCCCCTGAAGCAGCAAGATAGACCTAGAAGCAGTGGTGACAGATGTGTGGGCAGCCTTAATTGGCCTAGATCAGTGCAGTGTGGAAACACCCATGGCAGTAGCCAAGCAAGAAGCAAGCAACACAGGTTGTGTGGGTTCGGTTGGTGAGGTGACTTGATTGCAGACCACATTGGGAATGTGGGATAGTCAATTCTAGCATCCAGCTTCTGGCAGATGGATGGAGGTGGAGCAGAATGAAACTGGGCTGGTGGCACACTGGGCCATTTTGTAGGTTCTGGCCAGATGGTCTGGTAAGTAAAAATACATACTTTTTTTTTTACAGGGGGATTGGAGAAGGAGGAATGAATGAAATGTTGATGTGTTTTTCACATTCCTGTGCCTTTGGATGGCTTCACATCCCATATGGGATGGGTATTGATTTTTTTTTGGGTGGGGGGTTTAGAACTTCAGCCATGAAAAAACTGGTTAGTAACTGGGTGGGTTTAAGTCCAAATTTGATGCACTGCTCCAAGGTATAGATTGATGAATCTTATTTTTCCTGATTTGCATATAACTTTTCAGTCAGCACAAATATGTTTTACCTTTTAAAGATGTCCCAGACATTCGAAAGCCTGCCATCTTGGGGCCAACCAGCACCTGGCCTCCACTGGTTGTTGGTCCCCCCTGCTGAAATCTGAAATGGTGCCCCTGTAATAAAGTCTAAATTTATGTGACAAATTTTGCTTTTTTCTTAAAATGACTCATTCAGAGCTCAGAAACCATACAAACTGCTGTCACAAAAAAATCCATACAGCAAGACTTTGCCTACTAGACAACACATACAAAAGTTCAGCTCATTCTGTCAAAGAGAGTCAAAGATATTTTGAAGCCAAAAATTGAATTTAACATTAAGAAGGCTACTCAATCCTAACTATAGTGGCACTATTGCATGTGAGCAGCATTTTTTCAATAAGGGATGGATGAGGAGCAGAACAGTATCAGGGGTAAAATTAGGGCTGTTCCTTGCGCTCAGGGACAGTTGAGTGGTATGGTATGCACAGACTATTGGAGCCCCACTATAGTCAGGCTTATTCCCACACCAATGAAGCTGACCTCCACATTCCCATGCTCAAGCACATTATGATATAGGTCAAGGGAGGCTGCAGAGGTGTGCACCACTGAAATGAATGGGGGTATTTTTTATTGCAATTTTATACATTATTGATGGAGAGCTGGAGGTTAATACAGGATGCCAATCAACTAACAAGGGCCTTGTTAGTAGAACAGTGGCCTTCATTATTCTCCAATTCACCATCATAATGTATAAAATAGTAATAAAAATAACTCCATTCATTTCAAGGGGGGACACCCAGCACTGTGACCTATCAACATCATCTCTTCAAGATTCCTGCCTCTGGCTCCCTAATACTCAGGTAAGAGACTCTCGATGTATACTTGGTGGGTTGTCTGCAGCAGCATGGCCACACCCACCACAGTGTGTGTGCATGGGGGGGCTGGCCATTTGGATGGGGGGTATCAAGTTATTGCAGCTTTTGTGTTTGCCCCTTAAATTCTGTTTGTGTGGAAGCATTCAAAACTATGGAAAGAAATTAATAGGAGTACAGGCCAGACAAAAGTAATTTAAGTAGTTTTGTGTTAAAGTGTGCATATTGAGGGTAGGAAGAACCACAGGTGTTTCCATTGGTATGTGTGCTACAGTTCAGCTGTGCAGCTAAGATGGCGGTGGCATGAAAACTCAAAAGTATAACAGTGGCTATAAGCATGCCACATGCATGCAGTTGTATGCAGATTTGTATTGAAGTACAATACAAGTGAACCATATAGTATGTGTGCAGGTAGTATAGCTTAGTGGTAAAAGACACTGAACTACAAACCAGAATACTTGGAGAACTGAAGACCTGGGTTTGAATCTCATCAACCCCCACTTGTATATGCTGTGATTCTGAGCAATCATTTAAATTTTATATGTGCAGTTATTAGTGACCACTTGCTTTTCACACACATGCCACATGCATGCAGTCTGTTCCAAATTAACATAAAAAAACATGTTGTGCACACTTGCTTGGTGCACTCATGCCACATGCATGCAATTGGTTCAAATTTAACATTTAAATCATGTTTGCAGCACACATATCACATGGGTAGTTTTATGTGAGCAGCATGAAAACATTTCATATAATTATTTCTGTAAAGGATAAGACATAATAAATATGCAATAGCACACCACACAAAACACATAGAAACATCCAACAACTATAAATATTTCTCAAAACTATGTTTATAATGTTGCAATGAGGAAGATAATAAATTATTCATAAAAGAATTCCATAACAGATTAGCTGCAATCGAAAAAGAGTGAGATCTGGCTTTGAAATGATATGGAGCAGTTTGAAGAAGAACACCCTCAAAGGAAAGTAAATTACAAACAGTGGACCTTATATTAACTAGGTCCTTTAATGGATACATGGTTTTGGAAAAAAAAAATGAAATATTTGACCTTATGAGCAGTGCAGTGGAAAAAATGCATCTGCAGTTTTACTGCAATATCTGCAATTTTCACCATTCTGCATACAGAATCTGCAGTTTCTGGCAATTTATTGAATTTTTGACTGAAATTGTATGAAATAATTTCTCAAGGAAAGATACCTGTTGCTAGCTTTGCTTGTAGAGCAGAAAGCAGCTAACTAAAAGAAGCTACATTTTCTTATTAATTTAACACATATATCTCAGCAGGAGTCAGTGTCTGTTGAAATTAAGCAAACAGATACTTTATTAGAAGTAGAAGGGGTCTTATTTAGGGTTAAAAAAAGAAAGAAAAGAAAGAAAGTCACTGTGTGTTCTGTGCTGGGAAGGGTACTGTATCAGTTTACTTTGATAAACCAGTAGGAGGAGAAAGAGCTAGATATAGATAGCTGTTGCATTGACTGAATGTGCCTCTGAGTGAGGTGCCACTGATTATACCTGTGATATACCTTTATATTTGTGATACACCTTTTTATTTCTGTGTAATTCTGTTGCCTAAAAGAAAAGGGTACCTTCCCTTCTGCTGCACTTGTTAGTAGGCAGCAAGGGATTGTGGGGTGCTGGAGGATCTAGACTTTAGCTACCCGTGCTCACCCTTCTAGATAGGCTTGCAAAACATCTTTGTTGTACCTTTTACATAGTTCTGCACCATCTCCTGCCCTATTTTAATAGGGTAAGCCTTTTTAAAGGCTTTTTTCAAACGTTTGGCACACATCTTGCAGCGCGAAACTGGAATTAGCGCAATTAGTGCTTCCAGTTGGCCCTGCATTAAAAAAAGCTGCTCTAGCAAGTGGGGTGAGCATGTGTGGGGCCGCGCATGGAGACTCGCGCGTGTCTATCTTGTCCATCTGGGACAAAGGGACAGGAAGGCAAATGCTAAGGCTCTGATTAGCATAAGACACAACAGGTAAACTACTATCTTGTGCTTTCAAGTAGTACTTTCAATATCTACTTTCAAAATGAAAAAAGTTAATAAATATTGCTCAACATGTAAGATGTATGCCTCTGGTAAAATAACACCTAACTACATCTGTGAAAAGTGTATTTTGGTTGGTGATTTACAAATGGAAATTTCTCGACTACAGCCCAAAATGTCTTCAAAATCTGAAATAAAAGTACTAGAAGACTATATTGACCAAATGTCTATTGTTGTAGAAACCAACACATCTCCAACTAAAAGCTGTTTTCCATCTACTGCCTGCATGTTGTTTTGTTAAATTATCGGGGGAATGAGGAAGTGAAATTAACAAAACGAACGTCATCAAATGAGGAGGGGCTGCAACAGATAAAAGCCCGCGCTGTTACTGGACTGGTCAGGTACGCTGAGTTATTAGCAAAGTGACACTGCTGCTCAGAGGTAAAGAGAACTGCCTTACTGCCCTGACTGAAGGAATTAGCTGTTTTCCATCTACTGCCTGCATGTTGTTTTGTTAAATTATCGGGGAACGAGAAGTGAAATTAACAAAGCGAGCGTCATCAAATGAGGAGGGGCTGCACCAGATAAAAGCCCGCGTTGTTCGCCGAAGCGCCGCCAGTTGTTGAAGCGTGAGTGGCGCGAGGGCCACTCGGAGTTGGAAAAGTACTACCAGAACTGTGTTGGACTTAAAGATTAATCAAGCCACTTCCAGATATAGGAAAGTGTTATTAAGGTAGCATTTTCTGTTAATTACAACCTCTACTAGTAGTATTTCTTCCTTAAAATAAAATAAAGTTAGAGTTAGCTATTAAGGAGGGAAATTTAATATTCAAAAAGGGTTGTGATTGCATTAGGATTCTATAATTAAGAGCCGTTCCCCAAGATTAAAAAATGAAGGGTATTTTTGTAAAGTCAATGGTATTCCTGTCATGTGTGGTACACTTTTTGTCATTTATTGGCTCAGAAACATCCAGTGACATGGAGAATACTAATAGTTTATACTTAAAATGCAGTCAGTTGAGGAATAATACTTTAAGTATAAACAAGTTAACAAGAAGGAGAAATTGTTTTAAGGTGGTAAGGCAGCAAATTTTTAATACTTATAGGCCAGTCTTTCCTGGCAAAGATTTTTCTTATGATCAGGCTGTTTTTATATCACTAGTACTATGTGGGGATATAGAACTGAACCCAGGACCAGGGGATGGTGTTATTACGATCATTTTAGACAATGCCAGAAGTTTAGTTAAAAAAATGGATTTATTTAGAACATGGGTTGAATCAGAAAATCCCGACATAGTAATTTTAACCGAGACTTGGTTAACAAAGGCAATTCCTCAATCAGAGGTAGAATTGCATGATTTTTATTGTTTTAGACAGGATCGTGGGTCACGGGGGGTTGCAATTTACCTTAAGCACAAATTAGGTCCCTCAGAAATAATCCATTCTGGAAAAATAGAAGGGATAGAATGTTTACTATTAAAATTTCAGATGATAAACCTGACTGTGGGTGCTGTATATTCACCACCGAAAACAAATACCAAACACTTTGAAAAATTCTCTCATGTTATTATGGAATATATAGGTCAGACAAATGTTGTATTAATGGGTGATTTTAATGCTGCTTGGGGTTGCCCAAGAGGAGGGCTTTGGAAAATTCAATGAGTTGTTTGAATCTGCTGCAAATAATTGACTTACCTACAAGGAAAGGAAAATAACCAGTAAGGGAAACATATTGGACTTGTGTTTTGTTTCGACAGAATTGGTCATAATAAGTAAGGATATAGGAGAGCCAAATCTAGGGACCACAATGTAGTAAGGTGTATAGTAAATATAGAATTGAAAAAGAACCGTAATTAAAACATCTGTAGTATATAAAAGAAATTATGCCCAGTATGATAGATACTTGTTTTGTGAGCACTAAAGAGATTACCATGGTATAGACTCTTTTGATTCCTGATTTGAATTTAGCCACTCAGGAATTCACAACAATGTTTAATGAGGCATGTGATATGTTTTTTCCATGGAAAAAAGTTAACCAAAGACAAACTCATTTACCTTGGGTTACTGTAACCATAAGAAAGTTAATTAGATCAAAAAAACGATTATGGAAAAAAGCAAATAAATCTTTAAGTCCTGATGTATGGGAAAAATTTAAAAAGGTTAGGAATAGAGTTGTCCAAGAAATAAGGAAATCTAAGGCCTATTATTATAAACAGAAAATTAAAGAAGCTACAGATCCCAGGACCTACTGGGCAATGATAAAAAATTTAGTAGATCCGGTCAAAAGTCAAGTAGAAACTAAATTGAAACATAATGGTAAACTTTTAGATGTAGATATAGTTGCAGAACATTTAAATAACTACTTTATAGACCTCCCAGATCTAAAGGCAGGAATTGAAACCCTCCAGGGGAAAATTCAGTCAGTAGAACAAAAAATTGATGTAGAAAGTTGTCAGACCCCAAAGTTTCGATTTAAAATAGTGACCACAGCTGAAGCATGTAAATTAATAAGAAACCTAAATATAAACAAAGCATCTGGTCCTGACAAGATAGAAAATAGGTTACTAAAAGAAGCTGCCCAAGTGATATCCCCAGTCCTAAAAGATCTTTTTAATTGGAGTCTTAAAGAGGGAGTATATCCTACCTCATGGAAGAAGGCTAAAATAATTCCAATTTATAAGGGGGATTCACTGGACACCTCAAATTATCGCCCAATAGCATTATTGTCAACAATCTCAAAATTACTGGGCGGATTGTCCATGGGCAACTAATCACATACTTGGAGAAGTATCAAAAATCACCCATTTTCAGTCGGGCTTTAGACAAGGTAGGTCCATGGCTACTGCGCTCACCGATCTTTTGGATTTAGTTGCCACCCCCCTGGAGGAGGGTAGATCGGAGGGCGCGGTATACGTGGACCTATCTAAGGCGTTTGACTTAGTAAATCACCACATCCTGATTGATAAATTAAGATGTTTGGGAGTGGACGATGTATCCAGTGGTTGGTTTTCATCCTATGTAGAGGAAAGAACTCAGTTTGTAACAGTAAACGGCAAAAATTCTAGCTTGGGTTTGGTTACTAGGGGGTGTACCCCAGGGATCGATCCTGGGTCCCCTTTTATTTTTGGTATACCTGAACAATCTACCTGGTGTAATTAAAAGCTCACATATTAGATTGTATGCGGATGATACTGTTCTAGTCACATCTGGCAAAAATGTGGGTGAATTAGAACAAAAATTACAGAGAGATTTTTTAAATATGCAAAAACATTTCACTGAACTTGGTTTATTGATTAATAATAAAAAAAACCAAACCATGTACTTTGGTACAGTTAAGAAGGATAGTGTGGGAACAAATTTGTTAATTAGGACACAGGAGGGGAAAATACTAGAACAAACCAGGTACTATAAATATTTGGGGGTCATAATTGATCAAGAATTGAACTTTAATCAGCATGTGACTGAACTTATAAAAAAAGTTAATTCTAAATTAGGGGTTATGAGACGAATATCGAAGTGCTTAACAAGGGAGATGCGACAGAATATAGTAAATCAACTACTTCTTCCAGTGATCGATTATGGCTCCCATATTTATAGACATACCTTGAAAAAACAAGAACATAATTTAGATGTTCTATACAACAGATTAGCTAGATTTGTTCTGAGGTGTGACTTTGGTATTCACCATTGTGACATGTACTCAAGATTAGGGTGGAATTCTTTGGAACAGAGGGCTGAGATCTCCTGGTTAATTCAACTAAAGGGTTTACATAAGAATGAATCACTAAATTATTTATTGTGTAACCTAAAAAAACCAGAACATGGATTAAATTTAAGAAATTGTGGAGAAAGAGTGTATCTTATCCCTAAAATTAAAAATAAATATGGTACAATGACCCTCCAGTATAAAGTATCGAAAACATGGAATAGGTTACCCCCCTCCCTCAGGGACCCTGGCTTGTCATTATCAGGATTTAAATCGGCAGTGAAAAGAGAGTTACTTTTTTAAATGTTTGTGTAATAGGTGATATTTGAATCAATTACTGACGAATGAATTCCTAAATGTAATGTTTGTATGTATTTCATGAGTGTTAATGTTTCATGAAGAATGGATGTACTTATAAATGAAATGTTTGTGAGTTAATTGTATGTTAATATATTTTTTATGAAATGATCAGTGTTATATAACTAGTATGATTGTTTACACAGGGATGCCTTGTAAACAGGGATTTTCAAAACCCTAATGGCATATTTTCTGTATAAATAAAATTTTACTACTACTACTAAAAGTGTGGATGATGCTAACTATCGGGAGCATCATTTAGATATACTACAAGTCCCTGTATTAAAACACCAAATCATTACATCCACTCCCTTAACTGCGGCCGCTAGTTGGCAACAGTTAAATACAACTAAAGTTGATTCCTGGATTACAGTATCCCAAACAGGGTTAAAAAAAAACTTCAAAAAATACCTCCCCCCTTCCGCCTGTGTATCAGATCTCTACACATAATTCTTTTGAGCAACTTTCACAAATGATTGATGACACTGTGTCAAGGAGCCCAGTATTTGGTATGAATGATGAAAGTAAAGCAGAACTTAACCAAATGCCTAATGAGCAACTACTCACTGCCCAGGTCCATCTTCATAACTCCCCCCCTGTATCTACCCATGAGATAGTACCTAAAAAAGAAGTATTTGTATTGGGAGACTCCATTATAAAATATATTGATTGTGTGGTTTGTAATCCTGACAAAGAACATCATACTTGCTCCTCTTATTGGGGGGCAAGGATTTCAGATATCACCTCAATGGTTAACTCAATCCTACAACCAGCTGGAGATAATCCACTGGTGGTTGTACATGTAGGGACTAATGACATTTCTAAACCATCTTTGCAACAAATAAAACAAGACTATGTATCCTTGTGTAACTTACTAGTTGAGAGGGGTTGTGACATATGTCTATCTGAAATTTAACCAGTTCCATGAGCTACAGAATTTATTACAGCTAAAATAAAAGCCTTAAATGAATGGATTTGTAAATGGTGTCTCATACAAAGTATTCCCTGTCTGACATATTGGGAAGAATTCCATCAAAGTCCATCCCTCTTTTGTTGGGACAGCTTGCACCTTAGCAGATGGAGTAGTGCATTACTGGGACATAAAATTGTTACCTTTATTCATACTCATTTAAACTAATGAGAAAGGGGAGATTGGGGTACCAACCAATTCTCTTATTACTGGGATTCACTTTTCTAATCAGCAACAACTGAACATATTGTCTCTTAATGCTCATTCTTTAAACATTGCTAAGTTAGCAGAGTTGGAACTTAAGGCACAATTTCTTGACTTATCATTAATAGCTATAACTGAAACTTGGGGCAATACTGATAAAACCTGGATAACTGAAATCCCAGGATTTAATCATTACTTCAAAAACAGATCAGATAGTAAAATAGGTGGTGGGGTATGCCTTTACTTCAGAGATAACATCATTTCTTATCAATCTTCAGCGAATGTTCAGTCTGAGAGTGTATGGGTATACATTCAACCCAAAGATTCTTCCCAGATACTGATTGGGACTTGTTATCGTCCATCATCATCAGATTATAACCAAAGTTTACAGCTGGTCAAATAAATCTCCCAGCTAGCAAAAAAATGGTTCAGTTTTAATTCTGGGTGACTTCAATCTTCCCAATATACAGTAAATTGGGATACTTTAACGGGTTCAAATCATCATGACCAAACATTTCTTGAAACCATTGTAGATTTAGGACTTTATCAATTGGTAAAGGAGCTGACACGGGGAAGTAACATCTTGGATCTCATCATAACCAATATTGATATACCTGTAAACAATATAGTAATATCAGAACCACTTGGGAACAGTGACCATCTGTCCTTATTTTTTACTATCCCTTTCTCTCAACCCCCTGTAAGGAATGAGCATAAAATTAAACAATATGACAGGGCAGATTTTCATAAAATAAACCATCATCTAGGAGCATTAAATTGGGACAACATTCTTTCCCCTCTTAGTATTGATGAAGCATGGGAATTAAAAAAAAAAAAACAAATTCAAGAACTCGAGCATCAGTTTATTCTGGAAAAAAATAAATACAACAACAAAGGCAAAATTCCCCCTTGGTTTAATAGAACTATAAGAAAACAAATTTCTCATAAACAAAAACTTTCTCATTACTAAAAAAAAATGTTCCCTTATTCAAAAGAATGAAATATTAATTAAATACAGGGAATCGGTTAAAACATTAAAACATTCAATTTTGTTAGCTAAATGTAATTTAGAATTTTGTATTGCACACACTAAAGACTCTCATAAAGCTTTGTATGCTTACTTAAATAGTAAAAAAGGAAACAGCAGGAAAATGGGGCCATTAAATATAAACAACACAATAATTACTTCAGACTCCAAGACTGCTACAGCTCTAAATAACTATTTTTCATCAGTTTTTTGTCCAGGATCCATCTCACATTTTCCTTGATAGACACCTCCCAAGTCATACAAAATTTACAATTTCAATGAATGAGGTCTATGATTTACTATCAACATTAAAGAAAACTACTAGTCCTGGTCCAGACAATATATGTACCAAATTTCTACTGGGTGTTAAAGATACTATAGCCTTACCGCTTGCTATTATTTTTAATAAATCTCTCCACGGAATCAAGGGTCCCTTCCGATTGGTTAACTGCAATAGTGACTCCCCATTTTTAAACAAGGTTCTCATTCTAAAGTAGAAAACTATTGTCCAATTAGCTTGACTTCTATCCCTTGTAAATTAATGAAAAGATTAATTAAAACTTTTCTTGAAACAGAGATGGAAACTTTGAAAATACTTGATACAACCCAGCATGGATTTAAGACTGGATTTTCTTGCAATACAAATCTGCTTTTATTTTATAATTATATTAGTATGAATCTCGATTCAAATATACCAACTGATGTCATTTTATTGGACTACAGCAAAGCATTTGACAAAGTGTCACACGACATTATGATTAAAAAACTCATTCATCTAGGATTTTCATTAACATTAGTTTCATGGATTAACAGCTGGCTGAGTAACCACACCCAGATGGTTCAGGTAAATGGTACCTTGTCAGACTTGGGAAGGGTGACAAGTGGAGTTCCTCAGGGTTCCATTTTGGGACCCACTCTGTTTAATGTTTTCATCAGTGATATGAAAATTTGTTCTCCTAATATACTCATGAAATTTGCTGATGACACCAAATTGGGTTGCACTGTGAACAATGCTGATAATATACAAACTTTACTGGCAGACCTTGCATCTATTGAACATTGGGCTACCAAAAACAAAATGCACTTTAATGTAACAAAATGTGCAGTCTTACACATAAGCAAAAACAACCCTAGACAGGTATACACCTTAAATAATATATCTATTACAGAATCTTCTTTGGAAAAAGATCTCGGGGTACTAGTAAATAATAAACTTTCCTCATCTTCCCATTGCAACAAAATAGCTAATCAAGCCAATGCTCTTCTCTGAAGGATAAATAGTACATTTGTTTCTAAGTCAGAACAGTGTATTATGACCCTGTATACAGTAGATCTCATGTCAGGTCTTACATGGATTATGGCTCCTCCTTTTGGAGTCCTTATCTAGTATCAGACATTAATAGAAGTGAACAAATTCAACGCAGGGCCACACAAATTATTCCATATTATGCTCATTTGGATTATGACACTAGATTACAGAAGACTGGCTTGTATTCACTCAAACAGAGACGAATAAGAAGTGATCTTTTACAGTTGTTTAAAATTATGAAATCTCCTATTCTAATGGAGCAATGTGGCTTAACATTATCCAACAGAAAAATGTTTGCCAGGTTACATAATAAACAAAATGACATCAAAAAATGCAATACAAATAAAAGACAAAACTTTTTTACTATTAGAACTCCTATGATATGGAATACTTTGCCACAAGATATTGTTGATTCACCTACTATTTTGATTTTCAAAAACAAAATAGACAAATGGTTATTAGAATAGTACCACATACAATGATCCACAAATGTGGAGGACAATCTCGATGAGCTATGGCCTTCTTTTGTCCAACGAACCAAGTTACCAAGTTATGCTAGCAATTTGGTACACAGACTTGGATTTGGCAAAATCAATACCGTGTGAGTTGGGGGAGGGCAACATGACTCTGCTTTCATCTGATTCACTTCCCTGGTTTGCTTTCAAAATCCTCTGGCCATACATATGTACCCTTAAGCACTTAAAATCTGTTTTGAAGCAGACTGTCAGAAAAAAAATACTGCCACAGAAACTGAAACAATAGGAATGAGAAAAATGTGCAAACTGCCTGATTCACCTAAAGGGAGAATTAACTACAGTGTTGGTTTCTGAGTGGTAGTATAGGTTTTGCTTCTATACATTCTGTTATACTGAGTGGATTTTGATTCAAATGTCTGAGGAGTTTGAATGGTTCTGTTGATTATAAACTTCAATGTGCTTCTGACGGAGTTGGAGAGACAGTGATCCCTTACTTGTTAATCTGCCAAACCTACATGCTCATGTAGAAAGCATACAAAAAAACCTAACATTTCTAAAAACATACTGATAATTCAGGTGAAGAATACTTTAACATTTATCTTCAAATAGCAAAAAAGTATAACCTGGGTAAAACTAGAGTGCCATGTATTACAAACCATTGTATGATGTAATAAAAAACTATTGGTATGCTGTAATATTTTTATCATGTGATTTAAAAAAAAATATTTGTACTTGCATTGATTGCAATCAGCAATTTAGTTTAACAAACAATACAGTTTTTTAACTAGAACTTGATTAAGTACCTAGGCTATCTACTTATTTGTTCTTCACCAAAATAAATAGTTGTTAAACAGGATTAATCAGTTTACAACTAGAAACTAGAAAAATATGTTTGAGCATTTATTCAATATTAACTGACCTTAATTACTAAATAAAATCCAATTAGCACTGCATGAGGTAGGTGGCTTTATATTTTAGAAGATACTCTATATAATGATTTATTTGCAAATCATTTCAAAAACACAAACCTTTCCTCATATTAGAAGATGCAGAAAAAAGCCACACTCTAAATGAGGACCACAGTGCAACAATAGCAGGTACAAATGGTTTATTCTGAGGAGTGCACGTAAGAAGAGGGAACCAGACTAAACACACAGGTACTTCAAACCTTGGCAATTCTTTCTCAGTGGGCTATTGCTAACAACATAATGCAGAAGCAACAAGCTGTTCAACCCTTAATTAAATGCAATATACTGAAGGTAGTAAGAAAGGGCATTTTGATTTTTTTTCACATGTAAGTATTAAGTAAGTAAAGTTTTATTTGTTGGGCACCTAATCCCAGAGGATCTGGATGCCTTACACAATCACACAAAGAAAGAGGCAGGGCAATATTAACAATGAAATAGAGCTTAAACAAGGTTATTTAAAAGTTTTAAAATACAAGCAAAAACTAATTATAAATAATTAATAAATATTACGATGATAAAACAAGGTTAAAACATTATGGGTAATCCAGATAGTCCATTTTAAAAAGATATGTCTTTAGGCCCATCTTAAATTACTCCGCTGATGGGACATCTCTTATAGACTTAGGAAGCGAGTTCCAGAGGGCTGGGCCAGTTGCCTCAAAAGCACAGTCACCAGAGGTTTTCAGCATGGCCCTTGGAACAGCAAGAAGGCCCTTAGTGAAGTAATGAAGGGAACAGACTAGCATGACAGGGGTATGGAGATCCACCAGGTAAGTAGGGCCCGAACATGAACAGACAGTATAGTCTCAGACCAATTTTTTTAAGCTGATTTTATAGTACATTTTGATTTGTTTCTTCTTTCAGTTTTGTTATATTAACATTTTTAGAGTCATCACTTACATGGCATTCATTGTGCACATTGCTGAATATTTCTTTTTACACAGGTTCATCCCAAGATTCCAGGCTGCAGTAAAATGTATTACAAATAAATATTAGTCTAAAGGATAAGTCTGAAATATCAGAGTGATTTCTTCTTTTTTTTCCTTTTTGTGCACATTCAAAAGCCAGTTCCATATAAATATATTTTTGTTTGTTTGTTTTGTTTTACCCCCTCCCTACTTGCTTGCCACTTAAATCTCTCTATTGGTCACTGGATGCTGTGCATTTTTAAACAGTAAGGTCCCCTTCTTAACCTCCGTGATGAAGTGGTCTTTGCACTTGCTTGCACTGACTGCAGATAGGAATATATACTGTTCTGCTGCTGGAGGGGGAACTGCTTTCTTACCACTGTCTCAGATTATATACTGACACATTACTGGACCCTGAACATATCAGGATGCATGGTCTTTTTTACTTGGGGGTTCTTGACAGGTTTGTTTTTTTAAATTGGTACTTATACTGACAATTGATATAATGTATACAATCCTGCTACAGCACTGAAGGGCTTATGGTTTATGGAATATAGTAACTAGTTGAGTGTATAGTTGGGAATATGTCTCTAGATAGGTTTTTTACTGTAGAGATGTGTGAATCAGTTGCTCACACTAGATAAACTTTACTTTAAACCATCTTAATGCCATATATAGAAAATTTCTGTTATATTGTTGTTTTTTTAACATAGAATATCATATTTTAACATGTAGTTAAGTGAATATTGAATCCAATGGTCTTACTTTCATTAAGATTGTATTCACTTAACACACTGAGACATTCAGAATTTGTTAGTGGAGCTTTCTGCTCGAAGGGTTCTTATCTTATTCTGGTAACATCTGACGTTGGAAGGCTTCTCAGCTAAAAGTAAACTAGTGGAATCTGGTTCCTCTGATTTAAACTTCAGTTATGGTTTAAATGAGTATTTTAAACCAATGAGAATTATTTCTGTTTTGTTTATGTATGATCTGGGTGTTAATAGTATGTGATTTTCTAAATAACTGCCATAAGCTTCAGAGGAAGGACTTGGGTGGTCTGAAAGCTTAGGCACTTTGTTCTTTTTGTAACATCTATGTTTGTCCAATAACAGGTATCACACCACTTGCTTCTGGATCTGTTTCAGATCTCCAGTCACAGATACTGATTTTGCTCCCCTGTTCACTTTATCCTATTCTCAGACACTGACTCTGTCTCTCTCTCTCTCTCTCTCTCTCTCTCTCCAGTGGCCCAATACCAGCTTGTGTGGGCAACACACTCACACACAGCTAAAGCCAAGATATGCTGCTTGTTCAGCAGGATCAAGGATGAGATCTCAGGCTGGCTAGTCTCTCCAGCCTCCTCAAGGCAGTCTTCTGGCTTTTTGAATGTGATCACATGTGAAGACTGATGGGCTAGCACAGGCTGGTTAAATCCACCAGCAGCATCAAAGTGGATTTATACCTACCTATCAGGGTACAAGGAGAGTGTGTGATGGGCACAAAAATAACAATCACCACCTGTCAGTGATTGCTCTTATTCTTGGCGGCCATCTTAATAATCCTCAAGATTCTCGGTGGCCATTTTGGTAGGAGACAATTCTCAGACAGCAATTTCATCTGTATATGTTTCTTAAAATGGTTTTCTTTCCTGAAGCCCATTTTAGACCTTGAAACCACATAAATCATGGGAATCCCTATAGATCTGGGAGCAGTGGATTGCCAGATAACTTAGATGGGGGAGTACCTTAACTCAATGAGTCCAGGTGGACATTTTGGGTCAGATTCTGCAATGGATGGTTCCAACTCCATATGGCATCTACTGGACCCAATGAGTTAAGAAGCAGTTTTGGCTGCTAACTCAGTTACGTGGGATCAAAGGGGTTCACAATGCCTTGGGGTTAAATGGCATGGGAAGCAGATAAACTGACTAGAGGCAGCAATATCTTAGACCTAATTTTAACTAACATTGAATAGAAAATTATAGAGTTAGAAATAAATGCACTCTTGGGCAACAGCAACCATAATTCTGTTCAATTTGGCATTATCCAGAGAATATTACATATTCTAATCATTCTGCATTTAAGAACTATGATAAAGCCAACGTCCCTGAAATTATTAAATCTGGATCAGTGTCCTATCAAATCTCACTGTTAACCAAGCTTGGAAAAAACTTAAAAGTACAATTCTTCACCTCAAAAACTGGTATGTACCCAACAAAAAAAAAAAAGGTAAAATTCCAATACGGTTAAACAGTTCAATAAGGAAACAAATCAAAGTTAAAGAAAAACTGTTTAAAAAACTCAAGACCACACCAAGTGAAGAAAAGATTAAGCTATATAAAAATGCATTAACCAAACTTAATTATATGATTAAAGAATCTAAACAGAATATTGAATTCAAACTTGCTCACTCTAGAGACAGTAAAAAGCTCTGTTTTCATATATAAATGCAAAAAAGGGAACAAACAATATGGTAGGTCCACTAGTTCATGAGGGTAATACCTTGGAGTCTGACACAGGGACAGCAAACCACTTTAATAACTTTTTCTGTTCCATGTTCTCCAAAAAGTCTCATATCCCCTATCTGTCTGTAGTGGAACTCACCCCTAATCCCTATGTCATTAATATTGAAGATGTCCTGGTGGTACTGCATTCTTAAAAAAAAACATACTAGCCCTGGACCAGATAAAATATAACACATGTTTCTCCTTGGGGCTGCACCTGTAATAGCAAGTCCCCTATCTATTATAGTCAACAAATCCCTGTCTGAAAACAATATTCCCTCTGACTGGTTCAAGGCTACGGTAATTCCCATGTATAAAAAGGGTAGCAGATCTGATGTAAACAATTACTGGCCAATAAGCCTATCATCGATTGCATACAAATTAATGGAGCTCATCATCAAATCATATATTGAAAAATA
Organism: Neoceratodus forsteri; assembly: GCA_016271365.2. Lineage (NCBI taxonomy): Eukaryota > Metazoa > Chordata > Ceratodontiformes > Ceratodontidae > Neoceratodus > Neoceratodus forsteri. The sequence goes on from CM057455.1 coordinate 942,069,583, forward strand.
AATTATTGACCTAGGACTTATTGACAATTGTCAGCATGGCTTAAAAATGGGTACTCTTGTAGTACCAATCTAATAGCTTTTTACAATCACATAAGTGAGGGACTTGACGAGGGTATCCCCATGGACATCATTTTTATGTTGATTGTAGACATGCGCAAAACATATATTGAGGCAGCTTTCTCCAGAAGCAGGTTGTGGAGGCACAGCACTGTTGTGGCTAATGTCCCCACAGCCTTTAAAGGCTGGGCCCTCTTCTCCCAATGTTGTGGGACGCTACTGCTGACACTAGTTCAGCCAGCATAAAAATTTAGCCGCTGCTGTCAGGGGCCGCCTCGTCATTGTAGCGTCAGACATTCATTGCAATGAGGGAGCAACCCGTCATTGCAGGGCGGAACCTTGAAACACTGATATTGTTTGTCAACATGGTGGCATCTTGCCACTGTGTTCACAAACAATATTAACCCACTGAGGGGCTGCTCAATCCCCCTCGGCAGCATATGCCCCCCCATTTTGATTGCCGACAGGGGCCCCAATCCCTGTAGGCTTCAGAGGCCCAAGGTTTATGTTGCTGATGGCATAATGTCACCCACCCTTTTGTTGTGTGCTGACGGGGTTGCCCAATCTCTGTTGGCATAATGTAAATCCCCCCTTTTGTTGTGTACCAATGGGGTGCCCAATCCCTCATTGGCTACAGCTTCCCCAAAAGACTCTGTTGGCATGCTGGAGCCACCCCAGCATGCCACATACCTGTAAATCAAAAATGGTCCCGAGATGCCTTTTTTAAACCTGTAAAAAAGCGGTCCGCAGTCTCCCTGCCCCTCCCACAACCTGTGCCCACCCACTGCGCACCCTGCCTCCCCACACCTCCCTCACCCCATACTTACCTCCGGATTCTGGTGCAACAATCTTCAGTGGATTGGGACACGTCTGCACTCTTCAAAGCCGACCGCGAACTGAGGAAATGCCGGTAAGCTGTATAATGGAATAAATAGGGTTTTTTTCAACTGTTGCATATCTCAGGGATATTTTGGAATTGTGGCACCAAATTTGCAACATGGGTTTTTTGGGACCCCTCCTCATGAGTTCTGGCACTGTCATGGCGTTATTTAGCCCCGAAAGGTGATTTTGTGGTCACTGTGTGGAATCCCCTTTCGGGACTGATTAATGAAACGACAGTGCCAGTGTTCATGAGGTGGGCTCTCAAAAAGTCTATTCTGCAAATTTGGTGGGAAAAATCCAAAAAATGACATTTTACGAGCATGCATTGCGCAGTTGCTACGCACGCTCATAACTTTGCGGATTTGCAATATTTTCATGCCAGATTTTCAATATTATTGGCATTTTTTTTGACCTCCGTGTCAAAGGAACAGCTGTCATTTTCCACATCCTGGCTGAAATGTGTTTTCACAGTTCTGGCACAGAATAGCATGGTCTTTGTGGAAAATCCATGTTCAGGACACATTATGAAAATGACAGTGACACTGTTCATCAGCAGAGGTCCTAAAATGCCTATGTTGAAAATTTGGTGATGAAAGCCCATGAAATGAGTGTGTTACGAATGTGCATTGCGCAGTTTCCAAGCACACTTGTACCTTTGCAACTTTGCAATATTTTCACTCCAGATTTTCAGCATTGCCATTTTGCCACACCTCCTTATGAACAGTGTAGCTGTCATTTTTCACATCCTGGCCAAAATGTGTTTTTACTCTTCTGGCGCACAATAGCTCAGTCTCTGTGGGAAATCAGTATTTGGGACATATTAAGAAAATCACACTGACACTGTTCATGAGCAGAGGTCCTAAAATGCCTATGTTTAAAATTTTGTGATGAAACTCCATAAAATGACTGTGTTACGAGCGTGTGTTGTGCAGGTTCCACGCACCCTTGTAAGTTTGTAAATTAGTAATATTTTCACGCCAGAGTTTCAACACTGGCATTTGTTCACCGCTCTTTATGAACAGTACAGCTGTCACTTTTCACATCCTGGCCAAAATGCGTTTCCGTGCTTCCGGTGCAGAATACTGCAGTTGCTGTCAGAAATCAGTGTTTGGGACAGATTAGGATCAAGCGACTGGGGGGGGAGTGACTGCACTCAACTGAGCTCTGTCGGGACTGCTGCGGATTTCTTTGTGGGCAGGAAAAGGTGACAACGCAGGCAGGAGCCCAGTACAAAAGGGCAGCCTGCAGTGCCGGGAGACACATAACAAGCGAGAGAGGAAGGGGGAGTGACCGAGCTCAAGGAACTGTATCATGACTGCTGCAGATTTCTTTGTGGGCAGAAAAGGGTGGCAATGCAGGCAGGAGCCCAGTACAGAAGGGCAGCCTGCAGCGTTGGCAGAAACGGAACGAGTGAGTGAGACGGAGGAGTGAGTGAGGCCAGCGGAGCTCTGTCGGGACTGCTGTAGATTTCTTTGTGGGCAGAAAAAGATGCTGACAGAGGCAGGAGTCCAGTACAAAAGGGCAGCCTGCAGTGCCAGGAGAAACAGAATGAGTGAGTGAGACAGGGGGCGTGAGCGACCTCAACGGAGCTCTGTCAGGACAGCTGCGGATTTCTTTGTGGGCAGGAAAAGGCGGCAATGCAGGCAGGATCCCAGTACAACAGGCCAGCCTGTAACACCAGCAAAAACTGAATAAGCGAGTGAGAGAGGGGGAGTAAGTGAGCTCAACGGAGCTGTGTTGGGACTGCTGCAGATGTCTTTGTGGCTAGAAAAAGCTGCCAACACAGGCAGGAACCCAGTACAAAAGGGCAGCCTGCAGCAGCGGGAGACACAGAATGAGCAAGTGAGGGAGGGGGAGTGAGTGAGCTCAATAGAGCTCTGTTGGGACTGCTGCAGATTTCTTTGTGTGCAGAAAAAGGCAGCAATGCATGCAGGGGCTCAGTACAAAAAGGCAACCTGCAGTGGTGGGAGAAACAGAACGAACGAGTGAGAGAGGGGGAGTGAGTGAGCGAGCTCAACAGAGCTGTATCGTGGCTGCTGCAGATTTCTTTGTGGCCAGAAGAAGGTGGCAACACAAGCAGGAGCCCAGTACAAAAGGGCAGCCTGCAGTGCCAGCAGAAACGGAATGAGCGAGTGAGACAGTGGGAGTGAGTGAGGCCAAAGGAGCTCTGTTGGAACTGCTTAAGATTTCTTTGTGGGCAGAAAAAATTACCAACAGAGGCAGAAGCCCAGTACAAAAGGCCAGCCTGCAGCCCCAGCAGAAACGGAATGAGCGAGTGAGAGAAGGGGAGTGAGCGACCTCAACGGAGCTGTGTCAGGACAGCTGCACATGTCTTTGAGGGCAGACAAAGCCGGCAACACAGGCAGACACCCAGTACAAAAGGGCAGCCTACAGCAGCGGGAGACAAAGAATGAGCAAGTGAGGGAGGGGAAGTGAGTGAGCTCAATGGAACTCTGTTTGGACTGCTGTGGATTTCATTGTGGGCAGAAAAAGGCAGCAATGCATGCAGGGGCTCAGTACAAAAAGGCAGCCTGCAGCGGTGGGAGAAACAGAATGAATGAGTGAGAGAGGGGGAGTGAGTGAGCAAGCTCAACAGAGATGTATCATGATGACTGCTGCAGATTTCTTTGTGGCCAGAAGAAGGCAGCAATGCATGCAGTAGCCCAGTACAAAAGGGCAGCCTGCAGCACTGACAGAAATGGAACGAGTGAGTGAGAGAGGGGGAGTGGGCAAGCTGAACGGAGCTCTGTCAGGACTGCTGCAGATTTCTTTGTGGGCAGAAAAAGGCACCAACAGAAGCAGGAGACCACTACAAAATGGTAGCCTGCAGCGCCAGGAGAAACAGAATGAGCAAGTGAGACAGGTGGAGTGAGCAACCTCAACAGAGCTATATCAGGACAGGTGCAGATTTCGTTGTGGGCAGAAAAAGGTGCCAATGCATGGCAGAAGCCCAGTACAAAAGGGCAGTCTGCAGCGCTGGGAGTAACACAATGAGCGAGTGAGAGAGGGAGAGTGAGCAAGCTGAATAGACCTCTATTGTGACTGCTGCAGATTGCTTTGTGGGCAGAAAAAGGCGGCAACACAGGCAGGAGCCCAGTACAAAAGGCCAGCCTGCAGCACCTGCAGGAACGGAATGAGCGAGAGAGGGGGAGTGAGCTAGCTCAACAGACCTGTATCAGGACTGCTGCAGATTTCTTTGTGGGCAAAAAAAAGCCACCAACAGAAGCAGCAGCTGGGTACAAAAGGGCAGCCTGCAGCACCAGCAGAAACAGAATGAGTGAGTGAGAGAGGGGGAGTGACCCACCTCAACAGACCTCTGTCGGGACAGCTGCAGATTTCTTTGTGGGCAGAAAAACATGCCGATGCAGGCAGGAGCCCAGTACAAAAGAGCAGCCTGCAGCACCGGGAGAAACAGAATGAGCAAGTGACACAGGGGCAGTGAGCAATCTCAACGGACCAACACAATCAACATTCGGCATTGACAAATGCTTGTTTCTGATTACAGCCATGCTTTTTACACTGTACCCCATCATAAGTTGATAAATAGACTGAAACAACTGGGATATTCACTGTGTTTGGTTAACTGGGTTAACTTATGGTTCTCTAACAGATCCCAGAGGGTTTGAATAAATGGTATCCTTTACAACATCGGAGGAGTTGGCAGTGGAGTACCATAGGGATCAGTTCTGGGACCTTCATTGTTCATTATCTTTATTAGTGATATGGTCATCAATGGAAATAACTTCCTTTCTAAATTTGCAGATGACACTAAGCTAGGTGGAAGGGTACACAATGCAGAAAGTGTTTTGTCACTTACATATGACCTAAATAAAATTGAACAATGGGTCTTCGACAATGATATGAGGTTCAGCATTGATAAGTGCATGGTTATTCATTTTTTGAAAAAAAAATATAAACACAAACTACTTTTTCTATAACAGTTTAATCAAGGTCTCTACTTATGAGTGGGACCTTGGTATCCTTGTGAACAATAAATTATCATCATCTGACCAAAAAACACCCACTTGGCAAACAATAGGGGTGTGTGAAAAAAAACTTTCGCTGGCGGCACTGAAGTGAATGTCAGACTTTTGCGTCCATGAAAGTTCGGAACTCCATTTCCAAACATTCACCAAACATCCAGTTGCCAAGCACCCTGCAATACAAAACTGTCCCCTGTTACTAGTGCCCCCTGCCAGTCACTGATAAAATTCCATGGTGGCTAGATCCCCCCCAACCACCGGTTGCTGATTGCCGCCCGATTTTAAATAAATTCCCAGTAGGCTACTGTGGCTACTGGTTAGCCATCTCTGCTCCAACCAGATCACCCACACCCCATAATTAGAAAAAAATCCCTGGTGGCTAGTGGTCCCTCCCCCACCTGATCACCCACCTGACCAGTGAAACCCACCCCATCCCGATCCCCAGTATTGTTTAAAAAAAAATTCACATTCTCCGTAGAACCCCCATCCCCAATCCTCTGTCCCTGAATCAAATTGCTGTTTTATTCCCTGGTGGTCTAGTGCACCCTCCGTCCCTCCACCCATGCAGGCAGTGTTGCACCACCCCGGTCCCCCCATCCCAACCCTGAGCGGATGACCAGCCCAGCCCTTGACTCTCCTCCACAGCTGGCCACCCACTGAGCTGTAAATGAATGAGAGCATGCTTGTACATGCACTCATTCATTCACAGTGCAGTGGGTGACCAGCAGTGGAGAAGAGCGGAGGCTCTGCTGGTTGTCCACTCAGGGTTGGGATGGGGGGAGCAGGGTGGTGGGACACTGCCTGCAAGGGTTGGGGGATGGGGTGCCCTAGACCACCAGAGAATAAAATGGTTATTTTTGTGCTACTGGTCTTAACATGTGCTACTTATTTTAAATAAGGCTGTTTCTAAGTCCGATTTTAACATAATGAATGAAAACTATACTAGGCAAACAAGATCTTTCCTTTAGTCACTCATTTGCACATTAATACTTGTCTCCTGCGAGCATTCTACCAGTCTGTTTTAACCACATTACTCAATGGCTTAATCGCATTGTTGTCCTTATAAATCATCAGTATTTATTCAAATTGATTCCGAGTGACCAGTTTTAGTAAACTACACACACAAAAAAACATTGTGCTAGTCTCTTTAATTTAGCTTTCTGTTTATGTCTATGACACACCCCTTATTGACTTAAAGAGGATCTTATTCATAAATATATGAGTATTTGGTTTGTATTTTATACAGTTCTATGGAACACAACTATTTTCTGTGTAGCCTACCCCACACCAACTTTGATACCAAATTCTGGGATGCTTACTGCAAGAGTGTGACATTGTACTCACCTAGGCCAGTCAGTGTAAACCAAAATATCTCATATCCATTTTCATGAGTTGCTAATACAGAATTGGGAAACCTGTGTTCACTCCACTGGATCATGGAGGAAACCCTCAGTTCCAACCCACCAGGGAGTGAATAACTGTCCCTTTGGTGGCCATCAGAAACACAGACTGGTGGTCAGCATTATGCAAACAGGTCAACTGAATTTTACCTCCACTAAAAACAATCTTGATTCAGGGACTGGGGATTGAGATGGGGGGTCTACGGAGAATGTGAGCCTTTTTTTGTTTTATCAATATGGGAGATCGGGATGGGGTGGGTTTCACTAGTCAGGCAGGTGATCGGGTGGGGGAGGGACCACTAGCCACCATAGTTTTTTCCAGTTATGAGGTGGGTGACTGGGTTGGGGGAGGGACCACTAGCCACCAGGGAGTTTATTTAAAAGTGAGCAGCAATTGGCAATGGGCAGGGGAAGAGGGTCATTACTAGTCTGAAGTTGAACTCGTAAAAAACAGAGGTATTGGTTGTGGACCCTGGTCGACAGATAGGTGGTGTTGCATGCTCCGGAATTTTTCTTGGAGGCATTCCCCTCCCGACCTCTGAACGGGTGAGTAGCCTGGGGGTGGTTCTTGATGATAGACTGACACTGCAGTCGCAGGTGTCGGCTGTCATCAAGGCTTCCTTATATCATCTTAGGAACATCGCCAGGCTTAGGCATCTTGTTCCATCTGACGACCTACCAACTTTAGTCCACGCCTTTGTGTCCTCGCGCTTGGATTACTGCAACTCCCTTTATCTTGGGCTTTCAGGGGTTGAAATCCATCGCCTGCAGCTAGTGCAGAATGCTGCAGCCTGGCTTTTGATGGGCTCGTGCAGATCCTGTCATATTACTCCGGTGCTGCGCGAACTGCACTGGCTGCCGATACGATGGCAGATCACCTTTAAAGTCGGCTTGCTGACTTTCAAAGCCCTACACAGCCTGGGCCCGGTCTATCTGAAAGAACTGCTGGCAACCTACTGCCCTGATCTATCACTCCGCTCGGCCAATGAGGGGTTGCTAGAGGTTCCAAGGGTGAACTTGAAATCATCTGGTGTTAGAGCTTTTTCGTATGCTGCCCCCACCCTTTGGAACTCTCTACCCTGCCAGTTACGGGAGTGCACTTCTGTGGAGGGATTTAAGAGGGGTCTGAAAACTTTTCTTTGGGAAAAAGCATTTTTGGAAAACTGATTTGTCTAGTGGATTATGATTTGGTTTTGTTGAATATTTTAATGACTGTTTTAATTGTTGTATGTATGAGGCGCCTTGATAATTGAAAGGCGCCATACAAATAAAATTATTATTACTATTAGTCACCTTAGCACTTGCCAGCTATTTCCTATGGGGACAAGGTGAATTTCACCCAAACAGAGTTGGAAGATTTCAGATCCGTCACAGGCAGAACTTACGAAACTTCGGGTGAAAGTTGTGATATATTGCGGAAGTTCCGCTAAGGCGGAAGTCACAACTTTTGCCAACCCCTAGCAAACAAGTTCTTAAAACAAATAAGGTGCACCTTTGTTACTAGGACAGAACAATGCCTAGACCCTATCTATTGAGCATATGTTAGGCCATATTTGGATTATGGTTCTCTCTTCTGGAGTCCCTCTCTTAAGGGAGACATAGCTATTATCGAGATGATCCAGAGGAGAGCAACAAAAAATTATATCTAGACTTTCCAATAAGGATTATCAAACAAGACTAAGTGAAATTGGTCTCTTCTCTCTTTGTAATAGGAGATGTAGAGGAGATCTCCTTCCTCCATAAAAAATTCTACAATCTCAACACTTGATGGAACAATGTGGACTCAGATTTTCAAATAGGTGGACTGTAGCCAGATTACATAACAAACAACTAGATGTTGATTGGGCAAACACTTCAAAAAGGGATTGCTTCTTTATTATTAGAGCCTCCAAAGCCTGGAACAACCTTCCTCGGGAAATAATTGACTCTAAAAACTTAAACATATTTAAAACAAATTAGATAAATGGCTTTGCTCTCTTCCATCATAGGTTAATTGCTCACTTATTGTGGGGGACAATCATGATGGGGGTAAGCCTACTTTTGTCCTAATAAACTAAATAAACTAAGTAAATATTTAACATAATAGGTCAAAGGGAAACATGTTTAGTAAGTAGTACTGCAGACGTAATACCTGCCTGCACAGTGAAATAGGTAACAGCAGAGCAGCATCCTACCAAGTATGAGAAATATCAATAATTAGCAGTAAGCAAGATTGTAGATACTAGCTGCCTGACTGCCATAATAGGTACGAGAATATCCTACCTATCTATTTATTTATTTAATTTATGTCTTTGGTAACACTGATCCAAAGAACCATTTTCAGTCATGACCCAGACCACAAGGTGGCAACAACACAGTACATAAATACACATTACAAAAGGAACAGTACATACAGGAGCACAGTAATAACCCCCCCCCCCAACATGAGGTGATGAGAAAAAAAAATGTACAGTAGATAACTGAATTTTTCAATAACAATAGTAATAGGCTAAGGACAATGTGATTACAACAAAAAACAATAGTGCAATTCACAGTCAGCAGCTACATTTGATTACATGATGCAGTTTTCATATTAACATCAGATACTACCAATCAAAGTTGTGCATCAGGTGCCAACAATCAAAGCTATGCAGGTACAGACAATCAAAGTTTCATGGACTTCTTAGGGATCAGAGAGGATCAAAGATGACTGTAGGCAGGTATGAAAGGTTGTAATATTATAATGGGGGACTAGGGCACCAAAGGACAGAATGTGAGAAAGGAGGGGCAGTAAGGTAGAGGCAAGCAGTGATGCCTTCGTGTTATAGAGCATGGGCCTTAGTGTTGTCATGGAAAGCAGTGACAAGTGGTTGTAGTCAGGGGCAAGGCTTGTAGATTCTGTTTAAAAGACGGGTGGGAGGGGGACAAGCAGATGAACGATGGGAGTTTGTTCCATAGGGAGGGTGCAGAGATGGAACATGCTCTATTTCCCATGACAGTGGAGATGCGTGGTACTTCTAGTGGAAAGACTGAGGATACCCTCGGAGTCCTAGAAACCACGCTACTTGTCAAGAGGGATGAGTAGGGGGACAGGTGGTGGTTTCTGAGTGAATTGCCCACTAGGCAGCACACTGTATAGTCGAAACAACCTTGTAGTGGGAACCACCCTAGGGACTGGTAGAATGCACAGTGATGGGTAGAGTAGGGAGCTTGAAGGACGAATTGACAGATGGAGTTGTAGGTTGTGTTTAGCCATGTGTGTAAGGTAGAGGACACTAGGGAGTAGACAGAGGATCTAACATAATAAATAGTGATGCCTAGTAGTGAGCAGAGTTGCAGACACTTCCTTACTGTCTCACACAAAAGGTATCGGACAGCAGAGAGCCAAGCTGGGTGAAATTCCTACCTGCCTAACATAATAGGTCATAGTACTGTAGTCTAGCATAGCACAAAATGGTTAGAGGTAAGTTTCATACCTGTAATAGTAACAACAGTCCCATGACTCACTGCAGAGGTAGCCAGATCTGTGAATGCAACAAGATGAATCTGTCAGAGAAATGAAGAAAGACATATTTATATCTGTCTTTGAAGTACCCCAGGATTATCTGCCTTTTATTACCAGGGCTTATAGAATCTTACCTAAAATCAAGCCCTTGAATGGGGCTGCTTCAGCTCCCCCATGGTCAGCTGGCACCCAGCCAGCCAGCGACCGAGACCAGGATGCCCACCTGCAGCTCCTTGAAAGGTACGGGACAGTGCAGCCAATCGGAACACGGGTGCTTCCAGCAAACCCGCTCTGACTGGCCGGGACTTTTCCCCCTGCTTCAGCCACCTGGCACTTTTTACAAATAGATTTTCAATAGAACTAAGCACATTTCAACTGTGTAATAGAAGTTTTTCAACTGTATTAGCTGGATTATAATTTCTACTAGTATTTTAAAGTGCTTACACCTCTTCTGTCTCAGTGCTCCTCCTGCAGCCCCCCCCCCATCCAAGCACTCTGCCTTGGCGCCGAAAAGTCTAACTTCCTTTTGTCTTACTAAACTGCTCAAATCTAACCCATCCTAACCTCTATGCTATTTAAGACCCGCTCTTTTTTCTTCTCTCCAGCTGCTGCCTGCCTTGAGCAGGGCTGCTTCAGCTCCCCCAGTGCGGCGGCACCAGCCAGCCACGGCGAGACCAGGGCGCCCGCCCCCAGCTCCTTGGAAGGTACGGGACAGCGCAGCCAATCAGAACATGGGTGCTTCCAGCAAACCTGCTCTGATTGGCCAGGACTTTTCCCCTGCTTCAGCCACCTGGCACTTTTTACAAATAGATTTTCGATAGAACTAAGCACATTTCAACTGTGTAATAGAAGTTATTTTTATTTTTTTTAGTGGCTAGTTTTCCATTAGCAGGTTATACAGACCTGCCACTAGAGGGATTCTTGGTCTTTCTACACAAATCACGGTACTCAATTGTGGGCAATATGGCCTGCATTATCATTCTGCTTCTAATCCTGGCAAAAATTATGACTCATAAAGCACCGATCCAGGTTAAGTCAGAAGTCATCCCAGCCTGGGAACCCACAATCATAGTTCCTGCTGCATCTCATATTGCTTCCCTACTCTTAATCTGTCGGATTTTCATTTTAATTCTCATCCCTCTCCTCTGGTCCTCCTCCCTTCACCAATGTCTTTCCGTGCACTTCCCCTGCTAGCTTTGAACGGCCATGTCAGCATCTACTATGCCCTGGCTAGATGTACCTCAATGACTGAACACCACACAAGAGCCCAAACGAAAAGAGCCCACTTCTACCTGATAAATGCCCTCAAGAAAATGTTTCTAATTCTCCTTTTCTGTTCAGGCAATGTCGAACTAAATCCAGGTCCCCCCAACTCAAATCACTTCTCCGTCGGAGTTTGCAGCTGCTCCTCGGATGAAACTGATGATGGTCAATATTCTAAGCCTGCTCAAAAAACTTGATCATCTTCAAGTTTGGGCAGCCCACACTGACCTAGATTTGATTATAATTACCGAGTCATGGCTAAAAAAGACCAACACTGATCCACAAATTACTATACCGGGCTTCAATCTCTTTAGGGCTGATAGGGATTCGGGGGGGGGGGTGGTGGTTGTATATGCCAAATCAAAATTTTATGTTAGCAGCATTTCCTGTAAAACTAAGCCCAAGGAATACAAGATTGTCTCACTTAAACTCCACCTTCCATCCTCGAGTGCATCACAATCATTGGTGGCTATAGACCCCCGTCAGGAGGCACAGAAATTCTTAACGTGTTGAAATCCATAACTTTGGCTGCTAACACGGAAACAATAATCTTAGGGGACTTCAATATGGATTGGCTCACTGCAAATCCCACTCCTAAAAGCCATCTGTGATAAGCTGGGTCTTACACAGATAGTAACTGAACCCACAAGAATCAATGCTTCTAACTCTGCCAACAGCTCACTCTTAGATGTCATCTTAACTTCGCATCCCCATAAAATCTCACATTCTGCAGTTTTCCATAGTGACATAAGCGACCACAGTATCGTTGTATGTACAAGATTCCAATCTAAAACCCAGCAGCACCCTAAATTCAGAATCAAATGCTCATTCTGTAAATTCAACTCAGTAAACTTCCTAACCGATCTAGCTACGATCAGTTGGCAAGACTTATATCTTGCCAAATCTGCTGATGGCACCAGCTCTGTCCTAAATGACAACCTCACCACCCTAATTAACAATCATGCTCCTCTTATTAAATTGAGAATGCAGAAAATCTCCCATCCGTGGTTCACCCAAGAGCTCAAATCTGCACTTACCAATAGAGACAAGCTATGGGCTAGGGCCAGGCACACAAAGGACCCGGCAGACTGGCAGGCATTTAGAACTGCCAGAAATGCCTGTGTTAAAAAGTATATGTGTTACTAAAGCAAACTTCTACATCTCCACTCTGGAGCAGGCCAAAGGGAACTCCCAAAAAATCTGGAAGATTCTGAGATCCATTGAAGGCCATCCTGCTGCTTCTTCCCTTCCCACCAAGATTCTGGCCAAGGACAGGATGGTTGAAAATAAACTGCGAATCCTCAAAGAACTTAACCTTCACTTTGCCACTGCCAGGTTGGCATTCGACTCCTCCCCACATGCTAGCCGAATGAATAGCAACACTAGCCCAGATACTACACATGCTACTCCACCTCATCTCTTCCAGTTGTGCCTGTTTAGCTACAAAGAAGTCAAAAACATAATTCTTAGCCTTGACATCAAGAAAAATGCAGGGGACGATGGCCTTGAATCATTTTTCTTACGGTTAGGCTATGCCCAGCTCACAGACCCCATCCTTCACATCTTCAACCTCTCTATTACCACAGCCACTGTTCCATCCTGCTGGAAATCTGCCCATATTCTTCCTCTCTTCAAATCAGGAGATCCTTGTGACTTAAACAACTACCGTCCTATCTCTATCTTGCCTGTTCTCTCCAAAGTGCTGGAAAAACGTATATACAACCAACTAATAAAATCACCTCGAAGCACACTCACTCCTAAACCCGGCCCAATCTGGCCTCAGGTCGAAGCATAGTACCATCTCAGCCTTGGCTAAAGTCTCTAATGACTGGATCCATGCTATGGACACCAAGAAGGTTACTGGTGCAGTCTTTCTAGACCTCAGTAAGGCCTTCGACACTGTAGACCATCACCTCCTAATCACCTGTCTTGCCTACATAGGTGCCACTCCACTTACCTTACAGTGGTTTAACAGTTATCTCACAGGAAGGATACAAAAAGTCAAAGCTGATGGCTTACTATCTGCCCCCCTTCCAATTGCCAGAGGAGTCCCTCAAGGATCCATCCTAGGACCAATCCTTTTTTCCCTGTACATCAACAACCTTGACTCACACATAAAGAACTCTAGCATACATTTCTTTGTGGACGATACTGTTTTGTATGCATCAGGCTCGTCCTTAACTAAAGTCAGGGAAGCACTCCAAGCTGACTTTATGCAGTAAGAAAGCAACCTTATCATTGCCAAGCTTCTCTTAAATGCCAAAAAAACCAAGACAATGATTTTCTTGAGACTTGCCTTGTCTGGTGCCCTACCTACCCCACCTAAAAACTTCATAGTTACCTCCCTAGGTGAACCCTTGGAAGTCATACCTGAATTTAAATCTCTAGGTATGTGGATAGACAACAAGCTTTCCTTCAACCACCACATCAAGGATCTATCAAAGAGGCTTAAAGCACGCTTGGGTTTCTTCTTTAGAAATAGAACCCTCTTTTCTCTCGCGACCCGCAAAACATAGAAACATAGAATTTGATGGCAGATAAGGACCGCTTGGCCCACCCAGTCTGCCCATTTCCCTACCTACTGGATAAGCTGCAGATCCTAGTTAACCAGCAGCCTACTTCTTCCTACCCCAACCCCCCAGAATTGCCTTATGACTATCCCATGCATGCTTGAATTCCACCACTGATTTTGACTCCACAACCTCCTCCGGAAGGCCGTTCCATGCATCCACAACCCTCTCTGTGAAAAAATACTTCCTTAAATTACCTCTGAGCTGCCCCCCCATCTTCAAATTGTGACCTCTTGTTCTTGCACACTCTTTTTCAAAAGATGCTACCCTCTTGACTTTGTTGATTCCCTTGAGGTACTTGAAAGTTTCTATCATGTCCCCCCTCCCTCCTTTCCTCGAGGCTATACATATTAAGCTCCTTAAGTCTCTCTTCATATGTCTTCGGTGCAGACCCTTCACCATTTTAGTTGCCCTCCTCTGGACAGCTTCCATCCTGTCTATGTCTTTTACGGAGATTGGGTGTCCAGAACTGCACACAGACTCCAGATGGGGTCTCACCAGCTGTCTGTACAGAGGATAATAACTTCCTGTTTTCTACTAGTGATGCCTCTCCTATGCATCCCAGTATCCCCCCAGCCCTCCTTGCTGCCCTCTCACATTGCTTGCCCACCTTTAGGTCATCTGATATGACTACCCCCAGGTCCCTTTCCATTTTTGTTGTTGTTAGTATCTCACCCCCCATTGTGTACTCTTCCCCTGGGTTTTTGTTTCCCAGGTGCATTACCTTGCACTTCTTAGCATTGAATCTAAGCTGCCATACATTTGACCATTCCTCTAACCTTGTCAAGTCCTTCTCATCCTTTCCACCTCACCCTGTGCATCAACTCTGTTGCAGATCTTAGTGTCATCTGCAAAGAGACATACTTTTCCTTCCAGTCCTTCTGCAATGTAAACATAAAGACATTGAAGATGACCGTCCTAATACTGAACCCTGCGGTACCCACTAGTAACCCTCCATTCTTCTGAGTGGACTCCATTTACTATTACTCTCTGTGTCCTATTCTCCAGCCAATTCTTTACCCAGGCTGTCATCTTGGGACCCACTCCCAGACTGGCTAACTTGTATATTAATCTTTTGTGTGGGACTGTGTCAAATGCCTTGCTAAAGTCTAGGTAGGCCATGTCCACAGCCCCTCCCTGATCTACTACTTTGGTCACCCAGTCAAAGAAATCTATCAGATTCATCTGGCATGACCTTCCGCTGTGAATCCATGCTGCCTAGGGTCCTGTGCCCTCTGGCCTCTAGATACTCGACAGTTCTTTCCTTTAGAAGTGATTCCATCATTTTCCCTATCACTGAGGTTAAACTAACAGGTCTGTAGTTTCCTGCTTCTGCCTTGCTCCCACTTTTGTGAAGGGGAATCACATCTGCCCTCCTCCAGTCCTCGGGTACCACCCCATCCTCCCATGATTTGTTAAAAGGGTAGTCAGTGGTGTCACTAGTTCTACCCTTAGTTCTTTTAGAATTCTGGGATGAATCCCATCAGGCCCCACTGCTTTGTCCACGTTCAGTTTTAAGAGTTCTTTCAGAACCTTTTCTTCTGTAAATGGGCCAGTATCAACTTCTATATCAGAGTGTTACTACTGTTTGTTTATTTACCTCCCCTCTTCCTTTGTAAATACTGAGCAAAAATATTTGTTTTGTATCTCTGCCTTTTCACAGTGTCCCTCTGCCCACCCTCCCTCCCTTTATTAAGCCTCACTATCCCTCCCTTGGTCTTCCTTCGCTCCCTGATGTACCTATAAAGGTTTTATCCCTTCTTAACTGAGTTGGCTATCTTTCCTCGGTTTGGGCCTTTGCTGTTCTGACTGCCTTCCCAGCCTCCTTTTGCTTTAACTGATACAGTTCTCTGTCCTGCTCCTTCTGCAATTCCTTGTACTTCCTGAATGCTTTCTTTTCTCTTGAACCTTCACTGCCACTTCCTTTGAGAACCATAGTGGTTTCTTACATCGTCTTGTTTTGTTTATTTGCTTCAAAGGCTTTACCTCTGTGATGGCAGTTTTATTATTCCCATTGTTCTTCCACCCCTCATTCCTGCCCATTTGCTAGTGCGTTCCTTAGGCACTCACCCATTTTAGCAAAGTCAGCCCTCCTAAAGTCCAGTACTTTTGTCTTTGTATGGCTTGACTTTATTGCTGTTTATTGTGAACCATACTGTTCGATGGTCACTAGTTCCCAGATGGCTACCCACTTCTACATCTGTGATCCTCTCTCCATCTCCATTTGAGAGTATCAAGTCTAATATTGCTCCTCTCGAGTGGGCTCCAGCACTAGTTGTCTAAGGCATGCCCCTGTGGGGCATCTAGAATAACTGCACTCTTCAAGTGGCAGCTGCAACTGCACTCCAGTTAACATCTGGCATATTCAGATCACCCATCAGCAATATCTCCTTCCTGCCATTCTAAGTATACTTTCTATCATTTCCTTATCCATTTCCTCCCCCTGAGAAGGGGGTCTGTATACAACCCCTGTGCAGATTGTGGTGCCATTGCCTGTCTCCAAATTTACCCACAGTGCTTCTTCTCCTCCTCCCTGTTTACCCCTTTGTTCTGTTGCTTTTACTCCTTCCCTTATGTAAAGAACTACTCCTCCTCCTCTTTTACCCTCCCTGTCCCTCCTGTAGATAGTGTATCCTGGTATGTTTACGTCCCAGTCATGGTTTTGTGTGTACCATGTTTCTGTGACTGCCACGATATCCAGATGTTCCTCCTCCATCAAGGCCACTAATTCAGGAAGCTTGTTACCTAGACTACGGGCATTGGTATTCACTGCTCTCCATTTTTTGATGGCTTTACCTTCTGTTGCAGCATCCCCCACTGACCGTTCTACCTTGGTCTTTTTCTCATTTAGTACCCTGTTTTGTAGGGAGAGGCTGGGATTTTTCTGCTGCTTATCAGTGCCTCCCCCTTTGACTAGTTTAAAAGCTTGCCAATGAAGCATTTAAACTGATTGAAAAGACTTGTCCAAGCAACATTCCTTCCCTTACTTGACTACGGAGACATTATCTTTATCTCCTCCCCAACCTTGAGCCTATCTAAACTGGATGTATTCTATCACCGTGCTCTTCACTTCATTACTAACTCTGCATACAGGAACCACCACTGTGATCTTTATGCAGCAGTTGGGTGGTCCTCTCTTGCCACCAGACGCCTCCTGCATGCTGGCATTTGGACCTTCAAATTATTACTCCACAAACTGCCTGTCTATTCAACGTCTCTCATACACATCTCGCATAGCGCCTACTCCCTAAGGAAATCTGATCTTATCCTACTAGATGTTCCCAGGACACATACCACAGCTGGCCAAAGAGCTGTCTCATATGCCCTCATAGACATTTGGAACCAACTACAAGCCATGCTGAAGCTAACCAGCATTGTATCAATTAACTCCTACAAAACACTAGCTATCTCTAAATTAAAAGACATATGTAGGTGCTACTAGGCCCCCAACGCCAAGTCAACTTCCTAGGTACCAACTGGCCCTCTACTTATTAAGCTGAAATGTGTTGCATAATTTAGGCAAGGTTAAAGCTGGAATGTACTGCATATATAGCATAAGGACTTCTATTGTATATACCTCTTGTATTATATATTTTTTTTCTTTGTTGTTCTACATTTTATATCTCCTGTCTATGTAATTACAAACTGCATGTGTATGTGCCTCAGGACCTCCTTGTGAATGAGCTTGCTCAACAGAGTCTTTCCTGCAATAAACTTGAACTTGAACAAGCCACTTTCAGATAAATCAATAACAAGTTTAGACACACAGAAAAATCTACAGTTTTAAGAACTCTGGCTTTGACTCAGAAAGAGATTTAATTATGTACCTTTCCAGGATTAAAGCACCTTTAACATACCGTATAATGCAAACAAATGTTCAGTCTTTCCAGGTTATGCCTTTTCCACACAACAAAGGAGACATCAATTTTTGGGATATAGGAAGGAACTATTGGAGACAGGAGCTGAGTTTGAGTTCCTCGCACCTGCTAAAGTTCTTATTAAATATAAAGGTGTGCAGCACATGTTCTCTGATACTGATCAACTGCCAAACTTCATCCAATTGCAATATGAGCAAAATTCTCAAAAAAATGAAAAATCACTTACCCTTTCAGAGGAGGAAATGATAAATATGATATAGTAAATGAAAGTTTCTTACCACATGTTGTTTAATGAGTAAAGTATAAGGGAGAACTTATATGTTTGTGGGTATAAATTAAAATATTTTGAGTTTAATTGACTATATATGATGATATATATGATGAAATACATGAAGATGATGAGAACTGTATGAAGGTAGAGGTAATTGTGCTCTCTTTTCATGTTAGAGAAAGTAACCTTAAAATCAGGAATGTCTTTAAGCTAGCAGCTATCTGTAACTAATTCTTTTGTATCAGTAACACCCCACATATGTGCTGGTTTAGACTCACCATACAGATTATTAATGGTGTAATTATTGTTTTAATTCTATTTTGATTATTTTTTCACTATTTTCCTTTTCTATAAATGTTTTAAAAAAAACTTAATAAAATATAAGTATGAAAAAGACGTCTAGAAGTCAGGTTGAGATTGTTCAATTTTTGATATCAGACTAGCGGGTCAGTGTGGCCAGTCAATGGCTGACTCCACAGTTGACACCCACATAGTGACACCCTTTGTGCTGCAGCCCTTAGTGCTCTGGAATGCAGCCTGGAAGACTGCTAGGCATTATACACAGAGGTAGGGGGAACTGGGTTGTGGTTGACTGGTGCTGGTGGCCTATTTGGCTGGAAGGTCAGGTCCCAGCTGATGCTCTGGTCTGAGTATGAGGGCTCTGGTGTCCATTCCTGGGAGGGGAAGGTGTCTAAGAGGTGACCTCACAACTCCAGTAAGACAGATCAAGCGGTATCAGGAAAGCAGTGGATACACAGTATATATTTTGATCAGCCGGCATGTCTTATAATGAATAGATTTTAAATTTAAACATTACAATAACTAATATATATTTTGGCTTTATGTATTAGGTGATTACTTCTTACTGATGATGTAATGCATCATTCAATTTTCTTTAAAACAATATAGTAACTCCAAAATTAATTCTCAAATCTTGAAACAAACTGCATTGGACAATCTCATATTTTTCACTTGGTTGTTTCCTTTTCTGAAGTATTGTCTAAATGAATGTCATATTTCACATATTTCAGGAGGAAGCAATGTACATGCAGTAGGCTGTTCATGTCAGTTGCTTTTTAGCTATATAACGTTATATGAAATTGACCCATACTGTATCTAAACAGAGCATGGTATTCAAAACAATATATTTTTCATTACTATATTCCAGGCTGACTTGTAAAAAGTTGTGTATTATATTTCTGTAGTCAAGAAATTATTCAGTCTCTTCTTTGGTTCCTACCCATGTGAAAAGAATGGCATCTATGTGTCACTTTCAATTGATGATCTTCCTGTAAAATGAATCAATATTAGGGTTCAGAATGTATTTGTCTTCAAATGATGCCATAAATGGATTATTTTAGGGCCATTGTAGACCCTATAACCACTCCATTGATAATATAAAAGGCGTTTCCAAAACATAAAATTATCAAATATTCTATAATACACCATAATGCAATCTGTGATGACTTGACAAGCCAGGTTAAATCATTAAATACCTGGGGGAGAACCAGACCAGAATACAGACATTCTGAAAATTAAACTCTCATTCCCAAAGACAACCCTAACCCCCAACTAAAATGCCTAAGGAGGCTTTTCAACCTAAAACAAATCATTTATTGATGTCAGCCACAGTGAGAAATGAAGCTGACTGTTTGAAACACATTCAAAATGTAACATCCACTGGATCTGGGTGCTGCCATCTCATGATACATTGCCCACCAACACTAATCATTGTATAAGTGATTGCTGAGTAGTGTGAACCATTGCTATACCATGTGATGCTGTCAGAAAAAAAGCCTCAAACCAGGCAGACCCCAAATTCTAAACATGTTTCAACAGCAAAGTTGAGCAGCTGATATGAGTCACAGGTATACACAATAAAAATATTATTTTAACTGAAAAGCTTAATTTGGAGGGCTACTTTTTGGGGGGGGTATCTGAAAAGGGCAGTTCTCCTTTAAATTAGAATGTTCCTTTTTAAAGCCACACTCATGTGTAGGTAGACATGCTGTGAAGTTTTCATTTTTCAGAATTAGGCAAATTCTCTGGTAGCCTGTGATGAGGGTGCTGGGGAAAGGGTGTGGACAATAATGGCAACCCGCTCCCCAGCACATTGCATGAACATCTCCGAGGGGATACAGTGGGCAGATGGAGGGGGGCAACTATAGCAACACATACATATGCATGCACGGGAGGGCTGGGAGCAGGCACACACAGTGAGGGATGTGGGGTGTGGTGATGCAGTTGGTTACCTGGCAATTTTGTGAGTAACTTTACACTTAAGGTACACCTAGGCAAAGTTTGGCCAAAATGAGGCTGTGGGTAAACAAGTGTGTCAAGGTCACATGGAACAGCTTCTACAAGTCACACAGTACATTTCTCTACAGTATGACAGCTTCACTTTCGGTTTTGCATTATTAGTCAGTGGAGGAGACAGAGGGCCTGACAAAATTCAGAGAGAAGAAAATCCAACCAAAAGCTAATTTTTTCATAACTTTTAAAGTTTGTTTATGCATGTTTCATTCTAACTCAAGTCTTTGTGTTCTAGTTAGTAATTTAGTTTAATTTCCTTATGTATCACAACAGCCTGCATCTGCTACCCCCTGCCCCCGAGGAGCCTCACTCATCCATCCTCCTCAGGCTTCTCAATACCACCAAGATTCAAGCAGCTGCAGTCTTCCCTGGTCTGGGAATTCTTTACTGTTGACCCCAGGACAAGTGTTCTGTAATGTAATATGTGCTATGCACTGGCCAGCTAGAGGAAAAAGTGGAAACATCTCAGCACTGAAATAAGAAAGAACGAAAGAAAGAAAGCAAGAAAGCAAAAGGAAGGAAGGAAGGAAGAAAGGAAGGAAGGAAGGAAGGAAGGAAGGAAGGAAGGAAGGAAGGAAGGAAGGAAGGAAGGAAGGAAGGAAGGAAGGAATATTGTAGCATCAATTTTCCATGGTCAGCTGATATCATGTGGTATTATCTATTTCAAATTTCTCACTGGTACAGATCAGATACCTATTATTTGGGGATTTAAATGGAGTGCCTAATGTGGTTACACTATGTAGTCAGTATTACAACCTGTCAATATTTTCAGCATGTATCATGTGAAGTAACTCAGGTATCTTTGTCCCAAAGCCAATAAAAGGGACTTTTCTTGTATTGCTACCACTTGAGATTGCTGGTTTCTCGATTCTGTGGCCCAGTCTGTTGTTCAAGAGCTTGCAGCATGTACACCTCCTATTAGAAAAAGATGTGGCCAGTACTCCAGCTATGTCTCTGATGTCCGTTTTGTTATTGGTCAGCATGTAAGTGTACATGGTATCATGAGGGCAGAGCACCTGTATGAATCAAGGTACAAGGGTGCATAAATGAGAGCAGTGTGCAAAAAAATTTAAGAAGGATTATCTTGCAAAGTCGAATGGGGAAGCAGTAAAGGACAACTGTAATCACCAAATGGAGTGGTTTAATATTACGATGTGTGGGGAGCCAGAGAAATCAGTAACCCGGGTGGTAAACTTCAGTGGGGTAGACTTTGGGAGGATGAGGGAAGTACTAAAAGGGAAACTGGAGGGCATAAGGCAGGAGATGGACCCAGAGCAGAAATGGGATATTATTAAACAGGGAATTACAGAGGCAACAGAAGCCTGCACCAAGACACAGAGTAAGAGGAGCAGAGCAAGGAAACCATGCTGGTTGAACAGTGAGTTAGTGGAGGTGGTGAGGGCAAAATGAGAGGTACACCAGAGGTATAGGAGGACGGGGAGGGAAGGAGACAGGGAAGAGTATGCAAGCTGGTCCAGGGAGGTGACCAGAAAAGTGAGAGAAGCCAAAGGCCTAGATGGAGCTGAGATTAGTGCAGGGAATTAATGAGGAGGAGAAAGACTTTTTCAGATACATCAGGGAGGAAAGGTTGTGCAAGGAGACAATAGTGAGTATAAAAAAGGGTGAGGAGTGGATGGATAAGGTGGAGGAACAGGCGGAAGCACTGAATGAATACTTTTGCTCAGTCTTCATGGAAGAAAAGGGGGGACCACTACCACCATTGACTGGGAGGGTAGGGACAGGGGGAGAGGAGGCACCAGATGGAAGAATTGAGGGAGGTAGAGTCTTAGAGGGACTGAGGGCAGTGAGGGTAGACAAGGCACCAGGGTCAGATGGTATCCACCCCAGGGTGCTGAGGGAGATGGCGGAGGTGTTGGCAGGTCCACTGGCGGATGTGTACAGCACCTACCTGGAGTCAGGATGTGTGCCACTGGACTGGAGGATGGCACATGTACAGTAGTGCCATTACACAAGAGCAGACCAAGGGGTGAACTGGGTAATTATCATCCAGCACTTCTCACCTCCATAGTGTGCAAAATCATCGAAATGATACTAAAGGAAAGACTGGTGTCATACACGGAGGACAATGACCTCCAGGATTTGAGGCAGCATGAGTTCATTTTGGGGAAGTCTTGTCAAACCAGCCTGATACAATATTGTGACTGAGTGACAGGTGAGCTGGACAAGGGTCATGTGGTGGATGTTCTTTACTTGGACTTCAGCAAGGCTTTCGATTCAGAGCCTCATGGGTGGCTTGGGGGGAAGCTAACTGGTGTTGGGGTAGGGGCAAAAATGACCAACTGGATTACAAGCTGACTGATTGGGAGGCTGCAACGGGTGGTGGGGGGGGGGCTTTCAACTCCGAGGCCAGTAATGAGCAGGGTGCCATAGGGCTCTGTGCTAGGACCAGTATTATTTGGGCTTTTCATATCAGACATTGCACACAGTGTGGTGAACAACGTAAGTCTGTTAGCAGATGACACAAAAAAAATGGGAGCAGTGGTGGATGGAGGGGAGGGATGGAAGCAGCTGCAGGGGGGCCTAAGCAAGCTAGAGGAGTGGTCAGAGAGGTGGCAGCTGGCGTTCATTGTAAAGAAGTGTAAGGTTATGCACTTCAGGGTGAAGAACCCAAGGAGATAATACTAGCTGGGGGAGGGGAGTTAATCTGGGGATTACTGAAGAGGAGACGGACCTAGGGGTAATGGTAACAGGGACCATGAACAACACTGCCCAGTGCAGGAGAGTGGCTTCAAAAGTGAACAAAATGCTGGGGTGCATAGGGAGGGGGTTTTCGTCCAGGTGAAGAGAGGTAATCTTGTCCCTCTGCAGGACGCTGGTAAGGCCACACTTGGAGTATTGTAAGCAGTTTTGGAGGCCATACCTGAAGCGTAATATCAGGGTACTGAAGGGGGTGCAGAGCAGGGCAACAAAGATGATATGTGGAATGTAGGGGAGAGACTATGAGAGTAGGCTGGGAGACTTGAATTTGTACACCCTGGAGGATAGAAGGGACAGGGGGAACATGATAGAGATATTCAAGTATCTGAGGGGAATCAATAAGGATGGGGCAGGTGGTGTCTTTAAGCTAAGGAGGGAGATAGATATCAGGGGGCATGGGTTAAGAATAGAAGAGGGAAGATTTAGGAGGGAAATGAGGAGACACTATTTCATGGAAAGGGTTGAAGCAAAATGGAATGCACTACTAGGATGGGTGGTATCATGTAAATCTGTGTACAGTTTTAAAAGGGCATGGGACAGGGAGCAGAGGAGAGTGAGGGTGGGAGAGGTGGGGGGTGGCAGTGGGATGACAAAGCGGAGGGGGTGAGGCAGCTGCAAACTATGGGTGCTAGCTGAACACTCGAGCAGACTTAGATAGACCAGGTGGTCTGTTTCTGCTGGCATATTCGTATGTTTGTATGTTTGTAAAGTTGAAGGAGAGCCCTGGCCCTGAACAACTACGGCCTGAGTTCCCACAAAAACCTCATGGTCAGCCTCCTTTGCTGCTGGAGAAGGTTGAAAATGAACTGAAAAGAATCACAAAGCCACTCAGTTCTGAGGGGGTGGAAATAGATCGCAGGGTTGTAACTGCCATTAATACAAGTATTGTAAAGGCCACCAATCTAGAGGCATTATATGACAACAGTGGTAAAATGCCCTTCTCAATGCAATGGGTATGGTTATTCCTTAACAGGATGGCTTTGCAAAATGTAAGTGGACCAAACCACCTGGGAAGCACCAGAAGATTTTCCAGAACTGAAAGCTCAATTTTGAAATGAATCAGTGATGCCACAAAACAGGAGTTTGTTCATACTGAGCTGATAATGAATTTGGATGAGGCTGGGGTCAATTTAATTCCATGTGCTGGTTGGACAATGGATGCAGTGTGGTCAAGGCAGGTAGAGATAGCAGATCTCCGGGACATGAGACAGGTGTCAGTGGTTCTGTTCCACCCACAATCAGGTCACCTTTCATCACCTCAGGTGATCCATAAGGGGTGAACAGATCATTGCCACCCAGTCGTTGCATTTCCAACAGATTGGCAGATCACACATTTCAATAACCATTTGGCTAATTCACTGACAATTGAAATGTACATAAGAAGTGTGACCTATCGTACATTAGGACAGTGATCCAAAAGAAAGATCTACCTGAAGAGCAGCATGTGATTCTGATCCCTGACCTCTTCTGTGACCACACTGCAAAGGATGATATAAAGGTAATAGAGCACAATCATATAATCTCCATATTTCCAGCCCCCTTCTGCACAGATCTTCTGCAGCCTTAAGACATTTCAAAGAACAAGCTCTTCAAAGACAGCTTTGACCATCATTTCACCAAACGGTATGCAGGGCAAGTACCTCAGCAACAAAAAACAAAATCTCACAGGGCAGCACAGAGTATTGGTGCGGGCATTTACATGTAAATAATGGAAAAAAAAAAAACTTGAACATGATGTCCAATGTAACTGGATTACTTACAATTTATCTAACTTCAGTAAGAGTGCATAGCTGACCCCCACCCCACAAACTTTAGTGTTTCCGCTTTCTCAAGAGACTGAATATGCCCCGTAGTGCTCATTAATTTATACGGAAATCTCTTAAAGGCGCAAGCACTTAGGCAAGCAATCACAGCTATGTTCAAAAGTTTTGTTAAAATACAAAGAGCATGTGTTGTTAAACAGACTGCTGTAAGGTAATGAAAGCTAACAAATCAATTTGTTAGTATAGCATTGATAAACTGGAAAAAAGGGAATCATATATTAAATGAAATTATAATGACAAGGCAAGACAAGGCAAATTTTATTTTTATGGCACCCAATCCCGGAGGCTCTAGGAACCGTACAGTAGGACAGATAAATTACTATAAATAACATTAAAAATAAAATGTAAGAAAACAAACTTATCATGACAATATTACCATAAGAATCAAGAATAAAATACTTTGGTAAATAAATAATATCAGGGTAGATCACATATCATCAGGAAAGGCGAGGTGGAACAAATGAGCCTTAAACCCCAGCTTAAACTGTTAGACCAATGGGCCTCCTGGACAGCAGCTGGTAAAGTGTTCCAGAGGGTTGGCCCAGCGACACTAAATGCTCAATCACCTGAAGTCTTGAGATGAACCCTGGGAATGTCCAGGAGGCCCTTGGTCATAAAGTGGAGGGAGAAGACCATGGTGGTCAGTGTTAGGAGCTTAGTCAGATAGCCAAGACAGAGTCCATATAGGGTCTTATAGCTGAGCAAACCCACCTTGAAGAGGACCCTCCACCTGATAGGCAACCAGTGTTGAGCTCACAGGACTGGGGTTATATGACTGGACCTCAGCAGGCCCATCACCAACCGGGCCTCTGCATTCTGCACTAGCTGCAACCGGCAGAGGTTCCCTCCAGTGACCCTGAAGTAGAGGGAGTTACAGTACTCGAGCCTCGAGGTAACGAAGGCATGTACCAGTGTCGGCAGGTCATCATGTGGAATGAGGGTCTTAATCCTGGCAATGTTCCTCAAGTGGTAAAAAACACTCTTAATAACAGAAGACACCTGAGCCTCAAATGTCAATCTGTTGTTCAGAATCACATCAAGATCTACATCCTCAGGCACGCCACCAATGGAGTGGACCCCGGAACCAATCCTGTGTTCATTCAGGGAGCACTCCCATCACACCCAAAACCTGGCTTGATCACCAGCACCTCTGTTTCGTCTGGGTTCAGTCACAACCAGCTGGAGGACATTCAGTCATTAATTTTGGCCAAACGGATGTTAATCTCGTCCACAGCATTGGGTGTTCCAGGGGCAAAGGACAAATACAGTTGGGTATCATCTGCATAGCAGTGAATATCCACACTGTATTTCCAAATGAGCTTACCCAGGGGCAGCATGTAAACTGCGAATAACATTGGTGACAAGATTGAACCCTGTGGTACTCCACATGACAGCGGCTTTCAGGAGGAGGAGGAGGAGGAAGAGAAATTCCCCATTACTACCTGCTGCACCCTGTCAAAGAGATAGGACTGAAACCAGTTGATAACAGTACCGGCGAGTCCATATTACTCATGGAGAAGATCAAGAAGCACAATGTGATCCACAGTATCAAAGGCTGATGAGATATCAAGGAGAATAAGAACTGTTCTATTTCCTCTTTCTCTAACCCTGAGGAGGTCATTATGCATCCTAACTAATGCAGTTTCAATGCTGAGTCTGGCCCTGAAACCTGACTGGAATGGCTCATAGATATCAAAGGACACAAGGTGATCCTTAAGCTACCCCACAGGGTAGGGAGGATTGAGCACATGTGTCCTCTGTACTGATGATAGTGCTTAAGTTATTTATTCTGCTGTACAGCTATATCAATTTTTATCTAGTTTTTTTTTTTCTCTTTGTTACCTAATTGTGCAACTCTGTACCTTTGTCTGTTCTGTAAATGTAAATGTCTCGACTCGGAACCTTTGTAAAAGAGCCTTGGCTCAAAGGTATTAATTTCTAGATTTTACAATAAACAATAAACAATAAGCTTTTGTGCCACAAGCTTTTAAACAACCTTGCTCAAAAATGACAAGTTGGAGATAGGACAGTAATTTGCCAGGACATCAGGGCCGAGAAATGGCTTCTTCAAGAGGGGTCTCACCAGAGCATCTGTCAAGGCCTCTGGAAAGACATCCTCTGACATCGTACATTGGTTAATCCCAGCAAACACTGGGCCAACAGCTTCGACACATCTCATCCAGAAATGGGTCAGGCTAGGTCCAATTCACAATGGGCCCTTTGCACTATTGGGTGGGAAATATGCACCAGAGGTGCATATCCAGCCTACGTAGCTCCACACCTGTGGAGCAATGTACATGGCCAGCATTCACCATCAGTCACCACCTGTCCATGGCTCCACCCCCCCCCGGCACACAGGTCTCCACGGGTCAGCTGGGGACAGAGTCACAGATGCAGCCAGGCATCCAATCAGATGCCTGTCTTGGGTCCTGACAGGATCCATTCTGTGGCAGGGTGCAGGTCAGTGCCTGAATTGCACCAGCAGACACCCAGACCTGCGCAGCTATGCCCCATCTGGTGGCAGACACCATGGCCAAGCCCCTGGAACATGGGTGCCACCTGCTGCACTGCCACACCTCCCTTCAATGCACAGCAGCTGCTGTGGCATCTCTATGGATGGGCATTAGTGGCTGGAGCCAGGAATCCAATGACAGTAGCCCATGCCAAACATCACTCAAGTCCTGGGACTGACCCCTGGCTTCTTTGATTGTCCATAGTGGTGCAGAAGGGGTAGAGGATCATGGCCCTAAGCATACCTGCTACAAGAAGCACTCCATTGACAGCCTTGGTACCCATTCAGCAAGCCCTTCCCCCCCACACACACACACATATGCCACTCCGTCCCTCTGGCAAATGAAGCACTCCCCACCCCTCCCACATATTGCTGACTGGTGTGAGGCATGACAGCCCCCCTCACTGCCCATTGCTGCCTTGGTCCCACACACCCAACCCTGGTCCCATCCCCCCAACCCTCAATGGTAGTCTGTGGCTCCTCCAGCCCCAGTGGCACCGACATCCCCACCCATACCAGCATTGGCAGGTGCCGCAGCCTGGATGGCCAAAGGCACAGCCCTCTGCACATTCTCTCATTACTGGTTATCATCTAAGTGATGCTGGGCATGCTCCACAACAGGCTGCATGTTCCCTAGCATCACTCAGATGGCCGTGGCTGAGGAGTTGCGCGAAGAGCTGTGCCACTGGCTGTCTGGCCGCGGCACTGACTATGCAGGTATGGGTGGGGATATAGGTGCTGCGGGAGATGGCGGGAGCCACAAACTACCATTGAGGGTTGAGGGGTCAGGACGGGGGTCGAGGGCCCTATGGAACTGGCCAGGCAGTGCCCTCAGCAAGAGGCTTGCCAGCATAATGGGCAGTGGCAGGGAGCATCCTTTGCATCACAGCTCTCGGTGCGTGTGGCCACTGTCCATTATGTTGGGGGCACCACTACACATGGTGACTGGTACTGGCAAGATATAGATTGATAATCTTTCTCATTTAATTAAGAACGTTTTCTTTCCAAAATGTCATAATACGCTATATCTTTACATTGTGTTAAAGTGCTTTTAAGCAGTACCACAAAGCTTCAGTGCTACTCTTTTCAAAATTACTACAAAGAAGCATACATAATTTCATTAATCAATTTGCTTATAATCACTCTAATGAAATGACTATTACATGTACATTTCAAGGGCTGAATATAATGATCACTCTAAGTGCTTGAACCCCATAACTGCAAGTGATTCTGTTGGTGTCAGAAAAATCATTTAAAATTTCTCTCTAATTAGGGGACGCTGCCTCTTCAGTTTTCAAAATGCTCACTTATGCATACAGGCTTATTGCCTTTATTATGTTTTCTGTTGAAAAATCAGACAATAATCTATAACCATATTTCCCTTATTTAGGGTAAATGTTTAACAGTTCCATTCATGACTTAGTGAAAAAGTTTTTGAAATGAGCGTGTATTGTGCTTATCGAATGGCGTTCTGTCTAAACGTGTCTTGCTGAGAGAGAACAGAAACATGCCTCCCTCTTGAGCCTGCAGGAGCTGCATGGCATCGGATGATGTGTGTGGTGACACCCACGCTCAGTTGCTAAGCAACTGACAACACTGTGCCCCTGAACTCAGGAGAACATTGTGAGCTTTCTTGCAGGCTCTCTATAGCAATGAGAATGGGAAATCTGCTAGCACTAATGCAGAAATGCATTTCTTGTGCATGCCTCATTTCAAATAGTTTAAAAAGAAGAACATTGTGAACTTTACCAAATAAAAGAATTGTTAAACTATAGCAATATGTATTATTGCTTTAGAGCAAGGTGGGGGTGGGGGAAATGAGGAAAAAAACTGAGTGTACAAACTGAGGCCCAAACATTTATATGGTAAATATCATTATTTTTATGAAACTTATGTAACTAGAGCAGGAGGTGCTGAAGAGTGATAAAAAGAAAGAAAAAAGGAAGTGATAATAAACCCTATAAAATTCAATATTTACATCATAATGTCACAATATTATGTTCATAAATGTACATCTATATACACTACTGTATGTTATTACTACATTTTACTACTACATGTGTCATCATAGTTATTTTTTCTAAGTGATGGAAGGACTATACCGCTGCTAACCATCACCCACAGTTCACTAGCAGACTGGCCAGTTGGTGTCCATGTTCATGCTTATATGTGGACTCAACACTTGTAAATAAAGAAGCCATGTCATTCCATATTTATCCACAAGCTTAACCCTTAGGCTGCTGACAAAATTAGACTGTATAGGAATTGTGGACTGATATATCTGTCCGTGACCCTGCAAAGGTTAATATAATCTCCACCTTGTGGTAATGGACAGATCAGTTCTAACCTCAAAAATTTCAAAGAAGCTCCCTGATGGCCAGCACTTTTAAAATGATGAGCTGCAGGTGATTTTTATTTGTGTCTCCTTATGGCCCTTTTATGCTCCTGAATGTGTGTTTTTAAAGCTCTTTGTTTTACCAACATAAAGCAGGGACATTGGCGTACGTATATTGCTCCTTGACTTTCACAGTCTATGTGTTGCTTAATAGGGTATCCTGTCCCTGTGTGTGGATGCCTAAATCTTTTATTTTTACTAGTGTGATTACATACTGACCATCTGCCACTAGGTGACATCTCTGGTAGGGTGGTCCCAAAAGTAAATGTTTACCTTTTTGTTATGGAGGAAAAAATTGATCTTTGATGTTTTTCACTCTTTTGGCTGCAATTATCAGATTTTGTTGGACAACTGACATGTTAGGATGTCCTCTACTTAAAAGGTACCAGTTTTTCTTCATTCTCTTGATGTTTTGAAATTGACTGTTATATTTGATGAATAGAACCATCCTGTTCCTTCCCTCTGCTGGATGCCCTTTCGTTAGGAGGGCCTCCCTACTGGCATTGTCAATTCTTGCCTTAGCTTTTATTAGGTCCTGCATGCAGTAGCCATGTGATTTGAATCTGTTAACCATCTCTTCTTATTGCTTCTTAAATTTCAATTCATCATTACAGTTTCTCTTAACTCGCATGTACTAAGAACACGGAATACTTCTAATTAGACTAGGGTCATATTAACTGGATGCATGTAAAATGTTATTTCTGTCTGTAAATTTTCTAAATAGACATCATTAATTTGCCATTTTCTAATCAAATCAATAGGTCCAAGTATGTCTCCTTTTCTTGACTATATTCCCATGTGAATTTAAGATTGCGATTTCTGGTATTAATGTATTCATACAAATCTTTCAAACCATTTTTTGAGCCTGTCCAGATTTAAAAAAAAAACAACAAAAAGCAACACATCATCAATGTATCAGTACCATGGCCTGATACACTGATAGTGTGGATTCACATCTGGGTTTAAGATATATTGCAGTTCAAAGTCATACACGTTTGTGGAGGCTGGTGCCATGGTGCTACCCATGGCAGTACTCTTTGCCTATTAGCAAATAATTCCCTCAAATTCAAAACAGTTTTTCTTAAGTATAAAGTCAGCCAATTCTTATAGCAAAAATGTCTTAAGTTCAGAACGTACAGGCCTGTTGTCTGGCATTTTTTCCCATGCTCATAACTCCCTCAGTATGGGGAATAGATGTATACAAGTCTGCTATATCACATGTCACCAGAATACTTCCCTGCTCTGTAAGTGTTTGCAAAATCTGTTCTAAGTTCTCAATCACGTCCTGTGAGTCTCTAACATAAGTATTAATTTGTTCTACCAAGGGTTACAAGTAACACTTTATATAGGATGCTATAGGCTCAAAAACAGGTTAATTACTGGACACTATGGTCCTGCCCTACAGTTCTGATATATTTTTTTCAATCTTTGGTAAGCAGTAACAGGTGAACTTCTAGTAAACTTATTATCTAAGTTGTCCACTTCCCACTCTTTGAGCCATCCCATATCTGCACACTCTTCAAATCTTTCTTTCAGCTTGTCTTTAATCTGCTGTGTTGGATCCCTATGCACAACTATACAATTTGGGTTATCTTCCAGTGGTTTCTTACACAACCTTCAATACCAATCTCTGACTTCAGACTTTCCAACCCCACTTATCAGCAGGTTTTATGATTATTGTCATATCATGAGTTAACCTTTTGAGTGCATCCCTTTCTTGTCTTGTTAAATTATTGTGTTACAGAAATTAGCCTACAAAGTTATCCAACTTCATATACCACTATGAGTGGGATGAATTAACTCCCTTTAGAGATGTGGATTTAAAGAATTTATAACTTACTGTTGTGGCAGTAAAATTACTGTTTATCTGGTTGATCATGGCATATCATGGTGCCACCTATTTTATACTTAAGGCACACTTACACTACCTTGAATGCTGATTGTGGTCTCCTCTACTCAGGCGCCATGCCATTGACATCATTCCCAACTTGCATTTAGACTGCACTCCTGTGCCTTAATGCAGGGTGCAGTTATTGTCTTCTGGCACTGTGAGCCACATTGCCAGGTTGGGTCCGGTGGAAGTTAAGCAGTGTAGACTATGATGGGAATTCATTTGCATTGTACTGAAAATCAAATTGGAGATCATAAAATTTAATTGAACAGCTTTGAAACATAAAAACCTAAAATTTATTTTCAGAAAAGAACTGCTTGACCTATCTAGGCTGCCCTGTTCTTTCCTGCCTAGTCTGTCTCCACAGACTCTAGCTGGTCTCCACTGACACTCCTTCCTCCCTGCCCATTTCTTAATCCTTGTAGAGCCACAGACTGATATATCAGCTCAGAATTCCTATATGTTCTAATTCTGTTGACAGCCTAAGGGTTAATATTCCCCTATGTCTATTCCATGCATGCTTAAAGCTCCCTACTGTTTTTGCCTCCACCACTTCCTCTGGTAGCCAATGCCAAACATCCACCACTCTTTTGGTGAAGTAGAACTTCCTTATATCCCTTATAAACTTCCCCATCCAGCGTCATTGCATGCTCTCTGCTTCTGATGCTCTTTCTTATTTGAAAGGGACTCCCCTTCTGCACCCTGTTCACCTGTGGGTAACATAGGGTCACATACTTTCAGGTCAAGTTTGAACTTGAATTATAGGCCATGAAGTAGGTCTAGTTCAACTTTATTTATACAAAAGCAAGGCTGTTATTTCTATACAGTAGGTAGAAATGGCTGTGTAGTTTTTTTTTCTAAGTCTAGTGTAAGATCCAGTAAATCTCAAAACTTGATTAGAGACAGACCAGTTAGTGGTATTGAATATGTGTAATATGCTTATCAAATGTTTGTAGATGAAGTGTAAGCAAAATTCATCTTAGTCTTCTTAATGCCTGGTGAAGTGAGATGAAAAATGTTTGCTCTGTAAAATGCACTGTATAAAAGTACAACCATTTGTCAAGAGAGATTACAATATTCTGAACATCTCATGCCATCAAGAAATGTGGTATGTCTGAACAACAGTACCATCAAGATGGTATTTCAACATCTAACACCATCAAATGATGTGGTATTTCTTAACATGTAATATCATCAGCTATGATATTCTCAACACCGGATACCATCATCACATCAGCTACAACAAACAAGTCTTTTTGCAGCAGTTCAGAGTTACAGGACCTCAGATGAAAGACAGCAAAATGTAGAATCCTGTGCCACATACCATGCCTCAAAATCATGATGTGATAAGTCCATCAGGAAAAAAGCTCCCACCAGCTCCAAACAACTGCCACAGGATCAACCCATCTAGGGAGAGAAAACCAGCAAGCATCATCCCTTCCCCATAGTCCAGGTAAAAAGAAGTGTTTTTTTAATGACTAACTCATTGCCTAATAAACTCCCTAGCTAACATCTTGTCTTTGACAAGATACTATAAGGACCTGGAATTAGATTTTACCTGTGGGGCTGTGGGTTCAGAGTTACAGGACAGGTTACAGGAGTGGCTAATGTGTGAGCATGTTGCTAAGAGCTATATAAACTGTTATCATCTGAACTGGTTTTATGCCGAACTGAAACTGGGACTGTTGTACTGAGGGTATAAGTTAAAAAGGAACTGTTCAAAATACATACCTTTCCAGTATGTCCCTCCTCCAGGGGGAAGCCAAAACACTGTCAGCAATGTCATGCTTTTCAAACAAGAGTGACATGCTACCAATGTACTTGAAAGAGACTGTTGCATAATTGCTTGTTATTTTCTTGCATGTAATCTATTTCTTTTGAAGTAACTGTTGCTTAAAATAAAACATACTGAATGATATAGTATGGGGTTCTTTTTTTTTTTTTAATTGCTTGGGCTCCCTCCTCCAGACTGGAGGTTTCAGCCCTCCACTTTGCTTCTGCCTCCCTCCTAACTAAGTTGCCCCTGGTGGGGCACACTGGGCAGGTGCCCCCTCCCCAAGCAACACCATCTCATGACCCTGACTTGTCCCCAAGTCGGTGCCACAGGAGTGGAACCCCCAGTGGACATTGTTTACTATGGTAGTGGTGACGGAGATGGGGGCCATTATCAATGGGCCCGGCATTTTTGTGCTATGGATCCCTGGGGGAAGGGACATGCAATGATGCCAGCCTCCACCCCAACCCCCCAAAGCATGTGGCACTGACTGCGATGTTACCCCCAGCCTCCACCAGAGGACCACATGGCACTGGACACTCTTCCCCCCTCCCTTCAGAGAAGGAGAGCAGTTACTGGGATGTTTAGTCCTTCTCCCCCTGGCTGGGCCTCTGACTCCCAAGTCCATTACCGAATCTGAGATGTTGGTGCCACAAGCGGAAACCTTGCAGCTGAGTCAGTGGGCCAGCAGTATGGGGTTCTTCTTATTTGCTTGTCTTGTGACACTCATAACATTGTAGATTTATATGAGTTCCAGTATACTGGGATTAAGATTTGCTCTTGGGCTAGAATAAGGCACATTTGGCTTCTAAGTTTGATTTTAGGTAACTAACATTTGGTTATAACACTCACTGGTTAGTTACTTGTAAGTTTTCTATCATGTCGTCTCTTGCTCTCCTGTCTTCTAGGTTGTACTTGTTGAGGTCCTTCAGTCTCTCCTAATAGGGCATTTTGTGCAACCTCTGCACCACTCTAGTTGCCCTTCTCTGGATTGCCTCCTTTCTGTGGTGTAGCGTCCAGAACTCCAAGCAAACCTCCAGGTGGAGTCTCACCAGTGAGCGATATAATGGCAACACCACCTCCCTCCTCCTGCTGGAGATTCCTCTTCCTATGCATCCCATCATCTCACTGGCCCTACCCATTGCTTATCACACTACCAATAAAATCAGATGCAAGGCACTGTCCGCTGTAGGGACGAGGATCAGTGCAGTGTGGGGTGATGTGGTGCAGGGCTGCACTGATGCAGTTGGAGTGGCATGTTTCACTTCAGCAAAAAAAGTCTGGACTGATACAGCTACCATTCAAAATAGGGATTGTACTGCATTGCAGCAGAGATACCAATAACACTCCACAAACAGTTTAAACTGTCAGAACTACACTGATGGAACTTAGCTGCACCTCATGCAATGGTGCAGATCAGGTAGTGTAATCTGTCCTTTAGTGTTGCTCTGGCCACATTGTAGTCCCCACTCTTAGATGATACCATCTACAGTTTCTGACCATGGGAAAAACATTACTCTGAATTAAGTAAATTAACTTTGCAAAGCTTTGATCAGCTGTGTCCCTGTCCTATTGTACTCACGCCCTCCAGGCTCAAGGTAAAGTATGCCACATGGAAAGCACAAAAAAAGGAGAATAGAGAGACATTATTTGAGAGAAGTAGAGGAGATAGGCTTCAGGAAGACATTTTGCCTCATGCCTCGTGATTTTTTGAATAAGTATGAGGCTGTCAAAAAATGTGTATTTGATAGATGAGAAAAGAAAGTTAAATTATTTTTGGGCAGCAAACTGGTATCTGTTTCCATACAAAATGTCTTGTGTGAAAGAATTGCTACAAACAAGTTGCATCATGTACAGTAGTGTAGCCTCAGAACTGGAGTTGAAGACAGTGGTACTGTGGAACAGCTGACTGGAGAATTAACAAACTCAGATAAAGGGCTGTTTTGAAATCTTTAAAGCCACATATCTCTACATTGGGTATAGCCAGACACATTGATGTGACTCCTTAACATACTGTACATGAATATTCTGTAATGTTAAAGTAGTTTGGCTTTGGAGTGGAGTGAGAGAATGGATATTTTGCCCAGTGCCATAAAATGCGAGTTGACTAAGTATTTTAAAAATTCACTTATTAGAGGATATTGGAGCATGTGCAGTTCAGATCTGCTCAGTGGGGCATGTTGTGCATCATCCACTGCCCCATTGAAATAAGGACAGAACCCTACAGTGAAGGTGCATGGGTTTAATATTTACTGTAAATGACCAATCTTTGCCAGATGAGGTTGTACACATCGTTTTTATTTATTTTTTTACTCTTTTTCCCTCCTTTTGCTGGCCAGTATAACTCCCTGTGATGTGGTCCGGGCAGCCAGCATTTCTCCCTCCTTGTCTTAGGCCCCCCAAACCAGACCTCTGCTTCAGATCCAAATCCTATGCTCCCACACTGCTGACCCCCCAGCTTCGATACCCTCTGAGGCAGGGCCACCAACTCCTACCTGATGTTCCATCTAGAATCCAGACAGTAGGTTGAACAAGGAGGAGGAGGAGGTTCAGAGGCTTGCTGGGTTGGTCTGTCGATGAGCGTGGGTGCCGACTGCCAGGCCCGTCTTCGTCTTCCCGGGTGCCAGAGTTTTCCTGTTTTCTTGGTGCTGAGCCCGGAGGTGTGGATGTGCTTTGACATCCATCGCACGATGTATATGCTCCTGCACCCACTTGGAGGATGTCTGCCATCACCTCCATCCCCCTCTAAATGTCCCTCTTCTGTTGCGGTGCTCCCAGTCTCCACTGGGAGCTGCTAATTCCACAGAGTCAACAGCCCACCTTCCGCAGGAGAGGAGAGCAGTCCTCCAGATGCTCAATCCTCTCCTTCCTGTCAACCCTCAGCACCATGAATTCACTCTCAAACACATATCACCAGCGTGGCGTGAGGTAAGGTGGATGCCTCAGCCCTCAGCACCTGTGGGTTGGCAGTTGTACACATCCTGGTAGTGGCACTTATGCTAAGCCTCTTATTTACTGATCACATAACTCCCTCTTGTGTGGCAATGGTTTCCACCACTGCACACACATACACAAACACACACACACACACACGCACGCATGCACACACACGCTGAGGTAAAACAACTTTCAATATCAATGTTTTTTTTTTATGGGAAATAAATCCCTATAAAAGTAGCATTTGATATAGTAAGTTTTTTGAGGGGGGACAAAAAATTGTAGGGCGCATAATCATTGCCAGTCATTTGTACCGCACACCTATTATTAGTGCATGTGACATAGCACGTGGCCAACCTAGGGGCTATATCCAAGTTGCACCTGAAATGAGCCTCAGCTTTGTGTGCCTTTTCCCGCTAACCAAATTAAATAAATAAATAAAATAAATATTCAGAGAATTAGCATGCTCTGACTGGAGTGCTCTGCCTGTCTGAATATGGGGCTGTGTTAGTGCAGCCCGCAGTGACTATGTGTGATGTTCACACAGCCCCCTGCAAGAATATGGTCCACAGAAGTGAATGGAGATAGTGTGTCCCAAACCTGATAACAACATTGCCCATTTGAGCCATATTCAGCCACTGTTATGTTAATAAGCCAGTATGGTATGCATGTTGCCAAAGGGCCATTTACATGTGATTATGAGCTACTCAGCATTGCTGCACAATGTTGCCACACAGGACTCTACAGAGGCATTATGTAGAGTGGTGCTGGTCCCCACAAAGCTGAAAATATGTTTCTGAAGTACAGATCTGTCTAAATACCTGGCTTGTATTGGTCCCCCTCCCCTGACCACCATACATATGCCCCCAATTCACAGTTATAGCCACATCCTTAGCTTCTAGAGGTCCCCAACCCTGATCACCATACATATGCCCCCCACACCCTAAACTCCATAGATATGCCCAGAAGTGCATGTCTGTATGAATCCCTGGCTTTTTGCAGTCACCCCATCCTCACCTGCCATACACATGTAACCCAAATCATAGTTATGTTCACATCGCTGGTTTCTAGTTGTCCCCCAGGCCCTAAAACAGCTGTTTCTATAGTAGGCATGCCCTGGCTCTCTGTCACTCAGACAGCAGCCAGCCGAGGTGGTGAGTGGCGGGGCTCTGCCAGTCACTGCAGCAGGGACGGATCCTGGGGAGAGTGCCTCTTTGGGAAAGTGGGTGGTGACTGAGGGGCATGGACAGACCTGAGTGGGTGGGATGGGCAGAAAAGCAGTGGTGTGATTGAGGGATCCACTTTATGCCAGGGATGTTGACACAACTGTGATTCGAGGACATACAGAATGTAAGGTGATGGAGGGGGCCTTAGAAGATAGGGATTTGGGACAGTACTGTACTTTGGGGGCATATTTGCAGTGATTGGGAGTGGGGGACCACTAGAAGCTAGGGATTCAGATAGAATTGTACTTTTGGGACAGATGTGTGGCAATCGGGGTGGAGGGAGATGCTGCAAGGACTGATAGCACCTGCTGTCAGTCCTCTACCTGGCTCCTGGCTATACTGTAATGAAGATCGTTTGGCACATTCAAAACCTCCAATTATACCACTTCACATATATGCAAGGGGGATACCTCAGTGGGTTAGGACCATGCATCGGGGGCCTCTGAATGTGGCCCCCGCCCCACCCCATCTGACCACATTATTCCCTGGGTAGCATGGTGCTAACATAGTTAATGCAGTACTAAGTTTTGGAATATGTAAAGGGCTAAAAGAGTAAGGTGGTCACCATACAGAATACAAAGACTCAGTCATATAAACAAATGTGAACCACATGGGATGAAGTTGGAGGGAGGAAGATTCAGAGGAAATGTGAGGAAGAATTTCTTCATAGAACGGGTGGTGGACAAGTGGAACACCCTGCCAGAGGAAGTGGTTGGGGGCTGAAACAATCACGGGATTTAAGAATGCATGGGATAGACATAAAGGAATTCTGGAGGTCAGGCGTAAGGGGCAACAGACTTCTAGGAAAACATAAATTGAACTTACAAGCTCAAATGGGAGACTGGGTGGGCCACAAGCCCTTATCTGCCGACACTGTCTATGAACAGAGAAAAAAGGCTGTGCTAAGGTTCACACTGAGGCATTAAAACCTAACTTGGTTTGTGGGATAAAAACATATTTTATTTAAAAAACAAAGAATAAAAGCACCCTCAGAACAGGCACCAAATGTTTTTGAGCTTCACACAGCCCTTTCTTAAGGCCTTGAGAAAGAGCTATGTGAAGTTTAAAAACCTTTGGCACTGGGTCTGAAGGTGCTTTTATCCTTCATGGTCCAGATATTCAGACTGCGCTTGGCAATGGTGCAAGCATGGGCACAGCACATCTGGGATGCACCTGGACCAGGACCAGGTGATATTCAATTGTGATGTGCCATGGTGCAGCACCGTTGAATATGGCATGGAATGCACACGGCGCAGTGACAATGCACCAGCGCAAGCCACAGACAGGGAGCACCGGAGATGTGCCAGAGCAAATGAAGTTGTGCTGGGTGCAGCACCCTCAATATTCAGAAGAGGGCATGCAAATGGGACCATAATTTATGCAAGGCATAAATGAGGCCATATGCATGTCATTATGGCACCATTTGCATGCGTTGTGCAGTGCAGTGCAATGCGCCTGGTGATCTGCAGAGCTGCCTGCAGCAGGTACTGGTTCCCTGGTGTGCTAGTACCGCCCTCACTTGTATGCCTGAACGCAGGCTCCCATAGTTGAAGAGGCCACCCGGTGGTCCAGTGGTACTCCTCTTCCCACTGACATGCCCGATCATGGCCATCTGTATGCAAATAGAGCACCCTGTGTGCGAGTATTTCCCCAGGTTCTGCCCGATCACGGGCAGTTGTATCCCAAAGCCTGAATCCTGTAGGTGCATATCCCCCCCTTTTCCACCCAATCACAGGTGGTTGTATCCCAAAACCCAAATCCTGTAGGTGCATATTCCCTCCCATCTGTTCCACCCAATCACGGGCATTAGTATCCCAAAGCCCGAATCCTGTTGGTGCATATTCCACCCCCCCGGTCCACCTGATTGCAGGCATGTGATATATAGAGACCATCTGGTGGCCCAGTGGACCCCCCTCCCCATCCACCCATGGAGGACCCAGCCATCCAGCTGCCCCCCACATCATTGGCAGGTGGAAGCACCCCACCTGCACACCGTCCAGCCGCCCGCTGAATGACAGCATACAGTATGTGCTGTATGCTTATTGGTCCACAGTGTGGGCCAATGGGCTTGCAGACCATACTGTACTACACAGGCACGAATATGTGAATGAAAGCAGGATCTTTGCTCCCGAAGAGTTCATCTATTCCTTCTGCTTTCCCCCTACCTGAAGTCATAGAGTACTGCTTGTGACCTCGCAGTTACTTCCATGGCAACAATCAATCAGTCAATCAAAATCTTTATTTAACCAGGTGGGCACCATTGAGCAAGCTCATTTTCAAGGTGGACTTGGGGTTTGTCATACAAAATGAGAGTACACACAATGAACAGCAACAGATACTATGCAGAGACATAACAAAAGGCATGTGTAGATACAGTGCCAGTATAAGTGCAAGATACAATGCAAGGAACATTATACAGTCAGTTAAATTTGTACAACACAACTGCAATGGAGAACTGGACAACAAATGATATTGCAGGCAGATGCCAGTCTAAAAAAAAAGAGGCAACAGATTGTGATGTCACAACAGAGGATTATGACTTGAAGTAGGGAGTAAGCTACAGAGGCAGATGAACTCAAAAGTAACTCGGAGGGACAGCAATCATATATTCATACACATTTCTTTAGTAATAAATTATGGGGAGTAGAAATATATAAAATATAAATAGAATGCAAACAGAATTGTACCTAATTAATATGTTTTTTGAAGTTTTCTTTGAGGCATCAGTAGCTCTTTAAATAAAATATGTTTTTGTATTACAAATCAAGTTTGGTTTTAATGCCTCAGTGGGAGCCTTAGCACAGTCTTTTTTACACTGTTCTCATATGTAAAGGACTGTAGAGATTTACATTTTTATCCCACCTTGAACTATTTTCCTCAACCCAATTCATGGCTATCTGTCTGACCCATACAATGTATATTGTAAGAAATGTATGCTGTCTGCTACATATTTGCCCATATACCACAGCGACTCAACCCGTTCGACACCTGCAGTGTCGAATAGGTTAATAGGAAGGATAGATAATTCATCGACTTCGAATTTGGCAGCTCTCCCCAATCACTTCCCCAAATTAGGGAATCTAAATGTCTGGGGGTGTGGAGGTGAAGCCCCTCACAAGCAATATATGACTCTAGCCACTGTTGGGTCCGTCAGCACTTTGCAATGGTGCTGTGATTGCCATTGCCAAAGTGCTGTCAATGTAAAGTCCTTCGACAAATTTCTTGTTGAAGTAACTTGGTGGAACCATATTTACCTTAGATACATAATGGGCTTAATTCCCAAAGCTCTGTTTATGATGCAAGGTGCCTGCATCAAAAGGAATTGATGTAAGGGGCACCTTGCACCAAAGATTGCAGCACTCATGATTTTGGAACACAGGCTGTGTCGAAAACGGGAAGCCATGCATCAAACCCACCCTGCTCCACCCTTGTACCAAAACTGGTGCCGCACCTAGCTGAAAGGGGGATTGCATCATGGTGGGGTTGCACCATGCCCTTATTTAAATATTTTGGAAGCCCCACCATGGCTGCAGGTCAAGGCTGTGGTTAGACCAGCTATGAGCTGGTCTAACAGCCCGGCACAATAGGTCAGGAGTGTGCCAATTGGAGGGGAAGAATCCTGTATGGTTGTTGGACATTGAACATGGACATGGGAGTGCCATAGATTGTGGCATGGGCACAACAGGTGTTGAAGGGTACTGAGGTGGCACCAGGCAGATGTGACCTGGACAGTTGTACAGATCCACCACCATGGTACTTCCTGGCATTTATGCACATACCTGTTCCAGACCACATGGTGCCACAAACCGTGCATCTGGTTGGATCGATCTGTATTGGTCCAGTAAGGCAGAGTACAGTAGCAGGGACAAAGCTTTCCAGTTCTGGCATTTGTGGTGCCAGTCCATAGTCCCACCATCTGCCACACCCCTGTATGGCACCTGCCTATTTGTGTGCCCTCACACTGTGCCATAGCTACACCAGCACCTGTCTCTGCAGTACATCACCAGTCATTGGGCTATACAGCAGGGGAATGTAGCAATGTCTGAGGTATGTCCTCATCAACTGATGGCACCTAGTAGCCTGCAGCCATGGCTATCTCTGCATGCCAGGCATGGTGCACACTCCAGGAAAGCTGCCAGGGCTGGTGGTACCTGGGTATCTGGAACAGGGTCTATGGATGACTGCCAGGGAGTACCAGGGCAGTGGGTCTGAATGACTGCCCAGGGCATATAGGTCCAGTGCCTCGTGTGTACCTGCCACAGCTGCTGCTCCCATGCCACCTGCTATGGCACTTCCCCGATCCATGTTCAGTGTCCCCTGAGCTCACAGGCTTCCTTCT
Organism: Neoceratodus forsteri; assembly: GCA_016271365.2. Taxonomy (NCBI): domain Eukaryota; kingdom Metazoa; phylum Chordata; order Ceratodontiformes; family Ceratodontidae; genus Neoceratodus; species Neoceratodus forsteri. Next base: position 942,111,299 of record CM057455.1, read on the forward strand.
CCCCAAATATCATATTTCTGGGCTGGTGTTGCACCAAGCAGGAGGACGCATGATGGGACCCTTTCTCAAACCCCTCCAATGTGCCAGATCTTTGCTGCAGCACTCTGACTGCAGCAACTCTGGGACCTTTGGTGCAGGGACTCCCACGGTATTGAAATCAGGTGCAGGGTTCCTGGCCCACCCAGAGTTTGCCACAGTCAGGGATTGGCGACTCTTGCAACAATCTAGTGGCTCTTTGAAAATTGAGCCCAATGTCCACAATAAAGTACAAGAAGTAAAAGTTCAGCAGTTACTGGGAATTACCTGAATGAGGTGAAGCAGCCATCCTCTAGTCCCAGTTGCTCTCACTCCTTGAACTTGGGGTGGATGCTGCCTCATTTGGATGATCATCTTCTATATGTGAAAAAGTATAGGATAAGATAGGTTAACCTTCAGCAGCACACAGCAGAACATTCACTTTAATTGCTAGTTATCACACCAATAAAACTTTTCTAAAAAAGCAGTTTTGTTTACTTGTCAAGTAATTTCAATGTATTTTTTTTTTGCACTAATATATTTTTGACATCCTTACACTCATCAACACAGCAGTGCATTCTAATTTCCTAAAATATTTAGAAAACCACTTTCAATGCATTACTGTAAATAGTGACTCAAGTCAGTAAAGATGGACACCATAGTAATCTAAGCACAACAGGGCAACTCATCCATATGTGGCTTTAGAAGTCATGTCAGGATATTCTGAGAGACTTAAATCTGGTACAGTATTTAAACAAGTACTCTATATTCATTTATAGTTGCTATAGCCAATGTATAAAAATCTATTTGGTTGTGGTTAGTTATTTACTTAGATGACTGATATTATACTGTGGAGGACATATAGAATAATGCATTGGGAAGTGTGGTTATTGAGGATTTTATGCACATCGAAGGTATGTGATACCCAATAAATCCCCAAGGATGAAGTCTGAGGGATTATCTTGGAATTATACACTGAGGGTATGCATAAAACCTGAATTTTAAAGACTCTCCGATGTTTTGTTTTTTATGTTTACTGGTTCTTAGAGAACTGTAGTTTTCTGCGTTACATGGAATAATTAATGACACAGCACTGTTTAACTGTTTTTGTAAGTTTATTGCATGACAGATAAGATAATTTTTTTTTTTGCATGGGTAATTGTTCAAACACATTTTTAACATATTTTTTAAAGCACTTTTTTGCTCATTTATTTTGCGGTGCCTGACAAGAAAGCTGTCTGTGGTTTGGCCATATACATTAAGGACACCATCTCTGCATCCTGCCTCATCAATACATCCGAACCAAAGGAATTTGAATGTTTGTCAATTAAAATATCCCTTCCAAACTTGTCTTCATTTAAATTGATTGGCTGCTATAGGCCCCCCTCTGCAGGCCTCAAACTCCTATCTCACCTAGGATCAATACTCAATCTAGGCCCTGAAGATACCATCATCCTTGGTGGAATTTAAACTGGCTATCTAATGTATCTGCACCACTGGTAACCTTCTGTGACACCTATGGATTCACACAATTAATCAAAGATCCAACCAGGATTAACCTAAAAAACTCTAGCAACAGCTCGCTCCTGGATATTATGTTGGTAAACAAGCCTCACTTATATTCACATGCAGGAGTACTACCGAGTGATGTAAGTGATCATTGTCCTATAGCTGGCATAAGATCTACATTCAAACCATCCAATCCTGCAGAATTTGTCCTCAAAAGGTCAAAAAAGAAATTCAACATCTCAGGATATCGCCATGATTTGTGCAATACAACATATTGGCAAGACTTTTACCTTACAACCTCAATTGAAACAGCTCTCCAGATCTTAAAGGACATCATCACTAATGCTCTCAATATTCATGCACCAATCACCGGTATCAGAACTAAAGTAAGATCTTGTCCTTGGTTCACTACTGACCTTAAATCAGCCTTGTTAGCCAGAGACAAACTTTGGAAAAAGGCAAGAAAAACAAAGGATACCAGAGACTGGCTTCAATTCAGAAAAGCAAGAAATTCATGTACAAAACAAATAAGAATTGCCAAAGTTGCTTATTATAGAGCTGAATTAGATGCTTCCTACAATAACCCATCCAGACTTTGGGGTACTATAAAGGGAATTCTGGGCAAAAACTCTACCCCTGCCTTAACCTCCAAACTGCTACTAAATGACACAGAAATTACGGGCAAGCAAGAAATCCTAAATACCTTCAATGACCACTTCACCACAGCTGGCCTAGCATTTGACTCATCACCTGCAAGTCTCTTGAGATCATCTTTGAACCTTCAATCCACTGTGGGACAAAAGCTACTTCAACATTCTCCTTCAACCCAATATCCTTGAAAGAAGTAGAAGACCTCCTATCTAATTTAGATACTTCTAAGAGTGCAGGTACAGACTCCCTGGATCCCTACTTCCTTAAAATAGCATCACACGCCTTATCTGCCCCCCTCACTCATCTCTTCAATCTTTCCCTAGCTACTGGATCCATTCCCTCCACTTGGAAAACAGCTCAAGTAGTTCCACTACTTAAATCTGGTGATCCCATGGACCTCAACAATTACAGGCCCATTTCCATCCTACCGGTACTATCCAAGATGCTTGAAAATTAGTAAACTCACAGTTAAGGGCCTATCTGGATAAAACAACCTCCTAAATCCAGCACAATCCGGTTTAGATCAAGGCATAGCACCATCTCTGCCCTAGACAAAGTAACTAACGACTGGCAGATTGCCTTGGATAAGAAGAATTGTACCTGTGCTGTGTTCCTGGACTTGAGTAAAGCATTTGACACAGTGGATCATGAATCATTACTCACCTCCCTTAGCTCTCTAGGCCTGGATTCTCTCTCACTCAGCTGGTTTAAGTGCTATCTATCTGATAGGTCACAATTGGTAAAAAATGAAAATTACCTATCCACCTTAAAACCACTGCTAAGAGGTGTACCACAAGGCTCTATTCTTGGCCCTATCCTCTTTGCCATTTATATTAATATTATCGATGCCAACCTCTCTCAATCTAACATTCATTTGTTTGCTGATGATACTGTTTTATATGTCAGCAATCCCTCATTACCTAAAGCCTGTGAGCTGTTACAATCAGAATTCTCCATCCTGCAACACAATCTATTGGAAAAAAAATTACTTCTAAATGCCAAAAAAACAAAAGCTATGCTTTTGCCACAAAGAGTTGTCTGCCATTACCCCATCACCCATCACCTACAATTATCCACCTTACTTGAGAGAAGCTGGAATTTGTGGACAAGTTCAAATATCTTGGAGTCTGGATTGATAATAAGCTCGACTACTCTGTCCATATTGAAGAGCTACTAAAAAGTTGAGACAAAGGCTTGGCTATTTTACAGAATAAAACACTACCTTACCAGAGACTCCAAACAAAGATTAATCCAGGCATCATTCCTATCCCTCATTGATTATGCTGACTTTCTCTATGGCCATTGCTCACTCTCCTCTTAAATAAGCTGGACACCTGTATCATAGATCCATCAGATTTATTACTGACCTTCCCTCCAGCACCCATCATTGCTCTCTTTATATGGCAGTTAATTGGACATCACTACAACACTGAAGAAATAGGAATGCTGCAATCTGGATCTTCAAAGCTTTATCAGGCAAACTCCCCCTCCTATATCACAGACTGTTTTACCCGAATTACTTCTAGGCCATACACCTTAAGGATCAGTAAACTCATCATGTTAAAGGTCCCCAATGCCTGCACCCGGTTTGGGAGGGCCGCTATCAGCTACTCCCTAGCAGTTACTTGGAACTCACTCCAAAAATCTATGAATCTAAATACCCTCTTACCCTTATCATCCTTCAAAAGATTATTCTCCACATTTCCAGAGTTCTGCAATTGCTTCCATCAGGCCTAATCTCCCAACCAACCTGCATCCTCCCCCCTTCCGTATTCCATTATGTTAGTTCCCCCTTCTATTATCCAGTCAGCTGCTATTTTTTCTTATAAAAGCCATATAGGCTTTATTATTTGTATACTATGCCTGCTATATCTATTCTCTCCTTTTCCTACAGGTTAAGTGATTTTACTGTACATTGTATATATGTAAATTGTTGTATACTCTCATTTTATGTCATTGTACTGTTGTTTATGTTTTTCTTGTCTATGTCAAAATACTTGTACTCTTATTTGTATGACCACTCAGGTCCATCTTGTAAATGAGCTATGCTCAATGATGTTCACCTGACTAAATAAAGATTTTAATTGATTGATTGATTTTTGATCGACAATTTCTTCTGTGGTGAGAGTGGGTTGACAGCACAAGGGAAAGAAGCCAAGGAGGTGCTCAGCTGGCGTATTTTTTCTTAGAGGTATTTGTGTTCTCTTGTTCTTCTATGAACTTCAGGCAGTCAGATTCAGTGCTCAGTGGAAAGCATGAAGAAGCTGACTTTTTTTTATTTATGTTTTCTGAGGTTTTTTTTTAAAGTAGTTTTTGTTTATTTTGTGCTGCCTGACAATACAGTTGTCTGTGGTTTGACGGTTTCACACTGGTGCACAAGTGGGTTGATAGTGCAAGGGAAGAGAGCCGATGAGGTGCTCAGCTGGCATCTGAGAGGTTGGCACAGCATTTGAGGTAGTTGCTTGGGCAAGCTCCATTATTCACAGTTCATTATTCACACATGTGAATAACAGAGTTTGCCAGCCACTGCCAACGGTGATGAACAGTACCAGCAAGTAAATATATTTTAATTAACATGGTGCTGCCATGCATTTTGGATCTCTAACAGCACAGAACTAAACTAAGATGATTACTTTTTTCTTATTGGGCATGACCAGAGACTATTAAACAAAAACTGGAATAATGCATTTTTCTAGCTAACAAACACTGCTAATTTAAGTTTAAATTCCTTACTATTATGTGGGGGATAAGGTTAAATTCTTCTTCAAATTCCTTGAGCTCCTCCTCTTCGTCTTGATGCCATTTAGTGGAATTGTTCATCTCCTTGAGGTAGTCAGGCCAGCAGCATATAATCATCCTTGTGAGCTGTATACTCAAGGCCCCTAGAATTCTGCGGCCGCAGAATTTTGCGCAGAACTTGCAGTCTACCGCAGAACTTCTGCGGTGCTGCAGAATTCACTCTTCTTGGTGATTTTTTATTAATATTTCTGTTTATACATAGAATCTGGTTTCCTTCCCCTCTTTTGTATGCAAAACCCCCTATATGTTCAGAATGTGATGTTATCATTGCTATAACATCATACATTAGCTAATGAAATGGCTGCGTTCTGCAACAGAAATGAACAGTCACTTATCTACCACAGCTCCCACTGCCAGAGATGGTGGCACAGCACATCATGCATGGTGATATTTGCTCAACCTGCACTACAGCCTAATACAATTTTCAGTCTTACATTGTTGCACTAGGGCCAACTTAAACAAAACCTTGTCAATAGCACAGACCTGTTAAGTCCATACCTCACTTTTACAAACCTATTTGTGCCTTTAAGGTATAGAGACGCTATCTGAAATGAATAACTGGTAAAATGAATTTAACTGTCTAAATTTTTAAGAAAAATAAAGTAATTATACCCAGAAAAATGAAATATAATAATGTGTGGACCTGTTGAAAAAATAGACTTGTTAAATAAATAACTGCACTGTACTCATTTTTGCCAGGGTTATTACTTACATATTGTCATTGGTTGATAGAATCACCTAAAAGTTATTGAGAAATGTTGTGTTCAGAGACAGCTGTTGGGCCAAAGGGTAGTATGCTGTGTTTCCATGCTGGCAACTCAGGTTCAGAGATTAGCTCTGGGAGCTGGCTGGGCAGCACAAGGATTGGTGGAACACATCACTGCTTGGAGCCTGGGAAGGTATGGTGCAGTGTTCTGTCACATGGTGGACACATTGTGATGGGCTGGAGAGCTGTATCTCACAATTGGTTCACATGCATGTCATGGCCTGATAGTGTTACGCAGTGTGTCAGGGAAAGCAGGTTGACATGAAAAATGAGTTTTGCAATGACTCCTCTATTCCATTTCCAATGGGACCTGTATGAATGAGAATGCAAGTTTATGGAAATTAAAAATATATATATATATATATATATATATATATATATATATATATATCTATATATATATATATATATACACACACACACACACACACATATACACACAGTATCTCTGTCTCTTTCACCACACACACACACACACACACACACACACACACACACACACACATATTTGTATGTATGCTACAGATTGCATATAAATATACAAGTGATACACAGTGGGAACCTCATGAGTGGTGTAGAAAGCACATACAAATATATAAGTGATAGACAGTGGAAACCTCATTAGTGGGATAGATAGCATGCATATAGATATACCTTATTTATCACATAAGATCCCCTCTGCATATGTCATTTATGCAACAGGCTAGGACCTTAAGGGAGAGACATTTGTTTTGCTTTTTAGGCATAAAATTATTTTTATAAGTCTGTTATTTTTTGAACTAGTGTTACTGCTTTCCACCATCCTGATTGCTATAACCACTGCCATGAAAGTGAAGTCAGGATGACAAGCTGACACTGTGATGTGGTAGTTTGTTAGTGCCGCAGAACTTCCGTAGAAATTACAAACCACCGCCGCAGAAGTTCTGCGGCAAATGGTAGTCTTGCCACAGAACTTGGTCCCACTGTGCCACAGAAAAGTAGGGGCCCTGTGTATACTGCACAACTTTGCAGTACAGAACCGTGTGTGCCACCACCAGACCTACTGGAGGAGGATGAAGAGGATGAACAGGATGGGAATGGCATGGCAGCCAGACATGGAAGACAACACCATACCGATGCAGCGCTGGCATGGGCAGCTCAATGTGCCTGATGGGAGCTGATAGAGAAGCACTTCACCTGATGGCTGACACAATACCACTGTGACAGCCACAATAAGCCAATCAGACATGTCCAACATACCAGCACATGGGCATGTCGCTTGGTGTAGTGCACAGGACATGGTGACACTGGACGTTGGCAACATTGCTCGTGTAATGTGGCCACACCCAGAGGCACATACACACAAAGCCATGGACATGGTACAGAGTGCTGCACCCAGATATAGTATGGAACTGCAGTATCATACCACCACAACAGGTAAGAGGTGACAGATACAGAACAGTCTGCTGATGTGTCGAGGGGGAAATGGCCATGCAGTGTGCAGTACACCATGCACCCCAGTGGCACACTATATGAGGCATAGCACACAATGGTCCCCCAGACACCTGCAATATCACACGGGGAAGGTGACAGACCACACAGACCACAGAGCACCATGCGCAGACAGGTATGTAACCATCACATGCAGAGTCACCATCACACAGCTGCCACAGTACTGCATGCTGACCTACAGTATTCTGAGCCTGCAATGACATGGCCCATGATGTGTCACACAACCTGTCTTGGTGCCACGTGACCTGGCATACAGTGGTGTAGGGTGATGTGTAGAGGTAGGCTGCACACTGTGTGGCCCACACACCTGTAAGGCCTACACACCTTCAGCAGAGCCAGTATACACAGACACACACTAACAGGGTGGAAACAGTGCCATGCACAGTGTGCCTTGCATGCAACAAAATGCAACACACCCTGTATAGAGTGCATGCATGACACAGATGCACATGTGGAATGTGAATGCAGAAATACAGCAACTGCGGCCTTCATCACACTGTCCACCTAATACAATGGCATGTGACACGAACAGTATCCCTGCCTGTTCTGTACCGCCCCATGATGTAGGATTACCACAGGGCCCTGGACAGGGACAGTCCTGAGTGTAAATGTGTCAGGGAGGGGGATGTAACTGAGTGAGGGCTGCCACACAATCCCCATCAGGTTGTCTGTATCACATACCAGTATACATGGGAACACACGCAACTGCGCAGTGCATCAGTCAAGTGCCGCACATGCATGAAAAGCTCACGTCATATATGCAAACTGCATGCGAAACCACAGCACATGCAGAGGGCGCCAAGAAATAGCACACATGTGCATACATGCCCATAGCAGCCATTGCATCACAGAAATCACCCTCAGAGGCAATAGGGCACACCCAAGGGCTGTAGGTGGCTATAGCAGTGCAAGAATGGCCAATCTAAGTGGGAGGGCACCAAATTTCAGCCCTGCAGAGACATGCCAGATGATCAACCTGGTGCAGCAGTGGAAGAGAACTCTATTGCCACCAGGCTGCAAGAGGCATACCTCACAGCAGAGGGATGCTGTCTGGAGGAGGATAGCTGCAGACCTGGAGAGGGTGGGTTTTGTGAGACCTATACCATGCCAGCTGAAATACCGCTGGCAGGACCTCACATGATGTGACCCGATAATTCTGAGGCAGCTGATGGACATTGCCAGCAGGTAGGATGTGGAAATACTCACAGGTGTCAGACCTGTGGAAGGTGTTTTGGATGTCATCACTATCCCACTACAGGCTGCATCCAGCAACCCATGCCTGGCTGTGAACCAATGCACTAACAACCATATACACTTCTGTTCCCACAGGTCACAGACATGTAGGAGCTGTGTGGATGCAGCAGGGACCAGCAGGCATACCAGACAGACATCAGCAGGGTAAGTGCATACACAACACACGACAGGGATAGGGGATGGATGTAGGCATGCTGGCTGTGTGTCCCTGGTGTGCATGTGGCTGCACAGGCAGGGAATGTGTTGCCAGGGTGCACACAGGTGCTATGGCATGTGGCAGTGCCATGGTTCCAGAGAGACATGTCTGTGTGATCCACCATACGGGTGGCATAGCAGTGGCCACCTGCAGTTGCAGGGTACTGTGTGAGGCACAGTAGCAGTGTTCAGTCCACAGAACCAGCATGCCTGATGCAACAGTTGCTTTACACACAAATGCCCGTGTAGTGTGCTAGCAGTATTACGTGTCCTATTGCCATGCTACAGGTGGCAGGCATGGAAGTGGACACCACAACACCCCAACCCCCCCAGACACAGGATACTCCTGCATGCCATGGATGCACAGAAATAGAGGGATGCATGGGGCTAAGGCTTGTGGACACGGTGACATCACAGAATGGCATGGCCCCTGCCACCAGAAAGCAATCAGGATGAGGAAGAGGAGGTGGTGGAGCTGTTGGAAGCTGCAGTTGTTGGGCCAGTGCTGCTCGGGAAACGTAACAGTAGGAGCAGGAGAGGCCCGCTGGTCTGGAGGACATGCCACAGCAGGTGGATGCAGGGATGTCCACCCCTGGGGCTGGTACACCATCGGGAAACATTGAACAAGGACAGGCTGAAGATGACATGGCAGGACAGGACAAGGGCAACACTGGCAGTGATAGTGATGCCATAGTGGAGGCATGCATGGACAATGCTGCTGTGGGCATGCCAGGGTGTGATGCAGCATTGAATGGTGGCCCTGTTGATGGGCAACAGGTGCCTCAGGCAGGCTGTAACACAGCTGGAGAAGTGGGAGAACAGGCCCGCACACAGCATGCCATTGCCCAGGTGGATGTGCAGCATGACCCTGTATCACCACCCCTGCCACAAGGGGAGCACAATGAGATGCTTGTAGGCCTGGTAGGTGCCATCATGCAGGATGTGGGCCACCTACCTGCCTCACTGAGGGCACTGATGGCAGCCCTGCATGAACAATGAGTTGCTGCACTATGCACAGGGGACCCTGTGCTGGCTGCTGCAGAGCTGTATCCCCTGCAGAGGTAGTGGGGGTAGTGAGGGGGTGGGGATGTGTCACTGTGATATGGGCTTGATGCCAGCACTGATGGGTGGTTGTTTGTATGTGCCACACATGTGTGCACTATTAGTGTTGATGGCATGGGTAGGGTGCATGCCTGTACAAATGTTCTTTTGCAATGTTTATACCATTCTTGCTGTACATTATGGGAATTGTACTTGTGACACATGTTGCTACATTAAACTTTGTTTTTGACATACACCATGACCCAGTGTGCAGTCACTGTGATGGTACCTGTGTGTCGCATGTGTGCTGCTATGTGTAGACACTGGCAGATACAGTCTTCCCTACAGTGCCAGTCATTGTGTGTTGTTGCAGACACATGGCATGGCTGTGTGGGATGCTCAGTGACCAGAACTGTCACACCACAGGGGCCGTGCACATGTGGTGCACACCACTAGTGTCGGCGGTGCACAGAGGTGTGCCATGTTCCCAGACCCCTCCGTTCAGCACAGCTATCAGCTGTGCTGGTTGTGGGCCTGCCTGGCACCACACCACCCTTGGGAATCTCTGGCCCTGGTGGTGGCACCGGTGACACATGGGCCTGGGGCACAAGGCCACAGATGTGTACTGGAGCTATGCCACCCGGTGCTGCTCACCTGCCATTGTGTCACTGTAATCACAACCTGGTGGCTATGGCTGGTGTGTGGCACCTGGTGGCAATGACATCTATGCCATATGCCACTGACCTCTGCGTGCCATCTGAAATGCACGCATAGTCTGGAGCTGGACACACGTGCCTCAGGGCATCTGCTCAGTACTGTACTGCTTGGTGCATGTGCCGTGTGTGTGTGTGTGTGTGTGTGTGTGTGTGTGTGTGTGTGTGTGTGTGTGTGTGTGTTTGGCGTTTGCCTGTCCAGGCCTGCCACAGTGCCATGGTCAGTATGTGGCAGTCCTGTGGGCCATGCAGAACTGCACTGTTGTCCACCATCCACCTTCACTGGTGTGTGTGTGCCCTGTCACCTACGTCTGAGCTGTACAGCATCTGCCATTGTGTCTGTGTGCATCCATGTGTGCAGTGCCGTTCTGTCTGGTGGGTGTAATGTATGCGGTCATTGCACTGGGGCAGACCCCTCCCAGTACCCTACCATGCACACCACTAGCAGCTGCCATTGCCAGTGGCACATGCTGCAAGTGACGGCACAAGTGCACCCAGCATGTCGCCTGTCTGTGCCACCGGTATATGCCAGCTCCTGCCCATGTTACCTCTGCTGACTGCGGACATTGTGTCACTTCCCAATGTGGCCAACGTATGCCTTGGTCGGTGTCATCCTGGTGTACATTTGTCCCCTATGCACCAGTCCCTACAGCCAACATCTGGACTCTGATCACCTGTGCCCAGTGCATGCTGTGGGCACACCACACCCGTGCTGGGCAATGCTATCCCATTGACTGTTTGCCCCCGATTCACAATGCCCACCACCGGACCAACAGTGTGGGCCCATCCAGGGTCATACCACTGCTGCTGGATTTCACAGGGTACAGGAAGCACAACACATGACTACACTGTGTGATGGTATGTACTTTATTCATGGTGTACACATTCAGCGATGACTGCACTAGACACAATGCTATCATGTGAAACCCAACACACAGACATGCTCACACATACACAATCTCACACACACACACACACACACACACATGCATGCACATGTCCACACACCCACAACCCTGTGTCATGCACAGTGGCCCCATACCATGGTACTGGGCAGACATGCCATAGCCCCCACTCAGCCATCACTACACTACCCAACTAGCCACCATCTGTACCATGCAGCCGGGCATCCTACTACCATCCACCATGGCCACACTGTGCTCACACACACGTGTCAGGGGATGTGTGTTGGGCTGTGGATGTACCCCCTGTGCCTGTGGGATGTGCAGTGCCCTACTGTGCCTCCCCTGGCATTGTTCTTTGTGGCCCCTGTCTGTCCCCACAGTGGCTTTGCTGCGCCTCTGCCCTCTCAAGCCGCCATGTCTCATTGCCATGGACAGTGTCAGCTATGTTGCTGCTACACTTTGTGTGCCCCCCTCCTGTGAGGATCATCCAGCCACCTGTGTGAACTGTGCTGCTGTGGACACTGGATGCATGCCTTGCTGTGTGGGCACAGGACCTGTCACAGTGGTGGTGGGCCTGTCTGGATGTGTGATGGTGGCATGCACCTGTGGTGCTGTTCTGGTGTTGGAGGTAGCACTGACATGCATTACAGCAGGTGCATTGCTGGAGTGACCTGGGGCTGTGTCTGCCATGCTCTGTTGCTCATGTGCCTCGGACTGCATGGTTGTGCCTTGTGCTGACGCCACTGCTGGGGGTGTGGACAGGGGAGGTTGTGGCATTGGCACTAGTGTCTGTGTCTGTGTGTACGCATGTACACTTGCTGGGGGTGCCACACTCTGGGGCATGTGCTGCAGCTGTTGTAGTGGCTGCAGGGTGCAAACTAGCCATGGCCGTGGCTGTGTTGTTGCTCTGTTGCTGCACCAGCATGTGGTCCATGGCTGTTGTACAGTGTTCCATGAATGCCACCTGGCATTCAGCACAGAGCCATATGCCCTGAATTGCATCCCCCATGCTGACCATGCACACAGTGGTCTCCCTGGCGCATGCCTGCAGGCTACTGGATATGTTGGACAGGTGTACGTCAAGGCTCTGTTGTTGGTCCTGCATGGCCTACCTGATGGTTCCCAGCTCCTGCTGCACATCCCCCTGCCCAGGCAGCACAGATTTGCAGTAGTCCCCTATATAGGCTGGTGGTGACAGCTGGTCCTGTAATTCCTGCACAGCCTCATCCAGTTGCTCCTCCAGTCCACAGATACTCAAGGGACTCATGGCCCCTTCCATTGTCCCCTGTGTGGCTGGTGGCACAGGTGCGGACACATGCAGATGGGAATCAGTCATCCTTGCTGTCTCTGCAGGTGATGTGTCCCTGCTGGCATCCTCATCAGTCCCCAACTGTTGGCTGTGCCTGCTTGCTGCACTCTCCACACTGCTGTCCACCTCCTCGCCAATGGGTCTGTCACTGTCTCGAAGTCATCCAGCTCCACTACAGGGTCTGGTGTGTCAGCTGATCGGGTGCTGTGGGCTGGACTTGTGCCACTTGCTGCTGTGCTGCTTCCACTACTTGTTGCTGTGTCAGTGTTCTGGGCTGTGCCTGTGGCTCCCTGGCCATGCTGCTGCTGTCCACTTTGTCCTGCTCCCGTTGGCCCACTATCACCAGCAGCTACTGCACCTGTTGGATGGACAACATGTCAATGTGTGTACTGCAGTCCCATCTCTCATACAGCTGCCCTACTTTTGTCCCTGCTACACAGTGCCACTGTAGCCTGATGCAGCCTTGTGTCCCACTGTGCTGCTGGGTTCATCCCACCCTATGGGCACCTGTGTTTACCCTGGCATCTGTGCATATGTATACCTTCACCCCCCCATCAGCAGGCAGTGTGTCATTACCCCATGGCCTACCCCCCGGCAGCAGGCATAATATCCTTGCACAGGCCCCCCCAGCAACAGGAGACACAGCATCACCCTAGGCCCCCACAAGCAGCAGGCAACATACCATTGCACAACCCCCACCAACAGGACACAAAGCATCACCTAGGCACCCCACAAGCAGCAGGCAACATACCATTGTACAGCCCCCACCAGCAGGACACAAAGCATCACCCTAGGCATCCCACCCACAAGCAGCAGGCAACATACTGTTGCACAGCCCCCCACCAGCAGGACACAAAGCATCACCCTAGACCCCACCCACTGGCTGCAAGCAACATACCATTCCATAGGACCCACCAGCAGCAAGACACAAAGCATCAGCCTAGGTACCCCCCACAGGCAGCAGGCAACATACCATTGCACAGCCCCACCAAGCAGCAGGGTACACAGCAGTGCCTAGGCTCCCCCCCCCCCACAGCAGGCAGAAGGCACATATCATTGCACAGGCACCCCACCACCCTGTGGCAGTGGGCTACATGTCCTTAACCCATTCCCCCCCAATTCAGGTGGTAACACTGCAGTGGCCATGTTCCACCTGTCACATGCATTGCTACCTGTTGTCCCTAACTGTGCTTGCTTGACATCTGTAGGTGTCCAGGTCTGTGTCCCCGCTGATGCTTTGCTGGCTCAGGTGTGTGGCTATTCTCCTCTCCAGGCTGGTGAGTGGCTTCTGCTGGGTGGGTCTGCCCCCTGTGCCCTGGGCGCAGCATCTGTTTTGTGCCAGCTTCCTCTTCACTAGGCACTTCAGGTCATTATACTTTTGGAGATCATGCACTGTGCTCCTCTGTGGTGCTACAGCATTGATCTTGTGTGTGACTCTGTTCCATGCTTTCCTTCTTTTCTCCCTCTTCTTTTTCTCCCCTCCATGGCTCATGAGTAAGGCATGGTGTTTGTCAATCTCTTCCACCAGGATCTCTGCTTCATCATGGCTGAAGTTCTTTTTGTGCCTCTGCCTCTCTGTTGCTGTTTCTGCCATATCTCTGTTGCCTTCTCCAGTTGTGTATCTTCCGCCTGTCTTGCGTGTTGCACCCTTTTATATTGCTTATGTTGTGGGTCATGACATGCACATTTCTGACTGGCGTAGGACTTGCATGTTTTAGAATCTGGCGTATATCGCATGTTGCAATTGCTATGGTATGGTTTGCGCATTTGCGTTATTTGCATCTGGCATATCTGCCCTTCTAGAATCGGGCCCCAAGACTTTGCAAAACTAGTTTGTAACAGCATTCCCCATATTTATTGTGACCTATCGGACAGGAAAGCACCTTTGTATCTCTAAAAGAATATTTAATGTTTGATCTCTTGCTGTTACTAGATTTCTAAGTGGATGAGTCATTTTAGAATTCAGTATTATAAAACACCTTGTTAGCCAGTTTATCTGTCCTTTAACTTCTGGGTTAGGCCACTTCAATGCCTTATAGACCAAACAGTGATCAGTTCCGTATTGACTCATGCTCGCGCATCTAGGCAATCTAAAGTATGCTTGGTGAAGTTTCTTTAAAGCAGTTTTTAGGGCATTTCTATATACCAGCTCTCCATAAGTCAAAACTGGGAGGAGTAACTGCTAGGTTAATTTCTCTGTGGTCTTTTTGGTTAAGCAATTAGACAATCTTCTAAGCAGTCATATCTTCTGACTGATTTTCTTTACAGTTATGTTAATATGATCTACATAAGATAGTTTCCTGTCCACCACTATACCACGATATGTGTAAATCTCAATGCTAGTTAATTTTTTTACCATTCATGAAAGTAATCTGTAATTTTCATCTTCTTTGCCCTTAGGTCCATTTTGAAAATAAATGCATTGTGTTTTCTTTGAGTTCATCAAAAGGCCCGAGTCCTGGAATCACTTCTTCATATTATGTATATCTTTCTGGAGCTTCTGTTAGAATGTCCCTCGGCTGCACATAGACAACATCAGAACCGTATCATCCATGTACAATCAAACCTCACTCTTCTTTATTATCTCTGGAAGTCTATTTACAAACACATTGAATAGTAATGGTCCCAGAATTGAGCCCTGTGGAACCCCGCTTCATGTTTTCTTCAGGTGTGAGTCCACAGTGCCCAGAGTTACATACAGCATACAGCCTGTCAAGTAAGATTTAAACCATGTCAGAGGTTCATGGTGAACTCTAATTTCACATAACCTTTGTAATAATAATTTAAGGTCTACTAAATCAAACGCTTTACTAGGGCCATGTTCATGGACCTACCTGTTCTAAAACCATGTTCATTATGTACAAGCAATTCAGATTGTTATAGATATTGATATAATTGCCTATGAACTAGTTTTTCTGTAGAAATGCTGACGTCAGTGATGAAAGCAGCCAGCATGACTGACATTTCCACATGTTGGCAGAATGACTTCAGATCTATTCTATCTACCATGGGTGTGACTCATAGGCTTAACAGCCCCTCTGTTGACCTGATCTTTCTGTATTTCAGCATGACTTTGGGTAGTGTTCAGAACCCCAGGATGGCACCAGGGACTGCCTTAAATACAGAGGGCCCGATTCACAAAAGGGGCTTAGATTGGTGCAAGCTGTGGCAAACGGCAGCTTGCACCAAAGCCTGGTACGCCAGGGATTCTGCACCAGATTCAGGTACAGGAGGGGTCCCAACTCCTAAGTCCCCACTCTTGTAGAAATCACTCCCATGTGACAAATTCCTAGTGCATGGGAGGGGTAAGCGGTAAGGACCTGTCAAAGAAAAGCATCCTTGTCCCCTTTCCTTGTGGTCTAGCAGCCCTCCCTCCCTGATCCCCAATATCACCCGAGATTATTAAATATATTATTCGCCCTCTCCTGGTGGTCTAGTGGCTGCCCACCCTAGCAGGTAGTTCCCTCCTTGCACCCCCATCCCGTAATGCTGCTGGCGACTAGCACAGTCCACGTCTGACCTCTGCTTCCAGCCACCAGACTGATCTGTCAGTGAGTTACTGTATAGTGTATGTGCTCATGCATATTCATGAGTGTGTACACTATATAGTAGACACACACTGCTAGATCAGTCTGGTGGCTGGCCACATAGGTGAGAGGTGGGCTGTGCCTGCAGCCGGTTGCTGGCTGTGTTACAAATTGGGGGGGCAGGGCGGCACTGCCTGCTAGGGAGGGGGGCCACTAGACCACCAGGACAGGGCACATAACATATTATTATATTCTCGGGTGATATTGGGGATTGGGGAAGGGGGCCACTAGACCACCAGGACGGGGCACATAGCATATTATTATACTCTCAGGTGATATTGGAGATCAGAGCAGGGGGCCACTTGACCACCAGGACAGGGCAATTAAAATATTATTATACTTTCTCATGATATCGGGGATCAAGGAGGAGGGCCACTAGACCACCAAGACAGGGCAATTAAAATATTATTATACTCTTGGGTGGTATCAGGGATTGGAGGGGGACTACTGGACCACCAGGATGGGTCAGTTATATCTTATCATATCAACTGGTGATATGGGGGATCAGGGGACAGTGGCACATTGCCACATATTGCCCAGCTGTCCCAGAGGGACAAATTATAAGTACCCTCGGACTAGCCCTGGCTGGTCTAACAGTACATGGCAATGTGCCCTTGTGTGTAGTTTTGTGAATCAGATTTTAGGGGATGTGGCAGCTTGCATAATACTTATGCCTCCTAGTGCTATGCTGCAGCCAGTTTCATATTGCAAGGCTGGTACTAGCCCCCTTTGGCACAGGCAGCCTGATTTTAATGCAGGCTGCCTTTCTGAATAGCTTCAGGAGCATCTTTTGGAACAAGGTGCCACTTGCATCATTTATGTTTGATGGCAGGCACCTTGCATCCTTCTGGGGGCTTTGTGAATAGGGCCCAGGGATTCTTCCCAGGACCTTCTTGTTATATATTTCTTTAATTTGATTTTCAAAAACATTCATAGCCACAATGGAAGTATTAATTGCCACAGATAGTCCAGCAAAAAGATTAGTCTTTGGCATTGATTTTGCAGTCTGGCTGGATTCCTGTGTTTGCATGTGTAGTGTCAGTGGTTCAGCAGGTTGCACACTCACCTCTAGGGCCAGAAGATCAGAAGGTTGTGAGTTCTACCTCCACACAAGAACCTTGGTGTAAAATACCAATACTGACACTGTAGTGCAGCACGAGGGGGGTGCTGCACTCCCAAAGTGCTGCTTTTGAAAGGGGCATTCAACCGTGGTCCCATCTACCTGTTCTGGTGGTTGTTCAGGTGGATGTTAAAGATCCAAGGGCACCTCTCAAAAAGAGTTAGAAACTTTTCCCAGTATCCTGGCCAAAGTTTGCCCATTTACTGAAAATACCACCTACAGCATACTATGGTTCCTTATCAGTTAATTTCCATTTGTATCCTGATCCACCCCAAACTTTTTTCTGATTAATGTGGGAGGAGCATGAGATGGCTCTATCATGCTGTAACAAGACACACTAGTTTGGGACCTGCATCAACCAGCAGAACAAGTCTGTGTAGTGGAGAACAAAAGATACGCATTGCCTTTATTAAGGACTAGAAGAACAGAAGGTATTTAATGCCTTCAAAATGCCTTAAAAATGCTTTGGAACAAATGATTATCAGAGCCACTTGGGGCCTCAGAAGGAGACCTAGACACACATTCTAATTTACTGTAAGAGCCACATGTTTTTCTTAAACATTTTGTATATGTATAGTTCATATGTAATTTGTCTTTAGTAGTTTCAAAACTTTGAAAGCATTGGTGTTAGTAATGCATTTAGAAATACATTTTTTAATTGTCTTTACAGTTAAACATGCAGTTTCATGTCAGGGTACATTTTTGGGGGGAGGGGGTTCAAATTATTTTAATCATGGGCTCCGTACTTGGTGAACACAGACTGATAATAAAGTGTGTTTTTTCTTTTAGGTTTGAGATGTATTTAAAACACTGAACAAGAAAACAATTGGTGATTTTAAAAGCCATTCTGATCAGAGCTGACATTAAAAAAATCTTCACTGTATTTTTTTATATTATCATGGACACTAGGAACAGGATGTCAACATTTACTCCATGAAACCTGTTGTTCAGTTTTTTTGTTTAATTGTATCTTGTCCCTGGCAATCTTCCCAGAGTACAGTTTGTCAGGGCACATTTTTGGGGGGAGGGGTTGAAATTGTTTTAATCATGAAGCGTTGGTGTTAGTAATGCATTTAGAAATAACATGTTTAAATGTCTTTACAGTTAAACATGCAATTTCATGTCAGAATACATTTTCGGGGGGAGTGGTTCAAATTACTTTAATCATGGGCTCAGTACTTGGTAAACAGATTTTGATGATAAAGTGTATTTTTTTCTTTCAAGTTTGAGAAGTATGTATTATATATAAGTGTATCCATGTTGTTAATGGGACTGGGGAATGAATAATGGATAAGTAGGCAGGAAGGTTAAGGAGGCAGTATAACACAGTGGTTTAAGGTTTTTGAGCTACACATTTGGAGAACTGTGTTTGAATCCCACAGCCCCCATTTGCATACTGTGTGACTCTGAGCAAATCACTTAACTTCCTTGGGCTCCCAGGTCGCACCTGTAAACACGCTTTCAGCTTACTGTGTCTCTCCTGGTAAAAAAAAAGTGCCTAGAATTATTTTTTAATATAGTTGAGTTTATAAGTGGCAAGTAGATAGGGGATGGTGTTTTGAATGTGGCAGTAGGATTTAGCATGTGCACTGCTTTAAAATAATTTCACAGCAGCAGAGCTGTGTTACTGTTCTTATCCAGTGAGCATAAATGGCAACAGTCACACAGTTATTTCAGCTACACATTTGATTCCATATTACAATGGTTCACTGCACTACACATTTAGTGTATCACACTTCTTCAAATAATGAACTAAATATTCTCCAAATGAAATAATGCACACATACATATTTTATACCTTATTAAAAAAGATACTCCACATTTGTAACAAAAACAAACAAAAAATAAATAAATAAAAATCATGTCACAGAGCAAAATCAGCCCTAACTCCCAGTTCCTTCTAGTAGAATGATGGTACCTACAATTACAGTTTAGCAAATACTTGAACGCTGAGTAGGTGTTCTATAAGAAAACAGCTACAGTCTTTACTATTTACAGCATTGATGATCTGAGACAATTTCTGTGCTTTTTATCGTCGTGAGTAGTTTAATGAAATAACATTTTAAAATGAAAACACTACTGCTAGCTGGACCTGACACACACCGAAAACACAAATAATGAATTAGAGCTATTTAGCAGCTGTTTTCTTACATAAATCCAGTCTTGATAATTTTTTTTTTAGCAGTTCTATAAGATTTATGTCTCTCTGAAATAAGAGTGCATAGCATAGAAATGAATGTCTGCATGAAAAGTGGGCATGACAGTGGCATGCAAGACTGAAGTCTAAATTGTTTCTTGGCCATGCTGGGATCTAAAGTTTAACAGTAATGTGTGAAGAGAATAAAGCCTTGTTTTTTTGTATTTGAATACATTTAGTGCTTTTAAGTTAAAAGATATAAATATATATACATATATATATATATATATATATATATATATATATATATATATATATATATATATATATATATATATACCTAGCATCATGGGCACCTGAAAAGAAAGAATATACTACTAAAATAAATGCTGTTCTGATATTTTATTTATTTATTTGTGAGATTTTAAGTGTAGTTTTGCTGGTCACAGACACATCAACAGTTAAGTTTAGCAGATACATGAGAGCTAACTAACTGGGGCTTCTATAAGACAACAGCTACTAAATAGCTCTAATTCACTCTTTTTGTTTTCTATGTGCATCAGGTCTAGCTAGCAGGAGAGTTTTAATTGTAAAAGTTTAAATTTTTTAAAACTACAGTATACACAACCATAAAAGCACAGAAACTGCTCAGATCATCAATGCTATAATTAATAAAGACTCTAGCTGTTTTCTTACAGAAACCGCACTCAGTTAGATTTCAAATATTTGCTAAACTGTAAATGTAGGTATCAGCATTTAGTGCTAATTTTCCTTTGTGACAATATTTCCTTTTTTTTTTGTAGTGGCTGTGGGACTCAAACCTAGATCTCTAGATTTGCAGTGAAGAGTATTAAACCACTGTGCTATACTGCATCCCTAGTTATGGCAGTCATCTATTTTATGGTTCATGATGTTGGTGTAGTAAGCATACCAACATACTAACATACAAAAATGCCAGCAGAATAGGCCTAGTGGGCTTTTGTGTCTGCTTGTTTGGTCAGTCCCCACCCTGGGAGCTGATCTTGTTGCCCCCCCCGCCCTCTCGGGCTTCTCCCTTCTCAGTCCAGGGGAGAGCGAGCTAGCTAACTGGGGTTTCTGTAAGACAACAGCTACTAAATAGCTGTAATTCGCTATTTTTGTTTTCTATGTGTGTCAGGTCTAGCTAGCAGGAGTTTTTCAATTTTAAAACTTTTAATTTTATCAAACTATACATAACCATAAAAGCACAGAAACTGCCCAGATAATCAATGCTATAATTAATAAAAACTCTAGCTGTTTTCTTACAGAAACCCAACTCAGTTAGATTTAAAGTATTTACTAAGCTATAAATGTAGACATCAGCATTCTATGAGCAGTCCGTGCTAATCTGATCTGTAAGAAAATTGTCATTTTTTTTGTGGGAGCTGTGGGATTCAAATCCAAATCTCCAGATTTGTAATTAATAGCCTTAAACCACTGTACTATACTGCCTCCCTAGTTATGGCAGTCATCTGTTTTATGGTTCATGAGGTTGGTGTAGTAAGCATACCAACAAACTAACATACACAAATGACAGAGACTAGGCCTACTGGGCTTTTATGTCTGCTCATTTGGTCATTCTCCACCCTGGAGCTGACCTTGCTGCCCCCCCACCCTCTCAGACTTTTCCCTTCCCAGTCTTGTGTGTTCCCACTTCATTGGACTTTGCTTCCACAACACTCCCCTGTACCTGTCCCACCCCCTCTTGAACCCCTCTGCAGTCTCTGCCTTCACCAGTCCCCTGGGCAGCACATTCCATGGTTCTACCACCCTCTCACTGAAGTAGCACCTTCTCCTTTCTCCCCTGAGTATCCCCCCTCCAGCTTCCACCCATGCGCTCTAGTTGCCCCCCCTTCCTTTGGAGCACCGTGACTTTGCCACCCTGTTTACCCCTTTCATGTACTTGAAGACTCTCTATCATCTCCCCCCATCCCTTCTCTCTTCCAACATGTATATATTCAGCTCTTCGAGCCTCTCTCCTTAGATCCTTTCCCCCAAGCCCCAGATAATTTTGGTTGCCTTTCTCTGGACCCTCTCAAGGAGTTCAATGTTTCTTTTTTAAGTGTGGCCTCCAAAACTGCATGCAGTACTAGAGGTGTGGACTCACCAAGCAGTTATACAGTGGAAGTATCACTTTCCTCCTTCTGGAGTGATCCTCCCTAGTGATGCATCCCAGAATCGTGGCCTTGGCCACTACCCTCCTACAAGTCTCTGAGTTGTTCATCTTGACATCCACCACAACCCCCAGGTCCCTGTCAGCCATACAACCATAGCAGCAGTACATTGCAAAGCAGATATAAAATGACAATAAGCGGGTCATGCAACAGATGTGCTGAGCAGTTACTGAAGCAAGAAATATATAGCTGTCATTTTTTACATCCTGTGCTTTTGAACCTGTGATGCCAAATGGCACAGTCACTGTGCAAAATCTCCTTTCAGCTAATGAGCTAATAGTGTCACTGTTCATGTGGTGGGGTCACAAAAGGCCCATGCTGAAAACTTGGAGTGAAAATACCAAGAAACACCCAGGGCATTAGGGTTTCTAACTATAACAACCTGCACTGTAGGGACTAACAGGCATCAGGGTGTGACTTGAGATTGCCAACAGTAATGCCCATGCCTTTCCACCCCACCCCCACCCTACAGCCAGTGACAGGTATTGAGGTGTGCCTTTGACTCTTCAGCCCCAAAGTTAACTCCATTCTCTTATACTGTATCCATTTCAGCATATTTCTGTATCGAATCGGGTGAGTGTAACGTTTGAAAACCGCAAGGTACACCTAGACTCTTTTCTGTGTCTGCAGGGTAGGGTGAGGTGAAATGGCATGAGCGTTATGGCCAATGACCCAAAGGCACACCCCAATGACTGTCCATCTCTGCGGAGTGGAGGTGGGGTTGGTGTCACTTTAATACTTCACTGCCATTCCTATTCTGCCTGTCTGTGTCTCTTGCTCTCTATCTATATGTCTATGTAATTATCTATCTTTCTATTAATTGTATGTATCGCTATTTTTACCTATTTCTAAAACAAACCTGCATATCACATTTGCCTGCACTCTGAGCACATACTTATGAAACTGTGCATATTTGTACTCCACTTCTGCGTATACCTGATAATTTCCTAATATTCCCATTATCACATGTATAACTACCTTGCCCTTATCAAAAGTGCCACCGTCTGAAAGTTAATATCACATTTTCTCTAACAGTCCTTCATCATTTCACCTGACTTCCTGACATCAACACATTACTTAAATATAACTTCTTTTGTGTTTTTTTTTGTTTTCCAATTGTTTAACCAGGTGAGACACACTAAGCTGAATGCTTGTTTACAGGTGCAACCTGGGAGCACAGGGAAGTTAAGTGACTTGCTCAGGATCACACAGTATGCAAGTGGGGGCTGTGGGATTCAAACCCAGATCTCCAGATTTGCAGCTCAGAGCCTTAAACCACTGCACTATACTGCCTCTCTGAGGTGAACTTACATCACCTCATGGACAAAAACCCTGTTTCTCTTAAAAAATTAAAAACAAATGTGTAAATAATCCCAAGGCTGAATATATGCCAGCCACTACTTTTTCATGTACTGTCACCTTCTGTACCATCATGGGGATTTTCATATGTTTCCCTTGATGCTTTGCATTATTGGTATATGTGCAATTGTGTTTTCTTTAAAATTTGTCTGTCTGGCCAATATCATCTGGGATAACACATACATCAGTGGCATTTGATCTGGGGTTCTTTTGTAAGCTTCCTATGCCTTCAATTAAAATGTACACCTCCATATATATTTTTCTAATAATGTGTATGACTTCCTTAGAACAGAAACTAAAACAAATCTTGCTGCTTACAAATCATTGTGTGGTTTCTCCATACCTCCTTAACAATTTCACAAATTCGCTAACTTCATTATGCAGCCATGGTGGATCTGACCAGAATTTGTTTGTTGTTGTATTGTATCATTAGTGACTTTTGTGTTGGTAAGGTACTAGTGTGTCATAAATAAGGGTAATTAGAAGTCAGAAGGCAGGCACCAAGTTAGCCAGGTCTAGGTGTGAACTGTTAGTGGCTTACTGGATGTATTAGCAGAGTCAGACAGCAAAAATTCCCATACCCAATGGCTCCACCTTACGGGGTAGGAAAGTGACCAAGCCAGCTGCCACACCTCATTCTACTCGGATTGGGTTATGTAATGCCAGGTTGATGAGGAACAAGACTGCTATAATAGTGGACTTGATTTCCTCAGTTGACCTGGCTTGCATCACAGAGACCTGGTTGGGCCAGGTTGCTGCCTCTATTATGGACGAGGTGGTGCCACCTGGGTACTCTATGATATATACTCTGAGGGAGGAGTATACTCCGAGGGAGGACAGCAGGGGTGGGGGAGTGGCCATTTGTTTTAAATCTAACCTGAACCTCACAGTGTTATCTGTAGATCCAACACAGTCCTTTGAGTGTGTGGCTGCCTGAGGTGGCATTGGGGTGGGCTTCAGAATCCTCCTGCTCTACTGCCCCCCGGGAATGAATGTGGACTTTTTGAGAGAACTTGAAGAGCTAGTTGCTGGCCTAATGTTGGAATAAAGCAGATGGTTGATTCTGGGGGATTTCAATGTTTGGGTCGATGATGGGCTCTCGAAATTTGGGAACGATCTCTTTTGGAGTATGAAGAATCTGGGCCTAACACAGAATGTGACATCAGCAATGAACATGGGTGTCCACACACTGGACTTGTTTTTTTCTGCAGGTTTTGATATCTTTGACCTCATTATTGATCCGGTGGTTTGGTCTGATCATAACACCGTGGAGTTCAAATTTAGGTCCCCCCCCCAACTGGTTCTGCCCGGTGGAGATCGTCCGGTACCACTCATTAAGAGGAGTTTCCTTGGGACAGTCTGCGGTACTGGACCTATTGAGTGTTTTGGCAGTTTTTGTTACTGGGACGGAGGAAGCAGTGGCAACTTATAATGTGGCTGTTACTATGGCCTTTGACTCAATCATGCCCGTTCATGTCTGCTCCTTATCTACTCTCCAGGAACCTCCTTGATTCGATGAGGATCTCTGGAAGTTAAAGATTAAGGGGCAGAGGTTGGAGAGATGATGGAGGAGATCTGGTTCGATGGGGGACAAATTGGTTCTGAAGTCACATTATGCTGACTATCAGGCAGCACTCTCCAGGAGAAAGGCAGAATATCTGTCTAGGGAGATTGCTGTGGTGAGGAGTAGACCATGCCCAGCTCTTCCACATGGCAGACAGGCTTTTACATCTGACTTGTCTCTGTCGGGGGAGCAAGTTCAAGCACTAGGTGTGAGGAGCTGGCTCTATACTTCACCGACAAGTTGTCGACCATCAGGACTGAGGTCTCCTCAGGTATCTCTCGAAAGGGAAGCAGTGTTCAGCCTGAGTTGTGCTAAAACATTCCTCCTACCTGGGATGAGTTTGAGCTGATTGGGGTGGAGGAGGTAGTGGGGATTGTCTCAAAGCTATGACCAACACAGTGTGATCTGGACCGAGGTCCGACTCCCCTTCTGGTTGGATGTCTGGAACTGATTGGACCTGTGGTTGCTGAGATTGTCTGGAGTAACTTGAGGAGTGAGGTCTTTCCATTGTCCTTGAGAGAAGCCTTGGTTAGACCCCTTTTGAAAAAAGCCCTCTTTGGACCCGGACAGGCTCAGCAACTACAGACAGGATTTCAAACCTTCCATTTTTAGGAAAGGTTATAGAAAAGGTGGTGGCTGTGCAGCTTGAGCGACATCTCACTTACTTCTTCAGCTATGAGCCTTTCTAGTCTGGATTCCAGGCAGGGCATAGCATGGAGACGGCCCTAGTAAGGAAGCTGAATGATCTCCTGATGGCGAGGGACAGGAGACCCCATATCATCTTGGTTCTCTCATGCCAGAATTTGCATGCTTATGTTCAAAAATGTTCAAAGGTTCACCTTTACTATTTGACTACAGGCCATTACAAAGTAAAAACAATACATACAATAAATTTATATTGTAACTTGCAACAACATTATAACTAGGCAAATAAACCTGTACATAGAGTTTGTCAGAACAAAGTAACATCCTTAAAAGCCTAAATTTACAGTTAACAATCTTTGTGTGGTCACTATCATATTAATAAATGCCCTAATTTGCACATACTTAATCATTTAATCACGTTTTTTAATTCATAAGTGCATTGTTGCTAAGTCACCATATACTTTGTGTATGACCCCATAGTCAGAAGAATTCAATAGAGTATAAATGACCTGGTTAGGGGGAAGGCAAGGCCACCCTATATAGAGTTGAGCCGTTCCTGCCTGCTTTTGGAATATATGAGGCATAATAATGTGACACACACTTTAAGTCATCTTTGCAATAATAGCCACATTTACAGTATGGACTAGAGACACCCAATTTATTTTGATTAAAATGGCTATAGTTTGCACTAAATAATTTCATCCAGTTCTAGTGTAGTGCAGCTTTTCTCTGGATTTGATAAAATTCTAAGGTAAGGTTCCAACTGATGTATCATTTTCAACTGATTATACCATCTAAAATGCTTCAGAATCATCAGATGCTGAAAGTCCTTCACTATTGCTGTATCCCTGGTCCTTTTTTTAATTTGGAAGGTAATTTCTTCCATTGGTTTGAAATAGATTTCAGATAATAAATGACCCAACCCCATGGGAATAAACCGTTTTTGATTAATTGAATAGATGGAAAGACAAACCCTCTTGTTGAATATGTCATTTCCTCCTCTATGCAATGTCTGGTTAAGCATGAATCTGCCAACTGAAAAAGAGCAAAGAAAAATGATAATTGCCTTTCAAGAATCAATGTCTCTAATGAATACTGTTCAAGTCAAGCCTCAGTAGTTCAGCAAGAGCTGACTGGGGTGCCATAAGCAAGTGGAGATATAATTTAGAATAATTTCAAGAGGTTTAATCTCAATAGAAGGCCATATCTCTTCTGCATAGAGTATGCTATTTTTATGTTGGCTCGCGCTTTCGCAGCCAACATATTGCAGTAGTAGCAGATTTGGAGGTGCGGTCACTATGGGCGAATGCAGGGCATGCATCAGTAGGTGCGTCCCTCATTCCCCAATTAGGCAGCTGCAGGCACTGACACCAGCAACATGTAAACTGGCCACCAGATCAAAGAAAAGGTCCGCTGCAATGAGAACCAAGCTTCTTACACAGTGGCATGCCTTTCCTGGTGACCAGTTTACAAAACATGGCAGCATGCCGCTGCAGAGTGCCCCAACTCACTTCATTTGCTGATGGGGGAGCCCACTCACTGTCGGCATAATGCAACTTCCCCCATTTAATGTGTGTGCTGATGGGGTGCCCAATCCCCCCTCAGCATAATGTCCCCCGTTCCCAGTTTAATTTGCAGATGGGGGAGTCCACTCCCTGGTGGCATAATGCCCCCCCATTTGTGGTATGCTGAAGGGGGTGCTCAATCCCCCATCAGCTACAGAAGCCCCCCCAAAAAAAAACACTCAGGTGGCATGCTGGGAGCCCACCCTAGTGTGCCAGATGCCCCTTTTAATGAAAAAACATCCCACAATGTTTTTTATTTTTTTGCATCTGCAAAGCAGAAAATGGTCCCTTTTCAACTCCAGTGGCCCTTCCACAACCCATGCCCACCATCTGTGCACCCTGCCTCCCCACACCCTCCTCACCCGATACTTACCTCCAGAGCATGGTACAAAGATCTTCGGTGGACCAGGAACATGTCTGCACTCTTCACAGCCAACCACAAACTGAAGAAATGCCGGTAAGCTGTATAATGGCATAAATAGGTTTTTTTTCAACTGTGGTGCATATCTCGGGAATTTTGGGGAATTTTGGCACCAAATTTTCAACATGGGGTTATTGGGACCACTCCTCATGAATTCAGTCACTGTGATGGCATTATTTGGTCCCGAAAGGTGATTTCGCAGTCACTGCATGGAATCACCTTTCGGGACTGATTAACAAAATGACAGTGCCACTGTTCATGAGGTGGGCTCTCAAAAAGCCTATGTTGCAAATTTGGTGAAAAAATCCCAAAATGGCTGTTTTACGAGCGTGCGTTGTGCAGTTTCCATGCACTCTTGTAACTTTGTGAATTTGTAATATTTTCACTTCAGATTTTCAAAATTGCCATTTTCCCACACCTCCTTATGAACAGTACTGTTGTCATTTTCACATCCTGCCCAAAATGTGTTTTCACCTGTGGCGCAGAATGGCATGGTCACTGTGGGAAATCAACTTTTGGGGCAGACTAACAAAATCACAGTGCCACTGTTCATGAGGGGAGGTCCCAAAATGCCTGTTTTGAAAATGTGTCTCTTGAGGGTAGGGGTGAGGTTGGCATCAGTTCAATACTTCACTGCCATTCCTATTATGCATCTCTAACCTCTGCACTACCAATGCCAATGCCAGCAAGACAACATTCGGCATTGACAAATGCTTCTTAATTTTGGCATTAATCACTTTTTATGCTCCCACTACTGTGCCCTTACCTTGGCATAGATTGAAGCTTTTGAAAGCATTGGAGGCTATTTTCATTTTATCCTGTAGGTTTAGAAGATGTGATTTCCATTAAAAGCTTTCCATGTGTGTAACACCTAGATAATCATAGTATTTTTCAGTATTGATTTTCTCATCATCGATATGAAGACTTGAGATTTTTTTACTCCATTTTGGTTTTTCCCTTGTTGCAGCTGCAGCACCTCCATGGTGCAAGGAACACCCTCCAGCCCAAAGACTCACCCATCAGACATTCCCCCTAGCACTCCTGGGGTGTGACCACAGACGTGGTCAGGAAGCAGCTGCAGCATCTCCGTGGCACAAGGAACACCATCCGGCCCAAAGACTCACCAATCAGGTACGGATCTCTGCTCTTAGCCACGGCTTCCCACACGCTCAGGACTGCTGCAGTGACTCCAGGGCTTCAAATTCAGGCACCGTTCAGGGTTAGGCTCTAATTGGCTACCTGTCTGCCTAGAGCCTCCTGACTGGCCAAGTTGTACGCCTCGGCTATCTTTCAAGAACTCAGTTGCGATTTTTAATGATCTTGCTTGCTGCATCAGTCAGGATGAGCTCGTAGCCTGCAGCTCTCAGTTATTTTTTGCCCGACCCCCCCTGCCCCTCCACAGGCCACATTTAAATGCTCTCTGTCTCTGCCTAGTATCCCTAGATCTCTATTATTGGCTAACATTCTTTATATTCATTTGTGCCTGACGCTGTTCATCTTATGTGTCCTGTGTTTTTGCTTTGTCAGCCAGAATTCTACTAGGTCAGACTGTGGCTCCTATAGTTCATTGTCCTGCCTGAATATATGCTACCTTGTTGATCAGTTTGTATGTGATGTACAACCTCCATCCTTGCAGTCAGCATATCATACATTATGGCATGAAGGAACTATTACAGAACTGTCCCTTAGGGGCACATCCCTCTCTGCCTTTATTCACCAACCTCCCTGGCTGCTCCCTGCCAAGATGCTTTTATATGCTGTCCTAGACCAGCATGGAGTGAGCCCTAGGGCTCCACAAGTCTCTTCCTATGAATCTCACTCACACAGATGAACTAAACAGTCTACATTTATAGCATATTTATGCAGAAAGCCTGTTATTACTTCTGCTGTACTCAGGCAATGTTGAGCTTAATCCAGGCCCTCCTGCAGTTTTAGCAGCTCCTGTTGACCTTTGCAGCATGAAGGGGTTACGTTTCTTGCACGTCAATGTGTGTAGTTTATTAAAAAAAATATCTTCAGTGCAGACCTGGGCTTCTCATACAGCTCCTGACATGCTGGTCATCACAGAAACTTGGCTTAGACCAGTAACCAAAAACTTGGAAGTATACATTCCCTACTACTCTTTGTTCAGGGCTGATATTCAGACTAGAGGTGGTGGTGTAGCCATATACATTAAGGAAAAACCTTACTGTTTCCCTTGTTGACTCCATCTCGGTCAAAAATGAATTTTAAACTCTCTCCTTAAAAACTGACACTGGAAATGGTGCCTCAATCTGTGTAACAGGTTGCTATAGGCCTCCGTCGGCTGGTCTGCTTCTGATGAAACATCTTGAGAATATCTTGGGTTTAGTTGCCTCAGAGCACATTATATTAGGTGACTTCAACTTACATTGGTTTACTAGCACCTCTACTCCCCTAAAAACGATCTGTGACTCCTTCAGACTGTCCCTGCTGATTAACAAGGCTACTCGGCTTACTAAAAATAACCCTATCAAAAGCACATTTTTAGATGTTATTTTAGTTAGCAAAAATCACCTATTTTCTCATGCCGGCGTCTTCTTCGCAGATATCAGTGACCACTGCTTCATTGCATGTCTAAGGTCCACCGGCAAAATTACAGTGATTCCCAATTTTACTATTAAAAGACGTACTTGTAACTTTGATTCTTGGGGGTATATTTCAGAGCTAAGGGATTCTCTGCAATGGAAGGATTTTATTTAGCTAGTCATTGACTGCAGCATATGACGCCTTCTCTGAAATTGTGCTAGGGGCCATAAACAAATTTGCTACATTGGTGAAAGTCCGTACCAGGGGAAAAAACTACTGATGGTTCATGGAGGATTTGAAGGGTGCCCTGAGGAGCAGGGATATGCTTTGGAAAATTGCCAGGAAATCCAATCTCCCTAAGGATTGGTTTCTATTCAGAAGGACAAGGAATTATTGCACCAAGTTGACTAAAGATGCAAAAGCACATTTGTACGGTATACAGCTAGAGCTAGCTTCCAGTTGTTCCTCTAAATTCTGGAACACTATCAAAGTGATTGAAGGACGTTCTTCCGGAAACCGTCTTCCTGCCAATATTATAGTTGGTGACTCTGTAGTCTCTGATAGGCTTTCCATCCTTGACACTTTGAATAATCATTTTGCTACTGCTGGTCTGGCCTTTGACTCTTCTCCTGCCTGCTCTCTCCGTTACCAGCTGGCAGAGGACACTCTAGAAAAACCTGTCTGCAGCCCATCATTCTCACTCCAGCCAACACCCTGAAAGAAGTCGAAGAATTCCTCCTACAGTTAGACTGCAAAAAAAGCACTGGGGCTGACCTTATTGACCCGTACTTCTTAAAGGTCGGTTACCGGGTCCTTGCACTTCCAATTACACACCTCTTTAATCTATCTCTGTCTCAGAGTGAACTCCTGCCCATTTGGAAAACTGCGCTTGTGGTTCTGTTGTTCAAATCAGGTGATCCTATGGATCTTAACAATTACAGGCCAATCTCGTTACTCCCAATTCTGTCCAAGATGCTGGAGAAAATAGTGAGCGTCCAATCACGAAACTATCTGAAATCTGAAAACCTGCTTAATCCCTTACAGTCTGGCTGTATAGTACAATGTCTGCCCTTGCTAAAGTGACCAATGACTGACTAACAGAGCTAGATAATGAGAATTTTATCTGTGCAGTGTTTTTGGATTTAAGAAAAGCATTTGATACCACAGACCATAACCTGCTTCTTTCTTCCCTTCGGAATATGGGCCTAGATGTCCTCTCTTTAAGATGGTTCTCAAACTATCTCTTTGATCAATTTCAGCAAGTAAAGGCTGAGGGAGAATTCTCTCCTTTAAAACCCTTGCTGAGGGGTGTATCCCAAGGTTCCATTCTGGGACCCTTGCTGTTAGCTATCTACATCAACAATATTGACGTGACCATAAATGAAGCAAAAATACATCTATTTTCAGACAACACAGTACTTTACATCAGAAGCCCTTCCCCTGTAACTGCACAGAAAACCCTTCAAAGCGAATTCAATTTGTTGCAACTTCAACTACTAAACCAGAAGTTACTGCTTAATGCTAAAAAAAACTAAAGCATTGCTCCTATCATCCTTTTCACATGCATCAAATCCTTCTGCCGATGGAACACTTCTACCTATCACCACCATCCTTGGTGAGCAGCTGGACTATGTAACTAAACTTAAGTACTTGGGTGTATGGATAGACAATAAACTCACCTTTACTGATCACATTGAAGAGCTGATAAAGAAACTTAGGCAGAGACTTGGTCTTTTCTTTAGGATAAAAAACGTACTCACTAGAGATGCCAAGCTGAAGTTGGTCCAAACCACCTTTCTCTCTCTATTGGACTATGCTGACTTACTATATGTATATAACAGTGTCAGTGGCTCAGTAGGTAGCACACTCGCCTCTGAGGCCGGGAGATCAGAGGGCTGTGGGTTCAGTTCCCACATCTGGCACTTGGGTTAATATCCCAGTACTGACACTGTAGAGCAGCATGAGAGGGGTGCTGCACTTCTGAGGTGCCGTCTTTCGGGTGAGACATTAAACTGAGGTTCCATCTGCCTGGATTGGTGGTAGTTCAGGTGGATGTTAAAGATCCCATGGCACTTATCGAAAAGAGTAGGGGAGTTTTTATTAGCACAATAAACATAAAGAACAACACCTGATCACAAAAAAAAAAAAAACGATTACTGAATTACAGAATAACAAATCATATGTTCCTTCCTAAATCCATATTGAACTCTCATTTACATTACAGCATTCCATTTTACATACAAGACCTACTCCTTTATTTATATTTAATAAAATGAAAAAACCTTTCCACAGTTTTTTCACTGCTCCTGGTGCCATTCTTAACATATCTGCAGCATAGATTTTCTCCAACTCTTTAACTATTAACCTACTAAAACAGATATATGACATTTTCTTTTGATATAGAACCCATTGTGTTCTAGCTTGCCATAAAAATATTTCAGACATCCTAAAAATAAAGTCAGAGTCCTGTTATGTAAACCAAATGAGCCTATAGGGCTCACTCAAGAATTAAAAATTCATATGTCATGTTTTTAGCCATTAAACTTCCATATCTCTGCTAAATAATCCCACAATCCCAAAGCATAAGAACATTCTAAAAGAAATGATCCATGGATTCCTCCTTATTTATACACTCTATGTAGGGACATAATCTTTCTTGTGCGGCTTTATATTTAGCATTACCCTAACATTCAGCCTTCGTAAAATATTAGCCACTGCACTTCCCATTGATTTCTAGGCAACCTTGGATCATTTAATTGTGCCAAAATTCTGGGGTTTAGATTTAATGGACATTTTTAAATTCAGGTTCTTGTGGGTATAATTTTTGCATTAAATGGTTGTACAACTCCTTGTATTAAATGTTAGAGCATCGTTCTTCTGTACTTCCATTTATACAATTTTTGAGCAGTAGGCCTGAAATGCTCTGGAATCTGTAAATATTTATTCAGTTTTGGAGCTAGTAAAGACCAAGTCTTAAAATATTTCCCATAATTTTTAAATTCCATGAATTATCCTTTCTTGAGTCTGCCTTTAAACCTTCCTTAATGGAGTTGGATATAAAAAAAAACATGGCGTATACCACTGGGTCAATCATCCCTAAACCACCCTGCTTAGTTTTTAGATATGTAAAACCTCTTTTTATCGGTTTAAGCGGTTGCCCACAACATCTGAAAAAAAGGCTATATAACTTAGTTTCAAATTCTACCGCTAATGGAAATATCATTGCCACAAATTGTATACTAGGTAAAAGGAATTGTTTTAGTACTTTAACTCTTTTGATTTTAGTCATCCTCCATTGCTTCCATCTTATTACTTTTGTCTCAATTTTCTTAAGTACCTTCTCCCAGTTATCCCTAGGTATGTTCTGGGGACCAAAGGCAATCCCCAGAATTCGAAGTGGGTTTCTAGAGAAGTGAATCCCCTCTAACCATATGTCTGAAATGCTACTTGCCCCAATAATCAGTCCTTTTGTTTTGATAATGTTCAGTTTAGCATTAGAAACTGAGGCGAAATCCTGAAAAGCATTCATAAAACCCCTAATTTCTGTATTGTCCTCCAAATAGATCACAAGATCATCAGCATAAGCTTGAATAATCAACTGTACAAGATTGCTTTCCTTATGATAAATTCCCTTCCATTTTTGGGATGCCAAAACTGTTTGTAAAAAAGGGTCTATTACAAATGTATATAACAGGGGGCTTAAAGGGCACCCTTGTCTGAGACCCATGATTAAATGAAACCCTTCTGCCATGCGGCCATTCAAAAAGGGGAATACCAACCCAGTATTATATAATTTCTCTATTAAAGTAACCAGTTTATCGTGAACCCCATAATACCTTAATGTTACGAAAAGAAATGGCAAATGAACCCTATCAAATGCATTGTCAAGATCTGCTGCAACCAAACAGCCTGTTAACCCCATCTCGAGGTATAATCTATAACATCTCTTATTAACATGATAGCAGACTGTATTTTTGTCTCCGGTAAACCACAATACTGAAAAGGTGAAATAGTTTGCTCTGCATATTTTGTAAGTCTTTCTGTTAATATTTTGGCAAATATTTTGTAATCTGTATTAAGCAGGGTGATTGGCCTCCAATTAGCCATGTCTTGCTAGTCACCCGATTTAAAAATATAGGTTAGTAACCCATCCGAAAATGAGGGGTAGATAATATTTTTGTCCAAAAAATATTGGAACAATAGACCTAGACATTGGCTCAATTCTTCTGGGAAAGTTTTATACAAATTATGTGAGAGTCCATCTAAGCCTGGGGATATATTTAATTTTAATGACCTAATGGTCTTCATAATTTCTTCCTAGAAATCCTGTCCCATTTTTCTGTTTTTGGGCCCATTTCAAAGGAATGGGCAACTTTTCAAATGCGCCTCAATGTTATGATTAGAAATACTGTTTTTGAGTTTAGTGAATTGAAATGTTCCTTTATTACCTCCCTTAAGTCCTTATCTGTGGTTACAACCCTCCCGTCTGATCTTTTTAATTCTTTCAATCCCAATGAATCTCTTATTTCTTTGCACATTTCAAAGGGTCCCCTATAGGTGATTTTTAACTCCGTTGATTAATATGGCCTGCATTGTTTTGCTTCTATCATACTGATACTCCTTCATTTTATTTTTCAATAAAGAGATTTGAGCTGAGTAGTCCCCCTTAGTAGTATAAGCAATGGACAAAAGTCTTTGAAGTTGCTGTCTCAAACTAAGGTAATTTAAACATTTGCCATTTTTAATCCTTCTCCCAGAATTTTTAAACAGGTTTCTTAAGTCTGATTTTGTATCCAGCCACCATTGACATATATCTGCATATAAAAAAGCTACTGACAGTCTGGCCTTCAACAAATTCCTGGTTCCTGTTTGAATATAGTTCAGTTCCAGCAAAGCACAATTCAGTTTCCATCTATTATACCTTAGTTCTTGCTTTTCTAGAATGGAGAAGGTACTTAACAAAAATAAATGGTCTGAGAATTCGCAAGGGAATTTCTTAAACGATTCTATTTGGACATTAGAAGAAACAAACATATGATCAATCAGTGAAAAGGTTTCCCTTTTAAAGGAAAATTTGTTATTAAAGGAGTTGTTACAACTTACTAACCTAGCCTCTTTAATAATTTTACTTAGGCGTTAGAATCACAATAAACTTTTTCCATCTTGTTTCTTTGTAAGATCTGGGACTATGCAATTAAGTCCCCCATAGTACCCTCATTGTCGTGAATAGGAAGGGCTGCACCAACTTTAAACAGTTCACTCTACCAGATTTGGTTTGAGGATTATATATTTATGAAACTAAAACACACACCTCCCACTTCCGTCCAAAATTAAAACTCTACCAGGTATTAGATCTATCAGATTGTGCAATTGAAATGCAAAGGAGTTAAACAGAATCCCTAACCCATCTGCAGCATCCTCCCCGAAAGACCAATAGGATGGGCCCCAAAGCCACTCTTTTTTAAATGATGCCCTCTGTTCAAGTGAGAACATCCATGTCTCCTGCAAAAACCAAATTGACAGGGGAAAGCTATGAAAATAATGAAACAAGACCTGCCTCTTTGCTTTATTTAATAAGCTATGTGTGTTCAAGGAACCCCAGAAACACTTCATTGTCTTTTAATACATTCCACACCCTTTACTTTTTCCTTTTTTTCTTCTTTTTTATCTTTGTAGTTATCCATACCCTGAGATTTAGATGAAATAGAGGATATTTGCAAATCAGAATCATCCCCCTCCATGTTTCCCCAAGATGTAAACAATGCTGCATAAGTATTACTAGTCTCCATATGAACATCTGGGGGGTTAGGATAAATTTCTAGCCGATCTTCTCTGTGGGATGGTTACAAAGTTCATTTGATTTTTTGGACATTTCTATTTTCCCTGTATTCTCATCAGAAAAACAGACAGGGGGAATACTTAAAATGGGGGGGCCCATTTCTTCCTTTTTGAGTGGTCTTTTGCTTGTATCATCAGTCTGCATTTTTGTGTTACTGTCAGGATATTTTTTTCCCTCTGTTACAGTCTTTATTGAGGTAGAGCCTTTTCCCCTTCCCACTGTTTTACCAATTTCAGATTTATAATCTGAAGGACTTAGAGTAGAAAGTGAAACATCCTTTACAGAAAGGGATTGTACCATGGCATCTTGCATCTTCTGAATATATCCCTCTGACCCAGTGCTGTTGGATGAGTTATGTGCAGCCCAAGGACAGAACTTGAAAACGTGACCTTTTGCGTCACACAAATCGCAACAGGACTGGTTGCCACAAAACATAGTTACATGCCCAACCTCTCCACAGTTGTCGCATCTGGGTTGGTCACAGCACTAGAAAGGTGGGTTTTGCTCCACATTTATAACAGGCCGAGGCTGTCCGCTGTAAACACATACTCCCTGTCTTTCCCTAACAAAAGGAGTTTGGAATATATGTTCAATTCCGGCTTCATTTTGCCTTAACTTTACTTTGTATTTCCAGCCTCCATCCAAAACTGTTCTGCGTCCAGAATGGGCTCAGGTTCATAAAACTTCACATCTCTTTTTAACCAAAATGTGATATCCTCAACCCAAACCCTTCATTCCTGAACATTACCGTTCTGAATTTAATCAAAGGTTTAGACAGTGGTATGACAATGAAGGGGGTCCATATGGGAATATTTAACTTGCCCATATCTTAACCAAAAAGTTCAAGGGCTTGCTGAGACCTGAAGCTGATATAGTAATTATCTTCTCCGAGATGTTTGTAAGCATAGACATCTTTGGGAGAAAAATGTAAAGAATCTTTTAAAGAACTTTCCCCACATAGTGTCTATCAGGACGTTCTTCCAGCCCACCTTTATATAAATAAGCGTGCTGCATTCCATCTTGGTGCAGCTTCTCTTTATACATTTGAAAAAGTTCCGACATTAAAGGCTTCTTCTCTGGAGTTTTTTTTTGGGGGGGGGGCTACTAGCAAATCCATGGAAACTTCTTTAGACAATGAAACCTTGTCGGAACCAACTAAATCATTAGAAATACACACATTTTCATGTTTCCCCTCATTCAATGCTTTCCCTTGCTGAGCTATCCTTGGAGCCCAGTCAGGAGAATTCTGTGAGAAAGGTAACTGAGGGCTCCATGTAGGATCAGGCTGCCACCCACCTGAATCAGACCTAACCCAACCAGCCCACTCAAAGCATTTTCAGGAGACCATAATGTTTGTTCCTTTCTTGGCTCTGATTTTGTTACTAAACCCAAAGAGTTAGATTTTCATCATCATGTTTGTTATTTTTCCCTCAGAAAAACAAATTCTGTGACCCTCTCGTGAACCTGCACCAGATTGGTATACTATGTTTTACCTCCAAAACTTCCCCTGTGCAAAATTTTATCAAGCACAAAACCTTTATATTTATCCAAAGTCACTGTAAAGTCAATTTTAGGCACATAAGAGTGCTACAACTCTTTCCTTCTGAGTCTGTATTGTTGGCTTGTTTTACCTTCAAATCAGTAGGCTGGGAGACAAACTTACTGAGTTACAGAAGCCAACATTAAGTTCCACCTTTTTCTGTTCATTTATCTTGCTAGAAGTGCTGTCCTCTTTCTGAAACGACCGTGGCCAAACTGAGACAGGCAAAACTTTAGTTTTACACTCCATTTCTTCAGCAGAAGCAGGTTTAGCAAGCAAATCTTCCTTTGCAGAAAAAAACGCAGTACCTGTTTGAAAACTGGCGCCTTTGACTTTAAACTCCTTCTCATTGGTCAGAGACCTATACTCAGACAGTTCCAATCCCTGCTGTCCTTCTTCATTTTCCATTAACCCTTCTTCAACCGCTGTATCTTACATCATGTCCTCCATTTCCTCCATTGTTTTGTTACCAATGTTTAACGTAGTTTCAGGGTTCAAACCCTGCAGCTTCCAAGAAGAGTTTTCTCCCCCAACATTCTGTGTTTTAGGCACATTTAAAATCTCCTCCACATTTATAGAAGAGCCATATCAGGCAATAAATCTTCACTTATCTTGACCATTTCCTCGGAACGTTCCTGTTGTAAATCTTCTGTTGGGGACTCAGTATCCAGAAACAATTTTAGACAAAGCTCCGGCTGCAGCCTCTAGCACAACTGGAGTGGAGACGAGGCAACCTCTCCCACTCTGCAGACATCCTCCTCCATCCTGGAAATCCTCAGGTGGCCATTTTGCAAATGACCAGTCCCCTACTGGCAGCAAGGCAGCAGCCGAGTAGGGGAATTTCCCTGGTGTCCTGGCCAAATTTCCCTCATTCACTAAAAAAATAACCACCAACAGCTTAATCTGGTTCAAGGTCAGTTGGCATTCATCTGTATCCCCTTCCCCCAGGTCGTGCCTGAAAATAGGCAGGATTTGTCTAGTGCACTTACCCGGTCAACAAAAGCTAAAATAAATAAATATGGCCAGGGAACTGCTAGTACTCTAGCAAAGCTAGACACACTCTATCACCGTGCCTTAAGATTTGTTACAGGTTTACCGTATTCTACCCATCACTGCTCTCTGTACTCGGCAGTAGGATGGACATCCCTCAGCTGCAGACGCAAGAGGAATGCTGCTTTTTGGACATACAAAGCGATCATAGGAATGCTACCTCAGTACATCTCCGTCTGCCTCCCGATATTTTCTCTCAGCAAGTATGCCCTGAGAAGCGCTTCCTTCACTGTTCAGTATGTATATAAGGCAAAATCACATTTTGGCAGAGCAGCACTATGCTATGTACTACCCCAGATGTGGAATAAGCTGCAAAAAACCTTGAAACTAACCCATCCTATCTCCCTTTCTAACTTCAAATCCCTTTACCTAAGTCATAATAAAGAGCCATGCACCTGTTTCACTTGATGCCATTAATCCCATAACTCTAGCCTAGCTTGAGCCTTGCCTCTACAGTTACACTGTGTTTGATTTTTATAATTTTGTGCCCCCTCCTCTGCTTTCCCCTTCCCATGCCCTTGCTTTTGCCTCTTCTGTCATCTCAGGCTTGTTTCTCAGTACCTCCTTGTCTCTCTTCTCCTCCTGAATCCTCTTGTCAGCCAGACGTAGTTTCCCTGCTATTGCTGCGGTCCATTATCATCTTCATATTTTTGTTCCTTTTCTTCTCCATTCAGTTCCACTATGTCCCTATTCCTGACCCTTCTCTTTACTTTGTTGTTGCTACCTCCTCTGAAATACCTCCTGAATAGCCTATTAACCCTCATCCTTACCCTGGATCTTTACTTTAGCATATACTGAGCACTTATTATTCTGCTGTACTCATTGACTGCTATATTATTTTAAATTGTTGATATGTGTATATACTTTGCTTGATGTGTCATCAGTTTACCCAAATTATAACTGTCTTTCTGTACATGCTTATGGTTGTTAATACCTGTTCATATTTTTCTAGTGTTGCATTTATTTTCTGCATTGTATATTATTCAGTGTATCTTCTGACCTGTTTGTATCCTGTATACCCCAGGTCCACCTCGAAAATGAGTTATTCTCAACGGTGATCGCCTGGTTAAATAAAGATTTTTATTGATTGATTGATATTTAATCTGTTTTCTTTACATACTGTAGGTCTGCAAAACTGATTACTTTCCTCTGCAGGCCTGTTGCTGCATACTGTGGGGTACGACAAGGATTTTTATTGGTGCCTACCCTATTTAATATATATACTGTAGATACAGTATATCCAAACTTCAAGAATACTATATATATATATATATATATACATATATATATATATATGTATCTAAAGTATTCTTGAAAGCTTGGATATATATATAAATACGGTGAGCGCAATCGTTATCGCAATAAGCACTGTTTGCAGCAACAGGACAAGTTGCACTGCCATATTAATAGAATTACACAGTTTTCCAAGTTTCCAAATGTATTCAGATCAGAACATCCAGTAACACAGGATCTATACCTAATTTCAGTCATTTTTGCCAAAGCATGGTGCAGCATATGCTATCAAAAGCCACAATCAGATCAACAAAACATGAGACGAATTTGGCTTTCTTAGAAACATAGAAATTGACAGCAGATAATGACCACTAGGCCCATCCAGTCTGCCCATTTTCCCTGCCTACTGTAAAAGCACAGACCCTACTTGATCTCCAGCTTTACCTCCTCATTCTTATTGCTAGGGTTCCCCTATGCCTGTCCCATGCATGTTTGAATTCCCCCCTGTGTTTGCCCCACCACCTCCGCTGGGAGTCTATTCCATCCATCCACCATCCTTTTCATGAAGAAATATTTCTTCACACTACCTCATAGTTTACCCCCTTCTAACCTCATGACATGCCCCCTCGTTCCTGGACATCTCCTTTTCTGAAAGGTTCTACCCTCTGGTACCCGATTTATGCCTTTTAGATATTTGTAGGTGTAACCCCCACCCCCCTGCCTTTTTGCAAATGACAGGTGGTATGCTGTTTGAATCTGACAGCAGTACCAGGTGGGGACTGGGTTCGGGAAGGAATAGGTTACTCGGCACAAGGGCTAGGTTTGGCTACTCTGCACAGGGGCACCCAAGTAAATCCAAACACAGGAAGCAATAACTGTAATGTCCAATACCAGGAATGGGATTCTAAAGTGCGGCTTTATTCACATCCAAGCAGAACAAACAAACCATAGATGGACCCCCACAGGGCTACACTTCTGGTAATGCAGATTAAAAAGAATCAGAACACTTCCTCAACACTTCAGCCCTCAGGCTCTGAACCCACCGGGCACACAGCCTGGACTGGCATACTGCTTTGGGTACACAGCCCGAACTTGTACACCATTCTGGGATTTCCCTGGCTCGGCACCCCTGCCGGCCACTCGAACACCTTCCATTTGTCATGGAAACATTTTCTGGTGGCTCCCTAAACCACCTAAGAGCCTTCGACTCCATAAGGGAAACTTCCTTTAAATCCCATGTCTTTGTTCTTTCCTCAGGCACTGGCCAAGTACCTGAGAGAAAGTAAAAGTGCCACAGAGCAATTCCGTAGAGGTGAATTTGGTTACTGCTGATGGGGGGTCTCCCACCTCTCACTTCCACAATTCATACCCGACCATTTTTCTGGACATTAAACACCTCTTTCTGTAAAGCTTGGCAATGTAGATTAAAGGGTAACTGCATGTCACATTTCCTCTACTTGTCTTTGCTTTCCCATTGTGCTAGACTTGAACATACTTTTACATCTCTTTCTGTAAAGCTTAGCAATGTAGATTAAAGGGTAAATGCATGTCATATTTCCTCTACTTTTCTTTGCTTTCCCATTGTGCTGGACTTGAACATACTTTTACTTGGCTTAGCCCATAACTCTATGCCTCCCACTGATTAAGCAGTCCAGTCCCCACTTTACTTTACTCTTCATGCTGGACTTGAACATATTTTTACTTGGCTTAGCCCATTGCTCTAGGCCTCCCACTGATTAAGCAGTCCAATCCCCACTTTACAACAGTTCAGGTGAAAACATAGGCCCTATGTCAGAGCAGATGCACCCTTTGGTTGCAGGTGCCCCACAGGCGATTCCTCACAGGGATTTCTTTCCCAAAGCTTCTGGTGCCACAGCATAACTTGAAATAAGGCAGCTTCTTCCCTAGCCAGAACCAGGGGGGTTTCCCCTGGAATGACAGGCAAACCTTTCCACCCCCATCCTCTCAGAGATGGGGCACAGGGACCAGTAACAGCGGTCTCCACCACTTCACAAACAGCTCACTGTGTTCCTCTTTTGGTGGAAACACACACCTCCCCTACAGTAGCTCTATAACAGAGCTTTAGGCTCAGAGAGCCTGTCCACAGACTGCTGTGCTGCGTCTTTCTTCAAGACTACACCCAGACTCCCTTCAAAAAATCCCCAACATTCTATCCTAACATCCAACTGCAGATTCCAGTGTGCACCCTGCCTCCCCACACTCCCCTCACCCCATACTTACCTCCAGAGCTCGGCGCGACGATCTTCGGTGAACCGGGAACACGTCTGCAGTCTTCAAAACTGACCGCGAACTGAGGAAATGCTGGTAAGCTGTATAATGTAATAAATAGGGTTTTTTCAACTTTAGTGCATATCTTGGGCATTTTTGGGAATTTTTTCACCAAATTTTCAACATGGGGTTTTTGAGACCCCTCCTCATGAATTCTTGAACTGTCATGGCGTTAATCGGCCCTGAATGGTGGTTTCGCGGTCACTGTGTGGAATCACTCCGAGGCGGTGACTCAAATAACAGTGCCAGTGTTCAGAGGTGGAATCTCAAAAAGCATATTACAAACTATTGGGAAAAATAAAAAAATGGCTGTTTACTATCTGTCAGTAACCGCAATTTACAATATTTTCATGCCAGATTTTCAACATTGACATTTTGTCACACTTCCTTGTTAGCAGTACAGCTGTCATTGTTCACATCCTGGCGGAAATGTGTTTTCGCACTTCTGGCGCAGAATAGCACGGTCACTGTGGGAAATCAGTGTTCAGGATAGATTAAGAAAATGACAGTGACACTGTTCATGAGCAGAGGTCCTAAAATGCCTATGTTTAAAATTTGATAAAGATACTCCATAAAATGACTGTGTTACTAGTGTGCATTGCGCAGTTGGCACGCAAGCTCATAACTTTGTGAATTTATATTATTTTCACTCCAGATTTTCAACATTGCCATTTTCCCAGACCTACTTATGAACAGTACAGCTGTCATTTTTCCCATCCTGGCTGAAATTCATTTTTGCACTTCCGGCGCAGAATAGAGCGGTTGCTGTGGGAAATCACTGTTTGGGACAGATTAAGAAAATGACAATGATACTATTCATGAGGTCTTAAAATGCCTATGTTGAAAATTTGGTGATGATAGCCCATCAACTGACTGTGTTACAAGTGTGTGTTGCGCAGTTTCCATGTACCCTTGTAACTTCGCAGATTTGTAATATTGTCACACCAGATTTTCAACAGTGCCATTTTTTCACACCTCCTTATAAGCAGTACAGCTGTCATTTTTCACATCCTGACTGAAATGTGTTTTCACAGTTCCGGCGTAGAATGATGTGGTCACTGTGGGAAATCAGTGTTCGGGACAGATTAAGAAAATGACAGTGGCACTGTTCATGAGCAGAGGTCCTAAAATCCCTATGTTGAAAATTTGGTGATGAAACTCCATAACATGACTGTGTTACAAGCGTGCGTTGAACTGTTTCCATGCAACCTTGTAACTTCGCAAATTTGTAATACTGTCACGCCACATTTTTAACAGTGGCAATTTTTCACAACTCCTTATGAATACTACAGCTGTCATTTTTCACATCCTGGCTAAAATATGTTTTTGCACTCCTGCCAGACAATATCACGGTCACTCTGGGAAATCAGTGTTTGGGACAGATTAAGATCGACCGAGTGAGAGGGGGCAGTGACCAAGCTCAGCTGAGCTCTGTCGGGACTGCTGCAGATTTGTTTGTGTTCAGACAAAGGCTCCAGCACAAGGGTCCAGTACAAAAGGGCAGCCTACAGCACTGGGAGAAACAGAATGAGAGAGTGAGCGAGGGAGGGGGAGTGAGCAAACTCACCGAAACGTTGTCAGGACTGCTGCAGATTTCTTTGTGGGCAGAAAAAGGCGTCAATACAGGCAGGGGCCCAGTACAAAAGGCTAGCCTGCAGCTGTGGGAGAAACAGTATGAGCGAGTGAGACAAGAGGACTTAGTGAGCTGAACGGAGCTCTATCAAGACTGCTGGGATTTCTTTGTGGGCAGACAAAGGTGCCAATGCAGACAGGAGCCCCGGTACAAAAGGGCAGTTTCCAGCACCAGGACAAACAGAATGAGCGATGAGAGAAGGAGACTGAGTGACCTCAACAGAGCTCTGTCGGGACAGCTGCGGATTTCTTTGTGGATAGACAAAGGTGCCAATGCAGCCAGGAGCCCCATGCAAAAGCGCAGTCTGTGGCGCCAAAAGAAACAGAATGAGCGAGTGACAGAGCAGTAGTGAGCAAGCTCAACTGAGCTCTAGTGTAACTGCTGCAGATTTCTTTGTGGGCAGAAAATGCGGCAACGCAGGTAGGAGCCCAGTACAAAAGGTCAGCTTCCAGCGCCGGCAGAAATTGAATGTGAGAGTGAGAGCTCAGTGGAGCTGTGTTGGGACTGCTTCAGATTTCTTTCTGGCCAGAAAAGCCACCAATGCAGGCAAGAGCCCAGTACAAAAGGGCAGTCTGCAGCACCAGGAGACAGAACAAGTGAGTGAGGGAGGGGGGAGTCAGTAAGCTCAATGGGGCTCTGATGGGACTGCTGCAGATTTGTTTGTGGGCAGAAAAAGGCAGCAATGCATGTAGGGGCCAGTACAAAAGGGCAGCCTGCAGTGGCAGGAAAACCAGAATGAGAGCATGAGTGAGCTCAACAGAGCTGTATTGTAACTGCTGCAAATTTCTTTGTGGGCATAAGAAGGCACAACGCAGGCAGAAGCCCAGTAGAAAAGGGCAGCCTGCAGTGCCGGCAGAACAGAATGAGTGAGTGACAGAAGGGGAGTGAGTGAGTTCAACAGAGCTTTGTCGGGACTGCTGCAGATTTCTTTTTGGGCAGAAAAAGGCGCCAACAGAGGCAGGAGCCCAGTGCAAAAGGGCAGTCTGCAGCACCAGGAGAACCAGAATGAGTGAGTGAGACAGGGGGGAGTGAGCGACCTCAACGAAGCTCTGTTGGGACAGCTGTGGATTTCTTTCTCGGTAGAAAAAGCCACCAACACAGGTAGGAGCCCAGTACAAAAGGGCAGCCTGCAGTGCCAGGAGAAACAGAATGAGCGAGTGAGAGAGGGGGAGCTCTGTCGGGACAGCTGCGGATTTCTTCCTCAGCAGAGCAAGGTGCCAATGCAAGCAGCAGCCCAGTACAAAAGAGCAGCCTGCAGCACCGGGACAAACAGACTGAGCCAGTGACAGAGGGCCACTGAGCGAGCTCAACAGACCAACACAATCAACATT
Organism: Neoceratodus forsteri; assembly: GCA_016271365.2. Classification (NCBI taxonomy): domain Eukaryota; kingdom Metazoa; phylum Chordata; order Ceratodontiformes; family Ceratodontidae; genus Neoceratodus; species Neoceratodus forsteri. The sequence continues at coordinate 942,155,999 of CM057455.1, forward strand.
CGGCATTGACAAATGCTTGTTTGAATATGGGGAAGATAATACTTCCTTTCCAACTATTAGGGAATTGTAATTCCAGTTCATAAGAGTGGAGACAGTTCGATGCACTTTAACTATTACCCAATCTCTACCTGCCCCCCTCTCTAAAGCACTAGAGCACATTGTCTCCTACCAATTGTCTGAGTACCTGGCTAAATACAACATCAAGTGTCCACAGCAGCATGGATTTAGAAAAACTCATAGCACTACTGCTGCTCTGCTTGAGTATATGGACTTTCTCCAGGTTTTACCATGCCGCAGCAACAGCAGCTATGGAGACATCCCCGATAGTGACAGCCACATTGCTGAGTGTCAGCAATGCAGTGTTGGGGATGCCTTCTTTTTCCATTGGGGAACTGTGCCCACGAACTCCCCCATGTGGGGGGCTCCACCCCCACACGCCCCGGTCTCCAGAATTCCAACTTCGAGTCAGAGTTGGACCGGGGGGGCGTGAAACACCCTGCGAGGCAATCCCCTGGCCGTGCAGAGACCATCACAGTGACAATCATATTTTGGCCGAATCCTGTTGCTGTGGTGGGCTTCACCATCAGGATTTCGATCCGGCGACGATATACCCTTTCTCCACAAGGCTCTTAATGGGAGGTCACCTAGTGGGGTCCATATATATCAACCTCACTAAGGCCTTCGATACTGTAAACCACACACTACTACTGAATTCACTCCCTGTCATCAGTGTCTCCAATGGGGAAATGGAATGGTTCAAGAGCTATCTTGAAGGTCGCATGCAACAAGTCAAAATCTGTGATACTGTCTCTGACAGTCATCCTGTGTGTTCTAGGGTCCCTCAATGGTCCCTCCTTGAACCCCTACTGTTCAGTCTTTTCCTTAATAACCTCTCTCAGTCATGCACCAACAACATTGTATTCTATGTGGACAATGCTGTCCTCTTCTCAAGCCAGTGTGAGCCTCCCCCCTCATGAGAGACCTACAAACTAACTTTGAACTGGTTGAAGCCTGGTTCACTCAGCAAAAATTGCTTATGAACTACAAGAAAACCAAGGTCCTGCTCTTCACTAGCCTATACAACAGACATAAAACAGCCCACCTAGCAATACTGAATAACCAAAGTCTGCCTCTTGAACAGGTCCATAAATTTAAATATCTTAGAATAACCTTAGATAGCTCATTATCTTAAACCATGCATGTCATCCTAATTTCTAAGATACGAACATAAGAATGTGCCAGCAGAATCAGACCACCCGGTCTATTTAAGTCTGCTTGAGTGTGCAGATAGCACCCCTAGTTTGCAGCTGCCCTATCCCCCCTCCTCTTTGTCATCCACTGCCACCCTCCACCTCCCCCCACCCTCACTCTCTCTTGTTCCCTGTCCCATGCCCTTTTAAAGCTGTTCAAAGATTTACATGATACCACCCATTCTGGTAGTGTGTTCCATTTTGCTACCACTCTCTCTGTGGAATAGTGTCTCCTCATTTCACTCCTAAATCTTCCTCCCTCTATTCTTAGCCCGTGACCCCTGGTGTCCCTCATCCTCCTCAGTTTAAAGACCTTGTTTGCCCCATCCATATTGATTTCCCTCAGATACTTGAATGTTTCTATCACATCTCCCCCTGTCCCTTCTATCCTCCAGGGTGTACATATTCAGGTCTCCCAGCTTGCTGTCATAGTCTGTCCCCTCCATTCCACATATCATCTTTGCTGCCCTCATCTTCAGCCCCTCCAGTAGCCTGATCACACTATAGGTATGGCCTCCTAAACTGTACACAATACTCCAAGTGTGACCTTACCAGCAACCTGTGGAGGGGCAAGATCACCTCTCTTTGCCTGGATGAAACCCCCCTCGCTATGCACCCCAACATTTTGTTCACTTTTGCAACTGCTCTCCTGCACTGGGCAGCATTGTTAATGGTCCCTGTTACCATTACCCCTAGGTCCTTCTCCTCCTCCTCAGTGATCCCCAGCTTAACCCCCTCGCCCCAGCCAGTATTCTCTCCTCGGGTTCTTTACCCTGAAGTGCATAACCTTACACTTCTTTGCATTGAATGCCAGCTGCCACCTCTTTGACCACTTCTCTAACTTGCTTAGGTCCCCCTGCAGCTGCTTCCATTCCTTCCCTCCATCCACCACTGCTTCCATTTTGGTGTCATCTGTGAACAGACTGACCTTGCTCACCACTCCATGTGCAATGTCTGATAAGAAGAGCCCAAATAATACTGGTCCAAGTACAAAGCCCTGTGGCACTCTGCTTGTCATTGGCTTCAGAGTTGAGAGCTCCCCTCCCACCACCATTTGTTGCAGCCTCTCACTCAGCCAGCTTGTAATCCAGTTCATCATTTTTGCCCCTATCCCTACACCAGTTAGCTTCCTCCCAAGCCACCCATAAAGCACCAGATCGAAGATGATAAACTCAATGATTGAAGATGATAAACTCAAGGATTGGAATTCTATATCAGCACAAACACTGCCTGATCCCTGAGCCCTCCAACTAGTGGTTACTAGCTCAATCCTTTCTGTTGTTGACTATGGTCTGGTCATATATGGAGTTGCTGCTGATACCGCCCTCAAGAGAATCACTATAGCACTTAATAAATCCTGCCAACTGGTATCTTGGGCCCATAAATGCACTCACACATGCAACCTATTTGAACAGACCAACTGGTTGCACCTTAAGGGCAAGGTTACCTACCAGACCTGCCTTATGGCCAAAACAATCAGCTTGGGCCTAACACCTCCTGCCACTTGGCCTCTTCTTGTGTCTACTCCCAATCCTCATAGTACCCGTAGTGCATCCAAACTGTCCTATCTTGTCCCCTTCTGCTGGACCACTCCAGCTCAGCATACATTCATGTTCAGGGCCCCAACCTGGCATAATGGCCTCCCCTCTGACATCAATGCCATATCAAAGCTTGGCCCTTTTAAGATTAAACTCCACCAACACCTTACAGTGCTCAGCAGCTGTAATTGCCCTACCTAAGCCATCATTGCATAAGGTCCTTATTTACCTCCATCCACTACAACCTCCTTATTCCATACACACTACCTAGCTAGCCTACATTCACCTCTCTCCTTGATCGGTGGTATTAACTTCCACCTACTTCCTTTCCTATGCCTCTTCCTCCCCCACCTCACCTCTCCCTAATCTTGTTTTTGTCTGAATGTTACCATTCGTCATCCCTTACCCCACCCTGATATCCCACACCTGTCCCCCTCTCTGCTCATCCCCTTTCTACCCTGACATTCTTCCATCTAAATTATCCTCCCTCTTTACAATTTAATTTGACAAAGCCTCTTACTGACCATTCTATTACCTGTTTGCATACTTACTTACTGGTATGAAAGAACAGAAGAAGGCCAGAGCTCATCGAGTCTGTTCCCCACACTATGTGGGACATTATTTATCTATTATCCCTCAACCAAACATCTAATTTGTTTTTAAAGACAGTGGCAATAGTTGCCTGTACCAATTCTTGTGGCAAGATGTTCCATACAATGGATGCTCTTATTGGAAAAAAGTTTCCCCTTTTGCTGGTTTTATAAGTTTTTACTTCAAGCTGTTTATTATGCAGTCTCGGAACATGTCTCCTTTTGGAGAGTATTAGACCACATTTTTCCATTAGATCTGGTGAATTTATTAAATTAAAAACCATAAGCATATCACCTCTTAATCTTCTAGTTTGAAGAGAGAAGAGACGAGTAGCTTTTAATCTGTTGTGATAATCCAAGTTTGTTAATCTTGGAATCATTCTAGTTACTCTCCATTGAACCTGTTCAAGAATTGCTATGTCTTTTTTTTAGTTTGGATTTCAGAAAGGGGAGCCATAGTCTAGATAGGGTCTAATGTATGCCCTATACGATGGAATAAGGCATTGTTCAGTGCGATTAACAAAAGTACGTTTTATTTGCCTCAGAAGTCTGTTGTTAATGCAAGCAGTTCTAAGACAGTGATCATTTGATGTAAGTTTATGACTAACATATATCCCTAAATCTTTTTCACAATTTAATGAGTGAAGTGGTAGTTCATTTATATATTATATCATTTTTGGATTATTTACACTGAAATGCACTACTAAACATTTGTCTTGATTAAACTGCATATGATTTTCATTTGCCCAAAGTGTTAATTTTTACAAATCCTTCTTTAATGCAGAAATATTTTCTTGATTATTAACCTTGCCCCCCAATTTAGTATCATCTGCAAATTTAACCATGAAGTTATTTGGCCCTGTTTGTAAATCACTGATAAAGAGATTAAACAATGTTGGTCCCAAGACCGACCCCTGTGGTACATCACTTGTCACACTACCAGAATCAGACAAGATATCATTAATTCTGAATCTCTGAGAATGATTTGTCAACCAGTTTAAAGTCCAGTTGACAATATCAGGTGACAGACCTAGAGTGTGCATTTTAGTAATGAGTTTTTGTCATGAGAGACTTTATCAAAAGCTCTACTAAAGTCCAAAAGAATTACATCAGTAGGGATACCCACATCTAGTAGAGTACTTATATTATTCTAAAAAAGATGTCAGATTGGTGGTGCAGGAATACTTGGGAGTAAACCCATGCTGATTTGAATCATAAATTCCTAATTTTTTACAATCTTGATCTATTAGAGACTTCATTACTCATTCCATTAATTTACCAGCCACTGAGGTCAGGCTAATTGGACGATAATTTTGCACAGAACCTCTATTGCCTTTTTTAAATATGGGAGTAAGTATTGCTGAACTCCAATCATTTGGTACAATGCTTTCTTGTAAGGATTTGTTGAAGATAATTGACAAAGGTATAGAAATATTTATAGAGGTTTCGATCAGAAACCATGAATGAATACCTTCTGGGCCCGAACTAGTATTTTTTTTAGTTTTTTGATAGCCTGTATAATGTCAGTTGGATAGAACCTATGATAATCTACGTGGTGAACTTTAAATGTATTGATAGGTGATTTTTGAGAGCAGACAGAACAAAAGTACTTATTAAAGAGATTCAAGGTTTCTGTATCAGATAGAGAAGAGCCATTGCTTATAATGGGACCAATGGTCCTTGATACACCTTTTTTACTATTTGTATAGGAGAAAAGAGATTTGTGACAGTCTTTTGTGTGAGCTAGTTTAAATTCTAGCTTATTTTTTGCCAATTTAATAGAATTTTTTAAGTTTTTCACAGATAGTCTGTATTTATGTAATAGAGTAGTTTTAAATGGAACAGAACTATTCTTAAGTTTCCTAAAAAGTTAAATTTTAATTTTAATCTAATTTTTAATTGTCTTGTTGAACCAAGGGGGAATTTTTCCTTTATTATTGAATTTCCTCTTAGATGGAATAAAGGTATTTATTCCATCTAAGAGGAAATTTAATAACCCTATGAGTTGTGCCTTACATGATACCCTACTTCCCCTTCCCCAATCTACACCTATCAGGATCCCTCTGTTCTCCTCCCCTTATCACCCTTTCTGACATTCTTCCTATTCTCCCCTATTCTTTTCTAACTTTTGTCTTTACTACTCTCCCCCTTTACAAGTTAATTTGACAGTCACTTTCTAACTGCTATATAACCTGTTCATGACCTCATTAGGTGTACCTTACATGATATTATACTTGTTATGATAGTGTAATGATAAATTTATTCTTCTCATTTTGTTAACAGTTTGTACTTTCTTGATGTGGAACCTTTGTAAAAGAACCACTGCTTCAAAGGTGTTTGTAATCCGAGACATCAATAAATAAAATAAATAAATAGGGAATTGACCACCTTACACCAAGTGGTTAAATATGATTTTCAAAATGGGAACTCACCAGTCTGGAAAAGGTTTGTAGATATCATTTAATATTTTATCAGTTCCTTGGGCTTTATTTGAATGTGACAGAAGTATACAAATTGGGTGTTAAATTCTGGATTTGCGTGGTACACCTATTATAGTCCATGGTCTCAAGGACCAAGAAGTACAGATTTTGATAATGTTCTTCCCAAATATTGGGGAGAATATAAGCTTCAATGCTGACAGCATATCTGTTATATCCATGACTAATCAGGGACATGACATGTCTTACTTCTTTAGAGTATATTGTTTCCCTAAGTTTTTCCCACATATTTTTATAAAATCTGCTACTTTAATTTTTTAGTAATTTTTTATGTTCCTTCCTTGCCTTGTTCAGATTATTCATGGTTCTCTGATTTTTTTTTTGATTTTTTACAGCTTCTAACTAAAACATGTAATATTCTTTGGGCATCTTTACAGGTTTTATTAAACTTTGTATAGGGCTTTTTTCTCAGGCACAGCTGGTTTGAAAAAAGGGTCTGACACAGGTATTTAACTCAGACCACTTTTCTAAAATCATTCCATTGCCTGCAGGTTTTTTTTAATCATCGAACAAATATTAGAAGTTACAGAGTTATTAAGAAGTTCTGAGAAAAAAGCCAAGTTTTAACTTTTGCCATCTTGTCCTTTTATCATTAAGGATTTCTATGTTTCCTGTATTTACAGAAGGATTACGTCCCTCTCCTGGTAACATACAGTATAAGGAGTTTTATTTTTTTTGCTATTTATTTATACTCCTCCTGTGCCATGGTCCCTACCTCCAGAGGGAGTCCCTAGCCTCATCCCTAGGCATTCATCATTCGACACTGAGCCATGCTCCCAGGGCTTGCCCCCCCGGTGGGGCCAGTGGGGTTTCCTAACCCCCACCGGTGACCGGATCCAGTGTGGTCAGTGGCATGGCTAGCCAGGAGCAGAGCCTGTGATGCACCTTTGATCATTCACCACAGCAACCATTTCTGTTTTGTCCCTTGTAGGAGGTGAGGCATGCAATGATGTCCACAGGGAGAGCATGCACACATCTGCACATGCTCCTCCAAGCATCTTCCCCATCTCCTCCCCCTTTCTGCAGTGTCGGTGCACTGTACCCCAGCCTTTTCTAGGGGCCAGTCAAACACCGACTACTGGTGACTCCCCTTCCCAGAGAAAGAGAGCAGTCCATCGGATGCTCAATCCTTCTCCTCCCCTGCCGACTCTCGGTGGCCTATGCTCATTCCCAAATCTGGGTTGCCAGTGTGGCACGAGGTAAGGCATGCAGCACCCCGTCACTGTTTGCTGATGACACAATGCTCTGTAACAGAGTAGACACACCAGAAGGTGTAGACAGAATAAGAAGGGACCTGCAGAAACTTGAAGAATGGTCAGGGGTTTGGCAGTTGAAATTCAATGCAAAGAAGTGCAAGATAATGCATACAGGAGACAAAAACCCTGGCACAATATATCAGTTGGGGGGGAGGATATAGCATGCACCAAGCAGGAAAAGGATCTTGGGGTTATCATCTCTGATGACCTCAAGGTAGGGAAACAGTGTGACAAGGTAGCAGGTAAAGCAAATAGGATGCTGGGATGCATAGGCAGGGGCATCACCATCAGGAAAAGGGAGGTCATAATTCCACTATACAAGTCACTAGTGAGGCCCCACCTGTAGTACAGTGTACAGTTCTGGAGACCTTACCTACATAAGGACATAGGCAGGGTAGTGAAGGTTCAGAGGAGGGTAACTAAGATGGTACATGGATTGCATCACAAGTCCTATGAGGACAGGTTGAAGGAACTGAATATGTACTCCCTGGAGGAGAGGAGGGAGAGAAGGGATATGACAGAGACATACAAGTATCTTACAGGGAGGAACAGGGTGCAGGAATACACTATTTTTAAGTGAAAAAGATGTTCCAGGACTAGAGGGCATGGGATGAAGTTGGAGGGAGGATGATTCAGAGGAAACGTGAGGAAGAATTTCTTCACAGAACGGGTGGTGGACAAGTGGATCACCCTGCAAGAGGAAGTGGTGGGGGGCTGAAACAATCATGGGATTTAATAATGCATGGGATAGACATAAAGGAATTCTGGAGGTCAGGGGTAAGGGGCAACAGACTTCTAGGAAAACATAAACTGAACTTACAAGCTCAAATGGGCAGACTGGGTGGGCCATAGGCGCTTATCTGCCGACACTGTCTATGTATCTATGTATCCCTCAGTGCCACTGGGCCGGTGACATATAAGGATATAAGTTTAAGAGCACTGAATAATTAGAAGACTCAGGATACTCCAGTATCTCTAGATGGTATCCAGTGAACAAGATGACCGCAATTGAATGCTTACAAAAATGGTGACTCAATTACACTGCCTGTGTTTAGGGCTACCTGGCAGGGTAGCAACCGGATATCTGGGTGGGTGAGGTAGGACAATGGGGAAGTATGTGCATACATGGGCATGCATATTCACGGGGGGGAGAGGCAGGGAAGGGAAGGTATGTTGGAGGGGATGTGGTGGGCAGCTGCTGAACTGGTCCGCTAGCATGGTGGGGAGGGTGGTTGGTTGGGAGGTGCAGGGTGCAGGGCTCAGATCCGGCACAGCACATTTTTCTTTTTTTCTGGAAGGCTATTCGTTTTTTTTGTTTTTTTGAGTATTTCACCCACCCCTGACATGCACCCCCCCCCGGATTTGAGAATTCTTTAGTAGGGGAATGCGTGGAGTGAAGTATTAAAGAAACAACCGTAGATCTTGGGCCCCCTCTTGCCATGAATCACAGAAATTCATTTTTGGCAATGTACACTCACCCAAATGTCAATCGCTTTTTCATGATCGCCGTTATCACATATAAACCCTCTAGATCATAAATGGTTTTCATTGTCTGTAAATTAGCCCATATTAGGTCTATAATGGAAGACCCAGAATATCCAATTAAGGAAAGCTCACCTTCACTATCCCCTGGTAGCGGGTCATTGATCATACAAAAAATTGTTCTCGGACATTAATCTGAAAAGATTTCTGGTATTTAAATTACATTTAACCATTAGAATTTCTGATCCTATTAACCCTTCAATTGACTATCTGAAGGCTCTAAAACAGGTCTGAGTAAAGGTTTTCTAGCTGTGTGTTTATGAAGATTCATGCATTGAAATATCCAATTGTAAGGATATATTCAGAGTCATGTCTACCCAAAATATCATTTAAACAAATCCCAAACTAATTCCAGATGTCTGGAGAAAGTTGTGTAGTGGGGGGAGATATACATCCACTAGAATCATGCTTAAACACTCTGAATCAATCCTAACAGGGAGAATTAAAATTTGCCAAACTATTTAATGAGGTTACTTTAAAGTTTAATGATGTTTTTGTATAGGAAGCCATGCCAGCTTTATTGTGACCATACTTTTAATTCCTATGAGCTTCATTAGCCCAACACCATTTGCTCAATATATGGTTGCTCAACATGCGAAGTTTGCCTGTGTTGGAGTTTAAACTAAAGGGGGGTGCAGGAGGCAAAGCCCACTCAAAGTAAAAAAACCTGCTCTTTAGGAAAACTTCACCTGTCATGCAATAATTTTTTGGGCTGCTGGCACCAGGATACTTTAACTCGGTGAACCAAGATGCCGTGTTTCGTAGAATATCCGAGTTAGGTACCATGTCTTTTGTAGACATATAATATCACAGAAAATTACAACATTTTTAATCTCAGTGTCTTCCAGTTTCAGGGATAGACCCTCTATGTTCCAAATCAAGAGGATTATTTTCCCAGCTGAATCGCCCAGATCCTGTGATGCTGCTAAGTTGCAATTTTGTCATTGCAACATTGTTGTATTTAATAAAAGAAAACAGTTGTTGGTGAGCATTTCTTCAGGATCCATGCTCTGCCCTTCCCTTGTTAGTTTAGCATTTAAGTCGGGATTAACTGTTCGGTCATTTCTAGTTATCTCATTCGGATTTCTTTGTATACCTAAGGTTTCAATGCTTACTATGAGAATCTCAAGAGTGTCCAGGACATGAGTAGCTTTTAAAACTAAATCTGCCAATTTAGAACTGTTAAAAGTAACATCTATTTGAAGGCTTTCTGTAGATTCATTATGGATCCTAATCCAAGTAATTGAACTATGAGTTATATTAACTCCAAGTAAGCAAGACAAAAAGGTGGCCAGGTCATGTTTAACCTTCCCTATTGCCTCCTTTTTATTTGTTTTCCATCCAAAAAATTGAGAGTGTCTTGCACTCCCATATTTGCGGTTGTCTAGACTCATACATAGCATTGTCTAGACTCATACTTAGCAATAGCTTGTTTGACCCTTCATACTCTGGCTAAATCTTCATTTGTTTTGTTATAGAGGTTGCCTCTAAGTCCATCTGCAGATAGTCTGCTTAGCATTGGGACTTTTCTTGTTGGACATACCTAGTCAAAGCTTTCGATATGGTATCCCACTCCCTCCTACTGTCCTGCCTACCTGGTGCTGGTCTATCGCCTTTGGCCATAAGTTGGTTCAGAGCCTACCTACAAAACAGAATGCAATCTACAAAAATAACTGATTGCACCTCCTCCCCCACTCTGCATTACCACCAGTGTCCCCCAGGGCTCAGTCCTCGGCACCATTCTCTTCTCCATCCTACTAAATGATCTGCCAATGGCTTGCTCCACTACCTCTATACACATGTTCGCTGATGACACGGTCCTCTTTACTTCCGGCATCTCCCATGAAGAAGTCACCTACACTTGCCAGACTGATTTCAACAAAGTACAAAGCTGGTTCAACTCCAACCAGCTCTTCCTGAATGCCAAGAAGACAGTCTCTATGTCCTTCAGCACTAGACAGAGACTATCCCAACTTACAACCCCCCTGACCATCCATACCCTAAATAACACCACCCTGGAAGACATGCCCTCCTTTAGGTACCTAGGGGTCTGGCTTGATCGCCACCTCTCCTTCTCCATCCATGTGGACACCATCCTATCAAAACTGTGCCCCAGGCTCGGTGCCCTCTATAGAAACCGCGCCAGTCTACCTCTTCCTGTGAGACATGAAATAGTCCAGAAAATGATTCTTCTTTCTTTCGACTACTGCGATGTCATCTACAGCACTGCCCCAAGTCCATCTTATCCAGACTAGAACCTCTGCCACTTCGCACTCGATGCCCCCCCAACACCCATCACTGTAAGCTTTACCATTCACTGGCCCTTCCATCCCTGAGCAACCGGCGCCTTCTTCATTGTGCTAAATTTGTTTCTAACTTCTGGCTCAGTTCCCTCCCACCCTACCTCTTCCTGTGAGACATGAAATAGTCCAGAAAATGATTCTTCTTTCCTTCGACTACTGCGATGTCATCTACAGCACTGCCCCAAGTCCATCTTATCCAGACTAGAACCTCTCTTCAATGCCTTCTGCCACTTCGCACTCGATGCCCCCCCAACACCCATCACTGTAAGCTTTACCATTCACTGGCCTTTCCATCCCTGAGCAACCGGCGCCTTCTTCATTGTGCTAAATTTGTTTCTAACTTCTGGCTCAGTTCCCTCCCACCCTACCTCATTTCCTCCCTATCTTTCCCACCAACTCCAGTGCACACCCTCAGGTCTACTGACTCCAGGCAATTAGCTATCCCTCATTGAAGAACTTCTGCAGGCCAATCTGCCTTCTCTTACCACCTCCCTAATCTCTGGAATGACCTGCTGGCCCAAATCTGCCATTCTTACTCCAAATACTCTCTATCCTCCACCTTCTCTAACTTCTTCGCACCCAGTTGTACATGCCCTTGGCCCCCCGATGACTCATCCCCCACCTGTACCCCTCCTCCTTACACACCTGACCAGAGACTGGGCCTCACCCAATTGACTAGCTTATAATAAAGTTGCCCTAACATTCCTTGCTGTTATCTCCCCAGGCTCATACTCCCAGTTCGCACTGCCAGCCCAATGCATTTTTTCTCTTTCTCTTATTCTCTAGATTTCAGCACTTATGTAATCCATGGGTAGTTCTGTTAATCAAACATGTATGCCACCACCCACATGGCACAAATATGTAGTACTTCCACTTGCTTAAGCCTGCCTAGCTACACTCATCCATGTAACCACCATTTTGATTTGTTTGACTCTACATTTCAACCTATTGTCTGTTTTATGTATACTCCTCCTATGTAACCCATGTAAACCACTGTGTTGAACTTGCTTGACTCTAACTGAATCACATTGTTTGTATTATGTATACTCCTCCCATGTACCCCCCCCCCCGGTCGCACCATGAGACAAGCATTGTTTTGCTCAGTGTGCCTCTCCTGGTGAAACATTTTCAATAAATAAATAAATAAATAAAATACACATACTTCAGTTCCAGTTAAAATGAGGAGCAGTGCTTGATTCTCAAAGCCGATTGCTAGCTTTTTTGAACTTGTGTACAATAGCACACAGTCCTGAAAGTCTAGGTTAGGAGGACCTAGAACAGAAATGTACTCCTCAATCTCTGGGATATGTAGTAGGTACGTCATCCATTTTGCTAGTTTCCCAGATCTTTCTATATCTAACTTTGTAACACCATGAATTTTGATCAGAAATTCAGTTGCCTTCTCCTGCTCACAGTTGTCCAAGTCATTTGCATTAAATAAAGTTAATTCATAATACGGAGTAACTTCTGGTTCTCCCCATTCTTTTCCTTTATTTTTGTTGTAAAGATCAGGCCTCCTAGGTATCGATTTGACATTTCTCCTGACTGAAATCTCATCCTACTCAAAACAATGCAATTCTTGAATGTTCTTAAAGTTCCCTATCTCTCTTTCTTGTACTAGAATAGGAAAATCTGAAAGAGCAACCTCACCCAATTTTTTTTGTGCTGAGTCTTTTCCATCCCCTTATTATGTTTTTCTTTTTAATTATTTAGATTTTTCCTTACCTTTACTCTTAGGGATTTCTAATGGCTCTGTTTTACTTGTCAGCTGTTCTCTAATGAAAGAAGGTGGGTGGGAGGGAGACCTGGATGGCATTCTTATTTGAGGTATTCTTTACTCCTGTCCAACTGTCAAAACATGAAGTCCCCACATTCAATTGAACTTGACTCCTTAGTTGATTGAGTATTGCTTGATTGAAAAAAATGTCAACCCCTAAATGAACTGTTTCTTCTTTAATAGCCCCAAGGTTTTCTAAAAGAACTATATTGGCGTAGTAGGGGTTCTTAATTATTTCCAACATTTCATTGGAATGAGACGAAGAGGAGATGGAATTCCCTACATTAGTAAAATATTCCCTGTAATATGCGATCTGAGTTGGGTTTGGTCCGGTATTCTTCCATGAAATAGGCAAATTGCCCAGGTTGGAGAGGACAATCCACTGTTGCAGTTACACAAGTTGCTTAAATCTTTTTTACATACATCTTTGGGGACCAGTCTGTTAAGACCATCTATTGCATGGCTGTGGTCTTGGATAACAGATGTTATGTTATCAGGATTTCTTACTTCCAGAAGAGATGTTTCCTTTAGCTTATTATTATTATTATTATTATTATTATTATTATTATTATTATTATATTTAGATAAAGAGGGGGATAACAATAAATATTCTAAACAAGATAAATCCACCTGCTTTTGAGATGGTACTTGAGGAGAGAATGTGTTTCTATGTATTAAAAGTATGCTCAAAATTTGATTTGTCTAATATTGAGGTTGTGGAATCATGACTCCCAATCATAAGCAAATAGAGAAATACCTTCTGGTATATTTCTAGTTATGTTGGTTAGGGATACTCCAGGGTTCCTCAGTTTGTCTTTACTAGTATTCTTAAGTCTATAAGTGGTAGCTTCAATTTTCTAAGGAGCAACCTTTCTTGTTCTCACTTGAGCTATTGGAGTGGAAGCTGTAGGGGAAGTTGGAAAAGCAGCCATAGTGGGAGTAGCTCCTATGAGAAAACTGGTAATTTTAGATTGCTTGACATAATCTTGCCCTGCTTGTCTAAATTATTGTTACTTTTGGTTATCTGTTTTCCTAGTTTGGGACTCCTTGTAGTACTTTACTGCTGATGATGTATATCTTCATTGAGAGAACTATGCTTACCACTCCTCATGCAAATCATCTTTATTTAAGTTAGTTATATCCTAAACATACAGTTTGTAACAAATGCCCAGTTCAAACAATCTAGCTATAGCATAAAATCAGTTCAAGCAGTATGATTATATACACTACTAAATAAAAATAAAAATAAATTCAAGTAAACCACTAAATGAATGTCCAGAAATGTCCAGTATTCCAATAATAGAAAACCAATAACACAATCCTAGCTATAGTTCTAGAAAAGAGGTTGAGACCAATCTCTTCCAAGATCTACAATTAGTAAAGTTCTTATTGAAGATCACTGCTTGGAATCTAAATTGTTCCTTGGTAGTTGGAATAAATAGTTAATTATCCTTTTGTGGCATATAAGTGCTACACATACAGATGTAATCCACAAAAGCAGTTCCAATCTTTTCTTCCTCTTATTCAGCTACAGCTTTATCTGGTGGAACAAAATTTAAAAGGAGGAAAATACCAAGTCAAGAAAAATGAAAAATAAGCTAGATTAAAGAAAATAATAAATGAATAAATTATTATGAGTTGCTGTTCATTATTTGAATGAATTTACTAGACGCTGGGTAATTGCTGGTTTTGAGTTTAAGATGCATTAAAATATTAACTACAGCTAACCCAGACCCACACTTTCAAAACTGCAGTAACACTTAATTAGATGTTAAATAGTAATCAGATAAGATAGTTATATCATTTCTCTGGCTAAATTGTACATATGTAAACTCAGCTCCCAATGGATTACAATTACTTCCTAATTTGGGAGATCAACGCTCCATAGCGTGCATGCAAAGCCTATCAATAGTTTGATAATAAAATTACTTACATGAGTTTAAATGAATGAATTTGATATCAACCAGAATAAAATCAAGAGCAAAACTGTTTAAAATGAGAGCAGTTTATATAAATTAATATATTAGAATCTACCTTGTGAGGTAATTGGTGGCAAAACTTTAACTCTGAAAATATCCCTGGTGGACACTCAAATATGTGTAGGTCTGAAGCCTTAAAAAGAACTTAGGGTTTCAGCCTAGACTGATAATTCCACAAGTGCTACAAAGAAAAGAGGAAAGATTTTGCTTCACTACTTTATACTTAAGTTTATAAATCTACTTCTGAGATTCTCTTACCATCTTTGGTGCCTTCCAAGAGAAAGAATCAGCCAAACAGCTAGAGAAATCAGAGGACAAACACATAACAGGCATAAAAGCACAAGAGGGGTGAAGTGCATCCTGCCACTGAAGCTCAAAATGGTGAGTGTATTGAGCAGGATGCCAGTGAATGTGCTTTATAAATGGTAGGTCAATTAGGTGTCCATGCGTCTGGGGGGTAAGGTGGGTTCCGTGGGCTTCGTTATTAATTTATTAGTTTATTTAATTAGGGCTGATTTAGCTCCATTTACTTCAACAACAGGTACCTGTATATTGACTCCAATGCAAAGCAACTACCTTCCTAGTTAAAATAAACTGCAAATCATCAAAGAACTTAACCTTCACTTTGCCACAGCCAGATTGGCATTCGACTCCTCCCCATACGCTAGCCGAGTGAATAGTCACACCAAACCAGATTCTACGCATGCTACTCCAACTCATCCCTTCCAGCTGTGTCAGATTAGCTATAAAGAAGTTGAAGACATAATTCTTAGCCTTGACACCAAGAAAAGCACAGGGGACGGTGGCCTGGAGTCATTTTTCTTACAGTTAGGCTATGCCCAGCTCACAGCCCCTATCCTTCACATCTTCAACCTCTCTATTACCACAGCCACTGTTCCATCCTGCTGGAAATCTGCCCATGTTCTTCCTCTCTTTAAATCAGGAGATCCCTGTGACATAAACAATTACCGACCTATCTCTGTCTTGCCTGTTCTATCCAAAGTGTTGGAAAAATTTATATACAACCAACAAAATAATCACCTTGAAGTGCACTCACTACTAAACTCGGCACAATCTGGTTTCAGGTCAAAGCACAGTACCATCTGAGCCTTGGCTAAAGTCTCTAATGACTGGATCCATGCAATGGACAACAAGAAGGTCACTGGTGCAGTCTTTCTAGAACTCAGCAAGGCCTTCGACACTGTAGACCATCATCTCGTAATCACCTGTCTTGCCCACATAGGTGCCACTCCAACCACCTTGCAGTGGTTTACCAGTTATCTCACGGAAAGGATACAAAAAGTCAAGGCCGATGGCCTACTATCTGCCCCGCTTCCAATTACCAGAGGAGTCCCTCAAGGCTCCATCCTAGGACCAATCCTTTTCTCCCTCTACATTAACAACCTTGACTCCCACATAAAGAATTCTAGCATACATTTCTTTGCGAATGATACAGTTTTGTACACATCAGGCTTGTCCTTATCTAAAGTCCGGAAAACACTCCAAGCTGACTTCATTCAGCTAGAAAGCAACCTTATCAATGCCAAGCTTCTCCTAAATGCCAAAAAAAACTAAAACAATGATTTTCTCGAGACTTGCCGTGACTGATGCCCTACCTATCACAACTAAAAACTTTGTGGTTACCTCCCTAGGTGAACCCTTGGAAGTCATAGACAAATTCAGATATCTAGGTATGTGGATAGACAATAAGATCTCCTTCCATGACCACATTGAGGATCTATTAAAGAGGCTTAAAGCACGCCTGGGTTTCTTCTACAGAAATAGGACCCTCTTTTCTCTCCCAATCCATAAAAGACTGGTCCAAGCAACTTTCCTTCCCCTGCTGGATTACAGAGACATTATCTTTATATCCTCCCCAAACTTGAGCCTATCAAAACTGGACATACTCTACCATCGTGTTCTTCGCGTCATTACCAACTCGGTGTACAGGACCCACCACTGTGATCTTTATGAAGCAGTTGGGTGGTCCTCCCTGAACACCAGACATCTCCTCCATGCTGGCATGTGGACCCTCAAACTACTACTTCACAAGTTGCCAGCTTATCTGACGACACTCATACATATCTTGCACAGCGCATACTCCTTAAGGAAATCCGACCTTATCCTACTAGATATTCCCAGGACATGTACCACAGCCAGACAAAGGGCTGTCTCATACACTCTAACAAATATTTGGAATCAACTTCAAACCATGCTGAAGCTAACCAGCACTGTATCAACTAGCTCCTTCAAAACATTAGTCATCTCTAAATTAAAAGACATATGTAGGTGCAACTAGGCCCCCAACGCCTAGACAGTTCCCCATGTACCCACTGGCCCTCTATTGTTTTAAACTGAAATGTGTTACACGATATAGGACTAGGCTAACTCTGAAATGTATCGCATACATAGTATAAGAACGTCCATTGTTTATACCTCTTAATTGTATGTAATTCTCCTCCTGTTGTCCTACATTGTATATCTCCTATCTATGTAATTGTGTACTGTATGTGCATATGACTCAGGACCTCCTTGTGAATGAGCTTGCTCAACGGAGTCTTTCCTGCAATAAACTTTAACTTGAACTTGAACTATTCCAAAATATAAATGCAGGCTAAGTTACCCAATGTAAACATAGAAACATAGACTTTGATGGTAGAAAAGGATCGCTTGGCCCACCTAGTCTGCCCATTACCCTACATATTGGATAAGCTGCAGATTCTAGTTAATCAACAGCCTACTTCCTCCTACCACCCACTATAATTGCCTTATGTCTGTCTCATGCATTCTTATTTATTTATTAGCTTTTGTTGACCAGGTAAGCATACTAGACAAAACAATTGCCTATTTTCAGGTATGACCCTGGAGAGTACAATGAAGGACACATCCTTACAGAAAACATTAAGATACAATTAAGCAATACACAGGATCAACTAGGACCAGGTGACATTACACAAGCAGTCAAGGGTTTAAGACAGCTGAGTAGGAGAAATATACATAGAAGCAGCTAAGGATAAGAACAGTGCATCCGACAAATCACCACCCAGAGGCGTAGGGTGAATACATTCCAATACAGAACAGGACCACCAAACAGTGCATCAGACAAGGCCCCACCTAAAGCAGAGGGACAGGTACAATATTATACAAGGCAGGACCTTAGCAAGCGAGATCCACCCTTAGGATCCACGCAGAAGCCGTCAGAAATGCAGGAACATATTGGTACAGTACAGGGACCCAGATTAAATTATGGCATCTTAGGACAACCACAAGTGGAGGAGAGCTTCAGGTAAGTCCAGAGCGAGCTCTGAAGACATGAGTAAGAGGGTGAGGAGTGGACCTGGGAGGGAAAGGAGTTCAAAACTCTGGGAGCATAAGCAGCAAAATCCCTATCCCCCATTTGTGTTCAAGTGGCGGGAACTTTGAGAACAGCAGAGCCCAAAGACCCGAGGGAGTAAGAAGAGGTGGCAGTTATGAGGAGCTCAACTAGTCCTTGGGGAGGGTGCCAGCTCTAAGCACCTTGCCTATGAAGCTACCCAGGACAAAGCTCCTGTAGTTGGGCAGGGAGAGCCAGTTAAGCTTACTGTACAGGTCACAATGGTGGGTGAGACGAGGGGCAGCAAGTGCAAAATGACAAATGTTGTAAGCTACATTCCACCTAGCAAGGTGGGCTTTGCAAGTATGCACAAACAGGATGAGCCCATAACAGAAAGTAGGAAGAAACACACCTCTGGCCAGCGCACGATGGGCAACAGAAGTAAGGTTGTTCTTCGCTCTGTAGGCTAGACCCAGCTTGCAGCTGATCGCCCTACATACGTTTTGGATATGATGACCAAGGTTAAGCTGGAGGTCAAGTGTAACCCTCAAGTATTTAATGGTATCAGTAATCAGGACAGGAGAGCCGTTGATTCCAGTGATGCACAGGGGTAGGGCAGGGGAGGTCTTTATCTTGGCCGGGGACCAAAAAAGCAGCTCTGGGATTTTTTAAAATTGAGTACAAGCTTGTTTGTCATGATCCAGGACTGAATATTCCTGAAATCAGTGGTCAGTTGGTGGTTGATGGTCCTGAAGTCGCGGGAATGGATGAGGATGACCAGGTCATCCACATATAAAATAGAGCTACAATGGGAAGAAATGGAGGGAAGGTAGTTAAAAGATGGAAAAGAGGAGGGGCCCTAGGACAGACCCCTGAGGGACACCAGAGATCATGGAGGTGGTGTCAGAGAGGACCTTACTGAATTTAGTTAGTTGATTTCTACCCTGGAGGTAGCTGGTGAACCATCTTAGGACAGGGGGTGACAGACCAAGGGACCAGAGCCAAGGGATAAGTAAGGCATGATCAACTAGGTAGAAGGCCTTAGATAGGTCAATGAAGATGGCGCCTGAGAGCTTACCTTGGTCCATTGCTGCCCTGATCCTGGAGGAAACAGTAACAAGTGCAGAGGAGGTACTGTTCCCTTTTTGAAAGCCGTGCTGTGCAGGAGACAGCAACTCATGGGACTGGATATATTCGGTAAGTTACCCAAGAACAACTTTCTCCAGGAGTTAACTGATAGCCGACAGGATTGCTATTGGGTGATAATTGTCAAGGATCTTGGTGTTGCCTTGTTTAAGAACAGGGACAATCCTTGCCATGTTCTAGAGGTCAAGGATAACTCCAAGAGCAAGAGACAAATTGAAAATATAAGCCACAGGGGAGGCAACATGGGAGACACCAAGTTGGTGGAGCCTAGGTTCTATGCTATCATGGCCAGCACTAGTGTAGGGGGAGAGACCAGAGAGAAGTCTATGCATCTCCTGTGCTGTCACTGCCCTAAGGTAGAATAAGGGATGGGAAGTGGGGGGAGACTGTGGGGCAGGAGGCAGGACTCTACTATCACTCCCACCAGTGGAGAATAAGGAGGTGAAAGCAGACAGATCAGAGAAGTGGGAGTTGAATGCATTAGCAAAGGTTAGGGGGTTATTACAATTGGAACCAGTTGGAGGATCCACTTACAATGCTTTTGATGTTCCTCCAGAAGTTCTTAGGGTCCTTAGCCGAGATAAGCAAGACTGTTTTACAAGAATCACTCTTAGCAGTCTTGATTGCTCTCTTACATTCATTTCTAAGCCTCCTGTACTGCTGAAATATAGCTTGGTCCTTTGTGGCCTTAAAATTGGCCCAGCATTTGTCCCTGGTCCACATGAGTTTAAGAATGCTCCCATGGAGCCATTTTGTAGCAGATCTCCTTACTCTCCTACTGATAAGGGGTGAGTGCTTGGCCTGCAGTACCGAAAAGGTGCTAAGGAAGTAACTAATGGCAGTGGGACAGTCAGGAGCATTTTGCACCATGGACCAGTCCGTGAGCCTCAGGTCCTCATGGAAGGAACCCGGATCAAACTTAAAAATATCCCTAATCTGGATGACTTTTTGGGGAATTTTCTGGAAGGAAACCCTCCATACACAGTACACAGTGGTGTGATCAGAGATAGAGTCTGGGAGGGTACCTGAGGAGGTAATCCTCTCAGGCCTATTAGACAGAACCCAGTCAATATCAATAAGGGAGCTATTTCTGCCAGTGGTAGACCACCTGGTGGGCTCTTGAATGAGTTGTTACAGGGAGAGGCCAGCAAGTGGGGGTTCATACACCTCGGTATTTCCTCCAAGCCAATTTAGGTTAAGATCACCCATGATAAGTAGTTTGTTATCCCCAGTCTTAGCTCCCATGGCATCGAGGAGGGAGGATAACCCCAGCACTCCTCCCTTGGGAGGGGATTGTATGTGCAAATGATATGCAGCATTTTGGTATTGCCAAGTAAGAGAACAGTATGAAGCAGCTCACTAGGAGACAGCGGGGGCTGTTGGCGAGACGCAAATGTCAGACTTAGGTGGCTCCTAAAGTAGATCAGGATATCACCACCCCGCTTCCTCCCTGGTAGGTCAAACCTAATAAGATCAAAGCCAGGAAGCATACAGGCAGAGTCAGGGGTAGAAGGTTTCAGCCATGTCACGGTGATGCCAAGGACGTCAGGCTTGTAGTGAGAGATCCAGGCAGCGAGCTCAGCCAGATTGGGCAGAAGGCTGCAGATGTTGAGATGAATATTTTTAACCCTATGCCTAACAACCAGCCAGCAGGAAGGGAGGAGGCTTGATAAGGGGGGCCTGGGTTCAGCTCAATGTCCCCAGCCAGGACTAACATCACCAACAGGAGCCAGAGGAGATGCTTTAGGGAAGAACACCCACCATGGGCCAAGGGCTTATGATTGAGGTGCTTGGTAACTATTGAGAGGTACAGAACACACCTGAGGTCAAGGCAGCTGATAGGCCAGAGGGGCTGACTGCCAAAGGCTATCAGGTTGGAGAAGGTGAAGTTATGTTCCCCAGACTGTTCAGGAGTACACCAGAGGCCCCCCAAGGGAGGGGAGCAGTCAGCAAAAAGTAGAGGGAAGCAAGGCAAGTAACTAGGCCAGTGAGGAGGACACTAATAAAAGGGAAGGGCTCAGCAGCCTCCCAGGGGAGATTAGGAACCAACATGACAAGAGTACCAGCCCCAAGGGCTAAACCAGGATGCAGGCTGGAGAAGGTACTGTAAAACTGATTATTTTCGCGCTCTGTTTAATTTTGCTATATTCGCTATTGCAGTTGGCAAGCGAAAATAAATGGAACACGATTTAATTTAGAAAGTCAACATCAATGATGAGGAAGTGTAGCGACTGCATGATGTCAAAAGATAAAATGAAAGCTACAGTATTTGTTTTTAAACAGTGTTGCAGTGCAGTATCTTGAGCAAAGATGAGGAAGCAGAGCTACTACATGATTCTAAAAATATTTTTATTTTATTTTTATTTAGTAATTATGTCCCTTTATTAATAAAATCAAGGCACTATTAGAAAACAAAACTGTATCTTCATCCCAGCAGCACTGTTCTGTTCCTAAATTAGCTGTCCGCTTCTGCTCCCTTAGCTGTGTCTGCAAAAACATAAGAACTCAGACCTTAGAATGCAACTTTAATATTTTAAATCATGATCTTAATCTTAAACTGGTGTTAGCAACAATTATAATCAAAATTACCGTGTTTAGGCAATTGTTATGTGCGTCCAATATCCTGGCTTGTCTGAGTCCACGAATAACGACATCTGGTTTTACTTCGAGGGATTCAATGCTTGCCTGCAGCCACCTCCATGATGTTCTTTTAGCACCAATAATCATAGATCGATGTTCAGTTCTGCATCACCAACCCCTGATACCAGTTTGTCTGAAATTAGTGCTGCATACCATGAAGTGAAGTGACCTTTCATTAGGTTTTTGGAAAATTTTGTTTACTGAGACATCCAGTGGTTGGAGTGAATCTGTGCAAGATGCTGGGACGTGCACTGGTATAATACCAAAATCTTCCAGCTTCTGTAGTATGGGAGCAGTATAGTGAGCTCTGTACAAGTCAAAAATTAGGATTGCCTTTTGTTCTTTAGGCAGTTCGAGTTGTTCTTTAACAGTCTCACAGTAAGTTGTGAGTACCCCTTCAATGTACCGGATGGTTGTCTCTTCATTAGCCCAATGATTAATTGACTGCGTGATGTCCCATTTGGAAGGAAATTTGTGCTGTGGGTGGCATGCTTATGTCTTACCTTGGTAGATGACTTGGGAGGGGGAGCATATGGCCAGCAAGTGTGCAAGCAAGAACCAGGGAGACCTGTCTTTTATCCCCAAACCCTGTCAGTGACACTTGACGTGAACCAGTGACCTCCATAGTCCACTCAGACACCGGCACAATTTTAACTCCAGTCTCATCTAGATTAATTACTAGCTGTGGAGGTATGAGCTCCTGTGCACAACAGTTGGATATTCATTGTAAAAATGCAGCTTTTAAATTTTGGAAGTCAGAAGGAACCTTACGTGCCACTTTTGTGCCTTTATGTTTACTGTAGCCCATTCTATGTAACAAGCCCCAAGCCCACTTACTGCTTAGTTGCAGGTGCCCCCCATTCTCCATCAGAACATGAGGGCTGGTTGCCTTAACAATTCCCATCACTATTGCCTGGATAACACGACCATTCACTACTGCACCCTCCACCCTTAGAGACTGTACGATTTTCTTTAACTGGTCTTCCAATTCGCATACCAAATGTGTGGGACAACCTCTCGACTTTCGGGGCAAATTGGGAGAGAGAGAGAGTTGCAGAGTCAGGGTTAGTATGCAAAGCTGATTAGTAGTCCAGTTTAAATTTCCTGATAGTGCTCTCATTGACAATATCCCCAGTTAAAGAATGATGAGCTCTTACTGCAGACATGACACCGTGTTCAGCCGCATACTTGCCTAGCTGGAACTGAACCTCCAGTGTATAATTAGCTTAGCTTGCTGGTCTGCTGCGTTTGGAGGGAGGGGAAGCTGCTGCAATCTCTCTCACAACAGAGGCTGCTACATTAAGTTCAACACCGGAGATTACAGCTAGTGCTTCAGAATCAAGATCTGGAGTTTCAAGCTGGTATTTGCATTTCTGCTGGGAGGGCTTCAACCATTTGAACAGCGACATGATGTCGTAAGAATGATTCACTGATTCAGTGACTGATTAAATACATGCTACCTGACTCTTTACCAATTGCCTGCATGCTTTCTCGTTGGAATGCGCAAATTCAATCACCCACAATTAAATGGCATAACAGCTGATGGCGATTACTGGCACCCTCGAATATAATCCGTTCTACAGTAATTGTAAGACAGTAACAGCACTAGGGTGATATAGTAGGGATAACTAGCATACACATCACTAATGGTAAGTAAACAGAGGCATTCACTGGCTAGAAAAGAAGAGCCAAAGTAAATAGGTGAGCAAATATTAACAGTTGTATCCTACAGAGAATATTGCAGACTAACAGTAATTCAGGGGTTCCACCAAAGGAATATACTCAAGCAAGCCCAGCTCAGAGTAAAAATAATGTTAGATTCAAACCTAAGCCAACTCAGAGAATATCACACAATCACTGATGTCAAACCTCAAGATACTAGCTGCTGTAGGTTGCAACAGGTTAAGAATAAGGACAGTGTAGCTGTTGTACGTTTCAGCAGGCAGGCTGGCTAATAGGGGCGATTTCCTAGAGCAGATGGGGTCATCCCCCGCTAAACATTAACAGATGACTTTAACCAGCTGACCACCCAGTGGCCCCAACAGTACAGCAGACCGGAACAGGTCAGTCAATCAGCCCAAGTGCAGGTGGAAGTCTCGTGATGAATGGAGCAAGGAGAGACAGGAGAGAGTTACCAATAATCACTACTTCTTGTGATTGGACCCACAAGACCTAAGGGAGGGGCTTAAGGATATTTAAGGGGAGAAGGGAACAGGGTGGGCAAGGCAGGGAAAAATTTGTTCTCCGGTACGCTCAACTGCCGAAAGGTCCACTTTCTGGGATTGCTGTCCCACAAGTCCTAGTGGGGTGGGGACACACCAAAGCAGAGTTCACCCACACTGTCCCTCACGAGTCATCAGCAAAGTCCTTTTGGTGGGCCGCTGTATGCTACTCAGCCTTTTTCTATAGGCAGAGCTGCATGTCACAGCAGGCCAGCATTCAATCAGGGTGCGTTGTTTTCCTTTGAATTTGGTGCCGAAAACCTCTGGGTCCAGTGAGCACCAATGGGAGGCTTAAGGGGATGAAAAAATTTGTTCTCCGTCAACTGCCGAAAGGTCCACTTTCTTGGATTGCTATCTCCTGTTCTAGGCGGGGGCTCCAGTGCTTTCATGGTGAACTGAGAATGTCCATGGAGTGTGCAGGGGAGGTCCGCCTGACTTGATTCAGGGAGCCAGTCCTTCAACCCCTGCACAAGCACAAGTCTTAGCATTAAATTCCACCACTGTTTTTGACCCCACAACGTTCTCAGAAAGGTGGTTCCATGCGTCCACCACTGTCTCCATGAAAAAATATTTCCTCACGTTGCCCCTGAGCCCTCCCCCCTCTATCTTCAACTTGTGTCCCCTTGTTCTTGCACATCCCTTTTTCTGAAAGATGTTACCCTCTTGGACTTTGTTGATCCCTTGAGGTACTTGAAAGTTTCCATCATGTCCCCCCCTCCCTCCTTTCCTCAAGTGTATACATATTAAGCTCCATTTTAGTTGCCATCCTCTAGACTGCCTCCACCCTGTCTATGTCCTTGCAGAGATGGGGCTTCCAGAACTGCACACAGACTCCAGATGAGGTCTCACCAACTGTCTGTACAGAGGGATAACAACTTCTTGTTTTGTACTGGTGATGCCTCTCCCTATGAATCTCAGTATCCCCTCCAGCCCTCCTTTCTGCCTTCTCACATTACTTGACTACCTTAAGGTCATCTGATATGCCTACCCCAAGGTCCTTTTCCATTTTTGTTGTTGTTACTATCCTCCCCCCATGAGTACTCTTCCTTTGGGTTTTTGTTTCCCAGGTGCATTACTTTGCACTTCTTTGCATTGAATCTAAGCTGCCATATTTTTGATCATTTCCCCAACCTTGCCAAGTCCCTTCTCATTCTTTCCACACACCCCCATGTATCAACCCTGTTGCAGATCTTTGTGTCATCTGCAAAGAGGCATACTTTTCCTTTCAGCCCCTTCATAATGTCTCCTCTAAAAACATTAAAGAGGACTGGTCCCAGTACTGAACCCTGTGGTACCCCACTAGTAACTCCCGTTTCTTCAGAGTGTACTCCATTTACTATTACCCTCTGCATCCTGTTGTCCAGCCAATTTGCTACCAAGGCTACCACCCTGGAACCCACTCACAAGGTGGCTAACTTGTTTATTAATCTTTTATGAACATACGAAAATGCCACCAGAAACAGGCTTCACAGTCTATCAAGTCTGTTCGAGTGCGCAGCTAGCACCTTATAATGCTGCTGCCCCTCCATTCCCCCATCCCACTACCTCTTCCCCTTAACCTGTCCCAACCCCTCTTGAAACCGTCTACTGTCTTGCAGGCCACTACCTCTCTTGGCAAGGAGTTCCACTTGACCACCACTCTTCCCATGAAAAAATGTCTCCTCATAGAAACATCGAAGTTGACGGCAGATCAGTATCGCAAGGCCCATCCAGTCTGACCATTTCTTTTTCTGCCTTATGAATCTCTCTTCTGAATCTACCCCCCCTTTCAATCTCAGTTGATGTCCTCTCGTGTCCCTCCCCTTTCTCCTCAGCAAAATCCTCTCTGTATTAGTCTTGTTTATTCAAGGTCTCAGTCATATCTCCCCATCCCTCCTCTCTTCCAGAAAGTACCTATTCATCTCCCAAAGTCTTTCCTTGTGTGGCTTGCCCTCCAATCCCTAGATCATCTTTGTAGCTCTATGCTGTACTACCTCCAACAATCTGATGTCCTTCTTCAGGAACGGGCACCAGTATTGCATTCAATACTTCAAGTATGGCCTGACCAGTGACCTATACAGGGGCAGAATAAACTCCCTACTTCTGGAGGACATGCCTCTAGCTATACACCCCAGCATTTTTTTGGCTTTTGCAGCTGCCCTTCTGCATTGAACAGAGTTGTTCATGCTCCCTGTTATGATCACCTCTAGGTCCTTCTCTTCTGTGGAGCAACCCAACTGAACCCAATTTAAGTGATAATCCCTGCCCTTGTACTGGGCTCTGAAGAGCAGAATCTCGCACTTCTTGGGGTTAAACCCCAGCTGCCATTTATCTGCCCACTCCTGTAACTTATTCAGGTCCTCCTGCAACCCCTTCCTTCCCTCCATGTCATCTACCACAGCTCCCATCTTGGTATAATCTGCGAACAGACTGGTTTTGCTCTGGATCTCATTTGAGATATCTGCAATGAAAATCCTGAACAGTTCTGGTCCCAGCAAAGATCCCTGTGGTACCCTGCTCGTCACCATTCTTGGTGTTGAGAGTTCCCCCCATACCACCACCCTTTGCTGTCTCCCCCTCAGTCAGTTCCTGATCCAGGTCACCATTTTTGTTCCTGCCCCCACATACTTCAGCCCCCCCAATCTCCCACGTGGCACCGAATAAAAGGCCTTACTGAAGTCCAAGTACAGGACAGCCACAGCATGGCCCTTGTTCAGTTCCTGTGTCACCCAGTCATAGAACTCTGCCAGGTTTGTCTGGTATGCTCTGCCCACAACAAACCTGTGTTGCTGGTCATCCTGGATACCATTTGCCTCCAAGAAGCTCACGAACCTCTCCTTTAGGATGGTCTACCATGTTACAGGCCACTACTTTACCCAGCAAAGAGTTCCACTTGTCCACCACTCTTTTCATGAAAAAATGTCTCCTCATCTCTTTTCTGAATCTACCCAACTGCAATCTCATTTGGTGTCCTCTTGTGTCCCTCCCCTTTCTCCTCTGGAAAATCCTCTCTATATTAGTCTTGTCAGGTGACCATTTCCGGTCCTGCACCCCACATAGTCCAGCTTCACCCCACTCTCCCATGTGGCACTGAATCAAAGGCCTTACTGAAGTCTAAATACAGGACAGCCACTGCATGGGTTTTCCCAAGATTGAGGTGAGTCTCACTGGCCTGTATTTCCCTGGTTCTTCCTTTGGCCCAGATTTATGGATGGGCACCACATAGGCCATCCTCCAGTCAGATTGCACACATCCTGTGTCCAGGGAGGTATTGAACAGGTCTACCTGTGACCCCACAAGGACCTCTACCAGCTCCCTCAGTACTCTAGGGTGAATGCCCTCTGGCCGAGGTGCTTTGTCCACTCTTAATGCCCTCAACCCCTCTAGCACCCTGCCCTCTATAATCCCTAAATCTTTCATCCACTCCCTCCTTTATCCACCCCTCCACTTGCCTGAGGTATTTGACCCCTTTCTCCTGCATGAACACAGAACAGAAGTATTCATGTGGGACTGTATCAAATGCCTTGTTAAAGTCTAGATAGGCCATATTCACAGCCCCTCCCTGGTCTACTACTTTGGCCATCCAGTTGAAGAAATCTATTAAATTCATCTGACATGACCTACCACTATGAATCCATGCTGCCTTAGGTCCTGTGCCCCACTGGCCTCTAGGTAATCAACAATTCTTTCTTTCAGAAGTGATTCCATCATTTTCTCTACCACTGAGGTCAAATTAACAGGTCTATAGTTTCCTGCCTCTGTCTTGCTCCCACTTTTGTGAAGGGGAATCACATCCACATTCCTCCAGTCCTCAGGTACCACACTATCCTCCCATGAGTTGTTAAAAAGGGTAGTCACTGGCATCACTAGGCCTCTGCTTAGTTCTTTTAGAATTCTGGGATGAATCCCATCAGGCCCCATTGCTTTGTCCACCTTGAGTTTTAGGAGTTTTTTCACGACTCTTTCTTCTGTGATAGGACTGATGTCAACACCTCTGCCCAGAGTGCTTCTATTGTTTGATTTAGCTGCCTCTCCCTCTTCTTCTTTTGTGAATACTGAGCAAAAGTATTTGTTCAGTACTGTCACCCTCTGCCCACTTCCCCTCTCCTTTATTAAGACTCACTATCCCTCCCTTGGTCTTCCTTCATTCTCTGATGTACCTATCAAGGTGTTTTCCCCATTCTTAACTGAGTTGGTTATTTCTTCCTTGGTTTGGACCTTCACTATTCTGGTAGCCTTCCCCACTTCCTTCTGCTTTAACTGATACAGTTCTCTGTCCTGATCTTTCTGTTATTCCTTATACTTCCTGAATGCTGTCTTTTTCTCCCTAACCTTCTCCGCCATGTCTTTTGAGAACCATAGTAGTTTTTTACTTAATTTTGTTTTGTTTATTCACTTTACACAAGGGCTTGTTGCCTCTATGATAGCAGTTTTGATTTTCCCCATTGTTCTTCCACCCCTCCTTCCTGCCCATTTGCTAGTGCATTCCTTAGGCATTCCCCCATTTTGCCAAAGTCAGCCCTTCTAAAGTCCAGTACCCTCACATTTTTATGGTTTGACTCTATGGTTGTGTTTATTGTGAACTACACTGTGTAGAGGTCACTTGTTCCAAGATGGCTACCCACTTCTAAATATGTGATCCTGTCTCTATCTCCTTTTGAAAGTACCAGTAATAGTAGAGTAAATGCACTGACAGAGGCCACTTAGCTAAGCCATCCAAGCTAGCTACCAGTTGAAGACAACAAGCTTCACAAAATTAACTCAGTGACCTCCACAAGCAGCTCTTAGTATTGGACCCAAATAAACCCAGTTAGGCCTGATAAGTTTAGTCATGTATGATAATAAAATGCAACACTAATAATAATAAGGTTTATAAACTTTAAGTCCTTAAAACATGGAAGATAAAAAATAAAATAGTACAGCTTTAAAGCTGAACTTTCTCTATAGCCAAAAACCAAGGCTTTGCCACTATGACCAGTTTGGTTCATTTTCCAAGATTCTGGCATTTAGTTTCAAAATTTCTTCAAGTTTCCTGAAATTCTAGGCTCTGATGAATTAAAAATAAAAAATCCAACATCACACGAGGTGTGTAGGCAAAACAATGATGCTACTGGAGAAGGGAAACAGCAGCCAGCAGTTCAAAAAAACTGTTCCCTCGTTTTCTTCTATAATCTTATTGATGGCTACACCACAGCATTCACCCTCCATGGGGCTTACCACTTCCAGCCTCTCTGAGGCATTTGCCACCTCAGACTCCTAGTGGAGAGTTATAGAAGTAGAGCTGACAGTATGTCGGCAAACAAAACCAGTGACCCAGATCAGCCCGGAAAGGCTGTGCAGGGATTACAGCACTGGGGTAGTAAAGATGAGAATATCAGTTTAAACACCTAGTGCAGAGGTAATGATGTCATACCTGCTGTAATCCAGAAACATGCCTTACACAGCCCTGCTCTTGTCACTCCTCCACAGCAACACAGAGTTCAGTCACACCCTTCCCCCAGCATTCCCAGTTTCCCAATCCCTGGCTATGCCTCTGCATGCTTATGTACTTTTAACATCCCTTATGGGAGGCATTGTTTTAAAAGACTGCCATTCAGCATATGCTCAGCATCTGAGATTTTTTAACAGAATGATGCAGCAACTGCTAGATGGCATAGAATGGGTTAAAGTTTACATTGACAACATCCTCATCTGGGCCTCATCAGAGGAGCAACATGATGCCAGACTGGAAAAAATGTTACAAATTACTAAGGCAACCAACCTTAATCTGAATTTAATAAATAGCCAGATAAAGAAAACTGAGATTTTATACCTTGGATAAATCATTTCAGAGGATGGGGTCAAACCTGATCCAGCAAAAGTAAAGGCCATAAACAGAATTCCACAACCCAAAATGAAGAAATATGTACAATGGTTCTTGTGAATGGTGAATTACAGTATCTGTGGAAGTCCATTTTAAATCTGACTGACATGACATGCCACCTGAGAAAATTGCTAATTAAGTCAGCCACATGGCTGTGGACAGCTGCATACGAGCAGGCATTCACAGCAATTAAAAGGCTTCTAATCACAGCACCAGCCTTGCAATATTTTAGTATTGTTTGTCAGATGAAAGTTTCCACAGCTGCCTGTCAGAAATGGCAGCTGGAGACCTGTTGCGTATGCCTCAAAAGCCTTTACAAAAACAGAATTACAATATGCACAAATTGAAAAGGAGATGTTGGCTGTAGCCTTTGGTTGTGATGCTTTCCATAATTACATTTATGGGACCCCCTTTGTGATCGAAACAGATCACAAACCACTGATTATTGTTTGAAAAAGAGATCTATGGCAGGTGCCTCAACGAATTCAAAGACTGTTAATCAAACTACAGAAATACAATTACAAGATAGAATGCACACTAGGAAACCACTTGATTGTGTCTGATGCTTTGTCAAGAACGTGGGATGAAGCTCACTGGACCAAAGATCAAGGCATGGAAACAGAAGTGGACATTTACATAAATAGAAAAAAGACTTCTGGAGCTTTCTCAGCACACATGTGGGAAAGACTAAACTACAACAAACTGCAACAGCAAATGATCAAATGCAACAGGCAGTGTTGTCAGCAATGCAAAATGGGTGAAAAGGACAATGCATTCCATACAGGAACTATATGTGCAATTTCAGGCTGCATTATCTGTTATAGATGGAGTATTGCTTAAGGATGACAGAACTGTTGTTCCTATGACTTAAGAAAAGAAATGCTACATAAAATTCATGAAGGACATATGGGTTTTGTAAAATGTAAACACAGAGCAAGACAAGTTGTGTACTGGCCAGGAATTACTAAAGATGTGGAAAAACAGTTTTGGCATGTCATACATTATTTATTTTATTTTGTTTTTGGTAACTGGGTAAGCACACTAGACATAGAAAATCTTATTTTCAGGCATGACTCAGAAGGGTACAGGTTGGAATGCAAAATCATCAACAGTGAATGCAGTACAACAATGGATGTCAGATGGTGCAAGTTAAATATAATTCATCAGTGGAATGAAATATGGGGTGAAACAAAAGGGGTATAAATTACAAGTGCAAAATGCAGCAAGATAAATATGCAATCATAAGAGAGAAATTGTATTTCAAATATATAAGTGGAGAAAAGTACATTACATGGAACACATAGGAATACAATAATTCAATTAGGAAAAAAACAGAGGACTGTAGCGTGTAAAGTGTAGGAGTAGAGTAACAGATTAAAGAAAATTCTGAAGACAAAAGAAAGAAGGCAATGAGGACTAAGCAAAGGAAAGCTGTGAGCAGAGGAAGTGCAGTAGGGGGTAAAAAGCATTGTGGCCAAGAGGTAGAGAAAGGTGAAGCTAAGGTGGGTGAAAGCGTATACAGGGAGTTTAGACAAGCAGATGACTATGGTGTAGCCTTTTGAAGCAGGCATGATTTGGAGCATGTCGACTGGCTGGGGGAGAGAGTTTCAATACAGAGGAGGAGGAGGAGCATATGAGAAAGCATGAACTCCCATTGAAGTTTTGCATCTTGGGATGTGGAGGGGAGTTTGATTAATAGATCTACGCCCATAGGAAGAGGTTTGCGGGAGCAGCATGGAGGCAAGGGATTGGAGGTTCTCAATCTGACAATACCATCAATAAGAGAGCCAATGGAACAGAGTCAGCAGGCAGTGGGAGATGGTAATTGTAGATCAGCATAAGGCAGACAGCGGTGCTTACAGTGGGGGAATACAGAGGCATAGTGGCAAATATTACTATAGGTGGTATCCCATTTAAGGAGAGTAGCTTTTGATGCACCTACATAAGTGACTAAGCCATAGGCGAGGGCTGGGAGCAGAATGCCTTGTGCCACGGTTTTCCTAGCTGATGGGGCTAGAGCACAGCTTGCCCTGTAGGCGATCCCAATTTTGGCATTTACAGACTTACAGGTGGTAGCAATGTGCTGATCAAAGTTCAGGAATGCATCAGGTAAGATGCCCAAGTACTTGAAAGTACTAACAGGGTAAAGAGGGGTGCCATCAATGCAGGAGATTTTAAGAAGGTCACGATTTGCTGTAAGCCTGGAATGGAGTTAGTTTTTACCACAATGAGAATGAGTTTATTGTTGTACAGCCAGGATTGAATGTGGAGGAAGTCAGAAGAGAGAGAGTGATTGATGTCTGAGATATTCTGGCACTGAAGTAAAGAACCAGGTCATCCATGTACAGCAGGGATGAGCAGGCAGGAGTGAGCAAGGAGATATTGTTTACGAAAATGGAGAAGAGGAGGGGGCCCAGAATGGATCCCTGTGGAACTCCAATATTTATGGTAGTGAGATTGGACATGGCAGAGTTGAACTTCATAGCCTGTTTCCTGTTAGACAAATAGCTGTTGAACCAAGCCACAGTGTCTGGAGAGATACCAAGAGACCATAACTTGGTAAGGAGAAGGGAGTGGTCAATAAGGTCAAACACCTTGGTTAGGTCAATGAAGACTGCACCTGTCAGAAGTCCATTGTCCATGACAGTATGGGTATCATTAGTGAATTTAAGGAGGGCAGTGACAGTGCTATGGCCTTTGTGCAAACCATGCTCGGAGTCAGAAAGGAGGTTATGTTAGTGGCAAAATGAGATGGTTTGTTTGGCTACTAGTTTTTCTAGTATTTAACTAACAATGGAGAGGATGGCTATTGGCCGGTAGTGAGCAATGTTCTTGGGATCTCCTTTTCTAAAAATAGGAGTGATTCTAGCAATCTTCCAGTTGTTAGGGACTGTGCAGTGGCATGGGGACAAATTAAAGATTTTTGCTAGGGGGAGGTGATGAAAGGGGCAATGAGTTTCAGGAACCTTGGTTCAAGACCATCTGAGCCAATAACAGCACAGTCAGAGATGGAGAGTAACATATTTAGGACCTCAAGTCTAGTTATAGTTAGAAACTGGAAAGGTGGGTATGTGGGCAAGGATTCAGTTTCAGTGGGGGGGGGGCATGGGTAGACTGAATAGAAGGGAAGGAAGATGAGAACTCAGATAAGTCAGAGAAGTGGCAGTTGAAGCAGTTTGCAATGGTGGTTGGATTGTTACAGTGCACATCATTTAGTATCATATCATTAGTAGTCTGGGGGAGATTGGCTCCAAGATGTGTCTTGATATGAGATCAAAATTTCCTAGAGTCTCCTGTGACATCTATTAATAGACCTTTACAAAATGAGCTCTTAGCTAACTGAATATTTTTTTTGCATTCATTCTTCTGTGTCCTATAGTGATTGCAATCAGATGGAAGACAAGAAGTCTTGAAAGACCTCCAACTTTTGTCCCTAGCCCTAATTTCAGCAAGTAAGTCATTATTGAGCCACCTTGTACTGTATGTGTGCCACTCAGAGAACATGTGAATAGGGACGCGTGCATATCCTGGAGTGTTCCAAACATGGTTATAAAGTAGTCAAGTTCAACCTGAGCATCATTGGCAGAATAGATGCAGGACCAGTCAACAATTGAGAGAGCGCTCAGAAACCAAGTCTAATCAAGAGTGGCAGAGTTGCTGAAAGTAATGAGTTTAGGAGGTAGAGAGGATTGTCCAGTAGAGTGCCAAATGCAATTGGGCAGTGGTCACTTATAGCATCTGCGAGAGTTCCAGCAGAGACTATTCTGTTGATACAATTAGTCAGAGCACAATCAATTAGGGTACTGGATTGGGGAGGAGCATGACCCTAGTAGGGTCAGTGATTAGCTGGTGAAGGTTATGGCCTTGGAGAACTGAGTGGAGGGTTTTGTTGGCTTTGCCAAGCCAATTTAGGTTTAGGCCACCTAGAATAAGGATTTCATTACATTCAATGGCCAAGTCAACCTGTGAGAGGGGTTCATCCAGTCCAGTGGTCCCAACAAGAGAAGGATTGTAGGCGCACACTATATGAAGTTTTTTAGTGCCTAGCAGGAGGGAAGCATGAATAGATTTACATTGGTAGAGGACAGGTGAGGTAAGGACAGAGAGGTATAGGTGGGATTTATAGAATATAGCAACACCACCACCCCATTTGGAGGTGTGGTTTTCACATCTGATAAGATTATAATTGTTTAACAAGCAGGCAGTATCGGGGTAGAGGATTTAAGCCATGTCTCGGACAGGCAAATCATGTCAGGGTGATGTAGTGCAACCCATGCCTCTAGTTTTGCCAGATTACAGAGGAGGCGCCTAATGTTTAGGTGTACAGCTCAAAGTCTCTTGGTGTCCTTCCAGTACAAATAAGAGCAGGAGAGGTGAGTGGGTAGATCAGGGTTTAACTCAATATCTCCTGCAAGTATAAGAGCAAGAAGGAGAAGGTACCATAATTTGCAATGGATGAAAGGGGGAGGCAGGATAGCATGACAGAAAAGGCACTTTTTACGTGCATAAGCCACATGATAAATATAGCAGTAAGGGGTAATTAAAAGGGTGAGATCATGGCATTTGTTGGGCATTACAAGCATATTAGAGAAAGTGAAGTTATTTGGATCTGGGGTGGAGGCTTCGGGGGCAAAGCACTAGTGATAACCACAGAAGAAGACAGAGTGTTATGCCAGTCAGCAATGATAGGGGAAGTTGGGGAGCCATGGAAAAGTGTGACATGGTAATTTTTAAGATAGTGACCTAGCAGGGATAATGATCAAAACTCATTTTATAAGTATAATTGCAACTATTTCCTTTTGATCAGATTTGTTACGCCTGATACTCTAATGGAATATATCAGGTGCCCTCTTGAGGTGCTTTATTATAGGCTGCTAATGGGAAAGTGGGGAGTTAGTCACATGACACCACAGCACTATATAAGAACAACCAGCAAAGGGTGGGCAGGGAGCAGCCGTGCAGTGGCTGCTGGAAAATAGGATTAGGAGAGCAGAAAGATTCAGTTTCAAAGGACTCCAAGTCTCACAGAGGCTGTAAGCTAACAATTTAGCTTAAGCTGCTAAGCTTGACATCTAAATCATTACATTTATGGCTGCTTAGGGCTCTGGTGCAGGTTTACAATGAATTTTGGATCCTGAGAACTCCAGGTGCAGCAGGCTGTAATTACACACTGAAAATTGGCTGTTATCAGCTTCGTGTGCTGCCAGCTGAAAAATAACTATTAAATAAACACCTACAGAGCCTGATTGGTTGCACTGAGGGTTGAGGTGCTGGATAACACCTCACGCCGCACCATTGACCAAGGTTTGGGAACAAGCTCTGATCGTTGGGGCCAGTTAGGGGGGTGAGCAGGATTGAGCTGCCGCTTGGCAAGCTCTGTTCTCCCGAGGGAGGGTTTCCTGGTTGCCGGCACAACAGTAGTACCCAGTGGTGACTGGTTGCCTCTACAGCTGGGACCACTCAGATCAGGGATGCAGGATGAGGTGGATGCCTAAGCAGGTTTCATGGGAGCATGTGCCTTGACATGCTGGCACCATTGCACGTCCTCCTCCTAGGGGCTTAAAGTAGAAAAAGGCCCCTGATGAGACAGCGATATGGAGCCCCCAATGGACTCTTGCTCCTGCTGGCTGGGCAAAGCCCAGTGTAAGCCCGGGCAGGGGTTCCAGGGTGATGTAGTCTCCCCTCCCTCCATCCCTGCCCAGGAGGGCCCTCCATGGGGGGTAAGTTGCAGTCTTCCTTATCCCTGCAGTCAAGGCAGAGGCCAGTTGGTGGAGTGTTGAGCTTCCTCATACAGGGTGTACTAGGGGGATACTTCCCCTGCCATGCATAAGGAGATGAAGAAAGTAAAAAAAAAATAAGCACCTACAGACTGCTGGCAGCACGTTGTGTTAAAATTAGGAGCTCTGATTGAAAGATAAGCTAAGTGCAGAGTTCCAGAGTTACTGGGAGCACTGCAGGTTAACAGTAGTAGCTGTGAGGGTTGAGGAAGCAAAAAGGCGCCAGAGTTAAAAATTGGACTGAAGGCTATGGTGCAGCCTCTGAGGGTATCCTGTGATGTACACTTTTAGGATGCAGGCTAGTGGGCGGGGGAGAAGCTCCATGGGCAGAATGCCTTGCTCTGGCAGTGGGCTTTTGGATGCAGGCTAGCAGGTGGGGCAGCAGCTCCATGAGTGGAATGCCTGCTCTGGCTGTATGGTTTAGGATGCAGGCTAATGGGTGGGGGAGCAGCTCTGTGGGCAGAATACCCTGTTCTGGCTATGGGCTTTAGGATGCAGGCTAGTGGGAGGGGCAGCAGCTCTGTGGGCAGAATGCCCTGCTCTTGCCGTGGGCTTTAGAATGCAGGATAGCGGGCGGGGGAAGAGCTCCATGGATGGAAAGTCCTGCTCTGGCCATGGGCTAAGGAGGAAATGCAGGCCTGCACTGTAGAGGAAACCCTTAATTTCAGATACAGAAAATGCCAATGTCTGGGAAAATTTAGGAGTTGAATTGTTTACACTAGAAGACAGAGTATAAGGCTGTCATTAATGCATTTTCATGTTATCCAGAAGTTGTGGAGCTCTAGACACCCACCTCAAGTCAAGTAATTCAAGAGCTTAAAATAATCTTTGCATGATTTGGAATACCACAGACTGATAACAGACCTCAGTTTGAAAGTGCAAAATTCAAAGTCTTTGCAAGGTCCTACAGGTTCAATTATATATCATCTGGTCCAACATATCGACAAGGAAATGGGTTGGCAAAATGCAGGGACAAAATCAACAAGTCTCTCATGAGGAAAGCTAGGAAGGAAAACAGTGACCCTTCCCTTGCACTGATGAACTACAGAGCAACCCCATTAGAATATGTCACATCTCCATTTGAACTGCTCATGGGATGTCAGGTCTGAACCCAATTATCACAGCTCAAATTTGAATGACACACAGATAATAATGGTGTAATAGTACTGAAGAAAAAAGTTATGCAATTCAAGAAACAATGTGAGACCTAGGACAGAACAGCAAAATATCACTTGGCATTACACCCTAGAGAAAAAGTCAGGGTGAGAAGTGAGAGGGTTGGTGTGAGAAATGGCAGTCATTCAGAGGCTTCTGGTTCCATGATCCTATCTAGTACTTAGTGAGCATGGACAACAGTTCACATGAAACAGGAGACATTTAATGCAAGTGCAGACAAACTCAGGACATGTTCCTGCACCACAAGTGAAAGTACCTACCGAGACTGAGTATTTACCTCAGGAACCCAGGAATTGGTCGGAACAACAGTTTGAGGACAGAGGACTGCCTATGACTGAGGAAAATGGACATGAAAGAAATCCCATTTCTGCACACACAGCTCCACCTGACTTTTCTGGCAGACCACAACACAAAACTGACCATATACCTAGTGCATAGAGGTCTAATGAAATGGTTAATCAGGAGGCTTCTGAATACTCTGGCAGGTCGAGATGTGGAAGACTAATAAAACAAGCATTTGTCAACACTGAATGTTTTCTTGCTGACATTAGCAGTGGAAGTGCAGGAGTTAGACAGATGCAGTATAGGAATGGCATTGAAGTACTGAACTGATGGCAACTCGACCCTCCCCCTAAAGAAATGGACAGGCATTGAGGTGTGCCTTTGGGTTGTCACCCATGACGGTCATGACATTTCACCTCACTCTACCTTTCAGACACTGCCAAGTGTCAAGGTTTGCCTTGGGGTGTTTGGGTTTTACATTCACCTCATTCCATAAGGAAATATGCTGAAATGGGCTCAATATAGGAGAATGGGGTGAACTCTGGGGCCAAAGGGTCCAAGGCGCACCTTGATGCTTGTCACTGGCTGAAGGGTGGTGGTGGGGGATGCAATGGCATGAGCATTGCTGTCGACAATCCCAAGTAACACCAATGACACCTGTCAGTCCCTAGAGGGTAGGGTGTTATGGTGGAAAACCCTAATGTGCAAGGGAATTTCCTGGTGTTTTTACTCCAGGTTTTCCACGTGGGCTTTTTGTGACCCCATTGCATGAACAGTGACACTATCACTTCATTAGGAGAAAGGTGATTTTACACAGCAACTGTGCCATTTGGTACCACAGGTTCGAAAACACATTTCGAACAGGATGTGAAAAGTGACAGGTGTACTGTTCATGATGAGGTGTAAAAATGGCATTGTTGAAAATCTGAAGTGAAAATATAAAAAAAACTGGAGAAGTCACCAGTGTGCGTAGAAACTGTGCAATGTACACCCGTAATGAGTTTAGTTTGATGATTTTTTTACAGCAAACTTTCAACATAGGCATTTTGGGACCTTTGCTCATGAACAGTGTCATTGTAATTTTCTTAATCTATCCCGAACACTAATTTCCCACAGCGACCGCGCTATTCTCCGCTGGAAGTATGAAAACACATTTCTGCCAGGGTGTGAAAAATGACAGCTGTACTGTTCATAAGGAGGCTTGGAAAATGTCAATGTTGAAAATCTGGACCGAAAATATTACAGATTGAGGGTGCGTGGAAATTGAGCAATGCACGCACGTAACACAGTTGTGTTATGTACTTTTGTCACCAAATTTTCCACATAGCCATTTTAACACCCCTGCTCATGAACAGTGTCACTGTGATTTTCTTGCTGTGTCCCGAACATTGAGTCTGCAAACCAACCTTGCAATGTGTGCTACATGTGTGAAAACACATTTTGATTAAGATGTGAAAAATGACAGCAATACTGTTCATAAGGAAGTGTGGTAAAATGGCAATGTTGAAATTCTGGAGTGAAAATATTACAAATTCTCAAAGTTACGAGTGTGCGTAGGAACTGCGCAATGCACGCTCGTAAAACAGTCATTTTTGGGAATTTTTTCACTAAATTTTCAACATAGGGTTTTATGGGACCTACCTCATGAACTGTGACACTGTTGTTTCATAAACTGGTCCCTAAAGGTAGTTTCACGCAGTGACTTTAAAATCACCTTTCAGGACCAAATAACAAAATGGCATTGACTGAGTTCATGAGGTGGGGTCCCAAGAACCCCATGTTGAAAATGTGGTGAAAAAAATTCCCCAAAATGCCCAAGATATGCACCAAAGTTGAAAAAACCCTATTTATGCCATTATGCAGCTTACCATCATTTCTTCAGTTCGCGGTCGGTTTTGAAGAGTGCAGATGTATTCCCGGTCCACCGAAGATCATCACACCAGCCTCTGGAGATAAGTATGGGGTGAGGTGGGGGTGTGGGAAGTGAGGCATGCAGGCGGTGGGCATGGGTTGGGGAAGGGGGGTCAAGACAGTCAGCGAGGGACCGTTTTTTCTTATATCATTTTTTTTTTTAAAGACATCATGGAAATTTACTATGCTGAGGTGGGCTCCCAGTGTGGCAGCTGGAAGGTTGTTTGGGGGGGCAGTGGAGCTGATGGGGGATTGGGCACCCCCGTCAACCATACAGACTGTTGCCATGCTGGGGTGGGCTCCCAGCATGGCACCTGGAAGTCTGTTGGGGGGCAGTAGAGCGGACGAGGATTGGACACCCTGGTTGACCTTACAGACTGTTGCCACACTGGGGTGGGCTCCCAGCGCGGCACCTGGAAGTCTGTTGGGGGGGCACAGTGGAGCCAACTGGGCATTGGGCACCCCTGTCAGCCATACAGTGTGTGTGGGGT
Organism: Neoceratodus forsteri; assembly: GCA_016271365.2. Taxonomy (NCBI): domain Eukaryota; kingdom Metazoa; phylum Chordata; order Ceratodontiformes; family Ceratodontidae; genus Neoceratodus; species Neoceratodus forsteri. The sequence continues at coordinate 942,195,532 of CM057455.1, forward strand.
GGGCTCTCAGCATGCTACTTGTTATGGGGAGGAATGGAACTGTCTATGACAGCTGTTTCAGTGCAGTACTGATGTGTAGGCACTTTGCATACTGCCGACTGCAGTATGCAAATTGCCTACACGTTACCACCGCTGATTGCAGTGTTTTTTTGCTTTCAACTGTACACCACTGCATCTGAACGGCTGTCATAGACAGCTCCGACATTCATTGGCATGGTGCGGCCGTGCCTACAAAAGGCAGCAGGCATTGGAAGTGGGGAAGGCAGATCTACAAAAACTCGTGTGGTGGCACTATGTTTCTTGCACATGTATGCAAGCAAGCATAAAAAGCCAAAGAGACTTACTGAAACCTGCTAATTGTAAAACAGTGAGGTATTAGCATTCTGATAGAGGGCTTCATGTTAAATGGTGTTATCCTTTACTTTTTTGCTTTGTTTTTGTGAATTCTGTTACAAATATAAATTGATAGTGCATTCTACTAGGTAGAACTTGCTTAAGTGACTCGACTGTGTATTTTAATGTTACTCTTTGTTTTTTTTTAGAAAACGGGATGTGTTGGTAAGGTACTAGTGGGTCATAATAAATAAGAGTAATTAGAAGTAACAAAGCAGGATTGCAGTTACCACAGTATTCTGGGAGATAAGGGATGGGATCATGTATTCAGGCTGCCTGCATGAAGCTCTGGGTGTGAACCATTAGTACTGTAGCTTACTGGATATATTAGCAGAAGCATTAATAAAATATTGCCTACAATTGCAACAAACCCTTTATTTGGATTACTACAAAACAATACAGCTTTAGGTGTTGGGTAGGGGTGTGCAAAAAAAAAATTCTGCCTGTGCAATTTAAGTGAAAGTCAGACTTTCGCTTCCACAAAAGTTTGAAAATCATTTTGCCAATGTTTACAGAAATTCCGCCTAAAAAGTGCAGAAGAAATGTAAGAACTGCGGGTTAATGTATTAAACTGCAGGAAAAAATTCTGCAGAACTGATTACTGTCAGTGTTCAGCTCTGCGGCTTTTTCTCCACAGTTTAATTTATTAATCTTTCACCCACCGATCACTGGCCCCTGGTATCTTGTGCCCCCCCAACCAATTGCAGGCCCCATATAAAAAAAAATGTTGCTGTCAACCCCCCACCCACCACCAATCGCGCTCCATACAAAAAATAAAATATCATGCCAGCCCAGTGGCACTGAGGTTGAGGTGCTGGATGCCACACCTCACGCCACACCGATGACCCGGGTTCAGAAATGGACTAGGGTCATCTGGGTGCTGGCACAATGGGGGAGGGTGGGAGCAGAATTGAGCATTGGCTCTCCTCTCCCGGCTGGGTGGGTTGCCTGTCCGTAGTCCCAAGATCACTGGATGGAAGTCCAGTGGCAGGCGCAGGTGGTAATGGAGCGACTGGTAGGGTGGGGTATCCCCTAGGGCGTGATGTGCACGTGCCTCCACATGGGCGCATCACGTCACAGATGTGCTGAATCGGGACTGGGGAGAAAACCAGAAAAGCAAAAAAAAAATGCTTACGGAAAAATAAAAAAATAAAATATCCTCATTCCCTGGTGTCTAATGGCCCCACACAACCCACTGATCACCAGCTCCATAGAAAAAAAATTGCTGGTGTCCAGTCCCCCCACCCACTGATCACCCCTTCATATAAAAAATAAAATATCCTCATTCCCTGGTGTCTAGTTGGGCCCCTACCCCCCATCCTGTTAGTTAGCCCACCACCACACCCCATCCCAACCCCAAATGGGCAACCAGCACAGCCCTCCTCTCTCCTCCAAGCCTGGCTGCCCACACAGCTGAATGAATGAGCACGTGCTTGAACAAACATATGCTAATTCATTCAGCTCAGTTGGTGGCCAGCTGTGGAGGATAGAGGAGGGCTGTCCTGGTCACCCTCTTGGTTTCGGGATGGCAGGGGAGCAGAATGGTGGTGGACTACCTACCATGGTGGTTGGGTGGGGGGGGTCCACTAGACACCAAGGAATGGGGAAATTTAATTTTTTTATATGGAGGGGTGATTGGTGGGTGGGGAGAACTGGACCAAGTGGAGAGCATGGCAGTGTAGCCATACAGCACACACCTGTGGACCACTCTTCTGTGGACACCAACAGATGCCACCACACACATGCAGCATTGTGGGCATGGAGGATGTTGAGAGGAGAGTGTACGGGTGGCCAGGATGTGCCACAGACCGGGTGTGGCCACAAGGCTGGGACACATCATGCAGTGCACATGGGCCAGCATTGAAATACCTCAACACCTGTGTGCCTTTCAGATAATATATGGCACCCCCGGCCACATACCACATAGTTGTACAACTGCCACAGCACACAAAGCCAGACACGTATATGTCACTGTGAGCATCCCATGCCATAGGTGCAGCATCTGTGGGTCACACAACAACGCAACAGTACTGTTCACTGTAAAGTAAACCCCTGCATGTTGGGCCTGTCAGTGTGTATAGTGCAGTCATCAGCACTGCCCTACATGCCATAGGCAGTGCTGTATCCACAGACTTCTGGCCCCCTCGCTACTGTAGTGTCTGCTGTATACTGTAGCACGACCTACAGTCTGACAGTTGCATGCAGCACCACCACCATCTGTGCCTATGCTGTGTTGTCCCCTGGGGTAAAATATTCTATGCTATGCTGTACTGTTTACATGTAGCTTACAGCTATCATCATGGACTGCCAGACTGACCTACAGGTGGAGCTGCGGTCAGACCTGGCCAGCCCCTGTACTTCCAGACTAACCTACAGATGGAGCTGTGGGACCCTGCTGTAACACTGGGCAAACTATATGCAAATCAGGGCATAATGAGATGCTAATCTGGATGTTTGCCCAGATACTACTTAAGTTGGCTCATTTGCATGTCACTTTTGAATATGGCAAAGTTTAGCGCTGGGCAAACATGTTTGCACCGAGCTAACAGTTTAGCCCTGCGCTAAATCTGTGCAAACGTGTTAGCGCTGCGCAAACAGTTCAGGGAATATTGTACAGTTTTGAGCACTGTACTTTCACATGCACTGCTGCGTGCAGCTGTACTGTGTCTACACATTTGCTGGCACACACATTGGCCACATAGTTCACCTCTACCTACCTTTACATTGCTGTGCACTGTGTTGCTGTTGTGGTTTGCATTTCCTAGTTGCTATATTCAGAGCTGTCTTATTCCAGGGCTAAGTTTGCCCTGCATTCCCAGCCCAGTTTGTCCGGCCGCATTCCCATGCTATATTCAGAAGCTGTTTGCCCAGGGCTATTCCTTTTAATTATAGCTTACTTTGTGCTCCGGGCTAAGTTTGCCCACCGGGCAGTGTTCATTTAGCTCCTGGGCAAAGTTTTGAATATCTGGCCCAAGATATTTATCACTGATTTATCTCTCAATGTGCACAGTAGCATTATTAAGTATGCTGATAACTGTAAAATTGTTAATAACTCCAGTTCAATTGGCGATTGTACAGTTATCCAAAACGACTTAGACACCTTGGAATCCTGGTGACTCTGATGAAACTTAAAATTTAACACATCTAAGTGCACAGTTTTACATTTTGGAAAAAAAAATGGAAGACATCAATATTATTTATATAACAAACTTTTAGTTGCCAAGTTAAATGAAAAAGACCTTAATATTACAATAGATTCAAACCTAAATTTTGAGTCCCACATTACTAACACATTAAATGAAGCTAATCAAATCTTGGTCAATAAAACACAATATTGTATCAAGAGATTCTGAGGTACTCCTTCCTCTTTATCGTGCCTATGTATGTCCACATTTAGACTATGTATCCCAGCTTTGCTCACCATGTAAATGTAAAGATGTAAATAGGATAGAGAAGTTACAAAGAAGAATTACTAAATCATTTTTTTTGGACAAATCTCTCACTTATGAGAATAGACTTCGTAAACTTAATCTAATGTCCCTGGAACAGAGGTGTCTTAGGGGTGATCTGTTATTTGCTTGGGACGTCATTAATGAAACTGATGTGTTATTAGAGTGTGGATTGGAATTTAAACAACTAAATGTGGATACCAGAGGTCACCCTCTACAATTTGAGAGAAGTAAATTAAGAACGCAAAAAAAGGGCCTCTTACTTCTCTCATAGAGTTGTTAAACCTTGGAACAATTTACCTTTGGAAGTCATTATTAGTTCAAACAAAAATACCTTTAAAAATAGGCTTGATAAGTATTTGTTATCAAATCTTAATACATCAAGCTATATGTCATCTAGGGGCTTAATGGGTCTACTGGCCTGTTGTACCCTTATTCATACTTAGTATGACTCATAGTATCTCCAATTGCTCCAACTCTGAGGATCTGCTCCATGTAGCTGCCTCTGCAAGTAGTAGTATCGGCATCAGGGACCATAGACTGATTATAGCTAATGATATCACTGGCTGGAGTACTTTTTGTTGTGCACTATGGGGCTACACACTATACACTGCCGATTGTAAAAACCTGGAAAACAGAAATACAGGATATCACATGGGTCTGTAAAGTATGACTGATATTTAACAAGTGGTCTGTGACCCCATGGCATCATGAGTGGTTAAGTCACAAGTGATGTTATAGTGGTCACAGTTCATGAGTAAAATATTAAACATATTTTAGCAGGTCCTCACCATATTTGATTTATGCATTGGCATGAATCTGTAAGGCAAAACTGTTTGATATGCTGCAGTCTTAAGTTTGATCAGTAGAAACATTTGAGTACAAATAAGTAATGGAACAGATTAGTTTATACAATGAAGAACAGAATAAGAAAGCAGAAAAAATAACATTTATTTAGAGTGATGACAAACTTCAAGTGTAAATACATCATTTATTTACATTTGAGGCATGTCATCAGCAAATATTTATACTTCAGGCAGGTCATCTGGATCCCTGACTCTAGTAGGAGTCTTATCAGAACCTCATGCATCACCAGACTTAGTTTGGAATATCTGGTTTAGACACACAGGGCCGGATATTCAGATTGCGCCAGGCTGTGGCGCAAGCCTGGGTGAAATGCAACTTGGCTGTGCTGGGGCTTTGACAGGGTGATATTCAACGGTGCTGTGCCATGGCACAGCATCATTGAATATTGCACCCTGCCACCGCAGTGTGCATGTCACAGTGGCACTGCACCAGTGCAAGTGGCCAGAGTGGAGCAGTGGGATGTGCTAGTGCAAGTTCCGTTGCACTAGGTGCAACAACTGCGATATTCAAAAGTGCACATGCAAATGGGGCCCTAAGGCATGCAAGGTGCAAATGGGTCCATTTGCATATCATTATGGCCCCATTTGCATGCAGATGCCCCGATCCCCGGCGAGTTGTGCCTGGCGCCCTGCCAGGCTGCAGCCGTCGGGGACCGACGCCCCCTGCACATCGAGGCAAAGTGCCCCACTGCCCGATCACAGGCATATGTAGAATATTAGAATTGTTCTATATCCCTGGTGGTCCAGTGGACCGCCTGCAGCCCGATGACGGGCAAAGGTCTGCTTAAACTGTTAACACTATCCCTGGTGGTCCAGTGGACCACTCGCAGCTCAATCACGGGCATAGGTCTGTTTAAAACATTTAACACTATCACTGGTGGTCCAGTGGTCTGCTTGCAGCCCGATTGTGTGGGCATATGTTGAGAATTATAAATGTCCCATATCCCTGGTGGTCCAGTGGACCACTCACAGCCTGATCGCGGGCGTCAATGAAAAATAATGGCCCCGCTCCCCCCCCCGGTCAGCGGTGAGCAGCAGCTCCCCATCCACTTGCCGCCCTGCCACTCACCAACTGACACTGTACGATAGGGCTGTATGCCCATTGGTCCACAGCGTGAACCAATGGCGTGCAGAACTTATACCGTACTACAGTCAGATATGTGAATGGATCCATTCATATCCTGAACTATGTAGTACCAGCCACGAGCTACGATACCCATTGGCTCACACTGTGGACCAATGAGCATACAGCCCCTACCGTACGGTGTCAGTCAGCAGGCAGCGGGGCGGCAGGTGGGTGGGGATCTGCCGTCTGCCGCTGACTGGGAGGGAGTGGGGCAGTGCGGCTCAGTGGGCAGGTGGGAAGGGGGTACCACAAGACCACCAGGGTTGGATTAGCGTTGCATTATTTTTCACTGACGCCCACGAATGGGCTGCGAGAGGTCCATTGGACCACCAGGGATATAGGACATTTGTATTTCTCACCATATGCCCAAGATCGGGCAGCAAGCAGTCCACTGGACCACCAGGGATAGTGTTAAGTATTTTGAACAGACTAATGCCCGCTATCGGGCTGCAAGCAGTCCACTGGACCACCAGGGATAGTGCTGAATGTTTTAAACAGACTTATGCTCACGATCGGGCTGCAAGCAGTCCACTGGACCACCAGGGATATAGGACTATCCTTCTATGTATGCCCTCAATTGGGCATGGGGGTGCGATGCCACAAAGGTGCAGCCGGAGCTCGGGTGGCCACCCACAGGTGGCAGCTGCCGTGTTGCACCCTGCAATATGGCAGCTCACCTGTGGGTCATCAGCTGTTGCTCCTTTTTTTTTTTTATGGCTCACTTGTGTGTAGCGCAGGTAAGGGTTGCACATGCATGGGCTCAGCACATCCTGAGCTGAATATCGGGATGTGTGGAGTATGCATGGTCACGCCCCCCCAACCTGCACCGCATACATTACTGATGCACTCTGGTGCATTGGGATTTGTGACAGGCTCAATCCCCGTTTGAATATCATGCCAGGGCGCATCAGTGGGTTGCACATGGCACAACAGTATTGCACCATGCGCAACCCTTCTGAATATCCAGGCCACAGGGTTTAAGTTCTACGCTGTGAACTTAACTTTGCCTGTAAGTGCCATTTAAACGTGTGTCTTGTTAAAAGATTTAAAATACCTTTCCAACAGTTGTATTATTGATCCCTCTTGTTACGTGGTGCTGGCTAATTGATCATGTCCATGGGCAAGTAGTTCTCTTTAACAAAAGTTGAGCATTGTTTTTGTTTTTTCTATTTATATTTTATTGCTTTTTCTGGAATTTCTCCTGTCCCACTCCATGTATTCCCTATGTAATGTACGCGTGTGGAGGCACACGCACACACATCTAGCAGTCGCCCCTCCCTACCAGTTGTCTGGTGCTATCAGCACTCATCACTGAACCTCCATTCAGTGACCGTGGAACTATGGGTGGGCAACCCCCCCACCCCAGACAGGAGAGCAAATGCTCAATGCTGCTCCCATCCTCCCCCCGTGCTGGCACCCCAGCGACCCAAGGTTATTCCCAAAATTGGGTTGTCAGCACAGTGCAAGGTAAGGCATCCAGCACCTCAGCCCTCAGTGCCATCGGGCTGGCCAAAGCTGAGCATTGTTTAATCCACCAGTGGTAAAGTACTGTCTCCCAAGATGGGACTACATTTCATTCACCAATAAAAATCCTAAAGTGTATTTTTAATTTTTTTTTTAATATTCTGTGATAACACACAGTATTTATTTCTTTTAGTACTGCTACAGAAAGTAATCTGGTTTTAGTTGTGCAATAAAACAGCCATTAAGAACATGAAATCTTATAAGCACACTCAGGGTACTGAAGGCTGCAGAAAACCCTTCTGATAGCCATCGCACACAGTGACCATCTGCAAGAGATGCCGCAGAATGCAAGTAAGGCCCTCAAGGTGGATTAATGTTAACATAGCAACTTCCAGATATAAAATGAATATGCACATGTGCAGTTGCTTGCTTTCATTGCGCTGATGTCAAATGACATTTTCTGTCTCGTGACTGCCACAAACAGTGAAAACATTTCTTCACAAGTAAGAAAAAAATCCCAAGTTTTAATGTAAAAACAGGGTTTTATATTTAAACTGCATAACTATGTAATGCAACTTGAGATACAATTATAGTAGTTTGTCCACTGCATAAAAGACATATGCCATGGGCAGTGTGAAAATAAACAAATTATTTTTGCTTCATAATTTAACCTCTATAGACCACACTCATGGCTTTGCCACTTATGAGATCATAATAGGTCAAATCCTGAATCAATGCCAAACCCACATTTAAAAACAGTGCTCTTTAAATGTGGGTTTGACATTGATCTGGCCATGCCCCTGATGTTGCATACTATGCAAAACTGATAGGGGTCACTTGGCCACCCACTGTTCTGTGTCTATGGTGGATTTTTTGTGATGTTTGAATGAACTGAAATAAAGAAGCCTTGTACAGCAGTTTGAGTGGTGCCATTTGTGTTTGCCCTCCATTGGATTAAGCTACCAGGTACACTAGACAGCAGTGGAGCTGTTTTGCTGCATTTGGACCTTGGAATTATGTACTTGCTCACTGTGAACTGTGACTTTGGAATTTTTTCATTCATCTCCAGCCACTTTACTTGTTCCGATCAATCCAGAGATTGAGTTCATTATTTTGAACTGTTTTACATTGAGAAGGGCTGAGCTGCAATGCTGTGTATTGCCAAACGTCCAATTCCTTTTCGGGACTGGAGCTTGTATTTTGGCAGAGTATTCTGACTCAGCATTTTGGAAGGACTGACCCTATTACTGATTTTGGACAACTACTCACCCTAGGTATGTCCTCAGGATTATTTGGGAATATCATTCTGGGGGAAGCAGTGGGTGCTTTTTTGACCAGTGTTTTTAACAATGCAGGGGAGGAGGATTTATTCTCACATGAGCAACAGGTGCGGGTAGTTGAAGCAACAATGCACAAAGCTAATACACAGAATGCAGAGGCTTTTGACTTTAATACAGCCTTTATACAGTTGGAAAAAGCACTAATTTGGGGGAGAAGACATTACTGGGGTAGAATCACTTTGGAAGTCTACCTGGAGGTGGAACAATCCCCCCAAGACTTGTGGGTTCAGAAGAATCCTGGTTATGGTGTGGAGTGTACTGTCTTTTTGTCAGATTGGCAAGCAGCCTTACATCTCAGCTCTGATGCATTAATGAGAGCAATTGTTAAAGATTATTTATCACAGCAGCCTGAGGTCCATGCAAATTTAACAAACAAAAGAAACTGCAGTATTGCAATTCAAGGAACATTCTGAATTCATTACTCTTGAGTGTAAACTGAAAGAAGCAATCCAAAAATAAGGCACTAAAATCAGGAATGCCAAACTAAAAAAGTTTGAGAGAGACAGGATTATTTACATGGTAGTATCTTCAGTTGGATTAAGGATCGACACACTGTAACAGCAGTAGAAGGAGGTGTAGAGTCACTCAAGCACGAACAACCCAGCCACACTCTGTCGTGAGGAACCATAGTGTTTTACCAGCTAATGGGACCACCAACAGTGAATAAGAAGTGGAAAACCCAGAGGAGATTTTTTTTCAGAGAGGGAAGGACAGGTGCAGAATACATTGGAGAGGAGTGACCAGTCCATCCATTTCCAGGAGCAATCAGAGAGGGAGCAACAGGAACATCTCTCCACGAGACAGCAGGGCAACAACAGCAACAGAGAAAATACACAAGGAGAGGAGGCAGGAAACACAGGTAACAGCACATGCTCCAGAATGGGCAAATAAGACCTGTGACTGAGACCCTGGTAAATATATATATATATATATATATATATATATAGAAATATATCAGGTATAGTCTTGACTGAGGCACAGACATCTGTCTTACAAAAGGGTTTGTCCTTTATACCCACACTTGACTTCAAGCCATTTGATTTTTATGTTGATCTGCAATGATTAACTAGGAACTTAAACTTGAAGGGTTCTTTATAAAGCAAAAAATGTGTCATGGAGTAATGTTGCAACGGGACACTGATGGTCCTAGTCAGGAGAGCCCTATTGAAGAAGGGAATTTTCCACATTCTTTTACCCCCATTCATCTTTATCCCTCCTTATCTTGATACTGTTAAGGTTTTTGAAAAGGCATGTGAAACTAGGACTAAGGAGCTCTTCAAAAACTGTGATAAACACAGTTAGTTTAGTATCACCAAAGAAGATTCCTTAGCACTTGAGAGTCTTGAGGAAAACAAAGAGTTAACAATCAAACCTGCAGACAAGGGGAATTTATAGTGGTTATGTATACTATTAAATATATTAATGAAACAGAAAGGCAATTGCATGACAATACATTTTACCACAGATTAAGGGAGGACCCCACTTTGTGTTTCAAAAGGGAGATGGTTATTTTTCTGTTGGAGGGTTTCACATAAGGTAATATCACAGGAGAAGAATATGAGTACTTTACTGTCAGGCACCCACAGAAAAACTTGATGGACCCCCCCCAGGGTGCCCAATAGTGGTGGGCATATGTTCCTTGACAGAGCCATTGTCCAAGTTGGTCCAAGGGCTGGCAGTATACCACAGAGGTTAGAGTAATGAGCTGTGAATGAGCTTGGTACGTCCAGCAGACCTGGGTTTGATTCCCACAACCTCCACTTGCATACTGTGTGACTCTGAGCAAGTCATTTAACCCCCCAATCCTCCCAGGTTGCCCCTGAAAACAAGCACTTGTGCCTAGTGGGTCTTACCCGGTTACCAAAGACTTAAATAAAGTAAAGTCTGTTGATGCCCATATTTAGCACTATGTGACATCTTTACCCTCCTACATCAGGGATAGAATGCAGATTTCGGAGGTATTGGGGGACATGCAAATTGAAAGTAAGTAGTACCTAGTGTCAATGGACATTGCCTCTCTACATACAAATATTCCTTACACTGCTGGGCTAGAAGCTCTGTCCTATTGGCTGGATGGGGACAGCACTATTAGTATGGACAGAACATGATTTGTGATTGAATCTGCCAAACATGTTCTAACCAAGAAATGCTTTGTTTTTCATGGTGTATATTATCTCCAAACCAAGGAAACAGCTATGGGGGCAACTTTTTCCCCCAATCATGCAATTCTTTGTCTGGGCCATTGGGAGAAAATAAATGTCTATGACAGCAGGTTAATCCATTTTATGATATGATTGACATTTGCCGTCACTTTATTGATGACATTTTTATGGTGCGGTGTGGCACTATGGTCAAATTGGATGCATTTGAGGAGTACCTAGACAGAAGCAATGATAATCTCAAGTTTTCTTTACAGCGCAATAGGGAATCCATTTCCTTTTTAGATTTACAGATCTTTAAAAATTTGGATGGTACTGTTTGCACTAATGAATTCTACAAGTAGACTGATTGTATCTCTTCCCTGCACACCTCTAGCTTCCACCCATGCCATTTGATTGACAATATTCCCAAGGCTCAGTTTCTTAGACTTTGGATGAATTGTTCTGAAGAGAGTGATCAGATCATTCATGGTACAGGACTAGGAAAGCAGTTCCTAGAGAGAGAGGTTACAGTGGTAGGGTTGTGGTAAAAGCTTTTCAGGACTCCCTTGCAATAGATAGAGATAACCTTCTGACAGTGAAACAGAGGGAGAAAAGCCCACCAAGGATGCATCTTATTATTACCAGGCACACCAGTCAGATAGAAAGAATCATAAAAAAAATTAGTCCATGCTGCAATCTGACCCCTATTTGAAAGAAGTTACTGCTCTTGTGTCTAGGATGGTACATAGGAGAGGTGTAAACTTAAAAGACACACTGATACATAGTTACCAACCAGTGGTTCCAAATGAATTGCAGTCTACTGCACAATGGCATAAAAAAACATGTAGGGCAGGATTCACAAAGATCCTGTGCTTGGCACATCTTGGATGCCCTAGCACAAATGAGAAGTGCCGAGTACAAACTGGCATTCAGAGATGATGTGCTAGGAGATGCTCCTGGTGCATCCCCTCTGTGAATAACACAGTTGCCCCCAGCCTGGGATGCACCAACACAACCCCCTGGTTGGGCTGGGTACACAGTGGGGCAGAACATCTCACGATGCGTTGTGCCCAAAGTTGCCACACAGAGCCAACAGCATGTGAATTGGTCCATTAGACATGCACGGTGCAATGGGGCCATTTGCATGTCATTATGGCCCCATTTGCATGCACTGTACAGGGATGGACCCAACAGAATGTGCCGGGCACCGTGCATGTGTAGCAGTACAGGCACACAGCCAGCACCCCTGTCTGGTGCTTGGCACCCCCTTCCCAGCCTGAGTCCCCTGTTTGAAGCCACACACTGTGGTGGAAGAGCTCTGTACACTGACCCTCCACCCTGCCTGCATCCCTGTTGTCAAGCCACTCAGCGCAATGGTACTGTACAGAGCACAGACCCCCTCCCTGCTCATATCCCCTGATATATGCCACACGCTGTGATGGTAAAGGTAGGGCAACAGAGCCCCCCTCCCCAACCAGACCTGATAACAGAGGGCACCAAACCATTGACACTGACCTTGTGGTCTGGTGGATCCCTCTGACCCCAAACCCAATCTAGAATATAGCCCACCAACAGTTTACTCTGGTGGTCTAGTGGTGCCCCCCCACCCACTCAGGCACCTCCAACCCACACCACTCCCCCGTCCCATCAAGCCCTGATGATCTGCAGGCAGTACAACCCACCAACATTCTGCCATGGCTTCCCACCAACAAAGCTATCTGAGACTGACAGTCACTATACAACTGGAAGTCCATCTTTCTGAATGACAGGGTACAGTACTTATTGCAAGCCCATTGGTCGAAAAGTCCACCAATGTGCTTTTAGTAGTACAGTGGCTTTCATTCTCAGACAGCTCTGTCAGTAGGCAGCCATGGCAGTATGTGGGTGGGTTGTGCTGCCCTCTGACCATCAGGACCTGCTGGGATGGGGGACCATGGTGGAGAGGGGGTGCCCAAGTGAGTGGTGAGGTTGGGAGCTACTGGTCTGATGGGAGGTCGATTGGAGTGTCGTCTGCAGAGTGTGCATGTTGGGGTGTGGAGGGGGGTTCTTTGTACTAGGATCGTCTGCTGCAGCATGCGGCTTTGAATTGGGACTGTAGGCACTATAGGGAGGACTGTTTCTCCGCAACCACCACCGCAGGGAGTGGCATTATGCCATAGATGTGGGTGGGGAAGGGGATTTCACTCTACTGGGTTCTACTGCCACAGGTTGTGGCATACATACCAGGAGTTCAAGTGGGGGGGGGCATTCTGGACTGTTAGGGTGGGCAGGCTGCCATGCTGCTGTCTGCATTGTGGCAGCCTGCCTGTGGATGGCAAGGGACTTAAACCTACTTGTTCTAGACTTATCTCTAGGAGGCACATCTCTGGATGTGCCCCAGAGATGTGTCTCCTGGTCAGGCTATGAATGGGGCTGCACCCCATATGCATGGGCATGCCCCCTTCACAGCCCCTCCTGATGTGTCACATATCATTATGTGTGGCATGCGGTGCATCTGCGATGCTTTGGCACATCAGGGATGCACTGGTGTATTGGACGCCTGCCAGAGTCGCACCACAACACAAATCAGGGATGTGCTGGGCTCATCCTTTTTCAGAATCCTACCCATGGTTCTTTTCCATTGGAAATTGTAAATTCTGCTTATCCATTATTAAGTGCAGGACATTACATCTATCAATGAAGAAAGGGTTCACGAGTCAAGAGCATTTTTTAATTGTGTTACTACCTTAACTAGTATAGCTGGCAATGTGTGAGTGTGGTGCATTTTATGTAGGGAAGTTCACCAAACCATTCAAGCTTCTAATAGGGGAACACCTACACAGCACAGAGGTGGAAAACAGTAAGAATGCTTTATCTAATCACTGTAGACTAACAAAGAATTTGGGGACCACACATACTTTTAAATTTTGTGGGATAGAAAAATTCAGTTTGGGACCATGTGGAGGGAATCTTGGTCTTGTACTTATTTAGAGAGAGTCTTTTTGGATTTAAACCTTGGGAGCTCTACACCAACCAGGCCAAAATGATAGATTTTGATATTCTGAAATGTATTAAAAGTAAAATAATGCACTCTGCATGTTGTTTTTGCCTATTCCTAATGTTATGTGGTGTTCACTTCTAGGGTGCAGAGGATTGGAAATATGTTTCATCTCAAGCACTGATAATTTTGAGGAGAATCCAGATAATGCATTTGTAATTGTCTTGGCAAATATAAATCTACCCGCATTTTTAATGTTATAGTCTTATATGTATTAACTCACATTGTTTATAAGGTGTTTGGGTATCTTTTTTAGTAATTTTTCTAGTTAATTAATGGTTATTTATTACTGGGAAGGAGGGATATGTTTTACCTTTGTACACTGAAATTCATTAGTATGTACAGTATTTAAAAAATCATTGAGAACTAGTGTTTTCATTACATATAATGTGGTAATGTGGTACTGTGTCTTTAAGGACAGTATTTTTAAATGTGGGTTTGGCATTGATGTGGTCATCCTCATGATGACCTTTTATTGTGGGAAACAACAGTGACAGGAAAACAGTGTAGCCCAGGGAGGCTACCCACAATCAACGTTTCACGCTCAAACTGGGCACTTTGTCAAGGTATACTGTACCACCTAGTGATTGAATTATATATTCACCTAAACTCATGTCAATTCCCATTATACACATCAGCATTACTCTCAGCTCCAATTAAGTTAAGCAGTAACCTCCCATGCTGAGTAGGTCACATTATGTCATCTATTACTTCAATAAAACAGCCATTTTAATATATAACATTTCGTAAGATCAAACAAAAACAGCTTGAGGGATTTTTATTTCATACCTACCTTTACACTATTATATCTTACATGTTACATAGCAATACTTTAGCATGAGAATATTTCAAAGCTATAATTTAGCATAAAAGGTAGCTTGAAACGTGTGTTGGGAGGGGTTTGGGGGGCTATGGTTATACTTCCAGTTATTCAACTATGTAGTACTGCATATAAATGTTCTTTTTATAGCATACCCAAAGACAGCATTTATTTATGGTTTTATTTATATACAAAAGATAAATGTTTAAATTCAGCATTTTCATACCAAAAGATGCAATGTATTTAAAAATGCGCTGTTAAAAGATCCACACTTAATGTATTTATATAACCTTGCTGGTTTCAGAATTCATAAACCAAAAAAAGTGTGGAGAAGCATGGGAGAGGGTTTAAAAGGATCTTCCTTTCACTTCCAGATCACCTGCTATGGCTAAATACAATATATGTGATGCATTTAATATCATAACTTCTCAGGAACCATTATTCCCTTAATGCATTAGTTTGGCCAGCTCTATTTGATCATTAAGACCTTGCCAATCAAGTGTCCACATCTGATACATCAAGTACACCTCTCTGATTGCTATCTTGGTTGCAGTATCACATCGCCTTACTGTATGCCCAAAGAAGCCTTATCAATGCCTATGAACAATAAGGCATATTTGGTGCTCTCTCTATCTGTATCAATATGCATAGACAAAGCATATTTAAGATTCTTGTTAAAAAATTCCCTCGTGCCCACTATACATTCCTTAAACTTTCTTTTTGTCCTTCCCATGTAAAATACCCCTCAGCTACATAGTGCAAAATAGATTACATTGCAAGTATCACATGTAATAAAACAAAATGTTTTATAATTTGCCATCCTTTGGCCCCACAAAGCTCCTTGTTTTATTGACTACATGACAATATTTACAATGGCCACAACATGTGCAGCCTGGATTTGGTGAAAAAAAAAACACATTTTTTAACTGTTCGCTGAACACTATGTGTTACTTGATCTGCTATATTCTGAGCTCTTTTAAAACTGATCCTTGGGAGGTTTTCAGACACGTCCTTCATTTTGGTTCAATTGTTATTATACCCTAATTTCTATGGATAATTTCCTTAACAGTTTGTGCATCTGTAAAAAAGGTGGTTATAAAGTTCATTCTTGATGCCACTTCTATATTTCTAACCCATCTTGTAACAAAGCCTCTCTGGGCATTGCATCTACAAGTGTCTTGGCTCTTTCAGTTATCCCCCTGTTGTAACCCAACACTTGCAACTAATTTCTTAAATCGTCTGAAAATTGTTATATTCAGAATCCTCTGTGCAATTCCTTTTCATACACATAAATTGTCCTTCTGGAATATTGGCTTTAGTATGCCACAGGTGGCAGCAACTAGCCCTTAATAAAGTGTTTCTATTGGTTGGTTTGCAGTACATTGAGGTCAAGAGGTTACTATTTGAGCTTTTAAAGATAATGAGATCAAGAACGTGAATTTCATTAAAGTTGTAATGTAATTCAAACCTAAAATAGCTTTTGAAGTCAAACAAATTCATGTTTATCACTATTCCAAATGAATATGCAATCATCAATAAACCTTCTATAGAATTCAATTTTATCTCTATATGGATTCTCCTCTGAGTAAATTATTGCATTTTCCCAGTACCCATAGCCAAATTCGCATAACTGGGGGCAAATGCACCCCCATTGCTGTTTCCTTTCTTTGTAAATAAAACATCCCCATGAAATTGAATGCATTTCTCTCTAAAACTAGTCTTGGCATATCAACTAGCATATTTGTTGGTGGAATCTGTTGTTCTCATTGATCCAGAAAGTATTTTAAGCTTTGAAGTCCAAAGGTATGTGGTATGTTTGTATACAGGCTGATTATGTACATTGTAACCAGCAGTCTATTTTCACCCAGATCCATATCTGAAGTCAAATTGATAGTGTCTTTATATCTTTAAGATATGAGTGTACTGTAATGTCTCTACACAAGGTTTAATATAATGATCTATGTATTGTGAAAGCGGTTCTGTTCCAGAGCCCTGTCCAGAAATAATCGATCTTCCTGGGGAATTGTTTAAAGTTTTATAAACTTTGCATAACATATAGAAAACTGCCTCAGGGGATGTGGTATAATTAAATATTCATGTTCCTTCTGAGTGATGTAATTATTTTCATAAATTCTCTCAATGAATGCATCTATGTATTTTTTTTTTATCTTCAACAATTGAATTATTGGCTAGGGGCTAGTATGTCTCTGTATCTGTTAATTACTTCATGTCCTCATTTATATAGCCCTCTGTACTCATGACTATGATGTTGCCCACCTTGTCAGTTAGCTTCAGTGTAATGTTATTGTTGCATCCCATGTTTTTGAGCATTTCTCTTTCTGGTGTAGATAAGTCGTTACATCTATCAACTCCCTGATCTCTATTTTGATGTGCCTATAAATCATACATGCATGCCTTATAAAAAAAGTATTGACAGTTGGCTTAATTGGGGGAATAAATGTGGAATGCTTTCTTAAAGTGGAGCCCATGATTTCTTCCTTACTACTTGGACTCTCTATGTCTCTTTGTGATAACACACCTTCTGTCTCTGTTTCATCCCTCTTCCCTTCCCTTGCATTCTGTGGCGACCTTTCTTTAATATGAAAAAAAACTCTCAAATTCAATAATCTAACAAATTTCTTAAGATCTGAAAATGTCTCAAAACTGTTGAATCTGATTCATTAGATCTGGCATCACCATCACTTCAATTTGTGGCATGATTATTATTCTTTAATAACAATTTATGTTTTTTGGACCAATCAAAAACTCTATCATTAATCCAAGTTAACCCTTAAGTAATTTTTCCTACCACTGCCAGAGGAAAGCCTTTCAAAGTGACAAGAGCTTACTTCGGTTTGCAACGAGTGCCAAGGGGGCTTAGGATTTGGAAGAATCCAGCATTTAGTAAAAACCACAAGATCTTCATGCAGGAGTGGCAGGAAGAGCTCTATAAGGGTTCACTTCAATTAATTGGCTGCATTGTGAGAAACTCAAAATGCTTACAGGAAGAACTATTGGTACAGCTAAGGGAGAAAGAAAATATAATGTTATAATTTACTTTCTCTACAGACTAAGAACATAGCCAAAAATGTTTGCAAGACTCTCTCGATAAATGTGTTGTTATAACAAAATCCAAAAAGCTGAACAAGTGTATATAGGATGAGCAGGACTATTTGAAAGATAGAGTTTTTGACTGGTCCAAAACATTAAAATGTGTATTAAAGAATAATAACCAAGCCACAAATCGAAGTGATGGTGATACCAGCTCTAAAGATTCAGATTCAACAGTTTTATTACATGTAGTTGAGGTGGAGGAAAGTAGTGAAGTAGAGGTGGAGGAAATGTCAGAAACATATATTTCCCAACCTCCACCCCTTCCCCCATGGAGAAGCCCAAGGAACATACCAATTACAACAAGAAGAGAAAGAGGGCAAAGAGGACAAGGAGAAGCAGGCGAGAGTTTAAGCAGAGGAACAACAAGGGGCAGGAATTGAGGTTTCTACAACAGGAGGAATCTGATGCATCCATTTCCGGGTCTATTAACAGATTCCATTACAGATTTGGAGGATGTAACTGACATTTTGAATGGAGATTTAACCATATAATTTGATATTTTGTTTAATGCAGGCTCTTCAATAAAGGAAGGATCTGAGAATGCCACTGTGGTAATGCCATCTCCAATGATACAAGAGAACATATTAACAACCTTTGAGAGTAATGAGGCTATCAAATGTAGAAATGATTCTGAGGCTGGCAATGTGATTAATTTTGTCTAATTATACACATACAGAGGCAGAAAGAAATGCATTGACTAAATGGCTACATTTTGTGCTGTCTGGAAGAGTGAACAGATTTGAGACATTTATAGATCTTAATAAATTTGTTAGATTATAGTATTTGAGATATTTGTTCCATATTAAAGGAAGGTCAGCAAAGAATGCAGGCAAAGGGAAGGGGGGGATGAAACAGACCAAGAAGTTGTTTTTTCACAAAGGGACATAGAGAGTCCGAGCAGTCAGGAAGAAATCAATTGCTCCACTTTAAGAAAGTGTTCCACTTTTATCCCCTCAATGAACCCAACTGTCAATACTTTTTATAAGCCACACATGTATGATTTTGAGGCATATCACAACAGAGATCAGTAAGTTAAAAGATTTAACAACTTATCTGCAACAGAAAGAGAAAATCTCAAAAACCTGGGGTGCAACAATAACATTACGGTGAAACCCGCTGACAAGGGGGCCAGCATCATAGTCATGAATACAGTAGACTATGTAAATGAGGTCATGAAGCAATTAACAGATAAAGAGACATACAAGCCGCTGGCTTGTGATCCAACTGCTGAATTTAAAAAATACATAGATGCATTCATTGAGAGAATTTATGAAAAGAATTATGTCACTCAGAAGGATAATGAATATTTGATTATACCACATCCCCTGAGACCAGTTTTCTAATGTTATCCATAGATAATAAAATTTTAAACACTCTCCCAAGAAGTCCGAATGTTTCTGGACAGGGATCCATAACAGGGCCACTTTCACAATACATCGATCATTATACTAAACCTTGTGTGGAGACATTACAGTACACTCATATCTTAAAGATACAAAGACACTATCAGTTTGACTTCAGATATAGATCTGGGTGAAAATAGACTACTGGTTACAAAGGATGTAACCAGCCTGTATACAAACATATCACATAAATTTGGATTTCAAAGTTTAAAATACTTTCTGGATCAATGAGAACAACAGAGTCCACCAACAGACATGCTAGTTGATATGGCCAGAATAGTTTAGAGAGAAATGCATTCAGTTTCATGGGGATGTTTTATTTACAAATAAAGGGAACAGCAATGGGTGTAGCATTTGCCCCAATTATGTGAATTTGGCTATGGGATACTGGGAAAACATTGTAATCTACTCAGAGGAGAATCCCTATAGAGATAAAATTGAATTCTACTGAAGGTTTATTGACAATTCCATATTCAGTTGGAATGGTGATGAACAAGAATTATATGACTTCAAAAGCTATTGAGAAGCACAGGACCCAAGCTTTAGGTTTGAATTAAAATACAGCTATAATGAAATTCACTTTCTTGATCTTGTTATCTCTAGAAGCTTAAATGGTGACAACCTGACCTCCCTATCCTGTAAGCCAACCAACAGAAACACTTTATTAAGGGCTAGTAGCTAAAACCTCTGGAATACTATAGCCAATATTCCAAAAGGGCAATTCATGCAAATGAAAAGAATTGCAGAGAGGATTCTGAATATAAAAAATGTTCTGATGACTTAACAAATCTGTTGCAAGGGCAGGGTTACAACATGGGGGTCATTAAAGGAGCCAGGACACTTCAAGATGCAATACCCAGAGAGGCTTTGTAACAAAAAAGGGTTAGAAATACAGAAGAGGCATCAACAATTAATTTTATAACCACCTTCTCTATGGATGCACAAGCTGTTAAAGAAATTATCCATAGGAATTGGGGTATAATAACAATGAACCAAAAGTTAAGGACATTTCTAAAAACCTCCATAGGATCACTTTTAGAAGAGCTCAGAACGTTAAGGATTGAGTAATAAATAGTGTTCAGCCCACAGTTAAAAAAATGTTTTTTTTTTTGTTTGGATCATCAAATCCACTCTGCACATGTTGTGGTCATTGTAAATATTGTATGTAGTCAATAAAACATGGAGCATAGTGGGGCCAGTGGATGGCAAGGTATATACAATATTGCATTTCATTACATGTGATACTTGCAATATAATCTATTTAGCACTATGTAGCTGTGGAGTATTTTAGGTAGGGAGGACAAAAAGAAAGTTTAAGAAATGTATAGGGGAGCATATGAAGGCAGTTTTAAATAAGAATCTTAAATATGCTTTTTCTATGCATATTAATACAGATAGTGATAGCACCAAACATACATCATTGTTCATAGGCATTGATAAGACTTCTTTTGGCATAAGGGGAAGTGATATTGAAACCAAGTTAGCAAACAGAGAGGCTTACTGGTTATATCAGGTGGGAGCAGTTGATTGGCAAGGTCTTAACGATCAAATAGGGCTTGCCAAACTATTGCATTAAGGGGATAATGGTTCCTGAGAAGTTATGATATTAAATGGATCACAGAGATTGTATTTAGCCATAACAGGTGATTTGGAAGTGAACGGAAGATCCTTTTAACCCCTTCCATGCTTCTCCACACTTTAATTGGTTTATGAATTATGACGCCATCAAGGTTATATAAATACATTGTGTGGCTCTTTTAACAGCATGTTTTTAAATACATAACATCATTTGGCAAGAAAAAGCTGAATTTAAGAATTTATCTTAAATAATACCATAAAGAAATGCCCTTTTCGGGTATGCTATAAAAAACACATTTATAAGCAGTACTACATACTTGAGTAGTTTGCGTTAAGAGATAACCATAGCCCCCCAAAATTCCCACCCTCCACATTGCAAGCTACTGTTTATGCTAAATTGCAGTTTTTAAATATTCTCATGCTAAATTGTAGTTATGTAATATTTTTATGTAAGATCTAATAGTGCAAAGGTATGCACAGCATGAAATGAAGATCCCTCAGACAGTTTTATTTGATCTTATGAGATGTTATATATTAAAGTGATTGTTTTATAGAAATAATAGATAACATAATGTAGCCTACCCAGCATGGGAGGTTACTGATTAAGTCAGTTGGTGCACAGAGTAATTCTGATGTTTGTAATGGCATTGTCACAAGTTTAAAGCAGCAGCGCAATGAAAATGGGTTAAAATTTGACCCCACCTTTTTTCTTCATAATTGATGCCAGATGTCTTCTAGTTTATTTTGGTGGTGACATTTTCAGTTTTTATAATCATTTAAGAATTTTATGAAAGTTTTAAAGTAATTATTTCTCAAGAAAAAAAGATGGCCGCCTCATTTTCTCATAGAAATAATACTGTAGACCCAAGGAGGATAAGAGCCAAAACAAAAATGCAGATGTACAGTACACAGCATAGGAAGCATTCAGAAAACCCAAATCAACAGTTCTGCCAATATTTTTTATAACCATAGCAGAAAATATTTTTTTTGGAATAACTTTTTTCATTGCACTGCTGCTTTAAAAATCAAATGTGGTGAGGTGAATATATAATTCATTCACTAGGTGATGCACTATACCTTGACAAAGCACCCAGTTCAGGTGCGAGATGTTGGTTGTGGGTAGCTCCCTGGGCTACACCATTTTCCTATCACTGTTTTTTCACACAATAAAAGGAAAAAAAGTGCTGAATGGACCAGTGAGTCTGCAGCTGTTCTTTTAAGCACTGAGTGTTGGGTCCTTCTTTACCTGTATGCTTTTAAATCCAGGACCTATAGCATCATCTCCGAGGAAGTGAACCTTTTCTTTGCATCCTCTTGGTGACACATACTATGCTAATCTGGTAGGAGATCACTTGACCACCCACTGCTCTATGTCTGTGGTGGAGTTTATGTAATGTTTGAATTAATTGAAATACAGAAGCCTTATACAGCAGTTCAAGTGGTGCTGGTTTTGTTTGCCCTCCATTGGATTTAGCTACCAGGCACACTCAACAGCAGTGGAGCTGTTTTACTGCACTTGAACGAAACTCAGAAAAACTCAGAAAGATGAGAATCATTTGAGAAAGGATTTGTTCTGTATTTCTGGGAAGCAAATGCAACAAGGTATTATAGTACCTCTGAAAAGTGGAGGGCAGTTACAATGGGCAAAAAAGCCCTCTTCTGTCCTATTTTTTGTGTGGATGTATGTCACTGTAAGGAGGAAGACTCAAGGATAGCATCAGGAAGAAGCACTTCACAGAACAAGTAGCAAACACTTTGAATACAAACATAAATTGATACTGTAATTACCTACAAGTTCACATTCAACAGGTGCTTTGAATAAAAAGAAGTGACAGGTGCTCCTACTGAGCTGCAGGGAGGGAGGGAGGAACACATTAGACAAAAGATCTTCTTTACTCTCTCTCTCTCTCTCTCTCTCTATATATATATATATATATATATATATACACACACACATTATGTATGTATTCTGGTACTGTACATGTTGTGCTGGGTAACTGGAGAAAGTAGAGTGGGTTAGGCAGCCTCTTCAAGCTAGTACATGTTTGAGCAGATTAACATATTATTGTACTTCTGAAGCAGGTTGGTGGATATAATAGACCTAAAAACCCTGCTGACATGAAATTATTGTTATTATATATATAGCAGAGCTAGTCAGTATGCAGCACAGTAAAAGACATCTCACAAATTCCTGCATAACTAAAGGGCTTAATTGCCATTGAAATGCATTGTTTTCTACAAAATACTGCAGCATTCCACAGAAATAGTGCAAGGTACTGTCCTGCATCATGTCTGTCGGATGCCACTGTAAATACCCCACAGTAATGCAAGCTGCTTTTGTTGTGCTATACATTATTTGGAGTCAGGTGGTGATGCAAGTTTATATTATGCTATAACTGAGCTGTATTTGGGTTAGGGGGAATGGGGGTCACTGTCAACGAAACATTAGGTCATCACAGGAACTAATGCATACACTCTGCTGGGATTTGTGTTAGAACACTAACTGTTCCATGATCAGCACAACTCTTTATCACCATCAATGATTGTGCAGCTAGACTACCTCAGTAACTGCAAAACTTTGTTACAAACCAGAACAGTTTAATTCATTCCTTGGTGTTTAATCAAGAATAAGTCGATTGACAGCTTAGCCCCATTTGCTGGTGAGCCAGTCAGTCTCTGATAAGATGCATTCAATCTTATTCAATGTGTGGTCTTTCTGCTGCTGCTGTTCATTATTAATGGATTGAATGAGATAAGCCCAAAATGACAGCAATAAAAACCGTGGACGTTATCCAGTCTGACAGCTACATTTATTATATTTACAATGGGAAGAAATGTGTCATTTTGAATCTGGTTTCCTATCCAGAATTTTGATTTTTTTTTTTATATTAAACAAGAAAGAAAAAGAAAGAAAATGAGTAATGAATTTGAATACATATTAAAGCTGAAGAGCTGATGGCTCTCATAAGGAGGTATTTTTGCTAATCCACAGACCAGCATGGTTAGGGAAGGCCTAGTGCATGCTTCCTTATATTGCTCCCCTAGTAGAGGACAAGTACCATGGAGACACACCATGAGACGCAGCAAATGCAAGTCACATTGTTCCTTTGATATGGGCAGAATATAGTACTGTATGACCAAGCAGTGTTGTACAGTGCATACTGTACTTGCCCACATTGTTCATCTAGAATGGCTCAGGTGCAATCTAGATACATAATTCTAGATACATAATGTTGCACAATGCATGCTTTCCCACATTTGTCTCTCTGTTATGGCTCGGGTACTCTGCTTGTGGACAAAATTCACTTTTGCACATGTCGTGCAATGCTAGACAGATCATGCAGATGAGCAGAGAATATCATTTTTCTGCTCTGATCCAACAAGGTCAAACTGGGGTGAGGAGTCCGTGTTGAGAAATCAATGACTGGGTGCCTATACCAGAATACTACTAACTCCTCATGTAGCCCAGCCACATAACTTCTAAGAAAACAAAACTGGCAGAGCTGCTCTTAGAAGTGAGTGGCTGAAGGAATAGGAATTTTCCCAATGGGGATAGAACAAATTCTACACTAGACAGAGCCTATCTGTCCCTGACAGGGGTTTGTAGGCAAGGCAGCTCCCCTGAGAAACCAAAGAAACAGTGACATGGACAAGCAGTGTCAAATTAAAAAATGAAAGAGAAACAAAAAAAAAGGTTTCCCATTGTTTGCTTGGGTTAGTAAGTACTGAGCCATGAGGATCACTAGCAGAGCAGTCATTGCTTTTAATGTTAATAAAAATGTCTGGTTTGCTTAACTTCTAAATGTTTAGTTTATTTTGTTTCTAAATGGCTCTGTATATAGTCATTTATAGATATAAAAAGAATGGCACTTTTTCTAATACAGTGACAGATGATGGCAAACATAAGATGAATGTGCTGCGGAGGAGCTCCTCAACTTTAAACATAAAGGCTTATCTGTACAGATGATCTGGTGTGCCTTTGCCCCAGGGGGTTTCTATACTACAAGGCTATATTATTTTTCAAACTGTAAAAAAATACTGGCACTTGGAGTGTTTATATTGCTGTGTTTTTAGGTTCATCCCTGTATCAAGGTATTTCCTCGGCGAGGAGTTGGGAAAGCTGTGGTAGTAGAGGCCACTGTATTGAAAAACTGGGAGAGTGGAGAGCTAGCAGTAATAGTGGAGCAGTTTTAAATCAGAGCAATTTTGAGTGGGTCAAGCAGACAGAGGATGGAGATGGATCACCGAGCTAAAAGATAAGCTGTGAAGCTGCTTGAGCCTGGAGTCCGGAGCAGTATATGTGGTAGTGGATAGTGACTGGAATATGTGGTGCAGCAGAACACACCACTGCTCACTGTTGTTTCTCTAAGCTATGAGAAATAAGAGTTCCCCACCCAAATCCTAGGAGCTTGGAACTGAGGGCAGATAGTCATAGAAAACAGACTTTTTCAGGACTTTAGTATGATAACTAAGGGGTGGCCAAAGATATGTGATTCCACTTAAACAATAAAAGCATTATTTGTTTGTGGTCATGTTCCTATTATCTAGCACTTATCTGTTTTTTCTTGTATATTTCTAGGTTTGAATAGCTCTCTTTATATATATATATATATATATATATATATATATAGTGTTCACTTATAACAGGTTTTGTGTTCATTTTGAAAATTTTAAATTATATTTATTTGACAGAAGTACAGTAGCTTTTTTGTGCTACAACAGGTCATGTCACCACAATCTGGGTCACCAGAAGATTGCTTTTAAGTGCATGTGTGTTACTGGCTACTGAGAAGGCAAAATGTAGTTTGTTTGTGGCCTGAGAAGAAGCATGCAGTACAACTACAATATTATTTTTAAGTTGAAAAACATTTTATTTGGTTCTCACTCTGCTGCCTAGCATATTTGGCTGTTAGGTAGTCTTTTAAGCAGGGCTGGGAAAAATTAGGAAGTTTTGCTTTCTGGGAATTGTCATGAGGTTCTATGAACATTTTAAACTTTTGTGGACTTTTCTGAAATTGTTTAATTGGTCATAACTCAGTCAATATTATAGCTAGAAATCTGAAATTTGGCATGCCTATTGTTTCAAAGAGGCATGAAAAGGATACCAAGACTCATAACCCTGTAATGAGGAGCAGAAAAGTTATTGGGGCTCAAATCTGGCAATTTCTTCGTCATGTTAAAATTTCTGAAAATATTTCTATACTTACAATTTAGCCATCTTTGGAGCTAGATAATTGAATATTTTCATGAATACTTTCTTAAAAGAGTCATAGAAACTGTTAGAGTGGTAATTGGTTGTGTAAACTATAAGTTAGAAGAGTTCAAAATTTCACAGTTTAATTATTTGTTAAATTCTATTAACATTCAAAATATGTGGATGTTTATAGCTCCACTGCTATTGCAGGTATACACACAACATTTGACAGTTATACCAAAGTAAATATACTGGAATATAATTAAGATGGATTAATGGGATTTAGCAGGTTGAAATTTCTTGTTGATACTTTAGAAATTACTAATTGACAAAAGTTGCTCAAAAAGTCAAGGATATATAACAGGTAAAGTCACTAGAATTCGACTTGGAGAATTTAACTTTAGCAAAGTACATATCATCACTGAATCTCCTTACCTGCACTAGCATTATGGCCCTGCAATACCCGTCCAGAACTCCTGCGACAGTGATGGCCGGCATCATGCTCCATCATGACTAACAATATCCAGATACTCCTGTCACAATGGCTTAAGTCACAACTAGTGTTAAGGCTTGGTGTCACTTTGTGCCGTTATCTTTGAATAGTAAAAATAAGAATTGTTATCTACAGGGTTATTAAAGAGTCAGCAGGTGGAACTACCATATGCAAAAACAATGCTGCACATGCATGTGCTTCCACAAATCATTAAGTCAGTGAGCTATTGTTCTTATCTGGCATACAGTAAGTTTTCAGGATAGAGCACAGTGATGTTCATGATTGCTCTTCATGGTTCATCACTCAAGATAATGACTCAACACTTGGCATGCTATTCTTTCACTATGGAGCCTCCTATGAATTCTACATTATTGACACTTTACTCTCCTCTACAATGGCAACTCAAGTGTATGACTGGGCAAAATGTATGGCTATGGCTTCAGCAAAAGTATCACAACATTCCATAATTTTGCAAAAGGTCATTAAATTTAACTTCAATTACTGATGTTGTTTTAGAATCTTCGGCTGCTTGTAACATGGTTTGCCTTTGAGCAAGAGATTAGGGAGTTGACATACACAGCATCTCTTTTACCATATTGATTTTTTTCCTGGCTGTCAACTCATCTCTCAGGGATATACTCTGTTCACAGGGATATTCCCAGTTCAGGCTGAACCCACCAGTCATTTAGTTGGCTACTGGGTTTTTCTCCAACATGTATTTCCCTCCTATCTCCCCTGGTGGGGTCAGTGACTCTGTCAGCCTCACACAGCCACAGCTTCCCCTGCAGCAGGACCAAGCTTCCAGGCCCAGCCACAGATTTTTCATTGTTAGTGAAACCCACCACCAGCTCTCCTTGACTGAAATACACTGCCAAGTGGCAGCTGCCTCAGCCATGGCCTGGCTCCAGATATGACTTACTGGCTTGCTTCCAAACCCAGGTTATCATCATGGCAGCACAATGCTCTGCTGTTTGGCAATGGGGATGGTCTCAAAGCCTGATATTTAGGGTAAATGAACCTAACAACATTGATGCTATTTTGTTCTGTAGTTTTACAATTATAGGGGCTTAAAATTCTGCAGTTTACAGAATTGCAAAATAAAATGTTAAAAATGTCCAAATGTTTGGAAGCTTATACGGTAACTCAGCCGCCTTTACAAATAGAGAGCAGACACTTGGAACACTTCTATATGGACCTAGGTAAAGTCATTATACCAAATGTGGTGCAATTTGGACAAATACGTTTCAAACTAAATTGAAATAACTGATATCAAAATTTTTGCAGCATTTCCCAAAATGTTTGTGGAAAGTTCCCAAACATTCACAGAAGTGAAATGAGAACTTCACCAGAATTTCACTACTGGAAGATACATTTTTTGCTAATCCCTACTTTTAAGTTAGTACCACTTAAACTTGTTTATACATACTTCTGCTGTAAGACTCTGGAAGTGAAATCATAATTGTAACTGGATATGCTATGTTAGTTTTATAGTTTATGAAAATGTAAGTGAGTTATCTGATTATTATTTTGTTTCTTTTAATTTTTTAAATCTTTTAAATGCTGTGGTGCTACACTACCTTGTGATTGGTTAATCTGTTTTAATTAGTTACTATGTAATTGTTATTTTATTGATTATCCTTAACCCTAACACAGAGTGGGCATGATCTCTCCCTGGATTATATCGATGAAGTTTTCCTGATCCTATATCGGAAGGAAAAGTGGCATTTATCTGTGACTTTGGGTGTAGAATTATGATGGACAAAAGCAAAAAGCTTTTTTGGGCATGTCCCCTGCTGTTGGATTATCAATAACATCAAACTTCGAGAAAGTGGATTAGGAAGGGCCTTGCCTTCTAGTAAGATTGCTCCTTGCTCTTCATAAATGGTGAAGAATAACTTATTTATTTTAGACTGCCCTTTATTAGTGTCACTTTGACTAAGAAGGTTTTGGGCATGATACTATAGACTGAAAAGGACAGTTTTTTGCATAAATTTGCACAAATGACTGAAAATGAATTGATAAAATCTGCCATATTTCTATACTGTCCATTGCATTTTATTGAAGTTTATTTAACTGCTTGATACCATGTGTTTGCTTAAACTGCTTGATTTCATGGTACAAACAAGAAAACAGAAAATCATTAATCAATCAAATGAGTCACAGGGTGTACCATTAGAAAGAACAGTGAAGAAAAAGATGGACAACAAAAGGGTACTGATAATGCTAAGGGTACTCCTCTAGACAAAATGGTAAAAGTGAAAAGGGGAAAAACAGTGGGGCTGTGGTTAATAAAAAGTAACCAAAATGACATATTTGATTGCCTTCAAAATCACAGCAATTTTTAAGGAAGAGGAGAGAAATTTGTCTTTAGCAGCATCTGTCCCTATAAATATTAACATTCAAACGTGTTCTCAGCATCAGGAAAGTGAAGAACTATTGGGAAGTGCTAACAGAGTAAATAATGTTATCAAATTAGATGAGTTAGCACATATTAGCCTTGTTTTCCCAGAGAAATCCCCAAATCTTTTGATAGATGTGAGCATCGTATCAATTTGTACAATGTATCTGCTGATATTAATGGAAATAAAAATGAAGTAAATATGAGGGTGTGGTGAGATTTAAGGTGGGGTTCTGCTTCATAGTTTTTTGTTTTTATTTTTCCCCTCTAGTTTAG
Source organism: Neoceratodus forsteri (assembly GCA_016271365.2). Lineage (NCBI taxonomy): Eukaryota > Metazoa > Chordata > Ceratodontiformes > Ceratodontidae > Neoceratodus > Neoceratodus forsteri. The sequence goes on from CM057455.1 coordinate 942,224,624, forward strand.
TTACATCACTAATAAGCATGTTATAGCTATCGGACAATCAATAAGAGAGGAAAAAAGTGTTATAGTTAAGTCAGAGAGAAGTTTGAATCAAACTATTCTCTGTATACTGAAACAGTTACAACAGACTATTGACAGCCTTAAGGCACTTGACTTTATAACTAAAAAGTAACAATGTTATTCCCAATGAAATCTATGTGAGGAAGAACATGTGCATAGTAAGGAAATGAGGGATTTCTCTTGAAACTTTGACTTAAGTGAAAGAAATAGAGAGCCTCTTTGTTACATTCCATTTTATCTGAATAAAGAAAATAAACTGTAATGAGGAACATATATGCTTCAAATTTAATGATAATGGGGCAACTAGTAATATTAAGAAATGAAATGGATAATATAAGGGAGGACATGGCAATAAATGGAGTCAGAATGGATAATATTATGTGAACACTGGCAATATCATGCTCTCTGAGGGAGTCTTAATCCATCATGAATCTAATTAAGCCCCACTCTGAGAGGAATGGGAGGCCAGAGTTCAGCTCAGTAGTGTTTAAGGAGCATCATAAGAAAAATAAGGCGAAAAGGGATGAAACTAGGATTCAGATGAAGATCAATCAAGGTTCGGCACCCAAAGATAACACTGTTGTGAAAATGAAGCAGCTAAGTGCAGTGGTACAAGCAGATGAACAGCATATTAAGACCCAGACTGAGACAATTATCCAGGTGTCTGAAGGTGGTGTAACAATACTGAACCCTATGCTGAATAATGGACATGTGACTAGTTTAGGAGAAGCACAAAATACCAATTCTATTATGGGAAAGACATTATTAGATCAAATCCATGGTGAAAGAAGTGAGCAATTGTGATTCGGTGGTAGGGAATGTGAGAGGGTAGGAGCTTGTTTAATAGACACACCTAAAGATAATGGAGATGCTCTTGGATAGGGAATTATTTCAGTCTGAGGCTTGTTTGGAAACAGTAATTATCAAATAAAGAACATCTTGAGTTAGTAAATAGGTTACTGAAGGTAGAACTAGATTCGGCTATCAAATCTGATGACTAAATAGTGACTGTAGAAGCTGTGTTGAACAGGGAGATAGATGGACAACTATAATTTGTGCAACCCACTGGATGTACAATTATATATGGGTAAACAGTGGCAGACAAAAAAAAACTGGATTTAAAACTGCAGTATATTAACAGACTGAATCAAAGGAATAAGAGTAAGTCCAAAACTATTAAAGACGAGTCTATCACTATGAATATTTTGGTTTGACATAATTATATAAAGCAAATGAGACAAAGCTTACAAAGTTAATTAGCAATTCACTTCAACACTTCTTACAAATTCAATAAGATAAAAGTGGGTTATTAAATTAAGTAGGAGGGAGGATTGGTCCGTGAAGAAAGCCAGATTTATACTGTTATTGAAAACAAAGAGATTGCAGAAAAAAATAATAATGATTAAGGCAGTGAACATAGACTCCCTTGGTATCTACCAAGTAAAAAAATGCTTTTTTGAAGGGCTTTTGTTTGCCCGCTACTGAGAAACATTTTCTTAAGAACCTTAGTACTTCTGTAGCGAATGAACTTATTGCTTTACAAATGCAATTCGATTTTAATCCCTTGCTATTTCAGACTGTAGTAAGTGACTATTGTATCCAGACTGCAGATCTATACTCCATGCTTCTGTAGGCTTGTTAATGGATTTAAATGTTGCTGATATTCTGTCACCACCTGAAAGACCCCTCTCTCAGCCTACTGAGTCTGATGAGGCTGAACTTGCATTAATTACCTGGAATGTAAGTAGAATCAATACAAGGTTGCCTGATGGTGACTGGAGAGATTTTACTAGGTTACTAGGTTATTATAGACATAAGAAGGCATATGCTCCTTGTGAATGTCTCCCACTCCCTGGTGGGTGAATTAGTCTTTAATGATCATTCACTTTTGTTTTTTCTCTAGTTTGATTTTAAACTCTAGAAAATTCTTAGCCTCTACAGCTTGTGTGAGTTGATTCCATGCCTTGACTGCACTAATTGTGAAGTAATGGTCCATCTTGCATGTGTTTCCTTTGGGGATATCTAATTGTTTGTCATAGCTTCTCAAGTTAGGCTTACCTATTGCATACTCAATCAATCAAGTCTTTATTTAACCAGGCGTTCATCATTGAGCAGAAGCTCACTTGCAAGATGGACCTGAGCGGAGCATGAACAATTGTATATACAGGTCAACACATGTATTTACAAGGAAATACAGATAATACTGTTTATAGAGAGGAAGAAAAAGAAGTTCATATGTATATAGAATTATACAGATATTGTACAGATTACAGGGTATTTACATACATAGAAGTGTCTATAGGAAGATAAAGCAGGTTATCTAAGGTTGCTGGAGGAAGTAACGGAAGGAAAAAAATATATACACCAGGTAGAGGCGAAGGTGGGGGGGAAGGGAGGGAGGTAGGGGGAAAAAGGCTAGGAGGGCATGGTGCACAGAGAGGAGTGGGTAAAATGAGATGTAGAGAAGGAGGATGGAGAAAAGGAGTATGTGTGAGCCCCGGGATTGAATGCTATAAAGTACAGGGCATGGTAGGATGTCACAGCCCAGGGGTAGTGAGCTCCTATCCAAGGTTGGGAAAGGAAGGAAAAGGGGATGGATGGACCTAGTGTTGATAAGACAGGGGGATAAGAGAGAGAACAATTAGGCTTGTGAGGAGCAAGCTGGGGGCTCAGTACTTAAAATTGGGTCTAGGCGTGGCTATATACCAGTGCAGACACTGGTACTGGGTCTGAGTGGGTGAAGCAGTTACATACTTCTCTGATTGTACAGAAATAAAGTATCTTGAAGGCATTTATACTGATTAGAGTGCTTAATTTGAGGGTTTTTTGTAGATCGTTCCATAAGGTAGGTAGCATGAAGCTTATGGCTGCCCTGCTGAAGCGGGATTTTGCTTTGGGTACTTTAAGTGTAATAGCTGAGTAACTTCTTAACACATATTTCCCAATTATACTCAGGGGAAGACAGCAGGAGATATAGTAAGGCAGCTTATTAGAGATGGCTCTGTAGGTCCAGAGAGCAGTGTTTCTGTGGCACCTGAACTTTAGTGATGTCCACCTCACTGCCGCATATAGGGTGCAGTGATGCATGTTGAAGGGATGTCCCATTATAAACCTCAGTGCTCGAAGGTAGAGTGTCCAGTTTAGCCATGTAAGAGTTGGGGCATTGGCTGTAGAGGAAATCAGCGTAATCAACCAAAGATAGGAAAATGGATTGGACCAGTTGTCTCTTGGCATCTCTGGTGAGAAAATGGTTGATTCTAAAAAACAGGCCAAGCCTTTGCCGAAGTCGTTTTAGCAAGTCCTCGATATGTTCAATGAAGGAGAGTCTTTGGTCTGTCCAAACTCCCAGATACTTGAATTTTGTAACAAATTCTAGTTTTTCACCTAGAACTGTGGTAATTTGGGGAACTGTCCCACTGGACACAGGGTTAGCTATATGGATGAAAGGGGAGAGGACCATCGCTTTAGTTTTTTTGGCATTAAGGATTAACTTTTTTTGGAGGAGTTGGCTTTGCAAAAGGTTTTATTCTGACTGTAGGTCATTGCAGGCAGCTTCAGGTGTTGGGCGACTCACGTAGAGAACTGTATCATCTGCAAACAGATGGACGTTGGCTTCTTTTATACAGTAGTCGATGTCATTAATATAGATTGCAAAAAGTAAGGGCCCTAATATAGAACCTTGAGGTACCCCACTTTGCAGAGTTTTTAAGGGGGACAGACCTCCTTCGGCTTTAACTTGTTGAAGGCACCCTGTAAGATAGTCAGTAAACCAGCGCAGAGAGGAGGCATCCACACCTATGGTTTGAAGGGAGGAGAGGAGCAGACTATGGTCAACGATGTCGAAACCCTTGCTTAGATCAAGGAAAACAGCACAAATAAAGTTTTTGCTCTCAAGATTACACTGCCAGTCATTAGTAACTTTGGCGAGGGCTGAGATAGTGCTATGTTTAGCTCTGAATCTGGACTGCATAGGATTTAGCAGTTCCCTATACTCAAGGTGAGTCCTCAGCTGTGCATTTACAATTTTCTCAGGAGCTTGGACAGGACTGGAAGGAGAGAAATTAGTCTGTAGTTATTGAGATTGCCAGGGTCACCTGATTTGAATTGTGGCATGACATGTCCTGTCTTCCATATAGGTGGTAAGGTGCCCTGAGACAGGGATAAGTTAAAAAGGTGGGTGATGGGTATTGCTAGTACATGGTAGGCAATTTTTAGGAAGTAAGGGTCAAGGGTGTTGGCCCCAGCACTTTCTCTAGTATCCAACTGAAGCAAGAGGTCCTCTGTCTCTTTCAGTGAGGCAGGCTGAAGCAAGAAAAGAGGCGAAGCTATCGGGGTTTCAGGCAGTTGGCTGGCAGTCTGGGAGCGAAGTATGTTTGCAGGGGAGTTATCAAATGCCATGCCTGCAGTAGCAAAGTGGTTATTGAATGAGTCAAGTGTATCCATCTTTTTGGTTATAATCGAATCGCCAGAGGTAATCTTGGTTGGGAGTGAATTTCCTGGGGAGTGGCCTAGCAGATCATTGATTGTGTTGCAGAGCTTGATTGGGCTCTTTGTGGCAGAGTCGAGTTTGGATTTGAAGAAGTTGGCCTTCGATTCTCTGATTGTTTTGGTACATAAATTTCGTAGTCTTCTGCACTGGTTCCAGTCCTCTGCAGTGTTCAGTCTGCGAGCTTTTTTCCAGAGCTTATCTCTTTCTAGAAGCAAGGACTTGATCTGAGGGTGAACCATTTACAGGTTTTGGCCCTAGTTCGAACTTTAATCAGGGGAGCATACTTATTAAGGGCCCTTGATAGAATGTCATGGAAGATATTGTAAGCTGATGTAATCATTTTGCCCAGGTAGAAATCTTGCCACTGAGGTGAGTACTTAAGCTCATTTAGGTAGGCATGTTCATTGAAGTTGCACCTGGATCTCTTCATAGAGAACTTGCTGATGGGTACTGGGTTGTTGGTGGATCTTACTCCAGCAATAAAACAATGGTCGCTGGCGTCTGAGAAGAAGACATCAGCATGGGAGAAGAGATGAGGTTTGATCACCATTAGCACATCCAAAAGTGTACTTTTACTGGGTTTCTTCATGTTTGGGTGTGTTGGTTCAGTAATAAGTTGTGTCAGCTCATGTTCATCACAGAAGGATGCAAGGGGGGCAGCTGTGTTAGAGACCCAGTCAAAGTTGAGGTCTCCTAAAATAATAGTTTCTGGCAGCCCCTGTCCCAACCTGTCACTTAGATATGACACAAGCTGTAGGCCAGCAGACGGTGGTCTGTAGCATCCTACTATGCAGAGTACAGTAGTCTGTGTAATTTCCACTTTGAGAATTAGGCATTCGAATTCACTGGCGACAGATGCCGAGGATAAGCAGAAGGCAGAAAATTTGTCTTTAACATAGATAACTACCCCATCTCCTCTGGCATGCCTATCAGCTCTGAACAAGGCATAGTTGGGGATGTTTACGTCTCTATCAGTGGTGCTGGGTCTAAGCCAAGTTTCGGAAATCACAAGTATGTCAGGAGAGGTATGATTTACCCAGGTTTGCATTAAGGTTATCTTTTTAAGGAGGCTACATACGGTAATATGCAAGAAGCTTATTCCTTTTAAATTTGCTAGTTCTGCTGGCAAAGCAATAGCTTCTGGGGTGACCAGGGTTGAGTTCTACATTGCCTGAACATAGCAGGAGGATAACTAGGATTTTTCTAAGAGCACTAATTATAAGCTTGTATTTCCTGCATTTCTCCCATATAGTAGATCTAATGTTTTTAGGGACTGGAAAGTAGCCACAATAGAAGAGCTGTTCTGTTGTAGTAAGAGCTAGCACCCCTACCACAATAGGCGGGGAGGAGATAGAAGTCTGCATGGTGGGAGGTGGGCCTTGTGGTGGGGGAGTGTTATAAGTACTACTGGTATGTGTGGTCCAAGAGCAGGGTTTGAGGTATTGGTATTTGGAATCACGGAGGCAATTAAAGGATAAGTTGCCATGTGGTATACAGCACAAGGTACCATTGTAGACCAAACATGATGGTAGTTCAGGTGTCCAATGCTGGGCAGCTGGTATCAGCAGAAGAAGGGGCAGTATAAGGAGCCATATAGGGCCCGACATGATGGTACCTCAAAAAAGGAGCCACTCAATTAGCCCAGGGGCCAGTGGGGTTGCTGGATTAATGCAGCTTATCAGTAGCTTCCGATCCAGGTTGACCTGAATTTGATAGCGTTAAAAATATTTAGTGGTGAAGGCACAGCCAAGGAGAGCCTATGCATTTTAGTAAGGCAAAGCCCTTAGAATTGGATCCTGTAGGCTGGACAGAGAAAAGGGGGATCATGAGCTAAGTCTCTATTGGTGGAGCACTGTGCCAGGGGACGTGGACTAATATTTTGTCAGGAGCTACTGTATTTAATAATCAGTGGAGGTGGGCAGTCAAAAATGTTGCGGCAGTTGCCGTACCTTGTAGGGCCTTGGGTCCATGTCGGCAGTCTAGAGCATTGGCTAGAGGGGCGCCAACCACCCAGTAGCTGGGAATCCTGCAGCTTAGGAGCTGGGAACCTGGGTGGAAGTTCCTCGGCAGAGGGAGAGATGAAGTGTGAGGGTTAATAAAGGGGATTCACATAAAGGGTTAGACAGAACAGCAGGGAGTCCAACATTTGCAGAACAAAAGGACATGTATTACTTTGGTGCCCAAAAGTGTCTAAGGCCAGTGCACATATGCAGAGAAAGGGCTGTAAACACTAGATTTCTTTCCCAAACCACAATTCAAGTCCCTTCAATTACAGACTGGGTTAACACTTTAGCTTTTTAACATTTGTCCCAACATAAACATTTTTAGGGTTTAAAATCAAAGAGCAGAAGCTGGCTTTTGACAGAAAACAATCAGAGCGTGGTCTGAGAGGGAGCTCGCAATCCAGTTGGTTGCGGCAGTTGCAGTACCTTGTAGGGCCTTGGGTCCATGTCTGCAATCTCGAGTGTCAGCTACAGGGGCGCTGACTGCCCGGTAGCCGGGAATCCCGTGTCTTAGGAGCTGGGAGCCTCGGTGGCAGTTCCTCGGCTGAGGGAGAGAAGGAGAGCGAGGATTAATAAAGGGAATTCACACAAAGGGTCAGACAGAACAGCAGGGAGTACAAAATTTGCAGAACAAAAGGATGTGTGTGGTACCAGTGATGCCAAAAGAGGTAGTGAGGAGTAGTAGTAGGTGGTTGCACCCCATGGTAGTTTGTTTGGTGTTGCTGGCCTGGTTAACTGCTAGCTGGTTTATAGTTAAAAGGGTATATAGTCGAATTAGGGTAAGGTCCCTAACAATAGGGCAGGTAGAGCAGTAATTGAGAGGAGTTAGATGGAGTGGCTGGAGAATAGGTTGAGAACAAATGTATGATCCTGTGGGTCGGACTGCTTTAAAAAGGGGCAGTGAGAAAGTGGGTCAAGTTAGGTATTGAAGACAGGGAGGCCAATAGCATAAAAATGTGCAGTAGTGGAGTGACTAATCAGCTGCTAGGCTGAGGAAGGGGTGGAATAAGGGCCTATTTAATACTGTGAGGAGGAGGGGGAGGGGGTGGGTGAAAAAATTCAGTCCAGAACACAGCAGAGAAAGAGATTTCCCTGAGATCAGGAAGTGCCAGGTGTTGGAAAATCAGCCAAGGAGTAAAGCTGCTAATCAGTTCCTGGTTCCTCCACTGGGCATCCAGTCAAAACAGTGCCATTCACAAACCATGAGATTCGGAGGTCCGGTGCGTACCTGAAACTGTCCGGGGTTCAGTCAGGTGGTCTGTTAACTGTGGCCTGCTTGGAGAGAGCCAGGGCCACAGGAGCAGCTTGGGAAGCCCACAGATGGGCTGTCTGTGGAACAATAAGGGAAACACAGAGGATTAAATGCAGCTAGAGTCCTATAACAAGCTCAGTGAGGGACAGGCAATGGGGAAGGACAAAGCATGAGGTAAAGAGGTGGTAAATGCAGGGCAATTATTTAGAGCTAGAAGAGGAGTTAATGGGGGAGGTCTGTGCTTTGGCACCGGGATGTCTGAGGAGGACAGCAGCAGCAGGGGGGTGTAAGGGAAGGGTTTGTAGGTAAGGCAGAGAAGAAAGTAAGGTGTTTAGAGAGACAGCATTACAAGTGGGGCAGAGAAATTAATAATTAGCAGAGTGACCAGTGTGGGGAAGGGGCAGAGTTTGTCAGTAGGGAAGAAATGGAAAACTGCAGCAGTCTTGCTCAGTAGCTAGGTCAAGCAATCAAACATCAGCTACTATACAATACAGTTTGTCCAGCACTAGATTGCACAGCACTAACAAACACTGAGAGACTAGACTATTGGCTTGTAATAGACTAGCTAAGCTGGTAAGTAAAGTAAGACCAATTGATGCATAACATATGTAGATTACTTTAACAAAAATTCTGTCCAGAACACAGCACAGAAAGAGATTTCCCTGAGATCAGGAAGTGCCAGGCATTGTAAAATTAGCCAAGGAGTAAAGCTGCCAATCAGTGCCTGGTTTCTCCACTGGGCATCCAGTCAAAACAGTGGCATTCAAAACCATGAGTTTCAGAGGTTCGGTGTGTACCTGAATCTGTCCTGGGGTCAGTCGGGTGGTCTGTTAACTGTGGCCTGCTTGGAGAGAGCTAGGGCCACTGGAGCAGCTTGGGATGCTCACAGATGGGCTGTCTGAATCTGTCTGGTGGTCAGTCGGGTGGTCTGTTAGCTGTGCCCTGCTCAGAGAGAGCCAGGGCCACAGGAGCAGCTTGGAAAGCCTGCAGACGGGCTGTCTGAATCTGTCCTGGGGTCAGTCGGGTGGTCTTTTAGCTGGGGTTCTTTTATCCAAAGTGTAATACTGTACACTTATCTTGATTTAAGGTAATTTTATTATATTTTGACTACAATTCAATGTATTTTAAATCCTGTACTAAAGTTAAGTGTTTGGCCAGCGTGTCCAGTTCCTCTCCAAATTTAGAGTCATCGGCAAATTTCATTATTGAATTGCATATGTTATTATTGATGTCACTTATAAAAATATTGAACTAAGTTGGTCTGAGGACAGATCCCCGAGGAACCCCACTACTGACTGGCACAGGGCTGGAGACATGACCCCTAACCTGCACTCTCTGAGTTCTCTACATCAGCCAGCTATTAATCCACCTAAGTTATGTCTTAGGCCCATGTTTATGAGTTTTTTTAATCATTTTGCAGTGAGGTACTTTATCAAAAGCTTTATCAGAGTCTAATAAAATGCCATCTATAGGATTATCCTTGTCTATACTTATACCAGTGTTGTTGTAGCATGTAATCAGATTTGTAGTGTATGAATGGCCTGTAACAAATATTTGTGGTATAGGTCTCTATAGTAGCTCCCAGGGCACTCAATTCAGACTCATTTCTGCTTTTAACTAAACTTTCCATTATCTTGCCACATTTTGATGTCAGACTGATGGGTCTATAGTTGTCAACTTAGCCCCTTTCTCTCTTCTTTTGTGTGGATCAGCAGTGTGTTTGTTCTTGAACCTGGAGTGGTGATTCTACATTCTGTGACATCAGTTTTCTACCAGTCTGAATGCTTATGGTGGTCCGGAGTGGCCCATCAAACCCACCCCATCCCCCTGCCCCTAGCACATCATTTCCTTTATACCAGCTAACTTCATACACATACTGTTATCCATCATATTTCAGTACAAAACATGACCACACACCACACCAATGTAAATCTTAATGCATTAGACCACTAATGACTATTGACAGTACAGAGCTGTAAAGTAAACAGGAAACAAAGAAGGGAAAGAAACGAAAAGGGGCAGACAAGGGGGCTGGGAAAGGGGCATCTCTGGTGCTAGCAGGTGGCACAGAAACATCTGCAAAGGATCTGTGACACATTGGCTTTCTCCCACAGCTACATGTCTTCTGTGCAAAGGTACTGTGGCATATTTTTCCTTTCCAGAGCTAAATTTCTTCTGTGCTAAAGTACTGTGGCATATTTTGGGGACTGCTCAAAACTGCAGAAGGTACTGTGGCATTCTTGGAGCAGAACTGGGGTACTATGGTATAATTGGGACTTCTTTGGTGCTCATAATCTACAAAAACTAAGCTCCAGTAACATTTATGGAGCTTCCTTGGTTATAATTGGTTCTGTGAAACCATGGGAAAATCATGGGGAATTTCTGAAATCTAAAGCTCATGCACTGTGTTTTTAGGGCATTGTTTATAAGGGCATCTCTGGGTCTAGGATCTAAAAAGCTCAAAGCATTGTGTGTTTAGGGTACTGTTTATTTAGTTCTGTGATACATAGAACTCAGAAGTTGCTTCTTGGCCTGAAATCCTAGTCACAGAAGTTTCAGGGTCTGGAATATAAAGACACAGAGGCTAGATACTGATATTTAGAAGTGGGGGAATTTTCACACTAGGGTCTGAAAACTAAAGCTTGCAATAAGCCATAGGGAAAATGGAGGGCGTACAAATTGGAGCGATCAATGGAGCAGAGTGGGGACATGTCAGAGGCATGGTGCCCAGGCTACAATGGCTGAGGGCATCTTTGGGAGGATGGTGGGGTGCACTGGTTGTGGATCGGCCATGGTTCTGGATATAGTTTGGAAAGTGGGGGGGTTGCATAGTATGTAGGCAGCTTGTACAGCTGAGGGAGGAGGTGAGATGGCTGAGATGGTCACTACACTGGGAAAGGGAAAGGGAGAGGAGTAGTATGGCGGACAGGAAGGGCTCTGCTGAGGGAGCAATATAGATTAGAGGAGGAGCTGTAAGGGGACAAGGAATGGTTAAAGGGGGAGCTGTAAGGGGTCAAGGAGCAAATACAGAAATAGGCAGGAGAAGATACAATGTGGACTGTAGGAAAACATGGGAGCATGGGAGCAGGGTAAGAGGGATAGGAGATGACTCTAGTGGGGCTACAGAAATCCCAGATGGAGGTAGCAAGGGACACAAAGGAAATCAGAGAGAATGGCAGGAGGTTAAGTATAAAGGTCCAAAGCCTGCACAGAGGTTAAGGGAGGAGGAAACAAGAGGTCTAGCCCTAGCCTGGGGGATACAAGCAGTGGGCTTGGAGCAGAAAAACAGATATGCTCCACTAGGGGCACTTAATGGGAGAGAAAATCAGGAAAGTGGAGTTGGAGAGTATCCAGGGGACATAGGAAAAGCAAGAAAGAAGAAAGGTGTAAAAAAATTGGAAAGGGGGGATGACCTTTTGGAAGGAACAAGGAGATGAGTAGTAAACATAGGAATAGGGGCACAAGGGTGAACAGACCCCAGAAAGGGCAAACCCTGAAGGGGGGAGACAGGGTACTCAGGTTCAAAAGGGATAGAGCAAGACGGGGCTGGGAAAGGGGAACATTCTATGTGGAATTCAAGCAGGTCATGGCTAGGGGCAGATCAAAGGGGAAGAAAAAAGCTAGCGGATGGTGGGGCAGAGGCAGATGGCCTAGAAGCTAATGCCTGTGGGGGGCATGAAGCTAGTGGAGTGCAGGGGGAAGACAGTACACCAGGAGATGAAACAGGCACAGGCGATAGTGAGAATAGAGTGGGAAATGAAATGGAAGGAGTTTGGAGAAGCATAGAAGGGAAATGCAAACAGAAGTGGATGAAGAACAGGGTCCTACTTGTTGGGGACTCTATAATAAAAGGAATTAGATGTGGGGATGGGTGGCAAGAGTAGTGCACTTTGGTTTGAGTGTCTGCCAGGCATGATGGTGGTGGAGGTCATTCACTATATGCCTTCAAGGGGGAAACAGTAGGAAAAGAAAACACACCTGATGTTCCACCTGGGAACAAATGACCTGGCTGGAAAAAGGCTGTTGGAGGTGAAGGCAAGATATAGAGTACCTACTAGGTAGTGCAGCAGTCTGTGGTTCAGATCAGTGGCTTTCTCTGAGGTGTTACCATTACCAAAGACAAGTACTGATAGGAGGCTGAGAATTAAGGAGTTCAGTGAGTAGCTGGTGGGGCGGTGCAAACAAATGAGGTATGGGTTAGTAGGGGACTGGGGATCCACATGAGGGGATGAGAGCCTATTTGCTCTAGACAGACTGCACCTGAATAGGGAGGGTGCAGCAGTACTAAAAAGTAAATTAGGAGAGTTCATAGAAGAAACCTACAATTTAAACTCTACTGGGGAGGGGGAGGAAAATCTGCACACAAGGCAGGAGAAATAAAGGGCTACCAGCCTCACCCTCCAGGATAGTGCTAAAATACTGGACATGAGGGAGAATAGTGAAGGGATAATGGAGGGGGAACCTGGTGAAAGGGCTTAGCAGCCAATGCAAGGAGCTTAGCAAATAAGATGGTGTACTTGGAGGCCATCATGGGGGATGAAGGACTAGATATAGCAGCTATTAGTGAGACCTGGTGGGCAAAGCTGCACACCTGGGAAATGACTATCCCAGGTTAGACTGTTCAGAAGGGCTAGGGAGGGTGAGAAGGGGGGAGTTGCTTTATAGATCAGGAAAGGCATAAGTGTAACTGAAGGACTAGAGGAGGATGGGGAGACTGAGCTACTGTGGGTAACTGTAGGCAGAAGGATGGGAGAATCCTTGTGACTGGGGGTGGTATACAAGCCACCTATGCAAGGGGAGGAGAGTGATCAACAGTTAATTCAGGCTGTCCCTAAAAGAAGAACTACTGCTGGTGGGGACCTAAACCTCCCAGCTGTAGACTGGGGAAATCCAAGATGCAGCATCATCAAGGAGCAGGGAGATACTAGCTGTACTGCAGGGGGTATTCCTTCAACAGCTAGTCCAGGAGCTGACAGGGGGCAACACTCTGCTGGATTTTGTCCTGACAAATGGGGAGAGTGTGGAGAGGTGCAGGTGGGAGAAGCCTTGGGCAACAGTGACCACAGCACGGTAAGGTTCAGGGTCAGGGCAGGGAGGGAGGGAGACAAGTAAAAGCAGTATTTTAGTCATGGACTTCAGATGCATGGAGTTTGACAAGATGAGAAAGATAGTAAGGGAGACAATGGAGGGTACAGCGAATATAGGGTCAGTAGAGGAGTTATGGCAAACTATCAAGAGAGGGATACTGAAAGCTGTGCAAATGTGTATAAAAATGGTTAGGAAGAGCAAAAGGAGGAGCACTTTGGTTTACAAAGGAGGTTGCAGGAGCAGTTAGAGAAAGGAGGCGGGCTTTCAGAAAATTTAAGAGGAGTCTCAACGAGGAAGATAAGGAAGAGTATAGGGAAAAGAAGAGCCTGGCAGGGAAGAAGATCAATGGGGCAAAAGTAGATACTGAGGAGAATATCAAAAAAGGCCAAGGGTGGGGGACCTTTTTCAGATATTTGAGGGAGAGGAGGAGGAGGACAAGGCAGGGGACTGCTAGGCTGAGATGGGAGGGAGGAATACAATTGGAAATGGACTGTGAAAAAGCAGGGTTATTAAATAAGTATTTTAGCATGGTATTCTTGAAGGAGAAGAATGGTAGGGGACCTGAGCTAAAATTGAAGGGGAAGGAGGGCAAATGGGTGGATCTGAACCCATTCACTGAGGATAGAGTTAGGGAAGTGCTGCAGTAGATAGGCTGAGGATGGACAAGGCAATGGGTCCCGATGGGTTACACCCCAGAATGATTAGGGAATTGAAGGAGGAGTTGGCCACACTATTGACATGGCTCTTTGACTTGTCCCTGGGTGTGGGGGGGTGCTGGGGGACTGGAGGAGGATGGACATGGTGCTTTACATGGGAGAGGTAGCAAGGAGGTGAAGAGGAACTGCCATCCTGTCAGCCTCACGTCAGTGGTGGGGAAGGCACTGGAGCCATTAATCAAGCAGAGGGTGGTGGATTATCTGGAGGACAGTGGCTTGCAGGACAACAGACAGCATGGCTTCATGAAGGGGAAGTCTTACCAGACAAGTCTAATTCAGTTATTTGATTGGGTGACCCCGGTGATTGACCAGGGAGTGGGTGGTGGACGTGGCCTATCAGGACTTCAGTAAGGCCTTCAACACCATCCCCCCATGGGATGCTGATGAGCAATATGGAAAGCGTGGAGTTAGGTGGGAAAATAACAAGCTGGGTGGAGGCCTGGCTGGCAGGAAGAACTCAGAAGATGGTGCTAAATGGGGTGCACTCTGGGACAGTGGAGATGAAGAATGGAGTACCACAGGGGTCAGTGTGGGTCTGCTTCTCTTCAATATATACATCAGTGATATTGTAAAGGGTTTGAAAGGGAGGGTGTGCCTATTTGCTGATAATACAAAAATATGCAATAGGATGGACACCACAGGAGGGGTGGAGGACATAAGTGAGGACTTAAATATGTTTGAAAAATGGTCTTGGACATGGCTGCTGAAATGTAATGCCAAGAAGTGTGCTGTGATAAACTTGGTGAGTAGGAAAAAAAGAGCAGGGTACACCCAAGGTGAGGAGGAAATCAAAGTAACAGAACAGGAGAGGGATCTGGGGATCATAGTCTCCTTGAACCTTAAGGTAGAAATCCAGTGTAGAAGGGTGGAGGAAAAGGCCAATGACTGTTGGCATGCATAGGCAGGGGCATTACTAGTAGAAGGAGGGAGGTAATAATGCCCCTTTACAAAGCCATGGTGATGAGGCACCTGGAGTATGGGGTTCAGTTCTGGATGCCTTATCTCTGCAAGGATACAGATGCATTGGAGAGGGTTCAGAGAAGGGCAACCAAGATTGTGCAGGGTATGCAGGAAAAGTCATATGAGCAGAGGTGTAAGGAGCTAGATCTGTACACAATGGAGACAAGGAGGGAAAGTGGAGACATGATTAAAACATTTAAATTTGTAAAGGGGCTCAATAAAGTGGGAGAAGAGGGTTTACTTAAGAGGTAGGAAGGGGTCAGAACTAGAGGGCACAGCCTCAGACTGCAAGGAAAAAGATACAGAGGCAATGTGAGAGAGGGTGTTTCTTCATGGAGAGGGTGGTGGAGTCCTGGAACAGACCACCAGAGGAGTGGTGGGGCTAAATCGGTGGAAGAGTTCAAGAGGACATGGGACAAGCATATGGTGCTAAGTATTGGGGGAAGGGTGGGGCAGGCAGAGGGGGGGAGGTGTAGGGGGGAAAAGGGCTGACTAGATAGGTCGGCAAGGTCCTTTTCTGCCATCAAGCTTCTATGATTCTTGTATATGGGTGTAACTACTGATGTTCTCCAATTGGCTTGTACTTCCCCTTTTGAATAGACTTATTTAACAGTATCAATGTAGGGTAGGACAAGACTGATGATGTTTCTATTGGATTAATGTTATCTTGGCTGGGGGATGTGTTTGCTTTTAACTTTTTAATAGATGCCATAACATCTTCTTTTTGAAGTAGATATTAGCTGATACCTGAATGTTGTCTGGAACTCTTGCCATGATTTTATTGATAAAGGGGACAAGAACTAAGTATATGAGCCTTTTGAATGCATATGTTGTATTGTAAAATCAGTACTAAATAAAAATGCCATGCACAATGGTCTCTACCCATGTGCTTGTCTTCCGTGTGGTGTGTTCTGTTGTTCAGCGCAAGAAGCAGGATGTAACATTTAGGTGACATACGGTATTGTCATGGTTCATTACCATGATGTCTGTATTGTGAATGTGTGCAGCCGCAGTCAACATCACAGAATCCAATGGTGGTTTTTTAGTAAATGAGATGTAGAATATATTAATTAGGTTATATTTTATGTAATTGAAATGCTCTGTTCTAGGTTACAGAAATCGCTGCTGTGTGGCACATCCCCCCGTCTTGGTGATCAAATATAAATGATGACCTTCATGCAACAGCTCTTGGTCATGTTGAATCACTGATGACTTTGTGCAATAGACAAAACCTACAGTGAGTTTCTCCATTCCTAGTTAGCACCTCATGCCACTCTAATAGCTAAACGTTATGGATTTCATTGGAAAGCACGTTTTGTTAGATGTGTGCTTCAAATGTGTCTTGCAGCCTGAGGCATGTCAGTTAACTCCTGAACAGTATGACTGCAGCATATACCCGCATCCGTCTGCATAACCGTATGTCCAAATGGATGTCTGTGCACAGCATTCTGTTCATGTAAATGGAGCCTAATGTTCTTGAAAAAGAAAATGAAATGCACAGAAAAGTGGAAAATTGCATTTTGCCCTATTCCAGGATAGAACCCTACACACTGAAGTCCAACACCTGTGCTACTTCACCACTGTCTGTGCTGGATAGCTGTGTTACATTTTGTACTCTTATGACATAACCCACAGAGCGAGCCTATGCAAACAACAAGAAGACAGTGGGACAAATGCCACTTTTCTACCCAACACCTAGTGTTGGTCTTTGTACATTCTGAAGCACATCACCAGGATTCTGTGTACTTGTCTCTGGAAGTTTATTATTGTTGGGGTTGTTTTGTATTCATGTTGACATCTCTAATGGTTGCTAAACCATGTGTGTGAATGCTGGCTTGTTAGCACTTCTTCATCGTCACCTCTCATGGCCCCACAGCCCCCCCGACCCATGACCAGTTCAGGATGGTCAGTCTGTTGATCTCACCTGGGCCATTATGGAGATTCCCCATGAGATGTTCAGAATACAGTACTTATTCAGGTGCAATACAGTGCCATACAGTGCCAGGGGCCATAGTGTTCTGTTATGTTAGGGATGTAGTGATCTACATGGAGTCATAAGAGAAATGATGATGTAGCCTTTGTAGAAGCCATGCAACACACAGTCAAACAAGCATGTTCATAGGCATCGATTACAAAAAAGGTGTAGAGCCTGTGAGGAATCACCACTCAGGGAGGAGTCATTCGTCCAGGTGAAATACATTCTACTAATTTCAGATGACAGGTAGTGGATGTATGATGCCATCGTCAGTGGCTAGACACATATTGTATGTAATAATAATGCCAAAGTGGGAATAATCATTAATCAGAATATGGGCTAACCAGAACATTGAAGGATAAACAACTTTATTAGCCGATACATCAGCTAACTGAGATGATGCATCCCGAGTTTGGAAACAGATGGTGTTGACATACTGAATATGTACCATAGCTGGTGAGGGCTGTATGAAGGAGAAGGGGATATTAAAAGATATGCCGACATTCATGTATTGCAAGCCTGGCAGTACTGTCATACTCGGGAAGTCTGAAATGAAAGAATGTTGCACAGCTTATGAACCAGCATGCATAAATGATGGTGCATAGCAGTGTCACTAAGATGTTGTTTTCACCTCGTCAGGTAAATATTGCAATGAGGCAGCTGAGACGTTCACGGGACAGAGCCGCTGCAAAGTACATGGGTATTGACACTCACCACCATGAATCATTGTCACACAATAAGCTCACATTGCAGTTCTTGACTCTCATTTCATCTCACTACAGGGATGAGCTGTGCCATTGTGTATCGTATTTATACATCCCAATTCACAAGCATTTATGCTCACTGCTCGAGCCCGATAACTAGAACAGTCACAGTAACATGAGCCCTTGTATGTGTTTCAGGACAGGTGTACCACTTCAATGGATGTATGATCACTCGGTACAATTGTTATTGAAACATTTTGACACTCATCGACGTCAGCCCCAATATGTCTGCTAGTATTTCCCACTCCACTAAATGTACTACACACCTGGACTTCTGCGCGATTCTGACAGGACTCAGACCCTGAGAATTCAACAGTGACACTCCAGCACGCCAACCATGACATGATGTCATGGACTATGCACAAGTCGATTCTCAGTGAATGGACATGCAGGATACAGTCTACTGTAGGACACACCTTGCCAGCCATAACGGTACACTGTTGTTTTATGCGACTCACTGATACAGCACAGCTTAATAGTGGCAGAACAGTTTGTGAAAGTGATAATTGCCAAAGGCTACATATACATAGATCTATGTGGCATTGTTAGGGATCACACACAATTCCTGTCCCCTTTAAATATTGAGCAGAAGAAATTGTTGAAGTAATTGTTGAAGGTATTTGCTATTTTTTATCATCCATTATTATTGCGTTATTTTCTGAGAGGGTGCTCAAATCTATTGGTTCATTTTTAAGACTGTTTACATAAGAAAATAGTGCTTTATTGTTGCCTTTGGTATGGGCTAGCCTAACTTCTATTTTACTCTTTACAAGCTTGATCAATTTTTTCAATTTTTGTAATTCTGCTTTGTATCTACTGTAAAATAAGGGAAAAATGATATGGAAGTATGGAATGCATCAAAAGAATCAAAAAAAATAAATAATCAAGGTGGTTTAATTAGGAATGCTGGGGAAATACAAGAAGACATCAAATTTAAAAAGTCAATAGTAATAGATGAGACATTGAGTCCTCTGGATAATGAACAGACATGGGCAGAGGAAGAACTATCATGGTCTCATAATTCAATTAGCATCTCTATGATGGATCTGGATCTAGAGGGAACAACAAAAGAAGTTGGAAGAGTACTTAGAGACCCATTACAATCTAATGTATTGATCTATCAACAGTTAACTGAGATTAAAAAGAAGTTGGCATTCCTAAAAGGAATAATGATTGAAAACAAGATTAGATTAGATTATCTTGTTGCAAACCAAGATAAAAATAATTTTGCAATTCAACAAGAGATGACATTTAAATTAGATGAGAAAGTAGAGGAAATTAAGAAATATGTTGAAAAAGAGGTAAGTGAAGGAGAGGATTCATTAAAATATGTGATGCTCCCAGATAAAATATTTAGGAAAGAAAGCATATGTGTGGATTTAAAAAACAGATTTCTTGATATATGGGAAAAAGGAGAACAACAAGAAAATAAAGAGATGGAAGATGAGAATGTGAATAAAGATGAAGGAACCAGTAAAGATATTAGAAGGTTAAAAGACGAAGTAGAGGAGGAACAGGTAATAGAAGGCCCAAATAATATAAAGAAGGGATTTGAAAATAAAGGACAAAGGAAACATATTAAAGGAAGACAGACATAATGGGTAACAACTGAAGTAATTATAGAAGGTTCAAAGAATAAGGGAAAAAAAGGTTAAAAAAAATCCACAGAAGATAAGTAAAAAGAACAAATGGAAAGAGAGTGTTGGAAGAAAAAAACAAGGTAAGGAGCAAGGAAATAGAAGATGGAAGGAAGGTGTGCCTACAGGTGTGTGCTAACAGATTACTGCTGTAATCTTCTGATTCAAATTGTCTTTTGCAAGGTATATCTTCTGTTACTGCTTTATTTTTCTCTGGAGCAAAGTGTTTCTTACAGGGTATATCTTCTCTGAAATTATTACAGGTGGTGCTTTACAGGTTTTACAGTTTTATCTAACATTAGGATAAGCTTTCAGGGTTACTGCATTTGTTGTTGACTGATTGTTTCTGCTCTTACCTCCTTGTTCTTTCGTCCGTGGTTCTTCTTTTTAGGCAGGGGAAGGAGGAGGAGAAATAAAGGAGGTCATCATATATGGTTTAAAACAATTCTATATGGAAAATAGCAAGAATCTTAAGAGCAAAGTGGCTGATTTATTAAATATACTGTTGGGCACTGAGGGCTGCATCCACGAAGTAACACAGGCTATTCGATGAGAAAAAGATGGTCAAATATTGGTAAAGATGAACAAGGAAATTATTTTTGAACTATTAATACAGAGACAGCCATTGTTGGATGATCTTGGTGTATATGTTTGTATGTAATTAGGAGAGATGGATCAAGAAGTTCAAAAGTATAAAGAATCAAGGACATGGGAAGTTATGATAGAAACATCAAATAGATATACATTATTAACTGATTTGGATCAGTGACTGCCTGGAAAAAGTAATGAAAGGAGGTCACAGACATCAGAGTATAATATAAGGACTAATGAGATTATATATGAGAAAGAATCTAATGAGAACAAGATAGAATCAAAGAACAAGATATAAATTCTTACTTGGAATTCCTCAGGATTACAGAAAAGAGTAGGAGACCCAGATTTAGTAAAATATTTTACAACAGTTGAGTATATATGTATACAGGAAACATGGATGATGAATGAGGCTTATTTAGATGGATATATTACATATTGGAAAAAAGCTGAAAAGTTGAAAAGGCATGGAAGGAATGCAGGGGGTCTTCAAACTTTCTGTAAATTAAATAATAAAGTGAAAACAAAGGATATACAAATTGATAGTAACAGCATATTAATAGTATATATACAGGAGGAAGGAGAAGATGATTAAATATTAATAAATATCTATGCACCTCCATTAAATAGTTCCTATGGTGATAAGGATTGGTTGAAAAAAGTATCAAGGGGATTAGATAGATTGACATTTGAATATCCTAATAGCAAAATAATATTAGTAGGAGATTTTAATGTAAGATTGGGCACCTTACAAGGAATACCAGAAGAAAGTGTGTTTTGTTCTCATTTGGAGAAGAATAATCTAATGGCTAAAAGGGAAGTGATGGACTACACAGTAAATAATAAGGGAATTCTTGTCCATAGGGAGTTATGTGATAGAAATTTCCTTTTATTAAATGGGAGAATTAAAGGTGATATTCGAGTAATTAAACATATCAAGAGGTAAGTGGGTCATCAACAATATATTATGTTTGGGTTCATCTAAATTTGCTATCAAAGTGCATTGAGATGAGGATAAAAACAACTTTGGAGAGCCAGCATGCCTCCATAGAACTAATGTTGGAAAAGGATCAGACAAAATTTGTGGTTGATCAAGTGGGACCTGAAGTGTTGAAATTGATAAGAAAGAATGTTATAGGGTGTGATATTATAGAAGGAGGGAAACTTATCCAGTTAATGCATGATGTAGGTATATTGGATAAAATAAATAATTATATTGATAAAAATGATATAGAAACATTACTGGAATATAATATTATGGTTGATGTCAGGCAGATCATCTCCAGGCAACAAAATATAATAGTAAGGAAAGGACAGGCATGGTTTAATAAAGAATGTAGGGATGCAAAGAGGAAATTTAATGGGGTAATGAGAGTTTTAAAAGGTAGTTTGTTAGAAAACAAGAACAGAGAAATGAACAAACTAAGAGAAGAGTATAAAAGGATTTTGAAAATAAATAAAGGAAGATATCAACCTAAATTATGGACAGAATTAGAGGAAGCTGTAGTATCAAATGACTCTAAGAAGTTCTGGAATATACTCAGTAATGGTACATTAAATTATGACAACAGGATAACTACATTAATTGAGCTGGATGTATGGGTACAATATTATAAAGGTTTATTTTATACAACAAATAAAAAGAAACAAAATATAGACAAACAATATGGTAAGAATGGATTTGACATAAAAAATCAAGCATTGATTAACAATAAACCCTTTATGGAAGAGGATGTATGGAAGGTTTTAGATTCTTTCAAAAAACATCAAGCCCCAGGCCCGGATGGGATACCTTTTGATGTTATTTTTCATACAGCTCGATTTTGGTTTCCTTATTTGATGATATTATTTAACAAGATTTGGGATAAAGGAATAATACCAGCTAGTTGGAAATTAAATCTAATTGTTCCAATAGTTAAAAAAGGGGAAAAAAAGTCCAGAATGTTATTGACCAATTAGTTTAATAGATAGCACAGAGAAGATATTTACTAAAATATTAAACAATAAGTTGACAACATGGGTTGAGAAAAACAATATTATTGATGCAGTGCAAGAAGGATTTAGAAATCGTCAATCTACTTTAGACCAATGTTGGACATTGGTACATTTAATTTACAAGTATACGAAGATTAAAAAACAAAAGCTATATTGTATATTTGTTGATCTAAAAACAGCATTTGATCGAGTGAATCATAGTGTGATGTGGTAAAGATTAAAAGGACTAGGAGTGGATAGGGATATGGTGACAATGATTGAACGATTATATCAGGACAATTATACAAGTGTAATATGTTCAACAAAGGGACAATTGACACAATGGTTTCAAACGAACATTGGGGTAAAGCAGGGATGTACTCTTTCACCATTGTTATTTAATTTATATTTTCAAACAATATTAAGTAAATTATATGATCCAGACTTTCATTTGACTAGAATAGGGAAGAAGGATTGTGCTTATTTGACATTTGCAGATGATGTAGCTTCATTATCAACAAGCTTCATAGGCATGAACAGGATGTTAATTAAATTTGTTGGAGAATGTAAGAAGGCAGATTTTTTTATTTAAATTATGAGAAAACAAAAGTACTGGTCTTCGGAGGGAATAAAAAAGAATATCAATATAAAATAGATGGATATGGATTGGAAGTGGTAAAAGAATTTTGTTATTTAGGAATATTTTTCACTCAGGATGGATTATGGAATAAGCATATAAAAGAAACTTATAGTAAAGTAAATAGATGTATGGCAGTAATGAATAGATTTGCGTATAAATATGGAGGGCAGTCAATTAAAGGAAACTTGAGGGTTTTAAATGCAAAAGTTAAAGCTCAAATACTTTATGGGGCAGAAATTTGGGGATCTGGTGATTTTTCCAAATTAGAATGTATTCTGAATAAATTTTATAAAAAAAAATTGGGTCTTCCTATTGGGACGCCATCAGCAATGGTTAGGGCAGAACTGGGCCAATACCATTTGGGATGTGAAATAAAAACAAGACAAATGACCTATTGGTTAAAGGTGTATAACATGAGTAATCAAAAGTTTCCTAGATTATGTATGGTGGAGGCAATGGAGTATAGTAAATATAATAGGTTATTTCCAAGTATGGAAATATTAGAGAAAATATTAAAACCAATGGGGCTGCTAGAGACTATTGCGGAAAGTATGATTTGTCCAGCAGATATAATTAAATTAAATTAAAGATAGGTTAGAGATTATTATACCCAATTGGATTTGGCACTGTGTAAACAATATAAAGTGAATGAATGGATGGTTAAAAATAAGAGGTCACATGAATTAGAATTTTACTTGAGAGCTAAGCTCAATCCTGAGTTTAGGAAATTATTAACCCGAGCAAGATTTGAGAGTATTACAACAAATTGGATATCAAATTTATATAGTAAAAGAGAAAATAATGGGGGATATACTAGGTAAATGTGGAACAGATAAGATACACTTAGACATTTATTAATAATATGCCATCTATATGAGAAAGATAGAAGGACAATTTTGGGGTAGATTTTAAGAAAACTTGAGTTAAATCCAGAAATTATGTTGAATTTCTTGTTAAATTCCCATAACCTGAAAATTTTACTCACTTTGGCCTCCTTTTTAAAAATAATTGAGCAGAAAGAATTGCATGTGAGGAATGTTTTAACTTAAGGTGTAGGTTAAGCTGTTTATAATTTGTCTAATATATCAATATTTAAAAATATTTAAAAATGTGGATATTACTAAGAAGAATGTAAAATTGAGGACAAATGTTATATGATGGATGTTTTAACATGGAAACTATAAAAATGTGTATTTGATTGAATTTTAATCATATATTTTAATTGTAATGACTTGAATAAGTTAATCAATAAAAATTACTACTACTACTGTAGGACTCTTTAGAGTTATACTTTTTTAGTCTAGAGTATGCCATCTCCTTGGTTTTGATTTGTTTTTTAAAGTGTCTGGTAAGCCATGGTGGAATCCTGCCTTTTTTGTTGTATTTATTCTTTTTTGGGACAAACCTTGATTTGAGCTCCAGAATTAAGTTTTTTTAATAAGGACAAGCTTTCCTCCACAGAGAGGTTCAGCATCTCTTGTTCCCAGTCAATTGCATATGGGGTATCTCTAATACCATTAAAATCTGCCCTATTGCAGTTGCTAATACATTATGTATGGGATGTCTTTGATGTGCAGGAGATAATATTACACTTCACCACACTGTGGTCACTACTCTCCAAAGGACAGTTAATGGTAACCTCTGATAGTTGATTTTCGATGTTATGGAGAATTAAATCTATGATGTTGTCTCCTCCCGTTGGGGTTGTTACCAGTTTGCATAAGTCCAGAGTTGCTACAGTATTTAAGAAAAAGCCTTCCTGATTGTTGGTTCCCAATAATGTCTCCCAGTATATTCCTGGAGGATTAAAATCTCCAACAATAACCGTGTCTCCCATTTTGGATGCTATGGAGATTTCTTTTGCAAGCATATCACATTCAATGGCTGAATTTGGTGGTCTGTAACAGTTCCTGAAGACAATCTTAGGTCTGCTGTTGTAATGTATTTGGACAAATAAACTCTCTAATTGATGTTCCATAGAATCAGCTGGAAAAAACTGATAGCAATCTACATTAATTTTGACATAGACACAAACCCCACTGCCTCTTTTGTCTTGTCTATTGTTATAGAATAATCTGTACCTTCTGATCTCTCTGTACCATTCACTGACATCATTCCACCAGGTCTCTGAGACTGCGAATACATCCAGTTTGTCCCTTATTATTATGGCTTCTAATTGTGAGACTTTAATCATGTTTAAGCTTCTGGCATTAGTCATCATTATCCTACATTCCTCTGGCGTTTTGATGCGGTTCCTTTTAGTGTCATTATTGACTTGAGGATTGCCCATGTCCTCCATTGAATTCAGTTTAAAGTCTTTGCAATAAATGATTGTATTTGTTTCCCTAGTGCTAGGTTTCCTCATATGCTGAGATGTAACCCATCCCAGCAAAATAAGCTGTGGTTATTGTCATATGTTTCCCAATGTTTTAGACATGCATGTCCATTGCAGAGTGACTACTTTCATAGCCATTCCTTGATCTCTTTTATTTCTTTGTTTTTCTTGAAACCAACCCTAGGTACTGGCAAGATTTCTGATAGGCATATGTAACATCCATTTGCTTTTAATTTGGTGAATAAGTTTATAAAATTACTCTGGATACCCTCTACATTTTGTGTATTGATATTGTTTGTTCCAACATGGATGATTGCTAGTGGGTTGGGCCCTGAGTCCTTAAGCATAGCATCCAACATGCAGGTGATATCTAGTATTTGTGCCCCTTGAAAGCTGTTGCAGGATCTATTTGTTTTGTCCGGTTCACATACCTGTCTGTTTATGTATTTCATAATCAGGTCATCTAGTACATAAATCTGCCTCGGGGATTTAAATCCAAATTCCAAATAATTTGCTTTAGATGACCTGGCACTTGCTTAATCAACATATTGAAATAAATTGATATGAAATGTATCATTAACCCTGCCAGAGAATAGTAAAATTTGGGTGAGTGACAGGGGGATTAGTCACTTTTATTAAAATATACCCACAGCTGAAGTCTGTTAAAATAAAAGTATTCAAACTCGCTCCTGACAATTAGCTCCCACTACATTACACTCCCACGTCAATCCGCTCCCTACCACTTCGCTCCCATACACTGCATGTATTATCAATTGTCGAGAGCAAGTTTGAAGGGAGAGAATTAGCAGAAGCGAATTGTAAGGCTGGATAAAAAAACGCAATAGTCTGTAGCAGCAAAACACTCAACATTTTATGATTGTAGCGCTTTGTCGAGGATTAGAAAGTGCTGTACAAAATGTCATATTTACAGTATAGCGAAAACAATCAGAATCACACACGCATGTGTGCATATTTAAAAGCTACTTTATTCAAAGCCACCCAGTGACTTAAAAAGAAATCTTTCATCAATTCATATGCAAACATCAACATATTGAAAAATAAATTTATAGTACAGCAAGAAAATTACAAAACAGTACACAAAATAGACAAGCCAGACTGAAACAAAAATTGCTTTTATACATGTTAGGGAAGCCAAATTCCAATCCAACAAAACAGCTCCTGGTTAGAAAAAAGCAGCAACAATAGTTGACCACTCCATAACATTCACATAAAACCCAGAACAACAAAATCAATTGAAAGGTTATTTTAATCTATCAGTTAGTGAACAGTCAAAGGAAAAAATACAGTTAAACATCAGTATCATAAAGAAAGTGGCTAGACAAGAAAAGGTACCATCTCAGTAATTTGTTATCTTGACCCCCAATCCCCCAGGACTTACTCAAACTTTTTCTAGCCCCATAAAGGTAAAGCTATATCCTTGTAGATTTTCTTTAATATGTGCTGCTAAGGCATTATCCATATCTGCATGTAAAATGCACTTAAGATGCTCTCCTACCTATTTGTTTAAAAGGTCTTCCTGTTTTCCCTATATAAAAAGTGTCACATGCATTCTGTCAAGTATAGTACACTCAGTCTCACACATGATCAAATCTCAAACTTCAAATATTTTATCAGTATTTATACTTGTGGAGACACCTGATTTTCTCACTACACAGCAGAAGTTACATCAGCCACATGGGTGTCTACCTACAGGGGGGCAGGGGATTGGTATCCCCTGTGACTTAAAGCTAGATGCCTTTGGGATAGGTTGAACATTACTAGCAATATGGTTCTTAATGTTGGATCCACTCTGATACATCATCCTAGAGGGGACTTGAACAACCTCTTTTAAGATGTGTTCCACTTTCAGTACATTCCAAATTTTTAACCCTTTGTTCAGTCTTTGATGATGGATGAATGGATCAATTCACATATCTGGAATGAGTAGTACGGTACAGGCTGCATGCCCATTGGCTCACGCTGTGGACCAATGGACGTACAGCCCTACCGAAGGTGTCAGTCGACGGGCAGTGGGGTGCCAGGTGGGTGGGGTGCTGCTGCCCATCATTGACTGGGGGGAGCAGGGTAGTGGGGCTCAGAGGGCAGGTGGGGAGGGGGTCTGCTGGACCACCAGGGATATTGGATCCTTATTTATTTTACTTAAGCCCACAATTGGGCTGACAGCGGTCCACAGGACCACCAGGGATATTGGATTCTTTTTTATTTTACTTAAGCCTGCAATTGGGCTGACAGCGGTCCACTGAACCACCAGGGATATTGGATTCTTTTTTCTTTTACAAATGCCCGCGATCGGGCTGACAGTGGTCCACTGGACCACCAGGGAGTTAGGACATGAGGTTTTTAAACAGATGCCTGTGATCGGGCATTGGGGTGTGCCACCATGGAGGTGTGGCAGACTTGGTGGCAACCCACAGGTGGCAGCACCGTGTTTGTGCCCTGCAATATGGCAGCTCACCTGTAAATTAGCCAGCAATTGATCCTTTTTTGGGATAAAATTTGTGTGGTGCAAGTAGGGGTTGCACATGCATGGCTCAGCATCCTGTGCTGAATGTCGGAATATTGAGGTAATGCATGGGCACCCCCCTTCCTGCACTGCATACATTACTGATGCACTCCGGCGCATCGGGGTTTGTGCCATGCGCAATTCCTGTTTGAATATCACCCCGGGGCGCATCAGTGGGTTGTACATGGCGAAACACTGTTGCGCCATGTGCAACCCTTTTGAATATCTGGGCCAGAATGTTTATTGTGGAATGTTTACCATGGAATTCAGGGATTCAAAATTCTGCTCCATTCCACTTGTAGAATATTACTCTCTTGACATTCTGTACACACAGACAACAAAGGCCTATTTTAGAGCCACATACTCAATTATCTCACTGTCAGGGTAATCAGAAGAGATTTCCCTGATGAGCAGGTAAAGACAGAAGGGAGATTTTCACTGTTAGTAAAGAAACAGTTGTAATGAAAACTATAAACAATACTTAATGTTTCTAATTTGTTTATGTGAGTAAGGAGAGTGTGATGATCAGGGAAATGACATTTAATTCATTTGTTTTATTTTTTATTTAGGGTAGTTTTATTTTTAGGGCCCAGTTGAAAGTTTTTACAGTGTAAAGGTAGCAGCCATGTTTGTGATGGAAGACCAGTTTTAGTTGCAGGGGGTCTGATGGAAGATAGTTGTGGCTGTAGGAGGACTGATTTGTTCATTGTGTGATATGGTTTAGGACCAGGATGACTGTGTATATAAAGATATTTAATATACAGTCAGCTGATGTCTCTTGGCCAGTGATATTTCTAGATTTTTTTCTTGCCATTTTATAAGATTAATTATTGAATAACAGTAACTCATATGACAGAGGGTACACTGTCATACAAATGCCTAGTAGAACAACCTAACTGGGAAAAAATGACTATGCAGTCTGGATGGCTTAGACACTTGAAAGAGGGTGTGATTTCTTATGATTTGTTGCCATTGTGGAAATAAAATGAGGAAAACATTTTGATCAATGTGAGTATATAATATGTTAGAAAATAAGTATTAACTCTGCATGTAAGGATCTTTAAGTGATAAGTGAGTCTAAATACTCTCATTGGATTGTACTGTATTAATAATAGCAGGTACAAACATAAATATTATGTACTATTTGCATGTACTCTCGGATCTGGGTAAAAGAAAGCTATTTTGAAATCTTAGTTTTGAAACATTCCCAAGTAAAGCATTACAGGCAAGATTTATGAATTCTTAAAATACTGAAGACAGGAAATGCAATTGTAGATCAGGTGGTGAGAACAACTTGTGACACATCATTATTGACTACCTTTGGTGTCATGACATTGGATACACTGGCCTAATCCATTCATTCAGTCCCTTGCCATGGACAATACAGAATTTGTAAATCTTATAATGACTTGAGATGATGAGTATATTATAGAAAGTTTAGCAAATTATTTCATTCTGATCGGTAAAATAAGATGTAAATTTAGGGTTGATGTGCAATAAGTGAAATACATGGGTATTGTTCTGGTGTATGAACTTGATGTAATAATACTTTGTATAGAAAGTGAATGTATACATATATTTATACAATGGGGTGAGCAAATAACTCATTGAATAAAAACATGTATTCTCACTGCAGTGGAATAACCACTGTGATGACATCACCACAGTGAAAATAAATGAATTTATTTTCACTGTGGTGATGTCACCTGCATTTATTTTCAGTATGGTGATGCCATCAAACCAAAAAACAGTAGAAAACACACTCCTGTTGTAAAAATCGAATACATGATATGCACTCGTGATATGGAAAATATTTTCACTCCTGCACAGTGACCTCTGTATAGTCATGAGTGGCTTTGCCACTTGTGAATATTCAGAGATCACTCTAAAGGAGTGAAAATATTTTCCATATCGCACTTGTGCCCATCATGTATCCCCTATTTACATGTATTCTCATTTACCTTTATTGACATTTGCACGTATTTCTTTTTTTGTAATGGTCAATAATTGACAAATAAAATTAAATGAGTACAGTGACAGAGTTGTAGGAGGTGTCAGACATGGAGCCAGCCACTATACTCCAGTGTTTGACTATAATGCAATATTAGACATCAGGCACATATCTATAGTGCCTTTTTATATTTTATGTGACATAAAATAACCATATTATGTCAATCTTTAATAACAGTACAAAGAACAAAAAAAAAAACTTAATTGTGAGAAGTGGTGGATCATGACCGAGTGAGAAGAGAAGTATTTAAAGAAATAGAAAGAGGAACTTGGGAGATTGTGACAGTTGCCTTGAAGAGGCAGAGGAAGAATCTACTATAGCTCACTCATCTATGTTTATGAAAGTAGGAATGTGTTGTGGGTCTAACCAGAGACAACAGTCAGAGCATGGATTGGAGAACTCTTGCTATCTATCCATCTATAGAGCTGGTCACCCAAGAAGCTCATTTAGAAAAGATGTCCTGAACTTTGCTTTACTTAAGCCTTCCTAATGATTTTTATAATCCTGACAATAAAACCACAATACACCGTGTTGTACAGTATTTCCTCTGCATGAGCTTCCTCCTGTACTAACATCCCACAAGAGGGACCATGAATTGTGTGGTGCCCTTTGTGATCTTAAATGACCTGGTACTCCTTGGTCAATACTGGAGCACTGGAAACATTGGGCTCCATGCCCCTATCAGCTCCCTTTCCTGGTTCAGCACTGGGCTCCCCCAGAGACACTCTCTTATAGCTGAAGAGCAATTGATCAGCCCACATGGGACTCCACCCAACTTTCAACACTACAACACTAAACACTGCATCAAATCCACAATGCGCCCTTTAATGCCCTGGCACAGAACATGTCACTTCTTCCCCTACTCCCCCACCCAGAAGATAGCTGGGTATAGCCCACTTGAGATGAAAGTGGGTTGTACTCAAGCATATGGAATGGTTTAGTAAAAGATAGATCTCAAGAAAAATTGTCCTTAACTTACCAAAAGCACAGTCCTTGCAGTTTGGGCCCAAGCAAAACCTTACCAAACTATCCCCTCTGCTTATTGTCAACACTGGAAATGCCCCCCCATTAAAAAAAACTCTCCTTCAAGTACCTTGAACTACACCTTGACCCCTCACTCTCTTTTGAAACTCATCTACAGCACACAACTTCCTCAGTTCATAAACAACTGGAATACTTTATAGAGTCTGCCACTTCCTGATTCCAGACACCAAGGTCAAAATCACTCAGGCTAATCTCCTTCCAATGCTTAAATATGGCTCAGTAGTCATTAATGTTGCTGGCAAATCTGTTCTACAAAAAAGCACACTCTCTATTATAACATAGTAACATTCACCTCTGGCAGCAGCTGCAACACCCAACACTGCACAGTGCTCAACAACCTCAAATGGCTACCTCCCAAACTTCGATCAAATCTTTCCCTTGCCTCCCTCATCAAAACAATTTGCACACTGGCAACCCTCCATACTTACTTAGGCAGTTCCCACTCATTAATCTCCCTGCTTCTTGATCTGCCTCTCATAACAACTTAGTTGTCCCGCTGTTCCATACCAGTGTTGGTCAGCGGTCTTTCTCCTTCCGTGCTGCCTCCATATGGAACTCAATACCTCCCATCAGAAAAACTACCTCTACCCCTGCCTTTACAAGTCTTCTGAAATCCCATTACTCATCCACTGTCACATGTCAATGCTTCCACTAACCTTACCCCAAATCCACCCTACCACACCCTGCTACCATGCACTACCTGTACTATTTTCTTTACTTGTATCCCCTCATATTCATTCCTAAATGAAACTGCACCCAAACACATTGCCACACCCATTTGTACCATCTGTAACATGATTCATGTGAATATTGCCCTGTATATACTATTACTTATTCTTCTGCTGTATGTGTCTACATGTCATTGAATTATGTACCCATACAGTACAAGTCACATTAAACTGTTCCACCAATAAGTTGGTTTAACATTGTTTTTCACAGTTGGCAATGTATTGGCAACTCATATTGCACTGTTTTTCAATGTTTAACCAGCTCAAGAGCAATTTTTGTGAACCATTTTGTAGCTCCTTTGGAATGCATCAGCAGTCCAGTCACAATGCAATGCAACTTTGCATTTGAACTCTTAAGAAACAGTTTGTGCAAGACTTTGTACTGTATCCATCAACACTTATGCAACTCAGTTAGAAATGCTAAAACAACTCATTGCAGGAACAGTTTAATGTGACTTGTACTGTATTGCTTTGTATATAATTACTTTCAATTTTCTTATGTGAATATGATGACTGTATATATTGCCAACTCTGCCACACTTTGTACTCCTGTTTTTATCTGTGCATTTATATCCTGATCATGCCTCAAAAAGGATTCTACTGCCAGTGCACTTACCTGGTCAACAAAGTTAAATAAATACATAAAAAATAAATCTTACCAAGCCATCCTAATCACCTTCTTTGAGAAGTAGACTGGGGAAGATAGGGGTTAGGCAGGGTTGTAATAATTTGGACTTCAGCAAGGCTTTTGACAGTGCACCTCATGGAAAATGCATGGGCAACATAGTACTCGATGGAACCAACAAAGTGTACAAGAGATTAATAACAAAGTGGCTAATAGATAAGAAGCAGAATGTTGTGAGACTGATCACCATTCAAAATAGAGGGGTGTGCAAAGTGGACTGCCTAAAGGGCTGGTGCTGCATCTCTTTCTGTTTAACATATTTACCAGTTATCTGGAGAGGTGGGTCAGCATTAGGATGCTGAAATTTGCTGATGGCAGTAAATTGACAAAAAGAGTTGGTCACAGAAGTGGAAAGAGATGCAATATATGGAGACCCGCACACATTAGGGGCTTGGGCAGAGCAATAGGGACTTTTATTT
The DNA here is from genome assembly GCA_016271365.2 of Neoceratodus forsteri. Lineage (NCBI taxonomy): Eukaryota > Metazoa > Chordata > Ceratodontiformes > Ceratodontidae > Neoceratodus > Neoceratodus forsteri. The sequence continues at coordinate 942,256,516 of CM057455.1, forward strand.
AAATTAAAAAGTGCAATGTACTATAATAAGAGGAGAAGAATCTGATTCACACATTCACTCAGTGTGGTACAAAAATGGATGGTACAGGTAAAGATAAGGACCTGTGGTAATTGTGGTCCATAATCAGAAGTCACGCAACAAGAGTGCTGCTGCAGTCATTAAGGTGAATGTAATTCAGAGATGTACTACATTAAGAGAAATGTAACACTGAGGTCAAGGAAGCTGAATCTCCTTCTGTGCAAGACAATAGTCCAGTCACACCTGGAGTACTGTGTCTAGTTCTTGACACTGCAGTAGAGAAACAAACTCTAATAAGATCCAATAGTGCTGCAAAAAAATGGTATTGTGGGCAGTGAGAACTGTGTAAACAGCAATTTTTGCACAACCACTGAGTAACTGCACTTTCTAATTTTTATGATACACACACACACACACACACACACACACACACTGACTAATACATATACAGATACATACATATATATCCCTCTGTAATGTAGCAGTGCACTGTCTATACACATTTTAATAGATTAAAAAAAAAGACATTGAGGGACTGTTTTCTTCTTTTCAGGCTAAGAGTGACATCAGCGGGGTTGGCACTAGACAGCTCATTTAAATCAGTAATGACATGCATAAGGCTGAAACTGATGTAGATAGTGGGGGAATGTAGACTAACAATTTTTGCACTAACCACTGAGCCACCTAACTGCACTTTCTAATGGTTGTGATACACACACACACTGACTAATACATATACACATATATGGATAAATATTACAGTATACTGTAACATAGTAGTGCACTATCTACACACAGAGCATTGCCACACACACACACACTAACACATATACACTGCCTTATATGGCATTTATTTACTTATACATCTAAACTTAACTTTTATTGTATTTAGGATAAGCACTGTGTTTTACTCTAAGTCATTGTACTAATATATGGCATGACTGGGTAACTAAGGTAGTGGACCTGGGAGGTGTGGTGGATGTGGCCTATCTGGACTTCAGAAAGGCCTTCGACACTGTCTCCCATGAAAGGCTGATTAACAAACTACACAGCCTAGGGATGTATCCTAAAATAGTTCTATGGGTGGAGAACAGGCTGAATGGCAGAAGTTGGAGGGTTGAGATCAACAGGGAGTACTCTGGAAAGGGAGAGGTGATGAGCAGGGTGCCAAACGGGGTCAGTGTTCGTACAGGTTCTCTTCAATGTCTTTATTGGGGACATTGCAGAGGGACTGGAAGGGAGGGTATGCCTCTTCACAGATGACACAAAGATATGCAATAGGGTGGACACTCCAGGGTGTGTTGAAAGAATGAGGGAAGGCCTTATAAAACTAGAGAAATGGTCTGAAGAATGGCAGCTGGGATTCAATGCAAAGAAGTGCAGGATCATGCACATAAGGCACAAGAACCCAGGGGCAAAGTTCAAGCTAGGTGGGGAGGTACTGACAGTCACAGAGCAGGAAAGGGAACTGTGAGTTATCTTGGATAACCTAAGAGAATGTAGACAGTGCAATAAGGTAACTGGAAAGGCTAGCCTGATGCTTGGATGCATAGGGAGGGGTATCACAAATAGAAAGTGGGAAGTCATCTTGACCCTGTATAAGACACTCATAAGATCGCACCTCAAATACCGCATCCAGTTCTGAAGACCCCTTCTGAGAAAGAACATAGACAGGATGGAAGCAGTGCAATGGAGGCCAAGTAAAATGGTGCAGGGCCTGTGGCATAAGACCTATAAAAAACACTAAAGGAGTTAAATATGTGTTCGTTGGAGTAAAGGAGGGAGGGAAGGACATGATTGAGACATACAAATACATCACTGGTATAAACAGAGTACAGGAAGGAAGCATCATCCAAAGTAAGAGATGCTCCAAGTCAAGGGGCACATAATGAAGTTAGAGTGAGAAAGGATCAGGGGAAATGTGAGAAAATATTTTTTCATGGAGAGGGTGGTGGATGCCTGGAATAGCCTACCAGATGGGGTGTTAGGGGCTAAAACATTCACAGAATTTAAGAAGAAGTGGGATAGACACAGGGGTATTCTGGAGGCAACAAGGCGGTCTCCAGAGTTCAGTTTGGGCATGGATCCTCACGCTGGACAGGGACTAATAGGGCAGAATGGGTGGTGATGTGACTCCCACCCCCCTGTCTGACCTCCCAGTGAGCACCCACCACGCCACACCCCCGGACTCCACTACACATCCTTACTCACCTGAAAAGGACCCAGAGCGAAGGTACACTCTCCCATCAAAGACACGTCTAGCTACTGGAACTGTGGAGTGTCATATGAGAAAAAGGTAAGTGTGGTTCAAGGTAGTTTCAACTGCACTTATCTTATTTCTCATATAGAAGTCACTGGCAGAGATGCAGCAAAGTTTAAAATCACCTGTGAAGTTACACCAAAGTGGGCAACTTCAAATTCATGTAACACTATGCAAAATGTCCATTAAAAAGTTGAAATTCACCTTAAGGGACTTTACGTTGTGCACTACGCGTTCACATTATGTTACAGTTTGAGAAGGTGAAGTTAACAAGAAACAGCCAATAGATCACATGTCTAACAGTCTGCAGGTCACATGATGCAGGCAGGAAGTTAATCAAGCAAGACAGTGAACTAGTTTCACTTTCCCTTGCCATGTGCTAGAGGAGGAGCTTTTTAAGAGTCTTTGCTTAGTGTTAGTTAGATATTTTCTCAGTGTTTCTGTTTACTGCTATATTTCTGCTTTTGAGTGTTGCCCCTTTTGTTATCATATTACTGAGTCATGATTTTACTGTTTTTCTTTTTTATTTACTTCTGAATACTTGAATTCCTTTATTTTCCAAAATCCAATTATAGAAATTAAAGGAAAAGTGTGACTCTCACTAGGATTTGAACCCAGGACCTCAGTAATCTGTGATTTAGCTCTTAAAAACTGAGCTATGAGAGTTCAGCCAATTAATGCCCCCGAGTTTTCCCATGTGAATCACACATGCATTCCTTTCTGGTGTTGCAGTGAGCAACCAGGAAGTTTTTTCAGACTCAAATAACTCCTCCTCAATCTCTCCCAAGTGCCACTGTGAGGAAAATTTAGAAATCCAATTGTAGAACTGAAAGGAAAAGTGTGACTCTCACATTTTTCAAAATGTACAGAGGTGGTTTTTCTGCGGAGACCTGTGGTGGTCATCTTGGCCCAAGAATGCGTGGCGGTGGTGTTTGCATCAAGCTTGCAAACTTGTTCCCATCCAGTGCTTCCCTCCCAGTATATGTTGTGTACACTGGCATATGAGTCAGTGATGACAGCCTAGTAGCACCAGTGGCACCTAGCACTGCCCCCCCCCCACTGACCAAGGTTCAAGAACATCAGCAGCAGGAACAGAAGCCGCAAGAACAACAACAACAGCAACAGCAGGTTGTCCCCCCACAACTGTACAACAGCCTATGATATCTGGGCCCCTCCACTGCCTGTGCATGGTTCTCCATGCAGCTCGGCAGTGTGGCATTTTTTCACCCCCTTTGAAGACTCATTGGAGTCGAGGCTCTAGGGGCATTTGCTGATTCTGTTTGTAATTTATACAGCATGAAAAGAGATGAGTTAAACTATGAGTAAAACTACCTTGTTTGCAAAAAAAACTTTTTGTATGAGTTTCTTTAATTTCATGCTCACAAGGCAATACCTTTGAGTGTGCACTACCTTCTTGAACTTGGCATTTTTCCCCACACTGCCATGTGACTCTACTGTGGTTAAATGTAATATTTGGGGCATGCTGGTGCAGCGTGGGAGGAAGTGTATGCATCTGGGAATAGGTGGCCAGAGAACTCACCTGACTGTCCACCGTCATGCATAGTGGGAGGCCAAGGTGGCTGAAGTAGCAGGAAATGCTCCTGCAGTGCAATAGGTGTCAGCACTGCCTCAGCTTGCATGGTGTGAGAAGTGCAGCAGAAGGGAGAGGGAACAAGTTGCAGCTCCCGCACCTGCACATGAGTGCAACCCAACTGAAAGGCCGGCCACACTGGTAGATCTTGGCCTACTGTGGAGTGAAATAGACCACTTCGGTAATGTGGTCGACACAATGCAGCAGCAGTTGGACTGAATGGAGGGTCATTAGCTGCATATAATGGCTATGATCCAACTGCTGATTGGTCAGAACCAGGCCCAGTAGTCTTTTTGTTTTCTTTCTAGCTTGTATTGTGTGTTCTGTCTTTACGAACATACGAATATATGAAATTTGCCGGCAGATAAAGGCCTAGAGGTCTATCAAGTCTGCTCGAATGTGCAGCTAGCACCCCTTATTCTGCAGCTGCCTCTCCCTTCCACCCTTCCCCTTCATTAACCTTCCCCCTTGTCCTGTCCCATCCCATCCTCTTTTGAAGCAGTCCACTGTTCTACTGGATACCACTTCTGCAGGTAACGCATTCCACCTTCCCACCACCCTCTGTAAAAAAGTGTCTCCTCATCTCCCTCCTGAACCTTCCTCCCTCTAGTCTCATATCATGGCCCCTGGTGTCCCTCCCCTCCCTTACTTTGAACAGCCACTCTGTACCTGTCTTGCTTATTCCTTTCATGTAGTTAAAGGTTTCAATCATGTCCCCCCGTCCCTCCTCTCCTCCAGTGAGTACATGTTCAACTCCCTCAACCTTCTCTCATATGATAAGTCCCCCAGTCCCTTGATCATCTTTGTCGCCCCGCGCTGTACCCCCTCCAGTAACTTAATGTCCCTCTTCAGATATGGGTGCCAGTACTGCACGCAGTACTCCAGTTGCGATCTAACTAATGACCTATACAGTGGCAGAATCACCTCCTCCCTCCGCAAGGATATACCCTTGCAATACAACCCAACATTTTGTTGGCCTTTGCAGCTGCCTTCCTACATTGTGCTGAGTTGTTCATTGACCCTGTAATGCACACCCCCAGATGTTTCTCCTCCTCTGTCTGGGCTAGCTGCACTCCCCCCAGCTGGTAACTCCTCCTTGGGTACTACATCCCAAAATGCAGCACCTTGCACTTTTTGGCATTAAACTCCAGTTTCTAGGTGTCTGACCAGGTTTCAAGTTTTGCCAGATCATCCTGCAACCCCTGCCATCCCCCTAGGTCATCCACCACCATTCCTACCTTGGTATCATCAGCAAACAGACTGATCTTGCTCTTGATGTCCCATGATACGTCTGCAATGAACATCCCAAACAACACTGGTCCTAACACCAAGCCCTGTGGAACGCCACTCGTCACTACCCTTGGGTGTGAGAGCTCCCCCACCACCACCACCCTCTGTTGCCTTCCCTGAAGCCAGTTTCCTACCCATCTCACCAGGTTTTCACCCGCCCCTATGCCTACTAACTTACTTCCCAGCCTTCCATGCGGCACCAAGTCGAATGCCTTACTGAAGTCCAGATAGAGGACATCCACTGCATGGCCCCTGTCCAGTTGCCTAGTTACCCAGTCATAGAACTCCACCAGATTAGTTTGGCAGGATCTGCCACATATGAAGCCATGCTGTCTGCTGTCTTGTAGTCCTTTGGCCTCTAGGAGGGCCACCAGCCTCTCCTTCAAGATAGTCTCCATTAGCTTACCCAGGATGAATGTGAGGCTCACTGGTCTGTAGTTTCCCGGTTCATCCTTGGGGCCAGTCTTGTGGAGGGGCACCACATGAGCCATCCTCCAATCCTGAAGTACACACCCCAAATGTAGTGAGGCATTAAATAGGTCGGCCAAAGGTCCTGCAAGGACCTTTGCCAGCTCCTTCAGTACCCTGAGGTGGATGCCATCTGGGCCTGGCGCCTTGTTCACCCTCAGTGCCTTCAGACCCTCCTGAACTCTGCCCTCCATGATTTCCCCATCTGTCACCCCTTCCCCCGCTGTTTCTGCCTTTTCTCCCCCCTTGGGTGTCATCCCCCTCTTCTCTTTAGTAAATACTGAGCAGAAGTACTCATTTAGTGCTTCTGCCTTATCGCACCCTGCTTCCACCCAACCCCTCTCCTTCCTAATCCTTACTATGTGGTCCTTACAGCTTCTTTTCTCCCTGATGTACTTAAAGAAGTTCTTCTCCCCCTTCTTAATGCCTTGTGCCAGCCTGAGCTCCGTAGATGCTTTGGCTCTCCTTACTGCCCTTGTCACCTCCTTTGATTCTGTCAAGTACTCCTCCCTGTCCTCCCCTTCCCTGTTTTCTTGTACTTCCTAAAGGCAGCTCTTTTCCTACTTACCTATTCCATGACCTCCTTGCTCAACCAGTTCAGTTTCTTAGCCCTAGCCTTCTTGCTCTGGGCCTTGCAGCAGGTTTTGGTTGCCTCCACTATCCCCAGCTTGATGAGCTCCCACCTCTGGTTAGTGTCCATACTAGATTGAATTCTGGCCAGGTACCCTTCTACCACTTCCCCATCCTCCCAAAGTCGGCCCTCCTGAAGTCCAGCACTCTTGTGCCAGATTCCACTCCTTCCTTGCCCATATCCAACGTGAGCCATAGTGAGTGGTGGTCACTCCCTGACAGTGGTTCCTCCACTGTAAGTTCTCTCACAAAGTCCCCATTTGCCAGCACAAGGTCAAAGGTATTCCCTAACCTGGTTGGTTCACTGACCATTTGCAGCAGGAAGCTGTCCTGGAAGGCATCCAGCAGTACCTGCTCCCTTCTGTTCCTGGTTGTTGGGGTACTCCAGTCCACTCCTGGCATGTTGAAGTCCCCCACAATCACCACACTACCCTTCTCACAGGTCCTCCTGATCTCTCTGCTAGTTCCCTGTCTAACTCCTCCGTCTGAGATGGTGGCCTGTACACCACTCCCATTCTAAGAATCCTATTCTTGGAATCCTGGATTTGCATCCAAAGTGACTCCGTACTACCCTCCTCCCCTTTCTTCCTTACACACTTTAGTCCTTCCTTCACATATAGTGCCACACCCCCTCCTTTCCCAATCACCCTGTCCCTACGAAGTAACCTGTACCCTGGTACAGACAGGTCCCAGTGATTGTACTGGGTGGACCATGTTTCTGTGATGGCTGCAATGTCCACCTCTCCCTCTGTCATGAGCACCTGTAACTCTGCAGTTTTCCTCCCAAGGCTCCTAGCATTAAGGCTAACCACCTTCCACCTTCCCATCCATCCTGCCCTCCTTTCCTAGCATCACCAATAGTACTTGCCATTTGTCCTTTGTCACTGTTATGGAGGGGTAAACTCATATGGTTTTCCAACCTGTGGTATCTGCATATCTCTAGCCCAATTGCCACCCCCCACTCCTAGTTTCAATTCCCAACTTCCTCTATGTACTCCTCCATCCTCTGTTTCAACACTTTCTTTCCCTCCTCAGTCAAGTGTAGTCTGTCCTTGGCATAGAGACTACTGTCCTCCCAGGTCCCTCCCCACCCCCCAACAGCCCATACCCTTTAGCACAACACCAGGTTCTTAGCCATCCATTAAATTCCTCTATTCTCAGCTTTCTTGTTGTGCTTGCCTTGGGCACTGGAAGAATCTCTGAAAAAGTTACTGATCTTTCTGCCCCCCTCACATAATTGTTCTAGTTCCTCAAACCTCCTCTGGACTATATCTACTGTTTAGTCAGCCAGATCGTTTGTCCCAAGATGTATAATTAAATGAGGCTTGTCCCTACCCCTTCTAGCATATTTCAGAACAGATTGTCCCACCCTTTCCACTGTCATTCCTGGCATGGCCTCCACCCAAATGCGACTATGCCTCTTCCCCTTGCTACCCCACCTGACTCCTCTTAGTATTGAGTCCCCCAGCACTAAGATTTCACCACTCTTACTCCCTGCTTGCTTCCATTCATCTCCCTCTCTCCTTTCCAGCTCCTCTTCTTCCTCCTGCACATTATTTCCCCCTTTTGCCCCTGTTGCAATTCTCCCAGCAGAACACCCCCCCGCTCCAGTTTGGTCCCGGAATTTATCAATTACTTCTCTAATTTCATCATTTCCCTCCTCCACCTTCTTCCTTTCTAGCAGTGCAAAACTGTTTTCTGAAGACCCTTCACAAATGCCCGCTCCCTCTCTCTGCATAGTAACCTGTTTTCTCCTTTCTACTCCATGACTTTTGCCACTTCTTTGCCTCCCCTCACAAGTCCCTATCTCCTCCTTCCATTTGTCTTTTGTCTCCTGACCTGGTTTCCCAGGCAATCGTTCTTCCTGGCCTGGGCCGCTTTGTCTCTGCTTCCCTTATTCTGACCCTCTCCTCACCACTGTTGGCTTAAATCGCCTTCCCTCATCTCCTCTTCTTCCTCCCTCTGGTATTGGGCTAAACCCACCCCCAATCTGCCTTTCCTGTCTTAGTTTCTCCTGCAGACCCTCGATCTCCTTTCTAAGTTTCTCTATGTGGTTGCACACTAAACATCCTCCCACACTCCAGGCAATTTTTAGAAAGATTGGTGCACCGCAGTTGTTGCAGCCTACCATGCTACCCATTACTGTCATTGCCCACCAGTGATCCCCCACCCTTCCAGATGCAGGATACCAAACACTCCCCCAAGTCTCCCCTCTCCCCCTCTATCAGTGCAAAACATTCTTTTCTTTATTTCCCTTGCCCCCTTTGTTGTTCACATTTAGGTAGATTGAGCAACTGCTTTTTATATTCCTAGCCTTCCTATCCACACTCAAAAAGAGACTTTAAGGAGCTATTGCACAACCTTCTTCAAACTCCTACTCCTCCATTCCCCAATGCAATAGCAATGCAAAGAAGTAACAATGAAAGCTCCTAGATTTGCATTTACTTCCCTTCCACTGAGATAGCAGTCACCTCTTCACTTGCTGCTGTTCTTTCCTGGATGTCTTCTTCTGCTATGACAGATACATATCCTTTGCCCGTTTGAGGATGTGATGTCAGAACCCCTGGTATAAAGAAATAACGGACCAAGGGTGGGTGGGGTGAGGGGTTTGGGGGTGGGACCAGCCCAAGTCTTCCAGAAACAATCAGGTAGCTGAGGCCCGTGGTCAGATCATTAGCACCCTTCCCCCGCTCTGCACTAAACTTTGCAGCTAGTGAAGCCAGCAACAATGAATCACAATTCTACTCAAAGCCCCCAAAATAGGTTTGCTACCCAAAGAAACAGGACTCCAATTCAAACAGCTTCACCAACAACACATCAAAATTGGTTTGAAATAAGATGATATAGGTCTCCAATTCAAAGAAACAGACCCAGTTAAATCACACCAATTATGTTTTAAATCAGAAGAAATAGGCCTCTACAAATGCAGCCTGCCACACATTGAAACATCAAACAAATGAGCCCACTTATAGCTACCAAAACAGGTTTCAAAATTCCATCAGCCCCAAACAATACCCTGCTAGCCCCTTAGAAGTAGTAAGAAATAAAATCAATAACCTTCTACCTAGTAGAATCCACAAGAAACAATGTAAAAAACAACAAGAAGAAATTACTGTACAGTACAGATCTGATCCTGTCCCCCTTCTAGTTTCCTAACTTTCTTCCCCCCAAAAATATCAAAACCACACCCAAAAAAATTGTAAAAGAAAAGAACATTAAAAAAATCCTCACTTGCGCTTTCCTTCTTTTCCTACTTAAAAATCTTTTTACATACAGAAAAAGTATTTAACTTTTTTTTGCAGCAATGTTTTCTTCCTGTTGTATTGTGCTAAAGCAAAAGTGCAATAATATGTTAACAATTTTGACCTATACTGTTTTATTGTGTTTTTAATTGTTCCTTATCTATTGACTTGTATGATACCATTCTTTCCACAATTAATGTGATTCTGAATTATAAAACGGTCATTAATGAAAGGTCAAATGTGACGACTTGCAATTGGACAAAAAGTGTCACCCGACTATTCATTAATGTCCTGATATACCAACACTTGTCATGCTGATTGTAAACAGCTTTTTATTTTTTGTTTTTACAGTTAGGTAGCTCATTTTATAAGTGCAATAACCCACTCCAGCCCATCGGTGTATCAGGGCATTAATGCACTTCGCTCCCAGCTGCTTTAAGTCACTCATGCAATCCCTCATGCCTCACAATGCACCTACGGCATGCATTAATGCCCTGATACACCTATTGTCTGTCGTACATATGAACATATGAACATAAGAAACTGTCAGCAGAAAAAGGCCAATTGGTCTATTGAGTCTGCTCGATTTTGTAGCTAGCACCCCTACTCTGTAGCTGCCCCTTCCTCCCTATCCCTATCCCATGACCCTCCCTTTTGCCCTACCCCCCCTTTTGAAGCATCCCACTGTTTCACAGGCCACCAACTCTGATGGTTATGCATTCCACTCTGCTACCACCCTTTCTGTAAAGAAATGCCTCAGCATTTCCCTTCTAAACCTACCACCCTCCAATCTTATGTCATGACCCCGAGTGTCTCTTCCCACCTTACCCTTGAACAGTCCATCCGTGCCTGTCCTGTTTATTCCTCTCATGTACTTAAAGGTCTCAATCATATCCTCGAATCCCTCCTGTCCTCCAGAGAGTACATGTTCAGCTCCCTCAGTCTAACCTCATATGGTAACTCCCCCAGACCCTGGATCATCTTTGTTGCTATGCTTTGCACCCCTTCCAGCAATTTAATATCCCTCTTTAGGTAGGGGTGCCAAACTGAATGCAGTACTCCAGGTAGGGTCTGACCAGTGACTTGTATAATGGCAGAATCACCTCCCTCCTCCTAGAGGTTATACCCTTTGCAATACAACCCAGCATCTTTTTGGCCACTGGTGCTGCTTTCCTACAATGTACTGAGTTGTTCATTGCTCCTGCAATGAACACCCCCAAATCTTTCTCCTCTTCAGTCACAGCTAGCTGCACCCCCCCCCCCAGATGGTAGCTCCTCTTTGGATTCTTTGCCCTGAAAATGCTGCACTTTAAATTTTTTGCCATTGAAACCAAGTTGCCAGGTGTCCAGTCTTGTCAGATCTTACTGCAATCCCTGCCAACCCCTTTGGTCATCCACCACTGCTCCCATCTTGGTGTCATCTGCAAATAAACTGATCTTGCTATTTATGCCTACCAAGATGTCTGCTATAAATATCCCAAATAAAACTGGCTCCAACATTGACCCCTGTGGGACTCTGCTCATCACTGCCCTTTGGGATAATAATTCTCCTCCCACCACCACCCTCTGCTGCCATCCCTGCAGCCCATTCTCCACCCATCCCACCAAATTTGCCCCCTCCCTTGTTCCCCTTAGCTTAGATGCTAGTCTCCTATGTGGCACTGAGTCAAATGCCTTACTGAAGTCCAGGTACAGGACATCTACTGCATGCCCTTTGTCCATTTTCCTATTCACCCAGTCATAGTAGTCCACTAGGTTGGTCTGGCAGGATCTGCCCTTGACAAAGCCATGCTGCTGACTCTCTTGCATACCACTGACCTCCAGCAGGGTCACCAGCCTCTCCTTCAGGACTGTTTCCATCAGTTTCCCTACTATGGATACTCACTGGTCTATAGTTCCTTGGTACATCTTTGAGACTGCTCTTAAGTAGTGGAACCATGTGAGCCATCCTCCAATTCTGAGGTACACACCCTGAGTCCAGAGAGGCATTGAATAGGCCTGCCATTGGGACTGCCAGTACCTCTGTCAGCTCTTTCAGTACCCTGGGGTGTATGCCATCCAGTCCCATTGCCTGTCCACCCTCAGGGCCCTTAACCCCTTTAGCACTCTACCTTCTGTGATGTACCCATCCATCAGCTCCTCCCTCTCTGATCCTATCCTCCCCTCAACCTTAGGTATTTCCCCTCTTTTCTCTTTAGTAAAACTGAGCAGGAATAGTCATTAAGTGCTTCTGCCTTTTTGCCCCCTTTTTCCACCCATTCCCCCTCCTTCTTAATCCTTACTATTTGGTCATTACAACCCCTTTTCTCCCTGATGTATCTGAAGGAGTCTTTTTCCCCCTCTTGTATTCCCTTCGCTAGCCTGAGCTCCCTTGTTGCCTTTGCTGCCCTTACTTCCCTGGTCACTTCCTTTGCTTCCTTCAGGTACTTCTCCCTGTCCTCCACCCTTCCAGTTCTCCTGTAGCTCCTGTAGGCTACTCCTTCCCTCCTCACCCTGTCTATGACACCCTTGCTCAACCAGCTAGGTTTCTTTGCCCTAGCCTTTTTACTTTGGGCCTTGATGCAGAAATTTGTTACCTCCACTATACCTAGCTTAAAGAGTTCCCACCTATGATTTGTGTCCATAGTAGGCTGAATTCTGTCCAGGAACCCTTGCACCACTTCACCCATCTTTTTAAAGTCAGACTGTCTAAAGTCTAGCACCTTTGTGCCAGATGCCCCCCTTTCCCTGCTCAGCTGCAACTGGAACCATACTGCCCAGTGATCACTCCCCACCAGTGGTTCCCCCACCCTCAGATCTCTTGCACCACTTAACCCATCTTTTTCAAGTCAGCCTTTCTAAAGTCTAGCACCTTTGTACCAAATGCCCCACTCTTCTCGCCAAGCTGCAACTGTAACCACACTGTCTGGTGGCCACTCCCCTTCAGTGGTGCCCCAACCCTGAGATTCCTCACCCACTTCCCGTTAGACACTACGAGGAAAAGGGTATGCCCTTCCCTAATTGGTTTGCTGACCAACTGCATCAGGAAGTTATCCTGGAAGGCATCTAAGAATATTTGTTCTCTTCTACACTTGGTGGCAGGTGTTCCCCACTCCACTCCCGGCAGGCTGAAGTCACCTACTATCACCACCCCACCCTTCTCACAGTTCCTCTGGATCTATTCTGCCAATACCCTCTCTGTCTCTTCCAGTTGGGAGGGTGACCTGTACACAACCCCCAACCATTGTGTCCTATTTTTTCTATCTTTGATTTGCATCCATACAACATCTGTATCTTCCTCCTCACCCTCTTTCCTAACACACTTTAGCCCCTCCCTCATGTACAGTGCTATCCCCACTCCTTTCCCCTTAACTCTATCCCTGCAGAATAGTCTGTAACCTGGAACTGCCAGGTCCCAATCATGGTTTTGGGTTGCCCATGTCTCAGTGATGGCTGCCATATCTTCCCCCCCCCACCATGAGACCCTGTAGTTCCACATTTTTATTCCCCATGCATATAGCATTCAAAGATACCACCCTCCATCACCTTCCCCCCCTTCCTCCTCTCCCTTTATGTCCCTCCCTGAACTGTTTGCCCCTCACCTTATCTCACTGTTATGGGGAAGGGGGTAAGCTCATATGGTTTCCCATCCCAAGGCCTTTGATCACCTCGATACCTTTGCCACCCCCTCCTAGTTTAAATTCTCCTCAATATACTCCCCAAGCTTTTGCTTCAGTACTTTCTTCCCCTCCTCATTTAAGTGCAGTCTATCTTTAGTGTATAGACTGCTGTCCTCCAAGGTCACCCGCCACCCTCCAACCCGCCATACCCTTTTTCTTGACACCAGGTTCCAGCCATTCATTAAACTCCAGAATCCTCAGTTTTCTTGTTGTACTTGCCATTGGGACTGGAAGGTAAATGATCTTCCCGCCCCTTCGCAAACTGGACCTAAATCCTCAGAGCTGCTCCTCACCTCATCTACTGTCCCATCAGTCAGGTCATTTATCCCCAGGTGCAGTATTAGATGTGTTTTTTCTCTGCCCTTTCTGGCATATTTTAGTACTGATTGCCCCACCCTTTCCTCCTTCATTTCTGGCATGGCTTCCACCTAGTTCTTACTATGCCTCTCTCCCTTGCTGTCCCACTTGACCCCTCTCAGTACTGAGTCCTCTAACAGTAAGATCCCACCCATTTCTCCCTTGTCCCCGCCTCCCATCCTCCCTTCCCCTCCCTGTTATGGATTACAGCATACTTACTCCCTATTTTTAGATATGAAATAATAAAAGCAGTGCTCCTTTTAATATTGTTCAGATCTGGTTTTCATCAGTATAACCAGCTGTTTTTGAATACCTACTCCTCCATAAGGTCATTGTGGTGAATGTGTCCTTCTGGATTGCATGATAGTTCATTTTAGTCACAACAGAAATTATTTTAAATAATAGATGTACAAAAACCGGTGGCAATACCGATGAAAACTGGCTGCAAGCCAGACTAAAATTAGTGCTCCATTTATTATTTCAGATGTGAAAAAAAAGAGTACAGCAGCTTTAAATTGTGGAAAGAAGGATATCATATAGACAAGTCAGTAGAAAAGTACAAATCGAAAATGGAATACAAAAGTATAGGTAAAAATTGTCACCTGATTATTGCACTGCTGCTGTACTTGTAATGCTATATTACCTTTTTTTTTTTACTTTCTCTTTTGAGCCAGCCCGGTGATGCTGAGGGCTGAGGCCCTGGTTGCCTTACCTCGTACTACTCCAGCAACCTGTGTTCTGTAATGAGCACAGGCCACCGGGGGCTGGCAGGGGAAGAGAGGGATTGAGTGTCCATAGGACTGCTATCCTTCTCTGGGGAGGGGGGACACCAGCAGTTTGGTGCCCGACTGGCCCCTGGCAGAGGCTAAGGGGCTGGTACACTGAAAGCTGCATAGTGGGGGTAGACAAGGCTGATGTTCAGAGGAGCGCATACGGGAGTGTACGTGCTTGCTCCTTGGGCGTCATTGCATGCCTCGTCTAGGGGAACCAAATTACAGGAGGAAAATGGGTACTGGAGTGGCAGAGTGATGTTCAGTCCCTGCAGGCACCACCCCCATGATGGGCAGTAACCCTTCCAGCACCAAATCTGTTGTTAGGCAGGTTGATGGGATCACCACTGCCCCACCTTGGGGGGCAAGCCGTGGGGTAGCTGGAAGGGTAGTCTGTGATCAGAGAATGGGGCTGGGGGAATCCAAGAGGATGTAGAGTCACCAGGGACCAGGTGGATAAAAGAAACTAACAGAAAAAAGTTCTCTTTTATCCCTTCTGCCTGTGGCACTCCACACTTTGGGAGTTGCCATGCCTTGTATATCCCCACTCTCCTGCCTTACCTCCTGAGTGGTCCATCCCCCACAGAGCCTTGGATCACCCCCCAGATGAGGTCAAGGTGGGTCCCTTACACCCTGTACTTCAAGTTGCATCAGGATGCTAGTTCAGAGGCAGACTGGAGGCGTTGGGGATCAGGGTGGGCGCTCCACCTACCGGATGTGTCACCGGCCATTTTCCTCTTTCCTTGCCCATGGTGTGCACCCTGACATCAAGGTGCAGAGTGCTGACATCCACCACAAGGCCCCCTCTATTCTTGCCTGGGCTTGCCATACCTCAGGTCTCCACCCGGGGCCAGCCAAGCACTGAGCCTATGTCCCTCCTCCCTCCCAGAGAAGGTGAGCAGTCCCTGAGATGCTCAAGCCTGCTCCCCCCAGCTGGCCCTCCAGCTTCCCAGGCTCATTCCCAAACCTGGGTCACCAGTGTCACAAGTGGTAGCACTACTGCTCTGCCAGTGGGCTGGCCTATATTACTTTTTCGTTACTGTTATATTTTTGTATCACACCCACAACAACAATCAAAATACACTACCATCACATACAATTACAATCCCCTTAAAAAAAATTAAAAATCATGAAAAGTCCTGATGAAGAATAATCACATGAGAAACTGTTCAGAAAAGTCAAGTATTTTTTGACGCACTGCTAAAAGCATGCACCTACAGTCAGAACTCTGCATAAGTGTCCCAAGTTAGAAAATGGCTTGCTGGCACCTGCTGCTGCTGTTTAAATGTTATGAAAAGTCATGATAAATAATAATCACTTGAGAAACTGTTCAAAAAAGTCACAAGTATTTCTTAAATATACTGCTTAAAGCATGCACCTACAGCCAGAACTCTGCATAAATGTCCCAAGTGAGAAAATGGCTTGCTGGAGCCTGAAGTTGCTGCTGCTGAAGTCCTGATGCATTCTGCTGATGATGATGTACATTGTGTTACTAAATGATAACTGCCACAGATGACCATTGGTTAAACTATAATTTGATGTTTTGGAAAATTCTTCTGCTTTGCTGACTGAAACATGCTGGCCTATGTGTGTGTGTATTTATATCAACAATAGTTAAGTTATTGTACGTGTCACTGTCATGTTTTTTCAGACACACTGCCATTTAATTTGTATTGAATCTTTTTTGTTGTTGTAAGCTGTCCGTCGTGTTGTTCCTTTGCAAGGAATCATCATCATACATATTGAATGTTTCCCCTGCCCCGGTGTGTTGGCCATGGTCACATTCACATGCCATACATATGTACCGCCATCTAATGTGATACTGTAAAATTTAAATTTTCTTTAGGGGTGGGGGTACTGCTGTGAGTGAGTGAATTATAAGAATTTCTCATTACTGTTCTTTTCTTTTATATTCTCAGGTCACAGCACACAGATTCATGACCGTAGTGATGAAATCATGTTGCTGCCTCACATGTGTTCCACGTGTGTCTGATTGTTGACTTCTGCTCACGAACAATGACAAGCTATGAAAGGTAAGCATTTTTTTTGGGAGGTTGTATGAATCATTGGAAAACAATTTTCATTAATATTTTTGTCTTCTTTCCAGATCTTCAGTGTATCAAAACTGTTGTCTGTCTTCAGATTGGAACATACTACCCGTCCACAGTACCTCGATGCTACCTGTAAACAGATAAAGAAGAAATTATTCTGCGTTCATTCCAGTATCCCATTCAGTATCAGTGCACAATGGAGCTGTTCCTGTCTTTTGCTATATCCATCATCTGGCCTGTATGTCATCGCTGTTAAATTCTTTACACCTGCAGAAAACAAGGGAAACAAACAAAAAAGGAAAGCAGCCCTCACAGTTCTCAATGATAGAGTAGTACCCACTTGGAAATTCTTTTTCCATGACTGCATCAGCAACCTCAATGGTACACCATTTGATGCTGCTACCAGGATTGACTGCTTCATCCGCATTATTCAGCATCAGCACCAGCATCATCGTGACTGGGTGCAAACATAGATATGATTCTCCTACTTGGTATGTTGCACCAAAAAAAAGTTGAAGTGGTGTGATTCGTGATCATGAAGATGACCATGAAGAATGTGATTCATCTTGTGAGTCATGACGTGAGTCGTGAACTTGATACTGGCAGCTCGTCTCAGAGCACCAGAAAGTGGATAGAATTGATCTTCCACAAACAGTTGCCATTGAAAATTTGAAATACCTACAGTATGGCTGCACTTCTCTGAACTGCACAATGTTCAAGCTGAGATAATATCTACTGGATTAAATAGAGAAGGCTTGTTGTGAGGACAAAGTTTCAAGTCCATCTGCTAGTAGGCCATCCTACAGAACGTGAACACTAACAGAAGCATTGTACTGGAACAAGGATCTTGAGTGACGTGACATGATAACTAGGTGTCCTCCTGATTCATGAAGAAACCAAAGATTTGAAAAAAAAAACAGATTTGGACCAAAAAATATTGAAGTGGTGTGATTTGTGATCATGATGACCACGAAGAACATGATTCGCTGTGATGTGAGTGTGATGCGACTCATGAATTTGGCACTGGCACTAGCAATGCTTCACAGAGCACCAGAAACTGGATGGAATTGAGATTCCACAAACAAATGCCATTAAAAATTTGAAATACCTACAGTTGGCAGTGCTTCTCAGAGTACCACCACTGGTACACTAACCGCTACTGGAACTTTCAAAGTCATCATTCGCATACCTGAAGTAAACCTCCGGTGTTAATGCACAACTTTTAACTACATGGCTACTTGCTGTCACTTGACAATTGACTGGCAGATTTTATTTCAGACACACACACACAGGCCCAGATATTCAAAAGGGTTGTGTCATGCACAACAAGGATGTGCCAGCGCAAGTCTGAAAATGCACCATTTTGCGATGTTCAGCGGAAGGCAGATGCACCCCCAAATCACAATGTGCAAGAGCACAATGGTAATGAATGCATGCGCAACTGAAGGGGGAGGAACCATGCATAAATGGTGCAATACGATATTCAACAACATGCACCATGCGCAATAGAGGAGCAAACGGAAGTTACGCGATAGCAGAAATGATCCAAAATAAAAAGGAACAAGAGAGAGGTGCAAGAACGCTACAGGGAAGCCACATGTTGGTGAACTGCAGGCAGCCACACAGGCACACAGAAACTGTGAGCAGGACAGGGCAGGAGTAGGACAGAGCACCTGGAACCACCAGGAAAAGGGAAGGTGTGGGGAGCCTGTGTCACAGTGCAGGACAACATTTGGAAGTGCCACACAGCACTGAGGGCACAGACAGTGGGCAGTACGGCCACTACAGGGAGGTGTTCTGATGCAGGAGTAGCAGTAAAGACGGCGGGGAACAGTAAAACAGCTGCCAGGGGAGGTAACACAAGCCAGGGACATGGCCAGTGCCACCATCCAGATGGAGGCAGTTATGAGGGGGTGAGAAGGCAGGCAGCAGGGGAGTGCAGCTACGGAAGAGCCCATTGGCGGTATGCCCCCCACAGGCAGTACCGATCCCACACCAGCTTCGAGCTGTACACTGATACTGAGATCGTGGGCTGGTATCGTCTGAACCGGGTGATTCTGATGCGGCTCTGTGAACTGTGTAGTGATGTGATGCAGGCACCCACACAATGGAGCCATGCTCTGCCAGTGGAGACCAAAGTGACAGCTGTCATGTGCCTGCTCACCACGGGTACCTTCCAGAGACCAACAGGGGACATGACAGGCATAACCCAGTTGGCCGCGTCATGCCTTTTCACACAATTCCTCAGCGCACTGCTGCCACATGCTGCAGAGTACATCCATTTCCCCAGCACACTGGCTGAGCGCACAGCAAACATACAGAAGTTCCACTGGGTAGCACGTATGCCTGACATGCTTGGGGCAATAGACTTTACCCATGTGGCCATCTGCATGCCACCTGACCCTGAAGGGACCGCATACATGAATTGGAAGGGGTATGCAAGCATCAACTGCCAGATGGTGTGCGATGCAAGGAGGCGCATAATCAATGTCTGTGCCACGCACCCTGTGAGAGCACATGATGCCGTCATCTGGCACCAGTCCGCACTGTGCCACAGAGAGTGGGGACATCCCCACTGGCCACCTAGTGGGTGAGTATACAAATCACGCAGAAAGACATGGAACTTGGGAGAGGCATAGTCAGAGGTGACATGATTACTGGCCTAGATGACCCATGGCAGGGCGACGCTGATCACCAAACTAATGTCCACCCTCTACACACAGGTGACAGTGGATATGCACTCCGCCCCTTGCTGCTCACACCATACCGACCCCATCGCAGCAACACTACATTGAGGCACATGCCACCATATACAATGTCATTGAACGGGTGTTCAGAATGCTGAAGGCAAGTTTCCATTGCCTGTACACGTCTGGCAGTGCCCTACAGTACAGCCCCTCAAAGGCCTGTGGGCTATTCCTGGCCTGTTGCATCCTGCACAACATGGCCAGCGACTGTGGGATAGCCGTACAGGTCAAAGAGGGGGACAGCGATGAGGACGAGTTCACTGGTGAAGATGGTGATGGGCAGCCCTCCCCTGGTCGAAGGAACCCCCGACTAATCTGGTTGGCACAGCTGCACCGGGACACCATCACAGAGGAGCACTTCAACCAACTCAGGTAAGTCATGGGGCCATGTACTACCACCAGTGGCAAGGGCACAACCCACAAACATGCATAGACAAACTCCAGGGGTGTATTCCATTAATTGGCCGAGCATGGAACCGCACACGCCATCAGGGATGGGCAAGGTCTAACACGGAATGCGGTCACACACACACACACTCTCTCACACACACACACACTCCACAAGACATGCACAAAGGGTAGGAGGCATGCCGACCCCAACTGCCACCCCAGCCACACACATGTCCACAGACCACCACGCCCAGTGCCTGTCATTGTGTGTGTGTCAGACGCTGGGCACCATTGCACAGTGGCGGACAGCGCAACGCTGTCATCATCATGCACATGCCACAGTGGACAGCAGCCGGGATGGTGTGCAGATGGAACATGTGTGTGTGTGTGTGTGTGTGTGCAGGGCCGGGTACCCCACCTGTGCATTGCACGTTGAACAACACAATGCACACAGGGCAGCATCAGACAGTAGCCATGGTGGGAGACAGGTCAGTCATGCGCCACAGTGCCACGGCCATCACGGATGCATGGGTGGTCCCACAGAGACCCGCCAGTAGTGACAGGCTGACCAATGGCCTCATGGGGTAGTACCAATGGTCCCCAAGGGGTTCCGCTGCATGAATGCGACCATGCTCGCGCAGGGGTCTGCAGCACACTGAACATGCCTGCGCCAGGCGTGCTCGGGATGTCCACAGCTGAGCTCAGTGTCGACAAGGAGGGTATCACACGATGCTGGGAACAGGGGGTGGACATTGCACTGTGCGGTGTCTGCGATGCATGGGCAAATAACTGTGTGCCCACTGTGGCCATGGCAGCTGTGATTGTCTGTGTCAGCCTGTCAATGGCAGCGGTCACATCCTCTCGCATCCGGTCCATCCCTGTCAGTAGCAGACCAGTGTCCCTGCAGCGCTGCTCATCTGCCTGGTGCAGAGCCACACTGAGTGCATCCACCACCATCACAAGACACAACTGCTGATCGACTGATTCTTGGAGTATGCAAGTGTGCTCTTCTAAGATGTCATCTGCCTGGTCGGCATGCTGGCCCTCATGGTGTTCACAGCCATGATGGGCAGCACCCCTTGAGGATGGGTGCTGCACACCAGGGCCAGGCCTGGGCATGTCCACAGGCTGTGCACTGATGCCACCCCCGATACTGTACCCCATGGCCATTGGCTGACTGCTGACACTGCCCCTCTGGCTGCCACTCTGCAGGGCTCAACGGTGCCACCGCAGTGGCCGCAACAGCCCCACTGTCCTGGACCCACACCAGTGCCGCCCCACTGCTGCAGACAGCAGAGGCTGGGACTGTGATGTCACGCAGGCCTCCACAGTGGCACCACCCAAGGCCATGCCCATGCTGTCACCTGCTGTGTGGCCATCCTGTGGCCCACACATATCACTGTCCAGGAAGTGAGCTCCATCATCATTATTGATGGATCCGGCACCAGCCCGAGTCTCAGCATGATGGCATCCATGGATGCTGGCACACTGGGACACAGGCAGTGCCTCCTCCACACCTGCTCCACAAGCATCAGTCTGGACAGCCAGGCAGGCCCACTGTCGCCTGCCCCCGGACACCTGTGGAGGTGGATGGGCCCTCCTCTATGTCCATGGTATCGCCCTCAGTGGAGAAGCCCACCACCGCTGACCCATGTAGATGCTCAGGAGCTGTAAGGTAACACAGTAGCATTAATGTATCTGCCCTACCCTGTCTCACCCCTCATTGACAGATCAGGACCTACCATGCAGTGATGGGCTACCACCCATCTGGAATCCACCACCTGGAACACCCTCGATGCACAACGCCGCATGCTGCCAACAACCCGCTCATCTTGTGGAGTCAGACGTTGCACGGCTGACTGTCACCCACCAGTCACAACCCGTGCTGCCCTGATGGCAGCCACCTTGTCCTTAATCTGCCACCTGTCCATGCACATCTTCTGTTTGCACTCCTGCACAGACCGCTGGTGGCTGTCATGCAGGTTGATGGCACGCACCACCTCTTACCATGCAGCAGCACGGGTCTGTGACGTTCCCCGCTGTCCACTGAGCAGCGGCTCCTGGTCAAGGTAGGCCTCAAACAAGGCATCTGTTTCTGCCTTGGTGAAGTTAGGCCTCCTCTTCCTCCCACATCTCTGGTCCTCTTCCTCCACCTCACGATCGCTCATTCTTTATCCTGTGGGAATGACAGGTGTTACCTGTGACTGTGCAGTCCCATGCATGTCCCACACACCACAGCCCACATTCCCAAACAGCATATAACCCACCACAATAGACTGCAATAACAGACTATGTCCACTGCAGCCCAATATTGCATTTTTATAGTGCAATGCATGCAAATGAGGTGAGGTGAGGCGCAATTTTAAGTGGATGCTAATGTGGTATCTGCGTCATTGAATGGCTGATTAGCTGATTTGCATATGCCAGCTGAATATCGCACTGTTGTGCTTTGTGCAATTGTGTTGAACATGCTCAGGCAAGGACGCATTTCTATGACATGCACAGTGGACACCGAATGGCGCATGCCCAGGGTGCTGACGCCTGCCACGCTGCTGACATGCTGTGCACGGGAGGCAATGCAGGGCACGGCCACCATTGTGCCAGTGGCACTACTGCGCTGTTCACATGTATGGCGCTCTGGCACTGGGGCACCTTAGGTGCACAGGGGCCACAGTGTGATAGGCCATTACAGGAAGTGACACACAGGTGCCCTACCGTGCTACACGTGGTGAGTACCAATCACGCTGTGGCGGTCCATGCGCAAGAGACCCCTGACCCTGTACCGACCTTTGCCCCCTAGGCACCATGAGTGCACATGGGTGCACCTCTATCATGCTGTTTGGTGACAGCGTGAAGGGGAATGACAGCGCAGTGCTGTGCAGTATCTGCAAATGGTGAACGTGTGCTACAGAGCACCTTTTTGACACCAAAAGAGTACAGGGTTGCACTGAGATGGGCACCCATCTGGAGCCAACTGGAACTGACCACTCTGGTCCAGTTAGTGGAGCCCCATGCCACTGCCCTATTTGGGGAGGTACCCCTGGACAGGGCCAGGAGTGTGATGTGGGAGGAGGTGGCGGTGGCCCAAGAGGAGGCCACAGGCATGGAGAGGACCGCAGAGCAGTGCAGGCACCGCTATGGTGACCTGCAGTGCCGGGACCCAGAAAGGCTTGCCTGCCTGTGGGCATGTGCCAGGAGGGGTATGGTGCCACAGCCAGGAAGGTGCCCCATCCATACACTGTTAACATCCATATGGGTATCACTGTGGCATGTGTCCAACACATGGGGAGGCATCCAGTGTTGGCCGTGGTAGTGGTATTGGGGTGGGGGGAGGATGGATATGGCTGTGTGGGATTGGACACACACAGGGGTGGGGGACTTTGCTACCAGATTGTACTGATGTTCGTCTCTCCATGTTTGCACCCTAGGCCCAGAGGAGTGCCGGCAGGTGAGGGAGAGGAGGCTGTGCCGTGATGAACAGCAGGCCAAGAGGGTGGCCGGACAAGACAGGTGCAGGGACCAGCCTGATGATGGTGAGTGCCTTACATCCATGATTACTATTGCATGCTGTGTAACAAGGCAGGCAACGGGACATGGCCACCATCCATTAACACCACTGCCATGCATGCAGCTTGTTACAGTCAGCACTGTCCAGTGGCACTGCATGTCTGGGAGTGCGTCAATGGTGGTCCATGCGTGCACTGGGTACATGGCTGTGCCACTGCCTTTGCACTGCACTAGCCATGTCACTGAACAGCCATGGTGCTGCTGTGCAGGACTTGGCCGGTGGGTGTGTGCAGCAGTCCGCATGACTGTGTGCCCCTGGGTGGGCAGGTTTTGTGGACGCGATCACTGTGGGTGGTCACACACCATCACAGAGGCATGTCCTGTGGCCGTATGCCATGCACAGTGGGTGGGCTGCATGGGGCTGAGCATTCACACCTATTGACTCTGCTCCCTTGTCCTAGGTGGACAGCAGCTGCACGACATCAGAGTGGAGCTGCGGGAGATCCTTCTGGTTGTGAGGGCATCACTGGAAATATTAGAATATATCGACAGGCTGGGTGTCAGACGACTTCATGGCGGGAGGAGCAGCCGGAGCAGGGAGCAGGGCTTCCACTGAGCTTAGCGATGCCCCTGATTTCCCCTACCCCCGAACTCACCCTCACACCCCTCCTTCCCTCTACCATTTGTTCATCCCTGCCCCTTACCCACCCCCACCTTGTCTGTGGCCCTCCACCCAAACCTTTGTAAATAGTTGTATATAGTTTTGTTTGCTGTTCTTAAATACATTTCTTTGATATGCCTACTGTGGTGGTCTCTGATTTGCAGTGGGCTATAGGTGCTCAGCTGCAGTGGTGTGCATGGCATCAGGGGTGGTGCAGTTGTGTGTGTGTGTCCATGGGGAAGTGAGTATGGTGTGGGAGTGGCTATCAGTCACTGTCCGTGGTGTGTGTGTTGTTCCCTGTGCACTGGATGACTGTGTGCAGTGGTCCACGGTGCATGCTCTGTGTCCATGGTGCACCTGTCAGACCATCCATGGCTTGTGCAGCTGACATCCGTGCATGTCTGTGACCTGCATGGTCCGCTGGCATGTCAGTGGTGGCTGTCCATGCTGGACAGCCACTGTACCTCGCACAATGCCGGGTTGCCTCCTGTCACTGGTGTGGTGCATGTCTGCCTCGGGTGACACTGTGGCCTCCGCTGTTGTTGTCCCACTTCCATGCTGTCATTTATGTGTGTCGCAGGGGAAGTGCACCACTGTCTGTCACTCCGGGCGCATGCTGGTGACATACAGCTCCACTGTGCTTGTGCAGGGTGGCTGGTACTCCTGTGCCATGGAGGGGTGCTGGCCATGTGTACACAGTTTCTGTGGCCACACGCTGGGGGCTTGGTTGCCCTGCTACTGTGTCCCTGTGTTGGTGTGCCCTTGGGTATGGGTGGGTGTTTTTCCATGCACTGTGTTGCATCCTGTGTGGTGCATGCTTCCATCCACCACTGTGTGTGTGTGCGCTGGCTGTTGTGGCCACTGCTGGGTCAGGGTGTGTCCTTGGGAGGGTGTGCAGGGTGCTGTACCACTGGTGGTGGGGTCCGGGGCATGCCCTGTCATGTGTGGGGTACCTCATCTGCCGACGCATGGTCGGTCTCTCAGCTGCACCTCGGAGGGGATGTGTGTGGTGGAACTGTGTATGCAGTCATTGCATCGCTGTGTGCTGCCACCCAATGATGGGTGCTCGTGGTGGGGCTGCCTTGCATGGTTCTGTGGTGCACAGGGTTGCATTGTCACATTGGGGGGTGGCATGCATGGGGTATCCTGCACTGGTGAATGCTGCTCCTGGGCAGGGTGTCTGGGGAACATGGTGCAGGGTGTGCTCTGCATTGGTAGGATGGTGTGGCATGGGGTGGTCGGCCCTCCTTGTGTGCCGGTCACAGCTTGCCAGGGGGTGTGCTGGGGCACCATGCCCCAGCTGTGGGTTTGTTGCTGGTATCTATGGGCTGGTGGTTATTCCGGCTCTCCACCGGTTGTGCAGTGCATGGGGTGTGGGGGCAATATCTGTTCTGCTGTGTGCTCCTCTGCCCATCTGTGGCATGGGTGGTGGGCCCCTGCATCCTGTCCCTGCGGATCCCTGGTTGTGCTGTTGCACTGCTGCCTTGCTCCACTAAGCATCCCTGGTTGTGCTATGGTGCATCTGGACTGTGCAACTGCACATTCCTGATTGCACTATGGCACAGGTGGCATGATATTCAGTCATGTGCTGCAGGCGCATCTTGACCTGAACAGTTTTTGAATATCACGCTTCTTGTGCATGGGCGCAGTGGACTTGCACTTGCTCCTGCTGTTGCACACTTTTTGGGTGCAGTTTGAATATCTGGGCTACAGAATTTATTTCACACACCACCTACACTAAGGGTGATGCTGCAGGCACTGCTGCTATCCATACAGATTTAGGGACCTTGCCTAGCCTAACCCTCTCTGACACAGTACCTTTTCCCTTCAAAGATTTTTTTCATTTTTTATTTATGCCATGTGATGTGATGGAATGCCCTGCCCACAGAGCCAAAGCTTATACCCCTCTGACTTATGAGCTGCAGGCATAAACACCGTTGCTGACTATGTCTTTGTGGGTCAATAAGAAAAGAAACATGTTTATTGCAAAAAGTGATTTTTCTAATTTTGTGGGTTGTTAACAAATTCAAGACAATTCACAAGACAGTGCAATGCCTAAAATACTGCAATAGGTACATTTCTTTATTATGTCTTTTTCTTCTGGTTAAATGTTATAATATGCAGTGAGAGACAGTATTCATGGTATTATAGGCAAACACTGGATAGTGGCACAGTGACAACAATTTCAACACACTGAACACAGACAATTAACAGTGTTATATATATTCAGTTTTTGGTGGATGAGAAGCCAAAAAATAACAGCAGTTACACCCAGATGGAAACTGGGCTCTAGAGAGATATAGCTGCATGGTCACAACAAGACTTTAACTACTAACCAGTCTTCAGAATCCAGAAGTGGAACAACAATACCGTATTTTGGAGGGTTACAGCAAAAGCCATAGAGAAGCAGGAAAAAAAACCATAGACAGGCTAAGAATTTAAGAGTACTCCTATTACAGTGGCACAATAAAATGCATATCAATTTACTTACAACACACACACAGATTAAAGGTCATGCACAGAAACTTTAACTGTTCAGTAAACTAATACAGACATTCGTTTATAACAACTGAAAAAAAGACAAGCAAACAGAAAAGACTTAAAAAAAATAATGACATCTACTGTGTGTACCTGAATACATAAATTATACAAAACTAGCCAACGTAAGTTGGAAAAACTGCCTTTCTCACTTATCTCCCTTTTACACCACAGATCCACCCTTCCCCCGAAGCACACTTCTACAGTGTCTGTCAGTGCAGAGACTGAATGTACTAAATTAACATTCACTATTCACACAAAATCAATAAATGCTAAATGATATAAACACATAAGGGTTTACTACAATCAATGTACTAACTTTGACCCAAACTATGGGCAGAGATTCCACGCCTCAAATTTCATATTCAAGAGGAAATACATTATAAGAACCACCCGCCATTTCCCCAGCATCCAACAGAAAAATCTCAACCGCAGAGGGTAGTTGGACTAGAAGGTTGGCAGGTGGTTAGGAGGGGCAAATCGGGTGCCCCATCACTCTCTGCTCTCCAACATATTACCTCCAAAAACCATATAAACACTACAAACAGGTATCTGCCTCTGTCTCTGAAATCAAACAAAGAGGCAGAAGACACTGCAGAGCAGGACACTGCGGCACAGGAGCTAGCACAACAAAACTCACCCAAATCAGGAACCAAAACAAAAAAAGCAAAAAGGAAATCCAAAAAACTTCTGATCATAGGAGACTCCATGATTCAGGGAGTTGATACCCATCTCCAGCCAGGGGTAATGGTCAGATGTCTCCCAGGTACATCAGCATGGAGAGACACTGACCGCATTACTAAAATTGTTCACAAAGCAGGAGAAAACATTGATGTCCTAGTACACATAGGAACTAATGATCTCGCCAGCTGGTCAGTTGTGGAGACCAAAGAACACCTGACCAGGCTGGGTGACAAACTATCATCCATTTCGTACGGCATCTCCTTCTCCGAGATCCTGCTAGTCTGGGAGAAGGGGGCAGATGGACGGAAGGTCAGAGAAGGGGAGCTAAACACGTGGCTCAAGGGCTGGTGCCAGGAAAAAGGCCACAGATATGTAGGGAACTGGCAACAGTTCTGGGAGCGAAAGTTCTTTAAATTTGATGGACTGCATCTGACTAAGGAGGGAGTCAGTGCATTGGGGCAGAAGTTTGACATCTTTGCAGAATATTTAAACTAGCAAATGGGGAGAGGGGTGCAGCACCCCATACGTCGAATGGGAAGAACACCCCTCCCCCCTCAGCTTGTGGTCAAGCAGGGATTCAGCATGTTTGCAGTCCATTTGCAGCACCGGGTAAGAAAAAAGGTTTGTCTCCCCATACGATGCACAGGGGTAATGCCAAACCTCACCCAACAACTAACACACTGAAATCTGGTCAATGGAAAATCATGTACACAAATGCTCACAGCCTTGGAAATAAGATCCCAGACCTGCAGGCAATAATGTCAGAGGTCAAACTGGACATAGTAGCAATTAGTGAGACGTGGTTTACCAGTAACCACACTTTGGAGACTTCAGTACCTGGCTATGTACTGTTCAGAAGAGACTGGAGGTGCAAAAAGGGGGGGAGGAGTGGCCCTGTATGTCAATGAAAATATCAAAGCTACAAAAATTCAGAATACACATAAGGAGCCAGAAGAACTGTGGGTCACCCTGGAAACAGGAAATGGGACAGCCATAAGAACTGGGGTTGCCTACAGGCCCCCAGACCAGGGGGAGGACATAGACACATTACTGTTAGAAGATATACAAAACATGACAGCCAAAGGGGAGGTTCTGATAATGGGAGACTTCAACATGCGGATACAGTTGGTCAATACCAGCAGGAACATCTGCCAGAACTAGACACATAGTGGATTCCCTGCAGGGAGGGCCTCAAACAACTGGTATAACAACCCACAAGAGACAGGACTATCCTAGATCTAGTACTGACTAACAGGGAAGGGATCACAGATCTCCAGGTAGAAGGCCACCTGGGGCCAGTGACCATCACATGGTATGGTTCAATTGGTTACTACATCTAAATCATCCCATTCCAAGGCAAAAATATGGGACTTCAGAGGAGCTGATTTTGATAAGATGGCCAACAGAGTTAAGCTAGCCCTGGCAAAAAAACACAGGTGAGGGTACAGGCAAAGTGGGCAAGCATTAAGGATGCAATACTTGAAACAACATCCCATTGTGTTAGACAGAAAAGGAAGTGCAAAAGAAGAAGGAAACCACTTTGGTTCTCAAATACAGTACAGAAAAGGTCAGAGCCAAAAGGCTGGCCTTCAGGAAATATAAGGGAACACAGCGGGATGAAGATAGGGAGGCATACCAAACTGCCCTAAGGGAAGCAGAGCAGGCAGTAAGGCAGGCAAAGTCCCAAACAGAGGAAACACTAGCGCAAACAGTAAAAGAAGGTGACAAGACTTTCTATAGATACATTAGTGAAAGGAGAAAGTCCAGAGGGGGTATTGCTAAGCTTAATGGAGAAAAGGGAGCATGTGAGGAGGAGGACCATGTAAAAGCATCTATCCTAAATAGATACTTTTGCTCATTATTTACTAAAGAGAAGGTAGGGCAGGGCACAGCTCAGCACCATGGACACGGTGGGGAGGAGGTGAGCACTCTCCCTACAAAAGAAAGGGTCCTACAAGAGCTTGCTAAGCTCCAGGGTGGATAAGGCAATGGGACCTGATGGCATACATCCCAGGGTACCTAAGGAGCTAAAGGTGGAACTAGCAGAGCCATTAGCAGAACTGTTTAGGGAGTATCTGAGCGCAGGAGAGGTCCCAGAAGACTGGAGAAGGCTCATGTGATCCCACTCCACAAGAGTGGTAGCAGGGAGGAGGCAGGGAACTACAGACCAGTCAGTCTTACCTCAGTAGTGGGCAAGATTATGGAGGCATTCCTTAAGGAAAGGATAGTGCAACACCTGGAATCCATGGGGCACAAGATCCAAGACAGCATGGGTTTACAAAAGGAAGGTCCTGTCAAACTAATCTCATAGATTTCTTTGACTGGGTAACCAGAGTGGTGGACCAAGGGGGAGCAGTTGATGTCACCTACCTTGACTTCAGCAAAGCTTTTGACACTGTTCCACATAGAAGATTGATAAATAAGCTGCGTAGGCTCAGGGTGGGTCAGAAGTTGGTCAACTGGGTGGAAAACTGGTTGACAGGTAGAAAACAGAGAGTGGTGGTAAATGGTATACAGTCAGAAGAGATGCAAGTCACAAGTGGAGTACCTCAGGGATCAGTCCTGGGGCCAGTCCTCTTCAACATCTTCATTAGTGACCTTGCAGATGGACTAGAGGGTAAGGCTTGTCTGTTTGCAGATGACACCAAGATCTGCAACATAGTAGATGATCCAGATGGGGTGGGCAGAATGAGAAGAGATCTGGATAAACTAGCAAAATGGTCAGAAAAGCGGCAACTGGGATTTAATGCAAAGAAGTGCAAGATCATGCACATAGGGAAGAGAAACCCTGAAGCCACCTATAGGCTGGGAGGGGAGTTGCTAGCAGTCACAAAGGAAGAAAGAGACTTGGGCATCATCATCACTGATGACCTGAAATCATCCAAGCAGACCTCTAAAGCAGTAGGTAAGGCTAGGGGTGTTAGGGTGTATTAGTAGGGTAGCACAAGTCATAAGAGGGAGGTAATAATCCCTCTTTAGAAGACACTGGTTAGGCCCCATCTGGAGTACTGCAGTGCAGTATTGGATGCCACACCTTCACAAGGACATTAACCAAATGGAGGCAGTCCAGAAGGGCAGCAAAATGGTGCAGGGACTCATCAGAAGACATATGAGGACAGATTAACAGAGCT
Source organism: Neoceratodus forsteri (assembly GCA_016271365.2). NCBI lineage: Eukaryota > Metazoa > Chordata > Ceratodontiformes > Ceratodontidae > Neoceratodus > Neoceratodus forsteri. The sequence goes on from CM057455.1 coordinate 942,286,510, forward strand.
CAATATGTATACCCTTGAGCAAAGGAGGGAGAGAGGTGATATGATGGAGGCATTCAAACACCTTTAGGGCATTAACAAGGTGAAAGAGTCTAACATGTTTAAATATAAGAAAAATAGCAGGACAAGAGGACACAGCATGAGATTAGAGGGGGTCCGATTAAGGGGGAACATGAGGAAATTCTTTTTCACAGAATGGGTGGTGGATGCATGGAATGGCCTACCTCAAGAAGTGGTGGCTATGAATACAGTGCAGGGTTTCAAACAGGCATGGGATAGGCATAAGGGAGCAATACAAATGAGTATGAATAGAGAGGCCACTGACAGAGCAAAGGCCAATAGCACATTTATAAGGTAGAAAAAGAAATGGGCAGACTGGATAGGCCTTGCGGTCCTTATCTGCCGTCAACTTCTATGTTTCTATGTTTCTATTGTGGCAAAAATGCATTCTTAAATGGTTTTTGATGGTTTGAATCTAACAGCTCTGAGAGTAAACTGTCTTCAGCTTTCCACTACACACACTATGCTGAACTGAGGCTGTGCAAAACAATATAGAGCCCATGCGACCTTAAATCCCATGAATCACTGCAAAATTCACCTTAAAGAGCCAGAAAATAAGGCAAAGTAATGCAAAGTCCATCGAGAATAATGGATACTTGTGTTACTCCGAGATGCAAAGTTATTTGATATGCTGAATACCACGCAAAATTTGGGTTCTCCACGAAATACTACACTTGGTGAATTTTAGGCACTTTGCCCACCACTAATCACTGGTTTCAGCAGCAAGCTGTATTTTCCATGGAACAGTGGATCTTCACACTAGGATCTGTTCAGGTGAATGGGGGTGTGTTAGGGCATCTGGGGTGTGTGGAGTGATGTGTACTCAGTGGTAGGTAAGGATGGGAGTGTGAGATTGCATCAGCGACAGATCGTTTTTTACAGATTAAAAAAAGACATCAAGGGTCCATGTTCTTTTCAGGCTCTGAGGGTCATCAGAAGGCTTGGGGGTTGCCACTAGACACCTCATGTAAATCAGCAATGACATGCATAAGGCTGAAACTGATCTAGATAGTGGGGACATGTAGACTAGCAAATTTTGCACTAACCACTGAGCCATCTAACTGCATTTTCAAATAGTTGTGATGCACACACACACACACACACACACACACACACACACACACTGACTAATGCACATATACATATATCCGAATCCCTAGTGACACTCAAAGGCAAGTGTTCGTTCTAGGTGATTCCATTATTAAATACCTAGTTAGGGTCATATGCCATCCCGATAAGACCAATCGTACATGCTCCAGCTCTCAAGGTGCTAAGATCACTAACATCTCGAGCATGATACATAATATTTTAGGTAATGGCTGTATTAATCCATTGGTGGTGCTCTATGTTGCCACTAATGATTTCTGGCATTCAGGCATAGCAGAAATGAAAAAAGATCTTGTTGCCCTTTCCAACATACTGGTAAACATTGGCTGTGAGATCACTTTTTCTGAAGTTTTGCCTTTTCCTAGAGCTTCTTATGAGTTTAACAATGAAATACATAAAATTAATAATTGGCTTCGCCTGAGATGCCTTAAGCAAAATCAAGCATGTCTTACTCACTGGGAAGAATTCGTTGGTAGACTGGAACTTTTTTGCAGAGACAGCCTTCACTTGAGTCGAAAGAGGAACCACGTATTTGGAGAGCATATACTGAACTATATCAATAAGCATTTAAACTGCATGATCTGGGAGAGATTACCCCTTCCCCCAAGAGGTCATCAGCTAAAGCATATAGTCATAGCCAGTCAAAAAAATGTAAATGCTTGTAATTTAATGCCAGGACTCGGATATTCAAACTGCGCCAGGCTGTGGCGCAAGCCTGGGCGCAGCTCAACTTTGTTGCACAGGGGTGTGGCCTGGGCGATATTCAACGGAGCTGCGCTATGGTGCAGCAGCTTTGAATATCACACCCTGGCCACCCCTACTGTGCATGGTGCAGTGGTACTGCACCAGTGCAAGTGGCCAGAGTGGAGCATGGAGATACGCTGGCGCAAGTGCCATTGCGCCATGCACAGCACCTGCGATATTCAAAAGAGGACATGCAAACGGGGCCATAATTTATGCAAGGCACACAGGGGGCCATTTGCATCTCATTATGGCCCCATTTGCATGCCATTAGCATGCAGGTGCTCCGATCACCAAGGACTTGCACCTGGCACCCTGCCAGGCAGCAGCCATTGGGGACCGATGCCCCCTGCAGCCTGATTGCAGGCATTCATGTAAAAAAGTCCAATATCCCTGGTGGTCCAGTGGACCTCTATGTGCCCGATCGCGGACATCTGTATAGTCCCCCCCAAGTCCAATATCCCTGGTGGTCTAGTGGACCGCACTGAGCCTGATCGTGGGCATCAGTAATAGAACCCCCCACAAGTCCAATATCCCTGGTGGTCCAGTGGACCGATTGCTGCCCTGTCATGGGCATCTGTACCTCATCAAATGCTCCTAAGACCCTGGTGGTCTAGTGTACCCCACCCTACCCACCCACTGAGCCCCACCGCTCCCCCCCATCAGCCGGCGGGCAGCAGCACCCCATCCGCCTGCCACCCGCTGACTGACAGCTCAGTAGGGCTGCACGCCCATTGGTTCACAGCGTGAGCCAATGGGCGTGCAGCCCATACTGTACTTTTGATGTGGTACAGATGCCCGCGACTGGGCAGCAATCGGTCCACTGGACCACCAGGGATATTGGACTTGGGGGGAGTTCTATTACTGATGCCCATGATCAAGCTCAGTGCGGTCCACTCCACCAGGGATATTGGACTTGGGGGGAGTTCGCTACATGGATGCCCACGATGGGGCATGGGGGGTGCCGCCAGGTGTGGCAGGAACTCGGGTGGCCACCCACAGGTGGCAGCTGCTGTGTTGTGCCCTGCAATGTGGCAGCTCACCTGTGGGTGGCCATCATTTGTTCCTTTTTGTGGTGTAACTTTGTGCAGGCGCAGGTAGGGGTTGCGCATGCATGACTCTGCACATCCTGGGCTAAACATCGGACTGTGCAGGTTATGCATGGGCATGCCCCCCCCACCTGTGCCTGCATACATTGCTGATGCACTCTGGCACATTGGGATTCGTGTGGTGCACTTTTCCCTTTTGAACATTGCGCCGGGGTGCATCAGTGGGTTGTGCATGGTGCAACACTGTTGTGCCATGCGCAACCCTTTTGAATATCTGGGCCCAGGAGTCTTTATAGCAAACTTGATGAGTTAAAGGTCATACTAACAACCAATAATATAGATGCTGTACTGATTACAGAAGCATGGGGTGATGAGAAATCAAGTTGAGATCTCTCATTGCCTGGGTATGTTCTGTATAAACTCAACAGACAAAATAAAAAGGGAGATGGGGTCGCTATTTTTCTTAGAGATTCATTACAATCAGTCGAAATTTCTAATAAAGTTAAGTGCCCTTTCTGAGTCAGTATGGATCAAAATAATACTGAATAAAAATCCACACATTATTTTAGGTGTTTGTTATTGTCCCCCTGGTGCATCCACTGACTACCTTGATATAATTATTAAAGAAATAGAAACAGCTAGTTCTTTAGGGGATATTATACTTACAGGTGACTTCAACCTAAGTGAGACTGATTAGAAAGGGCATACTGCTACATCCAGTTTGGGGGAAAAATTACTTATTATATGACAACAGTGCCACCTTACTCAGGGTGTAGAGCAACCTACCCAGGGGAACAACATTTTAGACCTCATCCTTCATAGCAGAAGTCTAATATTAAATAACTTGACTATATCCTCACCAATTGGTAATAGCGATCACTGTTCCATCAGTTTTGATTTAGAACAAACAGTAGTTTTGTTAAAAAATAGTACCAGAATATACTTGTATAAGAAAGCTGACATTACTAACTTTAAAACTGGTTTAGATAGCATAGATTGGTCATCTATTTTAAATACCCTAGGAACTGAGGAGTATTTCAAAACATTACATAAATCAATGACTGTTTTAAGGGACACCTGTATTCCAACTAGATCAAAATATTCATCTAAACAATGCAAACCTAAATGGCTGAATAACTCAATAAAAAAAACTTACAAAGAAAAAAAATAAGTGTCATGCGGCCTACTTAAAATCCCAAACCCCAACCAACCGGTGCATATACCTTCTTATTCAAAAAAAATTAAAAATTAGTATCAGAAAGGTAAAAAAAAACTTGGGAGCTCAAATTAGCATATAATGCAAGTAAGGACAATAGTAACTCCTTCTTTGCTTATATTAACTCTCTTAAGAAACACACATCAGGTTGGTCCCCTTCAGGTAAATGATACTTTATTTCATGACCCTTATGATATGGCCAATCTATTTAATATTAATTTGTGCAATATATTTCAAAGTAATCAAAAAGCTAATGTGATCAAAGACACCACGGGTAGCCATATAACTTTATCTGAAGTAGACATTCATGCAAAATTAACCTCACTTAAAGGGAAAATCAATGCATCTCCAGATAATGTATCAGGTCACCTCTTGTATCTATTGGCTGACAGCTTGTCCTTGCCTCTCAAACTGCTCTGTGAACAGTGTATTAATAACAACGTTGTCCCTGAGCTTTGGAAAATGGCATACGTAGTTCCCATTCACAAGAAAGGCCCAAGAAACCACTGGGAAAATTACAGACCAATTAGCCTAACTTCCCCTATGTGTAAAATCCTGGAAAGTGTGATTAAGGACTTGATTTCTTCAACCCTGTCTAAACTGGATGCTGAACAACACTGTTTTAAGAAGGGCTGTAGTTGCTTGAGCAGTTTACTATGTTTTTATGAGGATGTCAGTTTACCATTTGACAACAGATACTGTACCCCTATGATGTGATTTATAGACTTCAGTAAGGTTTTTGACCTTCTTCCTCTTTGGGTACTGCTACTTAAACTATACTTATTTGACATCAACCACAGTATAGTGAGATGGATAGCTAACTGGTTGACAAACAGAACATAGGGAGTTCTGATAAACGGATGGCTTTCTGATATGGGGTCTGTAACTAGTTAGATTCCACAGGGTTCTGTTTTGTGCACCTGCTTATTTCAACTTTTTATAGCTGATACAAAAAACAGCTGCTGTTCAAATGCCATTAAATATGCAGATGACATCAAAATCAGTGTACTGTGTTCCAATTCAGAGCAAATAGCATCCATTCAGAATGATCTTGATCATATCTCTAACTGGATTAATACATGAAGGATGAAATTAAATCATAATAAGTGCAGGGTTATGTATCTTGGTACCAATAACCCCTCTCATGCATATATATTATATGACAGAGTGTTACCCAGCACTGGTATAGAGAAAGATTTAGGGGTCTTGGTATCAGATGATTTCTTTCTCCATTCACAGATTAATGGAGTTATTCTAAAGACTAACAGGATTATCTGGTCAATAAAGAGAAATATCAAATCAAGAGAGAGGGATGTACTAATGCCCTTATATAGGGCCTATGTTCACCCACATTTAGATTTCTCCTCTCGGTTATGGTGCCCCTTTAGGAAACATGACATTATGCAGCTGAAAAAAGTACAAAGAGGTTACACTAAACGTGTGAGTGGTCTACATAATGTCACTTACGAAACCAGACTTAGTTCCCTGAACCTAATGTCCCTTTCAACTCAACGTTTAAGAAGGGACCTCCTTCTTATGTATGACATCATGATGGATCCTTATTTACTGACCAGTCTAGAGCTAGTGTTCAAGGATGACATCTATAATGTTAGAGGTCACCCACTCCAGTTACAACACAGAAGATTCAACTTAATACCACAAAAATTATTTTATACCTTGCATATTATCAAACCCTGGAATGCATTACCATTAGAGGTAATTACCAGTAGTTCCAAAACAATGTTCAAGTCCCGTTTGGACATCTTGATCCTTTTTGGCACCTCTATTTGTTATTATTAAACAATAGGAGCAATTATGGGCCTCATGGCTCCCTAGTTCTTGTTTGTTCTAAGTATGAATCTAAGTATATGCATATACATTCCAGTATAACATAGCAGTGCACTGTCTACACACATTTTTATAGATTAAAAAAAAAGATGATGAGGGACCATTTTCTTCTTTTCAGGCTCCAAGGGAAATCAGGTGGGGGGTTGCCACTAGACACCTACTTTAAATCAGCAATGACATGCATAAGGCTGAAACTGATCATGATAGTGGGGGAGATGTATACTAGCAATTTTTCCACTAACCACTAAGCCACCTAACTACACTTTCTAATTGCTGTGATACACATGCAGACTAATGCATATACACATATATGCATATATACTCCAGTATAACATTCAGTAAAAGTCACATTAAACTGTCCCTCCATTTCGCTGGTTTAGCATTTTTCAGTAAGTTGCTTAATGTGTGTGCTGCTCCCAGCAATTAATTAATAAAAATTTCCTAATGGTTTGCTTCTAGATGCTATTCAGTTTCAGCTAATTGTACTTTGCAGTTCTCTGGAAACAGTTATCAATAGAAAAACATGTGTGAGAGTGTGCACAAAGCTGTGGTGTGCTTGAATAAAAAGTATTAGAAAATGGGCAAAAGTAATTCAGCCTTCTGATTGGCTGAGCCACTTCTCTAGCTGGGCATCTATCAGACAACAGATGCCCAGCTATTAAAAGTACCAGCCCAGCCAACCCCATTACCAGAATCATACTGCCCAACCTGATCTGTAATTGGCTAAACCCGTGCCAGGAAATTTGAATTCAACGCCATTGTTTTTAACTCACTAAGCAAGAGATAACCCTCCATACTTGTTTTTTAATTCAATAGACAATCATGTAAAAAATGAATGTGTCCCCATAGCCATTACTAACCCACAAAACAGTCTTTTCCTTTCTTTTTTCTGTTTAAATCAGCAAGCTGTAGAAGACTCAATTTAAAAACGGCACAATTTTTAACTGATTTGAGCGAGAACCAGAGAAGGCCCCCCAAACAAGACGTTAGCTAGGTTCATACACAAATGCCCTTTTTTATTTAAAAAAAAATCTGGCACACACCATCTATGTTTTGCCCCTGCCGGTGTTAATATTGTAAATGAACAGTGCTAGCATGTCGAGGAGAGAGAGAGAGAGAGAAAAGTCTGCGGGCATGCTTACGTCAATGGTCCATTCCGTCTCTCTCTCTCGCTGTCTCTCTTGCAGTCAGCGTCCTGTGGAAAAGTTGTACAGCTGATCTCCCCAGCCAAGTAAGAATCTCAGCTGCCTCAAGCAGATCATTTTTTTTCACTGGTAGCCCTCAAGCTGTTCTCTCACTTTACACGAGCAAATGCCTTTTCTATTAAATAAAGATGTGGCACACTTAGCGCTACAACATCGTGTACTGAGCCCCTGTTAAACACAGCTTCCACTGCTCACTGTGGTACCACTACACACTATTGCTCAAACTGACCTGAAGTTTTGTGAGCAGTAAGGGACAGGGTAGGAGTTGTACAGGTGAGCATCTGTATGTGTGTTTGGGGGGTAAAGAAGTGTTGCTGGGGGAGAGAGAAAGTTAATACTCTGAAAACTAGCAGCACTCTCTGTTTGACAAACATACCAGCAGAGGGACTACTTTATCAAAAAGTCAACTTTAAATGGATTTGTATTACATTTTTCTAATTCTTTTTAACAATTTTTATATTGTAGCTAAAATGTAATATGTAACCCATTTTCTAAGCACAATAATACCCTCCAGGGTGGGCGGTATTGTGCTATACCAGACCTTCCAGGGGCTATAAGGCCCTCCGCCTGCAACTTTGGGCCTCATTACGCCCCTGGGCAGTCCAGTATAGCACAATACCTCCCACCCTGTTGGGTATTATTGCTTAGGCATTCAACAGTGAAAATTCGGGCATTCATTACCACATATGATACTGACACTGTCCATAAGGTACAAAAGGAGGAAATTTATCACATAAAATAACAAAACTTCTGCCTGACGCATTTCAGGTCCTGCCTGGACCCTTTCTCAAAAGCTAAGACATATGAAGTGCTAGTGCATTATATACAAGTGCAAATACTTTAGGTGTGGCAGAATGACATCATTAATTGTTGCTTCAATTTAATTTGTTAAAACACCTGCACATTCCACATACATAACACAGCATGAATCACACACAAAAAGTCCATTAGGCAAATTTATAACACACAAAATACATTATCTAAACAAGATATTCTACAGATTTTTAAATACTAACCATGTTAAAAAATACATGTATATGTAAAAATCCAGAAGCAGAGAAAACGGAGGGGAGGACAATAATCAATAACACAGGACATAAAAGCAGATATCTAAATACTAATACTTATTTTGGAAAACAAATTCAGGTAATGCTTAGAGAAAGAAAGTTGGGGGGGGGGGGACAAAACAATAAATCTGGATTCACTGAAAACCTCTCTGATTTATTTTCTAGCCTAAAAATATGGTTTGATTTCAAAACCTACATTTAGACCTGGAGGTCTGGTTGCTTTTAAATTAATAATCCAAGAGATTTCACATTTTAACACCAGATTGTTGAAATCCACCCCCCCCTTGGGTTATAGTAGACTGTCAATTGCCACGTAGGAACATTTGTGCATCTGTCCATCTAGTCTTAAAGACATCACAGCAAAGAAACCTAGGTTATCCTATAGAAGAGCTAGTAGTTTAAAAGCCATTCTGACACAGAGTGACTTTCAGGAGAGATCTGACAACACTACATGGCTAGCCAGACCTGCAGGATGCTATAGGTGTAATAATTGTGTATACTGCAAGTTTGTAACAACTGGTAACAATTTTAGTACAGTTAATTCTGGCAAGAACTACACAATTCATTAGCTCTCTATGTGTAGTACTGCAGGGGCTATGCATTTAGCAGTTTGGACTTGTCATGCCTTCTATGTAGGGAAAACCACCTGACCCTTTATGGTTTGAGTGGGGGAACACCAAAGGGCTATAGAGAGAAGTGACATTATGTATGCCTCAGCTCAGCATGTAATGAATCAAAAAGATGGACAAATACACAAATTTTCCTTCATGGCAATTGACAAAGTCAACTGTAACCCAAGAGCTGTAACACAACAGTTGCCTCCTGCAGCATCTCCAACTGCCTGGGACAGCATTTGAGGGGCACAAGAGGTAATGCACAGTCCTCCTCCTTGCACATCTTTGCTGGGGGTGTTAGCCTGTCAATGCCACACGTCGACTGCCCTGCCCCAGTCACCCTCTCACCCAAGCCCAGCTCTCCATTTATAGGTACTTCTGGTCATGTGACTTCCTGCTGTCTAGAAACTAAGTCCCCACTTTCCCACCTGCAGGTTATATGGATCTTCCACCAGAGAGCTTCTCTTCCTCCTTCTGCCAAAGGCCTCTCATTTGCCCTCCACTCTATACCCTATCAGCACTCTACTGCTCCCTAACCTAACCCACATTATCTCTGCCCCTCCCGTTCCCCCCCCAGGAGACTATTACCCCTCACTGAACACTCCTCCCCCCCAGTCTCTCTCTCTGCACTCCCTCTCAGCCACCACTAGGAGTCACTGCAGCGTACCCTGTTTTCAGCTTGCCACCCACCACTCCGTGGCACATCTCCCTGGCACCTACTGCCTGCCAGCCGGCATATTAGAAGTCTCCCATAAGCCTGACTTGAACCCTGCACCTCACGGTCCACAGCCCTACCTCTGCGCCACAGAGCCACTCACAATTAGTGTATGCCTCAGACCCCCATATAATTTTTTTACTTATACTCCCCCCACTCACCATGGCCAACACTGCACACCACATGGTTGTGACTGCTCTTCCACTACTGGTCCTTTCCCTTCCCATGACCTATACCCCCCTCCTACTCTGATGCCTGATCCACTTCTGAGTCAAGCTGTCCCACATTGCCACAAATCCCCCACACGGATAGCCCCATTTAAGGCTCCCCACCTCCCTCCTGTGCATCTACCACTTCTGTTGATTAATGCTAATTCAGAGTTGTCATTGATCAGCCCTGATATCCCAGCCCTGCAGTCCCACGCAATTCCATGTACAGTGCATATACACAGACCCTCGCACATCACCTTCAGTCGAGTAAACAGGCACAGGCCCCTCTTGAGAATTATCTCTCTGCTCCTACTCCTGTCTGGAAACATCTACCCCAACCCAGGCCCTAGAAGCTCTTGCTCGGAGCAATGGCTATCAACCACTGGCTTCCACACTGGGTCCATGAACATTTGCAGCATCCTGGAAAAGGCAGCTGCCCTCCAATGCTGGATCACCAGGCACCTACCAGATGTGCTAGCCCTAGTCGAAACATGGTTGTCCAAGTCCACCCTGACTCCACCATCTCCGTCCCCGAATACTCACTATTTAGGCTGGACAGAGTGGGGAAGCAGGGTGGCTGCTGTGCTTTTTACGTTAAACACGCCCTGCTGGCCCAAGCTCTCCCACCACTAACCTTAGATCACGGTGCTCAAGCACTGTCACTGAAAATCACCCTGTACCCATCCAAGGCCCCCCCCCCTTATAATCACAGTGGCCTACATCCCTCCCTGCAAGCAAACACAAGCCCTCAGCTAACTAATGAATTATCTAGCCAGCCTCCCCCATAAGTCCAAACAGATACTCCTTGGTGACCTCAACCTAAACTGGCTGGGCACCATGGCCACCTCTTCCTTTGTTGCACTTACAGCCCTTGACCTGCATCAGTTGGAAACAAAGCCAACCAGGTGCAACCTGGCACCAGCAAACACAACATCCTGAACATTATTCTCACAGTCAGGCCCCATAAAATAACAGACACTGAAGTTCTTCCAAACTCTCTCAGTGATCACTCCACAGTGATCTGCTCATAATCAGGTCAGCTACCAGCTCCACCCCCTGCCACTACACTCCAGTGTCACCTGCATCCAGGTAAACTCCCCAAACTTTCTGCAGCACCTGGCCCAGTGGGACTGGTCCCCAATATACCACGCCAAAAGTGTAGATGCTGCGCTCACATACTTTCATGACTGTTTCACCTGGGCCTATGACAGCTTTGCCCCCTTAAGGAGGACAAAAACTAGGAAACAGAATGCCCCTTGGATCACACCATCCCTCCTCCAGCAGCTCAAAAGCCGAGATATCCTTTGGCACAAGGCCATTGACTCTGGTAAACCTGCTGATAGGCAGGCATACAGAGCTGCTCGAAATAGTTGCACATGGGCTATTACCAGGGTGAAAGCCGAGCACTGCAGAGCCAACCTAACCACCTCCTGGGGCTCATCACAGAAGTTCTGGGACAATATAAAAACCTTAAGTAGCAAATCACATGTGTCACCCCCTCCCAGATAGTGACTGAGGGATCGGTCATCATTGACCAAAAAGGAAATTGCCAATACACTCAATAATAGCTTTATCGATCTTAGCTCGGTTCTCCCTCCCAACATTTTTGATCCCGTAACCACAGCTAACCCTCCTCAGCTACCATGGCCTCCTTTTTATTTCCAAACTATCTCCACTATTGAAGCTAAGCTCTGTCAATCAAAGGCCCTGAACAGAACCAGCCCCTTGAATGACCCAACTGACGTCAAACTCCTCCGCCTGGCCCTGGACGCCCTGCTTGCCCCACTCACTGGTATCCTGAACTGCTCTCTCTCTGCCTAGGTCAGTTCCCAATGGCCTGAAAGAATGTGGTTGTCACACCCATCCACAAATAAGGTGACTCCATAATGCCTGGAAACTACCGACCAATCTCCATCCTTTCCCCACTGTCAAAAGCACTGGAAAGAATCGTGGCTGATCAGCTGACAGAATATCTGGAAACCCACAACCTTCTTTGCAAAGAGCAGCATGGGTTTCATGCTGGGCATAGCACTACCATGGCTCTTCTTGAATTTTCAAACCACTTACAATCTGCTCTCAACAATGGCCATGTTGTAGGGGCTGTGTTCACAGACCTATCCAAGGCCTTTGACACAGTCAGTCACCCGCTCCTGCTAAAATCCTTCCACCACCTTGGGTTCTCCCAAGGACCTCTGAATTGGTTCACCAGCTACCTGGCAGACAGGGCTCAGTCTGTCTGAATAAACAATAAAGTCTCCTGCCTGTGCCCCATCCACTCCAGGTTTCCACAGGGGTCCATCTTAGGGCCCCTGCTATTTAGCCTATTCATAAATTGAGTCTCCACCGCATGTACCCAGAAACTTCTCCTATACACAGATGATGCTGTCATCTGTGCCTCCCACACCAGCCCCACTGAACTTCAGGCCACCATGCAGAATGCTTTCACCCAAGTGGAACACTGTTTCACTGAACATAGGCTAATCTTGAATATAAAAAAAGAAGCCCCTCCTATTTGCCCATCACCAAAGTAAGCTTAGAAATACCCAGCTGCAGATCCAATCAAAGTCACTATACTTCCTGAAGCAGGTCACATCCTAAAATATCTAGGAGTTACCTTTGACACTGCCCTCACATTCCATGGACACATCACATACTGTACTCTCTCTTCTGCTACCAATACACGTATTGGCCTCCTGTATCGCCACAAGGATTGTCTTCCACCAGAAACCCTCAGACTAGCCCTCACCTCCTCAGTCATGTCCCTTATTGACTATGGGCTGCTTGTCTATGCTGCTGCTGATGCCACAGCCATTGATAAAATAAAAGTGGTCATTAACAAAGCCTGCAGTATCCTAACTGCTGCAGACTGCGCAACTCACACATGCATGCTCTACTCCCTTGCCCAGATGCTTAACTTTGATGAAAGGGCCCAATACCAGGCCTGCTTCATAGCCATAAAATCACTTCTAGGCCTGACCCCACCAGGACTAACTGCCTCCCTAACCCCAGTCACCCCAGCTGTCCTGGCTATTCCCAGAGTCAGGACCACATTGGCGCAGAGGTCGTTTATTGTCAAGGACCCTGCCTGGTATAACTCCCTTCCCCCTGAGGTCACTGGACATGCTACACTTGGACCCGGCAAAGCAGCCCTAAAAACTCACCTCCTTGCCACCCACACTTGCACCTGCCAAATATAGGCTCACATCTCTTGTCCATGGTGGCCTCCATAGGACCCAACCCATTCCTTTACTTGGCTTTAAACTTCAGCCAAGCTCACCCTCATTGAAAAGGTCTCCTCAGCTGGCTCTATAACCCTCTGCACCCTTGACCACCTATTTTTCCCACTTCCTTCTGCTCTGTAAGCCCTATTCTGCTCCACTGCACTTGCAATTTTGCCTAGTATGTCTCTCACCTATGGTAGTTTCCTATATTTTTGTACCTGCACTGTTCTTAGCTACAACTCTTTATAGTATCTGAAATGTCATTATCTATCACCTTGTATAGCTATTTGCACTGTTATTAGCTACCACCTTGTATAGGCCTTCACACTTCTGCACCTGTAGTGTTGTTAGCTACCAAACTGTATAGGCCTGCTATATTCGGACTCAGAACACGATTTCATGTATATAATATATCCCTGTGTTAGCTCTGCAGCAGTCCTATGTATGGTATGTACTATGTTGAGTTTTTTCCTTTTGTCTGTGTTTGTCTAATTGTTGCATTGATGAGGAGCCTTTGGAAATGAGTCCCTGACTCAAAGGTCTATAATCCAATTAACACAATAAATAAATACAATAAATAAATTATTCATTTAAAAGTAACCAGACCTCCAGGTCTAAATGTAAGTTTTGAAATCAAACCAAATTTACAGGATAGAAAATGAATCAGAGAGATTCTCTGTGAATCCAGATTTATTGTTTAGTTGTCCCCTCCTCTAAAATAAGTATTAGTATTTTGATCTCTGCTTTTATGTCTTCTATTATTGATTATTGTCCTTCCCCCCCCCCATTTTCTCTGCTTCTGGATGTTTATGTATACATATATTTTTTAACATGGTTAGTATGTAAGAATCTGTAGAATAACTTGTTTAGATAATGTATTTTGTGTGTTATAAATTTGCCTCATGGACTTTATGTGGTGATTCATGCTGTTTTATCTATGTGGAATGTGCATATGTTTTAACAAACAAAATTGAAGCAACAATTAATTATGTCATTATGCCAGACGTATTTGCACTTGTTATGTTTGCTTGCGCACATACGCAAGAAACATTTCGGCACAGCTTAGGAGAAAAGCAGGGGTTTTGGAGGTGTGGCACTGTGGGTGCCAATGCCCCAGTGCCTTTTGAGGCTTGGCCTTCTTTCCTCAATCTGGCGGCATACTGCTGCTGACACTAGTTCAGTCAGCATGCCACCACCTTGAAAGGAATCTGCCGCTGCAATGAGGGAGCGACCCGTCATTGAAGGGTGGTACCTTGCCATCCGCATGCCAACCCAGTTCAGTTGCCGATGGGGGAGCCCAGTCCTCATCGGCATACTGTAACCCCCTCATGAATTTGTTGTGTGCCGAGGGGGTGCCCAATCCCCTTCAGCATCATGCACCCCCCAAACAGTCTTTCTTTGCTGATGGGGGGGTCCAATCTCCATCAGCTTCAGTTCCCCCCCTTCCCAGTTCAATTTGTTGATGGGGAGCCCACTCCCTGTTGGCATAATGTCCCCCCCAATTTGCTGTGTGCAGAGAAGGGTGCCCAATCCCCTAGCTCTTCCCTCCCTTGGTATGTGCCGATGGGGGTACCAAATCCCCCATCGGCTACAGGCCCCCTCCAAAAAAAACACTCAGATGGCATGCTGAGAGCCCACCCCAGCATGCCAAATGTCCATGTAAAAAGAAAACTGTCCTGCAATGTTTTTCTTTTTTTTTTACATGTAAAACAGAAAACAGTCCCTCGTTGAGTTCTGTGACCCCCCACAACCCGTGCCCACCCTCTGTGCACCCTGCCTCCCCACACCCCCCCCCACACCATATTTACCTCTGGAATCTGATGCAATGATCTTCGGTGGACCGGGAACACGTCTGCACTCTTCAAAGCTGACCACAAACTGAAGAAATGCCGGTAAGCTGTATAATGGCATAAATAGAGTTTTTTGTTAACTTTGGTATATATCTCAGCCATTTTTGGGAATTTGGGCACCAAATGTTCAACATGCAGTTATTGGGACCCCTCCTCATGAATTCAGCTACAGTCATGGAGTTATTTGGTCCTGAAAGGTGATTTTGTGGTCACTGCGTGGAATCACCTTTCTGGACCGATTAACAAAAAGGCAGTGCCAGTGTTCATGAGGTGGGCTCTCAAAAAAAGCCCATGTTGCAAATTTGTTGGAAAAATAAAAAAATGTCTGTTTTACGAGCGTGCATGGCACAGTTTCAAAGCATGCTCATATCTTCATGAATTTGTATTATTTTCACTCCAGATTTTTAACATTGACATTTTTCCACACCTCCTTATGAACAGTACAGCTGTCATTTTTCACATCCTGACCGAAATGTGTTTTCGCAGTTCCAGTGCAGAATAGCGCAGTCACTGTGGGAAATCAGTGTTTGGAACACATTAAAAAAATCACAGTGGCAATTTTCATGAGCAGAGGTCCTAAAATGCCTGTGTTGAAAATTTGGTGATGAAAGTCCATAAAATGACTGTGTTACAAGCATGCATTGAGCAGTTTCCACACATGCTCATAACTTTGTGGATTTGTAATATTTTCACTCCAGATTTTCAGCATTGGCATTTTTCCACACCTCCTTATGAACAGTACAGCTGTCATTTTTCACATCCTGGCCGAAATGTGTGTTTGCATTTCCGGTGCAGAATAGCACAGTTGCCATGGGAAATCAGTGTTTGGGACACATTAAGAAAATCATAGTGACACACTGTTCATGAGCAGAGGACCTAAAATGCCTATGTTGAAAATTTGGTGACAAAAGTGCACAAAATTACTGTGTTACAAGCGTGTGTTGCACAGTTTCCATGTATGCTCGAAAGTGCGCAAATTTGTAATATTTTCACTCCAGATTTTCAACACTGGCATTTTGCCACATCTCCTTATGAACAGTATAGCTGTCATTTTTCATACCCTGCCTGAAATATGCATTTGCACATCTGGTGCACAGTGGTGCAGTTGCTGTGGGAAATTAATGTTTCGGACAGATTAAGAAAATCATAGTGACAGTGTTCATGAGCAGAGGTCACAAAATGCCAACTTTGAAAATTTGGTGAAATAATTCCACTGAATGACTGCGGTACAAGCATGTGTTGCACAGTTTCCATGTACACTTGGAACTTCAAGCATTTTTAATATTTTCACTGCAGATTTTCAACATTGCCATCTCTTGCCAGCCCAGTGGCGTGGAGGGCTGAGGCATCATACCTTACTTCCTGCCACGCTGGCGACTCATGTTCATGGCATAAGCAGGCCGCTGGGGGTCGGCTGGGGAGGGAGAGGATCGAGCATCCTGAGGACAGCTTTCCTGTCCTGGGGGAGGGGGTGGGATGGAGTCCATTGCATGCCTGACACCAGCAGCTCACACATAGGGGGCAGTTATGGGGCAGACACCAGACATGTCGATTATGGGAGCACGCACGGCTCGGCCATTGGCATCATTGCACGTCGCTGTGATGCACTCAGAGAAGGGGAGAAAATCAGAATAATGGCTCCTTGGCATGATGAATGCCAGTCACCACAGGTCCCTCTCCTGCAGTTGGCAGTAACCCCCGCACCAGATCCATTACAGTGGGTTGAGTTATCCCCACTGCCCTGCCACGGGGGGCAAGTCATGGAGGAAAGCGGAGAGGTAAGCTGCAAGTGGGAGATGGGGCTGGGCAACCTGGCAGGAGGAAGCACTGCAGGGGAGGTAGGAGAAAAAGATTAACTGCAAAATAAAAAACATTTCCATCTCTTCACACCTCCCTATGGATGGTACAGCTGTCATTCTTCACATCCTACCTGATCTGTGTTTTCGCACATTTGGGGCAGAATGGCACGGTTGCTGTGGGAACTCGAAGTTCAAGACACGTTAACAAAATCACACTGCCACTGTTCATGAGAAGAGGTCCCAAATGCTTTCTTGGGAGTCACATAAAGGCCATGTTGAAAATTTGTAGTTCGTATACCAACACAAGTCTGGGCGTTAGGGTTCCTAACCATAACATACCACCCTGTACAGACTGACAGGCATCAGAGGTATAACTTTGGATCACCGGCTGTAATGCTTATGCCATCCCACCCCCCCATCCTGAAGCCAGTGACAGGCATCGAGGTGTGCCTTGCACTCTTCAGCCTCAGACTTCACCCCATTCTCTTGTACTGTGCCCATTTCAGTGTATGTCCTTGTGAAATGGGCTGACTGTGAAGCCGAACATCCCAAGGCACACCGCAACACTTGTCGGTGACTATAGTATAGGGTGAGGTGAAATGCCATGAGCATTGTAGGCAACGACCCACAGGCACACCCCAATGCCTGTCCATCTCTTCAGGGTGGAGGTGGGATTGGCCTGAGTTCAATACTTCACTGCCACCCCTATTCTACATCTGTCTAACTCCTGCACGTCCAGTACTAATATCAGCAAGCAAACATTCGGCATTGACAAATGCTTGTATATAATGCACCAGCACTTTGTATGCCTCAGCTTTTGAGAAATGGTCCAGGGAGGACCTGAAATGTGTCAGGTGAGCATTTTGTTATTTTATGTAATAAATTTCCTCCTTTTGTACCTTATGGGCTGTGTCATTATGACATGTGGTGGTGAGTGCTCGACTGTTCAACTTTGAAATTTTTATCAATGATGTGCATGAGCAGTGAACACATTAAAAGGACACTGTCAGCTTTCAGCAGCTATACTGAACTTGTGTGACAAGTGTGCCTGTAATAATTTCTATGGCAAAGAATAAACTATTAATGTGCTCCAATATAAGTAACAGTAAGATCTGTTATCTAAATTTTAAAAATATATATACCTTAGCTTGGACCATGCACATTACCTTATTGTTTGGCCGATCCTCCACCGCTGGATGCCTCTTGTTAATGTGAACATGCAATAAGTGTGTGTGAATTTCCTGAACAAGTGTAAGTGATAGCTGGAGTTAAAAGTGCATGCTTTTCTCAGCATGGGGATCTTTGTAAGAATAATGAAGAGTACGGCAAGTCTTACTTTTACCATGCAGAAACAGGATTGTGATCCTCAGCATGCATGTCATGTCCACAGCAATGTCATGGGCATGCTTAGGATCACTGTCTTGTTTTTCTAAGTGGTAAAATTAAGACTTGCAATGCTCTTTTTTTTATTCCTGCAAAGATTTTGTCTGCCACAAAACAATATCTAACAGCATTTGGTTATTGGAGCTGGTGCCAGTTTCAACTCCTGTCCATGAATATCCACATGTGATCATGTGGTCACACAGGTGACAGTAGAGGAACAGACAGTCAGGACCACTGTCACAGTGAACACATACACACACACATTGGAATAGGTAACATATGCAATGAGAAAACACTGCACAAATATACTTGTACTGCAACACAAGATGAAACCATATCCAAACACAGCCCCTAATAAACTAATATGAATCACCATCAAATTATGATAACAATGGGTGCACATGGGCACCTCTACAGAGCCCCTCCGCACATACACACAAAAAACAATATGACTTGATATAGTCAGAACTGATGAGTACAAAGACAAAGTCATAGACTCATTACAGGGTCAAATCCTCCCGACAATTGCATTTGATAACAATGACCAAGCACTTGCAGTCAAAATTGCAATTGGCCCCAATGGTAAGTCCTTCACTGTTCTTTCTGCACATGTTCCCCCAAAGGACACTTGCGGAGGCTTTAGTCTTATACTTGACTACATCTCTAGCCTTGCAAATCACTCTGAAGTAGTAGCTCTTGGTGACTTTAATATAAACTGGCTTGTCCCTGAAGCTGACCCTTTTCAAAGATGCACTAGCTGCCCTTAACCTTTCCCAATTGGTTAATTTACCCACCAGGTGCAACAATAGAACAGGAAAAAGCACTCAATTAGATCTCCTTCTTACCAACCATCCTGAAAGGTTTATGGGCACTGAAGTTATATCTGACTCACTCAGTGGCCTCTCCCCAGTTATCAGCTTTTGGTCTAACTAGGCCCCTAAAGGGTGATCCCAGTGGTGTGTATGGCTGAGACAGCAATGCCTTACCTACTGCCATGCCAGTGACCCATGTTCATGTGAGCAGGTCATCAGGGCTCAGCTGGGTAGGGAGAGGGTCAAGCTTCTGGAGGACAGCTCTCCTCTCCCATGGAGGGTGGGGAAAAGAGACCAGTACCTGCCTGACACTTAGCAGAGGCTAGGTGTTGGCTTGTACAATGAGGGACAGAGGAGGAGGAGTAGCTAACCAGCACGCTGCATGCAAATGCATGCGCAGCTCTGTCATTGTTGGCACTGCAAGCTCCCCTCCACAGGGAAAAGAAGAAAATCTG
Organism: Neoceratodus forsteri; assembly: GCA_016271365.2. Classification (NCBI taxonomy): domain Eukaryota; kingdom Metazoa; phylum Chordata; order Ceratodontiformes; family Ceratodontidae; genus Neoceratodus; species Neoceratodus forsteri. The sequence goes on from CM057455.1 coordinate 942,305,858, forward strand.
GTCCCAGTCAAGTGGCATGAATGGCCATTCTCTGCAGATGCTGTCCCCAAGAAGACACCTCCCCGACACTGGATCCAAACTTAGTAGTTGAGTTAGGGGCTCCCCGCCACCCTGCCATGCAGGGTAAGCTATGGGAGAACATGGGAGGGGGGTGAAGTTTGGTGAACGGGGCTGGGAGGATGGCAATCAGGTAGGGCTGACTGGGAGAGAGGACAAAAAGTAGAGCAAAAAAAAAATAAAATAACAAGGCCCCTAAACTCTCCCCTAAGGCAATTTACCAGCGTTTCCTGAAAAAAGAGCAGCAGCAGCATCAGTTCTTATGTTATCTTCAGCAGTGTGACTGGATGCCTTTTTTTTGGCCATTAATGTTGATTATGCACTAGAATACTGTATCACCACTTTCAGCGCAGCCTGTGATATGTTTTCCTCTCTCAGAAAAAGGAAATTCAAAGGTGCCTGTAACCCCTGGATCTCCATGTCTCTACTTAATAAGATGGGTGCTCAAGATGATTTCAGGCATAAAGCCCATGCAAAAATTTGGTTAGGAAGGATTTGTTAAAACCCAAAAATAGAGAATCTGAACAAAAACAACCAGTAACATTTATCACAGAATTTAATTCTATGACCCCTGAGATTGCTAGAATTGCTAAGAATTTTTGGCCAGTTCTTAAGGGAGATTCGACTCTTTTTAATGAACTTGGGGAAAACCCGAGGATTGCATACAGGAAAGGAAAAAAAACTTTGGGGATATTTTGACCCACAGTCTTTATTCGAAGAAATCACTACCAATTCGACCTAATTGGTTGCCACCACCTCCGGTGGTAAATTTTCAATTTGGAAAGTGCAATATTTGTTGTTATTGTGTGCAGGGTAAAACCTTTAAACTTCCAACTTCAAATAAGAATGTTAAAATTAGGGAATTTATTTCCTGTACTACTCCCTATGTGGTGTATACTGTTCAATGCACTTGTCCTATTCTTTATATTGGACATACTAAAAGACCCCTGAAGTAACATATGCAGGAGCATATTAGAACAATTTTGAAAACAGAATCTGATACACCAATTTGGGGGCATTTTGCACTTCAGCATAAAAGTGATCCTGCAGATTTTTCCTTCAGGGGTCTTGAGCATGTTAAGCCACTTAAAAGAGGTGATGACAGGCTAATTATATTGTTACAAAAGGAATTGAGATGGCTCTATACATTTAAGACTTTGGCACGCCAAGGTTTGAAGGAATGTTTGGATATTATACCATTCCTATAGGAATTACTAATGAATGTGTATTTTTGTTTCTCTTACTGGAATTATACCATTCCTATAGACACTGTTATTGAATGTGTAATTGTTGCTTCCCTTTAATAGAATTATAAATTATCACATCTTTAATTTGGCCTACTGCTATTTGAGCAAAATGCATGAATTGATTTTAGTTTATGCTTTTTCAGCCTTAAGAAATACTTTCGGCTTTATATGTAGGCCCAAAATATATTAAATATATTATATACGCTATTTTAACAATTTTGGCTTTTTAAGGGAATTTTTTTTTGTTCTTTTGTTCTGTTGTTTATATTAAATTTATGTGTTTTTTTGTTGTCAGTAGAGGATTTGGTGTTGGAGTGTATGTTGCCTTATTCATTCCTCCATTATATGCATTTTTTGGTAATTTGACCTTTTGCAGCAATGTTTGACCTCCCAGTTTTGTTTTTTTGCCTTCTCTGCCTTTTTTGTTAAACAAATCTTTCTATATTATCACATTTATTATGTAATGGTGTTTAGCTTGGTGGTCTTTATTTACTGCTTGGGAAATTTATATTGTTGTTTCATGTATTCATTTCATATTTTTTTTTTGTGTAATCTATTTTTCCGCCTCCGTGCTCGCTGGTCCTCCACTCCTTCGGGCTATACCAAGTTCCCCTGACCCCCTTCTGTCCTTTACCTGGCCCTCCTCTGATCCCCATATCGCAGCCAAATTCCGGGATATCCCAGTGAAACCCTTCACTGGGTGGGTCCCTCTCCTCCGAGGGGGAAGACACCGGGGGGGGGATAACCCCAGCACACACACACACACACACACACACACACTTCTAGGGCCCGGGGATGCTGCTGGGGAACAGGAGGCACCAGGAAGGCACTGGATGCCCTCAGGAACAGAGAGCCATCATCCGGAGGTCAGCAAGTGATTTTCCTGGCTTTCTTAAGGTGTGTGACGTCCGGACATCAAGGCAAGAACCGACATCTGTCATGCACCACCCTTAATGACCCCGACATGCTGCTCTACCACCGGCCTCCACCAGTGGTCACTTCCACACTGGGTCATGATCCCTCCCCTCCCTATAGACAGCGAGCAGTCATGGGACGCTCAAGCTGCCTCCCCCTCGGCCAGCCCTCCAGTGACCTGAGCTCATTCCTGAACCCGGGTCGCTGGCGTCGCAAGCGGAAATCCAACCGCTGTGCCGACGGGCCAGCTTCATTTCATATTTTTGATGCACTGTCACTTTAATATTTGTTATCAATAAAAGGAAGATCCCGAGCATCAGGACCCCACCTTCTGATGAAGTGTCCCAGAGAGGACGTGAAGCGCTGGGGTAGAGTGCTCTGTGGTTTCATTTACTCCCGTATGCCTATCTTGTTTGTGTGTTTATTTCTGGCTCCTGAGTGCTTTGCCATTGTTTGTGCCTTTATTTGTATTTCCTTTTGGACTTAGCACCTGCTCGTTTCATGTATGCACAGAGCACCTGTGTGTTTTGGATTTTAGTCATTTATGGAGTATTAAGGTTGCCCTCACTAAGGCCTGAAAATTAGTTTCTGGGGCTCACAGGTACACCAACACCTGTGGTCTGTATACCCAAACCTGCTGTCTTAATGTTAGTGGCAGGACCATGTACCAGACCTATCTGCTAGGTAAGAAGATCGGTCTGGGTCTAACCCCTTCAACAACTCAAAACCTCCTTACTCCAGTAACCAATCCTTGAGGGACAAAAAGCACAGCTAGACCTACATATCAGGCCCTATTCTATCAGACTACTTGAGCTCAGTGGGCCTTTCTTTACAGAGCTCCCACCTGGCTATCTAGTCTCCCTCTTGATGTACAAACTGCCTCCAAGTTAGGGCAGTTTAAATACAACCTCAGACAGTACCTTCTTTCTTTCAACTGCTGTGACTGCCCAACTTAAGCTATTTCACCCTCACCTATCTCCTTATTTCCTTGCAAAACAGCTGCCACTCTCTCAAACTCTCCCATCTTCCCCCCACACCCCAAAAGGTACCTCTCTTGGCGTGTTTCCTCTCTACTTCACCTCACTCTGTAGCTTCTGAACCCTGATTTCCACCTATTCCCCTCCTCCCTCATTCCCCTTTTTCACTGCTCCTTTTTATTTGTCTTGGCTGACCCATGTTAACCTACTGACTTGAATAAAGTTATTCTTGACCACATATTATCACATACTGATTCATTATTGTATTTTATCTTACCTTTTACCCTGGTATCTATTTTTGGTTCTTATTTGCCAACGTTGACCAATTCTGATATAATGACTGCTCTGACTTTTTTTTTTTCTTTGTTCTATCCAAGTCATGTTTTTGTTACATTGTTGTATTTAGCTAATTGTTATTCAAGTTTATTGCAGGAAAGACTCTGCTGAGCAAGCTCATTCACAAGGAGGTCCTGAGGCACATACACATGCAGTTCACAATTACATAGACAGGAGACATAAAATGTAGAACAACAAAGAAAAAAAAAAAATATATATATAAAATACAAGAGGTATACACAATAGAAGTCCTTATGCAATATATGCATTACATTCCAGCTTTAACCTTGCCCTAAATTATGCAACATATTTCAGCTTAATAAGTAGAGGTCCAGCTGGTACCTAGGAAGTTGACTTGGCGTTGGGGGCCTAGTAGCACCTACATATGTCTTTTAATTTAGAGATAGCTAGTGTTTTGTAGGAGTTAATTGATACAATGCTGGTTAACTTCAGCATGGCTTGTAATTGGTTCCAAATGTTTGAGAGGGCATATGAGACAGCTCTTTGATCAGCTGTGGTATGTATCCTGGGAACACCTAGTAGGATAAGGTCGGATTACCTTAGGGAGTAGGTCTTATGCGAGATGTGTATGAGAGATGTTAAATAGACAGGCAGTTTGTGGAGTAGTAATTTGAGGGTCCAAATGTCAGCATGCAGGAGGCATCTGGTGGCAAGAGAGGTCAACCCTACTGCTGCATAAAGATCACAGTGGTGGGTCCTTTATGCAGAGTTAGTAATGAAGTGAAGAGCATGGTGATAGAGTACGTCAAGTTTAGATAGGCTCAAAGTTGGGGAGGAGATAAAGATAATGTCTCCGTAGTCAAGCAAGGGAAGGAATGTTGCTTGGACAAGTCTTTTGCGGGTCACGAGAGAAATGAGGGTCCTATTTCTAAAGAAGAAACCCAAGCGTGCTTTAATCCTCTTTGATAGATCCTCGATGTGGTCACTGAAGGAAAGCTTGTTGTCTATCCACATACCTAGATATTTAAATTTAGGTACGACTTCCAAGGGTTCACCTAGGGAGGTAACTGTGAAGTTTTTAGGTGGGGTAGGTAGGGCACCAGACAAGGCAAGTCTCAAGAAAATCATTGTCTTGGTTTTTTTGGCATTTAAGAGAAGTTTGGCATTGATAAGGTTGCATTCTAACTGGATTAAGTCAGCTTGGAGTGCTTCCCTGACTTCAGTTAAGGACAAGCCTGATGTGTACAAAACCGTATTGTCCTCAAAGAAATGTATGCTAGAGTTCTTTATGTGGGAGTCAAGGTTGTTGATCTACAGGGAAAAAAGGATTGGTCCTAGGATGGAGCCTTGAGGGACTTCTCTGGCAATTGGAAGGGGGGCAGATAGTAGGCCATCAGCTTTGACTTTTTGTATCCTTCCTGTGAGATAACTGTTAAACCACTGTAAGGTAAGTGGAGTGGCACCTATGTAGGCAAGACAGGTGATTAGGAGGTGATGGTCTACAGTGTTGAAGGCCTTACTGAGGTCTAGAAGGACTACACCAGTAACCTTCTTGGTGTCCATAGCATGGATCCAGTCATTAGAGACTTTAGCCAAGGCTGAGATGGTACTGTGCTTCGACCTGAAGCCAGATTAGGCCGGGTTTAGGAGTGAGTGTGCTTCGAGGTAATTTTTTAGTTGGTTGTATATAAGTTTTTCCAGCACTTTGGAGAGAACGGGCAAGATAGAGATAGGACGGTAGTTCTTTAAGTCACAAGGATCTCCTGATTTGAAGAGAAGAAGAATATGGGCCAATTTCCAGCAGGATGGAACAGTGGCTGTGGTAATAGAGAGTTTGAAGATGTGAAGGATGGGGGCTATGAGCTGCGCATAGCCTAACCGCAAGAAAAATGATTCAAGGCCATCGTCCCCTGCACTTTTCTCAGTGTCAAGGCTAAGAATTATGTCTTCGACTTCTTTATAGCTAAACAGGCACAACTGGAAGGGATGAGGTGGAGTAGCATGTGTAATATCTGGGCTAGTGTTGCTATTCACTCGGCTAGCATATGGGGAGGAGTCGGCTAAAGTATGGGGAGGAGTCGAATGCCAATGATGTGGATGATTTCTTTTGGATGTGGAACCTTTGTAAATGAGTCTCAGACTCAAAGGCATGTCAAATTCTGAGAATGTAATACATAAATAAATAAATAAAATGAAAATATTAAAAAAATATAGATATACAATTTGTGACAGCATAAGTCAGTGAGTTGCTATACAATATAATGAGGGGGCTATCACAGATGATATGAAGGACTGGAATACCTTTGTGTTGCTAAATAAAACAGATAACGACATCTAGATTACAGATAAAGCAAAGATTAGATATTTATAATTAATAATACTAACCAATCCAAGGTAAGTCTCTGATTTGTGTCATCTGAATCTGAACTGTCAGTCTCTATGTCAGAATCAGATGCAGCTTGTGCCCTCTCACATCGATTAACACTAGATACTGTGGGCTCCAGCTGGTAAGGTTGGCTATCAATATCAAAATTGAAATAACATCTTTATATCCCTCTACCTCAAACATGATGTATAGTGAGCACAGGCATAGTAAAGATTAATGAAATCCAATGGTAAAAAAAACACACTCCCTGTAAAACAGCTAGCTTAGCTGACCTACATTTTCAGGAAGAAGGCACATAACTAACACAGACTAACAAACTCCTTTTGAGTGCTGTAGGTGGAGCCCTATTGGGATCATAGCTCTGAAAACAGTCAATTGTGAAACCTTCAATTGGACATTTTGAAGTATCCTTCAGAATGCCCAATGGAGCTTGAAACCCTCCGCCATGATCAGCCGCTATGGAATAACAGTCACACTATTTCAGCTGTTACTTCTGCTTCCCATGTCATGAACAGCATACGCGTGACTCGCTCGCGTGCTCAGTTCTTCTGGCAGCGTAATGTATGGCAAGATGCCATTCATCACAACTGCACTTAGCATCAGGCATGCACAGTTGCTATCACGCTAGCTCCACAGCATTCTGTGCCCCCAAACTCATGTCCACACTGAGAGCCCACCCCAGTATGCCCAAAGTTTTTTGTTCTTCCCACAGACATTGGGGCCCAATCCTCATGTCAGCCACCACCAGCTGTGTGGTATTCTGTGCCCCTCACAAACTCATGTGCCACACTCGGAGCCCACTCCAGTGTGTCTATTTGTTTTTCTTTCCCCCTCTCTTACCACTGCCAATGTTGGGGTGCCCAATCCCCATGTGTATGCCCTCCCGTCATGTGGCACACTGGGATCCCAACCCAGTTTGCCCAAATATTTATTTTTCTGTAAAACAGAAATCAGTCCCTCATCATTGCTCCAGTCATTTTTTAAATTTGTTCTCCCAGTAAACAAGAAAAAGGTCCCTCATCATCGCTGCAGTGCCCCTCCCCTGTCCACACCTTCCCACTGAGCAATCACCTCCCCACACCCCTCTTACCCCATACTTTCCTCTGGAGGTTGGCGCTGTCATCTTCTCTGGACTGGGACATGACTGCACTCTTTAAAGCTGAACTGGCAACTAAAGAATCAAAGGTAAGCCCACTATAATGCCATTCAATGGTGGTTTCAACTTATGCTGATAGCTCAGCCATTTTTCAGAATTTTGTTTCCCAAATTTTCAACATGGGTTCTTGGGACCTCAGCTTGTGAAAACTGTCTCTGTCATTTTGTTACTCAGTCCCAAAAGGTGACTTCGCAGTCACTGCACAGAATCATTCTTCAGAACTGATTCATGAAATGAAAGTGCTACTGTTCATGAAGTGGGGTACCAAAAATCCCATGTTGCAAATTTGGTGAAAAAATTACAAAAAATGACTGCATTATGAGTGTGTGTTGCACAGTTTCTATGTACACTCCTAACTCTGTCAGTTTTTAATATTTTCATTCCACATTTTCAACATTCCTATTTTTGAACACCTCCTTCAAAATAGTACAGTTGCAATTTTCCATAACCTGCCCAAAATGTGTCATCACTACTGCGGCGCAAAGGAGCATATTTGCTCTGCAAAATCACCTTTTGGGACAAGTGAACAAAATGACAATGGATCTGTTCATGAAAAGGGGTCCAGAACAGGCCATGTTGAAAATTTGGTGCAATACCTCCAAAAAATGGCCAAGTTACACCTGGGCATTGAATAATTTCTATGCACATGTCTAACTTTTGTCATTTGATAGCTCTTCACAGCCCTATCAGCTCTGGCTAGAATTTGTTACTTTAGCAATAGCATGGTAAGTTTTTAGATGGAAATTGCATATGAACAGTCCATTTCAAACCTCCACTGTAAAAAAAAAAATTGTAACTTGAACTGTGTTTAGGGGTCCTGTAACTTATCTTCAAGTGAGAGTTGGAACATTATATTTACTACATAAACATTCCATTCCATTCCATGACATTTGACACTATAATTCCGTGGTTGTCTGCTTATCTCCCTTTCTAACCAGATTGAAGTTTAGTACAAAATAATGCTTTTAAACACTGCTTAGATGAATGAAAGCAGAGTAATACCACAAAACATCTAATTTTATCTAATTCAATAGGAATCAGAAGAGTTCTGTTTTTCTATGCAATAGCAAAACAACTTCAGGGCAATGCCCACTGCAGCTGTAAAAAGAGTAAAGAGGTCCAATAGGTTCAGCATATGGGATCACCAAAATGATTAGTAACATTGGAGTCAAGAACTACAGTATGAGAAGAGATTGGACATGCTCAAATTATTCAGCCTAGAAAAAAGACAGTTGAGAGGGACATGCTGCAGGACACAGTATAGCATGGTGGTTAAGAGAACAGAACTGCAAAGCTGTAGAACTGGGATTGAATCCCAGAGCCACAACTTGCATACTGTGTGACCATGAACAAATCAGGATACTTACCTGTGCTCCCAGGATACACCTGGAAAGAAGTCTTGACTTACTGTGTCTTTACTGGCCCAAAAAGTAACATAAATAAATAAAGTAAAATGAATAAATGAAATAGATAGATAGAGATAGATACTGTAGATAGATAGATTGACAGACAGACAGTCAGATAGATAGATTGATAGGCAGACAGACAGAGAGAGAGATAGATAGATAGATAGATAGATAGATAGATAGATAGATAGATAGATAGATAGATAGATAGATAGATTGACAGACAGACAGTCAGATAGATTGACAGACAGACAGACAGACAGAGAGATAGATAGATTGACAGACAGTCAGATAGATAGATTAACAGACAGACAGACAGAAAGACAGACAGACAGATATATAGATAGATAGATAGATACTGTAGATAGATTGACAGACAGACAGACAGAGAGATAGATAGATAGATAGATAGACAGACAGACAGACAGACAGACAGATAGATAGATAGATAGATAGATAGACAGATAGACAGCTAGATAGATAGATAGATAGACAGACAGACAGACAGACAGACAGACAGATAGATAGATAGATAGATAGATAGATAGATAGATAGATAGATAGATAGATAGATAGATAGATAGATAGATAGATAGATAGATAGATAGATATGATCACAGTTTTTCCAAATGATAACAGGGTTCAGAAGGAAGAGTATCCACAGATGTCTGAGCTGGTCAATGGAAGCAGAACTGAGATACTGTTCTCAAATGGGAGGGGTGGGGACAAAATTAGGTTAAACTTAAGAAATTACTTCACATAGAGAGTGTTTAACAAGTATAATAACATACCCAGTGAGATTGCTGGAACTACCACTGTTCAGGCTTTTAAAGCAGGACTAGACAGTTTACTGTGAGATAATGTCACTGAGAGATACACATCTTGAGCAGGATATCATTTCTGGCTTTTAAAGAGTAATTCCCTTTACGTAAGCTTTTAAAAACAATATATTGAGACATAATTTTACTTATAATCACTGTATTATCAGTAGTAGCTTTCCCTTTCTTTATTTTTATAGATATTGCTAAATGAAGTTCATTTATGCTTGCTGTACATTCCTCAATATAACTCATAATCCTCACTTTGTGACATCACAATCTGCTGCCAAGGGTGCAGCTGTGATGTCATAAGCAGACAACTTTGGCTTCAGGTAGGGAAAAGCAGCCAGAACAGAAGAAGGCTAAAGGACACAAATCCTATTTATATGCAAATATCATTAGTAACAAAGAACATTTATTTTAGTTGTTTAACCAGGTGAGACACACTAAGATGAAAGCTTTTTTACAGGTGCAACCTGGGAGCACAGGGAAGTTAAGTGACTTACTCAGGGTCACACAGTATGCAAGTGGAAGCTGTGGGCTTCAAACCCAGGTCTGGTCTGCTGGATGTCACCAGATTTGCAGCTCAGAGCCTTAAACCACTGTGCTATACTGCCTCCCTTATGGCAGAGAAATGCAGAAACTGTATGAAATACAAACTGAGTCATGTCTAAATAATACATTTTCACAAGTTTTTAGTTACTTTTTCAGCTTAGATGTGTACCCGTACTCACATTGACTAGAGTTACTGCCATGCATCAGGAGGGGGGGAAAAATGATCCTTGTTATGCCTCTACTTTCCTCCCATGACTCAGTTACTAGGACCCCTGAAATGGTGTCTGGGTTACATTATCATCCTCTACTCTACATTAAATTTTCATGAATATTTTCCCTGTCACTTGGTCTTCATTAGTTCTTATTTCCTATCAACAAGTGACATCAAGCTTCCACTACTATCCCAAAAATGAACTATCCTCTCAGTAAAATAATATGTTTCCTTACACTTCATCTGAAAGTTACTTCCTCTCTGTTTAAACTTTTGTCCCCTTTCTCTGCTGTAGTCCGATGACAATACATAATGACTCTAACTGATCCCTTTTATATCTCAGTCTCATCATTCTGAATACCTTGATTATACTACCCGTTGCCATCTCTTATTCACTAAAAATAATTAAACAGGGTTTGTCATGCATACATCAATCAATAACTGGCAGAAACCCATTTGCACATGTATTTAGCAGAGGTAATTATTGCATTGTCTGCTGTGTTCTGCAAGCTTTCCAAAAATGTCTGTAAGAAACATTTCAAAAGGCAGACTTATAAACCTACAATTCAAGACAGAACAGCTGGAAATCTTTTTTTTTCAATAGCTCACAACTCAGTCTGGAAAATTGTGTTTGTTCTTTAGCATAAGTGGGGGTCTAGACGTCATTGGCTGATTGAATGTGGCCAGTAACTTGATGAGAACATATAGAACAATAAATGTGAACCTGTGCAGTACAAGACTGTTAGAAACATATGGGTGTTTGGTGACATCAAAAATAAAGTCAACAAAGTTTAAGATGTTTAACTATATCACCAGAACCTTATATGCCCCAATAATGGGATTGGGTGGGGGCCTTATAAACCAGTGCATTTTCTTACTGTCCAAGAGCCCAGCTGTATTGGTGAGAGAAGAGCTGACCCAGAACAGTGCAATACTGAGCAGGCTGTAAGCCTATCTGTATTGTTATTTTTTTAACTGAGCTGACTGTGTTGCTGTTAGGGGATTTAGGGAGGTCAGAGATGGGAAGGCATTGTCATAAGTTGTAGGCTGGGACTTTTGGTTGCTAGGTTGTTGGCTCTTAGTGCAATTATGTTATGTGGCACCACATGACTTAGTAGCACAAATCAAGTGCTTATAATCTGAAGAATAAAAGCCACAGCCAGAGTTTTTTTTCTTCCGCTGTTGAAGAGCTTACCTGGAGTATAGCAGTGATGAGAGGGCTTTGGGCCAAGTTGTATTTTCTGTTTTTGCAAAGCCGAGCTGATTGTGCTGCTGTGCAGGGTTAAAGGAGGTTGGGTGGTGGGAATGTGTTGTGGAAAGTTGCAGTGCAGGACTCTAGGCTGCTGACTCTCAACAACATTAAGCTGAGGAGCCGACATGACTTGCTAGCACTGACTGAGCCATATTAGTTCAGTATTTAATTCACAAAGGAGAAAGTTAATCCATAGTGGTAGGGACCCTGGAGCATAAGGACCATGAAGCAGGAAGACTCTATCTGCAAAGCAGCTACTGATTAGTACACAGATCTTCAGAAAACTCTTCCCATATTTTGATTGAAGGTAGCACCTATCTGGATTCAACCACAGGGTAATCCTCACTGGTCATTATTATTACAACTGTAATTGTGTTAGAAGGTTCTTATCTAGAAACAAATGCATTTCTGCTAAAAAAAAGTGTGAATATTAGCAAAATCCAAGCCCGGAGAAGAGAGATTATTTTTTAGTAAACACAGAGTATGTCTGTCTCCCTGCACACTTTGGGGGTTTCATTGAAGATATCATCAACATCCTAGCTTTGATACCTCTAACAAATGGTATTGAGGAAGGGTATAAGTGTGAAAAGTCTCTTTACAAACTGCATTAGATATGTTTGCTCAGATGGAAACTCCAGTAGTATAGCTTGGTTTCCTTCACCCTATATCTGAGAGGGTATATGCCAGTTGGGAAGTACAAGAACTCACAAGGTTCTCTAAGTATATAGAGGCTGGCAGAAATATGAACTGTGTTGGGCTACAAGCCTACAACAAAAATGTCAGCTGTCCAGAGAAGAATTTTTCTGCTACCTCCAAGTGAGGCGCTTCTTGGAGGGAGTAGATAATTGGGGTAAGATCCTTCGTCTACACAAAGCACTAGAATATTTTTCTGATTAAACAGTAACATTCCAAAGTAAATTCAGATAGCTCTCAGAAATGTACTCAGTGTTGGGCAGGGGCAAGGTAAGTCTGTGGATTACCTGAGGGATAAATTGAGCCAGGAGGGGGATACCCATTCAGAGACATAATGAACTAAATGGCCACAAGACACTGAAAGCTGACCTCTGCTCCCATGTGGACTGAATTTTGGTTGAAGGTGTTGGTGTAGTTCCTTTCTATTCCTCTGATTATGAAATATTGTAGGGCATCATACACTGATGAATGATAGTTCCATTACACAGGGGTGAGGCACATATGTATATTTTGGGGATGCCCAAGGTTAACACAGTTTTGGATGGGAATACATGGAGGGGTGCAAGCTGAATGTATCCTGTGAAAATGATGAGCGCAAAATTAAGAATGCAAAATTAGAGACGTCAAAACAGGGCGGCACAAAGAGTAACCAGGAAAAACAGGGCTCTTCAAAACAGCAACATATGGCTTTCTCACCCTCCCCACATTTCACCCCCCCCAGAGTTGATTATATATAGTAAGGAGAGGTGCGGGGGTAAAGCTCCCCACAGAAGCTTACTGCGGCAGTGTTGTCACCATTTGGCAATGGCTGTTATTTCCCGGCTGCTGTTTGTGACTCCACTGTTTTGATGTCACCTTTTTGTAGTCACCTTTTTGAACTCACCCTTTACACATGGAACTCAAGTTGAATGAGGGAACGATCACCCCTCCATATTTTCAGACATGGTACTTGGCCTCCCATACGCTAGCTCCCTCTCAAAGTGGGTGAGATATTTACTGTATAGTTTGCTAATGTCAGCATATAAATATATACCACTCCTCTGGCTAACAGGTTTCTATCTGCAGCAACAAACCTGAGAAGATAAAGTGAATCAAATAAGGGAAAATGGAAAATATTATGGCTGATCTTAATTTAAAAACGGAAAGATTGCAGGATCGCTGATGATCAAGGGATAAGTATTTATCTGATCTTCTCTGCCAAGAACATTATCGGAATCAGTGATTGGTGGCACCAGAGAAGGGCCCCAGAAAACTATTTTGCATCTCAGCCCTCTGGTTTTAGTTCTCCATTTGTGGACACTGTTTTTCCCCAACATTGTTTTTTTTTTTATTTCCTTTTCAGACATATGTGCTGATGTATTGCTGTTTAGCTATAATGTGCATTTGGTTTTTAATAAAAATTGAGTATAAGATAACAAAGTGCATTAACCTTAAGAATTATACACAGGGCAGAGAATTAGCATGCACAAAGGGAGGATGCAGTGTCTGAGGAAGGAGATTTAGTTAGTTGAAGGATTTGTGGTGCCACACTCCTTCAGGGTACACTGTGGAGGCTGTACAGTCTGTTGGAGGTTAATAGCCCTCCACTCTGATATGCCTGCAGTTATGTCAATAATTAATCAACTGCAGACCAGGCTGGAGTGTGGCCAGGAGTGTCCACCACTGCCCTCTTTCTCAGCATCTCCCAAGGGGGTGTGTGTTGGAAGGTAATGGGGGAGCAGAGAGTAGCAGCAACTGGGGAAGGAAGGGACTACAGAATCAAAACAAGCAGTCATTGCATTCCACTGATCAAACTGATGCATGCTACTCCACCTGCCAAGGGAGAGAACCCTGGTGCTGTCAGAGCCCCAGTTGTAGCCAAGTCTGCTGAAGGGCTGCAGTTAGAAAATTAAATCTAAGAATAGTGTTCTCATTGTGGGGATTCAGTTGTTACAATAGGGGTACTGAGACTGTGATCTGGGCCTCAGATCAGGCAGGAAGGGGTCAGGGAGGGTGGTGCATTGTCTCATTGGGCAACAGCAGGCAGGGCACTCCCTGTTGAAGATGGGTTGGTTAGGAAAATGTGTGGGAAAGCTAGATTTGATTTTCTAGTGCTGAATGATCTTGAATGGAAGCCATTAAGGGCAGTGAAGGATAGCTCAAGGACATTGGGCTGCAAGCTTAAGATGTTGGCTGGTACTGTGACCTTCTCAGAGGTTTTCACAGTACACAGGCCAGAGGAGAGGAGGAAGCTTACAATCTTTTAATTCCGCAATTGGCTTTATGATTGATGTGCTGAGCAGGGGGTTGCTTTCTGGGAATCTAGGGATATTTTTGTTGAGATAAATGCCTATTTAGACAGAACACCCCTACATCTACTAGGGTAGGAACAAGGACATGGGGACAGTTGCTTGAGAAATTAATTTTGAAAAATTAAAAATAGTAAGGGGAGGGTGAGGTTAAGGATATCCACAAGGTAGACTCAGCTGAGGGAGAACTAACTGGCATTTCTCCAACCTGTAAGTGCAATCAGGGGGGCAGGGGAAAACAAATAGATAGAGCATAGAAGGGGCATGTGTCCGAGAGGGGGAGTACAGCAGATGAAGGCAGAGGAGTAAGGAGAGCAATACATAACAAGGAATAAGTAAGACTGGTCTGTTCAACAGAAGGTGCAAGAATAGTTTATTATGGTTTACTAAGATTAATAGGAATAGGAATAGACCAAGTGGTCCTTCAAGCCTATTCCCCCTCTACTTATTGGTATATTCATGATGTGGTTCCATAAGCATATTAATGGTCAACAGTCTTTTAAACTCATTCAGCTCCTTGGCTTCACCACTTCATCAGGAAATGCATTCTATGGCCGACCACTCTAATAGTAAACTATGTTCCCCTATAATTTGTCACAAACCTTCTCCCTAGCAGTCTTTTCCCATGAACTCATGTATTGTACCCATTATCCCTGAAAACTTGACCAAGTTCTACACTTACTGTAGGTACTTGTCCTCAAAAATATTATAAAATAACAACAGATCACCTCTCATTCTTTGTTCCAAACTGCACAGTCCTAGAAATGTTAATCTAGTTTTATAGTCCTGACCCCTGAAACCATTTATATATCTGGTAAACCTCCTTTGTGCATTTTTTGTAGTTGCTACTTGCCCCTTGCTTGTCGGGAACCAAAAGGCTAAGAGACAGGATTCCTAGATTGTGGTCTTCTCAAATGGCCGAAGCCTTGGAAATAAAATAAGTGATCAACAGGCTAGGGCAGCAGAGAGCTATCCAGATATAATGGCCTAGTTGAAAGTGGGTAGCACACAACAATGATTGGGACCTCATGGTTCCTAGCAATGTACTGTTTAGAAGGGTCCTAGAAAAGGGGGAGGGGTTTGTGCTGCATATCAAGTAAAGCATCAGGGTGTTGAATGATAAGGAGATGGGGTGAGAGCAAACCGGAATCACTACCAGCTCAACTGACAATGAAGGGTAGAGTATCATCCTTATACGGGTGATCTACAGACCCCTAGTCAGTTGGAGAATATGAATAGAGCACTTGTTTTGGAGATTATGAGGGCAGTGGCCTTGGAGGAAGGCTTCCTGCAAGAGGATTTATGCACACCTAATGTAGATACTTGGCAGTATAGTCTAGAGGTTAGAGCGACATGCTGTAAATGAGCTTTGTACAATCAAGAAGACTTGGGTTTAATTCTCACAACCTCTACTTGAATATTGTGTGACTCTGATCAAGTCACTAACCCTCCACAATGCTCTTGTGTCATTCCTGTAAACAGTATTTGTTCCCAATGGCCTTTCCCAGTTTCAAAATGAAATAAAAAAGAAGAATGAAGCATTCCTCGGACAAGGAGCATGAAAAAAAAAACAGGCATTGGTGGATACCTTACAGAACTGTTTATTAACTCAGCATATGGAGAAGTAGACTAGTGGCATGGCCACATTTGACCTCATTCTTTCAATCTTGGACTGCATTGGGGTGCAGAGTAACAGTGAAGGATCCTCTTGGGAAACTGACCACAGCATAGTGTGGCTCAACATAGCCCGGAATGCTCAAAGTCAGACATCTTGATGATGCTGGTCTGGGAGTTTAAGAGGGTAAACTGTAGGAAGGTGGAGAAGGAAATAAAGAAGAGGCTCAAGGGTTTTACCAACTGCCTCTTAGTAACATGTTTTTATTGTAAGTCTTTTTAACCATTAGGCTGCCACCAGAATTGGAATGCATAGTAATTCTGAGTTGATATATCAGTCCATGGCATAATCAGCAATGTTAGTGACACTAAGCACTCTGTCTGTTCTTAGGTTTTACATGTAATATTTATAATTGATTAATTAATTACTGTAAAAATAAGGCTGGGCATAAATACATTAAGGGTACCTTGAAGCACAGCTCTCTGATGATACTGTTCGGCAATACATAGGGGTGTTTGCATTTGCATTTCACTTGCTCCTATGCACATGCACGTCATGCAATAAAATAAGTTTAGGAATCCATCTACAGTATGCTGTGTGCACTGTTTTCTTGTTTTCACCTTTGTATGCTATACTAGTTGGTAGCACCTTAAGCTAATATGATGTGTGCTCCTCCTTGCTGCTGAACTGTACCTGACTCTACAGAGTTTGTTTGGGAGTAGCACCTGACTCCATCTTTGATGTGTATTTGTTCCTATATCTCCATGAAAAACCTAGCAGTGGCATCAGAATGAGTATTTACTTTCAGAAGTGGTCACCCAGCTAGCTGATAGCAAACAGAGACTATGGAAGAAGGATACACTTCAGCTGGTTGTGCACATGGAATGGTATTCAATCTGTTCTGCTTTCAGAATGCAGCAGAGAGCTTTCACAGGCAAACATTCATAGTGGGACTATCCAGTGATACAGTTGCAACTGGGAACACAGCAAGTGAGTTAAGGGACTTATTTTTTAAACTAGAGACATTAAGCATTCTAGAAGAGGCCAACAAGTGGTTTGATTGGGTCAAGCTAAAATGATGTAACAATAAACATCAAGTGCCCCAGGGTTTAGGGTCCAAAAGCACCCTCTTCAGGTTCCATAGATGAAGATTTAAAAGTAAGATGGGAATGGGCACTCAAAGTAAAGGGTGGCACTTTGGTGACTTCACTATTTCATAAACCAACCAATATGAACACTATCCTGCATAGTACCAGCTTTCATGAACCAAGACTCATTAAACATATTCCATATTCACAATTTACTAACATACTAAAATGCCAGCAGAATAGGCCTAAAGGTCTTTCGTGTCTGCTCGTTTGGTCAGCCCCCACCCTGGGTGCTGACCTTGCTGTCCCCCTCACCTTCTCTAGCTTCTCCCTTCCCAGTTCCGGATATTCTTACAATTTGTAGGGATTAGAAGGAAATGAACTGCAATGAAGATGGGAATTTTACAGAAGAAAAACAAGATGATGAATAGGTTCAGAAGTAGGGGATCTAGCACTCAGAAAATAAAAAAAAGCAAATGAAATAATGAATACAAAAAGGCAACAAGTTCTGGAAGGTGGGGGCCAGCTAAACCAGACCAATAATCTGTTATACACTGCAAAATATAATCAAAAACTTCAGCAACTACTTAATATTATCAATAAACACTGGTGCATCTTACAGCAGGGTGAATCCAATATAACCATGCTTAAAGAAAAGTCCTTCATAACATCTAAGAGAAATAGCAGTATTTAAGAAAAATTGGTAGATTCACAATGTTTAAGAAATAAAGCTGGAAATAAACAGCTATTTCTGGGTGCACTACAATTAGAGAGGTAACCATGTGGTAGGTATTCAGTGTGTGGATACACCAGTAAGAAGAAAATATTTAAAAAGCCACATGATTAAGCAAACAGACACCTTATTAGAAGTAGAGGGGGCCTTATTTAGGGTTTACTTTGTTTACTTGGTTTATTAGAGAAAAAAGAAGGCAGAGGCCCATCTAGATTTTCTCCCCACACTCAGTGGGAACATTTCACATTACATATTTCTTGGTTAACCAAATATCAACACCATTTTTGAATGATTCAATATTAGCTGAATCAACCAGTTCCTGTGGGAGTCTATTCCACAGTTTTGGTGCCCTTAGTGAGAAGAAATTTAGTCTTAAATTAGTTTTTGCCTTGGGTACCATAAGTTGTTTACTGTGACATCTTGGAACAATAGGTCTTGTAACATAAGATAGTCCTCATTTGTTCATCAGATCAGGGTTTTTTTGAAGCTTATATATTAAAAGTAAATCCCCCCCCAGCCCTTCTTTTCTGAAGAGAATGTAGACCAGTACAAGATAATCTGGATTTATAAGGCAATTTGGCTAATCTAGGAAGCATCCTTGTTGCATGTCTTTGTACTCTTTCCAAGCGATCAATATCTGCCTTTAAATAGGGATTCCAAAAAGGAGACCCATAATCAATAAAGGGTCGGACACATGATCTATAAAGGGCCATCATACACTGTTCAGATTTATTGACAAAAGATCGCTGAATTTGTCTTAGTAGACCATTGGCAGAATTAGCTACTTTTGTACAATGATTAATTGATGAAAGTTTGGCATTAACTAAAACACCCAAATTCCTTTCCACGCATGATGACTTCAATAATGAGTTACAAATGTCGTGTTCATTTTTGGGATTTTGAAGTCCAAAATGCAGAACCACGCACTTATCCACTTTAAACTCCATCAGGTTATCAATTGCCGATTTTTCAATCAGCTTTAGATCAGAGTTCAAAGAATTAAAATCTGATAGATTATTCACCAGACCGCCAAGCTTCGAGTCATCAACAAATTTAGACAACCAGCTATTGTTTGATACCTGCATATCACTTATATAAATAAGAAACAAAACAGGGCCCAACACCGAGCCCTGGGGGACACCACTAGTAACTGCCCCCAATTGAGATTGTTGATTATTTAGTACTACTCTCTGGGTTCTATTTGTCAGCCAGGCGGAAACCAGTTAATTAATTGATCAGAAAAAAACAAAATGATACATGTTGTTAATAAGAATGTTATGAGGGACTTTGTTGAAGGCCTTGCTATAATCCAATAGGATAACATCCATTTGGCTTTTGTTATCCAGACCCTAACTAATATTATTATAAAATGATATCAAATTGGTTGTACAGGGTTGTACAGGTTACTTCTGTCACTTTCTCAGAAGTACTACCTGTGAGAGACAAGGGAGAGCATAGGAGTGCATGCACCAGGACCTTTAACTCATGGTTGAAGAACTGGTGCTGTGAGGAAGGGTTTGGATTCATTGGTGACTGGGGACCCACCTGGAGGGATGGAGGTTTGTTCAAGCCTGACGGCCCCATCCATCCTGGAGGAATCCAAGCACTCAACGATAAGTTTAAATGCTACATTGACAAGCATTTAAACTAGCAAAGGGGGTGGCAGCCAGCAAGGAGGTACCTACTTGCTCACCCCACAGCTAGCAGTGGAACCAGTGAACCAGAGGTGGCTATCTCTGCAAAGCAGTGTGCAAAAGATGGAGATTAGTGCCCATGAGGTGGATAAGCAGAAAAGGGGCAAAATTCAGCAGAAGGGCAGACAGCAAGGAGAACCAGAGATAAATGACAAACAAAGAAGGGGCTGGAGTAGAACAGTGAAGCAGTCTAGGAAGGTCAAATCATGGAAAGCCATGTGTGCAAATGCCAGGAGCCTTAGCAACAAGATGGAAGATCTGGAGGCCGTCATGGTACAGTCAGACCTGGACATTGTGGCCATCACTGAAACCTGGTGTAATGATAACCATGACTGGGAGATGGCCATACCTGGCTCCAGCATATTCAGAAGAGACAGAGCAGGCAGGAAGGGAGGAGGAGTGGCACTGTATGAGAAAAATGACATAAGGGCCACAGAGATCCAGGAGGAACAAAATGGGGGAGAGATACTGTGGGTTAAGCTGGAAAGGAAAATGGGGACAGCCATTTGCACAGGTGTGGTCTATAGACCACCAGCCCAGGAGGAAGAAACAGATAGGGAGCCGATGCTAGCCATCCAAAGGATGGCAGACAAGGGTGAGTTAGTACTGGTTGGAGACTTCAATATTCCAGACGTGGACTGGAGCATCCCAGCAGCAGCATCAGCTAGGAGCAGATTTATCCTGGACTCCCTTCAGGGTGCCTTCCTCAAGCAACTGGTTATGGAACCAACTCGGCAGAAGGCAATACTGGACCTTGTGCTCACAAACAGGGACAGTGTGATGGGGTAACAGTGGGGGATCACCTGGGAAACAGTGACCACCAGTCATTGTGGTTTGAAATCACAAAAGAGCAGAACCAAACTACACAAAACACATATCCTGGATTTTAGGGGGCAGACTTTGGGAAAATGGGGAGATACTTGAAAGAGGCATTAAGGGAATGGGACAGGAATCAGGGGTTGAGGAACAGTGGGCAGTATTTAAAATGGGATTACAAGAACAACAGAATTATGCATTAAGCAGGTTAGCAAGAGGAAAAGGAAGAGGAGACCATTATGGTTTTCCAAAGAGGTATCAAAGAAAGTGAAAGTCAAAAGATTGCATTCAGGCAATACAAAAGACACAGGCAGAAGGGGATAGGGAGAAGTACCAGGAGAAGCAAAGGGAGGCAGGGAGGTCAGTAAGGGAAGCCAAAGCTCAGACAGAAGAACACATTGCAAAATCAGTGGGTAGAGGGGACAAAACCTTTTACAGGTACATAAGTGAAAAAAGAAAGACAAAGGGAGGGATAGTGAGACTGAAGGGGGAGGATGGGAGCCGCGTGGAGGTTGACAACAGTAAAGCTGACATATTGAACAGGTATTTCTGCTCAGTCTTTACTGAGGAAGAGGAGGGTAATGGGTCTGAAGGGAGTACAAGGGGTGAGAATGGTGCAGAAATGGACACAAGTCCCTTTACACGAGAAAGGGTCCTGAAGGAACTGGAAGTAATAAGAGTTGATAAAGCAATGGGGCCAGACGGGGTGCACCCCAGGGTCCTTAAAGAACTAAGAGGTGGTGGCTGAACCTCTGGCTATCCTGTTTAGCCGATCACTGGAAACATGGGAGGTACCCAAAGACTGGAGGACAGCAGATGTAGTCCCCTTATACAAAAGTGGGAACAAAGAGGAAGCAGGGAACTACAGACCAGTCAGCCTAACCTCGGTAGTGGGGAAGATCATGGAAGCACTACTGAAGGAGAGATTAGTAGAACATCTGGTTATCAATGGACTACGGGACCCAAGGCAGCATGGTTTCTCCAGGGAGAGGTCATGTCAGACCAACCTCATTGAATTTTTGGCTGGATGACTAGGGAGGTGGATCAGGGGAGGGCAGTGGACATGGCCTATCTGGAGTTCAGCAAGGCCTTTGACACTGTACCACATAGAAGACTATTACACAAACTGGGGAATATGGATGTGGGCAGGACAGTAGTGTGGTGGGTAGGTAACTGGCTGGGTGGCAGGACACAGAGGGTGGTGGTAAATGGCTGTCACTCCACAGAGGGAAGAGTGACCAGTGGGGTACCACAGGGATCAGTGCTGGGACCGGTTCTATTCAACATCTTCATCAGTGACATTGCAGGATCTAGAAGGCAGAATTTCACTGTTCGCTGATGACACAAAGCTCTATAACAGAGTAGACACACCAGAGGGTGTAGACAGAATGAGAAGTGACCTGTAGAACTTGAAGAATGGTCAGGGTTTGGCAGTTGAAATTCAATGCAAAGAAGTGCAAGATAATGCATATGGGGCACAAAACCCTGGCACAATATATCAGTTGGAGGGTGAGGATATAGCATGCACCAAGCGGAAAAGGATCTTGGGGTTGTCATCTCTGATGACCTCAAGGTAGGGAAACAGTGTGACAAGGCAGCAGGTAAAGCAAATAGGATGCTGGAATGTATAGGCAGGGCATCACCAGCAGGAAAAGGAGGTCATAATTCCGCTATACAATACACTAGTGAGGCCCCACCTGGAGTACAGTGTACAGTTCTGGAGACCATACCTAAGTAAGGACATAGACAGGGTAGAGAAGGTTCAGAGGAGGGCAACAAAGATGGTGCATGGATTGCATCACAAGTCCTATGAAGACAGGTTGAAGGAACTGAACATGTACTCCCTGAAGGAGAGGAGGGAGAGAGGGGTTATGATAGAGACATACAAGTATCTTACAGGGAAGAACAGGGTGCAGGAAAACACTATTTGTAAGCGAAAAAGATGTTCCAGGACTAGAGGGCATGGGATGAAGTTGGAGGGAGGACGATTCAGAGGAAACATGAGAAAGAATTTCTTCACAGAACGGGTGGTGGACAAGTGGAACACCCTGCCAGAGGAAGTGGTGGGGGCTGAAACAATCACGGGATTTAAGAATGCATGGGATAGACATAAAGGAATTCTAGAGGTCAGGGGTAAGGGGCAACAGACTTCTAGGAAAACAAACTGAACTTACAAGCTCAAATGGGCAGACTGGGTGGGCCATAGGCTCTTATCTGCCAACACTGTCTGTGTATCTATGTATCTATTAGTTCTAAATCTGTGTTGAGTATGATCAATAATTTTTAATTCAATCATTTCCTTTTCGAGAAATGATTTGATCAATTTTTCCATTGTTTTGCAAATTATTGAGGTAAGGCTTATTGGACAATAATTCTGAACTATAGATCAGCTACCTTTTTTTGTGGATTGGAGTAACAAATGTCGTTAACCAGTCTAAAGGAATTTCTGCTTTGTGAAGAGATTTATTAAATATTAATTTTAAGGGAAGGGCTAAAGCCTTAGCGGTTTGAATTAAGAATCTTGAGTTAATTAGATTGGGACCTGAACTTGTAGTTTTCTTTAGATTTGTAAGTAATGGAAGTATATCTGCTATGTTAGTATTATATAAGTGAGTTAATTTAGGATGAGATCCAATAGACTTTTTAGGTACAAAGGAGCTTTTTTAGAAAAAACTGAGCAAAAATATGAATTAAAAACATTAACTATATCCGTATCTGATTGTATGGTACTACCATCATGAGTTAATTGCATATCTTATGAAAATTACCTTTTTTATTATTTAGATATGAAAACAATGATTTATATCCGATCCGTCTTTAGTATGTGCCAATTTAAATTCCATTTTCATTTTAGCCTGCTTAATCATGTGTTTGAGTTTTTGTAAAGTTTTTTATACTCAAGGAAAATTATGCTATTATTGTTACATTGACTACTTTTTAATTTCTTGAACAGTTTTCTTTTTTTCTTTATTTGTAACCTAATAGGTTTGTTTAACCATTTAGGTATTCTGCCCTTTTTATTGTATTTATTTTTAATTGGAACGTAATTCTTTTATAGTGAGTAGATTAAATCTTTTAGTATAATCCAGGCCTCATTTGAAGAAAGACACTGTAAAACCTTATCCCACTGAATTTTATTAATTTCTCTATTAATACTATTATAGTCCACACTATCATAGTTTTTGTATGTTGACTTGCTAGGTAGACTGCATTTTTCTCCCACTAAATCAAACAGTATACAATAATGGTCACTATTGCCCAAGGAATCCAAAAATTGAATATTAGATATTTTGTGACTAATATTAGAAATAAGAAGATCCAAAATATTAGTTCCTCTGGCAGCATAAGAAATAAGTTGAACTAATCCATTATCCGTTAATACCGATAGAAATTCACAGTCATGGTTGCTATTTCCTGAAATGGAGAACCAATTTATATAAGGCATATTGAAATCGCCCAGTATTATTGCATCCTTATAGCTAGTAAAGTGGGTGAGATCATTAATCAAAGCTTTCCATCTAATTAAGTCACACGACGGGGGATTATAGCAATTCCCAATTGTTATCTGTTGAAGTCCTTGAGGTTGAACTACCACCCAGATGCTTTCTGTGTCATTAGGGCCTAAAATTTCAAAGGAAGGAATATCATCTCTAATGTAGAGACATACCCCCCTTCTTTTCAACTCTGTTTTTATGATCAAGTTTGTAATCCATTATTTGTTGACTCCACTGGGAATGTGAGTCCCACCAGGTTTCAGTCACTGCAATTATAGGTAAATTCAATAATTTACTTTTTGCTTCCAATCCTGATAATTTAGACATATTTAAAGAACGAGCATTTAAAGATTGAATTTTAAATGTTCCTGGTGACTGGGTCATTGATTTAGTTAGAGACGTGGGTTGATTCCCATTCTCACCCTTTTTTGTTAGTTTAAATGATTATTTATGATGTTCAAAAAGGATTTGCCCAGCATGGTGCTACCTCTCCTACTCAGATGTATACCATCCCAACAATATAAGGGAGTCTTATCAACAAAATTTTCCCAATGGGTTACACATGGAATGTTCTAACCAATACACCATTTTCTAAGCCAGTTATTCATGGATTTAATTTTTAGAATCAAATCCTGGGTGGCTCTAGGAACTGGCAAAACTTCTGAGAAACAAACTGTGCATCCCTTATCCACAAGCAAGTTGTCAAGAGCTACAAAATCCTGTTTCAATTTATTAAGTGTTGAATTATTCTGAATATTGTTTACACCTACATGAATTATAACAAAAGGATTTGGGTCTGCGTTATGTAGAATGTTGGGGATCCTAGTTGTAATATCACTTATCTTTGCCCCCCTAAAGCTAGAACAGGTTCGATTTAATTTATCTGGGTTGCAAATAGTCCTATCCAAGTGTTTAATGAGAGAATCACAAAGAACAAATATCTGCTTAGGGACATCTACAAGGGTAGGAGCCCCAACTGGTTTTAAAGAAGGCATTAAGGATGGAGTTAGAAAAACTGATGAATGTGGAGATAAAGTATCCAAAATAGGAGAAACAGTGGGTAATAAATCATTTTGTCTTTTCTGGGCATTATCACTTTACAAATCAATTCCCAACGATATGGGTTTCAAAGTTTTATTGATACTCAGTGTTAGATAAACTGCCAGTTTATTTGAAGTAATGATTGTTTCCTGAGATACAATATCATTTAATACTGAAAAACTATTGTGTAATGGAATTTGAAAAGACTGATGTATTTTCCCCCCCACATTTAATTTTTGATCTAGGAACCATTTCCCAATCATCCCCATCTGACTGAATATGTGAGTTTATGAGTTCTAAACTTTTGGGTTCAGGCAAAGAGACAGCCGTGGTAGAGTTACCAGAGACAGAATGTTCTACTGCCTGATCAATGAAGGATTCTAAATTGGTTATATCATTGTCTGCCGTTTTTTGACTAAGAAGACCAGAAATATGGTCTTATAGAGATGATATTAGCAAACAGTTATCACAGATAGGTTCTAGATCAGAAATGTCTAGGCCAAACATCCTGCAACAAGTACACTGTTTATACAAATCGTCCATGTTATATGTGTTACTGTAGTGCGTTAAGCCTAATTTTTAAGTAAGAAGCAATGATCTTACCCCATATGCAGACAAAGTAGCACTTTTTTAAGGTACGGGTTACTTCCCGCTACACGCGCTAAACATGCAAAACACACGCGAGGACACGTGTGACTTTGTGTACATCTTCACGCTTGCCCCGCTCTAGCTCACCCCGCTTGCTCTGACACACTAATTATAGCCTCCCCAACTTGGAAGTGAGAATGAGGTCTCACCGAGCACACGCTCTAGCCCCGTCCACTTAAAGACAAAGTATTTAGTTTAAAATAAAGCCCACATGTACTAACTGATGTGGAGAACACAAATTACAAGAAAATTATTTCTGGACAGTGGTCTCTCCACCCATGTTTACATGGGGCTCACACAGTAATGTCACAGTTGAAACACTATTTGTTTTAAATTGCAAGGCTTAAAAAAGAAGGGTTAAAAAGAAAAAAGAAAGAAAGTCAGTGTGTGTTTCTGTGTTGGGAAGGGTACTGTATCAACTTACTTTGCTAAATCAATAGGAGGGAAGAGGTTAATTTGGGGCTGTGGCTAGGCAGTAGAAAAGCAGGTGACTCCAATTACAACTTCCTGCTGCCAGCTTTTGGAAGACAGAAATCTTGCTTGTAGAGCAGAAAGCAGCTAACTAAAAAAGCTACCATACTTTTGTAGCCACTGGAGTTGAATGACAGCAGAAACTTCCTGTTTGGCAGTAGGATGGGAAGGATCACAGCGAAACATTAGTTTTGCCAACCCTGAAGGAAAAAAGTAGCTCTTTCTCCCCCCCCCCAGCTGCTGGTGATCTGACTCTGAGTAAGGGAGAAGGAGACTACTGAAGAATACAGGAAGTTGCTGTCCCAGAACAGGAATGGTGAGAGTTGTAAGGAGAGGGGAGGGAGAGTGAGAGAGAGAGAGAGAGAGAGAGAGAGAGAGTAAGCATACAGAGATACAGGAGCGGGGACACAAAATAAGACATGATGGGAGTGGTGCAGTGCAATGGATCTGGGGTGGCAGTGTTCCAGGAGACATTCTGGAGGCTGTGATGCTGCCCTATTTGCAGGAAACACTCTGATCTGAGGGAGGAGGTTGCCTGTCTCCGGGCTGACCTGGCTAGGATTTGTAAAACCTCCTCTGCCACCCAGGGACCATGAGGACCACTGTCACTACCTCAGAGGCTGCCAAGAAACAGGAGTGGCTGGACCAAGTGGTCTCAGGGAGGGAGATGGTGGTGGAACAGAGGTGCATCCCTCCAGCTGTACCTCTCCATATTTCATACGCTGTTCTGGTGGATAGTGGTTCCTCTATAGAGGCACCTGAAGTGGAGAACAAGGAGGATGCTGGGAACCTCCACAATGGAGACCCACAGAAAGGTGGCACGGGACCCCACAGGGGAAGGAAACAACTCCTGGTGGGGGACTCAATCATTACAAGGGTAGAAGTGGGGAAGGAAGTGGAGAGGGAGGTAAGGTGCCTGCTTGGCACCACAGCTTGGAGGGACAGGAACTGAATCCTCAGGATCATGGGAGCAGCTGCAGGAGGGAGGGAGCTGGATGTCATTGTCCACCTAGGAACAAATGACCTGGCTAGGAATGGGATCAGAGCAGTGCAAGAGGAGTTTGTAGAGTTGGGGAGAGGTCTTAGACAAGTAGCGCATACGGTAAACTTTTCAGAGGTGCTGACTGTCTATGTCAAGGGTGATGCTAGGGTACTCCACACCATGGAATTCAATGAATGGTTGAAAAACTCATGTGGAGCTCAGGGTTTTGACTTCATTGGGGACTGGGGAGCTACCTGGAGAGATGCAGGCCTATAGTGATGCGATGGTCTGCATCTGTCCAGGGGGGGTCCAGGATCCTAGGTGATAGGATTAAATGCTTCATTGGCAAGCATTTAAACTGGCCAAGGAGGGAGGAACTGAAAAGGAGCAGGGAAATCTCAGCCTCCCTCACAAAACACGGTAATTAGTGAGGTAAACACCAAGGTAGAGAAGTCATTAGGGAGCAGAACAGAAGTAAATGCAAAAAAAGGCAAAGGCAGTAAGGACAGAGATGGAGCTAAAAGGGTATAGGCCATCATAAATTGGAGGGTGATGAATACCAATGCCCATAGTCTGGGTAACAAGGTCTCTGAACTAGTGGCCTTGCTGGAAGAGGGATGCCTGGATATTGTGACAGTCATAGAAACATGGTACACAGAGAACCATGACTGGGATGTCAACATACCAGGATACACAATCTACAGGAGAAACAGGGAGGGTAAAAGAGGAGGAATAGCTCTCTATGTAAGGGAAGGGATCAAAGCAACAGAACTAAAGAGTAAACAAGGAGCAGATGAGGCACTCTGAGTCACCCTGGAGACAGGAAATGGCACCACAATCCGCATGGGGGTTGAATACAGACCCCATATCAGGAGGAGGGAATGGACAAGGAAATGATAGAAGGCATCCTTTGAATGGCAGAAAAAGGGGAGATATTGTTGTTGGGGGATCAGAATATGCCAGATGTTAACTGGAATACCTTTGCTGCAGGCACATCCAAGAGCAAGTCATTCTTGATGCCCTAAAAGGGGCATGCCTCATACAGCTAATACTGGAACCCACTCGGGAGGGAGCAATCTTAGACCTGGTACTCTCAAATGGGGACAGAGAAAGAATCTCGGATTTAGAAGTGGGTAGCTATCTTGAACAAGCGTCCACCAAACAGTGTGGTTCACGATAAACACAGCCATAGAATCAAGCCATACAAAAGCAAGAGTATTGGACTTTAGGATGGTTGACTTTGGGAAAATGAGAAAGTGCCCCAGAAAAGCACTAGCAAGCAGGCAAGAAGAAGGGGTGGAGAAACAATGGGGAGTAATCAAAACAGCCATCACAGAGGCAACAAGCCTTTGTGTGAAACAAATCAACAGAACACAATGAAGGAAACAACACTATATTTCTCAAAAGAGGTGGCAGGGAAGGTTAAGGAGAAAAGGATAGGATTCAGAAAATATAAGGAAACACAGAAGAAGCAGGACAGAGAACTTTATGAGTTAAAGCAAAAAAAGGCAGGGAAGGCAGTCAGAATAGCAAAGGCCCAAACTGAGGAAAGGATAGCTAACTCTGTTAAGAAGGGGGATAAGACCTTTTATAGGTACATTAGGGAGTGAAGAAAGACCAAAGGAGGGATATTGAGGCTTAATAAAGGGGAGAGAATGTGGCAGATGGTGACAGTGAAAAAGCAGGGATACTGAATGAATATTTCTGCTCAGTATTCACAAAGGAAGAGGAGGGGTCAATAACAGTCCATTTGCAGAAGAAAGGGTTCTGAAAGAACTAGTAAAATTGAAGGTAGACAAAGCAATGGGGCCTGATGGGATTCACCCAAGAATTCTAAAAGAACTAAGGGTAGAACAAGTGACATCGCTGACTACTCTCTTTAACAAATCATGGGAGGATGGGGTGATACCTGAGGACCGGAGAAGGTCGGATGTGATTCCTCTTCACAAAAGTGAGAGCAGGGCAGAGGCAGTAAACTACACACCAGTTAGTTTGACCTCAGTGTTAGGGAAAATGTTAGAATCACTTCTGAACAAAAGAATTGTTGAGTACCTAGAGGCCAGTGGGGCACAGGACCCAAGACAACATGGCTTCACAGCAGGAAGGTTATGTCAGACGAATCTAATAGAGTTCTTTGACTGGGTGACTAAAGTAGTACACAAGAGAGGGACTGTGGACATGGCCTACCTAGATTTTAGCAAGGCATTTGATACAGTCCCACACAAAAGATTAATAAACAAGTTAGCCAGCCTTGGAGTGGGTCCCAAGGTAGTAGCTTGGATAAAAAATTGGCTGGACAACAGGACACAAAGGGTAGTAGTAAACAAAGTCCACACTGAAGAAAGGAGGGTTACTAGCGGGGTACCACATAATTCAGTACTGGGGCAGGTCCTTTTTAATGTCTTTAAAAGTGACATTGCAGAGGAACTGGAAGGAAAACTATGTCTCTTTGTAGATGACACAAAGATCCACAATAAGGTTACATAGAAACATAGACTTTGACGGCAGATAAGGACAACTTGGCCCACCCAGTCTGCCAATTTCCCTTTCTATTGGATAAGCTGCAGATTCTAGGTAACCAACAGCCTACTTCTTGCAACTCCCCACTACAATTGCCTTATGTCTGTCCCATGCATGTTTGAATTCCCCCACTGTTTTAGACCCAACAATCTCCCCAGGAAGGCGGTTCCATGCATCCACCACTCTCACCGTGAAAACATTTTTCCTCACATTACCCCTGAGCCATCCCACCTCTATCTTTAAATTGTGCCCCCTTGTTCTTACACATCTCTTTTTCTGAAAGATGCTACCCTCCTGAACTTTGTTGATTCCTTGAGGTACTTGAAAGTTCTATCATGCCCCCCCGTCCCTCCTTCCATCAAGCTCTCTCAGTCTCTTTTCATATGGTTTCTGATGCAGACACTGCACCATTTTAGTTGCTCTCCTCTGGACTGCTTCCATCCTGTCTTTGTCCTTGCATAGATGGGGTCTCCAAAACTGCACACAGTATTCCAGATGGGGTCTCACCAACCTTTTGTACAGAGGGATAACCACTTCCCTTTTTCTACTTGTGATGCCCCTTCCTATGCATCCCAGTATCCCCCTGGCTCTCCTTACTGACTTCTCACATTACTTACCCACCTTTAGGTCATCTGATATGACTACCCTAAGTCCATTTCCATTTTTGGTATTGTTAGTACCTCCCCTGCTATTGTGTACTCTTCTCCTGGGTTTTTGTTTCCCAGGTGCATTACTTTGCATTTCTTTGCATTAAATCTAAGTTGCCATATGTCTGACCATTCCTCCAACCTTGCCAAGTCCCTTCTCATCCTTTCTTACCCCCCCTTGTGTATCAACTCTGTTACGGATCTTTGTGTCACCTGCAAAGAGGCATGTCTTTCCCTCCAGACCCACTGCAATGTCACCTATAAAGATGTTAAAGAGGACTGGACCCAGTACTGAGCCCTGAGGTACTCCACTAGTAACCCCCCTTTCTTTGGAATGTGTTCCATTCAATATTACCTTCTGGGTCCTGTTGAGCAGCCAGTTTGCTACCCAGGCTACCACCCTGGAACCCACTCCCAGGCTGGCTAACTTGATTATTAGTCTTTTGCGTGGGACTGTGTCAAATGCCTTGCTAAAGTCTAGATAGGTCATATCCACAGCTCCTCCCCGGTCTATTACTTTGGTCACCCAGTCAAAGAAATCAATTAAATTCATCTGACATGACCTTCCTGCTGTAAATCCATGCAGCTTTGGGTCCTGTGCCCAGCTGGCTTCTAGGTTGATACACAAGATGGAGTGGAAAGGATGAAAAGGGACTTGGCAAAGTTAGAGGAATGGTCAAATGTATGGCAGCTTAGATTCAGCACAAAGAAGTGCAAGGTAATGCACCTGGGAAACAAAAACCCAGGGGAAGAGTACACAATGGGGGATTAGATACTGACGCCAATAAAAATGTAAAGGGACCTGCGGATAATTATATCAGATGACCTAAAGGTGGGCAAGTAATATGAGAAGGCAGTAAGGAAGGTTGGGGGGGTAATGGGATGCATAGGGAGAGAAATCAACAGTAGAAAACAGGAAGTTGTTATCCCTCTGTACAGACAGTTGGTGAGACCCCATCTGGAGTACTGTGTGCAGTTCTGGCGACCCCATCTCAGCAAAGACATAGTCAGAGTGGAGGCTGTCCAGAGGAGGGCAACCAAAATGGTGCAGGGTCTGCACCAGAAAACATACTAAGAGAGACTAAAGGAGCTTAATATGTATATCCTTGAGGAAAGAAGGGAGACAGGGGACATGACAGAAATGTTCAAGTACCTCAAGTGACTCAACAAAGTCCAAGAGGGTAGTATCTTTCAGAAAAAAAGATGTACAAGAACAAGGGGTAACAATTTGAAGATAGAGGGGGGACAGCTCAGAGGTAATGTGAGGAAGTATTTTTTCATAGAGAGGGTTGTGGATACATGGAACAGCCTTCCTGAGGAGGTCGTGGAGTCAAGAACAGGGGGGAATTCAAGAATGCATGGGACAGACATAAGGCAGTCCTAGTAGGGGGTAGGAAGAAGTAGGCTGTTGGTTAACTAGGATCTGCACCTTGTCCATTAGGTAGGAAAATGTGCAGACTAGGTGGGCCAAGCGGCCCTTATCTGCCGTAAAATTATATATTTCTATGTTTCTATAAATAGAGAGTAATGGCTAGGCAGGTGTGTGTTATGATATTTTTTTACACACCCAAGGTGAATGATGAGCCATAAACCTCAAGAGCAAAGCTTGAGAGGTTTATGAGCGCATCACTCACCGAGGCTGTGTAAAAAAATATCATGAACACACACCTGCCTAGATTTTATTTTTTATGATTACTGGTGCTTTTTACTTCAGCACTGCAAAAGCAGTTAGTCACGGTCAGTTGTCATTGCTAAAGCCCCAACCAAAGCACGAGTCCCCAGTGCGAGTACTGCAGGATCAGCCAGATATTTATTTGATTGCTCTGAATACAGGATTAACTAATTCAATAGTTTAAAGAAAATACTTTACATTTGTGTTGATTTGTTGCCAGATAGTCAGTGCGGGTTCTCCGGTACCAGAAAAATGGATCTGCCATGTTGCTCGTGTTGTGCGTCTCACCCACAGACCATGTAACAGCCAATAAGGTGGTGCGTTAGCACTGAGTGACATGAAACACCAGAGAACCGAAAGGATTTTTAAAGCAAAACACTGTAATAACCCGTTTTCAGATTATTACGGCATTTGACAATACCTGTATTCTGGTTGATAAATAGGATCACCAGTAATTATTAAACAATATGCTATCAGAAATTACATTGATTGCACCACTCAGGTGGTTATATATATTCTAGAATTCCCCTTGTGATCATTTTATGTAGGGAAAACTAGTAGGGTCTTAATGGTGAGGATGCAAGAACATAAGGGGGATATTAGGAGGCAAGATGAACAATCTCCAAAGGCTATGCATTTTAAGACAGCCAGACACCAGGGTTTTTCAATTAAGTTTTGGGGGTTGGAGGTGGTTCAAAAATTACTATGTGGTGGGGATTACAATAAACTACTGGAAAAGATGGAAATGAAATTTATTTTTCAGTTAGGTGTTTTGAAGCGTGAGGTTAGAATGAATACTGAGACAAACTGATCTGCCTGCTGGTGATTTCTGTGGCAGAGGGTGTTTGCAATGTCCATTATGTTTTGTAAACCATTTGCTGACTGTCTCAAAATTTTGTCTGCTTATATGTTGATTAATATTTTGTATTTCAATATTACTGTTACGTTTATTTCTATGTAAGAATTTTGTCCAAGCTTTGGTGGCTTCTGTCCTTTTAAGCTACTGACAGTGCCTGGCTATATATTTTCTTGAAAGATCTATATATGATAATAAAAGGAATTTTCTAAACAGCAATTCTGTCCATGTTTTTTTTTTTGCACCTTGTTTATTCATTTGTGTGGACGATTATTATTATTTTATGCCGGAATTTATTTTTTTATGTATATATTAGTGGTTTGAATAAATACTGTAGCTTGTCATAATTTGCACATTGTTATATGATAAAGATTTTTTTTTCAGTTAGTTTGGCTTTCCTTGTTTTCTTTTTTTGCCACAATATCCTGTGCCAGCACCAACAAGCTGCAGTTCTGACACGTTAGTGTCAGATTGGCAGATTCTAGAAGGGTTACGCCTGGTGTAACAGCAGTTGCACTAAGAAGAATGGCTCATGTAGCAACTTACGCCAGCAGTTGTGACATGCACAGTTCTACAAAGTGATCTGTGACGTGTTGCAGGTCACTGCACTGACAGCAGTTATGCCGCATAATGCCCCTGCGACATGGCGCCAGGGGGTTTACAGGAGCAGTTGCACCCCATTCTAGAATGGCAGCCACAAAGTCCCCATGTTGTGATTCTACAAGAACCCCG
The DNA here is from genome assembly GCA_016271365.2 of Neoceratodus forsteri. Lineage (NCBI taxonomy): Eukaryota > Metazoa > Chordata > Ceratodontiformes > Ceratodontidae > Neoceratodus > Neoceratodus forsteri. The sequence goes on from CM057455.1 coordinate 942,339,125, forward strand.
AGAGGAGAACTGGCAACATAAGTTACACCAGCATTTAGCTGGTATGACTTACGGATGCCCCCAGGGGTTCAGTAGACCTGCTGGCTCTCCAGTGGTCAGTACACGGTTTCCCTGACCCTATGCCCAGCAAACCCCAGTGGAGCTCCACAGGGCAACCCATACCCTCAGCCCACTGAAACACCCATTGGCAGAAGCCCCGCAGGGCAGTGCTGGCATCCCCCCACCAGTACCCCACCCTCAAGTCACCCGCCGCAAATGCGCCAATTACTGTGTCAAGCCCTGGTAGTCTAGTGCCCCTCCCCAAGCATCATATATGACACAGGTCTCCAAATCCTGGTAATCTACCACCCCTGATCAGAATAATATAAATTCATATCTCAATGCCCTGGTAGTCTCATCTACAGTCTCCACGCCCTGGTTTAGTAGCCTTTCATTGGTATCACACTTATTCTCGGTGTTTGTTCTCCACCGTTAGCGCGTTCACCAACACCCCTCCATGTCTCAGCCGGCACTGATAGCCCACTACTTCCATGGCCATTGATTGGTGTTGTGGTGGCTACCGGAAAGACGCTCAGGGGCCACTCTGAGTGCATCTTTCCAGTAGCACCAAGGCAGCACTCAGTTGGTGGCTGGCCATGAAGGGAGAGGTGGGCTGTTCCCAGCCGCAGGCTGGGATGGGTGGGGGTGCTGGGTGGACTGGATAGCTGGGTGGGGAGCCACTAGACTACCAGGGAATTGAGTTCTGTTATTTTATACTGATCGGGGGTCTGCTAGACTACCAAGGCACTGGAGATATTAATTTATATTATACTGATCGGGGGACACTAGACTACCAGGGATTGGTGGTGACTCGAGGTCGGAGCATGGGTGGGGGGATGGCAATGCCAACCTGTGGAGCAACTACCTATGGGTGCTTCAGTGGCAGGGGGGTGGGCAGCCCTGCAGGGTGCTCTTGTGGCAATCTGGGCAGGGGGTGGCAGTTACAAACTGCGGAGCATCTCACAACATGCTCACCAGGTGTGCCCACAGTTTGGCATACCTGGCCGCATGTTGCAAGTCACAGGACTTAGCTGTGAAGGCCCTGGCCCTTCTAGAATAGGGTGCAGGGTCATTGTCACAGTTGCGGGTGGTGCAAGTTACATTTGGCGACAACCTGCGCCATCTTTCTAGAATCTGGCCCACAATGCTTATGGTTGCCATTGGTAACTACTGTCTGCAAATTCCTGGTTGCAGTTGGAACTGGAGAATTACATCACATCATTCTCATGTAGGAGCTCTAATGCAGGTACAAGAGGAGCAAGTGCTGGGTTGCTGTTCTCTTTTAGAGCAAAGTACTGTCTGGACCCAGAGAGGTAAGCATGCAATTTGTACACTTGCTTTTGTGAGCAGTTTTACACAGTTTCTTGGAACCCAATCTTTATGGCATTCTGCCTTTACTTTTACAGTGGCGTAGTAAAGCTGTGGTGTGCACAGAGACCATTTTTGGAAAATGTTTTGCACTCCAGGAGAACTGGAGGTAAATGGTAATGGCTTTCAAAAATGTTGAACATTTGGTCAAAGGAGTGTTTTGAATGTTTTACTTATTTTCTGAACTTAAATAATATCTTGATCACATATTAATTGGTAAGTGAACAGACCACTGCTTTCAGTGGGAATGATTTTGATTTATAGTAAGATAATTAAACATTCTGTGTGGAAAACAGATGTATAACAAATGATATAGGGAACCCAGTGCAGTTATGGGGTGGAAGCACATTTTCTGGTGTGTTTTAAATTTATGACACTGAGGAGCTTTAATTCCTGTAGCACTGTTAAATGGTTTATCTACATTTGAAGTTTCAATGGATTATTATTTGTATTTTTTTAATATGTATGTGCATTCAATAAGATATTTTAGGAATACACACGGATATACAAACTACATATTATATGCACAAGGTAGTGTGATGATTGAAATATTTATTTTCATTTTTTTCTCAAAAATTGAAAGGAATAATGTCATTTATTATATATTTTTAAATCTATTACAAAACATCTAAATTAAATCCCCTTGAAAAACCCTGGTACAGTACATACAGGCAAAACGTTGTGGTTTTGTGAGAAAATAAAAAATATATAATAAGGTTCAGAAATGTATACTGCTTTGTGGCAACAGTTTACTCAGAGAACTCACAACTTTGATGATTTTTTGAGTACTTGAAGTATGTTTTCTTGAACTTGCCAACATATGAATTGAGCAGGACAAAAGATCATATGAGCCCACTGAAAATGCATTAAAAGAAGTATGAAATGAGTTACAGCCCCATCTCCATAAGGCAGACTGTAACTTTGATAAGGAATTGAAAGAAAAAAAATGCCAAATTATCTGAGTCTAGGACTGTTTCTTGTTTCATTTACAATCCAAATTATCATAATTGGATCTGTTCTTTTTGTGCGTAAAATAATAAACTTTGATTTGAAAAAAAATTATCTGAGTCAAGAAAGATTATGAAGAGGGCTAGATCTTTACCTGGGAGAAGTAAGCAGGATTACAAAATAGGGTTTGATCAAAATTAAAAAAAAATCAAGGTAATATACAACAATCCCAGAAAGGCAATAATAATTTGTGTTCTGAACACAGAGTGGATATTTTAAACAAGGGAACAGATCCACAAAATAATATAGGACTGGGAGGAAAAGAAAAACCAGGAGTGAGAAATAGAGGAAGGGGGAACAACACAAGTTCTGAGGAGATTCAAAAACATTAATCACTTGCAAGTTCTAAACATTTCTGCACATGATTTAATAGAAGATCAAATAGCAGTTGTGGCTAAGGGGCTCACTTTTGTTCTGGGTCAACGAGCTGATCAATTTAACTTTAAAATATTTTTTTTTTCAAGTTATTAAGGAAATTGGACTTTAAATTCCACTTTACGTATCAGAATATTACAGAAAATCCAAATATGGGGATCCACAGCTCAGAACTGGGTATAAAGAAATTCATGAACCCAGAAAATAATATTGATGTGACTTTGTAAATACTGGCAGAGGAGGCTGAATGATCATCTGTTGATGAAGACAGAAGAGGTAATTTACAAGAGACTCTGGTAACCATAAATTGTGATGATACACGGGAAAATGAAAATACAGTATGCACCACTTGTAACGGACTGATTTGACAATAAGCAATCTGTCCATTACAAGTGGCATCCGGTACATCAATATGGAAAAAAAAAGGATATCACTGCAGGCGGTACTCGTTCAGACTCTTCTAATACCCAACTTCCAGAAAGCACCACTCATTTACTAGTTATAGTCCTGTGAAAAGCTCTTTTGATGCATAATTTCAGCAATGCATTTACTCATGCATAGGGAACTTATGACAGGGATTCCAATCACTGGTGCTGTGACCTCAGCGAGAGGAAGTGCGGTTTGAGTCTGTGTGTCGGCAGGTTGTTTCATTCCAGAAAGGATGCCGCTCCACTGACTTTGCAGATAGATTCTGTAGGTTGGGAGAATTGGTTGTGCTCTGCTGCCTGAATAGGGACTGGATCCAGACCTGACATTGAAACCATCAAGGAGCTAAAAAGAGGAACCCATTCTCTCGGGACTGGCCCTGTTAAAGATCTTTTTAGTGAAGTAACTGATAAAGATTGCTTCTGAAATGTTTGACTGGCCATCAGCAGATAAGTACAGTACTGTCATAAACTGGATTTAAAGCTCCGGCGGCCGTTACTGCCGGAATTGAAGGTCCACTTTAACTGCTATTTTTAACATTGAAAGTATAGCGACTGGCATTTGGCAAATGTAAAACGTCCATTAGAAGTGTATGTCCAGCACAAACGGAGCCGATATAAGTGGCACATACTGTATTAATATGTTGCATATTAACAATGGAAATATAATGTGTCATCACAGTTCAAAAACGATATACATGTAAGCAGTAACATTTTAAAGCATTTTTGTATATATAATACTGGTTTTATGCCAACAAGTAAGTTTTTTCCAGAAACTATAAGAAACATTAGCATCAGACAGTTTGAACAACTAGTGAGGTAATGTGGCACAATGGTTTGAAACACCTACTCTGAACCATTTCCACAATTTTTCTGGTAAAGAGCAGTGTGCTATTAGAGAGTTATATAGCATTCCAGAAATACCAACCGAAAATGCAAACAAGGGTTGAATGGTCTTCGAACGAGAAGCAGTAAAATATGTGAATGAAATTATTTGATAACTACTGGACCAAGGTTGTTATCATCCATTATTCTATAATCTCACTGTAAACCCCCCTACAAATGAGGGTTCCCAAAAAGTCTTCCTCCGAGCTCGCCTAAATGCTCACTGTCAGGCTGGTATTCTGCATTTAGCAGTTTAAATGGTAATGCTTGAGAGTGCCTGTGTAGCCTCTATGTACTGTTGCTTTAAGAGCTGCCTAGTTTGCAGTAATATTAACCTGGAGGGGGGCTGAGTGTTTTCATGCTCGAGTCCCGCCTGGGATGCTGGAAAATAGCTCTGTTTCCTCCATTGCTAACTGTGCAGAGGGAGCTCTGTTGAAGGAAGCAACTATTTGCTGAAAATAATTCAGAGTGATAATGATAATGTAGTTTGTTCTAACCTGCCTTCTTTGCAGCAAGGACTGTTCTGATTATCCCCACTATTTTGGTCCCGAACTGCCGAATTGGACCAATCAGTACTTGGGGACTCTAAAGTGGAGCCTGTTTTATAGAAGTTATGTGGAGTAAAAGCTTGGGAATTGTAGTTTCGGACTGTTGGAGCCTTTTGGAATTGAAGGGGGAGCGCTGGCTTTGACTGACAACCACATCAGCCAACCAAACCATTTGGATCTGAGGAAAATCCCCAAGCTGCCTGCTGTTAAGGCAGATCATAGTTGGAAGCTGAGAGAGGAGCAGCTTCTGATAGTTTGAGCAGTGATCTGCATAGTTTGTGCGGGAGAACTGTGGGAAGGCATGAGTTGAGGCCTGCAAGTTTGCCTATTATCCTGAAAGGAAAGAGAGAATTTCAGTCGGACTCAATCCAAGGTGGTGAGACAGAATTAGACCACTGAAGTAATACCAGGCTCAACCTGCAAAGGACCGAAGATTTTGCTGTATGCGATTGGCCTGTTAGGAACTCCAGCTACCTCTGAGCTCCCGGTGTGAGCAAAGACTGTGGAATTGTGGCTGGAGAGCATTTTGCCTGGTACAGTAAGATTGCCTACAAATGTGCTGTGTACTGAATGGGGGTCGCGGTTTAGTTCTCTTAGTGTGAACTGTGTACTGATTGCTGGAAACTGTATCCAGTCCTAACAGACTAAATCCGCAGTTATCTCCATGCGGCAGGGCCTTGCCACGGGGGCCCTGCCAGACTACCCTATGGCACAGAGAAGAGCCATTGATGAAAGACATGGGGTTGAAAAATTTGGGGGGGAATTCATAAGTCCAGGGCTTGCATTGCTTTTTTTTACAGATGTCCATAGCAGGCATTGGTAAGTCGCATTGGTTTTGAACAAAAGGTTTAACAAAGAAAAACATTTTTTTCTTGTTTCTTATAGGAAGTAATGTCTTTCTATTTCCTTTAGGCCACTGAGCAGCAGAGGTGAAAATAAACCATACTCTCCGATGCTTTGCACAGAAATTTAATCACTTATATTATTTTTTAGGTCCTTTAGAGGCACACAGACAGTAAGTGTGATAGCACGTAGAGGCAAATTGCACAGCTCTGTGTACAATTCTATTTCTTTCCCCTTTTGGAAAAGAGCACTGATTTACACAGTCTAGGATCTCATGTTCAGTGAGCACTACAGGGTTTCACAATAAAATTTAAACTACAACAGTGAGTCTCCATGTACTTTTCAGACTGTCTGATTTTAAATTCAAGCTATACATTCAAGTCTTAGTAGTTTAAAAGCAAAATGTCTGTGACTCTCTTTATCAATGGGGCTTAGTAATTTGCATATTGGTCACATCCAGGCTGCAGCTCATATGTTCCCTCTTAAATATATCATAAGAATTAATGCTAAAGATGTCATTTTGGGGGAAGGGGGCCTGGCCCCTTATTCATCCCTTTAGAGATCTGCCCATGCTCCATCTGCATCCCGCCATGCCAAGGCTCACCCCCCCTGGGTGGGGCCACCAGGGGGCTTCCCTCCCCAATGGTTATTATAGACTAGCACAGACTTGCCCTCCCCGGGTCAGGGCCTTGGGCGAGGAACCCCCTGATGGACAAGTAAGGTAGTTAAGGACAGCAGTAGGGCAGGGGCACCATGCCAGGGGCTGGCAGTTTTTGCATGTTGATACCCCAGGGCCGAGGACATGCAATGATGACCAGCATCCGCCCCACCCCCTACATTCTGGCTCAAGCCACATGGCACCCCTAGCCTCCACTGGAGGGCAATGAAACACCAGGCACTCTTCCCCCCCTCCCCCTGGAGATGGAGAGCAGTCCCATGGATGCTCAATTCTTCTCTCCCTGACCAGCCCTCCAACTCCCAAGTCTGTTCCCAAACCCAGGTTGTCAGCATTGCAAGCAGAATTCCAACCGCTGTGCCGGTGGGCCAGCATAACAGTAAAGATTCCTGAAATGTTCTGAATTTTTCTTAGCTGCTCTGCCAGCAAGGCATGTTGTGCATCTAACTAAAGAGCCTGTCTGCACAGAAATTTCAACCTGCAGGCAGAGAGATTTCTTTTTCTTTAATATCTCCCATTTTTTTCTTTCTTATACATTCCCATGAGTTCTAAAGTAGAGCTTTCTTATTTTTTTTAGTTTGTTCTTTTTGGTGCCTTGTCAATATAACCATCCCCTGCCGAATAATTGCCTCAATTTATTTTTTTCTAGACAGTGTGAGTGAAGAGATACTATCACACTTCTGTGTTGACAAAGTGACTGAAATGGCACCATATTGCCCTGATTCCCCCTTACACACATGTGCAGTACTAGCTGCTTGCTTACCATACGATGTGACCTGCAGCTTAGCACCCAACGTGATCCTTCTTTGTAACCACTCTAGAGGCAGTCCTCCCCTGTACATCCATGAAGATATCAATGACCAGCAGTCCTCACTTGGGCACACAGATCTTTCAACTGCAATGCACGAGACAGCCCACCACATGCTTCAATACACAAAGACAACAGCTTTGGAGGTAAGGAGGGAGTACAACAGCAGACTCTTGCAAGACACCGGCAACTCTGGGAAAGCGTAGGTAGGTTGGAGCAGAGTAGCACTAGCCAGTGCATGCATGCAGATAGCCGAGGCTGACAGGCTAAGTCCATCGGACTTACAGTTGGTGCAGACCACAAGTCCTCATGCAGTTTAGGCAAGTCACAGACGTAGAACTTGGGGGTTTTCAGCCCCTGGAGACCTGCCCAGGGATCAGCTTCCTGCTCCACGCCCGAACAGGAATGATGTCTCGGCAAATTGTGTTGGCCCTGCCTCTCCTGGCACTCCAGAGAATTCACTCATTGTCTCAGTTTTCATCCATCCTGTGTCCAGTCCTGGGTATCATGAGTAACCATCAGGGTAACTCTCTGCAACTACAATTTAATCTAAGTGTGTCATCTGATTGCTTTGTTGTTTCTTTTCCTTCACAAACTGAGTCATCTGGCTCCGGATTACAAATAGTGTGTTGTGCAAGTTGTTCTTTCCATCACAGGGCCCCGACCAGCTGCAATGCCAGCCTACCCTTGGCTACGGTCCTAGCTAGCCCACCTTTCCACCCCCCTGGGTACCCAGAGAGTGTGACTGTGTTAGGGACTCTGACTGTCTGCACAGCAGTGTGATTTATTGAGCAATTGAGCTAATTAACCTGATTACACCCCCCCTCTTGTTCAAACCTCCTGAATAAATCAGATCTACTTTCTTCTGCATTTAACCAGTGTATGGTTCAGGTTTGTACTCGAAGTATTGTACTGTTGCTATTTGCCCTGACTAACATTGTTTTACAGTGGATCCCCAGAGCTGAACAAGAGAAACCAACCCTTGTGGTAAGTGCAAACTGTGTAGGTAATAGCAAGGTCTATCAGGAGTATTGTGGGGGTAATTATTGTGTACTGTTTTGGCCACTAGCAGGGAGAAAGGGTGGTTACAGTGTCCCGGAGGGTTATGCCCAGGCTAGTTTAAACACTACCATCCCTGACCTCTGGGAGAAGGCACCCATTTCAAAACTCAGGCCCCTTAACCTGCTATTAACTGAGCAGGCAGGGGTAGTAGCCCTTGGGATAGCGACACCTAGGGTTTACATCTTGGAGGCACCACTGGGATTAGCATCCTCGATTGGTCAAAGAAGGGAATTACCCCGATATGTTCAGCTTTGGTTAGAAATTGGAGGATCTTGCTATGCCCAAGCTCAAAATCTCCCCCATATGCTGTTAGTACACTGAATAATGGGGTGGAGTGATGCTGAGGGGTTAGATCCCTGACAGACCCTCCTGTTACTGGATGTCCCCATAGGAACCACTAATGCTGATATTATAGCAGCCGTTGAACATGTTAAAGTTTGGAAAAGATTGAAGTGAAGGGGAGGGATTGAGACCTGTTTGAACAGACTATGATAGTGTTGCTCTCTCACAGTTCCCAGATAGATCCAGGGAAGGTACCCCCTGTTATTCTGCCAGAAGGGACCCAGAAGGGGTGGAGGGACATTCACCTGCATAGTGATCTGGCTACCCCAGGTGGGACCCCCAGTATAAAGGAGTTTAAGAAAAGTTGCTCAAGTTATTAGCATCTGAAGGATGAACCGCTCAAGAGCTAGTAAAGGCATTACACCTTTCTGAGGAACACACACCACTGCAGTCCCTGGTCATCTCTACTGCTTCCCCTAAGAGGTCCCCTGTAGTCCCCTCTCCCATAATAATTTCATCTGTGCATTTGGACTCATACCATAAATTGAGACTTTTCTCAGGCACTGTCCATGGGGGAGGATGACCTGGAAACCTGGATGGACTATGCTACCCCCTTGGTACAGGAATGGCTGTGCTCTGAGGGGGAAGAGAAAGAGACTGATGGAAAGCTTAAGGGGCCCTGCACTGGAGGCCATATGCTTCTTATGAGCCACTAGCCCAGAGGCTACTGTGGCTAAACACGTCTCTGCAATGGAAAGAGTGTTTGGAAGCACTGAGTCAGGGGACCATTGGTTGTGGAAATTCAAGTCTGCCAAGCAATGGAAAAATGAGAAGTTGTCTGCGTTCATTACTAGGATTGAGAAGGCTCTGCAAAGAGCCCACAGGAAAGGAGAGGTGCTGGCTAAAGAACTGAACCAGGTCAGATTGGACCATATTTTAAAGTCAGCCAGATACTCCAGTGTGATGATGTTAAAACTTAAGTTACAAGACAGGAAGGCTAATCCTCCTGAGTACTGTCATCTTGTGAAAGAGATTCATGAAACATAGAATGATGAAGAGGGCTGGGAGCCGAATGCTAGGGTTGTTGGTACCTGCCAGACCCTGGAGAGAAGTGACACAGATGAGGCACAGCAGCTGAGAGAGCTGATCAAAAAATTGACTGAGGTGGCCAGAGAACCTGACCTGTATCAGGCACCCTCAGGGACTAAAAGTGGGGTGGGGATACATGTTGTTTCTTCAGAACCCCAGACTGAGGGTAACCTATTGGAAGAAGTACAAAAGTTGAGGGCCTTGGTGGGGGACCTACTGCAAGCTCCACAAACCCCCAAACCTGGCAGAAGCCCCGAGGATCAAGAATGCAAGTCATGGAGGTCACGTGATGGCAGCCTGAGCGTCGGTCGCACATTCCCGGAGCTCCGCCGCATTACCGTCAATTTCGGTGATATAATCATTGATTTGGACGAAACGAACCTCCCGATACAGACGAGTGAGGTCTCCGATTGCTTCTGCGCCCATTATTTCATTCTGGGATGGAGGTTTTTGTTAAAAAACCACGACTGAAACACTCGCCTCCTCAGACACCAGAGAAACATCAGGCCGCGAAACGAGCGAAGCAGCAGGCCGCTAGTCTCTCCCAGCTTCCTATCGTGGATGCCCCTCTTACAGAGACAAAGTTTTTGGAGATAATACAGCTGCTACAAACATCTATTAAATCGTTGGCTGAGGATATGCAGGATATTAAAAAATCTGTTGACTTTCTCACGAGAAGGATTGGGGATACAGAGGTTAAAGTGGCTTCTTTGGAAACAAGGCAGGCAGGGGCAGATTCTGAGTTAGTACTGGCTAAAAGGAGAATTAAAAAGCTCGAAGAAAAACTTGAGGATTTGGAGGGGCATAGTAGAAGGAACAATCTAGTAGTCATTGGTATACCTGAGAAAGAGGAAGGGAGCACCCCAATTACTTTTATGCAAAAACTCTGCTACAAAGTCGCAGGTTCTCCCCCTGGAGGGGGTGAATACATAATAGAAAGAGCGCATCGAGCCTTACGCCCTCCTCCTACACAAGGGCAACCCCCCAGACCTTTAATCCTGAGGTTTCTTAATTTTTTGGACAAACAACATGTGTTGAATAAGGCCAGAAGGATGAAGGAGCTTTTATGGGAAGGAAAGCAAATCCGGATTATACAGGACCTGCCCCACTCCGTGAGGGTCAGAAGACAAGAATTACACCCTATTGTCTCCAAACTCATTGCAGCGTCTAAGCCATTCAAAGTGAAATATCCTGCAATATTAATGGTCTTTCTTGGTGGTAAATGGCTATCCTTCGATTCACATCAGCAGGCATTACAGGAGTTGCAGCAGCTGTTACCGAATCTCTTTAAGTGAAAGCTTGACTCACTCGTCTACTAATGATGGTCTTAATATTTTGAACATTCTGGACATAACCTTCTGAATGCAGAGAAGATGTGTCTTTTTTTTCCACCTTGGTTTTTATTTTTTGTTGTTGTTTTGTTTGTATAATGCTGGACATTTTTTAAGGAGTCACAGATGGACTTCGGAAGCTATACCAGGCCTTGGCCACGTTGACTCTTACGAAGATAAGATACATAGTACATAGATTGAGTAGCAAAAGGAAAAATGAAAGGAAGAGGAAGGAAAAAGAAGGAGCAAAGTTATAGGAATACAAGAATGAAAGAGAAAAGTTTTTTTTTTTTCTCATTTTGCTACCTTAGGAATGTTCAACTGGGATTATGGAGTTTTATAATATGAACTGGTTTACGTGCGATAGTTTTCTCTTTGGAAGGGTGGGGGGCTCCAGTTGATGACCTGGTGGTGATAAGTGTTGGGCTGCCTGGATGTATATCATGTGGCAGGTTTGTTATAGGAGTGCAGTTCTAGGGAACTGGGAGTTCGTTTCTAAGGGAGGGAAAAGCTGGGAGGCATGTTTTAAGGGTGGGGGATGGGGCGGTATTGTTAGGTGGGTGGAGAGGAGGGTTGGGGGAAGGGGGTATTCAAGTTTCTGGGTTCAGAAAGAGGTGGGCTTCTCTTAGTCTTATGGGTGCTTGTAATATTCAGGTGAAGCTTTATACTGCTATACCCCAAATAACCGTTTACATAGATCTTCATTATAATTTGAGTGGACACTATGTTCTTACCTTATAAACTTGTTAGTTGGAATATCAAAGGAGCCAAGGATAGGGTCAAGAGGCAGGTGGTCCTAAAACACCTCTCTCACCTAGGGGCGCAAATTGCGTTTCTACAGGAGACCCATTTAAAAAGAGGTGATCTTCACTATTTCAGAAGAACGTGGGTAGCCCAAGTTTTTGGTGCTGGATCCTCGACCAAGAGGGCTGGGGTTGCTATACTAGTTGCTAGAGGGTTCGCCTTTAAATTGGTACACGAGTGTTGGGACCCGGAAGGCCGTTATGTTTTTGTACAAGCCATCTTAGCATCTCAACCGGTGATTTTGGGCTCAATCTATGGTCCTAATAGTGACTCACCCTCCTTTTTCAAGAATCTTTTCGACAAAATGGACCTGGATGTTCATAAAATCACCATTCTTGGAGGAGATTGGAACTTGGTACTTCAAAATGACTTGGATAGGTCTCACGATAGACGTAGGGGCCTATCCGCAGCTCAAAGGGCCCTGAAAGATTTTATCAATAAATCAGCCTTAGTTGATATCTGGCGTATATTCAATCCCGATAGGAGACAGTATTCCTTCTATTCTCTGGTACATAATTCATATTTGAGAATTGACTATATTTTAGTTAGTTCATCTGCAGTCTCCAATATGATTCTGGCTGATATCTCCGCAAGAGTAATTTCAGATCATGCTCCGGTCAGTATAATTTATAGGCCTTATCCAGAGATTCGCAGATCAGCACAATGGAGGTTAAATTCTCAATTATTAAAAGAAGAATCGTCATTAAGGGCCATGAAGGATTTTATAGTACACTTCCTGGCGGATAATAAAGGTTCTGTGGTTCACACAGACATGATATGGGCAGCTTTAAAATGTTCATTAAGAGGGGAATTAATCAAGATAGCATCTAGGAAGAAACCAGAGCAGAGAGATAAGTTAAGCTCTGTTTTATCCTTAATTAGAAGTATGGAATATAGCTTATCTTGGAGCTCATCCGACTCTGAGTGGGTTAAATTACATAATTTACAGGCCCAGTATGTGGGCATGGTCTTCCAACAAGCAGAACTAGCTCTCTCGCGAGCAAAACTTCAATATCTGGATATAGGGGAAAAGGCTAGTAAACTCCTTGCATTGTGTGTAAAACAACTGGACTCAGTTCACCATATAGTGAGTGTACGAGCTGGTCAGGGGGATCAGATATGTACAGACCCGAGAGAAATACCAAAGATATTTGGGGAATACTTTCAGAAATTATCGTAGGAACCCGATTCTAGGCCTTGGACTCTGGAATTGCAGCATTCTTAAGTGCAGCTAACTTGCCAAAGTTATCAGAAGCCGAATCGGAAGGCCTAGATGCACCAATTGCGATTTCTGATATTCATCAGGTTATACAACAGTTGCCTCCTGATAAATCTCCAGGCCCCGATGGATTCCCGAGTAATTTTTATAAAGCCTTTCTCCCTGATATCTCGCCAATTTTGCTAGATACTTTTAAGTACTGGTTCAATTTTGGTATTTCTGATCCAGGCTTCCTGGAGGCCACAATATCCCTGATTTTAAAACCTGGAAAGGATCCCTCTAGCTTAGACAGCTACTGGCCAATATCTCTCCTTAATACCGATATTAAAATACTGGCAAAAATTCCTGCTAATAGACTGTCAAAAGTTATGGATCGCCTAATATGTAGGGAACAAGTGGGTTTCATGAAAGGGAGACTTTCCCGTGATCATATGAGAAAATTAATGTACCTTATTGCTAAGGCCAAAGAATCTAAAACTCCAGCAGCACTTTTATCACTTGATGCCGAAAAAGCTTTTGATTGGGTGTCCTGGTCTTTTTTGTTTGCCACCCTCTCGACTTTTGGTATACCTCACAACTTTATAAGTTGGATTAAAATTTTATATTCTTTTCCTTCGGCGAGAGTGAAGTGTAATGGAATGTTGTCACCAGTTTTCAAACTAGAGCGAGGCACTAGACAGGGTTGTCCTTTGTCCCCGTTATTATTTAATCTGTATCTAGAGCCTTTGCTCCGTAGGCTGATGAAGAATCCACTCATTGAAGGCATACAAATTGGGGAATCTAGTTATATATGTTCGTCATATGCCGATGATGTGTTATTACACATTGAGAATCCAGGGACTTCGGTACCACCTATTTTAGAAGAAATTAATAGTTTTTCCAGGGTATCTTCTTATAAATTGAATTATACTAAAACAAAAGTCTTCCCTTTAAATTATTGCACTAGGAAAACAGATTTGCAGGATTTAGATTTGAGTTGGGAAACCAAATCCATAACATTTCTAGGTATAAACATCAGCGCGAGTTTCGCTCTTATGGTTAAGGATAATTTAACAACCTTAATACAAGAGATCTCGGATGATCTCAAGAGATGGAGCTCAATTTCCTTATCCTTGTGGGGCAGGCTAAATCTTCTAAAAATGATTGCTCTTCCAAGGATACTTTATCCATTAGACATGCTAGGATTCTACCTTTTAAAGGATTGGTTTGCTAAAGCACAGAAGATTTTTAACTCCTTCTTGTGGCAAGGCAAAACAACCCGTCGATCATACCAGAATCTGTCAGCTCCCAAATATAAAGGTGGCTTAGCCGCCCCTTCTCTTTTTATATATTACCTCGCCTAGCATATGTGTAAGTTGACCTTATGGAGCAAGGAACGGGGAGAGGTAGCATATTCACCTCTTTGGCTGGATATTGAACGGGGCCTGGCGAAGACGGTAAAAGGTTTTTTATATGCTTTACTGTATATTCCTTTGGCCACTGTACCTAGATTTTTTAAAAATAATCCTTTGGGATGGTCAATCAGGGCTTATCACCAGTTACAACGCTATTTGGGTGTACGCTGGTGGCTATCGGGCGCCCAACCCATTTTGGACAATCTTCAAATTAAAATTGCTGGCACTCCTGTACCTGTAGCTTTTTGGCCCCAAATAAGTAATCTGACCGTAGCTGATTTTTGGGGTCAGGGTGGACCATGTTCATTTGGGGCTCTGAAAAAAAGCTTGGGTCTCACGGATTCGGATTTCTTTAAGTGGTTACAGCTTAATAAAGCTTTAACCCAGGTATTTTCGTCAGTTTCCTTGACTGATCAGGGGGAAATTAATGTTGACACCCTTTTGTATACATTGTTGGTTGTTGTTATGTCAGCAGAAAGTGCTATGCTGATGCTGGATGTACCAGGCAATGGAAAATTGCCAGAAGGATCATTGGTCAAGCCCAGCATCAAGCCCGCTCATGCTCTTGCCTATGCATGATGAGTGATGGTCCAGATTCACAATGTGTCAGATCGGGAGATTTGGGTGAAGAGAGGTTGCACCCTAGCTACGCTACACTGTGCTGACACTGCAGTGCTGCCTAGCAACAAGCACCCTAGTGGGACTGATAGAGTGACTCCCAACTTGTTTGACTTTGGTGACTTCCCATTGCCCACTGAATGGAAAAGTAGAATCAGCAAGAAACCTGCCCAGAGAGACCAAGTGTTTTCATTGAAGGAATGGGATGTGGGATGTGTCCAGGGTGTGGAGCATCACATACGCCTACATGATGAATGGCCATTTCATGAGAGGTCTCGGCACTTAGCCCCAGCAGACATAGATAATGTGAGAAGACACCTGCAGGAAATGTTTGAGGCTGGTGTGATACAAGAATCCAGGAGCCCCTATGCTTAACCCATTGTGGTTGTGCATAAGAAGAATGGGTCTGTGAGAATGTGCATGGATTATCGAACCCTGAATCAGTGGACCCTCCCCGATCAATACACCATGCCCTGTATACAAGATGCTTTGGACTGTTTGAATGGGAGCAAATGGTTCTTGCTGTTGGAACTTTGCAGTGGATACTACCAGATTCCCATGGCCCCAGAAGACTGTGAGAAGACCACATTTATCTGTCCATTGTGGTTCTATGAGTTTCTGAGGATGTCACAGGGGATATTGGGTGCCTCGGTCACCTTTCAACTATTAATGGAACGTGCAGTGGGAGATATGAATTTGCTGGAATGCCTGGTGTACTTAGATGATGTCATTGTGTTTGGAAGCACCTTAGAGGAGCATGAGAGTCGACTGTTCAAGGTACTAAATCAACGAGAGGATTTCGGCATCAAGCTGTCCATCGACAAGTGCCAGTTCTTCCAAACCACCGTGAAGTGTGTGGGGCACACAGTGTCTACAGAGGGGATAGAGACTGATCCCAATAAAGTTGAGGCTCTGACCACATGGCCTCAGCCCCACAATCTGAAGAATTGCAATGCTTCCTGGGGTTCTGTGGATACTACCGCAGGTTCATAAAGGACTATTCCAAGGTGATAGGCCCACTCTTGAATCTTACCCGGGGTTACCCTCCCACGAATTGTAAATACAAGAAAGTGTCCGCTCCAGGACCAGAAAGAGTATACTTTCACCTAGGTGAACTTTTCAGGCTCCACTGGATGCCTGACTATGAAGCAGCTTTCCATGAAATCATATATCATCTCACCCATGCTCCCATCCTTGCCTATGCTGATCCTACTAAACCCTATGTGCTGCATCCTGATGCTAATCTACAAGGTTTTGGGGCTCTGCTGTATCAAGACCATGAGGATGGCTTGAGACTGGTGGCCTTCGCTAGTAGGAGTCTGATCCCATCAGAGCAAAACTACCCTGTGCATAAGTTGGAGTTCCTGGCATTAAAGTGGGCCATCATTGACCAGTTCCATGAATACCTATATGGGGCAAAGATACTGGTGAAGACTGACAATAACCCATTGACCTATATGCAGACTTCAGCTAAGTTAGACACCACAGGGCATTGGTGGCTTTCTGCATTACCTACCTATGATTATGCTGTTGAATACCAGTCAGGCTTGAATCATTTCAATGCTGATGCCCTATCCTGAAGGCTCACTTCCAAGAGTGACTGGGTCAGGCTGTCTGAACCTGACATTCGAGCATTGTGCCAAAAGTTTGATAAAGATAAATTGATGTCTACGGACACAGTGGACTATTTAGTAGATTGCTTTGGCCCTTCTAATACCTGCATAGCTGCTGCGTACTGTCACTTCTCTGCTCTAGATATTAGTCCACTACCTCAATTTGAAAATGACAGCATTCAGTGGGCTCAATCCCAAGTACCTATGATCCAGCCAGCCCTTGATGCCCTGCGTGCCAGGAAAGATGTATCCAAGTTGCGTTCCTCTGATTTGTGAACTGCTATATTGTTTGAAGAAGGCCCCAAGTTGAAGATGATTAATCACTTGTTATATAAAGAGACAGTAGATTGGGGTGGCCAAGTAGAGAAGCAACAATTGGTCTTGCCCACAGCTTTTAGGGAGTTGGTGCTGAGGTCCCTCCACAATCATGTGGGCCACCTTGGTATCAACCGAACCCTTGACCTGGTATGATCTTGATTCTACTGGCCCAAGATGGGGGCAGATGTTGAGCATCATCTAAGAACTTGTAGTCACTGCTTGCAGAGAAAAGCCCTGCCTCAAAGGGCTGCCTCCCTGGTCAACATTACTACCAGCACCCCAATGGAACTAGTCTGCATGGACTTTTTGAGTTTGGAGCCTGACCAGTGAAACATTGGTAATGTGTTAGTAGTTATGCATCATTTCACTCAGTATGCACATGCTTTCCCCACCAAAGATCAAAAGGCATCCACAGTGGCCAAGGTGCTAGTGGAAAATTTCTTCATCCACTATGGAGCCCCCCAGCGAATTAATTCTGATCAAGGTAGATACTTTGAGAGTCAATTAATCAAATAAATGCTCTATGTGGAGTGCAAAAGTCAAGAACCATGCCTTATCACCCACAGAAGGACCCACAACCAGAACACTTCAATCACACCCTGCTAGACATGTTAGGCACCCTTCACCCAAAAGACAAGCATAAATGAAGCCAGCAGATTAGTACCTTGGTACACACTAACAATTGCACAAAAAATGATGCTACCAGGTTCTCTCCTTACCGTCTCATGTTTGGGAGAGAGGCTCGATTGCCTGTAGATGTCTGTTTTTGGGGTCTCTCCAGATTGGGTCCAAGCCGAAAATTATCTGCAATATGTACAAAAACTAAAAGTTCAATTGAATCATGACTACCAACTGGCCCAGACAATGGCCACCAAGAGAAATTTAGCAAACAAAGAGAGGCATGATAAAAGAGTAAAGGTTCAAGTACTTCGACCTGGATACTATGTGCTGTTGCAAAATTTGGGACTGCATGGTAAACATAAAATTGCTGACCAATAGCACCATCTTCCCCATATAGTAGTAGGCAAGTTGTATGATTTACCCATGTACAAAGTGCACCCTGAAAACAACTCCAAAACCATCAAGACCGTACACCATAACCACTTACTACCTATTGGCCAAGTTATGATTGAGGCTGAAGTCCCAGAGATTGTTCCGCCTGGACCGGTGACTTGTGCTGCTGCAAAACAAAGACAGACTCACCCTACTCCAGTGGTCACAGACTTAAGGTTTTCTCCACAGCAAGCCTAGAATGGTAATGACTGTCAGTCCACTTCTGATGAAAGTGAGTGCAACTATGCTTATTACCCCTCTTATGAACTGAGTCAGCTGTTTTGAGGAAAGCCCATGATTAAGTGTGGGGCTGAAGCTGGGCCTTCTGGACTGCCTAACCCCCCCAGCTTCATCCCTGTAGCCAATGCTCCTGGAAAGTGAAGTGCAAAGTATCACTTCTGAGGATGCTGAGTCTCTGTGTATGGTGGAACTGCTGGAATTTTGCCCGGGGAGGGGGCTGGGGGATGAGTTTCTCATGCCAGAACTTGAAGACTGCCTTGAGAGTGCTGACAATTCTCTTTCAGTGCCATAGTGCCTCCCAAGTGAGCAAAGAGTGGCAAAAACAGAATTTACAGAGTCAGGGACTGACAGTGCACCAAGTTTGAACCTTCCTACCCAGCCAAAGGTACCCCTCACAAGGGATGAAAGTCCCAGGACCAGTGCTTAGAGTACAGAGACAGTGGCTGTTCCCCCCAGAAGTACTAACCAAGTTGTCAAGCCTGTAGTGTGCTTTAGTTATGATTTCCCTGGGAGGCCAGTGGATTTGCCGCTCAATGTGGTCCACAAGGGGGTGTATGTTTCTTAAAGCTCACTGCCCAAATTAAGCCTAAGTAACAATTTCAGGTTAATTGTCCTGCCTTCTAGGTATGGTGCCCCTGCCCCATTTAGCCCCAGGTTAGCTGATAGGGAAGGGCCCCCTCTCACATTTATTCAATGTACAAGAAATTGTTACCTGATTCAGTATAGTAATGTGTAAATTACCTGTGTGAAATATGCATGATGTAATTCAGAATGGGTATCGTACGGTGAAATGTAGAGAATATGTATAGTAAAAGTTAAATATGTTGACTGATGCATCAGATGTTACTTGCATAACATGCTAAAGGTATAGATGTATATTATAGTTTGCATTTGCAATTATTGTGATGGTACCGACTTGACGTGGATGCCAAGTTTTCTCCACGCAGGGAAGGGTATAACCCCCCTACAAATGGGAGTTCCCAAAAAGTCTTCCTCAAGCTCGCCTAAATGCTAACTGCCAGGCTGGTGTTCTGCGTTTAGCAGTTTAAATGGTAATGTTCAAGAGTGACTGTGTAGCCTCTATGTGCTGTCGCTTTATGAGTTGCCTAGTTTGCAGTAATATTAACCTCGAGGGGGGCTGAGTGTTTTCATGCTCTGGTCCTGCCCAGGATGCTGGAAAATAGCTCAGTTTCTGCCATCACTAGTTGTGCAGAGGGAGCTCTATTTAAAGAGGTAACTATTTGCTGAAAATAATTCAGAGTGATAATGATAATGATAATGTAGTTTGTTCTAACCTGCCTTCTTTGCAGCAAGGACTGTTCTGATTATCCCCCCATTTTGGTCCTGAACTGCCGAGTTGGACCAATCAGTACTTGGGGACTCAAATGGAGCTTGTTTTATAGAAGCTGTGTGGAGTAAAAGCTAGGAATTGTAGTTTTGGACTGTTGGTGCCTTTTGCAACTGAAGGGGGAGCTCTGGCTTTGACTGACAACTGCATCAGGCAACCAAACCATTTGGATCTGAGGAAAATCCCCAAGCTGCCTGCTGTTAAGTCAGATCATAGATGGAAGCTGAGAGAGGAGCAGCTCATGATAGTTCGAGCAGTGATCTGCGTAGTTCGAGTGGGAGAACTGTGGGAAGGCCTGAGTTGAGGCCTGCAAGTCTGCCCAATATCTTGAGAGGGAAGAAGAGAATTTCAGTCAGACTCAATCTGAGGTGGTGAGACAGAATTAAACCACTGAAGTAATACCAGGCTCAACCTGCAAAGGACTGAAGATTTTGCTGTATGCGATCAGCTTGTTAGGAACTCCAGCTACTTCTGAGCTCCCGGTCTGAGTAGAGACTGTGAGATCGTGACTGGGGAGCATTTTGCCTGGTACAGTAAGATTGCCTTGCATATGAATGTACTATGTACTGAATGGGGGTCGCGGTTTAGTTCCCCATAGTGTGAACCGTGTGCTGATTGCTGGAAGCTGTATCCAGCCCAAATGGACTGAATCCGCGGTCATCTCCATGCAGCTGGGCCTTGTCACGAGGGCCCTGCCAGGCTTCCCTACTGCACAGAGAAGAGCCATCGATGAGAAACCTGCCCAGGGATCAGCCCCCTGCTCCACTCCTGAACAGGAATGATGCCTCGGCGAATCATGTGGGCCCTGCTTCTCCTGGCACTCCAGAGAATTTACTCGCTGTTTCAATTTTCATCCATCCTGTGTCCAGTCCTGGGTATCGTGAGTAACCATCAGAGTAGCTCCCTGCAAGTACAATTTAATCTAAGTGTGTCATCTGATTGCTTTGTTGTTTCTTTTCCTTCATGAACTGAGCCATCTGGCTCCGGATTACAAATAGTGTGTTGTGCAAGTTATTTTTTCCATCACATGGCCCCGACCAGCTCCAACACCAGCCTACCCCGGGCTACGGTCCTGGCTAGCCCACCTTTCCATCCACCTGGATACTCAGAGAGTGTGACTGTGTTAGGGACTCTGACTATATGCACAGCTGTGTGATTTATACAGCAATTAATCTAATTAACCTGATTACATCCTTCCCTTGTTCAAACAATCTGAATAAATCAGATCTGCTTTCTTCTGCATTTAACCAGATTGTGGTTCAAGTTTGTACTCATAGTATTGTACTGTTGCAATTTGCCCTGACTAACCTTGTTTTACAGTGGGTCCCCAGGGTCGAACAGGGGAAACCAACCCTGGTGGTAAGTGCAAACTGTGTAGGTAATAGCAAGGTCTATCAGGGGTATTGTGGGGGTAATTATTGTGTACTGTTTTGGCTATTAGCAGGGAGAAAAGGGGGTTACAGTGTCCAGGAGGGCTGTGCCCAGGCTAGTTTGAACACTACCATCCCTGACTTCTGGGTGGAGGCCCCTGTTTCAGAACTCAGGCCCCTTAACCTGCTACTAGCCGAGCAGGCAGGGGTAGTAGCCCTTGGGATAGCGCCACCTAAAGGTTACATCACACTACCATTCAAACACACTTTGGATGATACTGTGGATGCAGCAGTTAAAATGGGAGCTATTTTTTTAACTGAAGCCAACTTTTTCAGAACTAAAAACTTAGTCACGTGGACAATATACACAATGCCCAAAGTATGTAAATCAACAATAGACCCTCTGGGATGACTCATTATATCAGGCACTGGGTCTTTAAATGAGACTCCTTCAAATTTGTTGATAATTTTTTGTAAAAGTAATGATTCCTAAAATACCAGGTTTTGTGTGGGATATTATAGAAATTATTAATAAGCTTCAAGGCATGCATTGGGATGAGACTGGCTGTTGTCTCGCTGTGAACATAAACTCTCTGCACATCAAAATGAAGCACCAACACTGTATGAGGGCAACAAAAGAATTTATGATGAAAGACCCAGAGTTAGGAGGGTTTTATGTGATATGGGTGACCGCGGGACGGCGACCCGTAGAAGAGCGACGTCAGGGAGACGAAAACAATTTTGCCACCCTGACAACCTCGGCGCACAGAAAAACGGTGCTGGGGACTAAAAATACTTGCTTCACCCCTTGCACCCCCCCTAATTAAGGAGTCTCAACTCCATGGGTGTGCATGTCAGTGGGGGTGCAAAAGTAAAAAAAAATAAGATTTTGGGCTGGGCGAAAGAAAAGCACAGTAGCGCCTGGACCCAGACTCGAACCCGGAACCCCAGCACTGCAAGTGGAAGCCAACCCCCGATGCCACAGCACAGCTCAGCAGTCGACCTCAGCACCACCCCCTACATCCCCTCCACCCCTCCCTAGGCCACTCGCCGTGACTCACTCCCTGTGGCGTACACATGGCGACATCCTGTCGCTAGGGTCCCTACACCCTCCATATCCGGCACTCTCCTTCGCCCCTCGCCTTCGAGCTTTCGCCCATATCGCATCGCCATTTCAGACTGCACTGTCATTCAGGTGCCCACCTCATGTGCTACCAGTTAAGAGCAGCACCACAGCACCTTATACTTGTTTTCAATGGTAAATTCTATCTACAATCACAGGGCACTGCAGTGTGTGCATCACTTGCACTCTCTTACATCAATTTATTTATGGCTTGGCGGGAAAGGGAGGTGGTTTTTGATGTGGAGAATCCCCATAGATGACACATTGTCTCAGCAGTATAAGGAAACAAAAGGAGAAATGGACAGGGAGGAATATCGGAACAAACTCAAGGAGGCAGGAAAAGCAATTTGGATAGCCAAAGCCCAAACAGAGGAAAGATCAGTACAGGGGGTTAGGAAGGGAGATAAAACTTTCTATAGTTACATAAGAGAGAAAAAGGAAGAGTAAAGGGGGTCTAGTCCAACTAGCAACAAGGGAGGGCCAGTTGTTGTAGAAATATGAAGATAAAGCAGAGTTGTTAAACACATTTTTCTCTGACGTAATCTTCTGTTATGTTTCAAATGTATATGTATTTGTATATGAGAATTATTTCTGTTTTGTATGCAGTATCTGGGTGTTAATAATATGGGAGTTTTGAAATAACTGTCATAAAACTTCTGAAGAAGGCCCTGGTTGGTCCGAAAGCTAGAGCACTTTGTTCTTTTTTTGTGCAACATCTATGCTGGTCCAATAAAAGGTATCAAATAATTTGCTTCTGGATCTGTTCTACACAAAGTAAGACAGAGCTGGAAAGTAGAAGGGCAGACACAAGCTCTTTCACAAAAGAGAGCGTCTTAGAAGAGCTAAGCAAACTTAAGGTAGATAAAGCCATGGGGCCAGAAGGTATCCACCCCAGAATACTAAAAGAGCTTTGGGGAGAAATAGTTTCTCCACTAGCTGAGCTGTTCAATCTATCTGTGGAAAGCAGCAGAGTAGCTCAAGACTGGAAAAGGGCACCAGTTATGCCCTTGCACAAAAGTGAAAGCAAGAAAGAGGCAGGAAACTACCACCCAGTCAGCCTGACCTCTATAGTGGGAAAAATTATAGAGACATTACTAAAGGAGACAACAGTTGACTACCTAAAGGAAATTGGAAAACTTGCATGGCCAGGAGGAACCAGGAGCACTGCAGCAACATCATTGGAACACTAACATGGATGGACAGGTGAGTGAAAACAACTTGGACAATAAACATGTAATAAGATGTATATTTACAGTACAAACACTACAATGGCAGACACATAATGGTGACAGGGGAAGTAATATGGAACAATTTAAGCAAGGTACACATGTCATGTGGGAATGTGGTCAGATGTGGTCAGGAGAAAAGAGGTGCATGTGAGGGGTGCAGATGTGTAGGGGTGCAGGATGGCATGGAATGCACAATTTAGTTCTAAAAGGCCAAACCATGAACACCTGATGTGGCAAGGTGCTTAAGCATGGGCCGGCTAAGCCCAACACAATTGCAATATAATAATCCAAAAAGCCAGCGCTCTGTGGAAAGGCAACACTTTCCACATGAATTAAAGTTTTCAAGTGCTTTATTGCAGTTTTAACAAGGTCAGTGCCCCAAAGGACAGACAGATATGCACACAAAGCCCCGACAATTCGGGTGTGAAAAACATTTTTTCTGGAGGCATGGTAAAGTCCCGGAGTCTGTTACAACCTGAGTACCATGATCTTATTAATAAACATGAGTTTAACTTTCTGCCATTAACTATTTCAGGTAATTTCAAAAAAATATAAATGAATTTAACACACACATGGCATCATTGCTGTTTCCCACTGTGGATCCTTACAGACTTCTGAATGTGCAATGTGCATCCGCGAGGGGGGCATACTGTGGGCTGAGGATAGTAGGAGAAGACAGTGGGAATGGGGATGCCCTTGGATGATCACAGCCAGGGTGTGGGCTTGGTGTGACTGATGACCGCTGCTTCCTAGGGTTCCATGGTCTGCCCATGGATGATGGTGTTGCAGTGGTGCTTGCTGACCCTGAGCCTCCACCACATGTGGTGGAGGCATGCCAGGGTACACTACTTGCCCGGCGATGTTGTGTACCAGTGGTGCGCCACTGCCCAGCCATACCACCAGTCTCCAATGCAGCTGTGAGCTCCCTCACAGCCACAGTGAGCTCACCAAACATATGATGGGGGGTGTCAAGATGAGGTGAATGACACTCCTCTGCTCACTGCTCTGACTGCAATAGGCCAGCAGTCACAGCCTCCTGGAGCAGGGACAGCTCCTGCCATACCTCCCAGCTGAAATTGTGCAGCTTCTGCTGTACAGCTATGTATGACTCCACCGCAGAGTGGAGGAGCTACCAGGATTCTGGGGCCAATGGACCCTGGGCTGCATGGTCACCCTAGACAGTGGGTGGGGGTTGCTGGGGCTGTTCAGAGGTGTGAGAGTGGCAAGGCCCTTGTGTGTCCACCTGCCACCCCAATGTGCCATCTGGTGTGTCACGCACAATGCATGGGCAGCCTGGCTGGCCAGCAGGATGACCACCCACATGTGGCATTTGCATGGCCTGGCATGTGTGTGTGGCTTCAGACCTGTCAGGAACAGCACTTGCAGTGGTGGTGATGGTAGAGCTGGTGGCGGTGGCATTGGCCATACTGGTGACATAAACCACAGGGAAGCCTTGCAACAGCTGAGGCACAGGCTGTCTGGTGGGTGATGCAGTTGGGGTAGTAGTGTGGGCCCTACTGTCTTCCCCTGGCAGATCCTCAACCTCAAGACCAAGGCCCCCCCCCCATGGCAATGTCACCCATGTAGTCCATGCTGGGGATGTATGTCTCATCCTCTCCATCATAATCCTCCTCCTCCACCTACTCCTCAGGATAAGTTGACACTCCAGTTCTGGAATCCATGGTGTCACCCATGGCCAATGCCTCTGCCATTGTCCTCCGGATCCCTGATGTTGATGGGTCCTCCACATCATCCAGCTCCACACATTCCACTGCTGCATGTCCAGCATGCTGCACTGTTCAGCAAGAAGGTGACTGTGAGTGGCCTGCCCATGACATAGCAGACCCCCACCAGTGCCACCACATGCAATAAACCAGAGTGCCTAGCCGGCCCAGTGGTGATGAGTGTTGAGGTGTTGGATGCCACACCTCATGTCACGCCGGTGACCCACGTTCAGGAACGAATGCGGGCCATCGGGGATCGGTAGGGAGAAGGAGGATTGAGCGTCCTAAGGACTGCTCCCTTCCTTCGAGGTGGGAGGGGTGAGAGGATCACTGAGACACTGACCCCTGGCAGTGGCTGGTGGCAGGTGTAGCTCGGTGATCAAACTGTGGGCTAGTGTAGGCAGGAGCTGGGCATTCTGTGGATGATTGCATGCACCGAAATGTCCTTTATGCCACTGCACACTTGAGCCAAGGGGGGGAGATGAAGAGAGCAAGT
This sequence comes from Neoceratodus forsteri, assembly GCA_016271365.2. Taxonomy (NCBI): domain Eukaryota; kingdom Metazoa; phylum Chordata; order Ceratodontiformes; family Ceratodontidae; genus Neoceratodus; species Neoceratodus forsteri. Next base: position 942,364,413 of record CM057455.1, read on the forward strand.
AAAAAAAAAATCCTCTGGCATGTGATGGCTGACTCTATCTGTACCGCAGTGGCCCCACTCAAGCTAGCTCCCCTTCAGCCCCTGGCCTCCAGGTTTCCACAATGCACTGGATAAATCCCAGCTGTGAAGCAGCCTATGATGGCAGAGCAAACGCTCTGAGCTCTGAGTGGGTTTGGGGCAGCAACTAAGACAAGGAAGCCTGAAATTGGGGTCCAAAGGAACACCACCAACTGAGGATGCAAAAAACTATAAAGAAAAAAAAATAATAAAATAAACCCGAGTGCCACCAATGATGCACTGAGCTGACCAAACCTGATGTGCAGAGTCTACATACACACACACAACCATGGTGCACGCATGACCAGCAAAGTATGTGCATCCCAGAGGGCCTAGCCAACCTGCACACAGGATTGGTGAACACACACATGCACACACACACACACACACACACACACACACACACACATACACACGTGAAAACCAACACCATAATGTTGGTGACAGTAGTAGCACACAGTGACACACACATGGCAGCAAGCAGGACTGCATGGATTATGCACACCCACTGGCAATGTACACACCATGTGCAGGGTCACAGTGACAGTGATTTCAGGCACAACATGATGATGTGCACATAGCACATGCAGCATGTCCGGCTATGCACAATACACATGACAACTGACTTCCAGACAGAAAAGAAGACTACAGAATGCACTCATGTGTGCACAAGCCAGGCAGGTTGTGTGCCAACACACAAGCACAGCCATCATTAAATCCCCTGTGATGACATGTATGCCATGGTGCTTCATGGCCCTGTACTCACATGTGTGGCATAAATCCAGTGGCATTTCGCAGCCACTACCCTCCACACCTGCCATGGACACTGTATGTATGGTCGATGCAGCCACCTCCATGTTGTGGTTCGCTGCCACCAGCCCTGTGGATCTTTCCTCCTCGGTGGCCTGCTGTTCCTGTAGGTGCCATGCCACCTCCTCTTTGGCCTTAAGCTGCATATAATGCCACTGATCCAGATAGTCTCCATAGTGCGGCCACGACCACCCAAGGCATTAACCTCTGCTGTAATTTGGTCCCACATGTCCCTAACAGTGGCATCTGTATTGCTGTAGCACTGCATGGTCTTCCCTTGCCTTGTAGCCATAGATAAGGGCCTTCAATTCCTCACTGGAGAACTTGTAGTACCACAACCTTGCCCATCCATCTGTGGCACCTGTGTGGGAATGAAGGATGACAGTGGTCAGTGTCTGTTGTGCAGTGTGTGTGTGTGTGTGTGTGTGTGTGTGTGTATGTGTGTATGTGTGATGGCCACTACACACACCCAACTGGCCAGAGCATTCCAATGTCTGTGCAACTGCATCACAGGGTTGATGGAGAACAGTCCACTACACAGGACAAACAGGCCCAACACTCTCCTCGGCATTACCATCTGTAGCAGCCTGCCGCAGGACAGGTGTAGTGTGCAGCCCTGTGAGGGCAGCAGCAGGAACACTGTACCAACTGTGGCCCAACAGGTGTGATACAGCACTGTGCTGCACAACTCACTGCTGCTGGCAGATAGCATACTGTGCCCATGTTGGAGGGAATAGCAGCATGGGATATACACATATGCTGGCTGCACACAGCAGCCATGTGAACTGTATTGTGTTGTGCCTCCCCGGGAAGTAGTGTTACCCAGTGGATGCAGTTCTGCATCCACATGTGTACCACAGTGTGCACATACAGAGGCACAGACAGGGTGGACATCTGTGATATGGGTACAGCAATGCAGCACTGTGACTGTGTACATATGCATGCAGGGCTTGCCACTTCTGGGTACATCGCAATCCTGTACACACACACACAGACACATATAGTGGCCCCATCACAGTGTAGCAGAGCGCACACTGGTTAGCACTGCAGTACAGTGATGTAAGGACAATGGGACACCTACCTTGTGCTCCTGTGTTTGATTCCTGGAACTTGTTTAGGCCTACTATTGTGTTCCATCAACATCTCTTTCAGCCTACAGTACCTGCCAGTTCTGCAGATGGAGCTCAGTGAATACTTAAATAGCCTGGCCTGGCAATCCTCACTGGAATGCATGCAGATGTGGCTGTAATGAGATACTAATGTGGTGGATTGCACCCCAATTGCCTAGGTAGACTAATTAGCATACCCGCTTTGAATATAGCACAATTTTGCACCGGGCTAATGCATTAGTGCTGAGCAAAGAATTATCGCCACGGTGCGGCACTACTTGATTAGCACCAGCCAAAGTGACTTAGCATCACATCCAGTGAGCATGTGCAAGGATGTCAACATGTTTTGGGTCACGCAGGGGTAGTGCATTCTCACTGGATGCATCATGGCACAGTCAGATGCTATTGCATTTGCACCATGCCAGAACTGCATAGTGCAGCGCTAATGTATGTGCAGCTCATAGTTCAGCCTACATGGCTAGGAGTGGCAGGGAGTTGTCTGTAGAAGACATGCCAGCTGAAATGGCATCCAGCAATCATGTGAGGACAGTGATCCAGAGGGACCAGAGGTGGGGAAGGCTGAAATGACTAATCTAGTCAAGTTGGTCATGCAGAGGGAGTGCCAGCTGCTTGGCGATGTCAGGAAGGGGGACAGGCCTAGAAGTCAAGTGTGGATGTCCATTGCATTCCACCTGTCACAACATACAGGCATTGGGAGGAACAGGGAACAATGTAAGCATCATTATGTCGACATGAAGAACTGGGAGAAGCAGCGACTGGAGCACTTCAAGCGCACAGTGTGGGAGAGGATGGTGCCTACACCAGGTAAGTGTACACCACTGCCACAGATCTGCAGGTCACATGTCAGTATGTGTGCCCATTCATGTGCATGCCCCACATGTGTGCAAATCCATTATGGTGGTGTAATAGTGCACACTGTGCATGGTTATGGCCATGCAGTGATGGGTGTGCTACACAGTTGGTACAGTGGTGGGCCTAGTTGGGTCCACCGTACCTGTGTCCATGGACATACATTTGACTCTCTATGCTTGCCTCATGAAGCAGGCTGCACTGTTTGCAATCAGTGCTTGCGTAGCACTCATACACTGCACCTACAGGCATCATGTGTCCCATGCGACATATGCCTCTGTGTGGGTGGGACTGTGCTATGGTATTCAGCACCGCTGTGCATCAGTGGAATGGGTAGGGGGTGGCTGTCATGATGTCCATGCTGGTCCTGACACTGTTGCTCCTCCTTCACTCTGCAGACTGCACCATCAGGGGCAGCCAAGAGCACAGCCAGAGTGGCCATGACCATGAAAAGTGAGGGACAGACAGCAATGATGAACAGCTGGATGCCACAAGTGAGGTTTACCTATGCCGTGGCAACACCAGAGTTGCCAACATCACCAACATTGACAGACACAATGCAGAGTGTCAGCATTGTGCTGTCTCTATGGCAGTGTGTTTTCTTATGGGGGATGCACCCCCCCAAACTCCCCATACCACCAAGTATTTATATAACCAACTCCAAGTTGGAGTTGTTGAAGGAAGGGGGCGGAACATGGGGAGATGCAGTGCTGGTGTCAGCTGGGAGCATTACAGTGACCTGTCGATTTCTGTCGCTGTAATGGTCTTCACTGTAGATGTTTTGTTGTTTGGTCTGCATACCCACAAGTGAGTATGGTACTGTGTTGTTGACCTGTGTTTCAGTCGCTTCAGGTTGAGTAATCATTGTGAACCAATATATATCAATGGGCGCACATATCTGTGTTTACAGTCACCGGTCCTGGGTGCACATGTACATGGGTGTGGCCTTGTGCTGAGCTGCAGGGTTGTGCATCTTGCACATGTTCCACTGGCTGTGTTGCATTGAAGGTGTCTGACACCTAGTCTGGCCACATCAATTGTGGGACTGTATTGTGGCTGCACATGTATCCTCAGGGCCCTGCACTGCTGCAGCTTGTAGTGTCCCCCATGCGGACAGGTTGTGAGTATCTGCTGTGCACATAGCATTGGCCTCCACAGGCATCCACATCTATGTGGTGTGGCAGTCCCACTGTGCCATGTCCACACACTGCGTGTGGCATGCTTTCCATGCCATGTACCTGTCATACATCTGCCTCTGTTTAATGGTGTCTTGGCCCTGTCTGCTACCTTGTGCCTTATGCAGCAGATTGCACGTGGTGTCCAGCTGGACAGGGTGGTTATGTCAGTCACAACCAGTGTACTGTGTAGGGTGTGCTATCCTTAGACTGTGTTGTCCACCATGTGTGTGGGCAGACATGATCACTGTACACATTGTGTATGCACTATTGGGTGCATGTCCAGCATATGTCCCTCAGCAGTCAATATGCTCATCAGCATGTGTGTAATTGGGTTACATGGGCATGTCTGGAGTATTGCTGTGTAGTGACTGGTTAGGGTGTCAGTGTGTCATGTGCCATTGTTCTGCTCATATGTATTGGGGCAACAGTCTGTGTTGCTGAGTACATCATCCTTTCATTGGTGCAGTGGTTCTGGTGTGTATCCATACCGGCTGGTTCTAGCAGCACCTAGTCACTCTGTGTGCTGTGCATGCCGTTTCCTGTGGCATTACAGTGTTGTATGGTACTGTTTCATGTGGCCAGCTGTACCTGTGTACTGGGCTGCAGGATACCCATCTTTGTGCTGTGTCCATGTCTGCACTGTGTACATTGCAGAGTAGGTGGTAGGCTTCAGTGCATGCATGGCTGCTCCCAGTATGCGAATACCATATGCCATGCATCTTCCCTGGACATTGTCCTTCTGAACATTGGCATCCTGCCATAGTGTGTCCTCATGTGTCCCATCTTGCCAGCTGTGTTGCACCATTGTGGTATCAGGTGATGCAGTGTTTTGTCTGTGCTGCACACTGTAGGCAGAGTCCTGTTCAACTTCTAGGTGGGGTTCGGTTGTTCGGGTCTGTGTTGCGGAAGTGACCTGGGGTATTGTGTCCAGTGCATGTGCACATGGCACACTGATGTCCTGGTCTGGGTCTGTGGGGGGGGAGGCAATTCACACTGTCTGCTGCATGGCCTATGTCTTGCCACTATGGACCACAGTCTGTTGACGTGTGACTTGATTGTGTGGATTCATGTTGTGATGTTGCATGGCCATCTGGCTCTAACTACTGTGCCATTGGGCAGCATGTCACAACCTTTCCATTAGAACAGTGTTTTGATGTGGCTCTGTGCCAGTCTATTGGTCACCTTGGGATCCTGTGTGGTTTCACTGTGTTAGGGTCTACAACGTTCAGCCATAGGGCTTCATCCAGATTGTGGTGTTGCCTATTGCCTTCCAGGTCTTCCCGTATGCTTTGAGTGGGTATGTGTGGCATGTGGGTTCATGCAGTGGCTTACAGGCACAGGCTGGGTGGCATGTGCAGTGTTTCATTATATGGATACATGGGCATGGTGGTTGAGACATGCTGTTCTCCCCTGGGGTAACATCCTGGGGTTTTCATTGCTCCACATTGTCCGTACACCATCCTTACATGATCATCATTCCACTCATAGGTTCCTGTAGGAGCTACCTGTGGGCCACACAGCCAAAGGAGACTGAGGGCCTTAACTAGTTTTCCACAGGATAGTGCAGCAGCAAAGAACACTGATTGAGCAGCAAGTGGTCACCATGGCAGGGATACGGAGAGTAGCATCCATCTTGAAGAAGCAGCTCCCTGCACCATCTCAGTCCCTGCCTCTTCCAGTATTATTTATTTATTTATTTATTAATATTACGGAAATTACTCCATTGAGCAAGCTCATTCACAAGGAGATCATGGAGATTTCAAACAATACAATGACATACATGATCTTATACAAAACAGATTTGGATAGCAAGAGTAAACAGCAATGGGAATGATAAGGTACAACTTGGATTGTTGCAAATAACTGATACATTACATACAAAAAACCTAACTGCTCTAATGTACATGTAGATGATACACATAGAGTGAGACAAGTCTTCACTGGGAGCAGAAGGAAAAGGAAAAAAGAAAAAAGTGAAAACATGGGGCTGTAGATGACATCGCAGAGGAGGGTGGTAGGCTCAGAGAGACAGGAATATTGTGCCCTGAGATGGGGTACAGAGAAGAGGGGGTTTAGAGGAGAGTGGTGACTGGGGTAGGAGTAGGAGGGGGTAGGAAGACAGGGAGGTGTGGGAAGGGGAGGGTGGTAGGTTCAGCAGGACAAGAATATTGTGCACAGAGATGGGATACAGACAGCGGGGTCTAGGGGAGGGAGAGAGGTGACTGGGATAGGGGAGGAGGGGATAGGGAGACAGGGAGGTGGAGGAAGGGAAGAAGTACTAGGAGGCAGAATGGGTAAAAGGAGGGTTGGGGTAGGGATATGGGGTAGGGGAGGAAGTGATAGGGAGACAGGCAGATGGAGGAAGGGAAGAAGTGCTAGAAGGCAAAATGGGTAAAGGGGTTGGGGTAGGAATAATGGGATGGGTGGGTGGGGCAGATGGGTGAGCGTATAGGCTGGGTGGTTGGTGGGGAGACAGAGATAGGGTGACAAGCAGAAGGGATGGTGAGGATTCATATATTAGCTTAGCGTGAAGAGCAGTGGCAGACCACTTCAAATGCTTTCTTGGCTAGGAAATTAAAGCAATTTAATGTGACTATCTCAGATAGCTTCATGGTTTTTGCAGCTGGTTCCATATAGATGAGAGGACAAAACTAATGGCACCTATGCCCTGATTAGTATGTGTCCTGGGAACGTCTAGGAACACAAAGTCTGAGGTACGCAGTGCATACACATTGTGAGACTTGTGCACTAGGGAGCATATGTACTGAGGTAACTTGCCAGTCAGCAGTTTTAGAGTCCACTCCCCAATATGGAACATAAGCCTGGTTGATAGTGAGGTCCAATTCAAAGAAGAATAGAGGGTACAATGGTGTGTCCTGGTCCGAGCATTTAGTATGCGACGAAATGCACGATGGTACAGGACATCAAGTTTGCAAGTGTGAGTTGGTGTATTGCAACTGTAAATGATATCCCTGTAGTCAAGGAGTGGTAGGAATGTGGCCTGGACCAGTCTTCTTCTGCAGTTGAGTGTAAATAGGGATCTGTTCCTGAAGAAGAACCCCAGCCTGGCTTTTAGCTTGTTGACAAAACAGTTGATATGGGCACTAAAATTAGTTTACTGTCTAGCCATATTCCAAGATACCGGAATTGATCCACAACCTTGAGGGTGTCCCTGAATATAGTAGTGATGAGCAGTTAGGTACTCTGAGTGCTGAGAGTAGTGGGTATATGGCTTGATGAAAAAAACATCACCTTTGTCTTCTTTGCATTTAGAAGAAGTTTTGAACAGGCCAGGTTGAACTATTACTGACTGAAATCAGATTGTAACTCTGCACAGGCTTCACGCAATGAAGGCCTAGAAATGTAGAGGACCGTGTCATCGGCAAAAAAGTGCAGCTTGGATTGTTGAGTGTTTTTGTCCAATGAGTTGATGTAAATAGTGAAGAGGAGGGGCCCTAGAATGGATCCCTGAGGGACTCCCCTCATGATGCACACCGTGTCCGACATGGCTCCATCAACCTTGATTCTTTGCAGCCTATTTGAGAGATAACTAGAGAACCACCTTACTGTAGCGTCATTAAATCCCAGGGATGTTAGGCAGTGCAGGAGGAGGATATGGTCCACTGTGTCAAACGCCTTGCTAAAGTCAAGGAAAATGGCCCAAGCAGACTGTTGTCAACGGCAGAGAACCAGTCATTAGTTACTTTTGCCAGGGCTGAGACTGTACTGCAATTCTGCCTGAACCCTGATTGGAGTGGGTTAAGTAGGTTGAAGTTCTCCAGATGCTGTTTTGTTTGAACGTGTATTAATTTTTCCATTAGCTTGGACAGGACCAATAGAATGAAAATTGGTCTGTAGTTGCTGAGGTCGCTGTAGTCTCCAGACTTGAATAGTGTGATGATATGCGCAGTTTTCCAGCTAGAGGGAAAAGTAGTCATGGAGATGGAAAGGTTAAATATGTGCATGATGGGTGCAGCTAATAGATGACTCCCTATTTTTAGAAAGAATGCTTTGATTCTGTCAGCACCTGCCCCTTTCCTGGTATCCAACTTGATAAGGAGTTGCTTGACTTCCTTGAATGAGACCAGGGAGAACTGGAAGGAGAAACATGGTGGTGAAGACTCAGGGTAGTCTGGAATGGAGGAGCTGGTGTGCAGCCCTGCAGCTGGTGAAGTGTCAAAGGCCATACCAGCTGTGGTGAGGTGGGCATTTAGAAGATCCAATATGGCACATTGTTCAGTGACCAGTGTACCTTTGGAGGTGACTTTTTGTGGGAGAGATTGGGGGGGTTTTTGGCCTTCATTAGTCTTGAAGGTGCGACATATTTTTGCTGAGTTGCCATTAGCTTCCGTTAAAGGTTTCAACATAGTAATTGGCCTTGGCACTCCTTATAAGCTTGGTGCATCTATTTCTAGCAGCTCTGAATTCCTGCAAGTGGGTCGCAGTTTTAGTTTTCCTTGCACGGGCCCACAGTTTATCACGATGTGACACTGCAGCTTTCAGCTCAGGGGTGAACCATGGGTGTGAGAATTTTCTAACTCTGTGTTTACGGAATGGTGCATGCTTGTTAGCAAGGTCTGTGATGATGGTATTAAAAATAGTGACAGCATCTTCTACAGATTTGGCTAAATAAAAGGATTGCCAGTCTATCCTCTTAAAGTCTGCAAGATAGTTATGGACATTAAACTTACAGAAACTTCTGCTGGTGATGAATTTGGGCCCAGTGGGGCATTTGGTATGGGTTCATGTGCAGACCACAATATTGTGATCACTTACATCATTATTGAAGACCTCTGAGTGTTCAGTTTTGTGAGATTGCTTTGTGAGGATTAGGTCGAGAATAGAACGGTAGTCTTTGTTTTTCATATTTATCCTAGCAGGTTCAGTGACTGAGTGAATCCAAGCTCGTCACATAGATCGTTGATGGCATTAGCTTTGGTGGTGAGCCAGTAGAGATTTAAGTCCCCAGGGATGATGGTTTCATTGGTGTTGGATTCTGTGGTATCCCCAATCTTCGATAGAATATCCAGCCCACCTGAGGGAGGTCTGTAACAGCCAATGATATTGATTACTTCAGAGGATGAGAGTAGTAACCTAAGTGCTAGGCACTCAAACTCTTTGGGTTTTGACTTCAAAAATAGATCCGTGGCATTGAGCTTGTTATGGAGGTAGATAACTACCCCTCCACCCCTAGGGTACCTATCTACTCTGAATGTGCTATATGAGGATAGTGCTATCTGGGATTCAGTGATGGAGCTCTTTAACTTGGACTTTATGATTACTAGCTCATCTGAGCTGGTAAGGGCAGTCCAGGTTTGGCTTTGACTGAAATGTTTTAGTAGACTGAGGGCATTAATCAGCATGAACTTAATGCCTGATGTTGATGCAAAGCTGAGCGGAGATTTTAAGGTAGTAGATGGTCCAGGGTGAAGTTCTACATTGCCCGAGCACAGTTGCAGTAATAGGATTAGCCTTTTCATGGTCGCTATTAGAGTTGTTTGTTATTTTTTCCTAGTCGTCCCACTACTTCGGTTGGGGTTGTCCATATGCTTCAGCTCTACCTTGAAGTTTGAGATGCAAGTTGAACTAAGGAGTGCACAGACACTTAAACTAAAGGGCTGCTGCCAACTGGGTGCAGCAGGTGGTTGGATGCAGGCTTTAGCCCAGGTAGTGTTAGGTGAATAAGGAGAAATCAAGGGTATGTATGACCCAGGTGGAAAATCCAAGTTATTGGGAACTGAGCCAAGTAGGGATGATGGGTACAGGGCTATAATTATCAGTAGGATAAACTGCCAGCACATGGAGTAAGCCATGGCCCTGGCAGTAATTTACATAAGGATCTGAGTAAGAAAGTCTAAGATTAATACTACTCTATAAAAATGCTAGGACTAAAGGACTGATTAAGAGAAGGCAGTCACCAGTGTTTGTTAAATTTGAGCATGAGAGAGGATCACCCCTTTAAGGAGTTGCAGGAAAGGAGAGATCCTTTTGGAAGTTGCTGTAATTGACTAGTATGAGGCTTCAGGGGGAGGGGATCACTTGGGAAGAGTATTTAATAAAGGAGGGGAGTGATGGGCTGGGTGATAAAAACTGTCCAGAGAGTAATAGAGCAAGGCAGTGGCCAAGCTGTGATTTGAAAAAGGCACCTTGAGTGCTTGCTTTTTCAATGGGGATCTGCAGTGTCCAATCGGGAAGCAGCCACAGTCCACAGGAGCCAGTCCAATTACAGGGATTGAAGCCTGGCAGCTCCGGGCTAGGAGCTGAACAATCGTTCCTGCTTTCCTTGATTGGGGAGTGGCAGACTGGATGCAGAGGTCCGTCCACCAGCAGGGATCAGCGCCGGGGCCACTCAGCTGAAGTGGAGAGCCTGATTTGGGCTTGTGGCTTGAGTGCTTGCTTTCTCAATGGGGATCAGCAGCATCCAATTGGGAAGTGGCCACAGTCCCCAGGAGCCAGTCCAATTACAGGAATTGAAGCCTGGCAGCTCCGGGCTAGGAGCTGACTGATTGTACCTGCTTTCCTTGGTCGGGGGGTGGCAGGCTGGATGCAGAGGTCCGGCTGCCAGCAGGAATCAGTGCCGGGGCTGCTTGGCTTAAGTGGAGAGAGTGATTTGGGCTTGTGGCTGTTTTCCTTGGTTGGGGGGTGGCAGGCTGGATGCAGAGGTCCGGCCGCTAGCAGGGATCAGCACCAGGGCCACTTGGCTTAAGTGGAGAGCAAGATTTGGGGTTGTGGCTGCTTTCCTCGGTTGGGGGGTGGTGGGCTAGATGCAGAGGTCCCGCCACCAGCAGGGATCAGTGCTGGGGCTGCTCAGCTGAAGTGGAGAGCCCGATTTGGGCTTGTGACACCTTTCCCTGCCCCTCTTTTTTGATGTGCTGCTGCTGTTCAGAGGTTTCCATATTTGCATTGGTGTTCATTCCTTCCTTTATGGTATTACAGTCTCAAATTGACAGTTGTTCACTGTATTGTTTGTTGTTTCCACTCCCCAGTTGTACCTATTCATATTTGCTCTTTCATTAATACATCTATATTGGTTTGCAATCCTATGTCCTGTTTCATTATGGGCTGACTGTTTTCCCTTTCAGGTTATTTCTTCTTGTTTGCTTTTATATTCTTGGGTCATTGGGTGTTTCATGCCATTACCTTTGGTGGTTTATTTGCCATTGTTTGGGTTGTACTCTGCAGTCTGCTGTTGTGTTCACATTCTGGGCTGCACTTCTTTGCATGCGCCTCCAGTGGCCAAATGTTTTTCCTCTGCACAGTGCTGCTGTGGCTGTTTGCACTGCCTGGTTGGGATATTCAGAGCTGTCTTATTTGTTATATTAAGTGCTGTCTTATTTGCTACAGTAGTAGCCACAGACATTGTCAGCTATTTCCCAAAATTTCCGTGATATTTCCTGAAAAATCTCCTGCTTTCTGCATTTCTACAGTAGGGGCAACAGTGTGCCGAGGGGGTGCCCAATCCCTCTTTGCTCTTCTGCCCCCACTGGTATTTGCTGATAGAGGTGCCCAATCCAGCATCGGCTACACCCCCCCCAAAAAAAAGCTCAGGTGGCATGATGGGAGCCCATCCCAGCGTGCCAAATTATCCTGTTAAAAAAAAAGGCCCGCAATTTTTTTTGTTTTTGCTTTTACTTGTAAAACAGAAAACGATCCCTTGGGGTCTTCCTGCCTCCTCCTCCCCCAATCCGTGCCCATACTCTTGCACCCTGCCTTCCCACACACCCCCTCACCCCATACTTACCTCCAGAGCCCGGTGCGATGATCTTCAGTGGACCGGGAACACGTCTGCACTCTTCAAAGCTGACCTCAAACTGAAGAAATGCCGGTAAGCTGTATAATGGCATAAATAGGGTTTTTCAACTTTGGTGCATATCTCAGGCATTTTGGGGAATTTTGACACCAAATTTGCAACATGGGGTTATTGGTTCCTCTCCTCATGAATTCAGGCACTGTCATGGTGTTATTTAGTCGCAAAAGGTGATTTTTCGGTCACTGCACGGAATCACCATTTGAGACTGATTAACGAAACAACAGTGCCACTGTTCATGAGAGAGGCTCTCAGAAAGCCTATGTTGCAAATTTGTGGAAATAATCCCCAAAATGGCTGTTTTACCAGCATGCGTTGCACAGTTTCCATGCACACTCACTCCAGATTTTCAAAATTACCATTTTTCCACACCTCCTAATGAACAGTATAGCTTTCATTTTACATATCTTGGCTGAAATGTTGTTTCCCACATCTGGTGCATAATAGCGTGGTTGCTGTGTAAAATCAGTTTTTGGGACAGTTTGTGGAAATGATTGTGACACTGTTCATGCCTATGTTGAAAATTTGGTGACAAAATTCCATAAAATGACTGTGTTACAAGTGTGCATTGCGCAGTTTCCACGTAACCCTTGTAACTTTGCAAATTTTCAATATTTTCATGCCAGATTTTCAACACTGGCATTTTTTCACACCTCCTTATGAACAGTGTAGTTGTCATTTTTCACATCCTGTCCTAAATGTGTTTTCACATCTGTGGCTCACTATGGCTTGGTTACTGTGGGAAATCAACGTTTGGAACAAATTAACAAAATCACAGTGCCACTGTTCATGAGGGGAGGTCCAAAAATGCCTATGTTAAAAATGTGGTTAAAAAATTCCCAAAAATAATTGGGTTACGGATGTGTGTTGCACAGTTTCTATGCATGCTCATGATTTCACCAATTTTTCATATTTTCACTCCAAATTTTCAATGTTGCCATTTTTTTACATCTCCTTTTGAACTATACAGTTGTCATTTTCCATATACAGCCCAAAATGTGTTTTTGTCCCTAAGTCACCAAATGGCATAGCTGCTGTGCAAAACCACCTTTCAGCTAACAAACTGATAGTGCTGCTTTTCATGATGTGGGCTCACAAAAAGCCAATGTTGAAATTTTGGAGTGAAAATACCAACACAGGCCTACGCCGTTAGGGTTTACAACTGTAGCAACCCACCCTGTAAAGACTGACAGGCATCAGGGGTGTGATTTGGGATCATTGGCTGTAATGTTCATACCATTCCACCCCCACCCCCACTCTGCAGCCAGTGACAAGCATCATGGTGTGCATTGGAGTGTTCCGCCACAAAGTTCATCCCATTCACCTATACTGCACCCACCTCAGTGTATTTCCTTATGGAATGGGGTAAGTATAATGCCCAAAGACCCCAAAGCACACCATAACACTTGTCAGTGTCTACAGGGTAGGGTGAGGCAAAATGGCATGAGCATTATAGCTGATGACCCAAAGGCACACCCCAATGCCTGTCAGTCTCTGGGGGGTGGAGGTGGAGTTGGCATCACTTCAGTACTTCACTGCCATTCCTATTATGTGTCTCTAATTCCTGCACTACCAATGTCAATGCCAATGCCAGTGAGACAACATCCGGCATTGACAAATGCTTGTTAGTATTGTTTCATTCATGTGGATGTCCCTTCCTTCTCCAGTTCTGTTATTTCCATAATCCTTTTTGCACATAATGAACCACATTCCTTCCTTTCATGTTTGTCACTGGTTCATCATGTGTACTCACTCCTTCTGTCCACAAATGTCAAGTATTTGCCACATTACATAAATTGTGTCCCTATGGTATGTGATGGTGCGTAACTGGTATTAGTGTTGTGTGCAACCACCAACCACCCAAAGAAGTACAAACCATAACACAAACATGAGCTATTCTACTGAAAAGTTAAACATAAATCTGCTTTAAGCACTTAATATGTTTACTGTGTTTGCCAGAAATGTGAAGTTGTGTCCCCTGAGAGAAAATGCATCTTTTCAGTTAAATACTGTTGCCACACACACTAGAGAAGGTGGTGCAAAGCATATGTGAAGCTTGCAAGAGAACATAATCATATTTATCATGCTAAGCATTTTTGGGCCTGCTACCCCGCCACCACCAGCACCATCAGCACTTTGCCAGAAATGTGAAGTTGTGTCCCCAGAGAGAAAACACATCTTTTCAGTCAAAGACCATTGCCACACACACAAGACAAGGTGGTGCAAAGAATATGTGAAACTTGCAAGAGAACTTAAACATATTTATCATACTAAGCATTTTTGGACCTGCTACCCTGCCACCACCACCAGCACTTTGCCAGAAATGTGAAGTTGTGTACCCAGAGAGAAAACGCATCTTTTCAGTCAAAGACTATTGCCACACACACCAGAGAAGGTGGTGCAAAACATATGTGAAGCTTGCAAGAGAAACAATATTGCCGCATGGAGAGGTGCTTTGATGCTGCTGTGTGCTGCTGTTGTTCCAAAGTCAGAGAAACAGCCTTTTGCTTTGTGTGGTCCTTGATTCATGATGGCATATAGGCATACTACACAGGTAAATACCTTTGTTTTCTTTTCATTGTAGTGGAAGTGAGTTATTGCTACTGTTAGAAGTCTAATATATATTTATAATTCTCTGTCATTGATTTTCAGTTATTTGTGGATATGACATTATACTGTTGGACAGCTACAACATAGATGCTATAGTCTGAATCTTGTGTCCAACACTGGCCGACCATGAAGGTAAGTATTTTTTTGTTTGTTGGGGGGAGATTTCTCACTGGGAGTTCATGATGGCACATAGACATAGTGCACAGGTACTGTAAGTACCTTTGTTTTATTAAAGGAGCGGTAGTTATTGGTACTGTTCGAAGTCTAATATATTCATACTCTCTTTCATTAATTTTCAGTTATCTGTGCCGAATGCAGATAGATGACAGCATACTGCTGGACAGATGCAACATAGATGCTGTTGTCTGACTCATATACAACATTGTTCAACCATGAAGGTAAGTATTTTGGTTTTTTTTTAGGGTGTGGCAAGTCGACTTGTTTCTGTACCATAATTGACAAATTAATTTCATTTCTTAATCACTGACTCTGCTACTCTCCCTTATCTTTACATGTATTCCTTGTGTCTGAATTTGTTGCAACAATGTGCTTGATGATTCACCAAGCAAATGATGTCAGTCCACAGAGAGCACCTGGAAAACAAGAAAGGATTTTTGTGAATGAAAGTTGTGGAAAGAAAAGAAAAGGAAAGGAAACTGAAAGAAAGGAAAGCAAAAGAAAGGAGAGGAAATTAAAGCAAAGGAAAAATATTAAATCACAATGATACTTACCATTAGAGTACTACTACTGCTGGTTATGCAATTCTGCTTGGGTGTCTGTGTTCTGTAGTAGAACCAGCAAAACCTGCATGAAGAAGATAGTAAAGGAAAACATTTTAATGCTGCAATGAGTCTCATCAATCACGGTCTGATTTTCTGCCTCTAGTATGCTTAAAGAAGCGTTACAGTGTCTGAAAAACTGTGCAGGTGTCTTAGTAACAGTGGACAAAGAAAGTCCTTGATGCAGTGTGGTTATAATCACATGATGATGCCTTGCAGACTTCAGTCAGTGGCTTGATGAAGGAGGAGGACCAAGATTAATCTGTCAAGAGGAGAAGTTTGAGGAGGTACAGGAGGAGATTCTGTTTCACATTGGTGGTAATGAATTATCAGTCACTACGGTGGTGGAAGTGGTAGCCAACCCAATGCTGTTTCTTACTTGATGTGACTGTGAGAAGGAGGACATAGCTGAAGCAGCCCAGGGAGTACAGAGGAGGTAGAGGAGGTGATTCTCTTTATCACAATTGGCTACCTACTACATACCAATACCACTGGTGGTGGAAGTGCTGTGCCATGCTGTTTCTGCCTGTTGGAGGAGGATCCAAGGCATTTACAGAGCACATAAGAGATAATAGAAGGAGGAGATGGGTGAGGTGTTGAGGTCACTGCTGCATGGCTGTGGTGTTTCTTGCTGGCTAAAGTGGTCGTTCTGGTCAGTAATTTGTAAGTGGCATAGTGCATTGTTTGCAGCTTTTCAATTTGAAGCAATTAATAAGTTGTACTAATTAATAGTTGTTGATGTATATCTCAGCACTGAATATGATACATTATTATAGTTATTAAGTTGACATCCAGGAGTAGATGGTTCTGGATGGGTGGGGAAGTGGGGGAAAAAAGAGAAAATAAACAGTAGAGTTCATTATTCTTCCATGATCTGCATGAAGCATCCCTCACAGTCTTCAGTACTGGAAGTGTCGCCATACGGGAACTCCCTCTCCATCACCAGTGTCAGTGGCTCAGTAGGTAGCACACTCGCCTCTGAGGCCGGGAGATCAGAGGGCTGTGGGTTCAGTTCCCACATCTGGCACTTGGGTTAATATCTCAGTACTGACACTGTAGTGCAGCATGAGAGGGGTGCTGCACTTCTGAGGTGCCGTCTTTCAGATGAGACATTAAACCGAGGTCCCATCTGCCTGGATTGGTGGTAGTTCAGGTGGATGTTAAAGATTCCATGGCACTTATCGAAAAGAGTAGGGGAATTTCCCCGGTGTCCTGGCCAAATTTCCCTCATTCACTAAAAAAATGCCACCAACAGCTTAATCTGGTTCAAAGTCAGTTGGCATTCATCTGTATCCCCCTCCCCCGGGTCGTGCCTGAAAATAGGCATGATTTGTCTAGTGCACTTACCCGGTCAACAAAAGCTAAATAAATCACTGCTTCATTCACTTCAATGGTGCAAGATAATGACGAGATACGTCCCGGTTCACCTAAATCACTTTCCTCATCATCATCACTGTCAATCAGTGTTGTTACCATGGACATTACTCTTTTTGAGGGTATGTGAGAATCATTCATGTGATAAATGTTAGCATGCCAACATTTTTAGGAGATAGATTTGTGCGACTGTCACGCTCAATGGCACCCGCTGAACTGAATACCCACTCAATGCTGACACTGGAGGATTTGCAGCTTAGATATTTCAGGGCAACCGCAGTCAGTGCTGGCCAGTCATTGATCTTACTGCCCCAGTATAGCAGTGGCTAATCTCCAATGGCGAGGTTCTTAGTATCTGCAAAATATTCATCTACCATGCATTTTGCCAGTCGAAGACGTGCAGCGCGATCATCATCCTCCTCCTCCTCAGTTTCCTTCATGTCTGCAACTTCCACCTGGCTGAGGGTGGCCCAAATGGGATTCAGCATATAGTAGGTTTCTTTACCTTGCATTGCTTTCCTGCAGTTTTACACCCTGGCTGATATGAAAAGAAGTGGGTGGAAGTAACACCGGATCACTGTGCAGTACCATCATCTTTCTTTGCCCCCTGTGCCCATAGTAGCATCTGTGCACCACGTACCCTCTGTGTGAGTAATTCTGTCAGTCTCTGCAACTCATGATGCCCACGTTGTAATATGGCTGCCAGCCCACATTTATAACATGGGTTGGGCACTGTTGCAATTCCCAACTCCTCAGATTGCATAATATACATTATGTGGGTGTTGGAGTTTAATGTGGACTGCATATGTTACATTAATGAGCAAATTGCTCTATCACCACCTGCCTCCAGCTGTTGCTGCATGCTCAGCAGTGTCTGTCTCAGCACCCATAGCAGAGGAATGGGCTCACTGATACAGGCAGTGTCCCCACTCACTGCCTGTGTTGCATGCTCAAAGGGTCTCAGAATCAAGATGAGTCCATCCATTAGGCGCCACTGCTCTGTTGTGAGACATGTGGATGCCCCACTGTTGTCATGACTCGCATGAATTAGCAGATACTCAGATATAACTTTGTTCTGCTGGAATAGATGCTCCACCATGTGCAAGGTGAAGTTCAACCAGGTGACAACGTCAAACTTTAAACAGCGCTGAGGCAGCTTGTTCTTTTCCAGCAGATCATGGAGATGGTCTTGTGCTTACACTGAATGTGCAAAGTGGTCACAGATGCATCGGGCAAGAGCCAAAACTTATTTTGTATCCTGATGGTTAATGAAGGCCTGCACCACAAGGTTAAGGCAATATGCCAGGCATGACACCCTGACAAATCCCCCATAAGTGATGAATTTCTGCACTTTTGAGCCATTATTACTGGTGATGAATCCAGCTTTCAGTGCATGAGGGTGGAGCCACTGATTAATCTCGGTTAGTACTACTTCTAGCATCTTTTCTCCAGTGTGTAACCTGGGGATACTGTTCATGGTCAGTGTTGCATGTTGCCTTACACCAGGCATGTTGCTACCACTACAGTTTGTCCTAGTGCAATTCTCGCCTCTCCCCCAATCAGCCACTACCCCAGGTACTTGTTCCCAGTGTGCTGTAATGCACAGGTAAGAGCTACCAGATGTTTTAGCACTGGTCCACATGTCCATGCTCAGATGGACATACTGTGCTGAGGAATGCTGCAGGGCATGATATAACATGTCACATACAGTAATGTACAATTCATGGCACGCTTTGAAAAGTATGTACGTGATGGCACCTGCCATTTTGGCAAGGCATGGGCCATGAACTACCTAAATCCCACATTCTCTACAAAAGTGTATGGCAACAAATCCAGAGCAATAATTTCTGCAAATGCTGCATTCAGCTCCTGCACTGTACCATGATTAGGTGTGAATTTTGTTTGCCTATCCAAAATGGAAGTCAGTGTCGGCTGAACTTTTCTTGATAATGTTACCGCCAGTGATGCACCTGGTGGTGTGCCAAACAACTTACCTTGTCAGTGTGCTAGTAAGGGGGTGCTCCTTGCCTAGGGACTGCCAATGGTGCTCATGGCCTGTGGTGATGCATGACACACCTCAGTTACTTTTTGGTTTTCCATAACTATGGGGTAACAATCATATTTTGGGTTAGGGTGGTACTCCGGAAGCTAGGGCCACTACTTTGCCAACTGCCAGAATCCTCCTCATCCAGTAAAACAACGATATCCTCCTCCTCACTTGCACTTCCATGTCTCTGTAGTGGTATTGTATGTATTTTGTTTACATTGCCCTCTGATGGTTGCCTTCTGGTATTCATACCATCAAATTGGGTGCCCATATTTAAGGTGTGTATGTTGCCCACCTCTGCTGAGATGACTACCCTTCTTACCCCGACATACTCGAGTTTGACACATTTGGCAAATTGCCACTGTCTCATCAGATGGGTTCAGTACATAAAAATCCCACACTAAGGATTTATGGGGCCTTGTATTTACTTGGTGCCAAGATAACTGTGATTGTGATAGCAAAGGAGAAGATTTGCTCTTTGTTATGTTGTGCGGTGACTGAAGCAATGTAGAAAACATGGGATAAACAGTGGTTGGTGTGACCTTCTCCTTGGTGGTTTTAGCAGCTAAGGCAGCAGGAAAGACATACTCTGTAACACCCTGTTTTGGCCTTTTCTTTTCTGGCTCCCATGAGGGATCCACATTGTCTGACACATCATCATCATCATCCACATCATAGTCTGGAAAAAAGTTGACACTGCTAGCAGTTTCATCAGCCTCAGCAAGTCTGTCTGCCTCAGTAGCATGTGCCACAGGCTCTGTGACATGCATCTCCTCTTCATGACTGTTGTCCTCATGTTGCTCCACATGTACCACCACCTCACCCTACCTCACTGGACTTGAACACACATTATCAGGCTCCACCTCTGACCTACCATCACCAACAGCATCACTTTCAAATTGCACTTCAGCACTAACACCCTCCAAGCCCACAGTTGTTTGTTTGCTGGTAGTGCTGCTGCTTCCTCTAACTGTGTCACTTGACATTGAGACATCCATCAACATGTCTGCCACAGATTCTGCAGAGAAAAATTTAACTGCAGGAAAGCCAACACCAGGGCCATATGCTTTGCTACTACTGCTACTGCCTGCCACCCAGTCATCTGAATGCCATCCCTGTGCTCTCAAAAACACGTTTCTGGTTCCTCCATCACTATTAGGATTAGTATTAGGAATCACAAATTGGGAAATGTTCTTTGTGGCTGCTCCATGGCCTCTCCCTTTAGTTGCCCTTTTTTCCCAGTCATTCCTCAGCACACGCAGAGACACAACAATCACTCAGCTTAAATCACAGTCTGGAGAACAGTGATTTTTTCCCAAATACAGGTGTGCATACAGGGACTCAACAATCACTTGGGTTAAATCGCTGTCTGGAGAACAGTGATTTGTTTCCTAAATACAGGTGCGCATGCAGGGACACAACAATCACTCAACTTAAATTGCTGTCTGGAAAACAGTGATATTTTTCCTAAATACAGGTATGGACGCAACAATCACTCAGCTTAAATCACTGTGTGGAGAACAATGACATTTTGTCCTAAATACAGTTGTACATACAGTCACACAAAAATCACTCAGGTTAAATCACAGTCAGGAAGATAGTAATTTTTTTTTCTTAAGGAAAGACAGGACACTTGCCAACTGATTTTGTTCAGAAGAAAACTGTGCCTTCTAAACTCTTCCTACCCTCACCAGTCCACACAAGCCAGCAAACCACAACTTCACACAGAAGACTAAAAACTGCAAATAAACAGTACAGGATGGAGAAAAGCAACACAAAAAATCATTGTGTGTGCAAAGATCACTCACAGTAACAGTTCTGAAACAGTTTGACAAACGAAGTGCTCTTTTATATATTTTTTTTAGATTTGACTCTAAGCTGCAGCACAAGCTTTACTCTTTAAGTCTCTCTCAAACACACTACAGTCACAGAATGAGAAAACTAGCTGCTCATTGGCTGTTCAGCGGTATGTGACCTCATATCCCATGGTTCATTGCAAACTTTGACTGTTTTGCTGAACTTCACCGGCGAAGTTCAAGCTTCACAGATCTGGGACACCTGTACCATTGACTGTAACAGGCATCGAAGTTTTTGACTTCAAAATTCTGTGAATCCACCCCAAACGCTCGAAGTGGAACTTCACAAGGTGGAAAACTTCACAGAATACTTAGAATCCATGAAGTTTTACCTGGAGCGAACTTTGATAACTTGACACACCTCCAGATCAGGGCTTGGGAGGTGGTTTGGTCTTAATATGAGGTAGGGACCTACATACTGGTAAACATGATGGTGAATGCTGCCATGGTTACAGGCATCACCCAGTGATCTGCAGCCATTAGTACCACTGTCATAAAACAGTTGTTAATGAATCTATTAATTAAAAATGTATGTTTTTTTTTTAACTATATGAGTTTGGGAGCAGCATAGCAGGCATCTTGGTATCCAGGAAGTGGTCAGAAAAATCGGGTGAGCATGGGGGGGGATACCTTATGGCAGTACATACGGGAAAATTGATAGTGGGGATCAGAGGCCTAGGGTAACAAACGTTACACAAGAGAATACAAGAAGGCAAGTGGATAGATTCAAATGTTCTATTTCTTCATGAGTGTCTGTGTGTGTGTGTGTGTGTGTGTGTGTGAGTTAAACAGAGGAAGGGTTAGGCATTTTTTACATTTGGTTATATGCAGTTTTTAAACTTACAGCAAGTAAGGGATGTTAATGTGTTTTACCATACAAACATGACTGTCAGAAATCTTTTCCAAAAAAAATTCTGGGAGGCATGGATATCTAGGTTCACTGCATCCTGGCTGCTGAAAGGTTTCCCAGACAGGTGGCTTTCATTCTGTAGGGACCTGGGTTCCAAGCTTTTCAGCCAATCAGGATGCTGGAAATGTCTTACCCATTTTATACGGCGAAATGAATTAATCAAGCTTAACAGTGTCTATACCTTTGCTTGGTTTCCAGAATTTTAAATGAAATTTTATTCAGTCCTGCAGATTCCTCTTACTGATATCTTTGTTCAGTACAAAACATAGTGAAATGCCAGAATGACCACTGAAGTGGATTGATATCCTACAAGTTTGTTATATGACTTATAAAGAAGCTGAAAAAGTGAAAATAAGACAACAGAAAGGAATTCTGAATAGTGCTGGGTGAAACTGCCATTTTTAATGTTGTGTATTGTGACAAACATTACTGCACACAGAATTAAATTTTTACAACATGAAGAAGAATCCTTAAAAAGTTGAACAACCCTAGGCATGTTAAAACAAATCTATTAGGTGATTACTTAATTTTTTATGAATTTATTTTCCTGACACAAAAATATCAGGAATGAAAAAAATCCCACAACAAAACATATTTTACCACAAGTAAAGATGCTACCACAATCATGTTTTGAATCAGATTTCCAAGAATCATTGTGAAGTCCAGTAAATGCAAAAAACGTGCTGGCTGAAAATACACTTATCTGAGAAGTATAGGATACTCACTTTCCTTACTGTATACATAATTTGGAACAATCTAAATGAGATAGTCACACTCTAATGACTAATGTCCAACAGTAGAGAAAAAGGATGATCATTATCTTCCATTTTGAGAATATTTATTGCAGTAACTTTCCATTGTTACTTCAGCAGACTATTGTATTATTTATATTATTTATGGACCTATTTATTTATTTAAAATTTGGTGACTGGTATAGGAAAACTGAGCTCTAGCTTTTTTCTAGCTGTGATCTGGAGGAAAGAATATAGCACAGAGTGAACAAATAAAGTGACAACAAATGACACATGTGTACATGAAAAATATAAGCAAAGTGCAAGGAATGAATTTCATAGAAAAAAAAGGCAATGTACAAAGTGTTCAGAGTTGAAACTTTGCACCCAGGACCAGATCTCTTCCATCCCCATAGAAAGGGGCATCAGGATTAGAGGTGTGGTGATTGGTTGGGACGAGTCTGACCTTTGGATTAGGAACTGATTATTGATGTAGTCAGGAACTATTGATCCACCAGTTGTATACTGGATCCAGACCCCACCATTTTACTTAAGATAGGTTGGAAGGCTTTGGTACCAGTATTGACCAGAATTGTCAATGCCTCTCAGGGGGAGGAGTTATTACCAGCACCCTTGAAAAAGATGGTGGTGAGATCCAGTCTTAAACATCCTGAGAACCTGGTCAACTTACTGACCAGTGTCCAACCTTCTGTTTTTGGCTAAGGTTGCTTTGAAAGTGCTTGCCAGACACCTGGTGGCATACCTGAAGACAAATAACCTATTTGAGCCATTCCCATTTGGTTTCCACAGTAAGTACAGCAAAAAGACAGCCCTGATCAATTCAATGGTCTTTTCCTGGGCAGGGATCACAGGGAGACCTCTGTCATAATTTACTTGGATCTATCTTCAGCAGTTAACACTGTGGACCATTTGGGATTGCTGGACAGACTTGATCGGCTGGTGGGCATAGCAAAAAATATCTTACAATGATTCTAATCCTTCCTACATCATAGGGAGCAGTCTGTGGTGCTCATTTCTTGCCAGTTGCAGTCAGCTGCTGTCAACTGTGATGTCCTCAGGGATACGTCCTGTCACCTGTCTTGCTTACAGTCTATGTACTTCTGCTTGGAGAGATCATTAGGCACTACAGTGAAGAATTTTAATGCTATACAATGATATCTAGCTGTATGCATACCTTGCTCCTGATAGCAATTTGTCCATGCTAAGGTAAAAGTAAGTCTTGGAGGAAAACAGGTTTTAGATGGCCTCCGACTTGTTAGCACTTACTACTTCCAAAACTGAATTGCTGGTAGTGGGTAATGAGAAGCATTTATAAACTTTTCATCAGGACCTGAGTCTCTCCACCATTGTGAAGATAAGACATAAGGTGGCAGTTGAGATTCACAATCTGGGTGTGGTTCTGGGTAGTCAGTTGACATTTGTTTCACAGGCATCTTCTGTTATCCACAGCTGCTTTTATTATTTAAATAATATCATCAGATTTCATCCTCTGCTTGTTACTGCAGATCATGCAGCTTCATAAATACCCTTGTTTTCACACACGTTTACTTCTGTTTAGTGTTGTATAAGGGTTTACCTGGGGGCCAGTTGTGCCACATGCAGTTAGTCCAGAATGTGACAGAGAGGTTCTGATCACCATTCAGAGGTCAGACCACATTAACTCATTGCTACAGATCCTGGGCTTTCTGCCTATTTGGTGGCTCATTGGCTTCTATGTTCTTTTACTAAAGTATAAATCCCTGAATGGCCTGGGTCCCCCAATATCTCACTCAGCTCCTGACTCCCTGTGTGCCCCACTGAGCTCCTGACTCCATATGTACCCACCAAGGTTTTGAGATCAAAGGGACAAGGCTTGCTTCATGTTACACAAGCAAGGCTTAAGTCTGCAGCAGAGAGAGTTTTTTGCATTTACAGTCTGAGCCCCTTGGGAAGGCCCTTCTGAAGAATATCCGCATGCCAAATATTGTTAATGCTGTATTTTTAAACCTAGATTGAAAAAGTACTCCATGCTGCTGGCATTTGGGTGATCTGATGTTGTCATAGATGACTGTTTTTATGTTTTTTTTTCATTTTCTTTCTTTGTTTTTAAGAAAGTACAGTAGGTTGAATTATGAAATAGTTTATTTGTTTTATGTTTTTTATATTACTAGTGATTTTCTTTTCTGTCATATTGCTGTAATTTCTACAAGTGCTCAGAGCATTGAAGGGATAATGTTTATAAATAAGACGCCACTTCTAGTACTGCTACTGTACATACTCTTTGGGTAGCCTGGATAATTGCTAGGGGAGCATGCTGCCAACATATGGCAATATATAAAGAATGATGGTGGCATAAAATTAAAATTACAGAATCCACAGAGTTTTAAGTGACTCAGTAGAGTAAGAAGCAAAATGGATTAATATTGGGAGGGAAGGATTTGACTGGTTTGTTGCTATGTGGAGAAAAGCTGGAGAAGCCTGGCTGTAGTTGCTTGCTTTTGAGAAATGTGGCACTAAGAGTGGGTTTAGAGAGTTCAAGAAGGGAGAGAGTGAGTGATGGGAAGATGGAGATTCTTCCACATTGTTGGAAGGCAGAAAGAGAAAGAAAACTGGCCTGCTAGATTCATTGAAATGTATATGCAAGGAGTGAGCAGTGGATGATCGGAGGGAGTAGGAGGAGGGGATGGCAGTATTAAGGAGAGAAATCAGGTAAGAAGAAAGCATAGCAAGCCAGTACCTGGCCAGTCAGGATGCACAGCAAGAGAGATGTTGGTCCTCAGGGAGGGGAAGAATAGATTAGCAGTGAGAGATCGATAATGGGTGAGACATGGAACACTAAGGGCAAAGGGTCCACCACATAAATGGCGATCAAAAGCTCACTGCATGGACACTCAAAAAGTGCACAGACAAAAACCATGCTAATATAAATAAACAAACTCCAAACCGGGCATATTGTTTTGACTGCGTGATTTTTGACTGCACTTTAATTTTTTTGAGGTATTGATGGTATCCAAAGGGCAAAGCAGCAGAAGAAATGGAAAAAGGGGGTCCAGCCAGGCAAGTGTAGACTTGGGACAGTGCTGTAGACTACATCTGTGTAGTCAAACACCAGCAAGACTACATCTGTGTAGTCAAACAACAGCAAGGGTATTTTAAAGATAATCTCTCAGTGGACTGGGAGAGGAAAGCAGGTTTTGTTTTATTACAGCACATCAAGCCTAGAAGTAAGATTGTTATGCGTGGTCAGGCTATTGGCCATAAAATGATCATTATTGTCATTATCATTATTAAATAATTTTTATTTATAGTGTGTCCTGATAGTATAAACTATGACAGATTCCAAACCTGTTTGAAAATAAGGGAGATTCTCAATATTGGCCATTTTTGAATATATTTTAATAATACAGCAAGCCTGGCTGGACCACAAAGGAGTAAATGGAAAACTGTCTGTGAACTTTCCACAGTGAGAATACATATTTATATCAAGATGATATCCCTTCAGTTCTTGGAGAATAAACATAGGACCACATCATGTGATTAAGTGGTTCCTATGAAATATTATGGTTACAGCGGCCAGTAATTGAAAGGCATTTCTTCAAAATGACAGATGATGATAGAGTTGCATCCCTCTCAGTACTGTAGAAAATAAAGAAGGCTAAGTCCTTGTTTTGAACTGTGGATGCATCATGTTATTTACTATGGCCATGTGATCAGATTCCACCAGTCCTGGAACAGGATTTTCCCAATCTAATTTAGAAATATATATATATATATATATATATATATATATATATATATATATATATATATATATATATATATATATATATATATACTGTATGTGTATATATATATATATATATATATATATATATATATATAGATATAGATATATAGATATACTGTATATAGATGTATATAAATCATAGAGTTAAAACCGATGAATGGAATACTGGAAAACTATGTTCAGTTATTCATTTTTGACTAAGTCTGAGATTTCAAAAGGGATCTGAAATTATGTTTCAGTCTAGGGTTTCATTGAAATCAAAGTCCTGATTATCCTTTTCAGTTTTGAGTTGAGGAGCTTTGTATAGAGGTGAGTTGCAGGTCTAAGACTATTATGATTCCATACTCCCTCATAAATCATAAATGCACAATTTCAAATAATTAATTCTTAAAATTTGCACAACAATGAACACACCAAGTGAAGGGGATTCTCGTTCCCATCATCAGAGAATACCCTACAGCTAAAATAAAGGGCAATATATTATTTCATTGTTTTACTCAGTTTATCACAGAACCAAGAAAGATAAACAGATTTTTTATTATTATTTTTATAAACACCCTCTCCTACTAAAATGATTTTAAAATAATGATCTGCTGGTTATGCAGTAGTACAATTTTGTGGTGACATCTCTGACAAAGACTATACTTAGCACATTGTACTGTAATCAATTTCATGAATTCTGCATTGGCACTGGGAAAATTACCATACTTCTGTGATGTCAGTGATGAACAATACTTCAAACCTGGCTCACAGTTCAAGGAGCAAATAAAGAGATCAAGTAACTTGCACAAGGTCAAATTCACAGACAATATCTGTGATACACTGCTTCCTAGTTCTGAGCTGATGTGGTGCAGAGAAGCGTGAACAAACAAGATGTACCAGAAGAAGTTGCAAGACCTTCACATGTACACCCCAGAGACTAGAAGAAAAAGAGAGGACATGATAGAAAAATACAGATACCTGAATGGAGTGGCTTACAAATATATAGTCATCCTATGTACAAATACAGGAATGTAGGCAAATTCACTAAAACTGTAGGGAAGAAGATTCAGGAGGGATCTCCAGAAGCATTATTTCACCAAAAGAATGGCAGATAAGTGGAACAGTCTTCCTGAAAAGGTTGTGATGGTCAAAACATTGAGAAGTATTAAATAAAGGTAGGACAGGCACATTGCCATAGTAAGAGGGTAGGGGGCAAAGGTAAGAAAAATAAATCGCCATTGTGGCCTATATAGGGCAGTTAGGTAGGGTGGGTAGACTGTACGTGCGGCTTGGCCTATTTCTGTCATCTTTTTTGATGTTTCTATGAGCTCTAGGCTCTGGATCAAAACCCCTTCCACATGGCCATACATCATACATAGGGGGAAGCTGGAGGCGTTTTTGAAGATAACTAACCTTACACTATACAACAGCTATGACTATAGAAAGATAGATGTGTTGATTCATCAGTCTTCATCCTGCTTCTACTCATGTTTTGCTTTTAATCCAAAACTGTTACATTCAATTTCTGGTTTTCCAGAAGTGGTGACCCAGATTACAAATGTTTGGATCAGAGTCCCTTGCTTGTAGGTTGTTGTTTTTGAAAATGGTGAAATGAGTGTTTTTCTGACTCACCCAGGATTCGGAAACAAATTACACTGTTTAATGCACATAGTCAATCTGAGCATCCCGCATGCATGTGCATTCCTATTTCACACCACAGTGTGCATGAAAGTGAAATTAAGCCATATTTTTATAAAAAGGTGATGAAACTAATCTAAGTATGTTAGTCCCCCAACAGATAACATTTTATAGACATACCAGCAGTTATTTGTGATATTAAATGTGAATAAGATGGTATGAATGCAGAGGGTTCTGGGGAAAAAGTGAAACTATCAGGAGTATGTGGGTTCCTCTACAGAAGAAAAAAACACTTAAAACTGAAGGTCATTCTTACCACCTAGAAATCTGTACCGTACATTTTATCCAGTAATTGCTACTGCATTCTTAACAGGTAATTGAATGACACAGTTTGATCTCATTTACTATTGAATCACTGAATTGCAATGGTGTTTTTAAAATGTTTGCAGTCTACACCGCTATTGCTGGTAGATAATTATGTGCTTAGATGCATTTGATTAATGCAGTGCTACATGTGCTCGATAATAACAAATGATGGAGAGTGTTTTTTGTTGCATATAGTATTTCACTTCCAAATCTTGTGACATGAGTACCCATGGGCTTAGTAACATAGTAACAAAATAATTTGACGTCGGAAGGCAGTCTAGATAAATCCTCCCCCCCCACCCCACTCCCACACACACACACATACACTTTTCAAGCAGCAAGGATAAAATATTTACGCTGTTCAACAAGAAAGACTATTTATAGGGATTCACATGCAGGTTATCTAGTAATTCCCTTGTTAAGCAGACATTTGTCCACACATTCTGTACCTTAGATGTCTGTACTATCATCATGCCCACTGCCTCTACTGCTGGGCTTTTGCATAGGTTCACCACCATCAGTAGAGAAAAAGTGTCTCCTAATGATAACTGACTTTACCACTGTTACTGAAAAAAGGCAAGAACTTTGTAAGTATTCACAACTTGCAGAAACATATGCTGGCATATGGAAGCTAAATGCAAGTTTTTATGTAAGAATTATATGCAAGGAATAGCAAAGGATCTTGACATTTTCCTTGTATGCAAAATGTATGCAAGAAATGTTCCTTTCTTCATGCAAGAAAAAATCCTTGTCAGTATCATGGGATGCAAAAACAGCTGTGTACAGGGTTACTGCACTACAGTATTGGTTTTATATCATGGTATGCGGCTAGAACCTGTAACCTTCTGGCTCTAGAGGATGGCATACCAACTACTGAGCCACAGACATGGTACTGTTCAACCGTCTTGAAAAAAAGTGTAGAAACAGATAAGCATATAATAATCTTGATAAACTCTTAATTTTGTTTGCATGTCTAAAAGAAAATGTCATCAATCTTCCCCCTGGTGTTTATTAGTTTCATGACACAATTTCAAAAGAGAGTTTTACTTTAAATTTTCCTTCCTTTAATAAATTAGAATTTCAATTTTCAAAGAGAATTTGAGTATACAACCCTTATTCATAGATTTGCTCTCTAATCTGGGGGCAGAATGAAGACATTTGTATTTTGATAACTTTC
Source organism: Neoceratodus forsteri (assembly GCA_016271365.2). Taxonomy (NCBI): domain Eukaryota; kingdom Metazoa; phylum Chordata; order Ceratodontiformes; family Ceratodontidae; genus Neoceratodus; species Neoceratodus forsteri. Next base: position 942,393,501 of record CM057455.1, read on the forward strand.
ACTGGGCACAAGGCCCATGTATGGGGCAACCTAGAAGCACAGGTAGTTTGAGTGATGACCGAGGGTCACATATTATGCAATTAGAAGTTGTGGGAATCAAACTCAGGTTTGCTGGATGTACCAAACATGTTCATAGCTCATTGGTATGACTGATAGCCCATGTTGGCATAGTCAAGGGAATACATTGTAGACATTAATTGTGCAAGGCAGTCCACACACTTCATATGGTCTGGACACGTAGTCCAGCTTCTCTTGACTGAAACCTTACGTGCGTTTGGTGAACAGACTACCCAGGTAGTCAGGGTGGAGGGGGGTGTCCTGATTACATTATATATAGAGAATGCCCTGTGCAACTCTTTTCTATCTTCAAGACCTAGGATGTCAAGTGATTACTTTACATAGGTCACAGTGATGTGCTGTGCACCATGCATGTTATCCAATGTAGCATTCTTTGCTATGATATCCTGCCGAACACATCAGAATACTCTAGAGTGGAGAAAAGACATTGCATTAGGATCACAGAGAGACCAAGTCAGGAAGGAGAATGGGAGCACTCCTCACTCACAAATGTGCTCATGTTCAGTAAACATTCAAGACAAGAAAAATAACACTGCACACAGCAGACATGGTAAGCAATTATTTATTGATGAATGAATTTAAAGATAACCAACCAGTATCAGGATGACAGAGAAAAATGTGCTACAGGACCCCAGACAAAATGAGCTCATGGGTAGTGCTGAGTGAAAACAAAATTATGCCAGCAGAATCACTGATGAAGTATGAAATTCACGTTTGTCAAATTTCAGAATGCATTTTGTCAACTTTCGCTGAATTCCAACCTAGAATAGCAGAATAAATGTATGAATTGCTGTTTGATGTATTAAACTGCAAAATGGAATTCCACAGAACTGATCAGACCATAGGCAGGTCATTCACAACCAGTGTCAAAATGTGGTCCTAGGATAGACCCCCTCTGGTATAGTTCACCAAGAGTTAGTCCTCTGGTATCCCCCATCAGGTAGTTTTCCATTCAGGCTTTTGTGGTTTCTCATATTCTTATTTTCTCTAGTTTTAAAAGCAGTAGTTTATGGTCTTCAGTATCAAATACCTTTGTGGGGTCTATGAAAATGGTGTCAGTGAGAGTCCAAGAGTTTAGTGCATCTGCAATATCATTAAAATGTTCTGCAGGGTATTGGTGGTGTGCCTGTGTCAGAAATGGAACTGTTCCTTTGCAAGGATGATGACTAACAAGGTCACACTCCCAAAACTGGGCAGACTTGGCCAGATTAAATGGGCTGATATGCCTTTACCTGCCTCACATTTCTATGCTTCCTGTTATTGTAAGGTCATAGTGAGAGTATCAAACTAGGTAGATGATTTTCCAGGATTCGGTTTAAGGATGATAGGATTTTGACCTATAATTAATTGCTCGGGTCTGTAAAGTCACTTGCCTTCACAATTGCAGTGACAGAGGTATGTATCTAGATGTTTGGAATTTGGCCAGTTTCAAGGGATGGACAGCGCTGGGTTGTAAGATTTGCTGCAATCCTAAGTAGCCTGGGGACAATCCCATCTACCCCACCACTATTAGATATGCCATTCTTTTTTAAGGTCTCCTTTTGCCTGATTTGCTTAAAAAAGAAGGCTAGGCCCATGACACATTCCTCGCATACATAGAAATATAGAAACATAGAAGTTGATAGCAGATAAGGACTGCAAGGCCCATCCAGTATGCCCCTTGTTTCTACCTTATGAATGTGCCAATGGCCTGTACTCTGTCAATGATTTATTTATTCATATACTCAGCTGTATTGCTCCCTTATGCCTATCCCATGCCTGTTTGAAGCCCTGCATCATATTCATATCCACCACTTCCTGAGGTAGGCCATTCATGCATTCACCACCCTTTCTGTGAAAAAGAACTTCCTCACAATGCCCATTAATTGGCCTCCCTCTAATCTCATGCTGTGTCCTCTTGTCCTGCTATTTTTCTTAACTTGAAACATGTTAGACTCTTTCACCTTGTTAATGCCCTTAAGATGTTTGAATGTTTCGATCATATCATCTCTATCCCTCCTTTGCTCTAGGGCATACATATTGAGCTCCGTTAATCTGTCTTCATATGCATTCTGATGCAGTCCCTGCACCATTTTGGTTCCCCTTCTCTGAACTGCCCCCATTTTGTTAATGTCTTTGTACAGGTGCAGCCTCTAGTACTGCAAGCAGTACTCCAGATGGGGCCTAACCAGTGTCTTGTAAAGTGGGATTATTATCTCCCTCTTATGACTTGCAATACCCCTACTAAAACACCCAACATCCCTCTAGCCTTACCTACTGCTTTAGTAGTCTGCTTGGATGATTACAGGTCATCTGTGAGGCTGATGCCCAAGTCTCTTTCTTCCCTTGTGATTGCCAGCAACTCCACTCCCAAACTTTAGGTGGTTTCATGGTTTCTTTTCCCTATATGCATGAGCTTGCACTTCTTTGCATTAAACCCCAGTTGCCACTCTTCCAACTATTTTACCAGTTTATTCAGATCTCTTCTCATTCTGCCCACCCCAACTGGATCATCTACTCTGTTGTAGATATTGATGTCATCTGCAAACAAACAAACCTTGGCCTCCAGTCCATCTGCAATGTCACTGATGAAGATATTGAAGAGCACTGGCCCAGGACTGATCCCTGAGGTATTCCACTTGTGACTTGCATCTCTTCTGACTGTATACCATTTACCACCACTCTCTGTTTTCTGCCTGACAACCAGTTTGCCACCCAGCTCACCAAGATCTGACCCACCCAGAGCCTACTCAGCTTATTAATCAATCTTCTGTGTGGAACAGTATCAAAAGCTTTGTTGAAGTCAAGGTAGGCAATATCAACTGCATCCTCTTGGTCCCCCACTCTGGTTACCTAGTCAAAGAAAGCTATGACATTAGTTTGACAGGACCTTCTTCTTGTAAACCTATGCTGTCTTGGATCCTGTGCTCCTATGAATTCCAGGTGTTGCACTATCCTTTCCTCAAGGAGTGCCTCCATAATCTTACCCACTGCTGAGGTAAGACTGACCAATCTGTAATTCTCTGCCTCCTCCCTGCTACCACTCTTGTGGAGCGGGATCACATGAGCCCTTCTCCAGTCTTTTGGGACCTTTTCTGTGTTCAGAGTCTCACTGAACAGTTCTGATAATAGCTCTGCTGGGTGCACCCTTATCTCCTTTAGTATGCTGGGATGTATGCCATCGGGTCCCAATGCCTTGTCCATCCTGAGCTTAGTGAGTTCTTGTAGGACACTTTCTTTTGTGAAGGGACTAGTGCACACCTCCCTCCCCCCGTGTCCATGGTGCTGAGCTGTGGACCCTGCCCTACCTTCTCCTCAGTAAATACTTAGCAGAAGTATCTATTTAGTATAGATGTTTTTCCTTGGTCCTCTTCCGCACACTACCCCTTATTCCCTTTGATCTTAGCAATACCCCCTCTGGACTTTCTTCTTTCACTAATGTATCTATAGAAAATCTTGTCCCCTTCTTTTACTGATTGTGCTGGTGTTTCCTCAGTTTGGGACTTTGCCTGCCTTACTGCCTTCCCTGCTTGCCCTAGGAAAGTTTGGTAAGCCTCCCAGTCTTTGTTCTGCTGTGTTCCCTTATATTTCCTGAAGGCAAACCTTTTGGCTCTGCTCTTTTCTGCTACTGTTTTTGAGAACCAAAGTGGTTTCCTCCTTCTTTTGCTCTTGCTTTTCTCTCTAACGCAATGAGATGTTACTTTAAGTATTGCATCCTTAATGCTTGCCCACTTTGCCTGTGCCCCCTCACCTGTATTCCTTCCTGCCAGGGCTAGCTTAACTCTGTTGGCCATCTTACCAAATCAGCTCCTCTGAAGTCCCATATTTTTGCATTGGAATGGGATGATTTAGTTCTAGTGGCCAAATTGAACCATACCATATTATGATCACTGGCTTCCATGTGACCATCTACCTGAAGATCTGTGATCCTTTCCCCGTTAGTCAGTACTAGACCTAGGATAGCCTTGTCTCTTGTGGGATGTCGTGCCAGTTGCTTGAGGCCATCCCCCTGCAGGGAATCAACTATGTGTTTAGTTCTGGTGGATGTTCCATCTAGTATTGACCAATCCGTATCTGGCATGTTGAAGTCTCCCATTATCAGAACCTCCCCTTTAGCTGTCATGTTTTGTATATCTTCTAACAGTAATGTATCTATGTTCTCTCCCTGGTCTGGAGGCCTGTAGACAATCTCAGTTCATATGGCTGTCCCATTTCCTGTTTCCAGGGTCACCCATAGTTCTTCTGGCTCCTTATGTGTATTCTGAATTTCGTAGCTTTGATATTTTCATTGATATAAAGGGCCACTCCCCCCACCTTTTTTGCATCTCAGTCTCTTCTGAACAGTACATAGCCAGGTACTGAAGTCTCCCAAGTATGGTTACTGGTGAACCATGTCTTGCTAATGGCTACTATGTCCAGCTTAGCCTCAGTCATTGTTGCCTGCATGTGTTGGATCTTGTTTCCCAGACTGAAGGCATTTGTGTTCATGATTTTCCATTGGACAGATTTTGGAGTGTTAGTTGTTGAGCAAGGTCTGGAATTTCCCCAGCATGTTGTAGGGAGAGCAGGACCTTTTTCCTTACCTGGTGATACAAATAACTACAAACATGCTGAACTCCTTTTTGATCACTAATTGTGGGTAAGTGGTGTTCTCCCCATTCGATGTATCGGGTGCCGCACCCCCTCTCCCCATTTGCTACTTTAAATATTCTGCAAAGACATTAAACTTCTGCCCCATTGCACTGACTCTTTCCTTAGCAGATGCAGTCCATCACATTTAAAGCACTTTCGCTCCCCAAACTGTTGACAGATACCTTCAAATTTGTGTCCTTTTTCCTGGCACCAGCCCTTGAGCCACTGTTTAGCTCCCTTATCTCCCCTTCTCTGTCCTTCTGTCCATCTACCCCCGTCTCCCATACCAGGAGGATCTCAGAGATGGAAATGCAAGATGAAATGGATGGCAGTTTGTCTCCCAGCCTAGTCAGGTGTTCCTTGGTCTCCACAACTGACCAGCTGGTGAGATCATTAGTCCCTATGTTTACCAGGATGTCCATGTTTTCTCCTGCATCCTGCACAATTTTAGCAATGCAGTCAGTGTCTTTCCATGCTGATGTACCTGGAAGACATCTGACCATTTTCCACGGCTGGAGGTAGGTATTAACTCCTCGAATCATGCAGTGTCCTACGATCAGAAGTGTTTTGGATTTCCTTTTTGCTTTTTTTTGTTTTGCTCCCTGTTTTGGGCGAGTTTTGTTGTGCTAGCTCCTGTGCTGCAGTACCTGCTCTGCAATGTCCTCTGCACCTTTGTTTGATTTTGGAAATAGAAGCAGATACCAGTTTGTAGTTTTTATATGGTTTGTGGAGGTGATACGTTGGAGAGCGTTGAGTGATGGTGCACTCGATTTTCCCCTCGTAACCACCTGTCAGCCTCCTGGACCAAATACCATCTGCAGTCAAGGTGCTTCAGTTGGATGTTGGGGAAATGGTGGGCGGTTCTTATAATGTATTTCCTCCTGAAAATGTGATCTGAGGCATGCAATCTCTGCCCATGCTGCCTGGAGATGAGCCCTTAAATCTCCAGTGGTCCAGCATGTAGGACAGCATCCTAAATCCTGTATAACTGCCCTTTTGAAAAGTGTCCTGCAGGACCTGCAGTTAATAATATCCATTCCAGATGAGTTGCTTAGTTTATAACCTGCTCCGAGTAATTAGAAGGAGGAAAATGAAAGCAAAAGTTAGATTTTTTTGTTTTGTTTGTTTGTTTGTGTTTTTGTATAACTTGTTATAACAAGTTAAATTACTTGTGCCCCTGTAAGTGAGGTCACTATTTGGATACCGCTCTGATCCTCCCCTTCCTACATTGCTACAGAAAATGTCATGACTGTGCTACCCTATAAAAGGAGTGTAGCATGGGCTGGTTGGGGATGTGGGTGAGTGGCTGGGCCCTTCCCCTTTCAAAAAAGAAGATCCACGGACAAAAGAAACAAGTAGATAAGAGCAGAAACAATCAACCAACAACAAATGCAATAGCCCTGAAAGCTTAGCCTAATGATAGATAAAACTATAAAACCTGTAAAGCACCACATGTAATAATTTCATTGAAGACATACCATGCAAAAAACACTTTGCTCCAAAGAAAAATAAAGCAGCAACAGAAGATATACCTTGCAAAAAACAATTTGAATCAGAGATGATTACAGTAGTAATCTGTAAGCACAAAACAGTAACAAACCTGTTGACACACCCTGTAATAATGCAGCAGAAAGTATACCCTGCAACAGCAGTTAGAATCAGAGAACAATAAAGCAGTAACAAACCTTGTGAGTACAAAGGAAAATTATAACACACAGTAAATCTGCCTAGCCAAAAGAAGTCTTAATCTTTTTCCTTGCTCTGATAATGTTCATTGCTCTGTCCTTACAAGCAAACCTAGAAGAAAAGAGCTCAGGTGAAGCAAAGGTACCTTTGCCAGCAAACCCATTCTTTCCTACTTGTGATGAAAACTGACAGACTAAAATCATGGATGAATGCCAGTGAGTGGAGAATGATTTGTTTAAGTTGGGGAAATGGAGTTTGAGTGTACTGACTACTTATTACCCTTCTCTGATTAGTCTGCTGTCATGGCAGAGCTATATTAGGTTGTAATGCACATCCTTACCTGTCATCGAGGCACAGCTCAGGAAGTATAGGAAAACCAGGAGCAGTTTCAAAATTCACAAAGAGCATTTTATTTTTCTCAATAACAGCAAAATAAAAAATACAAATTATTCAGTGCAACTATTTACAAAGTCAGTACAACCAGAGAAAACTAAGTCATTTTTCTGAGGGTATCTCTTATTTCCAAGTTTCAGTGTCTCAGTCTCTCGCTATCCATATCTCTCTAGCAAAAGCGTTGCTTCTCTTTTTACGTCTTTGGTAACTCATTAAGAGAATGTTCTTGTAAGTTTACAGAATGTTCTTGTCAGTTGCATTCCTTGCAGGTGCAGCAAAACAGTACATTGTGACCCAGAACTTACCTCTTGCTTACAGCTCTGTAAAAGGCTTAAAAACTGCATCTCAGGTTAACCCCTTGAGTTCCAAATTTATTTTTGCAATCATTTCAACGGTATAAATATATACTGTTTTAAACAAAGGATCCCAGTATCACATACAGTTTTACACAGAGATGAACATATATTTTTTCTAACTGCAGATATGCAAGGGGGAGAGAAGACAGAAATAGAAAGGAAAGGTAGAGAGATAGTGAGATGTGGAGATTTGCAAAACCATCGGAGTGATCAGTTCCTAGGTCTCACAAGAAAAGGAGAGGATAGAACAGACCCTTGCATTTAAACTCATTCTGCATAACAAATGGGGCAGAGCCTTATTCAACCCTGTCACATACTCCCCTCCTTAAGAGAGAAACAGTTTTATAAAACAGATTTCCAAAACTTTCTTTTAATTATCTTCTAGCATTAGCTCATAATCTTTACAGTTCAGTGCATATGCAGCATAGCAAACATAAGTTTCAACTCACAGTTTTTCAGTCTTCAGAATTCTCAATTCCTGATCCATATCTTGATGGAAAATTAGCATTTACATTCTGTTTCCCAGATTTGTGTATCACTTTAAATTCAAATGACTGTATTGTCAGGTATCACCATGTGATTCTAGAATTTTTATCCTTCATTTGGTTAAACCAGCAGAGCAGATTGTGATCAGTTATCAGTAAGAAGTCAGATCCTAGCAAGTAAAACTTTAGGGACTCCATGACCCACTTTGTCGCAAGGCATTTCTTTCAGTGGTGGAGTACCTTTTCTCTATATTATGCAATTTCCTACTTATGTATAGAATGGGATGTTCTCGACATTATCCTGGTACACAAGGGGGCACAATTTGAAGATAGAGGGGGGCTGCTCAGAGGTAATGTAAGGAAGTATTTTTTCACAGAGAGGGTTGTGGATGCATGGAATGGCCTTCCGGAGGAGGTTGTGGAGTCAAAAACAGTGGTGGAATTCAAGCATGCCTGGGACAGTCATAAGGCAATTCTAGGGGTTGGGGGTAGGAAAAAGTAGGCTGCTGGTTAACTAGGATCTGCAGCTTATCCATTAGGTAGGGAAATGGGCAGACTGGGTTGGCCAAGTGGTCCTTATCTGCCATCAAATGCTATGTTTCTATGTTTCTTTCCCATGTATATGCTGACCAAAGACTGCACATAGGCCTACCTCTGATGCATCAGTCTGTAACAGGGCTTCTTAAAACAGGAGCTGAACATAATGCAGCCTTAATGGCCCAAAAATCCTCATCACACTATGGGGTCTGTTTCACATTATTCAGGAGCCATTTGTTTGTGAGTTCAGTGAGGGGAGCAGCTAACTCAGCAAAGCTGGAAATGAACCTCTGATAATAACCAACCAGCTCTAAAAATGATCGGACATGTTTCTTGGTGTTTGCGACATGACTATCAGCTACAGCTTCCATCTTGGAAACCTCTGGCTTGACTTCTCCATTTCCCAAATCATAGCCCAAATATCTGATTTCCTGCATGCCCAATGTACACTTGGTAGGATTATTTGTCAGAACTGCCTTTTTGATCGATTGGATAACTGCTTGTAGGTGTGCCAGGTGGCTTTTCCAGTCTGGACTGTACACCATGACATTATCCAGGTACACAGCACAATAGCCAGTATGAGGAGATAGAATTACATCCTTGTACCACTGAAATGAAGTGAGTGCACAATGTAAATCAAACTGCATAGTGGTGAACTGGTAGAATCCTATAGCAGTGGCAAATGCAGTTTTGTCTCTAGATTCTTTAGCTAGGGAGATTTGCTAGTAACCCTTGGTGAGATTGAGGGTACTGATATACTTGGCACTCCCCAGTCTGTCCACCAAATCATCTCTTCTTGGCATAGGATAACTGTCAAATTCTAACACTTAAGTTTCCTAAAATCAAGGCAGATTCTTACACAATCTTCTTTTTTTTTACAGTCACCATTGGTGATGATCAAGCACTTCTTGACTCTTCTTTGTTACCCAGTCCTTTCATTTTTTGTATTTCCTTAACCATGTCTGCTCTTAACCACTCTGCTAATCTGTATACCTTTTGTCTAATAGGGCAAGCATTCCTTTTCACTGTGACGTGCTTGGCTCCTTTCGCTCAGCCTGGTTCTGTGGTAAAAGTACTGTTAAGCACCTTTAGCAAGTTAGAATTTCTGCAGTTTGTTAGGAGGTTAAGGAAACATTCACCTTTATAGCATCAACAGTTACATTTTGTTCCAGTCTGTCATGAGCTACATCAATATTGTCTTTATAAGTTTCTGGTAAAACCAGCAAAAGAGCTTTTGGTGTTTTTTTCAACCCATTTCTTCAGAAGGTTAGCATGGTATATCTTAGTAGGATTTATCCTATCAGGGGTCTCAATCTCATAGTTAACTGTGCCAGTACATTTAAGTACTTTATAAGGCCCTTGCCACTTCATTAACAGTTTTTTTTTTCTGTAGTGGGTAAAAGTAGCAAGATATTTTCACATGGCTCAAAATCTTTTTCTTTTATCCCATGGTCATAATACACTTTCTGCTGTTTTGGGACACCTTCCTGTTTGCTGTGGGCAATTTCAACATATTTTTCCAGCTTCTTTCTCTGGGTACACATATAAGATGTAACAGATTGTTTCTGATGGGGTTATCTTCCATTATTTCATTATATCTAGTGACCCTCTAGGTTGTCTACCATACAGCATTTTAAATGGTGAAAAAACCTTTTGATGCCCATGGCACTTCTCTGTAAGCAAAAAGCAGGTAAGGTAAGTATTGGTCCCAGTCTTTCCTATCCCCTTTTAAAAACCTTTATAACATGCATTTTAGGGTTTAATTAAAACACTTAACAAGAGTGTTTGACTGATGGTGATATGGTGAGGTTCTTATGGCAGTGATACCTAGTAGTCAGTACAGCTCCTTCAGTAATGCAGCACCAAAATTACTGCCCTCATCAGTAATGATCTCTTTAGGTATGTTCAATCTGCTGAAATGTTTGACAAGCTCTGCTGCCACTTTTGGGGCTCTGAGAGTACACATTAGAATTGCCTCTGGGTATCGAGTAGCATAGTTTACATACTACCAACATGAATAGAGTACCCTTTTGTCTAAGAGGCCAACCACATCCACTGCAATTCTCTCAAAAGGCACATAAATTAAGTGTAGAGGCACCAGGGGCACCTTGTCCTTTTTATGTTTGCTTGCACACATGTGCAAGATACATTATGTGGCAGCTTAGGAGAGAAGTGGGTTGTGGAGGTGCAGCACTGTGGCAGCCAATGGAGGCATTATATTTGGGAGCTTGGCACTGGTGGATCAATGGAGGCACAGCGTGCTGATGACACTGGCTTCCAAAAGTGCCACTAAGTTATGACATTTTTGCCGCAGCAATCAGGGGCCACCACTTCATTGCAGCTTCAACCATTCCGCTGCAATGAGGGAGCGACCCGTGATTGCTGGACAGAATGTTGCCTACTGTAATATTGTTTGTGAATGCAGTGGCAAACCACCATGTTCACAAATAATATTAGGCAGACCCCAGTGCCAAGGGGGTGCCCAATCCCCCTTGGCATCATGTGCCACCCCAAAACAGTTTTTACTTGCCGATGGGGGTCCCAATCACTTTTAGCTTCATTCCCCTTTCCCAGTGTAATTATCCAATGGGGGAGCCCACTCCCCATCAGCATAATGCCCCCCCAAATTTTGGTTTTGTGTTGAAGGGGTGACCAATCTCCCTCGGCTCTTGCCCCCCCCCCGTATGTGCCAATGGTGTACCCAATCCCCCATCAGCTACAGCCCCACCAAAAAAAAACACTCAGGTGGCATGCTGGGAGCCCATCCCAGCATGCCAAATGTCCCTGTGACCCAAAAAAAACATCCTAAGATGTTTTTTTCCCCAGTAAATCAGAAAATGGTTCCTCGTTGATTCAAGAGGCCCTGCCCCCAACTCGCACCCACCCTCTGCGCACCTTACCTCCTCACACCCCCCTCACCCCATATTTACCTCCTGTGCCCAGCACAATGATCTTCAGTTGTCCAGGAACACGTCTGCACTCTTCAAAGCCAACCACGAACTGAAGACATGCCGGTAAGTTGTATAATGGCATAAATAGGGTTTTTTCAACTTTGGTGCATATCTCAGACATTTTGGGGAATTTGGCACCAAATTTTCAACATGGGGTTATTGGGACCCCTCCTCATGAGTTCCACCACTGTCATGGCGTTATTCAGTCCCAAAAGGTGATTTTGTGGTCACTGCACGGAATCGCCTTTCAGGACTGACTAATGAAATGACAGTGCCAGTGTTCATGAGGTGGCCTCTCAAAAAGTCTATGTTCCAAATTTGGTGGAAAAAATCCAAGAAATGACTGTTTTATGAGCGTGCATTGTGCAGTTGCTACGCATGCTCATAACTTCACAAATTTGCATTATTTTCACTACAGATTTTCAACGTTGTCATTTTTCCACACCTCCTTATGAATTGTACAGCTGTCATTTTTCACATTCTGGCCATAATGTGCTTTTGCACTTCCAGCACAGAATAGCACGGTCGCTGTGGGAAATCAGTGTTCAGGACACATTAAGAAAATCACTGTTACACTGTTCATGAGCAGAGGTCCTAAAATGCTTATGTTGAAAATTTGGTGACAAAAGTCCATAAAATGACTGTGTTACGTGCATGCGTTGCACAGTTTCCACGTATGCTTGGAAGTGAAAGCATTTTTAATATTCCCACTACAGATTTTCAACATTGCCATCTCTTCACATCTCCCTATGGATGGTACAGCTATCATTCTTCACATCCTGCCCAATCTGTGTTTTCGTACATGTGGTGTAGAATGGCATGGTCACTGTTGGAACTCAAAGTTCTGGACACATTGACAAAATCACACTGCCACTCTTCATGAGAAGAGGTACCAAATGCTTTCATGAGGTGGGGTCACAAAAAGGCCATGTTGAAAATTTGTAGTGCAAATATCAACAAACGCCTGGGGTGTTAGGGTTTCTAACCACAACGTCTCACAATGTACAAACTGACAGGCATTGGGGTGTGCCTTTGCATTGCTGAATGGACTGCTCATGCCATCCCACCCCCACCCTCCACCCACTGACAGGCATCGAGGTGTATCTTGGAGTCTTCAGCCCCAGACTTCACCCCATTGTCCTATGCTGCACCCATTTCAGCTTATGTCCTTATGGAATGAGGTGACTGTAAAGCCAAACACCCCAAGGCACACCTCAACATGTGTCAGTGTCTGCAAAATAGAGTGAGGTGACATGGCATGACCATCATGACCGATAACCCAAACACTTACCCCAATGCCTGTCTGTCTCTACAGGATGGTGGTGGGGCTGACGTGAAATTCAGTACTTCACTGCCATTCCTATTATGCATCTAACTTCTGCATTTCCAATGCTAATACCAGCAAGCAAACATTCAGCGTTGACAAATGCTTATTAGTCACTGGGGCTACTTTCTAACACTCAGTGCAAGAACTGCAATAGGTAGCAACATCTTCATTAATTCCAGACCAGTAAAATCTGCACAGCAATCTGGCAAGGGTGTGATCCCTCCATAAGTGACCAGCCATGGGACTAGCATGTGCTATCTGTGACAACTCAGATCTATACTTTTGTGGTATAACCAAGTGTTCTGTCTGGTTCTGTGTCTGAGGTTTAACATAAACTCAGTACAGTTCCATGTCATAATAGCAACTGCAAAAACAGTGATCGTTATTATGGCAAGTGTATATCACTGAAAAGCAATTCGGCGATATACTATTCAAAGTGACCTGACATCTGGAATTTTAAAAAGTGTTTTTTGGGGAGGGAGCTGTGCCCACATGTGCCCTCGTGGGGATTTTTCCCCCCTCATCCCCCTGAATTAAGATTCTTAACCCCAGGGGGGTACATGTCGGGGAAGGGGAAGAATCTGGATTTCACAAAAAACTGAGTCCCGCAGTGGCAAAATTTCCTTGCTCCCAGTCCCATCCTTGAACCTTGTATCTGCTGTGCCAGAGCTAGCCACTCACATCACCACGCCATAAGTCTAGCTCAGCAACAGCAGGTACACCAGTCCCCTAAAACCCCTTCCCTGTCCCTCCCCTTCACCATGCTATTCCCCCCTTCCGGTCACCCTCCCCCATGGTCACTTTCACGTATGGTCTAGTTGGCATGGTAGCCCAGAATGATAGCACTGAAAATGAGTCACTATTTCTGTAGTTTCTCATTTTCAGTCTCTATTATCACTGGATACCACTCAGTACAGTAACCCATTACATTTTTTAAACATAGGTTCACATTGTTTTGGTTTCACCCCTAGCTGCTTAAAATAACCCTGGAGAGAAACATCATTAGCTTGCTCTCAAAGAAAATCACAATCAGTTATCAGTTTAGTTTCAGCATTTTCATATGTTAACCCTTATGTAAATCAATCTTTTGTTGCCACTGTTTCTTCAGGCATCGTCCTTCTTTCTTAGACTTCTGGATCTTGGACCTGTGCTCAAACAAGTCTGAATCATAATCAGCAAAAGAAAGAGTCCCCACCATCTGAGATTTTCTTTAGCTGAGCTCTTGTCACCACAGCTGCTGAAACATCAGAATTTACTCTCAGTTTGAGTAACTCAGTAAATCCTGGAAAGTCATTTTCAATAATCACAGGTACAGGTAACTTAGGTACATCTCCCACTTTCATTTTGTGCCACACTCCATTAATAGTCAGAGCTCCTTGGCTGGTGAGATAATATTGAGTGTCCTCATGGATGTAGATGACACCAGTGTCTGGTCCTTTAGCACATTGTTTTCTCAGCCCTTACAGAAATAATTATATGAAAAGTTTTCATGCTGCACACAAAAAACTACCCATGTGATAAGCATGCTGCAAGCATGATTTAAATGTTAAAATGGAACCAATTGCATTCATGTGGCTTTTGTGCAGCATGCAAGTGTGGAAAGCATGCTTTTTATGTTAAATGGGAACAGGCTGCATGCATATGGCAAGTGTGCAAAAAGGAAAGTGGTCACTGATAGCTGCACACATAAAAGTTATGTGACTTGCTCAGGATCACATCATATACAAATCGATGAGATTCAAACCCTGGTCTTCAGGTCTTCCAGTCTCCTGGTCTGTAGTTCAGTGCTTTTAACCACTAAGTTATACTGCTTGTACGTATATGGCTTGCTTGTAATTCAAAACAAATCTGCATACATTTGTACGCATGTGGCATGCTTATAGCCACTGTTATACTTTTTACTTTTCTTGTCACCCGTTATCTCATCTGCACAGCTGAACTGTAGTACATATACCAATGCAAACACATGTGATTCTTCCCACCCCAATACTGTGAAAAGAACTAAATGGTTTACATAAAGAATAATATCTAGTTGGAATACACCCCCACTGAGTATTGTTGAGAGTGACACAACTGAGACTTTCAAGAATAGAGTTGATATCTTTATGAGTACTGCTAAATATGAATACCACCCATAGGAGGGGTGGCAAGTTCTTTAAGAGCAATTGCCTGATTGAGCTTGTAAACCTTACTATGAACCTATAAATACACACACTTACCCAAAAACCACTTAATTATGTCTGTCTGGCCTGTACTTCTACTATGTTCTTTCAATAGTTTTGAATGCTTCCATGCAAACAGACTTTAAGTGGCAAACACAAAAGTAGCCATATATTGACATTCCCCCACATGGCCAATCCCTTCCCCCCCATGCATGCACATTGTAGCAGTTACAGCCATGTTGCTACAGACAATTCACCAAGTATAGATACAAGTCGAGAGTCTGTTACTTGAGTACTAGAGAGCTAGAGGCAGGAGTCTTTAAGAGATGATGTTCATGGGTCAGAGTGCTGGGGCGTACCCCCTTAAAATGAATGCAGTTATTTTTTTAATTACTATTTTATACATTATAATGGTAAGTTGGAGAATAATGAAAGCCATTGTTCTACTAACAAGGCACTTTTTAGTCAAGCAGTGGCCTTTATTATTCACCAACTCTCCATCAATAATGTATAAAATAGTAATAAAAAAATACCCCCATACATTTCAGTGATGCACAACCCTGCAGTCTCCCTTGCCCTCTGTCATAATGTGCCTGAGTGTGGGGATGTGAAGGTCAGTTTCACCGGGGGGGGGGGACAAAAGCCAGAATGCAGTGGGACTTGAATAGTCTATGCATACTATACCACTCAACTGTCCCTGAATGCAAGGGACAGCCCTCATTTTACCCCCAAAATTGTTCTGCTCCTAAGCCATCCTTCATGGAAAACATGCTGCTCACACAGAGGATGTCTTCTAAATTTAGATTTTATGGCAGGGACAACATTTCAGATTTCTGCAGGGGGGAGTCAACAATGAGTGGAGGCCAGGTGCCAGTTAGCCCCTAGGTGGCAAGTTCTAGAATATCTGGAACATCTCTAAAAGTTAACACTTTTTAGTTTTGACTGAAAAGTGATATGCAAATCAGAAAATATTCAAATGTATGATTTCCATCTGTCTATAGCCCAGAGCAGTGCATCAGATTTGGGCTTAAACCCACCCAGTTACTAACCAATTGTTTTCCTGGCTGACATTCTCACCCCCCCCAAAAAAATAAAACCTTTATCCTGATTTCTCTCACTGACTCCATTCCATTGAGTACCCATCCCATATGGATTGTGAAGCTACCCAAAGGCACAGAAATGTGAAAAACACATTAATATTTAATTCCTTCCTGCTTCCCCAATCCCCCTGTAAAAAAAAAAATATTTACTTTCATGTACCTGGCCATCTGGCCATAACCTGTAGCCTGGCCAGGTGTGCCACCAGTCCAGTTTTCAGTCTGCTCCTCCTCTGTCCTTCTGACAGAAGCTGGAGGCTAGAACTGACCATCCCAGGTCCCCAATGTGGTCTGTGACTAAGTCATCTCACCAGCTGTACCCATCCAATCTGTGTTGCTTGCTTCTTGCTTGGCTGCTGCCATGGCCACTGCCACACTGCACTGATCAAGGCCTATGATGGCCACCCATACCACTGTCACTGCTGCTGCTAGGCCTAGCTGCCACGGGGAGCCTGTGCTATGTTTTTTTTTTTTGCTAGGAGAGCCTAGTAGAGTAAGTAGGTAACCTAGTCTCTAATATGCTTCTAGCTCACCCCTCTGCCCCTTCTGACACCAAGGGAGATGAAGACTCACTAAGAATAGACCAACAAAAATATGCCACCACAACCTTGCTATTGAGAGCTCAGTGCTCACAGAATCCTCCGAGCTGCAGTGTGGCTGGAAAGACAGTGTCGCACTCACATGAATCATGTGCTCTTGCTTGGCTGGAGCTCCTCCATGTCATTTGTGATGGCCCCACTGCTAATAAGCAGAGAGAGAGTGGACAACACAGTACAGACACAGTTGAGTCAGGAGTGCACCTGCGACATGAGCGCAACACAGGCCAGGGGGGCACATATTGTGCAAAATATTAAATACAAATGTAATGTCATTATTGTCACACCATAAGAACAATGTAGGCACAAATGTGAGGGGGGCTACTGACTCCCACCCTACCTAAATGGCACCCCTGCTTTATGGTAGAAATGTATTCTCAGCTGCTAATATTGATACAAGTAAATATAATGGTTTTCACTGTGTTCTGAGGTACTGTATCTTCATGTTTCAGGATCTGTCCTGATCATCTTGAGGGTTAGTCACCCTCATAGTCCATCATTTTAAGTGTCCATGTCCCTCAATACAGTGACAACATGTTAGGTATGATGCATACTTCCAAGACCCTACTCAGCAGAAAGAGTGCTGAGCATGGCCATAGTGTATATGCTCCATACAGAAAGGGAAAGTAAGTGAGCCAAAATAGTCATGGAGAAACATGTTTGTAGCACTAAATATGCATAAGAGGATTTGCATCACCCAAAACTAAAAGGTCAGGCTTCATAACACAGAGGCCCCTCTTCGCACATCTGGAATGGGGGATGTTGGCTAACTGTATCCTAGGCATTTAATGCAATAAGCAAATAATACTTTATAAATGAATGACAATGTAATGACAAAAATCAAAAGCTATTAAACAACTTGCAAAAGGATCAGAATTATTCAGTTTACCCAATTTTAATGGGAAATGGATGAAAAATGTATTTTAATGGCTCTAATTGATAGCAGTAGTATGAGAAATAGAAACTGGAGTGTTTTTTACATGGGATTTGCAGCAGCTTAGTTGCTGCACACATGGCAAGAGTGCAACATGTGAACCTGATGTGATTTTTGAGGTAGCAAACCACCACAATGACATTTCCACAGTGAAGTCCACCATAGTGACAAATCTTGCCAGGTCACTGTGGTGCACTGTGGTGATCCACTGTTGAACAGCACCTTGACGCCCAGTGTTTGGCCCCCACCCCAAACCAACTCTGACTCGGAGTTGGTTATTTAGAGATAGGAGGGTGTGGGGGGGGCTAAGGCCACCACATGGGGGATGCAGGGGTTAAACACTTTGTCTCAACAGAAACAATGCCAGCTTGTATTGTTCCTGTCACTGTTGGGGGTGTCAACAATGACACCATCGTTGTATTGACATAGAACCAACCTTTAAATGATGTTCACACATTACTTATGGGAATCCAAATAAATATGTATTTTAATGACTCTAATTGTTAGCAGTAGTACAAGAAATAGAAAGTGATGCATTTTTTTAAATGAGATTTGTACTAGCTTAGCTGCCGGACACATGGCAAGTGTGCAGCATGTGAACCTGATGTGATGTTTAAATGATGTTCACACCAGCTTAACTGTTGCACTCATGTCAAGCATGCAATATACAAACAAGATTTGATTTTTAGAAGATGTTTGCACCAGCTTACCTGCTGCACACATGTCAAGCTTGCAGCATGCAAACCTGATTTGCTTTTTAGACCTCACTTAGATTTACTTTACGCATGCAAATCACATGCAAACATTGCACAATTAGGCATGTGCATGCATTCTGCATGTACACAGCACACAAATATTTTTGTAAGGGAGCACTTCAATATGCACTAGGGTTTGTCTGTTTCCCAAATCTGTAAGTCCCTTTACAGTCCTATCTCCCACCATCACATCTGTTAAGTACTTGCCTCAATTTGCTAAGGACAAATCTGCTCTGGTGTCACTCTTCTTAGTATGGCAATTTCTTGCACTATGACCTGGCTTATTGCAGTTATAGCAAATAAAGTCTTTGGGTGCAGATTTGTTACCCCCACCAGAGTTCTTATCAGATTTGGAGTTTAAATGGGAAAAAAAGAGTGCGTTACCGTTGCTTGGCTGTTACCTCCCTGCTGAGGCATCTGGCCATTTGGTAGTTCTCAGCCAAAGAAACAGTCTTTTCGAAACTTTCTGGTCTGTGTTCTTTTACCCAATGTGTAAATCTGTGGACAGGGTGTTAGTGAACTGCTCCATTACAAAGGTTTCAGTAATCTGTGGGAATGTTTTGCCCTCCAGCTGGAGCCATTTAGTAAGGAGTTTTCTGAGTCGAGTAAAGGCATCTCAAGGATTGTTGAATGAGGTATACTTCAGGATCCGGAATCTTTGCCTGTATGTTTCTCCTGAGATCTCATATCTTTTAAGGACCTCTTTTTTCACTTGGTCATAGTTTTCTGACTGTGCAGTGTCCATATTGCTGTAGGCAAGTTGGGGGGTATACCATCATAACGGCGACTGAAAGTGAGCGACTCATTTTCAGCGCCTGTTATGTGGGCTACTCTGCAAGGGTAGTGATGTGGATGAACACTGTGACAGGAAGAGTGGGAGGGAGACAGGAAGAGGAGGGAGGGTACAGTATGTAAGGAGTGGTGTGACATGAGGTTGCAGAGCTGGCACCTTGCTGGAGTGATGAGAGTGGCTGGCTACAGTGG
This sequence comes from Neoceratodus forsteri, assembly GCA_016271365.2. NCBI lineage: Eukaryota > Metazoa > Chordata > Ceratodontiformes > Ceratodontidae > Neoceratodus > Neoceratodus forsteri. The sequence continues at coordinate 942,412,453 of CM057455.1, forward strand.
GGAGGGTGCAGGTTTCGAGGCTGGGGAGCAATACAGTATTTCTATGTGTTTTTTTTCCTGGTACTTTTTTTTCAGCATTTCTCCCCCTCTCTGACATGCGCATCCCCTGGAGTTGGTAATCTTAATTAGGGGGTGCATGGTGCACAGCTCCCCCCCCCCACAGAACAACATTTTCTGTTTTCACCTGTTTTTTGTCGCTGCAAATCTACATCACCTTTTTTTTCTGGTGCTGTACACTCGCCATAACAGTGATCACTATTTCACAATTGTCATCATGACATGGAACCAAGTTGGGTTTTCTGTGTCAGTTAAGGTACCAGTCTGATTGCCCATTGCTGTTCTGGCCACTGGCAGGCTGCAGCAACCCTTTCAAATGTTGTCAGGAATGCTTCCATATCATCTGAGGGACAGAACTTTGTAAGTGTAAGCTCTTTTAAGTTGTTGATGCCTTGTTGCTCTGCTGGACCAGAGCTAGATCTTCCGGCTTTGACAGCTTGAAAGCTTTCAGACATCACTGCTCCAGTCAATGCATCTCTTCTTTTATCTGTTGTTCCTGTCACTGTTTCTCTTTCCTCCACTGCCCCTCTTCTTTTCTCTGTTGCTCCTCTCACTGCATCTCCTCTTTTCTCTGTTTCTCCATTTCTTGTTGTTGTATAGCCCACCATTTGAAAAAGGCAGTCAGGATTTCAGGTTCTGTCACTGCCTGCTCTTTTTTTTTTCCATGACTGTTACTGGCTGTACAGTATTTATTTTATTTATTTTTTATTTATTTGAGCATCAGTTTACGACCTTTTAGCCAGAGGCTCATTTCCAAAGGTACCTCGTCACATTGAGGACAAATACATTACATTACAGTATAAGTTTAGACTTGTGTTTCTGATTCTAATTTGGCTGTCATTCTTCTGGTAATCTCTCCTGGGCTTGCTGCTGCAGAATACCTATATTTCTGCTATGCTTCCCTGGTACCAGGTCTGGTACCCACGCACAAAACTCCTGGCTTAGAGTATACACAGCATAAATCTCACTTTGTCTGAAACAATCTGCCATCAAGGTACAGGTCAGGGAGCATAGAACAGCCAGGAGCAGTTTCAAAATTGGCAAATAGCATTTTATTTTTCTCAATAACAGCAAAATAAAAAATAAAAATTATTCAGTGTTACTGTTTATAAAGGCAGTTCAAACAAAGAAAACAAAGTCCATCTTCTGAGGCTTTCTCTTAATTACAAGTTTCAGTTTCTCAGACTCTTAGTCTCTTGTCTCTCTAGGAAAAGCATTGCTGCTCTTTCTATAAGCCTTTGTCTGGGAACTCGTTAAGAGAGCCTGTTTCTCACCGAATGTTCTTTTAAGTTTACAGAATGTTTTTTCAGTTTTGTTCTTTGCAGGTGTAGCAAAACAGTACATGGTGACCCAGAACTGATCTCTTGTTTACAGCTCTACAAAAGGCTTAAAAACTGCATATTAGGTTAACCCCTTGAGTTCAAAATAGCTTTTTGCAATAATTTCAACAGTATAACTATATACAGTTTTAAACAAAGGATCCAAGTATCACATGCAGTTTTACACAGAGATGCACACACATTTTTTATAACTGCAGTTATTAAAGAGGGAAGAAAAGACAGAAATAGCAAGGGAAGGTAGAGAGATAGTGAGAGGTGGAGAATTGGGAAACCATCTGAGTGATCAGTTCCTAGGACTCACAAGAAAATGTGGTTGCACAACCAGACAGATAAGAAACAGAAAAGAAGAGGATAGAACAGATCCTTACTTTTAAACTCTTTCTGCATAACAAATGGGACAGAGCCTTATTTCAACCCTGTCACATTACCCAAAAAGAATCTGACACCTTTCCACATAATACTGGATTAACTGAAAAGTGGTGAAGATAGTGGGGGGTGGCTCAGAGGTAATTTAAGGAAGTATTTTTTCACAGAGAGGGTTGTGGATGCATGGAACGGCCTTCCAGAGGAGGTTGTGGAGTCAAAAACAGTGGTGGAATTCAAGCATGCATGGGACAGTCATAAGGCAATTCTAGGGGGTGAGGGTAGGAAGAAGTAGGCTGCTGGTTAACTAGGATCTGCAGCTTATCCATTAGGTAGGGAAATGGGCAGACTGGGTGGGCCAAGCAGTCCTAATCTGCTGTCAAATTCTATGTAAGGAATCAGTGACTAGTAGTTCACAAAAAGGTTTGGATTTTCTCATGTGTACAGAAACACAGAAACAGAGAATTTGATGGCAGATAAGGAATGATTGGCCCACCTAGTCTACCCATTTTCCCTACCTACTGTAACACACCAGACCCAACATGAACACCAGCTCCCCCCCCCTTACCATTAAGGTTCCCTTTTGTCTATCCCATACCTTCTTGAATTCCATTACAGTTTTAACCCACATGATCTTCACAGTGAGGCTGTTTCAGGCATCCACCACTCTTTCTGTGAAGAAGTACTTGATCCTCACATCTCCCTTGCGTCTACCCCCCTACAGCTTCATAGCATGACCCCCTCTTTCTGCAGCATCGTTTTCTCTGAAAAAGGTTTTTCTACTGAACCTTGTTTATACTCATCAGGTATTTAAAAGACTCAATCATATCCCCCTCTCCCTCCTTTCTCCAAGTGTGTACAGAACATACAGAGGTCCTTCAGTCTCTCGTCATATGGTTTTTGATGCAGATCCTGCACCATTTTAGTTGTCCTCCTCTGGATCACCTCTACTCTGTTTATGTCCTTCTGGAGATGTGACTTCCAGAACTGGACACTGTACTCCAGGTGAGTTGTCACCAGGGATCTATACAGCAGAATCACTACCTCCCTCTTTCACCCCTACTTATGTACCCTAGCATCCCATTGACTCTCCCTACAGCTCCTACCCTGTGGAACTCTCTGCCTCATTGGATAAGAGATTGCCTGACCATGGAGAGTTTTAAATCTGCATTGAAGATGTACCTTTTTAATCTTGCCTTCCCTGAGTTCTGATGAATCGCCAGATGAAGTAGATGTGTATTTTAATATTTATTAGATATTTTAATTTAGATTTTAAACAATGTACAAGCACTTTGATCTTTTTGAGAATTGCGCTTTTTTAAATAAAATGTTGATTGATTGATTAACAACACTGTTTTGCCACCTTTAGGTAATCAGGTATGATTACCCCTATTACTTTTTCCTGTTTGGTGGTCACAAGTAGCACTCCCTCCATTTTGTAATTTGCCCCTGGGTTTCTGTACCCCAAATGCATGATTTTGAACTTCTTCACATTGAAACTTAGTTGCCACACTCATAATTACTTCTCAATCTGTCTTAGTTCCCTGTTCATCTTTTCCACTCCTCCCGGAGTGTCTACCTTATTGCAGATCTTAGTGTTATGTGCAAAAAGGATACTTTCCCTTCTAGCCCCTCTGTAATGTCACAAGTAATGACATTAAAGAGGACCAGTCCCGGTTTTGACCTCTGGGGCACCCCGCTGGTCACCTTTCCTTCCTTGGAGTGAACTCCATTTACCACCATGCTCTGCTGCCTATCCCTCAACCAATTTCTTACCTAGATCCTACCTTTAGCCCCACTCCTAGGCTGTCCAGCTTGTTTATGAGTCTTATGTGTGGAATGGAGTCAACAGAACTGCTTCTTAGTTGGCAATATGCAGTCCAGTCACTGTCAAAGCCTGTTTCATGCACCTCTCCTACATCTTGCCATACATCTTCATGAATTTTAGAAGACCAGCAGTGATCCACATTTTATGCTCTCCTCTAACCATGATAGCTTTGTTAGAGGTATGTCTGTTATAAACTGACATGATCTCACCTTGGAAGTAGCACTAGGCATCTTCTACACAGGTTTGAGATAAAATCTTGGCCAATTCATTTAGCCAGTTTCATTGGCAAGATGGGATTAATCATCTTTGTGAAACACATTAATTCTGAAGCATCAAGGGAGAGACCTTTCATCACTGGACTTTGATGTACAACAGACCATTTTATTGTCATGCATCGAATATGTTGACACCTTTGTGTGGGAAATACTCATTGGCTTGTTCATCACTACCTAATCAACATACAGTATGTCCCCTTGATTTTGACATTCACTCTGGTAGAAGACGAGATACATTGGGTGAGTGAGTTTTCCTTTTTCCAGATTTTTGCCTCTTCATGTGAGGCATCATAGCTGTCTACATAAGTCCCCTATGCGGATGAGTTCCCTTTTGGTAGATAGTGGCAGTATAATGTTCTTTATAATGTTTAGTGGTGCATTAGTAATAGAAACACAGAAACATAGAATCTGTCAGCAGGAAAGAATAGGAAGGCACATCTAGTCTGGCCTGTATTCCCTCCATGTTTCTATACCCTGGAACCTAAGTGGTCACATGTGTCTCTCCCTCCTCCCTTTCTTTAACCTATCATACCCATGTGCCTATCCCATGGTTTCTTGAGTCTCCACAATGTCTTCCACCCCACACACACTTCCTCTGGCAGGCTTTTCCTGGCAGTTTCTGTGAAGAAGTATTTACTCACATCCATCATAATATTCCCCCCTGTGGGGCCTAGCTCCTCAATATTACAAATCAGCTAAACAGGCCTGATTATTAGGAAGCCATGTTTTTCCTGTGCCAAAAATAGAGACTTAGCAAATACTGTGGCCAAGACAAACAGACACACTCGGCTATCAGTTGTTACACATTAGTTGGGCTTAAATTAGAGTAGTAGCTAGACATTTTTCATTTTAAAGGGACACTGCGAACATGCTTAGACCTCAAAGTGTCATTAGTTTAAAAAACAAATTCTGCAGACATTGCTGGTATAGCTGTTTGATTTTGTTTCTTTTTCTTTTGAATGTTAAAAAACAGAATGCTCACCATACTGGTGTTACTACACAATTAAGTGTATGTTTATTGATCAACTTTCATGCATTTTTCCTAGACAAAGGAACACTCCAATGCAGTCTAGCCACTCATGATGCAGTGGGAAGTGAGGATAATATTGCATCATGAGTGGCTGCATTGTTTGAGGATGCTACAAATGTTCAAGAAGTATTTAGTAAGATTAGAACAAGGATTTTAAATAAAACATGACTTGGTGTAATTGCACATTAATGTGCATTTCAGTTCTGAGAAAGGAAGCAGATAGCAGATAAAACAATCAGCAACATCAATTAATTTTAAACAAGATAAGCAATCATAAATTGTTGGTTTTCAATAAGAGATCATGTGACACAAAAAGGGTTGACAGTGCATATGCCAATGACCTTCTCCTTCAAATAGCTCATCTGGCTTGATCTCTTGCACCCATGTAGGAAATTATTGAAGAATTTAGCAAGGTCTCTAATTACAAATTGAATATTGAAAAGATGGTGGTGTCCCCTCTCATCCAGGAAATACTGAAACATGCTATCTGAGCCTTGGGGCTCTCCTGGAAATCTGATTCTTTAAGATATCTCAGAATTGAACTAACAAGGAGTCCTACTCACTTTCAGAAGTTAAACTTAGACTTCCTAGTTCAATTGATTGGCCAGGACCTGAGGAGATGGTTTCTTCTTCCAATTTCCCTTTTGGGCAAAATCAACATAATCAAGATGAACGTGTTTCTTCATCTCTTTTACCCACTTAATCTCATGAATATCTGGCTTCCTTTGGAATGGTTCAAAAAACTCCACAGTCTCATTACAGATTTTATCTGGGCTAGTAAATATCATGGATGGCTTTTTACAAGTTGGCCTCCCTGAAACGTTGGGGGGGGGTATGTTTGCCACATGTGGTCCTTTACTACTGGGCCAGTCATGCCAACAAATATCTTAGGTGGGTAACAGCCGGAAACCCCCAGACTTCTCTGCCCTTCCTGCCAGTTTGGATCAAAATAAAAATAGCTCTAAAAAAGACACAAGGTCTCTCCCCTTCTGCACTGTTATACACAAAACTAAGTTCTGTCCAATCACAGTTACAGGCTACTCCTAGAGCAACCTGCATTAGATTTCACAATCAGCCTTGTGTATTTCTGAAATATAACATCCAGGACCTGAACCAAACTCTGAGGGGGAACCTTAACATTAAAATTGAAGGCAAAACTCTTCCAGGTGGATGGCTCCCACAGTTAGGTGACTGCCCACTTACATATTTTGTTAAAGAAGATAGGTCTTGACTTTCCTCTTTAGAAATCATGAATAAATCCATCATTCCGAAATCCAATATTTTCTAAGTTTTTCAGCTGCGTCACCTCCTAATTAAGGTTTTTGGATTACCCCCACCCCCGCTGCCCTCAAACCTCTCTTTCCAGTCAGAGTTGGGTTCCCTGCTGGATTCCACCAAGCAGTTTCAACACTATATCTAACTCTATATAAATGGATCTGTCCTGATTACCTCGGTCCCACTGTTTACTGGTCCTCCCTCTTCCCATATCAAAATATTAACTGGCTGCTTTTATGGCAGAATTGTCACAATTTTGTCACCCAAGATAGGCTCCGGCTTATGCAGTTCCATATTTTACACAATCCCTATTATACACCACAGAGGTTGGTGAGGTGTGCAATTGTAGACTCTTCCATTTGCATTCGATGAATGGAGAAAGAGGATAATTTGGTACACATTTTCTGGTTCTGTTCAAAAGTGGCCCCTTTATGGGCCCTCATCGAACAAAGGGCAGATCCGCATTTAGGTAAGAATGGTTTATTCTCAGCTGAATCTTGCCTGCTAGGGGAACTCTCAGCAACCTCAATCCAGAATTAAAGATGTCACTGGGAAGCAGTCAAAATCTTCGCCGAACATACTCAACATAAATGGGTACACTACCCTGGACTCTAAAACTATTGCGAACACTTTTAACATCGCTTTCACTGACCTTAGCAGTGTTCTCCCCTCCGACTTCTTCCAAGATGTGTCAACTCCCATCCCCCAACTCCTTCACCCACCTTTCTACTTTAAAGCACTAAAGAAACATCAAGTCTGAAACTACATTGCCAAAGCCATCAGCAAATCTAGAACAAGCAATGACACACTTGACCTCAAGCTACTGGCCCTAACGCTTGAAGAGGTACTTGGGCCCCTCACCAAGATCTTTAATCTCTCTCTTTCCTCTAGCCAATTCCCAGACAAATGGAAAATGGTCACTGTTACCCCGATTCACAAAAGTGGTGATAAGGCTGACCATGCGAACTTCCGCCCTATCTCCATTCTGCCTCCCCTATCGAAGGCACTGGAACATATAGTAGTGGACCAACTTACCGAGCATCTGGACAATTATAATATTCTCTGTAAACAGCAACATGGCTTTAGAAAAGGTCATAGTACATCCTCTGCCTTACTCGAATTCACCAGCTCCATTCACAGCTCCCTCGACAGTGGACAACTAACTGGTGCCATTTTCATTGACCTGACCAAAGCCTTTGATACTGTCCACCACTCCCTCCTGCTGAGTCAACTAAAAAATGCTGGTCTCTCCAATGATTCAATCTCTTGGTTTAAAAGCTATCTTGAAAACCGCACCCAGCATGTAAAAATTGGAGATGTGCACTTTGATTCCAAATCTGTCCTCTCTGGAGTCCCCCAGGGTTCAATACTGGGCCCCCTACTCTTTAGCCTGTTCCTTAACACCCTACCGGACTCCTGCACTGAACATATCACCCTGTATGCCGATGATGCAGTAATCCTTGCCACACACCAGGACCCGAAGAAATTGCAAGAAAATCTCCAACTCGGCTTCTCCTTGGTTGAGAATTGGCTCACAAAGCACAAACTGATCCTTAATCAAAAAAAAAACAAAGGCCATGATCTTCAGCAGCTCCCATAATAAACATAAGCACTTCCAACTCTCCGTTATCAGCAGACAAGGTGCCACACTGGAACAGGTCAAAAACTTTAAATACCTTGGGATCACCCTTGACCCTCACCTCTCCTACACTGCCCACATCGACCATGTCGCCAAAGCTGCTAACTCCCGGCTAGGCCTGCTATTCCATCATAGGAAACACCTGACACCCGAAGCCCTCGCTGTCACTGTCCAGAGCTCCATCATATCCATCATCGATTATGGCATTATCATTTATGGCTCTGCTACAACCACCGCACTCAAACGTGTATCAACCGCCCTCAACAAGGCCTGTCGACTTGCCATTGGCTCCCAACGCCTAACTCACACCTGTGACCTCTATTCTCAAACTGGATGGTTGAATCTTGCCAATCGAATAAAAGACCAAACTTGTATTACTACTAAGAAAATCTTGCTGGGCCTTGCCCCCCCCGAAGTCTGTGCCCTCTTACAACCTAGAATCCACTCCCAACATACCACGGGATCAAAACCTCAGCTTCCGCAAATCCCACATTGCCGCACAACACAAGGCCAAAGATCCTTTGCTTACTGGGCCACTAGTTGGTACAACGGTCTTCCCAGCGACATCTCATCCTCATTATCGCTCAGCACTTTTAAGACTAGTCTCCGCCTAACACTCACTGCCTCTAACCTCTGTGACTGTTGTGGCTAAACATGTCTTTTGGTTCCATAGCTGAAGATGCCCTTTTTGATCCACATCTACTCCTGCACTTTTCCAGTACCCCCCCCCCCCATCTTCACCTCCCCTGCTGGCCCATGACAAATGCCACCTGGCTGCACTACCTCTATTCTTATCTGCCTTCCACCTCTCCTCTATCTGTCCCCCAACCTACCTCCCCCTTCTCCCATCCACTTAGTCTCCCTGATTTCTCCCTCCTCCTTTCCTTTTTCCCCTCTGCAAAGTTTCACCTTATTGTTCTTTTTTCATCTACAAGACTATGTGTTTTTTTTTTTAATTTTATAAACCATTGTCTTTGCTTATGATTGTCTCAATTGTACCAGTGACGTGGAACCTTTGTAAAAGAGCCTTGGCTCAAAGGTATTTGTAATCCTAGAACAAATAAAGAAAGAATAAAGAAAAGAACCGAAAGTACCATATGGCCATGATATCGATGTCTGTTAAAAAACTGGTTCTGAGACATTGGAGAGATAACACAGAAATTACCTACACTGAATGGCTTCAGTACTCTTGGTGAAACTTAGAACTGAGAAACCTATTGCTAGCCTGGGTAACTACCTCAAACAGTTCAGCAGAATATGGTGCCTCTTACAATGCATCTATGCTTTAAACCCTGCTAGTAGTAGTACCTTAGTCTCAACTTTTGATGGAGTATGTATGAGACAACTCTACGATGGGTAAAGTGGGGTATAGGGTGAAGGGGTGGAAGGTGGGAGGGGAGGATAGATCTCATTTTATTTTTAAAGTACAAAAGTTGACTGTTATATTTGTATGACATGGATCTATTATCTGTATTGTAAAAACCCTCAGTGGACTTTACATTGAAAAAAAAAGAAAAAAAAGCATTGACAGTGTCCCTTTAATAGCCAGGATCTTATGACCGAAAATACAAAAGCAGTTTTGTCATCAGTCCTAAGAAATAGATGAAGGCAGCCCAGTGGTATATAAGGCTGAGGCACCTAGTGCCTTACTTGCTACCACGCTGGTGTCCCAAGGTTGGGAATGAGCCTAAGGCCTTGGGGCTTGGCTGGGACAATTAGGATTGAGTTTCTCACTGGATGCTCTCCTCTTCAGGGGCAGCAGGAGATCCATTTCACTGAGTGACTGCCACTTAAGACACTTGAAGATGTTTCTAGAAGGTTAAAAGCCAGGTTAGGTTTCTATTACAGAAATAAGCCTCTTTTTCCTCTTGAAATTTGGAACAAACTTGTCCAGGCCACCTTTCTCCCCCTGCTCGACTATGGAGACATAATCTATTCCTCTACCACTAGTTCAAACCTAAGTAAACTGGACGTCCTCTATCACCGTGCACTAAGGTTCATTACCAACTCCCCTTACCGTTCGCATCACTGTGACTTATATGTAGCTGTTGGTTGGACATCCCTGACTACTAGACGCCTGCTCCATGCTGGGTTATGGACCCTCAAACTGCTATTGCAGAAATTGTCAAGCTACCTTTCATCCCTCATTAGTATCTCATATAGTGCTTACTCGTTAAGGAAATCTGACTTTATTATGCTTGATATACCAAGGACGCGGACCTCCTTTGGTAAACATGCTATTGCTTATGCCCTTCCCGCTATTTGGAATCAATTGCGATCCGTACTGAAACTAACTAGCACAGTTTCAATTAGCTTTTACAAATTGCTAAGTTCAGCCAAAATAAAAGACACTTGTAACTGTCATTAAATCTCTCCCCTCCCCAGGGGTGCTATTTTCTTATACATGGGTATGATATAATTGCCTTACCATATTAACTGCTTTTCCTCCCCACCTATTCATGGTCTCCTAACGATTAAGTTCCAATGCTACGCTATCAAATTACTCCTACCCCCCCCCCTCTTATCAATGTATTCTGTTTGTCCTAGCTCCCATAATATATGTATTGCATACATCAGCTTCATTATCAGAATGCAACCTGTAATTCATTCACCTGTGTTAAATCAGTGTTCACCACCTACGCTCGTCATTGTGGAACCTTGTATGTATGTATGTATGTATATTCATCCTCTATTATATAATGCGCATCTCATTTATATATTGTTATTACCTATCTGTATTGTACATTGCTTGTCTATATGTATTAGGACCTCCTTGTGAATGAGCTTACTCAATGGAGTTTTTCCTGCAATAAACTTGAACTTGAACTTGAACTTGGTGGCAATGTAAGCAGGAACCAAATTAAAACACAGGGAGACCCTGATTGGCTGGATTGGACAATGATACATGACATCACTCTGATCTCCGCCGGCATCCTGAAAGGAGGAAGTTAAACACAGGAAAAAAAAGCTGTACAGCATGAAGACTTCTATCTGATAAGCACACTCCACACCCATCTACCTAGGCTGTCTCATGGTGCCAAGCAGAACCAATGTTTATGACAGGAACCTAGTTCACCCCAGCTGACCTCTACCATGGGGGAGGGGATACCATGGACAACTACTACAAGCATGCAAGCCCTAGGAAAAGGGGTATGACAGGGTCGGTATAGGGTGGTAGGCCTGAGAAGGGCTGAAGGGCAGGTTGGTGAAGAGGAAATAAATAGTAAACAAAAAAGAAAAAAAGAAATAGATGAAGATTGAAATCTGAAATATGTGTCCAAATATAGTTATGCACAAGCACAGGAACAATAATTGAGGGTCTGAGCAACAAAATGATTGCTAACTGCTAAAGGATATAGGCTTAACACAGTAGGAGATACAGTAAACAGCTTTTTGAGTCTTGGCCAGTTTACTCTAAGACACAGCTCTGGCACTTGCCTCAAAAAAAGGGGAAGTAGCCCTGCATAGTTAAAACTTCTATACAGGAAAGCAAATGTATTTAAATACATTTTTTATAATGTGTTAGACCAGTTTATGAACATTTTCCAGCTCAATTGCACATCTTAGAGAGTACATAAGGGAATCTACAAGCAATTTGGAGGTTAATCTGGAAATTGCTAAACAGCTACTTCCATGAGTATTTCAACTGATAAATGAGACCCTTAAAAGAACAGACTGACATTATCGAAGGGTAACACAAACCCATAGCCAAACAACTTATCTTGACTTTTGGAAAAGGGTCTGGAATATGGTTACTGCAGCAACTGGCAATATTCCAATGACTTCCAAAAGGAAAAGACTGCAGAGAAACCACTTTGTAGAATGAACTGACTACTCATCACAAAGGACCATCCAAGCCACATTTAATGAGTTTCCATGTCAAAGATTCCACAGACTGATATATGAGTTATGTTTACCTGTATTAATTATCTCTCTGTCTACTACTCAGATAGATTATTTGATTAAAAGGTGCAGATGAATTATTGAATTTCCATGCCTATAAGGTATAAGGTTTCAATCACTGAATCTCCTGAAGTTATACATTTGTTAATGTGGACAAATGTCCTAGGAAGGTCTTAAGGTAAACTTTACCCAATATAAATTCTAGAACTTTGTGATAGTTTACTAGCCATGGCAAAGTGTTATACACTTCCTAGTAATAGTAACAACATGTTCTCAAACTTCATTGCATGCCCCCATGTTGTGGTACTCTTCCTGTTCTGAAAAAAACTCAACTCCTGTCCATTGTTCACCCTTCATTAGTTACTTATAGGTCTCAATTATATCCCCTCTCACTCTCCTCTCCACCAGGGAGTACATTTTGAGCTCCTGCAGGCACCATTTTGGTAGCCCTCCTTTGGACTGCTGCAACCATGTTGATGTCCTTGTGGAAGTGAGGCCTCCAGAACTTGACACAGTACTCTAGGTGGGGTATCACTACTGAGCAGTATAGTGGCAAGACTATCTACCTCAGCCTGCTACAAATCCCCCTCACTATGCACCTCAGCATCTGGCTAGCCTTGCTTACTGCCTTTTCGCACTGCCTCGTCACTTTGAGATCATCAGATATGAGTATCCCAAGGACCCTCTCTTGCTTTGTGACAGTAATTACTACCCCACTTATCTTATACACAGCACCCCACCCCCCCAGTTTCCCCATGCCAGATGCATGACATTGCACTTTTTGGCATTGAAATTTAGGTGACACACCTTAGACCATTTCTCTAGTTTCCCCAGATGTCTTTGCATTCTCTCCACCCCTTCTTGGGTGTTGATACTGTTGCAGATTGTTGTGTCATCTGCAAAGAGACACTCCTTTTCCTTCAGTTCCTCAGCAGTGACACTTATGAAGACATGGAAAAGGACAGGACCCAATACTGATCCCTGTGGTACTCCACTGAACACTCTCCGATCCCCTGAGTGGCTACAGTTTACCAACACCCTCTGCCTCCTATCATTCAACCAGTGTGATACCCAGGTTACCACCTTCTCTCCAACCCCCAGGTTACTATGGTTTCTTGATCAGCTTTCTGAGTGGCACAGTGTCACTGGCTTTATGGAAGTACAAATAGACCACATCTACTGCCTTTCCCTGTTCCACTTCCTTAGTCACACAGTCAAAGAAAACAATAAGATTTGTTTGACATGATGCCCCCCACGTGAAACCATGTTGTTGGTGGTTCTGCAGCCGTTTGCTTCCAGATAGTCCATCGTTCTCTCCTCAGTAGAGTTTTGATTAATTTCTCCACCACCGATATGAGACTGACTGACCTATAAATGCTTGCCTACTCCTTGCTGCCATTCTTGTACAGAGGGACCACATTGACCCTCTTTCAGTCCTCTAGAACTATCCCATCTCCAATAAGGTGCTGAATAGTGTTGTCAAAGGGACAGAAAGTATCATGCTGTGTACTTTAAGTACCCATGGATGGATCCCATCTAGCCACATCACCTCATTTCCTTTAAGGATTCCAATCCCATTTGAACTCTCTCCTCAGAAAATTGACTTGTGTCTACTCCCCCAGTACCTGAAGATACATGTTGGTCCATCCCCTAGCCTCTCCACTGTGAAGACTGAGCAGAAATACTCATTTAAAATTGTAGCTCTTTCTTTGTCTTCTTCTGCAAAGTCCCCCATCCCATTCTTTTGAACCTCATTATCCCGACCCCTAATTTCCTCTTTTCATTCATGTACCTGAGGAAAGTCTAATCCCATTTTTTGACATCCTTAGATATCCTTTCCTCTGTTTGTGCCTTAGTTGCCGCCATCCTCCTTCCTGCCTCCCTTTATTTATCTAGATGTTCCTCCCTGTCTCTGTCCATCTGGGTCTTGTACTTCCTAAAAGCTGTGTTTTTTTCTATCTTACTGCGTTAGTCATCTCCTTTGAGAACCAAAGTAGCCTCTTCCTCCTACCCTTGCTTATTTCCTTCAAAGACCTTGCCATTGCCTTAGTTATTCCATCCTTCATCCTTTTCCATTGTGCCTACACTACTCCCAGCCATCCCCCTTTCATGGTATTTACTAAGGCAGTCTCTCTTTCCTTAAAAATCTGACCTCCTGAAGTCCAGGACTCTGATCCTAGTTATTTGTTGCTCCTGCCCAGTTTGCATGTCAAACCATATTATATCATGAACACTTGTACCTAGTGGGCTACCCACTGTGACTTCTGCAATGCTGTCCATCTTTGTAAGTACCAGGTCCAGTACTGCCCCATCCCCAGTGGGTTCTGTAACCAGCTGCATGAGAAATTACCTCTGTAGGGAGTCAACAATGGCCCTGCTTCTTGGTGCAGCTGTGGCCTGAATGCTCAAGTCCTCATCCAACAGACTGAAGTTCCCCATAATCAGTACCTCCTCTTTGCTTGTCATCCTGCCAGTGGTCTCCCCCCAAACCCTGTCTAACTCCCCCCCTGTGTTGGTGGTCTGTACACCATCCCCCAAATGTATAAAGGCCCCTGACCCTGCCTCTAAGCCAACCCAAAATACCCCCAGCCCTTCAATGTCCTGTTGTGTCCTTGTATCTCTGTGGCTTTTATGTCTTCCCTCACATATAAATCACCTTCCCTTCCTCCCTGTCCTATCCTTTCATAACATGCTATAACCTGGAATGGCCACATCCCAGATGTGGTTGTCAGTGCACCATGATTCTGTGACAGCCACCAGATATAGTTCCAATTCCGCAATGATTCCTCCAGGTAAGGAATTTTATTTCCTAGTGTCCTTGCCTTGGCACACACGACACGTCACTCCTTTCATCCATCCCTACTCTTACCTTCCTTCCCTTCCCTTTTCCATCCTTCACCCTTCCTTTGTCCCTGGTACTGTCCTCTCCTTTTTCATTCTCCCCCTGCCTTCCTCCTTAACTTTTCTTTCAGCCTTAGAACCTCCCAACCCTCCTATCCCTTCCTCCCCCTGTCCCCATGCTACTATACCACTGGAAAATGTATTTTCCCTGGGTTTTTCCTCTTTGCTGCTCAATTATTTTTGGGGGGAGAGGGTGTGTGTACATTCACTGTCTCCCATGGTTTTCTGCCTTGCCCTTTGGCTTGTTTGAATGCTTGATGAAGTAGCATTTAAATCTTGCATACATGACTGCAATTCACCTCCTGGAAAGATGGAGTCCATCTCATTTTAACAGGCCTCCATCTTCCCAGTTGTTGTTTGGCAACATTGCATATGAGGCTCCAGTGGCCTTCAAGTGATGTAATGGCATGCTCCCTCTAATGAAGCTAGTAACCCACATTTAGAAACATGCCCAAGACACTGGAAAACTGTCAGGGGAAGGAGGATCACGCATCCAAAAACTACTGTCTTCCTACGGAGAGAGAGAGAGAGAGAGATGGAGACTGATTGTTTCATGACACTGTCTCCTGTGTTATTACAGGTTGTATTGCAAGCAGGAGCAGCTTGGAAGGAGATATTGACTGGCTTCACCCCATGTCATGCCTTTGCATACATATACCAGAATGGAGCCCTTGCTGTCAGCATCCTGGGCTGGGGGAGAAAATGCAAAAAGTCCAGGCCTATGAAGATGTCACACTGCATGGTACTCTTGGGACCTGCACAGCTGCCACTACTACAGACATTGAATTTGAAGTTGTCTGTGGGGCTTGAGGAGTACCCTGAGGAGCTCACTGTGAGGGGTAAGTAAATCTGGCACCCTGTTGATGTGGTGGGAGTAATGAGTGGAGGAGGTCAGTACAGGGCTGAATGGAGATGTCACACTGCATGTCTGTTTTGCAACCTGCACAGCTGCCACTACTATAGGCACTGAATTGGAAGTTGTCTGAGGGGCTAGAGGTGTACCCTGGGGACCTCGCAGTGAGGGGTAAGTAAATCTGATATCCTGTAGGGGTGGTGGGGGTGATAACTTTGTGAGGTCACCACATGGCTGAATGGGTGAAGCATTTGTGAAGAGAGGGTATACACAGTATTTACATAGAAACTGTGAATTTAACAGCCATAACAAGACATGTGGTCCATTGAGTCTTCCTGGTACCTTATTTTAAACAACATAGACTACAGGGACCTAGACTGCTCCCTGCTGAAAGCTCCACTGTATTCGTTGAGTGACTCCCTGACCCATGCCTCCCACTGTTGTTTTCACCAGATCCATGAGTCTATGCCAACCTCTCTCAAAACCTGTAATCATCCCAAAATTTACCACCAGCACAGCTTGATGGCTTCACTTGCCCCCATCTTCTCAGTGAAGAGATTTTTTCTCACCTCTTTCTTTAATTCCTCCCACCAACAGCTTAAAGTTGTCATCTTTTTGTAGATCTCTCACATTGCCTGAACAGTTGCTGGCAGTCCACACCATTTATCCTACCTCAGGTATTTGAATGCTTCAGTTATGTCTCCCCTTTTCCTTCTGGCCTCCAGAGAGTATGCGTTCAGGTCAATCAATCATCCCTTATAAGCCTTCTACTGCTACCCACGTATCATTTTATTTTACCTACTCCGGACTGATTCCAGGCAATCCATTTTCTTCTTCCAGTGAGTGTTCCAGAATGGTATATAGTACTACAGGTGTGGCATCACCAATGACCTGTAGAGGGGAAATTTCACTTTCTTCCTTCTGCTAGAGAAAGCTTTTCCTATGCACCCTAGCATCCAGATGTATTTTTTTCATATGCCTTATTGCATTGGCAAAGTTCTGGATGTTGCCACTTATGGCCACCTACAGGTCCCTTTTCTCTGAGGTCTGGTCTTCCCTGACCTGCCCCGTACAATAACATGTTTTTAGGTTTCTCATCCCTGTGTGTGTAACCCAGCACTTTTTGGCATTAAATTTGAGTTACCTGATTATTGACCTCTTCCAATTTCTCTAGTTCCTCTTTCATGACCATTCTCCCCATTTCACTAGCCACCCTGACCCTGCCACATGTCTTAGTGTAATCAGTGAAGAGACACATGTTGTCCTGGATCCCTTCTTCAATGTCAGAGATAACCAGATTGAAGAGCATAGGATTCAGGACCAACTCCCGAGGCACCCCCATCACCCTCTGTACCTCTGAGTCCTTTCTGTTCAGTACTGTCCTTTGGGTTCTTTCTCCTGATCAGTTTTATACTCACTTTGTTAATTCTTCCTGCAACCCTAAATCACTCAGCTTCTTCACTAGTCATTTATGAAACACTGAGTCAAATGCCTTGCTTATGTCCAGATATAGGATGACCATTGCTTGGTCCCTGTCTATCACTAGAGACACTGTATTGAAAATTTCAGTGAGATTTATCTGATAGGAGCTACTGTACCTTTCATGAAACCATACTGCATGTTCTCCTGGAGACCTAATTTCTTCAGGAAGTCTACCATATTCTCTTTGGTAACAGTTTCAACAGTTTCTCCACTGTTTTTCTCAGGATGACTGGTACATAGTTGTCTGTACCCCATGTCCCTGTTAGTGTGTTGAAGTACTTCATCAGCCATCCTCCTGTCTGTGGGAAACAGACCTCTCACCAGCAAGTGGATTAAGAGGTCTGCATGTAAAAAAGTACCAGAGGCTCCAAGAGTCAGATCTATTACCCAGAATGTTCAGATCCTCCTGAAGTTTGTCCCTATCCTTAAGAGAGTCCACCACCCTGGCCAGCTTTGAGTCATCACTGACCTTAAGCAGTCTGCTAGTGAGCTCAGCTTCCAGATTATTGATGAAGATGTTGAAGAGCAGTGGCTCCAGCACCAGTCATAGAGTTATGCTGCTAAGTATTGCTTTCCACTTGTGGTGCCCATCCACCACCACTCTCTGTTTCCTGCCCCCAAGTTTGTTAGAAGTCCACTTTGGGTGGCCGGCACGCTGGCGCTGAGGGTTGTGGTGCTGGATGCCACACCTTGCACCATGTCAGTGACACAAGTTTGGGAGTGAGTGCGGGCTGGAGGGGATTGGCATGGGAAGGAGAGGATCGAGTGTCTGATGAAAGCTCTCCTCTCTCAGGGATGGGTGGGCATGTCATCCCACTCTATGACTGCCTCTTTGGTGAGGCTTAGAATAGTGCCAGAGTAAGGGAGACTAGAGGCATGGCATCATGATGTGAGCACACTTCCAAGCATGTGCGTTCACAGCCATGAGGTGGAGGGAACAAGAAAAGTACAAACACAGTGGCTGCAGGACAAAGGAAGCCCCCACCAGCACACCAGCATCGCTACCTCAGGATCACCCATATAGCCCGATATGGATATGTGTCTTGGGAGGGGGGGATGGCCCTTCCCCTCCGGCCCCACCACGGGGGTTATCTGTGGGGGACCTAGGGCTCAGGGGTACCAAGGCAGTGGTGAACAGGGGTCTGGAGGTGGACTGACCTCCTGCCTGCAGGCCAAGGAGGATAAATAAATTACGAAAAAAAAAAATTAAGAAAAAGAAAAAGTCCACTTTGGATATGTCACATGTATACTGCATTGGTTTGCATTACCTAAACGTGTGTCATGTGTTGAAGTACAGTATTACATCCACTGATGAAGTCAAGATAGACTATCCAACAAAAAAACACACACACACACACACACACACACACACACACACACAGGACTTAACTGTAAAGGATTTACAGAGGCTGTAGCTGTAAGTTCTAAAGCGCTTACATTATCGCAGCATCAAAGAAAGCATACAATGCATAATCATCAGCGATGCAGCAAGGAGACCCTGACATTTCAAGGTTGTGAGTTTTTTCAACAGGCTACTATGGAGACCTTAAGTGTCTCATAAATACACAGTTTCCCTAAAGAGACAAATGCAGATAATTTATACAGGTCACTTAAAAATGAATTGTGAGTGCTCAGAGTATGCAAAAGTGAATATTATAACAAAGTGCAAATGCTAAAATGTCATTACGAAAGGTATTTTAGAATTAAAGAAAACAGTAATCAGGTGTACATGCATTTTATCCCATAACACATTTGAATAATTGCTTAGGAGTTGTTCCATTTCTGCAGAATTACTGGTTCAGATGCTTCCATTCTTGGCCAATAAATATGTAGCAAAACTTTTTTTTCAATTAAGTAAACAAAAAATGTAAAAAGTGGGGGGGTGATTTTTGTGTTGTCATTGTGAATCATACTGTCATTGAGTGCTATGCACAAAGGTGCGGAGTGGCTACACACCATGTATCTTGGATGATTAGCCACCCAGCACCTATTGCACCCCCCACATGGGATACACAAATGGGGGGCACAAGGACTCAATGCACCTGACTCTTCATGTCCATGGACCGCACTACATCAGGGGCATTCCAGGGGCTTGCCAGCACTACATGGTATTCACTAAACCATATAGTACTGGCTGCATGGGTGTGGAGGGTGGTGCAGAGTATGCCAGGTTAGACCCTGCCATAACCCTCTGTGTGCCCCCATGGATGCCTCCCGCCAGTCATGAGTGGACCAGGTAACATCTCACAGTGCTACCCCAGCACACAAGGCAGACCAGGAGGGCTGGGGCATCTAAGCCATGGAACCAGCACCATGCATGGAGTCCAGAAGTGTCAGTGTCATGGGGGTGGCGGATCCGCTGATGGAATCCTGGCCATGGCTGCCCCATGCCGGGGGGTCGTTCTCCTGAGCTGAACTGTCCCTGGAGTGTGGTCAAATAGATCTGGGTGCCCACAGGTGTTATGCATGACCCAGACCCACACCTACAGGTGCAAGGGATCAACTCTTGGACCCAGGACGGGCATCTGATTAGTTGCCTGCCCAGGTCCATGACACCCCTGGCTACCCTGCAGAGTCCTGCACACCGGGGGGCAGGAGCAGCACACAGATGGCTGGCAATGGTGAATGCTGGTATGGGCACACCTGTTCTCAGGTTGCAGAGCCGAAGGTGGGGCAGGCGACTTTTCCGCATACCCCCGCCGACTTCGTGCATAGCTCCCATTATGTTTATTGTTTAAATTTTTTTTTTCAGATCCCTGCGACAATCAAATCCTATCTTCCAGCTATGCAAACTATGCAGCAAGTATTCTAGAATTCTACACTTGGAACTCTGTGTGAACACTCTGGTAGCTTATAGAGAATTTCAGAGAGTATCATCTGAATATTGCATTTTTTTTTCAGTTTTTGTTGACCAGGAAAGGAGGACTAGACAATTCTGCCTATTTTAAGCCTTGTCCCAGGGGAGAGGAATACAGATGGATGCCAACTGACATTGAACCAGAATGAGCTGTTGATGGTATTTTTATGAATTGGGGGGAAATTTGGCCAGGACACCCGGGAAATTCCCCTACTCTTTCTGTGGGGGCACTGCTACCATGGAGAAAGTGTTTCGATTGCTCATTCTGCTGGTGTACCTGTGGGTGTGCAGGTCTCCCAACCCACAGGTCCAGCTCAGGAGAACAATGATGTGGTTGAAGTAGTTATGGATATGGGGAAAGAACTACCTGGTATTGTGGTTGATTTAGCAAGTTTACCTAGAGGTCTCTTTGCCTCAGATGCAGCTTGGCTGTCTAATATTCTAAAACAAAATAAAGAGCTCAGGTATGAAGAATTGAGACGAAAAACAGTCTCACACACTACGGAACTGGACTCGACTGAAATGCAGCTGGAATCGCTGAATACTGATGATTTGTGAGCTGCTGCGCTGTTCCTGAGGGACTTGCCTAATCTTGACATGGCAAATACAGCCCCTGCTGAGCGTACTGCAAATCTGCCTAGTGACGTATGTTCATCAACCGAATTCCACCCGCCTGAGTCAGAGCGGGTGGAGAAGTCTGTGATAGCTACTGTGCGGCCTATCCTACTGACAGAAATGCCTCTAGACCTCGGTGAGAATGTCGAAACTGTGAGTAATCTTTCCCTCTTGCAACAAACGAATGCCTGTGATACTTTGCTTAAGCTCAGTTTGCGTAAAGGAAGAAATAATGACACGATTTCTCTTGTCAAACGTGGGATTTCCCCAACCTCCTTAGAATGCTCGCTTATGAATGCAGGGTGGCAAAGAGGTGAGTCAGGTATCTGGATTCCTGACCCCTCGCACCGCCCAATACCAGGACAACCTTTTCCACAGAAAAGCAATCCTTCTGCTACTGCTCATACTAAGAATATTAATGAAGATGCGACCCATTTAAATCATACAGACTGTTCGGATGCTTTATATGTTGATAATGAAACAGTTATACCTCTTTTTTCGGTGTCAGCATCCTCTGAATCATAAGACTCTGAGACACAAACTGCAGGGTGGGGTGATAGGCCAACCTCAGATCATAATTTGCCTCAACAACAATAGAACTTATTTGAACAGTCTAAAAATGCTTGGGAACAATTTTGATGAAAGGACCCTTTTTCTGACTCCCCCCCTCTCTTACAGCGGTGAAATGCTGTTCTTATAGAGTATTTGGGAGGTTTGAAAATAGCCCCAGACTGTCTATACGTAGGCAGAACCTTGTTGAAAATGTCTTTAGGTTTCTTTTCTAATGAGATACATGCCTTGATTCATGTCTTAGGTACAAATGTGTATGATGTCAGTCTTAACACTCCACAGGGTTTAGATCATTTTTGGACCAAATATGATTCATTAAAGTACATTGAGGTTTGGACACCTTTTCGTGTCCTCCCTTTGACTAAACCTTCACTTAAAAATGTCACCGTTCTTTTTAGAAATGAATCAGTGTCAGAGCATGATATTACATTTTGGTTTCTAGAAGACATGTGTTGTAATTGACTCCCCTCAACCAATTTTTGATGAAGAACATTTGTGGAATGGGGGCTGGAAGTATAAAGTTCATTTAAGGAACAATAGTTTGGGCCCTGTTCACTTACCAAACAGTTTGTTTTTGGGAAATGAAAGGGGCCACTGCTTTTATCCTGGGCAACCACAGACTTGTTTTAAATGTGGGGCTTCTACTAATTTGGGTTCATCTTGTGACAGGTTAAAGTGTAATCTTTGCTTGTCTTTTGGACATTACGGTTCTGACTGTAAAGGAGATATGAGGTGCAATTTGTGTGTGGACACTGGCCATACATATAGAACCTGTCCATGAGCCACACACAATGGCACAGATCATGTCAGTCAGGACTTTATAATAAAGGAAGCACAAAAAAAGAATATGGCTAAACAAGGGACCTCTGCACATAAGCCTTAACCAGCCCCAACTAGTCCCACTACCCCTCCTCCACCATCTCCTCCACCCCCTGAGGATATTGAGGTAGATGTAGTGGCAGGCAACACTGTACCTGAAGAGCCAGCTGCTCCTCTGGCCACTGATGTTCAACCAATAGTAACTGCGGCTGAACCAGAAGGAGCTGTGATAACTGAAGAAATGCCCCCTCCCCTACTGTTAAAAGTTTAGCAAAGAAGCGAGGCATCAGGCAGTCTAGGCTTTAATCTAAGGATGCTAAGGACTATGTTCCTGAGGATGAAGGCTTGTTGTTGAGGAATAGTTATAAAGTACTGTCCAATAGCAAACCAGAATCAGAACGGGAGTTGACTCTAAAGCTTCTTCATTGGCCCCACATACTTCAGAATCTGAAGGTGACCTGCAAGTACAGGGAATTGAAAAGGACAGGAGGAAAAACATAGGCGTTAGAGTTCGGAGGAGTTCTAGGATAAAGAAACCACCTTGAATCATCCTTCAGTCCCCCTTCACAAGAGCCTCATTCACTGCTTAGCATTGCTACAGTGAATGAGAATAGCATTAAGAATGCAAAGCGTAGGCTAATTACTATGTCTGTTTTACAAAACTTAAATTGTGATATTTGCTTACTACAAGACACTAGACTAAATACAGATTTTTTGGTTAGGGCAGCCCAGAAACTTTGGTGTTGGGGTCCTTCCTTTTTTCCTTTGGGACTGAAGTTTGTGATGGGGTAGGAGTTTTGTTCAGCGGAGATGGGTTTATAGTTTCTAGGATGGTAGATATTTTATTGGTGAGGGCTTTGCTCTTAAACTTTTTCTATAAGGGGGAAGGCTGGAGACTGATTAATATTTATGCTCCCCTTAAAAAAAAGGCTAGGATTGATCTCTTTAATAAAATTAAGCCTTATTTGCTCACAACTAAACACATTCTTTGGGCGAGGGATTTTAACTGCGTGGTAGATAGACAAGATAGGGGCGGCATTACAAATAAGTTATTTTGTGATTTGAATTGTTTAAAGGGCATACTCGACCAGTGTCATCTGCAGGATTCCTTTTGACATCTACATCCCCAGGATGGGCATACTTACCATAGAGGAGCTTTGTCCTTCAGGACAGATTTTTTGTTTACGCAGGAAAATTCTCATATACATAGGGCTGATATGATTCTATTAGAAACTACAGATCATGTGATTCTTTATGTGGTATTGGGAGGACTGCTAGGCCTCAAGTATGGTTGCCATTACTGGAAATTGAATATGGCTTTATTGAAGGAAGATAAGGTGGTTATGTCAGTCACTGACTTTTTAAAAGCGAGGATGTCAGTGGCTGTACTACATGATAATATTAGTTTCTGGTGGGAAGACACTAAGCAAAAACTGCAGTCCTTGTTTCAGACCTACTCTACCCAGTGTCACAATTCTGAGTACCAGACATATCTTAAACTTTGTCAACAATTGCTAAAACTATATACCATAATTAATACACAACATAGAGCATCAACAACTCAAGTAACAAACCTAAAAAATGAGATGGTGAAATTACAATATTCCAGGGCAAAAGCTATGTTGAATGAACACAGAATTTGTTCACCAGGCAAAGCTGGCTTTGGTGATGCTTTTAAAAGCTGTGCACAGAGAGCATCTGATAGATTTATGATGGTTGTAAGGAATGTTGAGGGTACATTGGTTACTGATGGCCCTGGTATTTTAAAAACAGTCACAAACTGCTTGACTGATATGTATAAGACCCCACTCATAGCTGACTGGGAAATGAAGGATCTTCTTTCCACTACTGAAGTTCCCAAACTAACAGAAGAATATGTTAGAGACCTTGTTAAGCCTCTCACTGTTAAAGAGATTGAGGGAGTTATTACTCATTTAAAAGGTCACACTGCTCCGGGTATAGATGGCCTACCCTGTGAATTTTAACAAACGTTTGCTGACTTATTGACGAATATTTTAGTAGTTGTTTACAACTGGGTTTTGGGAAATTTATGTGTTGACTTTCATTTTTGTATCTCTGTCCAAATTCTAGTCTTCAAACATGGGGACCAAACTGATTTGAATAATTGGCGGTCACTTAGTCTACTAAATACCGACTATAAGATAATATTGAAAATTCTTCACAACAGGTTAGTGAATACGGCATCGGTACTTATCTCTCTGGCTCAAACTTGTACAGTACTGAACCGACTAATACAGCATAATTTATTATTGATAAGAGAGTTGGTAGAACAAGGTAAAGAGGGTACCTTGCATGGATATCTTATATCATTGGATAAGGAAAAAGCCTTTGATAGAGTACCTCATCAGTTTATTTCCAGCACTTTACTTCATTATGGGATCCCCCCGATCTTTGTGACTTGGATAGACTTATTGTACAAATATGCCCGAGCAAGTCCCTTAGTTAATGGGATGATGGGTACATATGTTGATATCACATGTGGGGTAAGACAGGGTTGTCCGCTTAGCCCTTTACTTAATATATTTTGTTTAGACCCATTATTACAGCTTCTGCAACAAGATTCATGTAACAGAGGTATCACACCTGTTGGGGGAGGGATGGGGACACGGGTGATTGCATATGCGGATGATGTCTGTGTACTGGTAGCAGATCAAGATTCAGGAGATAGAGCATTAGAGGTGATAGATCAGTATTCTAGGCCAACAGGAGCAAAAATCAATAGGGGGAAGAGTGTTATTTATGCTCTCAGTGGTACTGTAACTCAGACTGAGATATGGCAAGGGATAAAAGTGACGATGGGCCCTTTCAAATTTTTGGGGGGTCTGCTTTGGGAGAGAAGACAATGGCTGTTTTAATTGGAAAGCTAAATTAGATATAGCTCAGTCGAAAGTAGCGATTTGGAAGACTTGGCAACAATCAAAAAAAAAAGAAGGTCGCAGTTGTTAAAACCTCCCTTCTCCCTAAATTTCTATTAATTAGTGCTATCTATCCACTGTCACGAGTTTATGAAGTATCACTTCTTAGTTTGGTTTTTCAGTTAATTTGGGGAAACCGTTTAAATCCAATAAAGAGAGAAGTATTGTATTTACATGTGGGGAAGGGGGGTTTGACCTTGCTTAATCCAGTAGTTTTCGTTTATAGAATCTTCTTTCATTCAAATTTATTAGATATTACTAGACCTAGCCTGGCCCCTTGGACTCTATACGCAAACCATTGGATCTGGCCAATCTACCAGATATGGGAAGCACAAGGAGCGATATCAGCTCAGGTTAAGACAAAGTGTGTTTTTTTTACACCTGCCCTTGCTAAATTAAAAAAAAAATGGAGGTTAACAATTCAAATGGTGCAGCTTCTTACAAGAAAATTGCTTTATGACATGATAAACACCCATAACTGTATCTCAGCAGTTGAATTTAAAGATATTGACCCCATATACCACACATAAGTGTTGGAATCCTTGAAGGATAAACATATCCCCCCCAAGGATTTGGGATGTCATATGGTTATATTCACATGGGAAGTTGTTTGTTAAAGGGAATGCCAAGCATAAACGTATAGAAGAGTGTATGCGCCCTAGACTGAGTTGCATGGCACAAGAAGAAACCATGTCTCACTTTCTTATTCAATGTCCCTATGTACATGAAGTATGGGCTACACTGGCACATTTATGGGGGAATCAGTATTGGCAGACTGTGATATATGCAGAAGTGGTTGGTGGTTTCAGCCTGCAGAATCTAGGGATGGATAGAAGTCTGATATGCCTGATATTTTCCTTTATTAAATTTACATTATGGCAGACACAATGTAAATATGTGTTACAACAGGTGTACCAAGACCCAAGGACTGTCATTAGCATGACTTGAACAGGAATTGTATAACCAATGTACGTTTGAACAACAGCATATGTCTTCCAGTGCATGGGTTCTCCGATGGATGTCTGTCCCTTTTATGAAGGACAAAATTGGATGATTCCTTTGCAAATGTTTTTGTTTGTTTTCTCCTTTGTGTATCAAGATTGTTTATGATGCTGAGTTGTGTATTAAAACACATTTGTATATACTTGTTCAGTTTCTCTATGTAAAATTTTCCCCTATTCTTTCACGGGGGGGGGCGCTACCTCTTGGTAGAGGAGCATGCAGGTCTCCAGTCCAGGACGAACCTTGGAGGTGGCAGGAAGTGTTTCTGCACTACAGTAAGGGGAACCAGAAAATTTGTGTGAGCATCCAGAGGATTTAGAGACTGAAGACAAGATGGTTTTGGCAGAGGAACTTGAGCCTACGAGGGACCTACCTTTGGAAGACATGCATACTAATCTGTATGATGAAGAATCTACTACAACTTTTGCTTCAGATGCACTTAAGTTGCAAAAGGACATGGAGCATAAGAGACAGCAATTACTTGACATGATGGCTGAAGGGGAGAAAGAGTTTCATACTCACAAAAAGCAACTAGAGGAGGAGAGGAAATGCAAACATTTTTCCGTGAGCCCACAGGCGGTGTCTGGGAAGCGGGTTACCTTCCAGCTGATGGATGTCTCTGCCCCTGGCACAGGGGCTGCAGCTGCAGTAGACGAATCAGTGGATATGGTTCCTTTATCTGGGGCTTCCTCATGTCATATCCCATTCAAGGATGAGTGGGCCCCGGGAACTATGCTGCAACAGGCTGGCTGGATCTTTCAGGAGTGCTGTTGGATTCCAGACCCTGCTATCCCCATTCTGGGGTTGCCAAATTCATGAAGGAGCATCATTGTTCACAATGGGGGTGAGGTCCTTACCCCTGAGCACATTACAGATGCTGCTGTGCTTGATGCAGCTGTGGTTGTCATTCCTGTGGTGGGTGAGATCCTGAACTTAGCAACTGAGCCAGACGCCGGCAGCGGTAGTGAAGTGCAGCTGCAGACTGAAATGAAGTCTTCTACTCCTGCCCTTCAACATGTGAATCCTGCGACAGTTTTAGCTGACACGGGCACAACACATTCTGACCAGGTACCCAATGTTTCCTTTTCTAATAATATTGAAGAAATTGATGGGGAGGGTGGCAAGCAGCTTCCTGCACAAGATATTCTCCAGGACAATATTAATGCTGGACATCCTAAACATACACCTAGCTATGCTAGTCTTTTTTGTAAACCAGTCAAGGCAGCTAAAAGAAGATTTGCTGTATGGATACATTTTAAAGGGGGGTATCAGTAAGATTCCAGACAGATTGTTTGTGGGGAAGTCCTTGCTCATAGACTCAATGCATTTTACTCCTGTGGAGGTATATGCATTTATCCATGCACCTGGGGACAGCAATTATGATGTTAGTTTTTGTTCTGCTGCATTATTGGATACATTTTGGAAGCTCTATTATACTGTTAAGGATACACCTGAGTGGGCAGGATTTTATGCCATTCCATTATCAAAACCCTCAGTTAAGACTGTTACAATTTTATTTCGGAATGAGGGAGTGAGGGTTAATGACATTATCTTTTAGCTGGAGAAGCATGCTGACATAAAGGGTAATCTGAGCCCTATCATGGATGACAATGTGTTCTGGACTGGGAGCTGTACTTTCAGAATGCAATTAAAACACACTGATGAGGGCAACATACATCTTCCAACATCTTTCTTTTTGGGAAGAGATTGTGGCATTTTATTTTACCAGGGACAGCCGAAAAGCTGTTATAAATGTGTGTCACTTTCACATCTCAATTCAGACTGTACTCAGATTAGATACTCCCAGAGTGGGGAATTGGGTCACCCAATGAACATGTACACTGTCTCACCTATTTTTAATCTTTGTGGGGATGATGAACACTTGTTCTGTTGCTGTCTCTGGGCTGCTCATAATTCTGAGGATTCCTTGGAATAAGAATTTTATTTGCATACAGCCAAGACAGTGTTTAGCACTGAAAGATCCCCCTCTCCCCCTGTCCCTAGAGAGCTGAAAAACATGACATGGCAGAGGCCCCTTCCCGAACCAAACACCTCCACCCCTGTAGTGAAATCTATTGTGGAGGTAGTGTCTCAGGCTGATGTTCCAGAGCAGGAGAATATTATGCCACCACCACCCACCTCTCCACCACCTTCCCCAGTCTTGGGTACCTTGGCTGTGCCTATGGAAGTGTATCAAGAGGTGACTAAAAGTCCAAAAGGCTCTTGACGGAAGGCATCCCTTTCAGCCACTAAGTGTGATGTTCCAATTCATAATACCTATGAGGTATTGCAGAGCTGGAGTGATCAAATGCAGGAAGCGTATTCGGATTATTCCTCACTTTCTTCTTTAAATGAACTGCCTAAAGATAGTTCAAGGCCACCTGTACTACAAAAGCCTGTGGGGAAGCTGGCAAGAGTTACTCAAGCAAGTCTGAAGAAACAAGGACTTACTTAAATATCATATTGGACTACCCTTATTGTTTGTCAGCCTGAATGTAAACAGTATAAAGTCAGAGATCAAGAGGGGAACTACTTTTTCAATTTTACAACAATTACAATATGATATTTTTTATTGTAGGATACCAGGTTGTGGTCTGTTTAGGATGTTGGAAAGTAAAAACTGCTTGGTATTTGGGGGATTCTTATTGGTTCATAGGGGAGAACCTTTGTAGTGGTTTGGGGATTTTTTTCTCTAATTCTGGGGTTACTGTACACAAATTGGTGGATGTTTACTCTGGGAGAGTCTTGATCTTGGATACAGGATTTGAGGGGCTAACTTATAGGGAAATTAATATCTATGCCCCACAAACGAAGACGCTCAGGGTGGAATGGCTGATATTGGTGCAGCACTACCTGTGTACCAGTAAACAGGTTTTATTTGCTGGGGATTTTAACATCAGTTTATTGGAATCTGACACTAGAGCGAGCGAGTAAGGTGAAAACGTACAGTAAGACTGCCTTCTTGCAAAATTTACTTAAACAAACTGGATTGAAAGGAGCACAGGCCATTTTGTCCCCTAAGCCCCAGCACAATTTTTTTTAAAGGGTCCCTTTCATCACCCATTGATTTTTGTCTGGTTTCTAATATTACTCCTATTTCTCTTTCTGAGACAATTCCTGTGGAAACTTCAGATCATGTTCTTCTATGTATTTATATATCAAGTGCAACCCCTAGAGTTGGAGGTTGGGGGGGTTGACATATGAATACGAGCCTGTTGGAAGATCCTAGTGTAACTCAGGGATTACTGATGATACTGAACGATAGGAGTACTGTTAATTTTTTTACATGGCTGCCCTTTGGACTGGTGGGCTGATACCAAATGGCTGCTTGCTTCTTATTTGTAGATTGTGGCCATACAGAACTGTGTTACCCAGGAGGAAGGTATTTGCAGTTAAGATGTACTTTCTATTCATTGATATCTGAGTAGGTGGAACAGGGGATGGATAACAGTGAACAGATTGATACCGTCATACAGGAAAAGTTTCAGTTTCAATATAGTAGGCAGATGTCTCTGGAGATGGAACAATGCATTGGAACCCAAGGATCTAAACAACAGACCACTCCTTTAGAGGATTGCTATGCTGGAGTGCATAAGCAGCAGATGGTAGGAATTAAGGATGATGTGGGAAGCCTACTTACAGAAATTAAGGATATATTGTCAGGAACTGAATGCTATATTGTAGAGGAGCAGGAACATGTGGTTTCTAGCCCTGCTTACTTTAAGCAAGTTTTGAGTGCCACAGGGAATCTGAAATTGACTTCTCATCAGTCTGCCAGACTTTTGGCTCCTTCAGCTTTGATGGAACTTACTGATCCAATTTGGTCCTCTAAGAAAGGGACAGCTCCTGGGTCTGAGGGACTCTCGAGCAAACATTATGTTTTACTATTGCAATTGATTCCACAGGAACTGCTTACTATTTTTCAGGTTTTCCTGACAGAAACGAGATTAAATGAGCAAACGTTTGAAGGCTTGCTCATTTTCTTGTATGAAAAAATGGATAAAATGGATTTGCAAAATTGGAGGCAAATTACCTTACTAAATGTAGATTTTAAAATCTTTGCTAACCTTCTGGGTATTAGACTCTCAAAAGTTTTGAATTCATTAATTCATCCCTCACAGTTCTGTGTAGTACCCGGCCATAGCATTACAGATGTGTTGTTCTTGCTTGGGGCCATCAAGGAACAAGGGGTTCAGGGAAATGCTACTGGGTTTATGATTAATGTAGATCAATCTAAAGCTTTCGATAATGTGTCTCATGCCTTTTTGTGTGAATGCTTACATAGGTAAGGGTTTCCTGAACAGTTTATTTCATGGATTTAGCTTTGTTACAGAGATGCTTTTGTCTGACCCTATGAGAACAGATGGGTAGGATGTCCATGTAAGATCAAGAAAGGGGTCCATCAGGGGTGTTCCCTGAACCCATTACCTTATATTTTAACAATTGACCCACTGGTTTATTTGTTTATTTATTTATTTGAGAAGTCAGATTTACTACCTTTACTACCTAAATTAAAAGACATATGTAGGTGCTACTAGGCCCCCAATGCCAAGTCAACTTCCTAGGTACCAACTGGCCCTCTACTTATTAAGCTGAAATGTGTTGCAGAATTTAGGACAAGGTTAAAGCTGGAATGTACTGCATATATAGCATAAGGACTTCTATTGTGTATACCTCTTGTATTATATATTTTTTCTTTGTTGTTCTATATTTTATATCTCCTGTTTATGTAATTGCGAACTGTATGTGTATGTGCCTCAGGACCTCCTTGTGAATAAGCTTGCTCAACAGAGTCTTTCCTGCAATAAACTTGAACCTTTGAGTCATGGACTCATTTACAAAGGCACCTCATCACAGGGAGGGTAGACATGAATACAGTGTGAGTACAACAGTGGTAACATACAGGTGCAATGCAGATAACAATAAGAACACATTTACAACAGTGGTTTACAGATAAAGTTATATACAGTAAGTTACAATCGAGGAAAATATTAGAATAATAGATGGTACAGCCCTGGATGTACCAGGGAGAATACCTATGAAGAAAAACAGTGGGTAAGGAAAAAGGGGATGGGGTGGGGTGAAACAGCAGTCCAGTGGACATTGTCAGGGCTGATGACCAGGATAGAGCAACTCCATCATTATATTAACTAAGGGCAATTATAGCTTCAGGCATCAAAAAGGAGGTTACGGAGATCAATTTTGAAAGAAACAATTTTGGTAAGATTGGAAACAGAGAGCAGGAGGGAGTTGAACCATGTGGGGGCACGGTAGTGGAAGGACCTTTGGGCTAAAGAGGTCTTGGTGCAGGGCACCTGGAAGGTGGCCTTAGCTGTGTTATAGGTGGTGACAGATGTGGATGCATGCCACAGAGACGCAGTGACCCCTGGGGGGGCCTAGCAGGGATTTTTTGGCAAGCAGGCAGGTTTGGTAGTGTAAGCATTCCTCAAAAGTGAACAGGTTGGTGGTAGAATAGAGTAGGCAAGTATGAATGCGGTGGGATGCGGCCGGTCAGGAGCCTGCAGGCCTTGGTTATTGAGGTCTGAATTTTGGCGAGGGCAGTGTTGTCTGCCATGGTGTACATGGGTAGGCCGTAGTCTACTAAGGACAGGATGGAGGAGTTTATGGCCAGCTGGAGGGCAGTTTGTGGGAGGCAATCTCTATGTCAATAGAGAAGGCCAATCTGAGAATTTATAGCTCAGGACAGGGTATTGATGTGGGTGTGGAAGGTAAGAGCTGAGTCGAAGGTGACGCCCAGGTATTTGTAGGATGACACCTGCTAGAGAAGGTGTGGATTACTGGGGAGAATGCAGAGGGGGGGGCATTTTTGGCCTTATTCTGGTGATGAGAAAAGAGCATGGATTTGGTTTTCTTGAGGTTAATGACCAACAGGTGGTCAAGGAACCACTTTTCGGCTTGGTTGAAAGTGTGCTGCAGGGATACCTGTAGAGATGCGGGCTCAGGGTGGGAGGCAAAGAGGAATGCATCATCGGCACAGAGGAGCATATTGCTCGAGCAGGAGCTGGGAAGAGTATTGAGAAAGAGGCTGAACAGAATGGGGCTCTGGATGGAACCCCCGGGGGGGACTCCAGAGCAAACGGGCAGGGTGTTGGACCGGGTGCCATTTACCTTCAAACGCTGGGATCTGGTAGAGAGGTAAATGGTAAACCATGCAAGAGGACCAGAGGAAAAGCCAAGTTGGTGGAGGGAGTCAAGTAGGAGGGGGTGACAGACAGCGTCAAAGGCCTTGGAGAGGTCAATGAACACTGCACCCACAATGTGACCAGAGTCAAGAGCAGAGTGAAGGTGCTGGGAGAACTCCAGGAGGATTGTAGTGGTACTGTGTCCAGGGTGGAATCCATGTTGTTCTGGGCACATCAGGTCGTGTTTGGCTAGGTACTCAGACAGCTGTATGGCCACTAATTTTTCTAGTGCTTTGGAGAGTGGAGGGGAGAATGGAGATGGGCCTGAATTTGTTAGGGGAGGTTCTATCCCATTCTTATGGATTGGGGTGATTTCTGCAATTTTCCAAGCACTTGGAAACTGGCCTAGACAAAGTGACCAGTTTAAGAGGTCAGTGAGAGGGGCTAGTACAGTATCCAAGACTAATCAGAGGATCCTGGAGTCCAGGGGATCACAACTGGGGTTGTTGCTGGCTAGGGCTTTTTGAAGATGAGGCCAAGCTTCAAGGAGGATATGGTGCATAGGTAGAAAGGGGGATGATCCAGGGTGGGGGGGAGGCAGGGATAGGGTCAAAAAAAAGTAGTTGGGAAGGACAGAGCATAGATCTGAGGAAGCCATATTGAGGCACTCAGTTATGCAGGGTGGATCAGTGGTGTCGGTACCATCAATGGAAAGTTGTGATGGTGGGTGGAGTGGGTCTTTCCATTGAGCTCCTTCATATTGCCCCAGAAGGCCCAGGATGAGCCCCAAGTGGATGCAAGGGTGGTTTTACAATATTCAGCCTAAGCTTGCCTTATAGCCCAGGTTCACCTATTACATGCTACATTATAGACTTGTCTGTCAGCCAGTTTGCATGTCATGACAGCAATGTGCCAGAGATTATCTCTTTGTTTCATTTTTTGAATAAGGGATGGGGAGATCCAGGAGGCATTCTGTTTTTTGGTATGGATTCTGGTCAGGGGGCCAAAAAGATCACAAAGCCTTGCTGAAGGCATTGGAGAAATAGGCTAGGGCAGAATCAATATCTGCTGTGAGTTGGATTATGGACCAGTCAAGCAGGGCTAGGTGCATTTTTAGTTTTCTGAGATCCCCAGGGAGAAAGCGCTTGTGTGAGGTGATCTGGGACACTGGTTTCAGTGCAGGGGATGACCAGTGACAGAGGACAGGAGGGTGGTCACTAAGAGAGTGGGGTAGCACATTAATATCCCTGATTTTATGAGGGCGGTTTGACAAAATTACATCTAGGAGGGTGCTGGACCCACTTGACTGGTTATATCTGGTAGGTGAGGTAACTATTTGGGCCATATCTAGAGAAGCATAGGAGACCCTGATATGGGTGGCAGAGTTACCCAGCCAATTGACATTAACATCACCTAGGATGAGCTTCTCTGCCTTGTGTGGGAGCATGGTGAGGTAATCAATGAGGGATTGGACTGCTTGTCCCTGGTCCCGTGGGCGTATGTAAGAGACTGTGAGAAAAAGGGGGCCCCTGACTGGGTCTGGGGTAACCTTAAGGGTGAGGGCTTGGGCACTAAAACTGAGCTTGGGGGCTGGGAGTGCATGGCCTAAAAGTGTATCATGCATAAAGACTGCACACCCACCGCCACATTTGCCTATAAGGTCTTCCCTGAACAGAGTGTATCCAGGGAGGGAGATAACAGAGTCTGGAGTTGTTTTGGAGAGCCAGCACTATAATATCTAGTCAAAGCTGTACAACCCAGCACTGGAGAGTGGTGGATTTTTTTAGGAGGCTGCAAATATTCTTAGAGGCAATGCAGAGGCCAGTTCCAGTGGGGGTGTGGGGTGGCTAGTTGACGTCGGCCCGGGGTTGGTGTGTATGTTGCCAGAGAGCAGTAGGAGTAGAGCAATTAATCTGGTGAGTGGACTGTGGTGACTAGGATCCTTAGTCAGGTACCGATGCGAGGTCATATTTGTGGGGGTACAGGGAATGGGTAGAGAATGGAGGGTAGATATAGCAAGGAAGGGGTGGGCCCAGGGAGTCCCAGAGGGGGATGGGGAGTGGGTGTTGGTTGGTGATGGGTGCCATGGAGTAATAGAGGTGGCCAATGTGGGGGGATATTGGTTTCTTTTCCTAAGATTTGTGGTGTGCAGTGTACCTCGGGTTCTTCCATTTCATGCATTGCCTATGCTGATGATCTCATTTTAACTGTTGCAAATGCAGAATAATGGAGACAAGCCTATAATTTGATCAAGTCCTTATCTGCTACTTCAGGGGGAGAGATTAATGTAAGTAAAAGTCAATGTATTCACATAAGATTACCTCTGGAACCCCAGAATCAGTGGGAGATGTTAGGGTTGCTCCTGAACCTTGTAAACTCTTGTGTATATTTCTTGGTCAGGGAGATATGCCACAGTTTAATTGGGCATACCACATTGGGAAGGGGCAGCAGCTGGTTTCTCGATGGAACAGGAGGCATTGCACATGAGTAAGATGAAGAGGGTCTGTCTTATTAAGACCATTTTGGTTCCTCTATTTCTTTTTATCAATTATGTGTTTTGAGTTCCTAAACAACTGGAGACTCAATTATATTATTGTTTTTTTTTTCATGTCTGTGTGGAAGTCATCTGAACCCCATTAAGAGGGGAGTAACATATTAGGACAGAAAGAAAGGGGGCGTAGGTATGTCAAACCCTTTTTTTTTTAATTGGAGTATTTTCTTTTCTGCAAATTTGATACCTATGCTGCACCTCAGTAAGGCCATGTGGGTGGTTTGGGTGTCACCTTTCTTAGAAGAGGTTATGATAGACTGATGTCAAATGGCTTTTCAACATAAAAATAAGAGGACTGTGAAATTGAGCCCTCCATCGATGGACTGTTTTGATTATTTTAAAAATGGAACATAACTCAGTCCTTTTCACTAACTACCATTCGGAAGCTTTTGTATAAATTTGTGATGGGTAATTTTTATTTGGAACAGCCCTTTCTACATTATTCAGTAGTAGAACAGAGAGCTATAGGGGACCTTTTGGGTGAACCCAGAATACCAAAAAAAAATGTGGGATGGGTTTGGCTGGGGTTCCATGACCGAATTAATATGAAGGGTAATCAAAAACATAAGGAGTTGACAGAATGTTACTGCCTTAGGGAGCAATGTTCATCTGAGATTGAAACTATGGAACATCTTTATTTTTTATGTCCATATATTACTGAGTTCTAGAAGTTTCATTCAGTCAGCTGGAATTAAGACATTTGGCTCTATATGTCTCCATCTATATTGTTTAAGGGACTGTTCCCTGTGGGATGGCAAAAATTTGACACCAATTCTTTAAGGGTTCTAATGACTTGTTTAGTCTAGTGGATTTGGCAAGTTTGCTGCAGACTTGTGCTGCAGCAACACCATATCTCACAGGTAGAATTAATCCAGAGTATCCAACATGAATTACAGGCTCTTAAACTTCTTGAATCTACATAGATGGATAGGTGCCAGTGGTACTCCCAATGGGACTCCTTTAAATGTCTTAGATAGGCCCTTTTATAAGGTTTTGATATATGATTTAGTACTGTCTTTATTGGTAAATTACATGTATAGTAGATTAATTGCTGATTTGAATTTTTACTCCCTTTTGTTTTACATGAATTTTTTTTCTGTTCTCCTCAGACATCGGATTGACTTGGTTCATGGCTCTTTTACAAAGGTTCCACATCAGAGAAATACAAATTATAGGGAACATCAAGACAGACATTACAACAATGTGGGCATTGCAAACAGAGTACAGATTAATACAATTCAAGGGTAGCATTGTAACAAGGCAGCCAGTGGCATTTGTCAGAAAAAATAGACAACAGATAAGAAGTGCCAGAGTCACAGGGAGAGGGAAGAGGGAAGGGGGGAGAAGGAATGTAGGAAGGGTGGGAAGAGGGTGAAAAGTGCAGCATTGGGTATACCAAGATGTGAGGGTAGAATCCAGTGAGGAGGGAAGGGGGACCACTAGAGCAGGAAGGCAAGGGAAGTGGAGAAACAAGGTTAAGTTGGGCAGTCACAGGAGCTGTTGGTAGTGAGATAGTCCTGAAGCCTAGTTTTAAACATACCAATTGTTGGAGCAGAGGAGATGGTTGGGCTGAGGCCATTGAACCAGAGTGGCGCTCGATAAGCAAAAGAGTGTTGTCCCTCTGAAGTGTGACAGTGGGGGACTTTCAGTAGCTGTAGTGTGGATCTCCTAAGGCACCATTTGTTAATTCGGTATTGTAACAGAGTTGAGACCCCAGAAGGTGCAAGGCCAAGGTAGATTTTTTTCACTGTGGAGCAGGTGAGAAACTTTATGCGGTTTGATAGTTGGAGCCAGCCGGTCTGAGTGTATGGGTCACATGTGTGGGTGAGACGATGAGCACCAGTGATGAGCTGACATGCCTTATTTAAGGCAGTTGAGAGGCATCTAAGGATTGTGGTTGTGGCTGAGCCATAAATGATGAGACTATAGTCTACTACAGAGATCACAGAGCTCAGGACTGCAACCTTCAAAGCTTCTGGTGTGAGGTGTGGCCTGTGTTTGTAGAGGAGACCAAGCCATGTATTAGCAGCTCTAGCTACATTATCTACATGAAGTCCATAGGAGAGATTAGGGTCAAGCTGTATCCCTAAGTATTTGAAGGACCCCACCTGATCTAGAGTGTTCCCCTGGGTGGTGGCGATCACCAAGTGGTGTAGCTTGTGTGGGTTATGAGAGCTGCAGAAGAGCATAGATTTGGTTTTCTTGTCATTGAGGACCAGTTTATGATTAAGAA
Source organism: Neoceratodus forsteri (assembly GCA_016271365.2). Lineage (NCBI taxonomy): Eukaryota > Metazoa > Chordata > Ceratodontiformes > Ceratodontidae > Neoceratodus > Neoceratodus forsteri. Next base: position 942,449,125 of record CM057455.1, read on the forward strand.
ACCATGTCTCTACAGAACTGAAACCAAGTTGAAGGTTGTGTTGAAGAGTTGCAGGATCTTTGTGAGTGGAGAATACAACAGCATCATTGGCATATAGTATGATCTGCTCAAAACAGTGGTAAGGGAGGGAGGGAGTTTAAGAAAAGGCTAAAAAGGAGGGGGGGCCAGTATGGATCCCTGTGGGGCACCTGAGCGAACAGGCAGGGTGTCAGAAAAAGCATCTGCAATTTTTCCTCTCTGCGACTGGTTTTCTAAGTAGCTTTTAAACCAGAGAGAAGAATCAGGTGATAGCCTGGCATTCAGTAGTTGGTGTATTAGTAGTCCATGGTGTACTGTATTGAAGGCCTTGGAGAGGTCAACGAAAACGGCCCCAGTGAGAAGGCCATTGTCAAGGGATTTGTGCAAAGCTCCAGTGAATTCAAGAAGGGCTGTGGTGGTGCTGTGACCTGTCCGGAAGCCGTGTTGTTGTGGATGAGGTATATTGTATTTATCCAAGTGGTTGGTAAGTTGATCAGCCATGATGCGCTCGAGTGCCTTAGAGAGTGGGGGCAGTATGGAGATAGAGCGATAATTTGAGTTATTCGTGTTATCCCCACTTTTATGGACGGGTGTCACAGTGGTTGTTTTCCATAGGTCTGGGAATTTTCCACAGCTGAGAGAGAGGTTTAGGATTTTTGTTAATGGATGAATTACCACATCGAGGGTGAGCAACAGAAGCTTAAGGTCCAGGATGTTGCTACTAGATGTAGATTTAGAGATAGCTGCAGTAATATAGTGGCGAGCTTCATTCAGCCTTACCTCCCTGAAGTAGAAGAGGGGATGGTTAGACTGAGGGGCAGAGGTATTTAGGGAATAGACCCTGTTTTTGAAAAAGTCATGGGGTAGAACAGCACTAAGGTCTGAAAAAGCCATGTTAAAGATGTTTGCGATCACCTTGGGGTTGAGGGTTGAGGATCCATCAACCATTAACATGGTCAGAGAGGTTTTGGGCTGCTTGCCTGTGACATCCGTGCTATTGTCCCAGAAAGCTCCTCAATTTCCCCATGTATTGGTGACAGCGTCTTTGTAATAGGTGGATTTCATTAGCCATATGGCTTTAGTGCAGACATTTCATGCTTGTTTGTAATTTTGGATGTCCAGTTGTTTGCCAGTGGCCCTGGCAACTGTCCTGAGGTGATCCCTTAGTTTCAGCTGTGAGAGAAGATCCGTGGTGACCCATGAGTTAGAGAGAGATTTTGTTTTGTGCCTTTTGGCAGGGGCAAAGAGGTCACAGGCTTTGTTGAAAATTAAGATGAAGTGATCAAGAGCCAAGTTAACATCTGTTGCTTCATAGATCAGTAGCCAGTCTTGTAGAAGCAGGTGTTGTTTGAGATATGGAAGTTTTCCACTAGGAAGGACTCTGCTAGTGATAATTTTGGGAGGGGGCTTAAAGAATTTGTTAGACCATGCACACATGACTAGGAAATGGTCACTGAGAGAATCTGGGAGAATGGTCATTTGAGAAATCCTTGTGGGGTGAGTGGTGAGAACCCAATCCAAGAGGGTACTGGTGCCAGTCTTGTAGTTAATCCTAGTAGGACAGTTTACCATTTGCGTGAGGTTAGCAGCTGAGATGGAGTCTTTATAGGCACTGGCGCTCGATGCTAACCAGTTAATGTTGAAATCCCCTAGTAGAATAAGTTCAGCTTCGGGAGGATGAGAGTTGATAAAGTTTAGGACGTCGTTGAATCCATGTTTAGGGTCCCTGGGTGGGATGCATACGGAGACAATAGTCTTCAGTCTTTCAATTTCAGTTTCAAGTTTTTTGGGGGGGATTTAGGAATGGGGAATGGTATGGACTACTATGTATATTGTTCTTTTGGATTTGTGATATCCATTTTGATGTACTAATTTTGATGTGCTGCTAACAAGTTTCTCTTTGTTCTGTAGAATATGTTATTCTATGTTTTAATTTAAAAAATTCCCCTACTTGCCTTATTAATTGGTAAAAGAAAATTTAAAAAGCAGATGGTATAATGGCTAGTTGGTGACATAAACAAATCTCTAAAAGGAAACATGTACTGTTAATCAAAAACTTGTTACCTAATTTTTATATGTAAGTTACTTATTTCTAACTTCTTTGCAGTTGAAAACAAAGTTATTTAGTATGTTTTTTCAAGCTCTATGAGGGAGCCAGCTGAACCCCATCAAGAGAGAAACTACATATGGACCCATAAAAGAGGGAGGTTTAGGAATGATAAATCATTTGTCATTTTATTATAGTATGTTTCTGTATTATAATATACTCACACCTACTACCCCTGACCATAAACCTTGGAGAGAAGTGGTTAAAGAATGGATGGGTATCTACAAACAGGCTTGATCACAGAATAAAATCAGAATACTATCAAGGACTCAGATTGTACCAATATATGTTAAAACCATGTTCCAGCAACTAATTAAATGGAAAGTGTCATACTAAAAGTGATGGCAAGCACTAGGCAGGGAATTTATGACACTATAATAATAGCTTTAGGTCAAGGAGGTTTAGTTTACCAAATTGTCCCACAATACATAATAAAATCATATTATCTCAATTGACTAATACAAGAATGCCTGCTGTCATGTGGGATCTACTATGGCATGGATGGCTAAATGTGAAAAATAACAATAAACATAAGCAGGTCACAGAAGGGTACTGCCCAAGACCCAGTTGTCAACAGGTGTTAGAAACCCAAGAATGTTTATTTTTGGAATTTGTCTATGTCTGGGAATTTTGGGAGGTGGTAGTTAAAAAAATGAAATTTTAAGTTTTTTGGGAGCCTTACTTATTCTGAATTGATTTTTTCAATGTATTTCCAAAAATGGAATTATTTCCACAAAGGCACTCTCCAAGTCATTTTAGCCATATTGCAATATTACATTTGGCAGGCTTGTTGTAAATGGGTATTACAACATCAAGTAGTGTCTCTGGGTGTACTTTTGAAAAATGTGTGTATATTCTTGCATCAGGTTTATGAGACAGATAGTAAAACAATAGCACTGAGTAAGTTAAAAATTTTGTGGAAATTCTGTGACAGGATGCTGTCTTTATATTAATATATGATTAAGATTTTTTATGCAATTGAATAGGAATTACTATTGCTATAGGTCAGATAAATGTATAAAGATTTGTTTTTTTTTGTATATAAAAATGTGAATCTATATGGACATATTTGAAAACAAGAAAAGGTTTCTGTTTTATAAATTTTACTTCCCTTCTGCTCCCAACAAAATTCCCCTACTCACCAGTAGGGGAATCTCTGGCCATCTTTGCAAGATGGTAGATGGAGTAAAGGTTGGGGAAGGAGCCAGATGATTTGATGTGGTGGTATCTGAAGCCACAGAATCATTCAGTCCTCTGCCCAGAATATATCTACAGTACCAGATATACCTGCACTGACTCCTATGGAAGGAGTGACCACCTCAGACATGGTAAACACGACCTCTGCTGCACCTGAGGAGATAGGTGGCACAGAAACTGTAGCGTTCAATATGGAGAATACAGTGGATGCTAACATCACATCGATAAAAACAACACAAGAGCTAACGGACCTGCAGGAGGAGCATTTGAGAAAAGCAATGTGGACATATAAAGAGTTCTTGCTATGGCTGTTACAAGAAGAATCCCTACATCAGAATGAGGGAACACCAGTAATTACCACAGACTCTCAATTATCATTCCCCTCACAAATATCCAGACTGCCTGCACAAGGGGACATATCACAGACACCGGCAGATCAACCAGCCTTACCTGATGCAATGTAATCTCTGGGTCTTCATAAAAACCATACAGAAAGTGAAGAAAAAACTCCATGAAGCCCAGAAGCAGCGCTTCATGCTGCAGGATGGAGCAAAACAGCTGATTGGAAACATTGGACTTCATCGGTCCTGTGACAGCCTGGTACAAACTTGTGGCAGCTGCAACTGTGCAGGACATGGGAGAGTGTGCTCGACCGAGCGTGTTACCACCATGAAGCAAGGGGCACAATGCAGGTCTGAAAGGCAAAGCCACACAAAGACAACACACTATTGTACAGGAGGAAATCTCAGAACATATGAATGTACAGCAAATTACATGGCCAGGTGAATCTGCAACTACAAAGCATACAGGGGCTTCCAAGGGAGAACCTTGCTCTGCACCACAACAGCAGTAAAAAGAGTTGTCTAATTCCACTGCAACCCCAGTGACTGAGGAGGGTGCTGCAGATACAGATCAAACCCCACAAGGTAGTTTCAGAACGGCAGATCTGTTTAATAAATTGGGTGAGCCTGCACAAAGGCAAAATGCTGTTCACCTAAAATTCAGAGGGAACATATCTGGTGTGCCAGATTGAAAAAGGGTATTATATCAAATGTTGAAAGATTCAATGGACATCTCTGTATTAGAATTGTTTGCTTTTATCCATGTTAAAGGGGAATCAGTGTATGACATAAGTTATAAAAATGTCACTACACTAGAGAAATTCTGGCAAAAATATCCTACTGTAAAATATAGCCCTTATGGGTGAATTTCTTTCCAATGCCCTTACCAAACCTACCCTGAAAACTATCACACTCCTGTTTAGGAGTGAGGGGGTAAATATTGCAGATATGCAATATTGGTTAAGACAGAGGTTTGAAATAATGGATAACCCCCCCATCCTAGATGAAGATTATGTATGGACTGGGGGATGGAAGGTCAAAGTTAAACTGCAACAGACAAACACTGGCATTGTCCACCTGCCAGGGAGCTTCTATATAGGCAGGGATAGGGGACTTTGTTTCTATCCTGGGCAGCCCAAAACCTGCCACAAGCGAGGAGAACACACACACTTTAGCTCACTTTGCAACAAACCGCATTGCAATTTTTGTCTAGACTATGGGCACATTGTCTCACTTGTCCAAACCTGTTCAAATGTAACCTCTATGATGAGGCAGGATATTCCTACAGACAGTGCATCTGGGTGGATCACAATAGGATGGATAGGGTTTCCCAGGATCAAGAGCAACTGATTGCTGAGTCACAAGTGAAAGCTCAGCAAGCCAGTACATCTGCCCTTAGGACAGACAGAGGGCCACAGTTGCAGGAAAATGACAATAGGAAAAGATGGTTGAACCTTCACAACAGAAAGACCAAATCTCTTCTCCACATAGACAGGTTACCTCACCCAGTGCATAAGACATCTGTAAACAAGATGTCACCCCCTTTGCTACAACTCAGTCCTCCCTTAAAGTGACCATGCCCCCCCCCCAAGAGTCACATATGGAAGTGGTAAAACCAAGCAGGAGTGGACAGGGACACAGGTAACGTAAGGTAAAAAGAATGCCCACTCAGATGCAGGTGGTCACAAGAAACCACTACCAAGCCTTGTCCAAAAGGAAACAATGGGTGGCAACAGAGGATGAAGGGGAGAAAATAGATACATCCTCAGCAGATTCATCAAAAATGGACTATTCTTCAGGTTCTGAAACAGAGCCTTCTGTATCAAGAAAAACTCTAGAGCCTTTACTAAGGGAAAACAGGAAGATAATAGATGAAATTAGGGAGGCAGTGTAGCGCAGTGGTTTATGGCTCTGAGCTGCAAATCTGGAGACCTGGGTTTGAATCCCACAGCCCCCACTTGCATATTGTATGATCCTGAGCAAGCCACTTAACTTCCCAGTGCTCCCAGGTTGCACCTGTAAACAAGCTTTCAATTTAAAGTGCCATTCCAGGTTAAACAATTGAAAAAGAAATACCCCTTTCTATTTCCTGAATGTTGCATACCTTAAATGTCTAATTATTAACCTTAAATGTTGTAGTGTAAAGTCATATAAAAAGTGCCTAACTACACTACAAATACCGCAGGACCTGCTACAAACTGTATATTTTCTACAAAATACATGGTTAAAACTACATCTTAAATAACACAGATAACCAAACTTTGGCAGGTGGAGCCTTCCAATTGGTCACACGGATTAGACCTGTGTAATAGGGTGGGAATTTCATTTAAAGGTTTTGAATTTTGCATTTCACATATTGTCAAAATTTGTCCAGGCAGAGCATTGTTACTGGATGTCACTTACAAGACACAGAAATTTAGGTTAATTAACATCTATGTCTCTCAGAGTATTGCCGCTTGAACAAAATTGTTCTGTCTAATGCAGCCATATTTACATACAAACAGAAACATATTTTTTGGTGGGGATTTTAATTGTGCACTCTCTGCAGTGGACCAGGGAGGAACTACAACAAAACTGTTTGGGGATACAAACAGTTTAATAGCCATCTTGTCCAAAGCCGGTCTCAAGGATGGATGGATGAAACTACATGTGGTAGGGGCAAAAACAAATGTTAGAGGGACCCTGGCAACCAGGATTGATTTCATTTTTATTTCCCAGAATCTTCTGGCTTTGCAGGCTACTACTATCCTCTGTGAAACATCAGACCATTCAGCTGTAACTTTGTCATGTGTTTTAAAAAATGGGACTTTTCAGAAAAAAGCACAAACAAGATGGAAATGAAATAATACATTACTGGAGGATCCAGTAATTAGAGAAAATTGTGCTGACCTTTTAAAAGCTTGAATATCAATCATGGATGCATATGACAAATTAACTGATTGGTGGCTGGACACAAAAAAATGACGTAATGACTTTCTTCATAGCTTTGGCCTGAAGAAAGAATCAAGACACTTATTTTAAAAATTTAGCTTTAAGGAAAATGTTAATGGACTTGATCTCATCATCATATGAACATAAATTAGATGTAAAAACATAGATCCAGAGTATAAAGGCAGAGGTGATTGTTTATCAGTATAATGGAGCTGACACCTTAAAAATGGAGGCCCAGTATGGGATGCAAGGGAAAAAAACCTGCCTTAGATATTTTCAAAAGTTGTAAAGATAGGATTTCCCTAACAAAGCTAGAAGTGGTTAGGGATCCAGTTTCTCAAATATTGCAGGGAACTTCAGCAGCAATACAAGAAACAGAACAAACTTACTTGGAGGAGGCCTTTGGCACACCTACATCGGTGGTGTAGAGTGCACAGTAACTCCAAAGCCTGAACATACCCGATATTTTGCCAGACATGGGAATGCCCTTACAGAAATAATTATATGAAATGTTTTCATGCTGCACACATAAAACTACCCAAGTGATATGCGTGCTGCAAGTATGATTTAAATGTTAAATTGGAATCAATTGCATGCATATGGCATGCGTGCAGCAAACAAGTGTGGAAACCATAATTTTTATGTTAAATTGGGAAAGACTGCATACAGGTGGCATGCATGCAAAAAGCAAGTGGTCATTGATAATTGCACATGTAAAAGTTAAGTGAGTTGCTCAGCATCATACCTTGCACAAGTGGGGGTTGATGAGACTCAAACCCAGGTTTTCATGTATTCTGGCCTGCTGTTCAGTGCCTTTAACCACTAAGCCATACTGTCTGTACATATATAGTTCTCTTGAACTTCAATACATACTGTATCTGATTACATCTGAACACATATGGCATGCTTGTAGCCACTATTATGCTTTTCAGTTTTCTGTTTTTTCTCTTACTCATCTTAGTTTCACAGTTGAACTGTAGCACACATACCAATGGAAACATATGTGTTTTTTCCCATCCACAAAACCACTAAACTACTTCTGTCTGGCCTGTGCAAACACAAAAGTAGCAATAACTTGACACCCCCCCCACATGGCCAGTCCCCCCCCCACTGTAGTGGGTAACATGCTGCTACAGACAACCCATCAAGTATAAATATAAGTAAAAAGCCTCTTACTTGAGTAGTAGGGAGTCAGAAGCAGACATTTTTAAGAGATGTTGTCCATAGGTCAGAGTGCTGGGGCGTACTCCCTTGAAATGAATGGAGTTATTTTTTGTTACTATTTAATGAATTATGATGGAGAGTTGGAGAATAAAGAAGGCCACTGTTCTACTAACAAGGTCCTTGTTAGTCAAGCAGTGGCCTTCATTAATCTCCATCTCTCCATCAATAATGTATAAAATAATAATAAAAAAAATACCCCATTCATTTCAATAATGTGAACCCCTGCAGTCTTCTTTGCCCTTTGTCATAATGTGCCTGTGTGTGGGGAAGTGCAGGTCAGCTTCACTGGGGAGGGGTAAGCATAAGTCTGACTAAGTGGTGCTCCAGTAGTCTATGCATATCATACTGCTCAACTGTCCATGAATGCAAGGGACAGCTCTAGAATGTCTGTAACATCTCTAAAAGGTACAACTTATTTGTTTTGACTGAAAAGTGATATGCCAATCAGGAAAAATTAGAATGTATAAGACTCATGTGTATATACCTCAGAGCAGTGCATCAGATTTGAGCTTAAACCCATTCAGTTATTAACCAACTTTTTTCCTTGCTGAAGTTCTGCCCCCCCCCCCCCCCCAAAATAACTTTGTCCTGATTTTTCCTCCCTGACTCCATTCCATTCAATACCCATCCTCTGTGGGTCATAAAGCCACCCAAAGGTGAGAAATGTGAAAAGAAACATCAATATTTTGGTTCTTCCTCCTTCCCCAATTCCCCTGTAAAAATAAATGTTACTCTACTTACTTTACTGATGGAAATACAAGTAAAATGTATTTTAATGACTCTAATTGCTAGCAGTAGTACAAGAAATAGAAACTGATGCATTTTTTTAGATGAGATTTGTACTATCTTAGCTGCTGCACACATGTCAAGCGTGCAGCATGTGAACTGATGTAATGTTTAAATGATGTTCACACCAGTTTAACTGCTGCACTAATATCAAGCATGCAACACACAAACCTGTTGTGATTTTTAGAAAATGTTCACACCATCTTACCTGCTGCGCACATGTCAAGCTTGCAGCATGTGAACCTGATTTGTTTTTTAGACCTGGTTTGCTTACGATCACTTTGTGTATGCGAGCTGCATGCAAACATTGCACAATTCAGCATGTGGCATGCATTCTGCATGTACACAGCACACCTATATTTCAGTAAGGGTGCCTTAACCTTGGAGATCACACCAGAAAAAGTCATGTAAGACATTAAAGCATTAAATAAACATTCTTCTCCTGGACAACATGGTTTGATAGCCGAATGTTATCAAAACTTGGCAGAATACATGACACCTTGCTTAACTCTAGTATTTCATAAAATACTGGAAAAATATTCTTTACCTGCCTCTATGGCACAAGCAATGATGATTTTGCTGTTCAAAAAGGAGACAAGGCCAACTTTAGAAATTGGAGACCCATAAGTCTCCTAAATGTGGATTATAAGATTTTAGCCTCCATTCTTCTAAAACGACTGTCCAAGGTTGCAGATTCCTTAATGTCACCAGTGCAGTCATGCACAATACCAAATAGATCAATCTTCCATAACCTGATTTTTATAAGGGATGCATTTTTGATCACAAATATAGATGTTACAGGTCTGTTGTTTTCATTAGATTAGGCAAAAGCCTTTGATTGGGTAGACCAACATTATCTTCTTCGGGTTCTAAAGATGTTCCATATTCTGGACAAATTTATTGCATAGGTCCGTATGTTATATAGTGAGGCCTGGATTCAACCACATATAAATGGGATCCCAGGGAGGAACTTTTTGGGAAGAAAAGGGGTACACCAAGGTTGTTCCTTGAACCCCCTCCTATATTTCCTTCTAATAGACCCTTTTTAAAAGAAGCATTTGAGCCACTCCAGTGTGCCAAGAATATGTCTTCAGCAACCAATACCATCCATATGTGCTTATGCAGATGATGTTTACATATGCACCAAAAGAGGAATTAGACAGTATGGGGGAAATTAATCAAATTTCAGAGTATGAATCCATATGGTAGCACGTCAATTGAGCATGGGAATATGGGTGACTATATTTAGGCAACAGCATTTGAATGACCTCCAAATGAGCGACTGTGCAGTAACAGTGACTGCACATTTCAGTGAACATTAAATAGCCTACTTCCTGTGTCCAAGTGTGGTGTGAAGTGGGAACTCTAGAGATAGGGGGTTCCAGGGGGCAAAGCCCCCCCTGCAAAAACAGAGAACAAAAACCTATTGCTGTCTCCCCCCCTTCCTGGTTCCCCATGCTCTCTCCATTTGTTTCCCCCACTTTTGTCCATCTTAGCACCTGGCTCCCAATCCATCCAACAACCCCATTTTCCGCTATGGCATACCTGTAAGCCATGTACATACAGCTTCAAAAATCTCTCTGTATGCCCGTGGTCCAGCCTATAATTGCTAGATACATATTTATGTTTGTCACTATCTTGGGCATTGCTATAGTGTACCATCACCCGAATGATGGTCACCATAATTCTAGTGCTCAAATTGTGATCGCTCAACTATTCTCACCCAATTGACATGGAACCCTCCATATCAGGGGCTAAACTGAATTATGAGAAAAGCAAAGGGTTCAGGATCCACCCTAAAGGGAACCACAACAGGAATGAAACAGTAACCAATATTGTAGTACAGGACACACCTTTAAAAATTATTGGCTTGCAATTTGGCAGCCTGGATTATGTGAGCCTAGATTGGACTACCATAGCAGAAGTCACAATGGGCATTATTAATTCTTGGAAAAATAAATCCATCTCTATAAGAAAAATAGTATGGTTATTAAAAACTTTTATACTGCCTCAGTTTTTGCATTTGGCACATATTTTTCCTATCCCTCTTACTTTAGAGGCAACAATTGATAATTTAGTTTTTACTGGGTTCTGGGGAAGATGCTTAAACCCTGTCAAAAGAATGTATACATATCATGATTATTGCTTTGGATGAATTCAAATGTTACACCTCATATTATTTTTTCTAGTATGTTCATATATTGGAATCTTTTGCCAACACTGGAATTCGATGTCTTGCCAGGTTTTCCAAACAAGTATGCAGAATTTATATGAAATATGGAGTTCAGTCCATTTTCCCATTCCTAGGAATTTTCCGACCATAAAAATTGCAGAATTTTTGCTTTCAGTATTTTTAAATCTCAGGAAATGGCAAATTACACCACAATTTCTGACAACCCATATCAGAAAGGCCTTCTATACTGGCATGCTTTGGGATAAGTTCTATGAACCACCCTAAAATACCAGGAGGGCAGGAAGGATTGTTAATAAGATCTTGCAACTCACAGAAAAAAGAATACCTTTGAAATTTTGGGATGTAACTTGGCTTTCATGCCCTGGGAGGTTAGGGGTTAGGGATACACATAAGCATAAAGCTTTGGAGGAATGTATGTGCCCGCAAGAAACTTGCCAAGGAACATTAGAAACCATGTCTCATTTCTATTTGTATCCTTTCTTAAAGGAATTTTAGTCCCTGTTTATAGATACCTGGGGAGAACGGTGCATTACACCAATCACAAATGACATACTAGTTTGAGAAATTTACACACCAGCTTTCTCTAAATTTTGCACCAGTACTCTACAACTAGTCTTTGCAGTATGTCATTTTTACCTTTGGCAAGGCCGATGTTCTTTATTGCTGCAGCAAACAAAATTCTTAACAGTTAAAGTATTATCACAAATTTCCTATGTTTTGGCTACATTATATAATGCAGAAAATGGAAAACATACTACTTCAAAATTCCAGTCTTATTCAAAACACTGTACATGGTTCTTGAACACTTAAAAACGATTTTCAAAGTGAAACTTTCCAGGATATTATAAGTACTGTTAAAGTATTTATGAAGTATGCTTAAATAAAAATGTTCGCAATCCTTTAAATAAGGGATTTAATAACACAGTGAACTAAATGTAACATGTTGTAAATGTTAGTTGCTAGATTCTGTGAAAGAGTCACAATTTTGGGGAATAAAATTGTAAACCTTAAAATATTTTGGAAGATACAGTATTAAGTTATGATTTTGAATTTTATTTTAAGTTTTTCTTTTTAATTTTAAATATTTAATAGTGAATGTTCTAACTGTGATTATACTATGTTTTACTTTATTGTTTTTGGTTTTGTTATAAATAATAAAACATTTCCCTACTCTTTTCAAGAAGTGCCATGGGATCTTTAATATCCACATGAACAGGCAGATGGGACCTCAATTTAATGTCTCATTTGAAAGATGGCACCTCAGAAATGCAGCATCCCCCTCATTCTGCAATGTCAGTATTGGAATTTAACCCAAGTGCCTCATGAGGGAATGGAACCCACAGCCTTTCGATATTCCGGCCTCAGAGGCGAGTGTGTAACCTGCTGAGCCACTGACACTGAAGATGTGTGCTGGGATACTGTGTATGTATACCTTGATGTTGAAACATAGAATTTGATGGCAGATAACGACTGCTTGGACCACCCAGTCTGTCCATTCCATTCTTTTGTATCAACATTATTACCACAGACCATACTTGATCTACAGCTCTTTCTCCCTCTCCCTTCCTTTCAACTATGATTCCTTAGTTTCTATCCCATGCATTATTTAACCCCACTACTGCTTTCACCCCACCACCTCTGCTGGAAGCTTGGCTGTTCTATGATCCCATCACTCTTTTTGTGAAGAAGTGCTTCTTCACATCTCTCCTGAATCTACGCCCCTCCAGCTTCATAGCATCACCCTTGTTCTTGAGCACCTTTTTTTCTGAAAAATTTTTCCTTACTGTATCTTATTTACTCCCATGAGGTGTTTAAAGTTCTTTATTATGCTGCCCCCTCCCTCATCTCTTCCAGGGTGTACATACTGAAGTCATTTAGTCTCTCCTTGTAGCACTTTTAATGCAGACCCTACACCTTTTTAGTTGCCCTCCTCTGGACTGCCCCTACTCTGTCTATATACTTCGGGAGATGTAGTCTCCAAAAATGGACACAGCACTCTAGATGGGGTTTTACTGATTATCTGCACACAGGCAACACTACCTCCCTCTTTCTGCAGGTGATATCCCTCCCTATGCACCCATTATCCCACTAGCCCTCCCAACTGCCTCGTATTACTGCCTGGCCACCTTTATGCTATCAGTATGATTACCCCTAGGTCTCTTTTCTACTTCATGGTCATCAATACCACTCTGATCATTTGTACTATGCCTCTGGTTTTCTGTGCCCTAAGTGCATTATTTTGCACTTTTTCACAATGAAGGACAACTGCCATACCTCTGACTTTTCCTTTCAAGTCTCTGCTCATCTTTTCCACCCTCCTAGTCCAGCTTGTTGCAGATTTTGGTGTCATCTGTAAAGAGGCAGACCTTCCCTTCCAGCTCTTCTGCAATGTCAATTATAAAGACATTAAAGAGAACCAGTCACAGCACTGACCCCTGAGGCACCCCACTGGTCATCCTCCCTTCCTCAGAGTGTACTCTGTTTACCACAACCCTCTGTCACCTGTCGCTTAACCAATTTCTTATCCAGTTTACCACATTTGGACCCACTCCTAAGCCACCCAGATTGCTTACTAGTCTCCTATGTAGAATAGTGTTGAAAGTCTTATTGAACTTCAGGTAGGTCATGTCCACCTTTCCACCCTGATCTAATTCCTTTGTCACTCAGTCAAAAAAGTCTATCAGATTTGGTTGACATGATGTCCCCTTGTGAACCCATGCCACCTTGGATCTTGTAACTCGCAAGATTCAAGGTATTATTTATTTATTTAGATAGTTTTTGTTGACCGGAAAAAGAGGACTAGACAATTCTGCCTATGTTCAGCCTCATCTCAGGGGATGGGGAGATACAGATGGTAACCAGATGAAACCGAAGCAGATTAAGCTGTTGGTGGTGATATTTTTATTGAATGGGTGAAATTTGGCCAGGACACTGGGGGAACTGCCCTGCTCTCCTGTAGGTGATCTGTCATATTTCTGGGATGGCAGACTCTGGCACACCTTGTGAGGGAAGTGGTGCAGAGGGTTTGCTGCAGGTTCAAACCTCAACCTCTGCTAACTAGGACATGGACATGGAGCTTTCCACTCCTTCATCACTAGAATTAGATTCTACTGACCAGTTGGATGCTTATCAATGAGATGTGGATACTCTTCCTGCTGCAGTTATGCCACTCAACATACCGGCTGATGTTTTGTTGCTGAAATATGAAGATAACAATAAAAGACTGCTCCATTTGCTACGAGTGAAGGGTGGCAAGACTGTGGCTGAATGACAACGTTTATTCACTCTCCAGCAGAGTGCTTCATCAAAGTTCTCTGGCAGCCAGTGTTCTGCCCGTTGTGAAGATTTCTGACACAGTGGTTTTCCCTGAGCCTGTGGACCAGGGCTGCTTGCTAGGCCCACTAGTTGTTTCATCCCTGGCTAGACAGTCGGCGGCCACTCCAGCCTCTTTTTGGTCACTGGAGAGTGTGCTTCAGTCAGCTGGCTGGATTGCAACTACATCAGGACAATGGGTTCCAGATGCCAGAGACCAGAAGGTCCAGCAGTATGCAGGGGATGCTGTAGCTACAGGTACTGTTCCCTGAGCCTCATTGATATTGACTGTTTTCTTGATCCAGTCTTCTCTTTCCCTGTCTCTGTTTTGGACACTAGTGTCTCGCTGCCCTTGGACTCTGTTATGCTTACCTCTCCTGCAACTGGAGTTCTTTCTAGGGAGTCTTTCTCTGTTCTTTCATCTGGGACTGCTGTTTCCCCTTCAATTATGGTTTCTGTCTTGGCTGTGGCTGATCTGGAGGTTTCAGGTTCTTGTGACCCTGATACTGCACTTCCTGAGGTTGCTGTGGGGAAGGGGGGTGCGGTAAGGCCCAAGCCATACTCTGATTTCTCTGGTCCCTGGATGAGACTGCACCTTGTAGAATTGTGGTCCACATTATTTATAAAGGAAGTCTGTGTGTACGTTGTCAGAAACGTTTGAAGGATTCCCTCAAGTTTTTTGCCTCTGAGATTTACACACTTATTCATACAGGTGATTCTAATTACAATGTTAGCTTTAAGTAGATTTACAACTTGGGCAGATTTTGGAAACAATATAATCTCTTGAAGGATACTCCATTGTGACTCCCCTTTTTGGTGATACATCATACCAGACCCACCATAAGAACAATCAATATTTTGTTCCACAATGAGAGTGTCAATGTTCAGGACATTCTTTAATAGCTTTGACAGCAGTGTGAAGTTTTGGACTGACCTCCAATCATTGATTCGGAACAACTACGGACAGGGGGTTAAAAATAAAAATTTAAATTGTTTCAAATTGTTCAAGGGGTGTTGCATCTCCCCAGTAGTTTCTTCCTGGGTAGGGATAAGTTTTGCTGTTTCATGCAGGCCAGCCCAAGCCCTGTTTTAAATGTGGCTCTACATACCATTTAAGTAATGCATGTGACAGTGCCCATTGCACCCACTGTTTAGTGTATGGGCATCCTACTAAGGATTGCCATAAAACTTTCAAGTGCAACTTCAGTGACAGGAGGGGTCACCCTTTTTTGAATATGTCCCTGAGGGCCTCTTATAATGTTACTGTCAGTGGCTCAGAAGGTAGCTCACTGGTCTCTGAGGCAAAGAGCTCAGAAGGCTGTGGGTTCTATCCCCCACAAGAGGCATGTGGGTTAAATCCCAATACTGACACTGTAGCGCAGCCTGAGGGGGGTGCTGCACTCTTGAGGTGCCATATTTCAGATGAGACACTAAACCGATGTCCCATCTACCTGTTCTGGTGGTTCAAGTGGATGTTAAAGATCCCATGGCACTTCTCAAAAAGAATAGGGGAAATTTTTATTAACATTCAAAAACAATAACCAAAGGTAAACAGCATAAACATAAAATAATATATTACTTCATATATGTTTTCAAATTAAATACTGTAACCAAAGAAAACAAAATCAAAGGAAAAACATATTGCAAGAAATTAACTCTCTTCTTCTTTCACCCCAATCCTTCAAATACCTTCATAATCCCAGTCATTAGGTTTGCTTGCATGCATGCACAAGAAACATCATGTGACAGCTAAGGAGAGAAGCGGGTTAGGGAGGTGCGGCAGTGTAGCAGCCAAGGGAGGCACAGCATTCTGGGGCTTGGCCATGGTGCACCAATGGAGGCACAGTGTGCTGATGACACTGGCTTCCAGAAGTTGCACCAAGTTGTAACGATTTTACCACAGCAATCATGGGCCGCCTCGTCATTGCAGCATCAGCGATTTGCTGCAATGAGGGAGTGACGTGTCATTGCTGGGCGGAACATTGCTAGTGTGATATTGTTTGTGAACATGGCAGTGCCTTGCTGCCATGTTAACAAACAATATCAAATGGTCCCAGTCCTGAGAGGGTGCCCAATCCCCCTTGGCAGCATATGCCCTTCCCCACACAATATGTTTTTACTGATAGGGGCCCCAATCCCTGTCGGCTTGCATTCCTCGGGTGCGATTTCAGTTGCCAATGGGGGATCCCACTCCCCGTCATCATTATGCCCCCTCAGGTTGATGTGACAATGGGGGAGCCCACTTCCCGTCGGCATAAGTCCACCCCAAAAGAGTAGTGACAGTAAGTACTGCCAAAGGGGTACCCATTCCACCTCAACTGTTGCACCCCCCACACTTTTGTGCCAACAGGGGTGCCCAATCCCCCATCAGATATAAGTGCCCCCCAACAGTCGGTTGGCACACTGGGAGCCCACCACACCATGCCAAATTCCCTTGTTAAAAAAAAAAAAATTCGCAATGTCTTTTTTTTTTTTTCACCTGTAACAAAGGAAATGGTCCCTGTGGTCTCCCTGCCCACCCTCCACAACCCACACCCACCCACTGCATACCCAGCCTCCCCACACACCCCCCATACTTACCTCTGGAGTCTGGTGCGAAGATCTTCAGTGGACCAGAAACATGTCTGCACTTTTCAAAGCCGACTGCAAACTGAGGAAATGCTGGTAAGCTGTATAATGGAATAAATAGGGTTTATTCAACTTTGATGCATATCTCAGGCATTTTTTGGAATTTTGTGACCAAATTTTCAACATGGGCTTTTGGGACCCCTCCTCATGAATTCTGTCACAGTCATGGCGTTACTCAGCCTCGAAAGGTGATTTCGCGGTCACTGTATGGAATCACCTTTTGGGACCAATTAACGAAATGACAGTGCCAGTGTTCATGAGGTGAGCTCTCAAAAAGCCTATGATGCAAATTTGGGGGAAAAAATCAAAAAATGACTGTTTTACGAGTGTGCATTGTGCAGTTGCTTGCACACTCATAATTTTGCAAATTTGAGTATTTTCACACCAGATTTTCAACATTGCCATTTTTTCACACCTACTTGTGAACAGTACAGCTGTCATTTTTCACACCCTGGCCAAAATGTGTTTTCGTACTTCCGGTGCAGAATAGCACAGTCGCTATGGGAAATCCATGTTCAGGACACATTATGAAAATGACAGTGACACTGTTCATTAGCAGAGGTTGTAAAATGCCTATGTTGCAAATTTGGTGAGAAAAGTCCATAAAATGATTGTGTTACAAGCGTGCATTGTGCAATTTCCACGCATGCTTGTAACTTCGCACATTTGCAATATTTTCACTCCAGATTTTCAACATTGCCATTTTTATGAACCTCCTTATGAACAGTACAGCTGTCATTTCTCACATCCTGGATGAAATGTGTTTTTGCTCTTCCACTGCAGATTAGCGCGGTTGCGGCAGGAAATCCATATTCGGGACACATTACGAAAATGACAGTGACACTGTTCATTAGCAGATGTGCTAAAATGCTTGTCTTGAAAATTTGGTCACAAAAGTACATAAAATGACTGTGTTACGAGTGTGTGTTAGGCAGTTTCTACGCACACTCGTAACTTCGCACATTTGCAATATTTTGACTCCACATTTTCAACATTGCCATTTTTTCATACCTCCTTATGAACAGAACTGCTGTAATTTTTCGCATCTTGGCTGAAATGTGTTTTCATACTTTGGCGCAGAATATCACGGCCGCTGTGGGAAATCCATGTCTGGGACACATTACGACAATCACAGTAACACTGTTCATTAGCAGAGGTCCTAAAATGCTTATGTTGAAAATTTGGTGAGAAAAGTCCATGACATGACTGTGTTACGAGCATGAATTGCTCAGTTTCCACACACCCTTGCAGCTTCGCACATTTGCAATATTTTCACTTCACATTGTCAACATTGCCATTTTTCCACACTTCCTCATCAACAGTACAGCTGTCATGTTTCACATCCTGGCCGAAATGTGTTTTTGCACTTCTGGCGCAGAACAACGCGGTCGCTGTGGGAAATCCATGTTCGGGACACATTACGAAAATCACAGTGACACTGTTCATTAGCAGAGGTGCTAAGATGCCTATGTTGAAAATTTGGTGACAAAAGTCCACAAAATGACTGTGTTATGAGCATGTCTTTTGCAGTTTCCACGCACGCTCATAACTTCGCACATTTGCAATATTTTCACTCCATATTTTCAACATTGGCATTTTTCTGCACCTCCTTATGAACAGTACAGCTGTCATATTTCACATCCTGGCCAATATGTGTTTTTGCACTTCCAGTGCACAATAGCACCATTGCCGTGGGGAAATCACTGTTTGGGACACATTGCAAAAATTACAGTGACACTGTTCATTAGTAGAGGTCCTAAAATGCCTATGTTGAAAATTTGGTGATGGAACTCCATTAAATGACTGTGTTACGAGCGTGCATTGCACAGTTTGCATGCACGCTCATAACTTCACACATTTGTAATATTTTCACTCCAGATTTTCAACACTGCCATTTTTTCACACCTCCTTATGAACAGTATAGCTGTCATTTATCACATCCTGGCCAAAATGTGTTTCTGCACTTATGGCTCAGAATACCGTGGTTACTGTGGGAAATCAGTGTTCATGACACAATAACACAATCACAGTGACACTCTTCATGAGCACAGGTCGTAAAATGCCAATGTTGAAAATCTGGTCATGACAGTCCATAAAATGACTGTGTTACATGCATGCATTGTGCACTTTCCATGTACGCTCGGAAGTGCGGGCATTTTTAATATTCCCACTACAGATTTTCAACATTGTCATCCTTTCACACCTCCCTATGGATGGCACAGCTGCCATTCTTCGCATTCTGCCCAATCTGTGTTTTCGTACATGTGGCACAGAATGGCACTGTCGCTGTTGGAAGTCAGTGTTTGGGACACATTGACAAAATCACATTGCCACTCTTCATGAGAAGAGGTCCCAAATGCTTTCATGAGGCGGGTTCACAAAAGGGCCATGTTGAACATTTGTACTGTAAATAACAACAAACACCCAAGGCATTAAGGTTTCTAAACATCACGTCCTACCCTGTATAGATGACAGGCATCAGGCTGTGCCCTTGGATTGCCGACTTTACTAAGCAAAACATCCCATCCCAACCCCCCAGCCACTGACAGCCATCAAGGTGTGCCTTGGGCTCTTCGGCCCCACACTTCACCCCATTCTCCCATGCTGCGCCCATTTCAGCATATGTCCATGTGGAATGGGGTCACTGTACAGCCAAACACCCTAAGGCACATCTCAACATGTGTGACTGTCTGCAGAATAAGGTGAGGTGACATGGCAGGACCACCATGGGCGATGACTCACACACTTAACCCAATGCCTATCCATCTCTACAAGATGGAGGTGGAGTTGGCATGAACTTCCATACTTCACTGCCATTCCTATTCTGCATTGGTCAAACTCCTGCATTTCAAATGCTAATACCAGAAAGCAAACATTCGGCATTGACACATGCTTGTTTTTATCTAGGTAACCTAACCTGCATAGTAAATAGTAGGGGGAAAAAACTGACCTTCAAAAACAAAATACATATTTCAACATCTCAATCTCTGAACAATATATTACTGCAAATATCGCCGTGTAGTTACCTCTAAATATACAAAAAAAAACAATATACCACAATGTTTGCTAGGATGATAGTGTCTAAGATAAAGCAGTCAGTTATAAACTTCCCTCTAAGACCCTTTAAGTTATATATTTCCCAAGGAGAGCATTCTATCTGATCGTGTTTGCTTCTTCTTCGGTTCTCATTTACAGTACATACAGCTTCCA
Organism: Neoceratodus forsteri; assembly: GCA_016271365.2. Taxonomy (NCBI): domain Eukaryota; kingdom Metazoa; phylum Chordata; order Ceratodontiformes; family Ceratodontidae; genus Neoceratodus; species Neoceratodus forsteri. The sequence continues at coordinate 942,469,073 of CM057455.1, forward strand.
TTTAATGTACTCTCATATAATCCTCTATTAATTCCCATAATTTCCAATAATGTTCTTTATCCCCCTTCCTTTATTAAATACTTGAAGCATTTATTTTTCCTTACTGTAGAAACATAGAAACATAGACTTTGATGGCAGATAAGGACCACTTGGCCCATCTAGTCTGCCCATTTCCCTACCTGCAGGATAGGCCGCAGATCCTAGTTAACCAACAACCTATTTCTTCCTACCCCCCAGAAGAATTGCCTTATGTCTGCCCCATGCATTCTTGAATTATCCCACAGTTTTAGACCCCACAACCTACTCAGGAAGGCTGTTCCATGCATCCACTACCCTCTCTGTGAAATAATACTTCATCACATTGCTCCTGAACCGCCCACCCTCTATCTTTAAATTGTGTCCCCTTGTTCTTGCACGTCTCTTTTTCTGAAAGATGCTACCCTCTTGGACTTTGTTGATTCCACTGAGGTACTTAAAAATTTCTGTCATGTCCCCCCTCTCCCTTCTTTCCTCAAGGGTATACATATTAAGCTCCTGTAGTCTCTCCTCATACGGCTTCTCTTGCAGACCCTGCACCATTTTAGTTGCCCTCCTCTGGACTGCCTCTATCCTGTCTATGTCCTTGCAGAGATGGGTTCTCCAGAACTGGACACAGTACTCCAGATGGGGTCTCACCAACTGTCTCTACAGAGGGATAACAACTTCCTGTTTTCTGCTGTTGATGACTCCCTATGCATCCCAGTATACCCCCAGCACTCCCAACTGCCTTCTCACATTGCTTGCTAATCTTAAGGTAATCTGATATGATTATCCCCAGGTCCCTTTCCTTTTTTGTTGTTGTTACTACCTCCCCCCCCTCATTGTGTATTCTTCCCCTGGGTTCTTGTTTCTCAGGTGCATTATTTTGCACTTCTTTGCATTGAATCCTAGCTGCCATACTTCTGACCATTCCTCCAACCTTGCCAAGTCCCTTCTCATCCTTTCCACGCCTCCTTGTGTATCAACCCTGTTGCAGATCTTTGTGTCATCTGCAAAGAGGCATACTTTTCCTTCCAGTCACTCTGCAATGTCACTTATGAAGACATTAAAAAGGACCTGACCCAATACTGAACCCTGCGGTACCCCACTAGTAACCCCTCTTTCTTCAGAGTGGAATCCATTTACAATTACCTTCTGTGTCCTGTTGTCCAGCCAATGTTTTACCCAGGCTACCACCCTGGGGCCCACTCCCAGGCTGATTAATTTGACTATTAATCTTTAGTGTGGGACTGTGTCAAATACCTTGCTAAAGTCTAGGTAGGCCATGTCCACAGCCCCTCCCTGGTCTACTACTTTGGTCACCCAGTCAAAGAAATCAATTAGATTCGTCTGACATGACCTTCCCGCTGTGAACCCATGCTGCCTTGAGTCCTGTGCCCCACTGGCCTCTAGGTACTAAACTATTCTTTCCTTCAGAAGTGACTCCATCACTTTCCCTACCACAGAGGTCTGACTGACAGGTCTGTAGTTTCCTGCCTCTGTCTTGGTCCCACTTTCGTGAAGTGGAATCACATCCGCCTTCCTCCAGTCCTCGGGTACCACACCATCCTCCCATGAATTATTAAAAAGAGTTGCCAGTGGTTTCACTAGTTTCCCCCTTAATTCTTTTAGAATTCTGGGGTGAATTCCATCAGGCCCCATTGCTTTGTCCACCTTCAGTTTTAGGAGTTCTTGCAGTACCCTTTCTTCTGTGAACGGACTAGGATCGACCCCCCTATCAAGAGTGCTTCTGTTAATTGGATTAGGCGCTTCCCCCTCCTCTTTTGTGAATACTGAGTAGAAATATTCATTCAGTATCCCTGCTTTTTCACTGTCCCCCTCGGCCCATCCACCGTTCATTCTATTCAGCCTCACTATCCCTCCCTTTGCCTTTCTACGCTCACTGATGTACCTATAAAAGGTTTTATCCCCCTTCTTAACTGAGTTGGCTATCTTTTCCTCAGTTTGGGCCTTTGCTATTCTGACTACCTTCCCTGCTTCCTTCTGCCTTAACTGGTACAGCTCTCTGTCCTGCTCTTTCTGTGTTTCCTTATTCTTCAGGAATTGTGTCTTTTTCTTCCTGACTTTCACAGCCACCTCTTTTGAGAACCATAGTGGTTTTTTCTTTCATTTTGATTTGTTTATTTGCTTCACACAAAGTCTATGATGGCAGTTTTGATGATTCCCCATTGTTGCTTCACACCTTCTTCTAGCCTGTTTGCTAGTGCTTTTCTGAGGCACTCTCCCATCTTGCCAAAGTCAGCCCTCCTGAAGTCCAGTACCCTCACTTTTGTATGGCTTGACTCTGTAGCTGAGTTTAACGTGAACCACACTGTTTGATGGTCACTTGTTCCCAGATGGCAACCCACTTCTAGATCTGAAATCCTCTCACTGCCCCCACTTGAGAGTACGAGGTCTAAGATTGATCCCTCATCAGTGGGTTCCAAAACTAGCTGTCTGAGGCCTGCCACCTGTAGGGCATCAAGAATGGCCCTGCTCTTGGATGTGGTTGCAGCAAATGTGCTCCATTTAACATCTGGCTTATTCAGGTCTCCCATCAACAGTATCTCCCCTTTCTCTGCCATTCTAAGAATGCCTTCTATCATATCCTTGTCCATTCCCCCCCCCCCGACATGGGAGTCTGTACACAACCCTGTGTGGATTGTGGTGCCCTTTCCAGTCTCCAAGGTGACCCACAGTGCCTCCTCTCCTCCCTGTTTACTCTTTTGTTCAGTTGCTTTTATCCCTTCCTTAACATAGACAGCTACTCCCCCTCTTCTTCTCTGCCTGTCTCTCCTGTAGGTTATGTACCCTGGTATGTTAACATCCCAGTCATGGTTCTCTGTGTACCATGTTTCTGTGACTGCTACGATATCCAGGCATCCCTCTTCCATCAAGGACACCAGCTCAGGGAGCTTGTTGTCCAGACTACGGGCATTGGTACTCATTACCCTCCATTTCATGATGGCCTTACTCCTTTTTGCCCCATCCCTGTCCTTCTTGCCTTTGTCACTTTCTCCATTTACCCCTGCCCTTCTCCCTATCGACACCTCTATGTTGGTGTTTACCGCACTTACTACTGTGATTTTTTTTGAGGCTAGGATTTCCCTGCTCCTTTCCAGTGCCTCTCCCCTTGGCTAGTTTAAATGCTTGCCAATGAAGCATTTAAACCTATCACCTAGGATCCTGGTTCCCCTCCTGGAAAGATACAACCCATCATGCCAGTATAGGCTTGCATCACTCCAGGTGGACCCCCAGTCCCCAATGGAGCCAAATCCCTGAGCTCCACACCAGTTTTTCAACCACTGATTGAATCCCATGGTGCGGAACACCCTAGCCTCTCCTACGCCATAGATGGGCAGCACCTCCGAGAAGGTTACCGTGCATGCTACTTGTCTAAGGCCCCTCCCCAATTCCAGAAACTCTTCCTGCACTTCTTTAATCCCTTTCTTAGCCAGGTAATTTGTCTGTAGGTGGACAATGACATCCAGCTCCCTCCCCTGTGCAGCTGCTCTGGCAATCCTGAGGATTCGCTCACTGACCCTCCAAGCCATGGTGCCAGACAGGCACCTTACCTCCCTCTCCCCTTCCTCCCCCAGTTCTACCTTCCTAACAATGGAGTCCCCTACCAAGAGTTGTTTCCTTCCCCTGCGGGGGTCCCCTGCCACCCTCCTGTGGGTCTCCTTTGTGGAGGTTCCCAGCATCGTCCTTGGTCTCCACTGTGGGTGCCTCCATAGAAGAATCACACTTTGCCAGAATGGCATAGGAATTGTGGAGAGGTACAGCTGGGGGGATGTGCCTCTGTTCCACCACACTCACCCTCCCTGAGCCCACTGTGGTCCAACCACTCCTCTTTTGGCAACCTCTGAGGCAACGCAGTGGCACTGGTGGTCCCTGGATGGAAGAGGAGGTCCCACAAATCCTGGCCAACTCAGCCTGGAGATGAGCAACCTCCTCCCTCAGCTCAGAGAGGTGCCTGCAGATGGGACAACACCGCATCCTCCAGAATGTCTCCTGGAAGACTGCTGCTTCACAGCCACTGCACTGCACCACTCCCATCATGTCTTATTTCTGGCCCCTTAACTGTTTGCAATCCTTACTCTTTCCTCTGTTTTCTTTTTCTTTCTCTCCTTACTTTCTGCCTGTGTGCCCTTTATGCTCCTGATTCTCCTGTTCTGAAACAAGAATATCCTATATTTCTCAGTAGACCCCTTACTTGCTCAGCGGCAGACCTCCAGCAGCTAGAGGGGGCCAGAGAGCTACTCTTGCCCTTCTAGGATGGTGGGTCTTTGGTGGCTCTGTGATCACTCACTTCCTGCTCCCAAACAGGAAGTTCCTGTTGTCAGTCAAATTCTGTGCCTATGAAAGTAGAACTAGCTTTGGGTGGGAAGGTGGTGGGGAGGGAAGGAGGGCAATATAGTCCCAGCAGAGAAGTCCAGTCACACAGTAGTCCTTTCTCCTGGTGTCTTCTGCCAAGCTACTAGCAAAATCTTTCTAAGGCAGTCTTTAAATGTAGCTTCCTTATAGCTAAGCCACTCCCCCTACTTACTAGGTCTTTCTACAAGTAATTTAAACCTCACAGCTATCAAGTCCTTTCAATCACCTGAGATTTACCCCAGATAAGTGTTCAGATAACCATTCAGTTCAGTTAACTCAGACAAAGACACACTTTTTTTTTGTTTTGTTTGTTAGTTTTTTTTTTACCCTAAATTAAAGTTCTAAGTACAAGAGTTCTACTTCTTTAGTCCCAGCAGAGAAGTCCAGTCACACAGCAGTCCGTTCTCCTGGTGTCTTATGCCTTTAACATTGTCCTTTAACCTAAACATTCCACTCCCTTCCATAATAGGTTACATACCTCCTCTGCCATAGACTGTTTTTCATTTATATAAATCTTATCCTGTATTTTAAATAAAATATCTTGCACTAACATGCCACTTTGCTGCAAAAACCTTTGACTCCTAGCTTGCTTAATACACCATTTAATACATGCAAATATTAAGTATGTTGTTTTTTTTTCCATTTCTTCCAAGTTCCTGACAGTTGTCCTAACACTAAGATTTCATATGTCATGTCTGAGAAACAATCCCCACCCCGTAAGTCTGCTAAAGAATCCTAGAAATTCAGGATATATATATATATATATATATATATATATATATAGTAGTGCTACCATAGTTAGGGTTGAGGAGCCATTTACATATTAAACCCAAAAGTTTGCACCTTAATAACCTTGCAACCATTCAACAGATTTGCCTGAAATTTGGAATACAGAATCAAGACCTTATGCCTTGGGATCTGCAAGTTTTGTGCAGTTGGATATTCGGCAATAGGTTATTAAGCGTGATCTGCATGCATTTTCGCTTTTTCTAATTCTACGGTCATGTGCCTACAGTTCGCACGGTTTAGCGACCGGTCTGAAATCTTCAGGAAACATGTGGCCAGGGTCCTGAGGTGCGCTTTTGAAGACTTCGTGAAAAATATTAAATGGTTAAAAGTTATTCAAAAACAAGTTCCCATTGTAAGTCAATGGGAAAAGTTAACAAAAGTTTGACAGTGTCATAAATGCAGTTTTACTTTCGCAAATGGCCCTTTACTGTCGCAAATCTGCTATTTGTTTTCAGTTGGTGATCACAAAATGCTTGGCATTTAAATTTGGGACCCTCTAGCAACCTAATTCTTTTTGTATTCACCTAGTCGGACCCTGAGGATGCTAGCCATGTCTTTATTTTGGGTTAAAACACCCCAGAAATATGTTTTTCAGATTTCTGGAAAAAGTACTTTTGCAAAGTAGTGTCGCACTCATGAAAGTGTCACAAATTTTTGTGAAAGCTTTCATAAATTGTGTCAGTACTTTTCTAGGCTGTGGGAAAATGACAGCAATTCTTTGGTACCTCGCTGCAAAAGAACGGTTTGGAGTTTTATGCTCAACTTTGGAGGGAATGCAGCCAACATCTCACAGATGTGCCTTTCATCTTACGTTGAAAAAATATTACATGGTGGCAAAGTTATGGTACTCCAAAGTTGACACTTTTTCCCATAGGATAACATTACGGCGTATGACGCATTGCAGCAATCGTTTGGTGTCCTGCTGCAAAATAACGGTTTGGTCTTTTGGGCTGAAATTTGTAGAGAAAGCAGCCAACATCCCACACATGTGCCTTTCAGTGGTTTGGCGAAAAAATATTACAGGGAGGAAAACTTATGGCACTTTGAACTTCTGTTTTTTCCCCATAGGATAACATTATGGCATTCACCGTGCCTTTCAGGGCCCGTATCTCGGAAACGGTGCGAGATTCAGACTTTTTGTCAAAAAAAAAAACAACTTAGCCCCTAAAAGGGGCTAACTGAAAAACTAGCCAGGAAAGTGGTAATTCATATGACTTTTAAATATTTTTTCTATGTCGTTTGGTTCCTGAGATATAAGCAATTTACTATTCCAAGTCCTCATTTTTCTGTTCTGAGAGTCATTATTTTGCATACATTCTTTGTACTCACTGTCTTTCTCTATACAGCTTTTGGCGAAAACCAACCTGTGTGCTTACATTACTGTTACCATTACTGTTTCTGCTTGTGGTTCTGTACCCGTTTCACTTACCGTTCACGTTTACGCCACCATGTGCATTACCCTTTGAGTTTTCATTTGCGGTTGCGTTTGCATTGTTTTTAACATTTTTGTCTACAATACTGTTTCTCTTTCTGTTTTGCTTTGCATCACCATGCGCATTATGATTTGCATTTGCAGGCACAATGTTACTATGTGACAAGACATCATGTGGCGGGAGCGCGGGGCCCACAGGGCACCACGCTCCCATCGCTGCATTCGGGCCCCGTGCTCCCACCGCCGCATTACATTCACTATTTCTCACTATTATTCTCAAAAAGAAGGGAAATTAGAGGAAAAAAACTCTATTTAATGCATCAGTTAGGGTTGTTCCACAGCTACAAAAGTGAGGATGTTAGGATTCAAACCCCTTTGCACCCTCCAGCCCACCCCCCAACTGGAATCAGTGCGTTAGGTCATCGGTCCCAACTCTCACCCCATTCTCCCTATTCCTCAGCTTCTTTCCACATGTGATGGGGTGAGAGTTAGAATATGACCCAGCACTCCAGATTCCAGTTGGGGGTGGCGCTGAGGCGTGCAAGGGGTTTGAACCCTAACACGAATTTCTCACTTTTGTCACTGTGGAACAACCCTAACAGATGCATTAAATGGATTTTTTCTCTAATGTATATATATATATATATATATATATTCACATCGCTACACACACACACACACATATATATATATATATATATATATATATATATATATATATATATATATATATATATATATATATCTACACTTTTCTTCCATACATATCCTTTCTTCCTGCACTTTATGTTTTTGATTTCCCTTCACATTGAGCTTCTGATGACCACATAACCATATTACATCTTGCATTTTTAATGGTATTCTAGATTCAATGATGCTTTCCAATAATGCATTTTTATCTACATCTAGTTCTACCACTAACACGGGTTCTTCAAAATAATATTTTTCCATTAGTATATTGTAGAATTTCTTTTGTCCAAAGGTAAAAGCCAACTAAGTTCTATTTTCCACATCCTGACATATTTTAATGTGGTCTGAATACAAGATGGCAGTTTTTTTCTCTGTTATATGCCATTTGCCCCTTCCCCATGCAGTGAAGAAATCTTCTTCCCATTGCTGCATACAATTGTTTCCTAACCATTCATTCCCTAATACCACAGGCTTAATATTGCTATAAAAGAAATTACTGAAAAGAAAAAACAAAGGTTGCAGCATATTTAAATCTCCAGCCTTCCATGTCTTATAGGTGTGTGCTCATTTTACTGGGTTCAACCTACTCCTCCACAGTAATAAAAAAAAAAAAGCGGCCCATAATGTTAGTATGCATGTTATACAGCATTGGGTAGACATAAGAAATATACAAAAAGATTGGTGCTATATATGCATTAATTAAATAGACCCTTTTTTCCTGGTCATTTTCCATGATTTCCAGGATTGTATCTTTTTATGTGCGTCTTCATGTGCTTGTTCCCAGTTTTTTTCTCTCTGTTTCCTTTATGTCAAATATATCCCTAAAATTTTAACATCTTTATCCGTTATTGGGACTGGGAAGTCTTCATCGATCAGGGCTGACAATAATTTTAAGGCCTTACTTTTCTTATTTATTCTTATGCCTTTAGTACTAGTCATACTCTCTAGTAGTTGCAGGGCATGTCTCCCTGACTGTAAATCTGAGACTGTAAGAATACAGTCATCTGCATATGCTAAAACTTTTTTAAATTATGTTTCTTTCTTTTTGCAGATTGACTTTATGTTCTCTGCAGTTTCTATAATTCTTAAAGCTGGATCAAGCCCAAATACATATAAAAGGGGACTCATAGGGCAACCCTGTCTTACCCCATTCTTAAGGTAAATAGGGATCCCAAAATGGGCATTCGCAAGAGGTGTCACCTGTGTTTCATTGTCCCGGATTCCCCCCTTTTCCCTCACAAAAACAGAGAGACCATTGTTTATTGTTGTGCTCAGATTGGCAATTAATTTATTTATATTCATAAATCCATATTCCATTTTTCATCTCTTTATTATCGTATTTCCATAATTTCCATTTATTTTCCATCCATATATCTCTCTCTGATTATCCATCCCCCAGGCGAAAACCTGGGTGCCTTCTTCTTCTCCTTTTCTGTTAGGTAACAGTGAAAACTGAGACCGCTTTCTCCTTCATCTTCTTCCTCCTCCTGTGTTATTCCTTTTTTCTTCCCCCCTCCCGTCCTCCCCCCTTTCTCCCCTGCCATCCACCTTGGCAGTCCATAGTCCTATTATCATCTGCCACCACTTTTTTGGCAGTCCCAAAGCATTTATCATCTGCCATCCACCTTTGGCAGTCCATAACCATATTATCACCTGCCATCCACCTTTGGCAGTCCATACCATATTATCACCTGCCATTCACCTTTGGCAGTCCACTGTCCTCCCGGACGCGTCTGTCCTCCACCATGACAGACCCATAATATGGCCCCAAGTTGACCATCTTTCCCTCATACTCTGTCTAGTAGGGTGGGTGGGAGGAATCAAAAACTCCATCAAAAAGTGTCTGAGACCCCCTTGTGCTGACCCTTATGTACCTCCCTTCTCCCCTCCCCTTCCTGCTAACTGCCTATTGTTCCGACTATTGGCTCCTCCCCTTCCTTTTCCCCTCCCCTTCTGAGCACAACCATTCCCTAAGGGAGGGAAGGGGTGCACCAGGACAACCTAGTCTGCCCCTTAAAGGGCAAACTCCTTTGTCCCGGATTCCCCCCTTTCCCTCACAAAAACACAGAGACCATTGTTTGTTGTTGTGCTCAGATTGGCAATTAATTTATTTATATTCATAAATCCATATTCCATTTTCCTTCTCTTTATTATCATATTTCCATAATTTCCATTTATTTTCCATCCATATATCTCTCTCTGATTATCCATCCCCTAGGCGAAAACCTGGGTGCCTTCTTCTTCTCCTTTTCTGTTAGGTAACGGTGAAAACCAAGACCGCTTTCTGCTTCATCTTCTTCCTCCTCCTGTGTTATTGCTTTTTCTTCCCCTCCCATCCTCCCCCCTTTTTCCCCACTAGCCAGTCTCCAGCTTTGCTAGATGACTACTTCCCCAACTTAGGTATCCTCTCCTTACTTCAGAGATGAAAACTTCTTTCCCCTCTTTCTTTTTTTTTTTATATACCAGCTTCCGTCTGTTTCCTCCATTCCTCTATGAAACTCATTGTTTCCGCATTGAACATGTCTATTGCTATATCTGACAAGTGTACCCCATCTGACCTGTAGAAGTCATCCACCCATTCTTCTACTTCCCGCAGTATCACTTGTCCCCCCATCTTCCTTATCAATGTCCCCACCCATCTATTCATCTTTCTCCTGGCCCTTTCCACTGCCCTGTGGCTATGCTCCTGTCTCCATACCCTTCGTGGTATCATATCTGACCAGGCAAGGCATACATGAAGCCACCACTGTCTTATTGCCTCTAGGTCCCTCTTTATCTGTAAATATGTGTGCACCCAAGGTCTACCCACCAGGTCATTACCCCTAGGTGTAAAATAATTAGGTCTGGACTGGGCCGTTGTCTCTTGAGTTCTTTCAAAGAAGGGCAGGAGCTGTGACCATCTCATACCCCGTAGGCCGTGCCATACCAACCTACACTCTCTTGCATCCTGGTACAATTGTTTTCCCCCAGCCTCCTTCTCTGCTCTCTTACTAGCCCAGTAAATATAGGAATGGCTGCAGATCCAGACTTCTGTGCTCCTCCCTCTACCTATGGGTGCAAAGAAAATTAATTAATTCACATACAATCTCAGTGCACACATTGTATTATCCCCCCTCCCTCTTTTCTTCTTTTTTTTATTTCAGAGCTCTGATGTATCTTTTAAACTGGCTGACCGCCAGCACCCTTTTTCCAAAATGTCCTTCACAGGCTCACCTGTTGCCGCCCACTGGGAGGCCGCCCCAATCCATAGGGAATGGGAAGAATAATTAGCTGGGTTCTCCCCCAGAAAACCCATGCCCTTTTTCAACACTGCTGTAATTTGATAGCTGGTGACCCGTTTCCCATCCCCATGTACAAATAACTTCCCCATCCTGGTCCTCTGCTCTGCGGTGAAAGCCCACAGGGCTTGTACTGGGCATATGGCAATCTCTGACCATCCTTTAAGTGTTATGATGCCCCCTTGCCCCCTTTGGTCTGTCTTTGACCTGTTTAGCTTGATTTTTATTTTACTTATCCCCCAACTCACATCTTCCCATTTCACACCTCCTTCCTTGTCATCTTTCCCATGGCCTACCACTTCACTCACTCTCATAGCCCCTGCCAACATTATCACATAAATTGTGTGAAATAGCTGTGCCTCCCCCTTTGATTTGCATATCGCTGGCAGCACTTCCTTTAACTTTGTTAACCACTGCTCACCTATTGGCCTTCTGTTATCCCCTGGTCCTTGCTGCAGTCTACCCCATCCCTGCATCATTCTCCTGATGAGCATTGATTTTGTTGGGTCATTCCAGCCTTTTAGGCTGCAGATCACACTGATCCCTGCTAGATATACCCCCATTGTGGTGTGAGCAGTCCCTTTCTGCCATTGTTCCACTGTGAACATTCCCAACTGCTCCTTAGAGAGTGGCCTTCTTACCTCCATCTAGTGTTCTGCCCTGAATGCTTGAAAAACCCTCCAGGCCCCATCGTAGGCCCTCAGAGTCTGAGGAACCCATGAGTTGCGAAACAACATTTCTGTTCCTTCCTGCCAACATCCCAAATGTTCATTGGAATGGGTGTTTTGTGTTCTTCCGCTGCTGGTGCCAGCTTCTGGAAATGGTCCAGCTGCAGACAGGAAAGGCTGTCAGCCAGGGCATTGCGTACTCCTTCTATGTGTTTCACTCTGAAAGACATGTTCAGCTGCAAGGCCCTTAAAACTAACTGTCGTACTACCTGTGTGACTGTATCTGACTTGGCTCCCCTGCTGTTTAGCGCATGAACCACTGCTCTATTGTCACACCAAAATGTCACCTTCTGATCCCGCAATTCCTCCCCCCACACCACGGTGCATGCCCATATGGGCATGATTTCCAGTAGCGTTATATCTCTCACTTTCCCATCCTTTATCCAACTGACTGGCCACGGTTCAGCAAACCAACTGCCCCTTAGGTAACCGCCCATGCCTGACCTCCCCACTGCATCTGTGTAGAGGTCAAGGTCTGTGTTGTACAGCCACTCCTCCTGCCAGAACGAACACCCATTGTAGTCCTCTAAGAATTCTTCCCATATACTAAAATCCTCCCTGACGCCTTGAGTCAGATCAACCCAGTGATGTGGCCTGGTGACCCCTGCTCTCTCTCTGGCTAATCTCCTTGTGAATGCCCTTCCAGGTCCTATGGCCCTGCACGCAAAGTTCAGGTGCCCTAGTACCTGCTGAACCAGTTTTAGTTGTACCCGTCTCCTGCTGACATGTACCCAGATTAGTTCCTTCAGCTTCCTTACTTTCGTGTCCGGCAATCTGAAAACTTCCCTCGTGGCATCTATCTCTATCCCCAGGAATTCCATCACCTTGCTGGGCCCTTCTGTTTTCTCTGGTGCCAATGGGACTCCCAACTCCCGGCACAATTCCTGAAATTTACCCAGCATCCTTTGTGTCTCCCTTTTCCCCTCCCCAATGAGGAGAAAAGCATCCAGGTAATGGATGACTGACCTATAACCCATTTTTTCTTGGAATATCCACTGCAAACATGTGCTGAATGCCTCAAATGTAGCACATGCTGCTGAACACCCCATTGGCATTGCTTTGTCGAAATAATACTGTCCCTCACTTTTAAAACCCAATAGGTCCCAGTCTTCTCTCCTGACCGGTAGCAGTCTGAAGGCGGACTCAATGTCTATTTTTGCCATCCATGCATCCCTTGTGGCCCGAATTATCTGAACTGTGTCCTCTAGGGTTGCGTATGTTACCCTACTATGCTCCTCACTGATAAAGTCATTCACTGATTCTCCTTCCGGATAAGACAGGTGGTGGATCATCCTGCATTCACCTTCTTGTTTCTTGGGTACCAAGCCCAAAGGTGATATCTGCAAGTTTTCAAGTGGGGGCGTCTCGAATGGGCCCTCCACCCTGCCTGCTGCTTTCTCTTTCTCAATCTTTTGCCTTAACATTTCCTCTTTCCCTTTTACAGACCCCAGGTTGCTTGCCTCCCTTGCTTGTCTGGGTCCTCTAAACTGCAAGGAAAACCCTGCGTTAAAACCACTCAAAATCATCTCCCGTATGCCCGCATCTGGATATCCATCCAGGCAAACTGTCCATGCTGCCAGGTTGACGGGGCTCCTGGCCATATCAAATTGCTCCTTGTTGTGCCACCGGCCCCCCTTATTGACCCCTCCCTCCTTTTCTGCCTGACCATCCCTGTTTCAATGATTTTGAGCCCCTCTATTCCCACTCCCCCTGCCTCTCCCTCCCTCCCTTGTTCCATGTTTGCCCTTTAAATCCCGGGTCATCTCAAAAAAACTGTTGGCCTGATCCTTGGCCCCCCTGCCCTTGTGCTCCTTGTACCCTGCCGTTCTGCACTTGCTAGCCGGGTGCCCCCCTCCGCATCTTGAACAGGTATGTCAAAAATGACACTGAGGCCATGAGCAGATAGCCCTGTTATAAGCCCAGCAGCTTCTCTGCAGCATAAAACCCTTTCTGCCCCACCCACCCTCGGGTGTGGACTGATCAGTCACATAATCAGTCCACAAGTCTATTTGCTTGGTGTCCCACCTTACATCCCCAATTGTTGCCATTCTTTGATAAAAACATTCATCGTAATATATCCAACATACCCCACCTTTTGCTTTTGCTCTCCTTATTATCAATGAATAGGTAATGAGCGGGATGCCTAGTTCCGGCTTCTTTTCCAGCATGATGGCTGAAAAAATGTCAAAACCTAGAAACCACCCATCCCAAGGCTTCCTTTTAGTAAACTTGTCGTCCTCTTTTCTTCCTAAGAGCACTATGGCAGCTGCCATCTCACTATTACCTATGCTCTCAGTTTCTTCATATTTTGCCGCCGCCTCCCGGCTCACCAAAGCAAAGATATCCACATATTCCCCTCTCCATATCTTTTCCTTCATGGCTAAAGGCACATGCTCATCTATTCTCATCCCAGGCATACCTACCTCTCTTGTACCCCTTCCTTCCCTTTTGGTTCTCTTTACAGTACCTCCTGATGCCTCTTTTCATGTCCTAATTTCTGCTGGAGCAGATTCCATCGGCCCCAGCCCTCCTGTCCCCATTGCGGTCACAATTTGCCCTATATATTCTTTTATGCTATCACCCACCGCATTGGATTTGTTACCTGTAACCTTTTCCTGGCCGAGCTGCCTGGAATCCTGGGAAGATCCCCTCGCTTCTTTTTGTGATTGAGGTGGGAGTGGAGGGTGAGTTACTGGGGCCTGCGGGCTGGACCTCTTGTTCTGGACTTTGTGTCCCAGTTCCGCCAGGGAGGATCCCCTTTCAGCTGGGGTGGGTATTCACATCACCGGGTCTACGGGCCTCGTGGGTACTGGGTTGCCTGCCTTGGTGGGCCCCAGTGTCCCCGGTGTCACCTTAGCTGGGCTGTGTAACCCTCCAGCTGGCCTTTTCCCTTTGCCACCTTTTCCACCACCCGCCTTTCTCTTCTCCCCAGACCTCCCCGGTTCCTCTCCCTCCACTAGTTCCCACATTTTGTTCACTTTTTCAGCCAGGTTGATTATAGCCTTGTAGGAGTCCTCCTTCGATGGCCTGCTCTTCTTGGGTACCATGCTCGTATGTGAAAACAACTATGGGAACGAAAAAAACAGAGTTATTAGAATATCTGTATTTCCAGTACATCCTCCTCTTGTTCATTGAACACCCCCCATACCCCCACGTCTGGAGCCACCCGTGCCAGGCCTCCTACCAGCCTGACAGGCTGCGCTCATCTTGTTTTTTATTTTGTTATATATATAGCTGGGTCCGTCTTCCTGCGACCCCTTCCTCCACATGGTACTCGAGGTGTGTGGCTCCCTCATCGAGATTCCTCGTCTAATGGCCCACCTCTGCTCCAAGGCTCCCTTACATCCTGTCAGCTTGCCATGAATCCCTCCCATTTCATGGGTTATAATATCATTAGTTATTATTGGACTTCCCCCCTTTTATCCCATATATTTTCTCTCCTTGTTTTCGTTTGTTTGTTTGTTTGTTTGTTTTGAAGTTTCTTAGGAAACCATCCGCTTCAGGCTTTGTAAAACTCCGAACATTGTGAACCCCCACTGCTCCCCACAGTCAAAAAACCCAGTCTCTATTCTTCCTTTTAGGCCTTCTGCCTCTTGTGCCCCTTCCCCCCCAGCATGTGACGTCACACCATGTGGTCTCCATTCCGCATTCCCTTTTAAAAACGGCTCCACTGGGCCTCCTTCAGCCTGCAACTGGACCATAAAACTTTATGACTGCTTCAGGCCAGGAAATGGAGAGGTTGGAAGTCATCAACGCACCACGTGGCATGCCATGCCCCTCCACATGGTCGCACACTCGCGTTCTCGCTCCTTCCCTTAGAAAAACCAACCATTCACTCTTACCACACACCAAACCCCTCCCTTGTCCATGCGGTCCCAATGAACTGGAGCAGGCCTCGCTGCGACCCCAGCGGCGCATGCTGTCACGCCAAGTGGTCCTCCCTCTCGCTCCTTCATTCGCAAATCCAAAAGCCCAAAAACCAGGCCTAACACCCCACCAGCCAACCATCTCACGAACAATAAAACACCAAACCAGTGGGGCAATGTGCATCACAATCCCCCCCAGGCATATGACATCATACGCAAGGCCGCTTGGACCCCCCTCCCAACCCTGCACATGCTGCCATCCAGCGTACCATGCTGTGATGCTCCCTTGGACCCCCTCCCACAACTGCAGCCAAAAAATGCTAGGCCCAATGCCCGTGACTATCCAAACCATCCCCCAGCTGCTGCCCCCATCCTGGGGACTCTACCCTCCAAATCGCAGTGTTCCAGGCACGCTCCTGGGGAGATGCTGCTCACAAAAATGCAGGCTACCATCTCCCGAGTGCACCAGCCAGGCTCCCTACCTCCCTTTTGCTGTAGGGCAGTTGCAACAGCCCAGGCAATGGGGTGCCTCCTTCTCCCGCACCATGCGGTGTGTGGCGTCAGGCCGCGTGGCTTCAGTTCCCGATCCCTGTGTGCCTCCTTCCAGGCCTCTTCCAGGCCTGCCTTATGCACCCTAAATCACATATGACACACCATTTTTTTTTCTTTCCTTATATTTTCTTGTTTTTTTTTTGTTTTTTTAAAACAAAACCTCCTCAGGCATACCAAACCTCGAGCCTGGCTCCTTGCTCCCAAATAACCTGCTATAGCTGAGGCTTGGACTCACAACCTCCACATTGTTTCACTGTATCAGTAATACACACTACTGATTGCACCACTGGAATTCTCAAACAATCTGTGCATTCCGGTATCAAACACACTATTGCAGTCTTCCTTACCATGAGCTTGAGAAAACATCTCCCACACCTGCCCTGCTCTGTTCCCTTTCCCCTTTGTCTAATATTATTTTTTTTTATCCCAATTTCAGCACTGGATCTCCTTCATTGCACTCCCCACAGTCAAAATCAAAATGCTGTCTCTCTCTGTCTTCCATCCTATCCCATTTCCAAGCTAAAACCTGCCATCTAACAACTCCGCACACTTTAAAACCAATTCCATAACCTTACCTTCTTCTCCCAGTGACCAAACCTCAAAGTTAATGCCAATCCGATGTGCTACAGTTCTTGTGCAATCAAAAACTCCAGCAAAAAGTGGCTGAGACCCCCTTGTGCTGACCCTTATGTACCTCCCTTCTCACCTCCCCTTCCTGCTAACTGCCTATTGTTCCGACTCTTGGCTCTTCCCCTTCCTTTTCCCCTCCCCTTCTGAGCACAACCATTCCCTAAAGGAGGGAAGGGTGCACCAGGACAACATGGGCTGCCCCTTAAAGGGCAAACTCCATTATACAATATCTTTATTAAACTTATGAATTTGCCCCGGATGCCATAAGACTGTAATACTGCACATATATGTACATGTTTTACAGCATCAAAGGCTGTTTCCTGATCCAGAGTGAGGATATATCCATTCAGGTTCATTGATAATCCCTGTTCTATTATTTCTCTAATAAATATCACATTTTGGTGTATATTTCTGTCTGGTATAGCACAGATTTGTGCTAATGTAATCACTTGTTTCGCTACTTTTGCTAATCTTACTGTTAGAATTTTTGTTAATATTTTATAGTCAGTGGTTAATAAGCTTAAGGGTCTCCAATGTTTTACATCCTGCAGGTCCCCTTTTATGTATAAAAAAATTCAACACCCCTTCATTCGTACCAGGCACCAGTTTCTCCTCCCTTTGAATGGTTCATACACTTGTAACCAAGGTGCTAACACATCTGTGTATCCTTTATAAAAATCATTTGGTATTCTGCCCCTCCCTGGTGTAGTACCTATAGATAGTTTACCTATTGCTTCCTTAATCTCCTCTATTCTATTTGGTGCTATTAAACCTTTCTTTTCATCTTCTGTTATTTCTGGTAATTTTATGTGCTTAAAAAAAGGAGTCTGTTGCATTGTTTCACCCTTCTGAAATGTATTACAAATATGTGTTTGAATAACTTGTTGAATTTTCATTTGGTTGTCTGCCAAATTACGATCTTCTTTTAAGGATGTAATTATATTTTTCTTTACTCATTGTAATGCTATGTCATAAGGGTTATTTTTCTCCTTAGTCCCTTTTGTTGTAAACTGCTGATGTTTTGTCATAGTTCCCTCTTTTTCTTTTAGTCATACATTTGCCCTTTAATGATATTTAACTTATCCATCATATTGACCTCTGTTGTTCTCATTTGTGTTATTATTTTTAGATATTTTGCCCAAGGCCTAAATACTGTATATACTTACTTTTTGCTTTTGCAGTAGTAATAGATATTAAGAGAGCTGTTCTGTCTCTTTTGGTGTCTTCCCACCACTCCAGTGGGCTATCATATAGGAATCCTATATCTTCCTGAACCATTAACAATTCCTGTATTGCTTTTTTATGCTGTTCTTGTAGTGTAAAGATATTCATTTTCCAGTATTGCCTCCCTATGGTGATATGCTTAGGACCTATTTGTGCCTTTAATGCCATGTTATCTGAGGTCTCTAAAGGCCTAATTTGTGCTGCAGTCCCCTTAATTCTATCTGGCAAAAATCAAAAATCAGTTCTTGTGGAGAGTTTTCCTTTACAAAATGTATGCTCTGGGGTTGTATCTATTATATCATACATAGCTTCAAAAAAAATCTTTGTTAGGATACTCCATAATGCACTAGTGTCACAATATAGCTTGTCTGTCTTCCTGCCGCAATCCCTATGGCTAAGCCCAGAATTAAAGTCCCCACCCCACAAAATTAATTTAGAGGTGTTTAAAAGAGATTCTGTCTCTTTAAACAAGGAAGGTCTTTTCATTGTGGACTGTGGAGCATATATATATTTATCAATCGGTATGAAACATTGCATATGACTACATCCAACAACAGGGCTCTTCCTAGATAAAAATCTAAACTAAAACTTTTAAGATGTTAACCTTTAATCCTGCAACCATTATTCCTAGTCTTGTACACTGTTCCTTTCCCAGTGACCATAATAAAAGACCCCATCTCTAATCCCTTTGGGCATATGCAATATCTGATAATGTAGGTAACCTCGTATCTTGTAAGAAAATACCTGTGTTCAAACTAGCAAATGTTATTTTCCTTTTTTCCTGAGACTTTATACTATTAATATTTGCTGTTATTATTTTGATGACCACATTCATTGTTATTTAAGTATTTGTATGTTTCTTCATTTTTTCACTTCTTTTTTTTTTACTTTTCTTAGGTTTGGGTTTTTCTCCTAACTCAGTTTCCACATTATTCTCAGTTTGTGATGATGTTACTGATGAGACATCTGACTCTCCTCCCACTTCATCTTCTTCTTCTGAATCCATTAATGCTTCATAGGCATTTTATGTAGGAAGTTTGTCTGGTTTGTTGTTAGGAGTTTGGGATGACAGGGTATGTCATGCAGCCTTAGATCTTGCGATGCTTTCATATGGAGGTTCTGTCACTCTTTCAGGGGGTGGCATTTCTGTTTCCATTTGCATTTCACTATGTGAATTGCAGGTTCTGAATCTGAACTAGTGGAGGGTATTTTCTCCTTCCCTTTGTCTGTATATTCAGATGTAGACATTTGCTCATTGGTGCCATGCACCTCTTCCTGCACTTCCTTAGGTTGGGGGGTGGTTACAGGTTGTTGCTCATCTACCCCAACTTGCTCCAAATATTCTCTCCCGGGATGAGCAGTTCATTGTGGCTTGGGGTTAGGTGCACTAATTTGTGTCATCAATTCATGCGCCCTCATTTTTTCTTTTTGTGCAGTGGCCACATAAACATCCCATTCTGCTCTTAAATCTTGATCCAAGCTATTGTGGGAGGCCCAGACACAATTCCTAAATGTGTGTCCATGCTCTTCACAAAGGTTGCATCTTAGTGGTTGCCTACATTGTGCCCCAATGTGGCCCACATCCCCACATAAGCCACATTTTTGCAGTTCACACGCAATACTTAAATGCCACACTTCCCCACACTTACAGCAGGCATGAGGCTGACCTGCATACAATATGACCCCTCTAACTCTCCCTAAAAAAACAGTTAGGTAGATGTTTTGTCACTCCACTTTCTTGCTTTATGGTGACTTTGTACTTCCACCCCCCTGTCCACAGATGCTCTTCACCTAAAATGGGCTCAGGATACCCATTTACAACACAGTGTTGTTTAAAGGAGAAGACTCCTGTATATTTCTGATTTGGATATGTCTGATGTATTTATTATACATTACATCAAGTACTGTATGTATGTCAATAAGAGGTCAGCCATTTCTTCTGTTGCAACACATATCTAGAGTTTGAGGCTCTGACACAAGGTAGTAAAATGTCAAGCAAGCCTCCATTTACATTCAAATGAGTCCCCTTTAATACAACCCTTCCCATTCCTTGATGTCACTGCAGCAACAGTGCAGAACAAAACATTAGGGTATCAATGCTGTCTATCCTGATTTTAGTTTAAGTTTGCAATGGCTTAAGACAGTTCTGTCATGCAACTCACATAGGGAGTGGTACTTGTAGCCTTAATACTGCTTGTGAAGAGCAAATTAAACATCTAATAGTATTGCATTCACAGGAAACAAAAGCTGTTCCTGTGTACTGCTCATTTCTCTCTGTGAGACAGTTGTAACATGTTGTGGAAAGCAGTAGACTGAGTCAATTAATCAACCAACCAATCAATCAATCAACCGATCAAGCAGTCACTCTGTAGTGAACCAGGTGAACACCCTTGAGGATTCATTACAAGGTAGGCTTGAGCAGTTTCCCAAAGGATCACACAAGACTGAATTCTTCCTTTGCACAAATTATACACTCCCCTTTCAGCAGCCTGAAAGTGGAGAGCTAGATCACTTACTTTATAAAGTGTATTGTTTTACATTTCAAATGCTCCTTACATCTGGGTCCTGACTGGAAATACCAAGACACAGAATGCATATGGCATGGGAGGAATGAGCTAAGCAAATACAGAGTACTACAAACACTGAGACTGATTAGTTTCTTTACCTACAACAACTGAAGTGTAGCATCTGATTTGTGAAGGACATCCTACTTCAAATGCTGGCATTACAAAGGGGGGGAGGCTGCCACAGCTTGTTTTCAATACCTTCAAAGTGAAGTGCTGTAGCTCTCACATCACTGCTAATGATTTATAATGGGAATGGGGACACTGTTAAAGTCATGGACCCGAGGGGCCATCACAGTTCCCAAGGAGGTTAGGGGAACTTGTTAAGGGGTATTGAGTAAGGGACTTTACTAGGATTTGAACCAGAGTTTCCCAGTTCTTGTGCCTGTGCTTTAACCAGTAGATTACTCTTCTTCCATATGCTGCAGCTGATGTCCTGGTAACCTATGCCTTGTTATAGTTGAACTCTTTATTGCCTTACATCAGCCATCCAATCACTGACTGCCTAGTTACAAAGGAAAAGGGGCATTTTTGCAAGATTGTGTCTCACTGCTGGTGTCAATCAAAACAGAGAATGCTAAGACACACAGAACATAATAAAACAGCTATATAATGCTACTTAAGACTCTTGTTGTACCCAGAGTCATTTATTGGGTAAACTGTTTTTGCTAACAGAAACATTAACACAACTCATACAGGCACTTTCTTATAGGCATACTGTATATACATGTCAAATCAGTGCTGAATCACACTCATATGGTCCTAGTCCCTATTATACCTGCACTTCAGGATGTGCACAACACTTAAAGAGTTCCTCCATTACTCAAGTGGGGGACCAAACATTGTGGGTTCTGTTTACTGGTGGAACAGTATTTAGTGCAGCACCATTATCTGTTGCTCTGATGACATCAACCTCCAGCAGCATTGATGGTAAAATGGAGGACAAACACATTGATAACTTCTAGGGGCTGTACATTTTTATTTATAATCTAGATTTGTACAGCAATAGGACTGCTGGCAACTAGAGAAGGAACACAACAGTTACACATAAGGAGTTGGGAAAAAATAGGTGTGAAACTATGGGATACTTCCCCTTTAAGTCAATAAGTTATATCAGCTATGTTGACGCTTTCATTTCAAAAGAGCACTGTGATCTTTTTCTACATGGGCTTAGTCAAGGATATTGCTAGAAATGGCCTCCATAATGTTGTATTTTTGAGCAGTTGGTATTGCTTCCAAAAACATTCAAGGCCCGTGTTTAAAGCTTATGTCATAAATTGTATCGCCAGATGTATCTAGGAGAGCACATATCTCATACGAGTAATATTTCATACTGTTTTTCAATAATGCTCTACCAACAAAAAGTCTATCTGGAATGTTTTTCATGTCACCTCTATACTTTAAACGTACTGTATTTCTTCTCATGGCTGGTTCAGAAGCATTTCTTGTATTGTCAGAAAATGAACATTCCCTTGTGTTTGCACTCCAGACTGAAGCAGGAAGCTGTCTGGTGCCTGTTGTAATGTCAGAGTGTTCAACAGCCTCTAGGATACTTGGGGCAGGACCATTCATATTGTCCTGAGGTTCTGTATTCAATACTTTTGAAGGGCCAGGGGGCTACAGTACTATTGTCTTGCACAGTGACTCTCTGTGTTTCCCCATCTAGTTCTCTTATTACATCTATCACATTGCTGTGATTGTACTTTATAGGCTGCACTGTGTTTACTTCTGCCATCCTTTGTCCAGGAGTTAACTGGGAAGCCTGAGAACCACTGCCTCCATGATTTTTTCTATTTAACAATATTTGAATATTTGTTGCCCATCCTGAGCCATCCAGCTTTCTAACTCATACTGCTGCTTCTAGGGCTGAAGACACCCATTTTGCAGGTTCCACTGATGGCCATGCTGTCTGGTCTGTACGTTTAGCACCAGTTTGGATTGTGGCCTGGGCCACATTTTCTTGGTTAAGCCCACTGTTTTTCTTCCCTTTCCCCTGATTCTCTTTTGTAATTGGCTTCTTTCCTGGGCCCCTGTCGAAACACCAGTTGTGAAATTTATTTGTTTTCTCAGTGAGATAGTACTTTTTCCAGATGACTGCATAGTCCTTCCATCTACATTCTCTGTCTGTATAGCATCTCCCACTATGCCTATTTATTTGTCCTCTGCTCCCATCATTGTACTTTTTTCCTTTTCCCTGATCCCATCCAAATGCTCTGCCACAGTAAAGTTGGTTATCTGCATCTTCGGAGAGCCAGCTTGAAGTCCATGCTCCAAATTCAGGTTGTCCTCCTCCCTCATAGCTCCTTTCAACTATGTGTTCTTCTCCTCCTCTCTGGTTACCATTTGCTGTCAGACCAATTCATACATCCTGGAAACATTTCCCTGTGTGTGCAGCACTTTCTCCAGTTGGTTTCTTCTAGCCAGGAACATTCTCTCTTCTTCCTTGATCGACATGTGGATTTCATCTGCCTGCTGATTACTCTCTGCATTTTCTACCTGGTGCTCTATTACCATTCCCTCCTCCAGGGTGGTTCCATCTTGATTATTGATGTTTTCTGCCACCAACACAAAAGCTTCATCCTGTCCAGTTTCACCATCCAATATGGTCTGTATTGGAAAAGAGACTGAGGAGGAGACCTGCTCTTCAGCCTCAGAGATGTACATCCTCTGCTCCACTCTGGGAAGACTGGCCATTGCAGCACCAGTCACAGTGCACCCTACCACAGAGTATGGGGATTTTTTATCATAAGGAATAAGTACAAAGATTGTTCATACATAGGAAAAAGAGAAAAGAATATACATCTACAAATGAATATCAAAGAGCAAACCATTTGGATATGAAATGAAAACTTTCCAGTGCTTACAAGGATTACCTAGTTTGACTTTCTTTTTTGGTTGTATAAAACAGTTGTTTTTAGAAACAGAAATGTTAAGTCTTCAAAAAGTGTCCTTAGTCTAATACAATATTCATCCTATGCTTTCCTTCAAGAAGGGCACTGTATTCATCTCTGCTTCCATACCCTGGGGTCATGTATTTTTTTTCATACATACACTGCTCTTGCACTAAGGATTCTATGTTCTGGATTGCTTGGCTAGATGATACATATTGTTGCTGTAGAGTATATTTACATCTTGTTTGCCATAGTAAAATTTAATGATAGTAAAAATAATTCTCACAGTTCCCTCATCCAGAGGTATACTAGTAAGGAAAAAGCCTCCTATAATTTCTTCATAATTTGGAATTCTCCAGATTGAGTACCATTTACATGTTAATTCATCCCAAAATGCTTCTACAAAAGGGCATGAAATAAAAAAGTGTTCCATGGTTTCTTCTGTACTCCCACATGTTTGTCTTGGACACATCCGGTCTTCTTCTTGTTTGTGTTTTGCATTGCCCTTTACTTGTAAACGCCCATGACAACATAGCCATGTAACATCCCACATTTGGGGTGGGAGTTTGTTATAAGTCAACAACAAGATAACTTTATTCTTGTAGTGATCTCTCAGTCCTTTAAAACATGGCTCTATGGAAAAGCACATAGCTTGTATAGAGTCATACAGAAATTTTCTATTTACTGATATTATGTCTCTTAGTTCTAGTTTCCATTTTCTAATTTTTATTACAATGGGTTAAAAAAAGGAGGGTATACTGTTGTAACTTGGTGGTATTACAGGGTGCGATTTCAAATAAGAAATGAAAGGAAATAACCACACATCATCATCATATGTTACCCATATTGCTGAGGAGTGTGTCATGTTATCTACGATATTGTATTTCACAAAATTATTAAAATAAAATACATGGTATATGAGATTAAAACCTCCTGGTTTACTGGAAGGTACAATGTTTCCCTTTTAATAGGATTAAGCCTGCTATCCCAGATTACCTGAAATATCAATCTTAAAAGACTAGTTTCACATATTACTGGTATAGGGTAGAGATGGGTGAAGTGGCCCCAATTCACTCCGCGAAGTGATTCACAGAGTGAAGGTGAATTTGTGGAATGGCTAGCAATGCGAATCAGAGTACTTCACATTATAATGGATAACGCGAAGTCCACTGAAAACAATGACTTCGCATTACTCCGTCTTCCCAAACAACTACTCTACCAATTCTTAAGGTGAAGTACATTGAAAACAATATACTTAGCCTCACTTCGCCTTGTTTTTAAGCTTCAAAGGCAACATTTGCAGTGATTCATGGGATTTCAGGTCACAAAGGCTCTAGATTGTTCTGCACAGCATCAGTTCAGGGTAAAGTGTGCAGGAAGCTGTAGGAGACAGTCTACTCTGAGAGCTCTCTGCAATTCAAACCTTCTAAAAGCTGTTAAAAAAGCCATTTTGAGTCTTTTTTGCTGAAACTTTAGTTCATCGAATGTAGGAAACCCTCCTGTGCTCAAATTATTGAACGTTTATTGTTTGTGTGTTGATTTTGAATGTTATGTACAACATTCAGCCTGTGTACTCAGAGACAGGGGAAGTGTGCTTTGTGGGAGGGGCATATCTGCGATGTAGGTAAATTAACTTGGAGAAAAAGACAGTTAATTCTGTTTTGGTGATATTTGTCTTACAACTGTGTTAATGTACACACAGTAATATTTTCAATACTTCTTGCCTTGTTTTGTTGATTGTTGTGGTGCATCAGTGCATAATTTTAGTTTGTTTAAAATACGTAGTTATATTACTAAAGTTTTCAATTTGCAACGCATTACTTAGTGTGTGTGTGAGAGTATGTGTGTGACGTGTGCCATGAAAGCAGACACCTTTTATTGTGCCACATAGTAATTTCAGCAATGTGAACCTGCTGTCCACTGCAGCTGTGTGATTTTTGTACTTCTTTGTGGTATCTTTACTGGTACTAGTAATAGTGACTGTTATTGCAGCAGTGCAGTACACTGCCCTCCCCATGGCCTGCCCCAACTGGCAAAGTTATTCTTTTCCAGATCTGAATTTCCGATGGTGACCACTGGTTAGGTGTTGTGCCTTTGTACTGTAAGCCTGTTTTGTAATGTCTCTCCAGGTTTCACCACTCCACCATCATTCTCATTAATATGTGTTTTTAAGTTGGGGAGTTTTAAGATACAGCTCATCAGGGAAGTTCAGCCATAGGCATTCACATTCCCAATGCAGTTTCATATTGGTTAACTCACACCATCAACACTGAATCACATTCTTCATTATCATGGTCACAAATGCGGTTGCAAATCATGATTCACGATCACGTCACGAATCACAACATTAATTTTTTTTCTAGTTACTTGGATGTATTGTAAGCCTGTTTTGTAGTACCTCTCCAGGCTTTACCACTCAACCATTGTACTCTTTAATACGGGTTTTTAAGTCAGGGAGTTTTGTGCTGCAGCTCATCGGGGAAGTACAGCCATAGGGATTCGCATTCCTTCCTGTACAGCATGTGAGATACAGTACTATAAGTAGTGGTGGGTGAAGTGGCCCCAATTCGCTCCATGAAGTGATTCATGGAGTAAAGCAGAACCCATAGAGTAGTCCACAATGTGAAGTGGAGTACTTCGCTTCATAATGAGGAATGCAAAGTCCATTGAAACCAATGACTTTGTGTTATTCTGCCTTCGCCAAACCACTTCTCCGCCAATTTTAAGGTGAAGTACATTTGAAATCAATGTAATTCACCTCACTTCACCTTGTAATTGAGCTCCAAATGAAATTCTGCAGTGATACATGGGATTGCAGGTCACATGGGCTCTAGATTGTTCTGCACAGGCTCAGTTCTGGCCTGGGTAGGGTGTGTGTAGTGGTAGCTGGAGACAGTTTGCTCTCAGAGCTCTGCAATTCAAAACCTCTAAAAGCTGCTTAAAATGCCTTTTTGAGTCATTTATTTTGCTCAAAAATTTCTAGGAAACCCTTCTGTGCTCATATCATTGAGTGATTATTGTTGCATGTGGATTTTGAATGTTAATTTAGAACAATCAGTCTGTGTACTGTGAAGTGTGCTTTGGGGGGGCATATTTGTGGTGTAGGTACATTAAATGGGAGAAAAAGGCAGTCTTTCTGTTTTGGTTACATTTTTCTTGTATGACTGTGTTAAATTGTACACAGTAATATTTTTAGTAATTCTTGACATTTTTTTGCTGATTGTTGTAGTACAGCAGTGTATAATTTGTTTGTTTAAAACATTTGGTTATATTACTAAAGGTTTTCAATTTGCTATCCATTACTTCGTGTGTGAGTGTGTGTGTGATACATGCCATTAAATCAGACACCTTTAATTGTGCCATAGAGTAATTGCAGCAGTGTGAACCTGCTATCCACTGCACCTGCATGAATTTTTTATATTGCTTTGTGGTATCTTTTCTGGTAGTGGATTGTTACTGCTGACCATGCACTAATCCCCCAACTGGCAAAATGTATTCCTTTCCAGATTTGGATTTATGACTTGTGTGCATTAGTTAGGTGTTTATGTACCTTTTTGTATGCATCCCTTGAGTGCCCAGTGCAATCTTAATCAGTCTGTGCATTTGCAGTGCACCATTAATTCTAGGAGACTGCATTTCTTGTTACGCTCTCATTTCACTTTGTCAGCACTGGTGAATTTTCTGGAGTCTGGACACAAGGCAATAGCATTTTGGGGATGGACATTAATTCTGGTGACTCTGTGACCACTGCATGCATGATTAAGTGCATCATTAATTCTGGAAGACTTTGCATTTCTTGTTATGCTCTCATTTCACTTCGTCAGCACTGATGAGTTTTCTGGACACAAGACAGTAGCACTTTGGAGATGCACATTAATTCTGGTGACTGTGTAGATCGGGTGCTGCCAATATTGTTGTCACTCTGCTTACTTCACATTTAAAGTGGAATGACAACGCAAAGTAATAATGACAAGGTGAAATGAGCATTTCCTATGGGGCACTCCATGTAGCGAAGCACCAATGCGAAGTGACCACATTGCATTCACTTCATAGGTGGATTTTAAATTTGCTGCATCTCTAGTATAGGGTACATCATGCTTATATACAAAGAAACGGGTAGCAGAAATGTTTTTACTATTAGTACTTTCTTTCTTTTTTATCTGTTGCCAGTTTTTCCAAAGTGCCAATTTTTGTTTGCCAAGTTCCAGTTTTTCCTCCAAATTTAAAAGGCTGCTATCACCTCTACCATATGTTATACCTAATATTGTGATAGGTTCTATTGTAACAGGTATATTAGCAATATTGATTACATTCTTGGTGGAGGTACTTAAAGCATATCCCTGACATTTATTTATATTCAAAGATGCCCCCGCCACTTCTGTATACTTATGAAAGTGTAATATTGCCCTTTCCCCTGATGCAGTATTTGCTATTAGAAGACATACATCATCTGCATAGGCCATTACTTTCAAAGGCGTATGCCCAGTTTGAGGAGATAATCCCATAACCTGTACATCCCCTTGGATTTTTCTTAGGACTGGATCCAGACAAAAAAAGTACAATAATGGGCTCATAGAGCAGCCCTGTCTAACACCATACTCTATTGGAATATATGACCCGACATATTGATTTATCAGTGGGATGGTTAAAGCTGCCTTATATATTTTCTCTATCCATCCATAGAACCTTGATGGGATTCCATTAGATTTAAATACCGTTAGTAAAAATGAATGTGATATTTTGTCAAATGCTTTTTCTTGGTCCATCGACAAAATGTATCCATGTATTTTATCTTCCTTGCCTTGCTCAACTAGTTCTCTAATAAGGAATAGGTTTTCAGCAATATTTCAACCTGGTACAGAACTAGTTTGGGATAAAGAAATTAAATAGGAGGCTGTTTTTGCTAAGCGTGCTGTCAGTATTTTTTATTAGGATCTTGCAATCTGTATTTAAAATACTTAAGAGCATTCAGTTATTGAGGTATTCTCTATTATTTTTCTTAAGTATAAATATTTGGATTGCAATGCACAAATGGTAATCAAATGAACCAGAGGATAGTATCCAATTGAAAACTACATATAAAATTGCTACTAACTCTGCACTGAACTTTTTATAAAATTCAGATGAGAGGCCATCAAGGTCTGGTGCTCTATTGTTCTTTAGGTTACTTATAGCTAGTTTAATTTCTTCTTTTGAAATGGGAGATATTATGTCCTTATTTATAGGTTGTGGCAATAGATCCAGTCTAATGGATTTTAGATAATGTGTGATCTTATTTTGTTCTATGAGTGGAGCTGAATATAGCTTTCTAAGGTGCGCATGTACTACCTGCAGTATTTCTTGGGTAGGGCATGCCCGTTTCCTATCTACAGTAATTAAGGAAGGTATTGTCCTGTCCAGGACCCATTTCCTGCAGCTGGAAAACATCGCCACATGTTAGCTTTCCAGGTGTACATATATTATGCTCCATTAACAAGGATATAGCTCTGTTATACTGTAAATTTTCCACGTCCTTCTTTATTTTGGGAATTTGTGTTAGGAATCCTCTATGCCCAGAATTAATTAAGGAATATAGTTTTGCCAAATGACGAAGTAAGGTAAGATATTTTTTAGATTTTGTGTTACTTTCTTCTTTTGCATATTGCATAATGAGGATTTTCACTATATTTTTTGTTTCAGACCACCAGACACTAATGTCTTCTATTAAACTTACTACTCTCATTCTTGCTCTAAGTAAATCCTGAATTTGTTCAATTAAATCCACCTGATCTAAAAGTGTAGTGTTTAATTTACAATAACTTTTGCTTATGAGCACTTTTTCCACTGTATCTAAAGAGACTGTTAAAACAGTGTGATCCAAAATTTCTAGGGGAATAGTCTTCGCTCTTAACACCACAAGATGCTGTGGGATAAATAAAAAATCAATCCAAGTGGTAATACTCCCTTTGAAGGCATACTGATGACTCCTGGTAGTATGAAACATGTGTCTATGTCTTCGGTTGCCACCCTTTGCAAACTGCATGAGAGGTCTTTCGGCATCATGCATTTCTGCTTAAAGTTGAACCAGCATAATATTCTGTGGTGATTTGCATATGCAGCCCATGATGCTTTGCATTGTGGGGGCATGTGTGATTTTGTATTTCTGTTTATGTAGTGATCTGTATGAATCTTTTAATCCTGCCATTTGAATGATTTGTTGCAGACTTATAGTATCACAGAATTCTTTGGTAGTTTATGTTCCCCTATCTGCCTTTGATAATACACAGCTAAATTCCCCTCCCCACAGTATCTGCTTAGTTGTATGTAAATATTGATTTATTATGTTAAACAGTTCCACTCTGCTTTTGTTTGTCTGTGTGGCATAGATATTTATACCTCTTCAAGCTGTATTACATTTGAAAAAATCAGTCAATAATGCCCATCCTGGTATTATGTCAATTAGTCTAGAAATTCTGATATCTTGCCCTCTAAATAACATTCCCACTTCATGGCATGCTTCTAAACCATAGGTAAAGAAAGAAGGTCCCTCTGCCACAGTTTTTGTGCCATCATTATAAGTGGGGTAGTGTTTGCCCTGGTATCCTGCAGGAAGTACACATCACAATTTAGATCCTTCAGAACACAAAAGGTTAGTAGTCTCCATCTAGTGTTTTTAGGGATATTTACATTTATGGATGCTATAAATAATGGAGCACTATTTGTACCATGGAATATCAGGATCAGAAGGTAGTACTCAAATGTTTACTTTGACCTGGTCGAGTCCCTAGGAGACCCCTCCATTGGGTGTCAGTTTTGGGTCGAGGTGTTTCCTCTTCCTTTGGGTCTGAGGTAACCAGGTGTTGGGAAGGCATTGTAGAAGAGGAATCTGTATCTTCATTTACGTCCTTTCTCCTGGTTTTCAGAGCTAATGCCTCAAATTTATTAGAGAGCACCAGTCCCTGGGGAGATGTGGTAGGTTTTGTCATCTTAGACTTTGAATTTTGTTGTTTCAAAGTTCTATTTTTGGAGACTACGGTCATCTCTGGTGGAGACATCCCCACCTCTGAAGTCACTGAGGTAGTAGGGGGTGGGGTTTCTACTGGAACTTCTTTAGGAGGTGATACTGCAGTTCCAGAATCCTGGTATGTAGTCCCGGGGGGGGGAGCGGAACATTTAAAGTGTCCAGTTGGGATTCTTGAATGATAGGCTGCTCTACTGGAATAGTCTGTTCTGAGATGGAAACCTGGACCTGTGCTTCCCTATCTTGCTCCTGGGGCACATCTAGAGCTGCTGCCATTGTATTTTCAGGCATATTTCTTGCTGTAAACAACCATATCTTTTTTGGGGGCCTCAGTTAGGATTGTGGCTTGGTCAGGCCTGTTGTCCCTGTTGTGGGTAGCCCAGGGGCAAGACAATTATGAGTGATCCTGTTCCTCACACAAATTATAATCAACACCTGGACAATCCTTGCTTAAATGACCGTATTCAAAACAAGCAGTACATTTCATACAATCACATACTGAGCTTAAATGAGTATAAGACCCGCACTTGAAACAAGTTTTTGGCTGACCCAGGTAAAAATAGTGTCCCTGGTCCTGCCCGAAAAACAGACTAGTAGGTAAATGCTGAGGTCCTGAATTTGTACTACACAATCTTACTTTGTAATGGCACCCCCCAGTCTGAATGTGTTCTGTATCAAAAATGGGTTGTGGGGTTCCTAGGAATTCTCAACATTGCTGGAGCCAATGTGTAATGTCAAATACTGCTACCCCCTCATTTCTGAATAACACAGTAACTGTTTTTATAGCAGGTTTTGTTAGCAGTACTGCTCTGAAGGGAAGCCATAGTGCTGAATAGCGTAGTTTTTCATATTTTGTCCAAAATCTGTCTAGCCCTTGGGGTGTCTTGAAACTGATGTCATACAATGTGTCTCCGGAAGCATGTATCAATGCATAAATTTAATTGGTAAAGAAACCCATGGATTCATTGGTCAAGCTTTTCTCCACATTTATCCTGTTAGGAGTCAGTTCAAGTCCCCCTAATTATTGTAGTTGCACAGCATTGCAACATTGTGCAGCAGGGGCTGTTGGAAAAAAATGATCCCTCTGTCAAAAATTGGCCCCTGTAATTCTAGCAGTCTCTGCCCCGAGGAGGGAGGGGGCTCTACATCCATCCTATCTCCCCAAGTACAAGAGTTTCCTTGTGTATTTTCTGATTTAGAGGATGAGGATAAATGTGGCCTACAATGGGCAATTGAGTATCATGCACATCACCATTGGCATGCAGATCTAAGTCTGAGTTGTTAGCAAATGGAGAATTTTGGCTTGCTAACCCCTCATCACTGTTCTGGACATTAAAACATTCTGGTATGTTGTTTTTAGAAGCTGTATTTGGGTATGTGTAGGATCGGATACCCATTTCCCCAAAGAGTTTTGAGCACATTCAGCATTTCTCAAAGATTTCTCCTGTGTTTTGGAGACGGGGGGGGGGGCATTGTGCAGCTTATACATCATCCTGTCTTCCACTTCTAAGGCCCAACACTAGATTGACTTTTTCTACTGCAGGTAAATTTTCAATACAGTCTGTGCTCACTTCATTTCTGGAGTGTATAGGCAAGGCATCTGTGGAAACATTCTGTGAACATCCAGGACACAGTATCAGTGTAGGAGTTGCCTGCTAATCTTCTGTGACTTTTGTTCCGATTGTCAAAATATTCTTTAAATCAAACATTGGTGACTCAGTAATTTCAAGGCACGATTCCCTAGAGTGTAGATGACCACTCACTCCCTGCTGCAGCTCTAAGCACTCAAACACTTGTTGATTTACACTGCCAGCCACCTTTTCAACAGACTCAGTTTTAGTCAGCTGTTACTCAGCTGTTCGCAGCCCTGCCACTTCATCCTGCTGAAGACCTGGTGAGTCATTCTTTGTGGTTGTTCTTGATGACACTCGAAGAACTGATAGGTCTACTTGAAGTGCCTCTTTTTCTATGCACATTTTATTTTCTGCTTCAGCTAATTCCAATATTTTACATTCTTTTTCAAGGATTGAAATTGAGGAAGGTTTGTGAGACAGTACCTGTGTTACTACTATAATGTCCTTTTCAGTTGAAGTCCATTCCATATCAACATCCAAAGTTCCTTTAGGCAATTCCATGACTGGTTCTGTAGAAATTTCATCTTGTTCAGCCTCTAGAGAAGGAGAGGCAAGGGATGAGACCATCTCCCCTGTATCATTGGCTCCTAACCTTCCTCCTGGATACACTGGAGTGGCCATCTTGGCTGACGGTCAGAATCTCCCACTCTGGTGAGTAGGGGAATTTTTATTAGGACATAATCAACTTATACAGTATTGAAATACATAAATCAACAACACAGCTCAGCAAAGACCTTCTAATCATACAATAGATACAACAATATTAAGGGACAACTACATGAATTCCTTTATAAGCTAAACAGAAAGAGATTATGAATTGCATTATATTAGGGTGGTTCAAACCACCACTTCTCACAGTTCTCCCACCACAACATCACTTGCTGATTTATAAGAAATGTACAGCCACTTTTGTAGTAGAAATTCACAGTTGTCTTCACTTTGCTAAACAATTCTTTCTGTGTCCAGTAGATCTGTTGAAACACTATCCTGCAATGGTATTCCACCATAACAATGACATTTCTACAGTGACATGCGTCGATATCAACAACAGCACCAAGGTGCCATAGAAGTGCCGCTGGAAGGAGGCAACCACTTCCCCTGACTTGCACCCCCTCCCGGAACTAACTCTGATAGAGATTTGGAATCCTTTCATTCAGGAGGTGTGGGGGGCAAATCCCCCCACATGAGGGGTTCAGGGGCAAAGCCCCCCGATGTTGAAAATAGACCTGAACAGTGAGGATCCATGCTGATTGCAACTTGCAGTCACCATAGAGCACATCACTGTAATGCCAGTCGCGATTGTTTTTGTTGTGCCCGCATATACAACCCTCCTGCAATGAGCTCTCCATAAGTAATATTTCAGTATACTCATTATAATATGTAAAGTATTAGAGTTATACTTTCACCATGCTCCATTATATATACCTAACACTAGAGTATTATAGTCCAATACCAAGTATTCAGGTTGTTGTAGCACCCTGCTTACATGATCCCAAAAAGCTCTTGCAAAACTACACTCAAAAAAAAAAGATGAGATTGCGTTTCTAATGTACCATTACAAGTATCTCTTGGACAATATTTTTCTGACATTTGCTTATGTTTATGATTATTTCTAACCCCTAATCTACCCTAACATGTGAGCCAAGTATTTTCCCAAAGGTACTCAGGAATTCTTGAGTCATTCAACATTTTTAAAGTTATCTCAGTGTCCTCAGAGGAACCATTCAGAAATATCAATGTATCAAAAAACTTCTAATCTATTATTATTTGATATATTTCCTTCTTTGAGTACAAGGTAATCATTTCTATAGTAACCTCCCACTGTTTAATTTTTTTAAAGCAGGATACAAAGTTTTGTGAGACAACATTTTTTTCCAAACCTGATGAAAATGTTTTTTCCCTTTTTCCGTAACTCAGTGATTTCATATAACTCCTGTTGTACCCATCTGTGCCAATCCTTACAATGCAGTTTCATTATTGGCCTTAAATTTTGTTGAAAGAAGTTTGTATAAAAAAACACAACAGGGTTAAGCATGTTCAGGCCGCCTCTGTTTTTTGGTAAGTATGTAAAATTTATTTTAATGGGGTTGAGTCTACTACCCCATAATGCCTGAAAGAATAAACTATAAATCCTCATTTCCAATTCAGCTGGAGGTGGGAAAACTACTGACAAATACAAAAATATGGGGAGTAATAGTGTTTTAATCAGCAGAACCCTTTTTTGTTTTGAAATTTGCATGAGTTTCCATTTATTCATTAGAATTGTGCCTTCCATTAATTTGTTCTCCCAGTTTATTGTCCCTGCTTTGGGTACCCCAAAGGTTATCCCTAATATTTTTAAACTCCCTGTAACTACTGGGATACCTGCAATAGAAAATGACTTGTTTTTCTGCTGACCCATTGTTATTGCTTTACTTTTTTTGAAAGTAAATTTTTGCATTGGATGCTTTAGAATATTCCTTAAATATTTGGCTAACTGCAATGCCTGACATGGAGTCCTGTAAAAAAGACAGATATCATCTGCATAAACCAAACATTTTATTGGTGCAACTTCTTTTGTAATTTTTATACCTCTAATCTCATTAGATAGGTTAATTTTCTGAATGAGAATGTAAAGTGCAAAGATGTACAGTATAGGGCTCATAGGGCATCATTGTCTCGCCCCTCTGCATTGTTTAACTATTTTCCCATGAAACCCATTTATAAGAATTCTGAAGGAAGCATTTTGATAAATCACTTTTACCCAGGAAATAAATTTCTTTGGACTCCCCTGGAAGTGTAATGTCTTATACAGAAAATCATGTGATATCCTGTCAAATGCTTTTTCCTGACTGCTTGAAACTAAATAACCCTTTATTTTAGCTTGTAAACCTTTTTCCACAAGTTCTCATACCTGTATCAAATTATCTGTTATATTCCTTCCTGGGATGGCACATGTTTGTGACTGAGATACAAATTTTGGAGTCATCTGAGAGATACATCTGGTCAAGATTTTGGTCAGTCTTTTTTGGTCAACATTCAATAATGATATGGTCCTCCAATTTTTAATTCTGTTTTGTCATCTTTTTTATGTAGTAATATCATGGTGGCCCATAACCATTCTTCAGGAAATGTGTTTGCCTCCATAAGTTCTGAATAAAGTTCTCTAAGTATAACCTTTAATATGTCACAAATTTTTTTATAAAACTGTGCTCAGACCATGTGGTCCTGGTACTTTATGTGTGGGGAGTGTGTTAATTACAGACTCTGTTTCTGATAATAATATTGGTTGAGTCAAACGTTCACATTCCTGAATTGTTAATGTTTTGGGACTGGAATTCTGGAAGTATATCTTTTTTTCCTTTATGTCCGAGCTATCTAACATCCATTTCTCAAAGGAGTTTTGAGTATATTCTATTATGTCTATACTATCTGTTAAAAGTGTCCCATTATCATGCTGAATTCTTTTTTTTTTTTTGTATTCTGTTCTTGATTAGATATGCAGCAAATTTATAATCCGCCGGTGAAGTGGATGCTAAGTGGCCACTTCACGTAGGCACTTCACTACATGGAGTGCCAAATAGGAAAGGCTCATTTCACCTTGTTATTATTACTTCGCATTGTTATTCCACCTTAAACGTGAAGTAAGGTGGAGTAACAACAATACTGGCAGCATCCCACCCACACAGTCACCAGAATGAATGTGCATCCTCAAAATGCTACTGTCTAGTGTCCAGAAAACTTCCCAGTGCTGATGAAGTGAAATGAGAGTGTAACAAGAAATTCAAAGTCTCCCAGAATTAATGGTGCACGCAGTCATCTATGTAGTGGTCAGGTCACACACAGAGTCACCAGAATTAATGTGCATCCCCAAAATGATATAGTCTTGGGTCCAGAAAATTCCCCAATGCTGATGAAGTGAAATGAGAGCATACCAAGAAATGCAGTCTTGCAGAATTAATGATGTCATGCAAATGCACAGACAGATTTAGATTGCACTGCACACTCAAGGGATGCATACGAAAAGGCACAACAACTACTAACCAGTGCTCACACGTCACAAATCCAAATCTGGAAAGGTACATTTTGCCAGTTGGGGGATTAGTGCATGGTCAGCAGTAACAATCCACTACCAGAAAAGATACCACAAAGCAGTATGAAAAATTCATGCAGGTGCGGTGGATAGCAGGTTAACAGTGCTGCAATTGCTTGCATGCACACTCAAGTAATGCATAGCAAACTGAAAACCTTTAGTAATATAACCAAATATTTAAAACAGACAAATTGTACACTGCTGCACCACAGCAATCAGAAAAAAAGTCAAGAATTACTTAAATATTACTGTGTGTACATTAACACATTTATACAAGAAAAATATCACCAAAACAGAAAGACTGCCTTTTTCTCCCAGTTAATCTACCTATACCACACATATGCTCCTCCCCCAAAGCACACTTCACAGTACACAGACTTACTTTTCTAAATTAACATTCAAAATCCACACACAACAATAAACACTCAATGATATGAGCACAGAAGGGTTTCCTACAATTGATGTACTACATTTTCCAGCAAAAAATATTACTCAAACAGGCATTTTAAACAGCTTTTAGAGGTTTTGAATCACAGAGCTCTGAGAGCAAACTGTCTCCAGCTACCACTGCACATATACTACCCAGGCCAGAACTGAGACTGTGCCAAACAATCTCGAGCCTATGTAACCTTCAATCCCATGAATAACTGCAGAACTTCATTTGAAGCTCAATTACAGGGTGAAGTGAAGTGAATTACATTGATTTCAATGTACTTTGCTTTAAAATTGGTGGAGAAGTGGTTTGGGTAAGAAGCAATAATGCTAAGTCATTGGTTTCAATGGACTTTGCATACTCATTATGAAGTGAAGTACTCCACTTCACATTGTGGAGTTCTCCGCAGATTCCACGTTACTCAGTGAATCACTTCACAGAGCAAATTAGGGCCACTACGCCCACCACTACTTACAGTACTGTAACTCACTTGCTGTACAGGAAGGAATGTGAATGCCTATGGCTATACTTCCCCAATGGGCTGTAGCACAAAACTCGCAGACTTAAAAATGCTTATAATGAGTACAATGGTGGAGTGGTGAAGCCTGGAGAGATACTACAAAACATGCTTACGATACATCTAAGTAACTAGTAAAAAAAAATAATGTTGTGATTTGTGACATGATTGTGAATCGTGATTTGTGACTGCATTTGTGACCGTGATGATGAAGAATGTGATTCGGTATTGACGGTGTGAGATAACCAATATGAAACTGTATTGGGAATGCAAATGCCTATGTCTGTACTTCCCCGATGAGCTATAGCACAAATTCCCTGATTTAAAAATGCTCATTAATGAGTAAAATGGCAGGGTAGTGAAGCCTGGAGAGATACTACAAAACAGGCTTATAATACATCCAAGTAACTATTAAAAAAATTTATGCTGTGATTCGTGATGTGATCGTGAATAATGATTTGTGACTGCATTTGTGACCGTGATGATGAAGAACGTGATCTGTATCACGAGTGACTTGTGATGATGGTTCTGACTTAAAAACGCATATTAAAATCACTGTTCTTATAAAATTTCATATCCACAGAGCAGATGGTTAAATATACTCTTCCTTCAAGTTAAACGCACAATCCTCATGCATTGGAGATCCAACATAATCCCTACGATTCCCGGTATCATTAACCAACTATTGCAATGCGCCTCTCTGGACCATGTGACATATATCTTGTCTGGTCTGACCGACTCATGTTATATAACAATTGTTGGCAGGGCTTTTTTAATTTTTTGGAATCAACTAAATCTTCCAGCACCAATGTATGGACTTAATATATATGGATTATCCCCTTTTACTAATACATCATTGTAGTCTTGCTTCCCCCCCCTTTTTTTTTATAGTTTCCCTCTCTCTCTTCTTAACTTCTTATATATCTTTTCTTTCCTATATGCTGTTCTCAATCATTCTTTATTACTTCACAACCCTTTTACGAATGTACTTTTTTCCCTTTTGCAGCATCATATATAATTATGTAACATTTTAATATAAACCGTATCTAATCATACTATCCACTTTAAGTTCACTACAAATGTCAAGTGTATGCTAATTACATGACCTGCATTGTTTACTATATTTTAAACCAAAAGCTCCTTGTATTATTGTAGCAATGTTCTTATTATATGCTGCCTCAATTTCTCTTTAAAAAAAATCCTCACATTGTACTGTACTGTAAGAGGTTTGTCTGTATATCTTATGAAAAATTTATAAAAAGTTTAACTGTAAAAAAATGCATATTAATGAGTACAATGTTCATGTAGAATTATACACCACGCCTGTCCAGTACTCTGAAGGGAAGCCAAAGAAACAACTGTGACTTAAGTTACAGATGGAGATTGGGCCCTAAAGAGATGCAAATGCAAAGACAGATTAAGATTGTGCTGCACACAGAAGAGATGCAGATGCAAAGGCATAACACCTAACCAGTGCTCACCATCAAAAATTCAAATCTGGAAAAGAATACCTTTGTTGGTTGGGGAGGGCCGTGGTGGGTGGGGGCAGTGTACTGTACTGCTGCAGTAACAGTCACTAGTACTAGTACCACTAAAGATACCACAAAGAAGTACAAAAATCATACAGCTGCAGTGGAAAGCAGGTTCACATTGCTGAAATTATTTTGTGGCACAATAAAAGGAGTCTGATTTGATGACATGGGCCACAAACATACTCACACACACACTAAGTAATGAGTAGCAAATTGAAAATTTCAGTAATATAACCACATATTTTAAAAAAAAAACTAAAATTATGCACTGCTGCACCACAACAAACAGCAAAAAAATGGCAAGAATTATTGCAAATATTACTGTGTGTAAATTAACACAGTTATACAAGAAAAATATCACCAAAACAGAAAGCACTGTCTTTTTCTCCAAGTTAATCTACCTACACCACATAAACACCCCTCCCCCAAAGCACACTTCCACTGTCTCTCAGTACACAGACTGAATGTTGTACATTGACATTCAAAATCCACACACAAACAATAAATGCTCAATGATATGAGCACAGGTTGGTTTCCTATAATCGATGAACTAAAGTTTCAGCAAAAATAAATGACTCAAAAAGGTTTTTTTAACAGCTTTTAGAAGGCTTGAATCACAGAGAACTCAGGTCAGATTGTCTCCTACAGCTTCCTACACACACTACCCCAAACTGAGGCTGTGCAGAACAATCTAGAGCCCATGTGACCTGAAATCCCATGAATCACTGCAAACTTTGCCTTTGGAAATTAAAAACAAGGTGAAGTACATTGTTTTCAATGTACTTCGCCTTAAGAATTGGTGGAGTAGTGGTTTGGAAAGGCGGAGTAATGCAAAGTCATTGTTTTCAAAGGACTTTGTGTTACCCATTATAACGTGAAGTACTCCACTTCTCATTGCGGTGCACTCCGCAAATTCACCTTCACTTCTCAAATCACTTTGCGGAGCGAATTGAAGCCACTTCGCCCATCTCTGTTCCCAATTAGCTTTGAAAATATCAACTGAT
This sequence comes from Neoceratodus forsteri, assembly GCA_016271365.2. Lineage (NCBI taxonomy): Eukaryota > Metazoa > Chordata > Ceratodontiformes > Ceratodontidae > Neoceratodus > Neoceratodus forsteri. Next base: position 942,508,304 of record CM057455.1, read on the forward strand.
CCTTTTTTTTAAATGTATTCAAAATGTTTGTTCAAAAGACAAAGTTTTTGCCCTTTCTTATAAGAATGTTTTCATTTCTGATCTAATGTGCTCAATTTATGTTTTGTAAGTATATTTCCCTGTTACTCACATTGCTATTGGTTTAAATAATTGTGCCCTCAACTGTAAGTATTTAATATAGTCTGCAGTAGCCTTCTGTTTCCCTTTCTTTTGAAAAAAGGATTTGAGTTCTTTTTTGGTTTCTAACCACCACTTCCACACAGAGTCATAAAAAACTAAAATAGTCTAGCTTTTAAGATGTTTACATACTCCTTATAAATAGCTTCATCTTCAGGAAGTAATGCATTTAATTTCCAAAGACCATGTCCTCCTTTAGTCGAAACAGATATGTTAACTTTTATGTGTACCTCCATATAATCCGAAACTGCACTTGCTTGTGTTCTTGCCTGTTTTATAATACATCTTTGTGAAATAAACACATAATCTATCTTGGTGGAAATAACATTTCCGAAAATACATATGACCCCCTGTTCTATTCAGCCCTCTATTAGCATCCGTCAGATTAGCCATTTGCCTTTCTCAAGGTATTTGTATCACAAAATAGTTTGCTTGTAGTACCCGTTCTGTCCTGTAGTTCAAGGGGGCAACTGAAGTCCCCTCCTAAAATCACCAACTTTGCAGTGTGTAAATACGGTTGCATTGCTTTAACCCTCATCCTGCCACCGACGAGATAACTCGTCATAATTAACTGCAGTCTCTGCTGCCACCGACGAGATAACTCATCCTCAGTGACACTTTTTTTCAGAGCTGCAGTGCATAAACAAAGCTGTCCCTTTTAGAAATCTGCCTAGTGCTTAACAAGGCAGGGACCTGTGGCTCACTGTAATTGGTTATTTCAGTGTCCAATTACAGCTCACTAAATAGCCTCAATGTTTTTCCCACGCTCCTGTTGCCAAGCTGCCTCTCACTTGGATTTTCAGCTCTGACCTGCAGCTTTGGAAGAACTTTGCTGATTATCTACGCTGTTCAGCAGAATCTGCTAGGCGCTCTTAGAACACGATAAACGGAAAAAATCCACTGCTTTGTTTAGTCGGTGGGAACCTTTTATCTTGAGGTGTGTGTTATTTCTCAGAAGGTCACTAGCATGTTTTCTTGTAGGGGGACTCAAAATGGTAATAAATAGTAAGCGTGCGTTGGAGGAATTTGAAACTTTACTGGTGCAATTTGAAGTACTGTTTGTTTTTTTAGAAGGCGAGGGCTAGTGAGATGTTTTGTTAGACCTTTGTGCATATGTGTACTACCTCACGGCTTGTTGATTAGTCAAAACTGTATCGGTGGCAATGTTTGCATGTTTGAGAAATAAAAATCACAGAATAGTTGTTTCCCTGGATCTTGTTGCTACACAACAATGGTGCAACATATAGAGGGAAAAAAAAGGATAGTCGGTGCAGTTTGTATTCATTGCCATTTTTTGGTTTCATTATTGTACGCCTGGCAAAATGTTGTTTTGATAACTGTAAACCATATTTTTCTCAATTTCCCTAAGACTTTATTTTAGGAGTTTCAGTTATTGGTAAACAATTCTAACCGTGATTCTCAATGTCCCTTTCTTGTTCCCCATTCAAGCAAACGGTGCCCATTTTGTAGTCTTCGATTTACATGTCCGACATTTTGTGATGGTTGTCCCACTGAGTATCGTGGATAGATGCAAACCATCAGATAAGTAAATTGGGCTGCTGGGGGATTTGTCTATCCATGTCGGGTTGTAGTTTTCCCCTCTCCTCTATCTCCCATGCTCGGGCACAAGAAAATAAGATGATGGGCATGAGGGCAATGGAATTTGTTCAGGCATTATGTATTGGGGGCAAGGGGTTTAGTCATCAGACAGAGAGAAATCGCTTGGCATGAATAAATATGTTTATAATGGAAGCCAGTTGCGGAGCTGGCCCGAATGCTGCAGTTCATTTTGTTTTCTGCAGCTGGTGCGATCACAATTCAGGAGTCAGCACGTGGGTTTTCAAGGGCTGCTGGAGCCTGAAGCACTTGACTGGTCTAGACGGGGGGTGAGTAATTTAGTTTCAGTTCCCCTTTTCCCCTTCCTAATATGCATTGTGATTGGTGTTTGAAGGTGCCGGTTGAGGAGCTTGCCCGAGTGCTGCAGTTCATTTTGTTTTCTGCAGCTGAAGTTCGACTCCTGAGGCTGGCCACGTGCGCGCATTGCAAGCATTCCAGAACACTTACAGAAAGGCTCGAATCTGACCGCGATGGTGCGATCACAATCCAGGAGTTAGCAGCGGGTTTTCAAGGGCTGCTGGAGCCTGAACCACTTGACTGGGTCTAGATGGGCGACAATGGGGACCAAGCCTGGCAGGAGCATTACACTCAAGACAAGTAGGAGGACCACTATATCAGTGAGTAATTTAGTTTCAGTTCCCCTTTTTCCCCCCTTCAGGAACTGGGTCTTCCTAACACCAGTTTAGCCGCACATATTTTGCTTTTTTACAGTCCAGTAGGTAACCCATCTAGTTATTCAGCTCTCATATACCTCAGCTTAAACTGTAATAGAAATAAAGGGGTTTGGGGTCATTTTCAACTGTAAAATCTCCCTTGACCTTTGGAAATCACAGCTGGGTAGAGATAAATAAATTCATAAGTATGTATTGTAATTCAACTGTTTTGTATTACAGGTTCAGGGAAGGGGTTTGCTCTGCATTTTTTTTTGGGAGAGTCAGTGATGTTGGCAAACCATTGGTAGCTGTAGTGGGATTTAACTCCTAGTTGTTGTGTAGACCCCCCCCCAAAACTGATCCACTGCCAGATGTGGCTGGGAAGGCTGTTTAGTCCTCTCTGTGGACATATAGGATTACCTATAGGATCAACAAGTTTGTCTGTTCTTGACTGAGTGGGATCTACCATGTGCACCTCGGGGAGGGAGGTTGCAGTGCAATAATCCAAGGCACTTTACATAATGTTATGGTATGCCCATGGGTGGGAGAGAGAGACTGATGGGGACCAAAAAGTAATTTTATAGTGTCACAAATCACTAATAAATGTTATTCCTTAGTGTGGCTGTGTTTGTGCCGTCAATGCAAGAGAATCTGACCTGTGTCATCCAGGGGGTGGGAGGGGAGACTACTGGGGACCCAATAGAAATTTCAGTCACAGAAAACACAAATGTTTATTCCATGCCTAAGTGCGGATGTGTGTATACAGTCAGTACAAGGGCTGGCTAGTAAAAATAACACTTTCTGATGTGTCATGCAGCGGGGAGACTACTGGGGACCTAAATAAACAAACTTGGACTCAGTGTGGCTTTGTATGTACAGGTAGGAAAGGCTGTCAAAACAAAGGAGGGAATATTTAATGCAATGGCGCTCCTGTATGTCTCTGGGTATGGTGGTGCGTTTGGCAGTGCCGGTCATCAGATGGTGGTGGGCAACCCATGAACATCAGGTAATGGTGTTTATTGGATGGTGCTGGGTGTTGAAACAATCCAATAAATTGCATTCCTCATGCCGGAGGGTCGCTCCACACTCTGAGACCCGGTGCCATCAAACATGCATCATTGCCTGGTGCCCGTTGGTTCCACCCCACCCACCAATATTTTGTACTTGTTTGTTGTTTTTACTTTTTTTTTTCAGTTTGTGTTACCAGTTTATCTATATCACTGTTTGTCCAGATCATGGATGGATGGAACAGAGTGGGGATACTTATTTTTACCTTTCTTGTGGGTATTTTTCTCTTTTCCTCACCCCACTCTCTGAGACCCAGTGCCATCAAACATGCAGCATTGCCTGGTATCCGTTGGTTCCACTCCACCCACCAGAAGTTGCACAATCACAGAAAAAATTCCCTTGTGTACGTGGGTTCCACCCACACACTCAGACATGGCAGTGTGAATGTGTGTTTATAGGCAGAGCAAGGGCAATAAGGGGTGCTAGCTGCACATTCGAGCAGACTTGCTATACCTCTAGGCCTTTGTCTGCTGGCAAATTTCATATGTTCATAAGAGCAGACTTAGGAGACTGGTCTAGAGGTGGAACAAGGAAGCTTTATCGCTGTTTTTTTTTTTATCTCTTCATTTTCAGGGCTTACTGGTTAAGAGCTGATGGTTTCTCATGGCAGGCCATATCTTTTGGAGAAGGCACCGTATAGGACTCGGAGGAGCTACAAGGTGGCCAACAAAGACTACTAGCCAATATTAAGGTAGGAAAAAAAATGGGAAAATTTCTAAACAAATTCAGATGGTAGATGTAAGGGTGGGTTATATTGCAGTTCCTGGGGCAGAAAATATGGTGGATGAGTTTCATTACAGAGGGTTAGAAGTAGACTGCACCACTGTGGTAAGGTTATTTATTACTACTTCTTGCCACTTTTTTTTTCTGACCCAGGAACTGAAAACTAGCCAAAATGTGGTCCCTCTGGGAGTTATACAGCAGAAGTCAACTGTATCCATATGGGTTGGGGGAGCACAGCAGGACACTGATATCTATACGATTTCATAGTTTTTAGCTATTTCTTTTTTTATATTTAATATTTTTGTTGACTTTCATAGAAAGATAGGCTTTGATGGCAGATAAGAACTGCTTGGCTCACCAAGTCTGCCCATTTCCCTATGGATTGGATAAGATTCTAGTTGACTAACTACTTTCTCTTACCCCCCCACTATAATTGTCTTATGTCTGTCCCATGCATTCTTGAATTCCCCTACTGTTCTTGACCCCATGACCTCATAAGGAAGGTGTTTAAATGCATCCACCACACTCTCCATGAAAAAATACTTCCTGACATTGCCCCGATCCACCCACTATCTTCAAATTCTGCCCCCATGCCAAATAGAGAGTGCATTGGCATGTCCCCACAGGTGCCTTATTCCTTTGAGGAGGGGGACCCATCCAGTGAAGGGTTATACCGGGTTACCGGGGGGGCACAATGTGGGGTGGCAGTGGCTGCAAATCGGGGTAGGATGGCAGCAAGGGCATAGGCCACCCAAAGGAGAGGCTGGTCAGGAGCTAAGGGAAAGCAAAAAAAAAAGGATATTGTGGGATGCGAGTGTGCAAGTGGTATGCATTGTCACGGGGTGGGCATCAGAAGGGAAGGGAGCAGATCAAGCGACCACAGGATTGGGGGGGATGGATAGGAGGTGGTGGAGGGGGGACTTCCTAAATGTGCCTGGGTAACAAAACAGCTGAGCTCCATGCTCTCTTAGCTGAGGAGATGGTGGACTTCACAGCCATCACTGAGACTTGGGCAACCCAACCCAAGGACTGGGATCTGACATTGCCAGGGTACAAGATTACCAGAAAGGTCAGAGGGGTCGACGGTGATAGGGGTGGCAGTCTATGTAAAGGACGGGATTAGATGCACAAGAGATGAGGGAGAGGAAGGGAAAGGATGACAGTCATTATGGATGCAGCTTATGAACTCAAAGGGTAAAAAGCTGAAGTTGGTGATGGTGTATAGAGCAGCCCAGTCCGAGTAGCTAGATAAGCAGTTAGCATAATATAATAGATGGGCATGTAGAATGGGGAGTGTGGTGACCGTGCTTAGTCTTGGGAGGGTGGTATGGATCCCACGGACACCTGGGAATGTGTTCTCTTTTTATTTTGACTGAAGCCCCTTACCTCGGGACTGGTCTGTTCACCGCCTCCATGCCCTGGCTTATTACCCTAGGCAGGGCTGCCGACGGGGCTTCCCACTCCCTCAGGACATTGTGGGCAAGTCCCAGATTCACCCCATGGTAGGTGCCATGAGAGCGAATGTGAGGGAAAATTTAATTGGGTGAGCCTCAAATGGGTGTGGCGGCTACAGGAATTTCAAGTGCAACATGGCATGGTGTCAGTGCTTCTGAAAATTACAGAGCAGCAGCTTGAAGAACACGGTTTATGTTCAGGTCACCATGCAGCTGACTGGCATGGGCTTTGCAAGTCCTGGGTCTGATGTGGGTAGAGTGATTTGAAAGGGGATTCCTGATATGGCTGTCTGGATGGTACCTCTTCCCGTGGGGTGTTAGTAGGATTGACAATGGGAGAGGGGAGGCAGTCAGCCAATCAGGATGGAGGATTTGCATTCTGTTTGACTGCCCATTGTATAATTGTTTTCATTTATTTGGTGTGTGTGTGTGTGTGTGTGTGTGTGTGTGTGTGTGTGTGTGTGTGTGTGTGGGAGGGAGGAGAGAGAGAGAGAGAGAGAGAGAGAGAGAGACTACTCAATCTAACCTCTCACCACCACAAAAAAATACTAAACTCGTGAGATAGAACTGAAAGAGAAGGATGGGCTATGGGGTTAGAGGGGAGGAGGTACTGTTTAATGGTGAGGAGCTGTGGGGGGTCTTTTGTATTGCTACTGTATATTTTTTGTATTAACCTATCTGATTTCTTTTTAACAGATTTGACAGGATGCTAACTCAGTCCCCATCAGATATGTATTATTCTATGATTTACCTGTCATATTTTTTGTAATTACTCATTAAGATCTACAGATCCTTTGTGACTCCTTTCATATATTTTTACTTTACAGTTTTGCCAGACGTCAATTCCCTTCAAGATTACGGATTTTGGCTCCCTATTCCCCCGGTAAAAAGACTCTTCATATTTTGCATGGTTTTATTTTTACTGGGACTGTTACGATAATGTACCTGGGAAGAGGGAACACTGGGAGTGCTACAGTGTGTGTGGGGTGAGCTGATTACTAAAATTGTAGAAAGGGACCTGGATCATTTCTGATGAACTAAAGGTGTCTAGGCAGAGTTCAAAGGCTACAGTGAGGGCAATGAGGGCAGTGGCATGATGGGATTCATAGGTAGAGATATCACAAGTGTAACTCCCAGGTGGCGCTAACCCATGGGCTACTACCCCTGCCTGCTTGACTACTGACAGGTTGAGGGGCCTAGGTTCTATGGCAGGTGCCTCCACCTAGAGTTCATGGTTTGTAGTGGTTAGACTAGCTTGGTCACAGCCCTCTGGGACACTGAGACCCCCTTTTATTCCCTCTAGTGGCTCACATAATGCACAGAAGTTATAGTCCCAATACCCCACCTGTACACACTGTTCATTCATAAAGTACCAGTTACCCTCGAGACTGATTCTGAGGTTCGTATCTGGGGCACCCCTGTAGAATAAGGTTAACCAACATACACAAACCAGTACACTGCTTGATATGTAGGTACTGACACTTCAGACAGTTTAAAGTTTAACAACATGAAATCTGGTTTATTTAGGAGGAATAAAACATGGGAGGGGGAGATCAGGTTAATTGGCAGAATTAAATCACAGTACTGTGCACACATACAGGGTCTGAAAAGTCACACTCTGGGTACCCAGTTTGGGGGGGGCTAGCCAGGTCCGTTGCCCAAGACTGGCTGGCAGGAACAGATGGACAGGGCCCTATAGAAGAAAATATATGCACAACACCCAATTGTAATCCGGCACCCCAGAAGTTACGTTATCTCAGCACGACACACACCTTGGAGTGCATTATTCCTATTATACAATGGCTCTTTATATTTAGAATTTAAAAAAAAATACAGTGAATAAACTTTTACCTTTTTTTTACTGATTTAGTAGTGTGGAGGAGTATTTAAACCAAAAAAAGTTCCTTTTCTGGTTGTCCAGCAGGTGGCATCCTACTGTGTTCAGTCTGCAAGTGTATTTCTCTGTCTCACTCTTCACCCTCTCCCTCGCTGTCTCCCATTGTTAGTGCAACTGGGTTTTTATTTGCCTTTGTCCCTTACATTCTGCTAGTTGAATTGCTGTTTTTTTCTACATGGCAGTTTTTCCTTCAGGTTTGCCACCAAGCTGAGACCACACACACGCAGAGATGCTCCTGCTGCTGTCTAGGGGAATCAGTGAAAATTGCTGAGGAGCGAGTCATTAGCAGCACTGAAGCCGACCATTCCTCTGCGAAGACTTGCTCATTCAGCTGTTTCACTGTTTGGTCAGGTTCTTCCGGTACAGTTAAGGTTTCTCTGTATTGGGAGAAGAAAGGTATGTGTAACATTTGTTTTTTTTATTTGGGAGAAGAGCGTAATGTGAGCGGAAAAGAGCGAGCACGTACTGGCGACAGTGAAGACATTGGGAGCTTGCTCACTTCCGCTCTTTCTTCCTGCAAGTTAGAAATAGTAGAGGTTTTGATTTGTGGTTATCTGTAAAGAAATAAGAGAACCCAATCAATACAGGGCTGTCGCTTCCAGTATCAGTCTGGCAACACTGTAGATGCAGGAGGCAGCACCATGAAATGAGAGACTGTCTGCTTTTAGCAAGCAAAAGTCTAAAATGAGATTTATGTGAGGAGATACTGAAAATAAATAGCAGACACGCTGCTTTTAGGATGTCTGGCGCTGAAATGAGACCTTTATGGGGCAGAATGTTGTAAGTGTGGTTTGTGATTTGTATTTTTATTTACTGATTTGCTGGGGGCAAGTGTGAGGGATCGGGAGCAGAGCTGCAAAAGCTGCTCGTAGGAAGTGGAGCGATTTGTTTTACACTTTACATGCGGTCATTACTGTGGTGGGACTAGAGCCGTGATGTTATGCCAGGATAGCATCACAGCTCCAGTGCCAGACTGACCGATGAGAACACTAGATTCTTTCTTGCCATTGTATAATATGTTATAATGATGGTGCTGGGTGTTTAAGAGTGGGGTGGTCCAGTAACCACTGGACACCAGAGAATGTTTTTTTGCTGTGATGGCTCCCGGTCTCAGATAGTGGGGTTATCTCCCTGACACAAGTGAATGCATTTTGTGTGAGGGTGGTTAAAATGCTGACTGATGTTATCAGATTATAACCAGATAGTCATTTACAGGCTGTTCTGTGATTTTACTTGGCTGTTCATGTTTGCCAATACATATGCAGTACTGAAGTGCTGATCATGTTGGGGCAAGTTGTGGATCACTATAGTATGGTAAATCACTATTCGGTTATGAATGGGTAATATAAGGAGGCATTAACACACACTAAAGGGTCTTTGAGAGACCTGTGTATAATTCTTTAATTAAGAAATTTACCCTGGTACACCAGGAAGAGCTTTTATTGTGGAGGCGCTAGGTATGGGAGGGACTTGGGGAGGACCATTGTAGAACAGGCAAAAGGTTGTTTTTGTTTGGGGTCTGGTGTGCGAGGGCAGGGCTACTCAATCTAGCCTCTCACCACCACAAATATAGAATTATACCATGGACATAAGTGAACAGCCAATGAAATGGTCAGACTGGCAGTTTACCACCAGTGTAAATCCTCTGATAATCACTGGCTGATGAGGAGGTAATGCATCCATATCCCAGATCTGCAGCCCAGGAATAAATATAGTAAAAATAAAAACACAAAGCAACCTCTTTAAAAGTTGTATTATTGCAAAAAAAGTTAACCTTGGTATAATCGCAATAAGCCACCTTTAGGATGTGGGTTATCAGGGGATTTACCACGTCTGGAGGGGATTTACCCACTCGGCTGCACCTCATGGGCAAACCACTACAGCCGTGGTAAATCCCCTGATAACCCACACCTCCTCGTGGATTATTGCTTAACTAAACAGAAGATATAGGACCGAAAAAGGAGGAGAGGATGTGGAGTTAGAGGGGGAGGAGGTTGTGTGTGATAGTGAGGAGGTGGAGGGGTTATGTATTGCTACTGTATTTTTCATATTAACCTATTTTTTGTCTTTAACAGGTCTGACAGGATGCTGACTCAGTCACCATCAGATAAGTATTACTCTATGACTAATCTGTCCTTTCTTACCCCAGGAGTCCTTTAGTATCAGTGGATACATCACAAAATTCCCTGGAAGCTACTATGTGCCAATTCCACATGGCAGGTGATAATGACGCAGCCTCTAGGGCGACGGCCCATGCCATATCTCTGAGATGCTTCACTGGCTTAGAACAACCAGTCTTTGTGTATGATGATCTATACACTTGAAAAAGTGTTGCATCGGTGAAATGTGGACAACTGATGGTAAATGCTAATGGTAATAAAAATAGTAAACTATTTTGGTTTCTTTCCTACTGTATAGTACAGTATATAAGATACTGTATGGTGGCCTAAATACACACCACTTTCATTAACACCTACTTAATTTGCTGTTCTCACTGTAACTGTGAGATACTGAAGAAACTAGGTCCATTTTCTATTAATTATTTAAAACTCATGGTGACGTATATCTTGTATTTCATCTGTGAACCTTAGGGTGAAGGTGTATCATTGCTGTGTATGACAACCACCAACTATTTTATATAATGTATGGGAAAAAATATCACAAAACATGGGACTAAGGCATATAGTAGGATAGGGTAACATAAAAAAAATTTGTTAATTTTCCAAGGGCAATACAGTGACCTAAAACATAATAGTAAAAGGTAATACTAGATAGGTTTTTGCACTGTTCACATGCATAAAGACTGGAGATAGATATAGAAAAAGACAGATCTTACTTCGAGAGGGTTCCATCAGTAGGTCATCACATATAGGACTTGCACCACCTGGCATTGGGCCGCACAGCAGACTTTTCTAGCAATACCTGAAGGGGGACCACCTGCCCGTCACGTGACCAACAGAACCCCTTCCAGTGTCAGGTTAGGTTGCACCAGTTACAACGTTGGTGACCCTGCCATGGGCTGTCTTGGTGCCGGACCCTCCCCCATCTACACAACGGCGGGTCCAACGTGGATTCATCTGATGCCAGGTCTGACATTGGGGGGCTTATAATCAACCCTGAACTGTCCCACATTACCCTTTTGGATATCCAAGGGATCCCTACCGGTGCTTCACTCCAGAATAGAGTCATTTGGGGCAGTTATACCCTGGATTTTGCCCTTACTCCAACTACATGGGGCTTTAAGGGTATTATCCTCCACTGGACGCCCCTCCTCCTCCTCCCCCCAGTCTCAACAGGATCCACCTCCCAAACCCCTGGCTACTTCAGATTTCAAGACCCTGATTCACTCTTGGTGGCAGGGGGCCAGGTCAGAACTGGTTTCAGATCTGGAAACTAGGCTCCTGCAACCACAGATTCCTATGTCTCCTTGTCTCCTTCCCTGATCAGCTATCTTGCAACTGTCAGTGTCTCAGAGAAGACTCGGCAGGACGTTTCCCTACCGGACTTTAGACACCGTCCTGTCAAGGATAGTGGACTTCATGATGTGTTATATAATAGGGAAAGGATAGGCTTTTTGTCCACAGATTTTAGAACAGGGAAAGGGTAGGGTTTTCTCCACAGGTTTTAGAATAGGGAAAGGATAGGGTTTTTCTCCACAGGTATTTTGAATAGGAAAAGAGTAGGGTTTTTCTCCACAGGTTTTAGAATAGAAGCAGTTTGATACAGAATATGATTGAATGGTAGCCACCATCTTATTTTGGTCATGTGTTCCAGGGGATGTAGATATGGGTACAGTCTGGGCCTTGATTTACTCATTCGCTTCCCCCATCATGTAAAACAGGCTACAACTTACTTTTACTTTCTGAATTTATTTGTATGTAACCCATAATGCAATAGGTGTGACCCTCATGTGCCAGCATGGCCTTCCTTAGGTGGTTGGGTATGGCGCCCTAGCTATATGGTGGTGGGTCTATAATGTGAAATTAGTGATCATAAATTTCATCCAAGCCCCTGCAGATGTAAGAAAATGTGTAATCCATTGACATTTACCACTTTTATAATGTAGTTATCACAATAAATGTGTAACAGAAGCAGTTTGGTACAGAAAATGATCATGACGCAGGGGATGTAGCTATGGGTACAGTCTGGGCCTTAATTTACTCATTCTCTTCCCTGTCATGTAAAACAAGCTACTTTTTACTTTTACTTTTTGAATTTATTGGCATGCACCCCATAATGCAATAGGTGGACACCCCATTGGCCAGCATGGGCATACCATGGGTGGTTGGGTATGGCAACCCGGCTATCTGCAAGTGGGTCTATAATGTGAAATTAGGGATCAGAAAATTCATCCAAGCCCCGACAGATGTAAGGAAAGGTGTAATCCATTGACATTTACCACTTTTATAATGTAGCTATCCCTACAAACGTGTAACAGAAGCAGTTTGATACAGAAAATGATTGAACGGTAGCCACCATCTTGTTTTTGGTCATGTGACCCAGGGATGTAGCTTTGGGTACATTCTGGGCATTGATTTACTCATTCACTTTCCTGTCATGTAAAACAGGCTACTTTTACTTTTATTTTTGAATTTATTGGCATCCACCCCATAATGCAATAGGTGGACACTCCGTTGGCCAGCATGGACATACCATGGGAGGTTGGGTATAGCATCCGGCTATCTGCATGTGGGTCTGTAATGAAAAATTAAGGATCAGAAAAATCATCCAAGCCCCTGCAGATGTAAGAAAAGTTGTAATCCATTGAGATTTACCTCTTTTATAATGTAGTTATCATAATACATGTGTAACAGAAGCAGTTTGATAGAGAAAACGATGGAATGGAAGCCGCCATCTTATTTTTGGTCATGTGACCCAGGGGATGTAGCTTCGGGTACATTCTGGGCATTGATTTACTCATTCACTTTCCTGTCATGTAAAACAGGCTACTTTTTACTTTTATTTTTTGAATTTATTGGTATCCACCCCATAATGCAATAGGTGGACACTCCATTGGCCAGCATGGACATACCATGGGAGGTTGGGTATAGCATCCCGGCTATCTGCATGTGGGTCTGTAATGAAAAATTAAGGATCAGAAAAATCATCCAAGCCCCTGCAGATGTAAGAAAAGTTGTAATCCATTGAGATTTACCTCTTTTATAATGTAGTTATCATAATACATGTGTAACAGAAGCAGTTTGATAGAGAAAACGATGGAATGGAAGCCGCCATCTTATTTTTGGTCATGTGACCCAGGGGATGTAGATATGGGTACAGTCTGAGCCTTGATTTACTCATTCACTTCCCTGTCATGTAAAATGGGTTACTTTTTACTTTTACTTTTTGAATTTATTGGCATCCACCCCATAATGCAATAGGTGGACACCCCATTGGCCAGCATGGACATACCTGGGGTGGTTGGTTATGGCACCCCGGCTATCTGCATGTGAGTCTGTAATGTGAAATTAGGGATCAGAAAATTCATCCAAGCCCCGACAGATGTAAGAAAAGGTGTAATCCATTGACATTTACCACTTTTATAATGTAGTTATCACAAAAAATGTGTAGCAGAAGCAGTTTGATACAGAAAATGATTGAACGGTATCCGCCATCTTGTTTTTGGTCATGTGACCCAGGGGATGTAGCTATGGGTACAGTCTGGTCTTTGATTTACTCATTCACTTCCCCTTCATGTAAAACAGGATACATCTTACTTTTCCTTTCTCAGTTTATTGGTATGTAACCCATAATGCAATAGGTGGACACCCCATTGGTCAGCAAGGGTATTCCAGGGGTGGTTGGGTATGGCACCCCGGCTATCTGCAAGTGGGTCTATAATGTGAAATTAGGGATCAGAAAATTCATCCAAGCCCCGACAGATGTAAGAAAAGGTGTAATCCATTGACATTTACCACTTTTATAATATAGTTATCACAATAAATGTGTAACAGAAGCAGTGTGATACAGAAAATGATGGAACGGTAGCCACCATCTTGTTTTTGGTCCTGTGACACAGGGGATGTAGCTATGGGTACAATCTGGGCCTTGATTTACTCATTCACTTCCCTGTCATGTAAAATGGACTACTTTTTACTTTTACTTTTTGAATTTATTGGTATGCAACCCATAATGCAATAGGTGGACACTCCATTGGCCAGCATGGGCATACCATGGGTGGTTGGGTATGGCAACCCGGCTATCTGCAAGTGGGTCTGTAATGTGAAATTAGGGATCAGAAAATTCATCCAGACCCTGCAGATATAAGAAAAGGTGTAATCCATTGACATTTAACACTTTTATAATGTAGTTATCACAATAAATGTGTAGCAGAAGCAGTTTGATACAGAAAATGATTGAACGGTATCCGCCATCTTGTTTTTGGTCATGTGACCCAGGGGATGTAGCTATGGGTACAGTCTGGTCTTTGATTTACTCATTCACTTCCCCTTCATGTAAAACAGGATACATCTTACTTTTCCTTTCTCAGTTTATTGGTATGTAACCCATAATGCAATAGGTGGACACCTCATTGGTCAGCATGGGTATACCAGGGGTGGTTGGGTATGGCACCCCTGCTATATGCTGGTGGGTCTATAATGTGAAATTAGTGATCATAAATTTCATCCAAGCCCCTGCAGATGTAAGAAAAGTTGTAATACATTGACATTTACCACTTTTATAATGTAGTTATCACTATAAATGTGTAACAGAAGCAGTTTGATACAGAAAATGATGGAAGGGTAGCCGCCATCTTGTTTTTGGTCTTGTGACACAGGGGATGTAGCTATGGGTACAATCTGGGCCTTGATTTACTCATTCACTTCCCTGTCATGTAAAACGGACTACTTTTTATTTTTACTTTTTGAATTTATTGGCATGCACCCCATAATGCAATAGGTGGACACTCCATTGGCCAGCATGGGCATACCATGGGTGGTTGGGTATGGCAACCCGGCTATCTGCAGGTGGGTCTGTAATGTGAAATTAGGGATCAGAAAATTCATCCAAGCCCCAACAGATGTAAGAAAATGTGTAATCCATTGACATTTACCACTTTTATAATGTAGTTATCACAATAAATGTGTAGCAGAAGCAGTTTGATACAGAAAATGATTGAACGGTATCCGTCATCTTGTTTTTGGTCATGTGACCCAGGGGATGTAGCTATGGGTACAGTCTGAGCCCTGATTTACTCATTCACTTCCCTGTCATGTAAAATGGGCTACTTTTTACTTTTACTATTTTAATTTATTTTTCATGCACCCCATAATGCAATAGGTGGACACCCCATTGGCCAGCATGGGCATACCATGGGTGGTAGGGTATGGCAACCCGGCTATCTGCAAGTGGGTCTGTAATGTGAAATTAGGGATCAGAAAATTCATCCAAGCCCCTGCAGATGTAAGAAAATGTGTAATCCATTGGTATTTACCACTTTTATAATGTTGTTATCCCTACAAATGTAACAGAAGCAGTTTGATACAGAAAATGATTGAACGGTAGCCACCATCTTGTTTTTGGTCATGTGACTCAGGGGATGTAGCTATGGGTACAATCTGGGCCCTGATTTACTCATTCACTTCTCTGTCATGTAAAACGGACTACTTTTTACTTTTACTTTTTGAATTTATTGGCAAGCACCCCATAATGCAATAGGTGGACACCCCATTGGCCAGCATGGGCATAGCAGGGGTGGTTGGTTATGGCACCTCGGCTATCTGCAAGTGGGTCTGTAATGTGAAATTAGGGATCAGAAAATTCATCCAAGCCCCTGCAGATGTAAGAAAATGTGTAATCCATTGGCATTTACCGCTTTTATAATGTTGTTATCCCTACAAACGTGTAACAGAAGCAGTTTGATACAGAAAATGTTTGAATGGTGTCAGCCATCTTGTTTTTGGTCATGTGACCCAGGGGATGTAGCTATGGGTACAGTCTGTGCCTTGATTTACTCATTCACTTCCCCGTCATGTAAAACAGGCTACATCTTACTTTTCCTTTCTCAATTTATTGGTATGTTACCCATAATGCAATAGGTGGACACCCCATTGGTCAGCATGTGTATACCAGGGGAGGTTGGGTATGGCACCCCAGCTATATGCTGGTGGGTCTATAAAGTAAAATTAGTGATCATAAATTTCATCCAAGCCCTGGCAGATGTAAGAAAAGGTGTAATCCATTGACATTTACCACTTTTATAATGTAGTTATCACAATAAATATGTAAGATAGGCAGTTTGATACAGAAAATGTTTGAATGGTGTCAGCCATCTTGTTTTTGGTCATGTGACCCAGGGGATGTAGCTATGGGAACAATCTGGGCTTTGATTTACTCATTCACTTCCCCGCCATGTAAAACAAGTTACTTTTTACTTTTCCTTTTTGAATTTATTGGCAGGCACCCCATAATGTAATAGGTGGTCACCCCATTGGCCAGCATGGACATACCAGGGGTGGTTGGGTATGGCACCCTGGCTATCTGCAAGTGGGTCTATAATGTGAAATTAGGATCAGAAATTTCATCCAAGCCACTGCTGCCATAAGAAAGGGTGTAATCCATTGACATTTACCACTTTTATGATCTAGTGATCTCAATAAATGAGTCACAAGCATTTTGACACTGAAAATGGCTGAATGGTGTCAACCATCTTGTTTTAGTCATGTGACCCTGGGTAGGTAGCTATAGGTGCAATCTGGCCTTGATTTACCATCCACGTCCCTATCATATGAAACAGGCTACTTCTTACTTTTTCTTCAATTAATTTTGTGACGTGTAAATTCTATAATCCAATAGGTACTTCTATAGTCAGTGCATGGCCCTACCATAGGTGGTCCGCTCTGGTCACTTCTCATAATCTGTAGGTGAGAAACCAATGTGAAATTTGTGTTTATATGAAGAATTTGTAGCCTGAAAGTGAAAATTAGTTACATTTTAGACAACAATTTTTATCAGTGATGCAACCGATTTTAACGTTTTTCAAACTTCAATATTTTTTGATAATACAAATTCGCAAAAACAATCAAAATTTCACTAAATAAACATATATATCTCCAAATGTCTTTGTTGGAAAAGTTATATTTTCACTTTGAATTATAGTTGTGTTAGTTTCTTACTACCCTTCCAAAAAAAGTTTACCAGGGAATTAAGAAAAATTATGTAATAAGGTCATAACCGATAAGTGTACAAACCCAGTGAAAAAACCTCTGGCAGCAGTGATATGCAATTTTCAGAAAAACCTTGGCAGTGTAAGGGTTAAAGAGTGTTACTCTATTAGTTTTTGTTTCAGGTGCATACAAAACCACTGTCTTATTTCTGTTTCTAGAAATACCATATCTAAAAATACCATCCTGCCTGGTTCTACATCCATCACCTATTGAATGGCACCTGTGAAGTGAATAATATTCCCACCCCTGAGCACATATCTTCCCCCTGAGACCAGATTGATGGCCCCCATGGCCATAGTTTTTGTGTCTTAGCAATTTCCAAGATTGTTTTCAATCTTATATCCTGCAAAAGAATTATATCTGCCCCCAACAAACCTAGTGATGAAAATGTCTGTCTTCTCTTGTAGTTCCTGATACTATTAACATTTAATGTTACAATGTGTAAATCATGAGACATTCAAAGTTCAATCAGACTCATCTTTGATCATCCTTTTTGTTTCTAGTCCTTTTGAAAGATTTCTCTTATTTGGAGGATTCACCTTCTGTATTTGATGCTTCTTTCTGGGATGATGTTATTGAGGAAAAGTCTGAATCCTCATCCTCATCCCCTGTTGCACTTGCCAAGGTGGAATAACTATACCTCGTGACCACTGACTTTCTTCTAGAAACCTTTGGTTTCAGGGGTAACTTGTTTGATTTTCTTCCCCCCCCCTATTATTTTAAATTCTTCCATTGGTGTAGGGGAGGGGGCGTCTCTTGCTTCTCTCCTTGAGGGTGGAAGTCAGCACCCTTCTCAGTGGGAACTTGGGTCTCTGTATTCTCATTCTCTCTTGTTGTCTGTATTAGGTTTTTCTTTTCCCAAATTCTCTTCTAGGGGATCAAGAGCTTGCTGCCTTTTTGGTATGCTTTTGTTTTTCCTTCAGACTCTTTCTGTTTTTGTGCTTCCAAAACAATGCCTTCTTGATCATAAAACAATCCTCAGTTGTGTGCCGCCCAGGGTCATTGCTTGTAAGAATGTCCATATTCATCACATAAGTTATATCTGACTGGGTTGGGGCAGAAATGATGTGAGTGGCCTAGTCTAAGTCACATACTGTGGTATCACATGCATTACTGAGATGTGATATGGATCTGCATTTATTACATGTCTTTGCCTGGCCTGTATAAAAGCAAACGTCTCTGTCTCTTCCAACGTAGAAACTGCTTGGGAGATGTTGTAATCCCTGTGTTGTGTTTTTTAATCTAACTTTGAGATGCCATTCCCCATCCAGATATTTTCTGAATCCATTATTGGCTGTGGACGTTCAGTTGCTTCAACCTTTTGTTTCACTCAGTGCAGGATGTCTGAAATATTCACTCCCTCACTTTTGAAAACAATGGTGATCATTTTCCATGTTGGTTTAGTCAAAGGAATAACCAGAAATGGTGTCCAAAGAGGTGTCTGCTTAATGTTCTGATACTTCAGCCAGAATGTATTGAAGAGCACTGGTGTACGAAAGCTAACATCAAATGTGGTGTCTCCTGATGTGTGTATCAGGGCGAACACCTCTGTAGCTGTGAAATGCATTGTGTCTTTTAACAACTTTCTTGCAATGTAGGCTCTGTCGGGTTGCTCCTATAATCTGTCTTTATATTTTAGGTGTACTGCATTTTTCTGTTTTACTGGTTTGCCCAAATTATAAAAAAGGTCTGAGAATTTGAAAGTATCAGGAGGGGACCATTTTCCCTTCCTGCATTTGTGAGGCTCAGAATTACCCATTGGAGGATCTCTGTTGTCATTCCCTTTTTCTGTATGCAGCACAGGTAGCTATTCCTCCGCAGGCCCATTTTGTGCCTAAGGATCTTGTTTGTCCATAATGTCAGCCCAAGTTTTAGCAATTGTATCTATGTTTTTTCCATTTGCTATTTGTTTATTCAGCTCTGACAGGATTTGGGGCGTAGTTTTGCTACTCTCAGACTGAGTTGCCTCCGTTTTTGTTATAGTGTGTTTCTGAGGACTGAGTTTTATCTGTACTTCTAAGTTTTTGTTATTGGCAAGTGGAGATTTAGCTCTAGTGACCTCAGGCCTGTCATTTTGGTTTTCCCTAGCAACACTGGTCTGCCCATCTGAATCATAACACACAGGAAGAAATATAATTAGATTCTTACCTGTAATGCAGTCTAGCTGTGTGTTTAAATTCAGTATTTCCACAGCTGTAGGTGTAGTATCAGACACCCATCCTGACCCATTGACAGCTTTTTCCTGCCCAAGCCTCTATGCATATGAATATGAAAGGAATTTGCCGGCTTTCTATATATGAGCCATTAGCGATACTGGAATAACATTTCTTTATCGTTTTTTACTTGGAATCTGTGAACAGGTTGTTTTTTCCACTCCGCTAGCGTTATCTAACAGGTGTGCTCCACTTCATAATGTTCTCTACCACCTTTGTGGAGCATTTTGTGAAGAAGACTAGGAGCCACTGGTTGATGCTCTCACAAATCTGTGGTCTTCATTTAATTCCCCTGTTTCCTTCTGGGCAAAACTGGTGACTGATTCCTTAAACCCCTGAAAAAAGAAAACTAGGGGAGACTGAAGATCAACGTAATTATCATTTTATATTGGGTGCAGAACTGTAAGGTCCATTGATTGCCATGTGTTTCTGACTTTGTGTGTGATCATTTATGTGAAGCCCTTCATTTTAGTATCACTTTTGGTTACTCCTTTTTTCACTTTTTCTTTTGTTCAAATGTGATGCCTATCTTAACCTATTAGTGCTTTCACACTCAGCCGGTTTGGACGTATCAAGGCTGTAAATCGCGTTTGAAACTTAGGGGGCTGTATTTTTTTCTTTCAATTGAATTTATAAGTATACTCTTGCTAAACTTATCTAAATGTGTAAACCTATTTACCCGAATATATACTATTTCCCTTTTTTTTCTCTTTTTGGTTTTTCCCAGGCCCCATAAGTGTGCTACTAGCCATCAGTTTATCGGTAAAATAAAAAAGTGAAACATAACATAATGCCATGTATGTTTACTACATTTGAAGATTTATTTTCACTTTATGGAAAGTGCTATAAATGTATATATATATATATATATATATATATATATATATATTTACATAGTGGTTGTCTATGTATTTTTTTTTAGTGCACCTATTACTTTAAGCTAATAGCACACTTACATCACATATCCTTTCTTTAATAAGCTCATGTGGATGTTTATATGTCTTATAAGCCTTTATCTTTTGATTATGCTGTTTAGGGATTTTGATGTTATATTGGCATACTATCCTTTTCTATTGAACTAATTTGATATAGTTCAACATGATTATTATGTCTAGTTTTATTATTACTTTAAAAATGTTTTTTGCATTGTTTGGTATGATGTTTATTGGCTTTTCCCAGGGTTCTAGTTTAACTATCTGAGTGCTAGTCATAATAACTACTTATAAGATATTGTTACATAGTTAATAACTTAGGAATATTGTGTGTTGCCTTTTCTTAAGTGTTTTCTACGTGTTTACATGCCTAGTAGTGTGTCGAGAGAGTCTCAGGTATGCGTACCGACTCCTATCTCTCTACACTTTGCAAATGTTCTTACTGTAATATACAAGTTTTCATTGTTTCTATGAATATTCTCTCTACTGTTCTATTCCTGTATTTCTCTTCAGTGAGACTCAATAGACATATTTATCATATTATTCTGAATCCATATATTCTAAGGATCCTGCTCACATTTGTACAACCTACTCATCTGCCTTTAGAACCTTTGACACTCTCTGACTTAGTTTTTTTTATGAGTCCCTCCTTCCAATTTGTAACTTTCTATTTTACTGTTTACCACTATGAGTGATTTGATATTACATTCATGGAATGTTAAGGGACTCAATTCTCCTTGTAAGCGTAAACAAATACTTACCTACCTTAAGAAGTATAAACCACATATTGCTTTCTTACAAGAAACTAAACTTATGTCAGAGGATGTTGACAGGTTAAAAAAGGATTGGGTCAGTCAAGTATTTGCATCCTCTGCCTCCTCTAAAAAATGAGGTGTTGCTATTCTATTACATAAGTCCCTTAATTGGATCCCAAAGAAAACTATTACGGACTCGGATGGTAGATGGATTATAATTCAGTTATCTTCCACTGCAGGTACTTTTATGTTAGCTAATGTTTATGCCCCTAACTTTGATTCCCCTGAACTTTTTTCATAACTTGGCTCAACAAATTATGATTAATAACATCAACAACTCACCTATTCTTATGGGTGGAGATTTTAATTTGACCTTAGAAGCACACCTAGATAGAAGTAATAAATCATATGATGCTCATCCACGAAGCATTAATGCCTTGACATTGCTAATGAAAGATCTGGGCCTTTCTGACATCTGGAGACTTTCCCACCCTAGACAGCGTGACTATACATTTTATTCCCCATTACACAAATCTTGCAGCCATATTGATTATTGGCTTTCATCCCTCTTACTACAGAAACAACTATTAATACAGACATCCTTCCAATTACCATATCAGACCACTCTCCTATAAGTTTACATCTACTTTGGGGTCCACCCCCCTCTAAATCTCCTTCTTGGCATTTAGATCCACTTTTACTGAGGGACCCAGAATTTATTCCTTGGATTACAGCCCAGATTCAAGATTTTCTCTCATTTAATGATACCTCTGAGATATCTCAAGGCACAGTTTGGGAAGCATTAAAAGCAACAATTAGAGGCAAAATCATTAGTTTTGCAGCTCATAGGAAAAAGCTAAGAGAGTAACAACTAGCACATTTAGAGAATTCCCTTAAAGAAAAAGAAACTCAGTACTATAAAACAAAAAAACCCAATCACGACTCACAATTACATCTTGAAATTCTTCAATTAAGAATTAAAATAAACAAATTAATATCCAGGAAAGCTGAACTTGCCCGTTAAAGGCTTAAACATCGCTATTGGGAACAAGGAGATAGATGTGGGAAGTTGCCTTCTTATCAGCTTAAAACTCAGCAGATGGAGAGATATATTGCTGGTTTGAAGAACCCATCAGGCCAAATTTATACAGACAACCTTAAAATAAATCATATTATGCGTTCTTTCAACCAGCAACTATATGCTCATCCAAATTCCCGTTCTTCCAATCAAATACATGAATTTCTCAATGAACTGCATCTTCCTCACCTCTCTCATCAAGATATGGCCATACTGGATGAACCCTTTACCCTACAAGAGATCCAAACAGCACTATCATCTTTAAAAAATTGTAAATCCCCCGGGAGTGATGGTTTCCCTGTCGATTTCTACAAATCCCTATCTGGTACACTTTGCCCTTTACTTCTTAAGGTCTATTTGGAAGCATTTTCCAATGGTAAACTACCCCACACTGTGACCGAGGCTATTATTACTGTCTTAGCAAAAAAAGATAAAGATCCTTCTCTTCCCTCAAGTTACAGACTGATATCACTGCTCAATACAGGTGGAAACATCTTTGCTAAATTATTAACCGTCCGCTAAGATTCATTAGTTTCAAAACTCATCCATCCTTCTCAAGCTGGATTTATTAAACATAGAACTGGTTCTGATCATCTTCGTTCCTTGTTTAATTCAAGTTACAAAGCAAAAACTCTTAAATCACCAGCCACGGCTATAGCCATTGATTCTGAGAAAGCATTTGATTCCCTTAATTGGAACTATTTATACCAAGTTTTATCACATTTTGTTTTTACTAATAATTTCTGTGCCTGTATCAAATTATTGTACACTTTCCCTTCTGTTCGAATTCTGACTAACACACCTCTATCCCCCTCCTTTCATCTTGCAAGAGGCACTAGACAGGGATGCCCCCCTATCACCATATTTGTTTATACTTGCCATGGAGCCTCTCTCTGCAGCTCTTCATCAATCCTACGTAATTAAAGGCATCCCTATCGGTAACTCTCACTGCACTTCACTCTCTTATGCAGATGATTTTCTTATTCTCCTAGAAAATCTCCAATCTTCAGGGCAACCTTTAGTTAAACTTCTTAATGAATTCACCTTTATCTCGGGACTAGCTCTAAATCTTAATAAATCTGAAATGCTACCATTAAACAACCTCTGTAAATCCTATATGAATGATCCTTTGGGCTTCCGCTGGACTCCCCAAGGTATCTCGTATTTAGGTATCTGGATCATCCCATCATTGGATAAAGTTTGGGATGCTAATTTCTCTCCTTTACTAACTAACATTAAAAATATATTTGATAGATGGAAATTGCTTAATCTTACCCTTAATGGGAAAATTTCTGCTATTAAAATGACAATAGCTCCAAAAATATTGTATCTTTTTTCTAATATACCTCTAAAACTTCCCTCTTGCTTCCTCAGCAAAATCGATAAATTAATAGGTAATTTTATTTGGGATGGCAAAATCCCCCAATTTAGTTGTAATAAACTTAGATCACATTGGTCAAGAGGTGGATTTGACCTCCCTTGGTTTCAGGCCTACTTTTGGGCTTTTCGCGCAGCCCAGACTATCAAATGGTTTATTCAATCTGATGCCAATTCACCTTTATGGGTTAATATGGAAGCCTCTCTTTGTGCTAACAACATTGCTACCTCTTTTATTTATAGTCCCATCCCCTCTAAATTAAAATCTCACCCCACTATAGTACCATCCATGTTTTAATGGAAAATAATTCATAAACATCTCAAATCAAACCCTACCCCTCTTGCTTATGCTCCTATCTGGGGAAATAGCCAAATAACTCTCAAAAACCATCCAATCTACCGTTGATCCTGGAAAAATAGAGGCATACTTTTATTAAGAGACATATTTGAACCCCATACATTAAGAATAAAACCCTATTCTGATCTATGCACTCAATGGAATCTTCCTCGCCAGGACTTTGGGAAATATCTACAGCTTTGTACAGCATGCACTCATTATTTCTCACTTACTGTGAATCAATCCTTACATGATCAGCACATCTCCAAATGGATAAAAACAACATGTAAATTGAATAGTGTCATCTATAAAGTTATTAGAGAATTACTACCGGACCAGTCCATTAGTGCAAAAAATAAATGGAGTAACTTGTTGCACTATAACATTACAAATGAGCAATGGAATAGGTCTTGGCTTTCTTGCCACAAATCTTTTAAGGATAAACGTAGATTGCTCATTCAGACTAAAATTCTTCATTTATGGTCTAGGACCCCAACTGTATTGTATAAAATGGGAATAATGGATAATGACAACTGCTGGCGATGTAACTCAACTAATGGCGATTTACTTCATGTTTTATGGGATTGTCCCTCCGTATGAAAATGTTGGCATCATATTCATATATTTGCAATGAAAGTGACTGGTCAACCCTTTGTATTAGATCCCAAACACTGTATACTTGGTATTTTTGACCCTTATCCCTATAATATTCCCCAGTCCTTGAACAGATGGTTAACCATACTTTTTCTTCTAGTTAAAAGTAGTATACTTATGTATTGGAGATCTAATATAATCCCCACTCTCCCTGATATTCTTAATCATTTATCTCAATATGCTTCCCTGGATCATATGACACGCATTTCTCTCGACCGACTCAACATGTATAATAAATGTTGGCAGGAATATTTTAAATATTTGGAGTCATCTAGCCATTCTGGCACTTAAAGTATGTATTGAAATATTTTATATAATATCTCTCTCTCTCTCTCTCTCTTCCTATTGATATTCTCCATTACCTCAGATTGTGGTCTCGCTTTTTCTCTACTTACTTGATACTCTCTTTCTCTTTGCTATCTCTTCCTCTTCTCTTGTTATTCTTAATCTTTTCTATATAAGCTTTAGTAGCACTTTAACGATATATACATTGTAGTAATGTACAACTATGACTATTCATATCTCCTCTTTCACCTTCTGCTTCTTCTATTTTTACTCTATATTATGTAGTGCTGAGCCTTTTTTTTTCATTATAATATTGTAACTGTCTAGTTTAGGTTGTTAACCCATAATTATTATATTACCATTGAATAGTCTTTTTTTCCTCCTTTGTTAGATGATATGCTACTTAGTTTTTCATTTATATAACCTTATATAGTATTGTTATAGGGTATACTTGTTGTTTGTTTATCTTTTAAATACTTCAATAAAAAGATTAACTGCAAAACCCCAGCCCTCTCTGAATTCTTAATGGAGAACCTATAGTTATAGGCATTATTCTATGATCAAAGAATTCCACTGGAAAATTCTCTGCAGATACAATAGGTAGATGGGTAGAGATTAGAATATAGTATATCCTGGAACTGAGAGATCCTTTCTGGAAAGTGGGTGTAGTCAGTTTCGTGTGAGAAAAAAAGAGTCCCTTAACTTTGCTTTCTGTATTAATTGGGTGAAAAAGTTTGAATCACAGTATTGCTTGGAAGATTTAGCCACTAATGGGCAGTTAAAATCACCTGAAAAGATGATGTGCTGCGACATGAATAAAAATGGTTTAATCTGTTTAAATAAATCGCACCTTCTTGCTTTAGTTTGAGGTGCATGTAGATTTATTCACCTAAACAAGACACCCGGAATTAAGACATCCAGAATCAGTACCCTCCCTGGTGCTAAATCATACAGTTTTAAAACGTTTAATTCTGGTAGTCTAAATAAAATTCCCACTCCAGAACAAGATTCCTGTCCAATGGACCAAAAAGAAGGCCCAGCATACAATCCCTGAGAAGCAGTCTGTATTTCTCTAAGGGAGTGTAATCTTACATCCTGCAAAAAAAATGTCAAAAGATAAATGAGTCAAAAAAGAAAAGGATACTTTCCTTTTACTGTCCCTCTTAATGCTATTAACATTAAGAGTGTATCTTGAAAAGGGAACAAGCATTTATCAAAGATCATTTATACTTTCCCTTCCTGGAGTTCTGTTTTTTTCAATTTTGCTTTCCTCTTTTGAGGGCCTTTTATATGCTCCTAAACCTTTGTATCTGTTGTGGCCTCTGGTAAAGAAGAAGCCACCAAAGAATCATCAGATTCATCACCCTGACTTTCAATCTGTAAGATGTCAAATTTGTTTGAGATGGGTACAGGAGCTACTTTCCACTGGGTTTGGGATGTGGAAGACCTTGTTTTATGCCTGGGAAGCAGCACAGTTTCATCTGGCTTTCAAACTGGGGGGCATAAGCACAGTTCTAATGCTAGAGGTAGAAGGTTCTTCTGTGGGTACATCAGAGGATGATGCTACACTCTGCCCCTCACCTACTGTAGAGGGCACAGGCCTCAGCATTATCTGTTGTCCTACTAAGGCCTCTGTACTTTGTGCTTTATCTGAAACTGGGGTAAAAGCTGAGTTAGCTCTGGGGGCGTGGGGGCTCATGGGAGCACTCTCAGTCGATCCTAAATGTCTCTGACCTCCCAGTTTGTTTTTGAGTTAGAGTAATTAATAATCTCAGTTCTTCCCCATCAACAATATCTGGAATGTTGTCAGCTGCCCACCCACAGTTTTGAAAAGTGTGACCTACAGTGTCACAGAGATTACACTTACATTCACTGAAGCTCTCTGAACTGATATGCCCTAGTTCTCCACACACATTACATCTGGCTGTATCACAAATACTACTAAGGTGAGCAACAGAACTGCATTTTTAGCACATTTTGGGTTGCCCCGCATAAAACAAGATGCCCCTATCCCTTCCTAAAAAAAAAAGAGTTAGGTTACACCTGTGTCAGTGGTTTTCAATAGCACTTTAACTTTCCATCCCCAAGTCCAAATGTTTTCTGAATCCATAATTGCGTCTGGTACTTCTATGATAGTGCAGCTTTGATTAAACCAATGTCAAATCACTCGCACTGATGCCTTCATAGAAATATAGAATTTGATGACAGGTAAGGACCACTTGGCCCACCTAATCTGCCTATTTTCCTACCTAACAGATAAGCTGCAGATCCTAGTTAACCAACAGCTTACTTCCTCCTACCCCCCACTAGGACTGTCTTATGTCTGTCCCATGCATTCTTGAATTCCTCCACTGTTCTTGACTCCATGACCTCCTCAGGGAGGTTGTTCCATGCATCCACAACCCTCTCCATGAAAAAATACTTCCTCACATTACATCTGAGCCATCCCCCCTCTATCTTCAAATTGTGCCCCCTTGTTCTTGCACATCTCTTTTTCTTTTTGAAATTCAACTTCTTTATTATATTTATGCATTAGCACAGAGTATATGACCAGGACAGATGTACCGCACAATAATAATAGCCAAAATGACTGAAAGATGAGATAAGACCAGACTGTCATTGGATCTAGTATAACCCAATAAAATAAATTAAATGTTAAATGCGCTCTACTCCCCCTCCCCCAATACCCTTCCCACCCCTTCCCGTGGAGTGTGCCTTATTACAACAGCAAGACCAATTGATACAAGTGGATAAACAACAATCCAGCAAAGCCAACCATCACATGGAGGCTAAAACTAATTAAAACAGTCAGAGGCATGTGTGACATCAGTCTACTTAAGATATAAAGCATACAATTTACCCCATTTCTGGTTAAAGGAAGCTATACAATTCCAGGAGCTTGCTATTAACCTTTCAGTACTAAAACAAAGCGACATTTCTTTTAGCCATTCAGCATATGATATGGTCAGTTGGTCCATCCAGTGTTTAAGAACCAGTTTTTTGACTGCTATAGAAATTAGAGCCATGTGAAATCTACGCTCACGAATTCTAATATTAGAGTACATCCCTAAAATACATATTTCTATGGTAAACAAATCGTCCAGTCCCAGGAGAGGATCTAGATTAGTTTGGATTGTATTCCATAGAGGAGTCACCTTATCACAGTGCCAGAAAATGTGTATCAGGTTCCCATCAGCCACACCACACCATGTACAATTAGCCAGGGGTAGTCTGCTTAATTTGGCCAATTTAACCGGAGTATAGTACAGATGATTTAAAATATGATACTGTATGAGTCTGTGCCTATCTTGAGTAAGATATCTATGCATGTCCACCCAAATCTGACTCCAGATCAGGGAAGAATCTAGCAGAAGAGAAGACCAGATTTTAGAACCTGTAAGAGCATTAGGGTATTTAATATCCAGTAAGAAGGAGTATATTCTGGAAATTCCATGGGCCTTATTTGCACATTCCTCAATCTGCTCTAAAAAAGGCCTAACTTGAGACAGCATAAATGTGGTCCCAAATAGGGACACCATAAGATGTCTTAGCTGAAATACCTTAAAAATGTGTTTCTGAGGAATATTCAGTTTGGCGATTATGCCGGTTGAGGAAAGAAGGGAATTCTGAGAGAACAGGTTTTCCACAAGAATATCTTGTAATTGAGGAAGCCAGTCCACTGAGAGCGAAGAACCTCCTATTTTGATATTAGGGTTTAGAATGAGGGGTTGAGCTGTGTCCTTTTTAGATGAAATGTTAAAGAAGTTCCAACACTGGGTCAGAACCTTTATAGCAATTCCCACCATCGAATTTTGCATGGAGGGGGGTAACGCAAAAAAAGCGTAATAAAAATCTCTGGGCGAATTAAGATTATGCATGTCCAGAAGCCTCCTCTCCAACTGTAGCCAGATGGGACACATCTCTTTTTCTGAAAGATGCTACCCTCTTGGACTTTGTTGATTCCCTTGAGGTACTTGAAAGTTTCTATCATTTTCCCTCTCTCCCTTCTTTCCTCAAGGGTATACATATTAAGCTCCTTTAGTCTTTCTTCATATGTCTTCTGGTGCAGACCCTGCACCATTTTGGTGGCCCTCCTCTGGACATCTTTCCCTTTGTCTATGTCTTTTCGGACACTGGGTCTCCAGAACTGCACACAGTTCTCCAGATGGGGTCTCACCAACTGTCTGTACAGAGGGATAACAACTTCCTGTTTTCTACTATTGATGCCTGTCCCTATGCATCCCAGTATCCCTCCAGCCTTCCTTACTACCCTCTCACATTGCTTGCCCACCTTTAGGTCATCTGACATAATTACCCCCAGGTTCCTTTCCATTTCTACTGTTGCCAGTATCTCACCCCCCCATTGTGTACTCTTCCCCTGGGTTTTTGTTTTCCAGGTGTATTACCTTGCACTTCTTTGCATTGAACCTGAGCTGTTATGCATTTGACCATCCCTCCAACATTGTCAAGTCCCTTCTCATCCTTTCCACTCCAACTTGTGTATCAACCCTGTTGTAGATATTTGTGTCGTCTGTAAAGAGACATACTTTCCCTTCCAGTTCCTCTGCAATGTAACTTATAAAGGCCTTAAAAAGGACCAGTCCCAGTACTGAACCCTGCGGTACCCCACTAATAACTCTTCTTTCTTCACTGTGGACTCTGTTTACTACTACCATTTGTGTCCTGTTGTCTAGCCAATGTTTTATCCAGGTTACCACCTTGGGACCCACTCCAAGGCTGGCTAACTTGTGTATTAGTCTTTTGTGTGGGACTGTATCAAATTCCTTGCTAAAAGCAACATAGGCCATGTTCACAGCCCCTCCCTATTCTACTACTTTAGTCACCCAGTCAAAGAAATCGATTAGATTTGTCTGACATTACCTTCCTGCTGTGAATCCATGCTGCCTTGGGTCCTGTGCCCCGCTGGTCTCTAGGTACTCAACAATTCTTTCTTTCAGAAGTGATTCCATCATTTTCCCTACCACTGAGGTCAAACTAACAGGTCTGTAGTTTCCTGCTTCTGCCTTGCTTGCACTTTTATGAAGGGGAATCACATCCGCCCTCCTCCAGTCCTCAGGTACCACCCCATCCTCCCATGATTTGTTAAAGAGAATAGTCAGCGGTGTCACTATTTCTACTCTTAGTTCTTTTAGAATTCTTAGGTGAATCCCAACAGGCCCCATTGCTTTGTCCACCTTCAATTTTATTAGTTATTTCAGAACCCTTTCTTCTGTAAATGGACTGGTATTGACCCCCTGCCTACATTCCTTCCCCTTTATTAAGCCTCAGTATCCCTCCTTTGGTCTTTCTTCACTCCCTAATGTACCTATAAAAGGTCTTATCCCCCTTCTTAACAGAGTTGGCTATCCTTTCCTCGATTTGGGCCTTTGAAGTTCTTACTGCCTTCCCTGCCTCTTTCTGCTTTAACTGATAAAGTTCTCTGTCCTGCTCCTTCTGTTTTTCCTTATATTGCCTGAATGCTATCCTTTTCTCCTTAACCTTCTCTGCCACCTCTTTTGAGAACCATAGCAGTGTTTTCCTTCATTGTGTTTTGTTGATTTACTTTACACAAAGGCTTGTTGCCTCTGTGATGGCTGTTTTGATTACTCCCTATTGTTCCTCTACCCCTCCTTCTTGGCTGTTTGCTAGTGTCTTTCTGAGGCACTCTCTCATTTTCCCAAAGTCAGCCCTCCTAAAGTCCAATACTCTTGCTTTTGTATGGCTTGATTGTATGGCTGTGTTTATTGTGAACCACACTGTTTGGTGGTTGCTTGTTCCCAGATGGCTACCCACTTCTAAATCTGAGATTATTTTGCCATCCCCATTTGAGAGTACCAGGTCTAAGAATGCTCTCTCCCGAGTGGGTTCCAATACTAGCTGTCTGAGGCATGCCCCTTGTAGGGCATCAAGAATGACCCTGCTCTTGGATGTGCCTGCAGCAAAGGTGTTCAAGTTAACATCTGGCACATTCAGGTCCCCCATCAGCAATATCTCCCCTTTTTCTGCAATTCTAAGGATGCCTTCTATCATTTCCTTGTCCATTCCTTCCCCCTGAGATGGGGGTCTGTATAGAACCCTCATGTGGATTGTGGAGCCATTTCCTGTCTCCAGGGTGACCCAGAGTGCCTCATCTGCTCTCTGTTTACTCTTTAGTTCTGTTGCTTTGATCCCTTCCTTTACATACAGAGATACTCCTCATTTCTAAATAGAACAATTATGACTTTTGAGCAGGCTTTGTAAGTGGTATGGCCACAAAAGGAGCCCATAAAGCAGTTTTCTTCTAAGTAGCATATCATGTCCAAAATCTCTCAAGGCCATTCATAGATTTAAAGCTTACATCAAATGTTGTTTCCCCTGAGATGTGTATTAGGGCATACAATTCATTAGAAACAAATTTCATAGACTCCTTCAAGAGCGTTTTGGCTACAAATAGCCTATCAGGAGGTTCTGGCATTCCCCACATGTAAGAAAGCCGTACCGCATTGTGCCTTTTTGCTGGGTAAATTGGAAGTTTAAATAATGATGAAAAAGATCCTGGAGTGTCTTTGTTTATAATGTTTAAAGACCTTTGTGGTTGTGCAGCCATAGTAGTGGGGCATCCCCCAGATTGCAATGCCTTGCTTTCAGATATATCTAGCTTAGTCCATGTGGCCACATTTAATACTGGGTTTTGAGTTAGTGCCAACTCAGGAGGTAGCTCTAAATCAGGAGCAGGTCCAACAATACTTGAGTGCTGAACAATTGGAATTTTGATTCGGGAGGTCCCTGAAATCCACTGACCTGTTTCTCCATTCTTTTCCCAGCCCGCACTTTCCAAGGCTTTGTTTACTGTCCAGCCATTCCCCTCATCTGATGCAAGAGTCTCACTGCAACCTAGGCCAGACCCTGAAACACCTGTATTTGCCATTCCTGATGCTACTGCTGAAAGATCTCTTAGCGCTGTATGCTCCGAGTGCTCAGCAAGTTCCACGGCCTTCACCCAATCTTTCGCCAGTTTCTTTTATGCTACTACTTCATAGTCACTCAGCTGGGTGGCATTGACAGCAACTTTCACATTGTCACTTCACATTTCCCACAATTGTTTATGGAGCTGCATTTTTTTTAAACAAAAATTCTTTCTCTTCCAGTTCCATTTGCTTTAACAAGGCTGCCTCCTCTGAAGATTGCATTACTGTACATTCTTTCGTTTCAGACAGAGTTACCTTGTTTCACTGAGGTCTGACAAAGTATCTACTGGTAGCTCAGGAAAGTCTTCTGGATTTAAAAGTACCTTGTTTTCCTCTTGTATCTTATCTGGAGTATATTCTGCAACAACATGTACAGGTCCTTCTATCTCTTGTATATTATTTGAAGTTAGCTGCTGTTCTGGTTCAGTGACTTCCATCTCTTCCACCACCACCTCCCTTCCAGCTCCCTGCTGGTCGGCCATCTTGGATGAGTGTCAGCAGGACAGAGTCTCCCCCTACTGAACAGTAGGGGAATTTCCCCTGTGCCCTGGCCAAATTTCCCCCATTCACTAAAAATTCCACCAACAGCTTAATCTGGTTCAAGGTCAGTTGCCATTCATATGTATCCCCCTCTCCTGGGTCATGCCTGAAAATAGGCAGAATTTGTCTAGTGCACTTACCCAGTCAACAAAAACTAAATAATACATAAAATAAAAAAATAACAGGGGGAGTTCTTTGTCCCAGACTGACCTGGTTATCAAGGCACAACAGCAAGGTGCTGCTGGGGCCTCAGAGAGGCACATGAATACTATTAGGGCTGCTGCCCATTTCCTCCCCTCCAGTAGAGGTTTACTTCCAGTCTCCCCTACCTTGATGGTCGCTCTGGTCCTTCCAGATTCACGGCGGGTTACTGATGCACTCACTGTACACCCTTTGACCACTGTATTAGTACAGGTCCTGGACCCCTATATACACATGCCCCCCACCCACTAATGATATTAAGCTGGTTTGAACTAAGAGTGAGTAAAAACATCCATGGTTCATGACTCCCCATTCACCTAAGGGGAAAAAGGGAGATTTGGCTCAGCAGAACAAGTATAGTACTCTTGCTTTCACAAAGTCAACGCACTCACCCCTTCCAAAATGACCACAAACGCTCCTATTTTCAATGCAAAAACATTTTTAATGCAGCCTCAACCTCATACTGACAGCTGCCAAGGAGCTTCTTATGTTTCACACCCTTCGGTGCTTTATTAGAGATATCAAATAATACAACAGTCAGTCATTTGTATTTTCAGCAGAATTCAAAAAAATGTCTTTAGTCAATCAATGTGCTTTACGTGCTTAAATAATCAATCAATCATGTGATTTACTATGGCATTTCATTCATTAGAAATGCTAAACAAAAATATAAACATAGTTGGGACCACCATCTAGTGGATACCAATCTTAATTACATTCATAGGGACTGCTGTGAAAATAGCATACACATATATCAAAGGAAATAAGCATTTGTCAATGCCGAATGTTGTCTCACTGACATTGGCATTGGTTGTGCAGGAGCTAGAGATGCATAATAGGAATGGCAGTGAAGTATTGAACTGACGCAAACTCCACCCCCACCCTGCAGAGACTGACAGGCATTGGGGTGTGCCTTTGGGGTGTCAGCTATGACGCCCATGCCATTTTACCTCACCGTACCCTGTAGACACTGACAAGTGTCATGGTGTGCGTTGGGCCTTATACTTCCCTCATTCCATCAGGAAATACACTGAGACTGGTGCAGTATAGGAAAATGGGGTGAACTTTAGGGCTGAACATTCCAAGGCACACCTCAATTCCTGTCACTGGCTGCAGGGTTTGGGTGGGGGTGGAATGGCATGAGCATTACAGCCAGTGATCCCAAGTCACACTCCTGATGCCTGGGAGTCTCTACAGGATGGTATGTTACAGTTGGAAGCCCTAATATCATTGGCATTTTCTGGTATTATCACTCCAAATTTTCAACATGGGCTTTTTGTGACTCAGCTCATGAAGAGCGGCACAATCAGTTTGTTAGCCGAAAGGTGGTGTTGCACAGTGGCTATGCCATTTGGTGACACAGGGATGAAAACACATTTTGGGCAGGATGTGAAAAATGACAACTGCATTGTTCATGAGGAGGTGTAAAAAAATGGCAACTTTGAAAATGTGGAGTGAAAATATGAAAAATTGGTGAAGTCATGAGCTTGCATAGAAACTGCACAACACACATCCCTAACACAATTAATTTGGGGATTTTTTTAGCCACATTTTCAACATAGGCATTTTGGGACCTCCTCTCATGAGCAGTGGTGCTGTGATTTTGCTAATCTGTCCTAAACATAGAAACATAGAAACATAGATTTTGATGGCAGATAAGGACCGCTTGGCCCACCCAGTCTGCCCATTTCCCTACTTATTGGATAAGCTGCAGATCCTAGTTAACCAGCAGCCTACTTCTTCCTACCCCCACCCCCTAGAATTGCTTTATGACTGTCCCATTCATGCTTGAATTCCACCACTGTTTTTGACTCCACAACCTCCTCCGGAAGGCCATTCCATGCATCCACAACCCTCTCTGTGAAAAAATACTTCCTTAAATTACCTCTGAGCCGCCCCTTCTATCTTCAGATTGTGCCCTTTGTTCTTGCACACCTCTTTTTTGAAAGATGCTACCCTCTTGGACTTTGTTGATTCCCTTGAGATACTTGAAAGTTTCTATCATGTCCCTCTCTCTCTCCTTTCTCTCGATGCTATACATATTCAGCTCTTTAAGTCTCTCTTCATATGTCCTCCGTGCAGACCCTGCACCATTTTAGTTGGCCTCCTCTGGACAGCCTCCATCCTGTCTATGTCCTTGCGGAGATTGGGTCTCCAGAACTGCACGCAGTACCCCAGATGGGGTCTCACCAACTGTCTGTACAGAGGGATAATAACTTCCTGTTTTCTGCTGGTGATGCCTCTTCCTATGCATCCCAGTATCCCCCAGCTCTCCTTGCTGCCCTCTCACATTGCTTGCCCACCTTTAGGTCATCTGATATGACTACCCCCAGGTCCCTTTCCATTTTTGTTGTTGTTAGTATCTCACCCCCCATTGTGTACTCTTCCCCTGGGTTTTTGTTTCCCAGGTGCATTACCTTGCACTTCTTAGCATTGAATCTAAGCTGCCATACATTTGACCATTCCTCTAACCTTGCCAAGTCCCTTCTCATCCTTTCCACCCCACCTTGTTCATCAACTCTGTTGCAGATCTTTGTGTCATCTGCAAAGAGACATACTTTTCCTTCCAGTCCCTCTGCAATATTGCTTATAAAGAAATTGAAGAGGACCAGTCCTAATACTGAACCCTGCGGTACCCCACTAGTAACCCCCCTTTCTTCAGAGTGGACTCCATTTACTATTACTCTCTGTGTCCTATTCTCCAGCCAATACTTTACCCAGGCTGTCATCTTGGGACCCACTCCAGGCTGGCTAACTTGTATATTAATCTTTTGTGTGGGACTGTGTCAAATGCCTTGCTAAAGTCTAGGTAGGCCATGTCCACAGCCCTCCCTGATCTACTACTTTGGTCACCCAGTCAAAGAAATCTATCAGATTTGACTGGCATGACCTTCCCACTGTGAATCCATGCTGCCTTGGGTCCTGAGCCCCTCTGGCCTCTAGACACTCAACAATTCTTTCCTTCAGAAGTGATTCCATCATTTTCCCTACCACTGAGGTTAAACTAACAGGTCTGTAGTTTCCTGCTTCTGCCTTGCTCCCACTTTTGTGAAGGGGAATCACATCTACCCTTCTCCAGTCCTCGGGTACCACCCCATCCTCCCATGATTTGTTAAAGAGGGTAGTCAGTGGTGTCACTAGTTCTACCCTTAGTTCTTTTAGAATTCTGGGATGAATCCATCAGGCCCATTGCTTTGTCCACCTTCAGTTTTAAGAGTTCTTTCAGAACCCTTTCTTCTGTAAATGGGCTGGTATCAACTTCTGTATCCAGAGTGCTTCTACTGTTTGTTTTAGGTACCTCCCCATTTCCTTTGTAAATACTGAGCAAAAATATTTGTTTAGTATCTCTGCCTTTTCATAGTCACCCCTACCCACCCTCCCTCCTCTTTATTAAGTCTCACTATCCCTCCCTTGGTCTTCCTTCGCCCCTGATGTACCTATAAAAGGTTTTATCCCCTTCTTAACAGAGTTGGCTATCTTTTCCTCTGTTTGGGCCTTGCTGTTCTGACTGCCTTCTCAGCTTCCTTTTGCTTTAACTGATACAGTTCCCTGTCCTGCTCCTTCTGTGATTCCTTGTACTTCCTGAATGCTTTCTTTTTCTTGAATCTTCACTGCCACTTCCTTTGAGAACCATAGTGGTTTCTTACATCATTTTGTTTTGTTAATTTGCTTCACACAAAGGCTTGTTACCCTGTGATGGCAGTTTTATTATACCCCATTGTTCTTCCACCCCTCCTTCCTGCCCATTTGCTAGTGCATTCCTTAGGCACTCACCCATTTTGGCAAAGTCAGCCCTCCTAAAGTCCAGTACTTTTGCCTTTGTATGGCTTGACTCTATTGCTGTGTTTATTGTGAACCATACTGTTCGATAATCGCTAGTTCCCAGATGGCTACCCACTTCTACATCTGTGATCCTTCTTCATCTCCATTTGAGAGAACCAGGTCTAAGATTGCTCCTCTCAAGTGGGCTCCAATACTAGTTGTCTAAGGCATGCCCTCTGTAGGGCATCTAGAATAACCCCACTCTTTGAAGTGGCTGCTGCAACTGCATTCCAGTTAACATCTGGCATATTCAGATCACCCATCAGCAATATCTCCCCTTTTTCTGCCATTCTAAGTATTCTTTCTATCATTTCCTTGTCCATTTCCTCCCCCTGAGAAGGGGGTCTGTATACAACCCCTGTGTGGATTGTGGTGCCATTGCCTGTCTCCAAATTTACCCACAGTGCTTCTTCTCCTCCCTGTTTTCCCTTTTGTTCTGTTGCCTTGATTCATTCCCTTATGTAAAGAGCTACTCCTCCTCCTCTTTTACCCTCCCTGTCCCTCCTGTAGATAGTGTATCCTGGAATGTTTATGTCCCAGTCATGGTTTTGTGTGTACCATGTTTCTGTGACTGCCACGATATCCAGATGTTCCTCTTCCATCAAGGCCACTAATTCAGGAAGCTTGTTACTCAGACTACGGGCACTGGTACTCATTTCTCTCCATTTTTTGATGGCTTTACCTTCTTTTGCAACATCCCCCACTGACCTGTCTACCTTGGTCTTTTTCTCATTTAGTACCTTGTTTTGTAGGAAGAGGCTGGGATTTTCCTGCTGCTTATCAGTGCCTCCCCCCTTGACTAGTTTAAAAGCTTGCCAATGAAGCACTTAAACCGATTGCTCAAAAGATTTGTTCCCTTCCTGGACAGATGCAGACCATCCTGCCAGTATAGGGTGGTGTCCCTCCAGGTGGAACCCCAGTCCCCAATGAAGCCAAACCCCTGTGCTCCACACCATTGTTTCAACCATTCATTAAACTGCATGGTGCAAAGTACCCTCGCCTCACTCATGCCATTGACAGGCAGCACTTCAGAGAAGGATATTGTGTGTGGTACTTGTCTTAGGGCCCTCCCCAATTCTACAAAGTCCTTCTGCACTGCTCCAATCTCATGATTAGCCAAGTCATTTGTCCCTAGGTGGACAATGACATCCAGCTCAGATTCCCTTGCAGCTGTTTTCGTGATCCTGAGGATGCGCTTCCTGTCTCTCCAAGCCATGGCACCAGGCAGGCACCTTACTTCAGTTTTCCCTGCTCCCCCCAGTTCTATCCCCCTAATAATTGAGTCCCCCACTAGGAGCTGTTTCCTTTCCTTGTGGTGTCCTCTGCCTCCTTTCTGTGGGCCTCCCTTGTGACAGTTGTTCTCAGCCTCCTTAGTCTCCTCTGTGGGTGTATCCATAGGGGAGCTATGCTCCCCCAGAATGGTGTATGGATTGTGGTGTGGAACAACTGACTTGGTGCACCTCTGTTCCACCATCCTCACCCTCCCTGAGCCCACTGTGGTCCAACTGCTGTGCTTTCTTCACAACCTCTGAGGTAGTGGTAGTGGCTCTGGTGCTCCCTGGAAGGGGGAGGTTCCATTCCTACTGTCCAGTGTGGCATGGGGGAAGGTCCCCGTGCTACTGTCCAGTGTGGCCTGAAGATGGGCAACTTCCTCCCTCAGGAAAGAGAGTTGTCTGCAAATAGGGAAGCATCTCAGCCTCCAGAAAGACTCCCAGAACACTGCTGCCCCACAGCCATTACATTGCACTACTCCCCACATTTTTATTTTTTTTATTTTTTGTGTGTGTGTGTGTGTGTGTGTGTGTGTGTGTGTGTGTGTGTGTGTGTGTGTGTGTGTGTGTGTGTGAGATTGGTTTGTAATATAGAAATAGATATATATTTATATTATACAATGTGTATGCTTATATTGTCAGTGCAGTGTGCTAGAGAGGATATGACAGTGACATGCACCTTGCACTCCTGAGGAAATGATGTCAGAACCCCAGGTATAAAGGAACTATTTCCAGGGGTGGGTGGGGTGAGGGTGGAAGGGTTATGCCTAAACTGTGCCCTCACAAAACAATCAGCTAAAAGCTCTGACCCACTGCTGCAATGAGTGCCTTCCTATCAGCAAGATGCCCTACACAACAATTTGACAGAGAAAATACCCTGCTAATCAAACAGAGAAAAATCCACACATCCAAGTCAGACACAGGTAAACCTCCCCAGCCCCAAAACAGGCCTGGTGGTTTGTGATCTGAGAGCTGTCAGTCCCAAAATAAGTCAGCTGTGCTTTAAACTCTTCCTGCACTGAAAATCTTAAGAATTGTAACAACAAACGTAAACCTAGATCCACCACCCTCTATTGCTGGAAAGACTGTCTTTTCCTGTTTCACACTGCAGGTTTTTCTATCACCACTCCTTAACCTCAGTAACTTTGTTAAAAAGAGTTTAACTATCAAAAACTCTTACGCACCAGTAAATTATTTAAAAATAGTTTCTGTCCCAAAATCCTAGTAGTCAATTCAGCTACCCCCAAGGGACAACCAGAATGCAGTATTCAAACACTTATGAAGTTACTTCCAAGATAAGCAGAGTTTGCAAGTTTCTTTTTCAACTCCTCAGCCACCTGTAATTCATTTAAAAATAGTTTAACTGTCAGAAAATCCTAGTAGACAATCTAGCTACCTCCAAGGACCTACCCAAATGCAGTATTTAAATCCTTCTGAAGTTACTAACAAGATAACCAGAGTTTGCAAGCCCCTTCTTGGTTAAACACTAAAT
Organism: Neoceratodus forsteri; assembly: GCA_016271365.2. NCBI lineage: Eukaryota > Metazoa > Chordata > Ceratodontiformes > Ceratodontidae > Neoceratodus > Neoceratodus forsteri. The sequence continues at coordinate 942,546,964 of CM057455.1, forward strand.
AAATATGTGAATAAAAAGCAATTACCAATTAAAAGTTGATTTACCACAGTGACCATGTCATTGTGCATCACAGGTGTGGAAACACATTTTGGGCAGACTGTGAAAAATGACTGCTGTACTATTCATAAGGAGCTGTGAAAAATTGCCAGTGTGGATAATCTGGCATGAAAATATTGCAAATTTGCAAAGTTACAAGGGTGCATGGAAACTGCGCGACGCACACTTGTAACACTGTCATTTTCTGGACATTTGTCACCAAATTTTCAACATAGGCATTTTAGGACCTGTTCATGAACAGTGTCACCGTCATTTTCTCAAACTGTCCCAAAAACTGATTTCTGCACCGGACATGCAAAAACACATTTTAGCCAGGATATGTAAAATGACAGCTGTACTGTTCATAAGGAGATGTGGAAAAATGGCAATTTTAAAAATCTGGAGTGAAAATGTTACAAATTAGGAAGTTATGAGCGTGCATAGAAACTGCACAATGCTCGCTCATGAAACAACCATTTTGGATTTTTTTTCACCAAATTTGTAACATAGGCTTTTTGAGAGCCCTCCTCATGAACAGTCACACTGTCATTTCATTAATTGGTCCCATAAGGTGATTCCATGCAGTGACCGCAAAATCACATTTTGGGACTGAATAACACCATGACAGTGGTTGAATTCATCAGGAGGGGTCCCAATAACCCCATGTTGAAAATTTGGCACCAAAATTCCCCAAAATGCCTGAGATATGCACCAAAGTGGAAAAATCTCTATTTATGCCATTGTACAACTTACCAGCATTTCTTCAGTTTGCAGTCGGCTTTGAAGAGTGCAAGCGTGCTCCTGGTCCACCGAAGATCATCACGCTGCGCTCTGGAGGTAAATATGAGGTGAGTGAGGTGTGGGAAGGAGGGTGTGCAGAGGTTGGGCGCTGGTTGAGAAGGGCCACCGGAGTTGACAAGGGACCATTTTCTGCTTTGTAGGTTTTAAAAAAAAAAAATCAAGGGTTGTTTTTTCTTTTACAGGGTCATTTGGCATGCTGGGTTGGTTACCAGCGTGCCACCGGAGTATTGTTTTTTTGGGAGAGTTCTATAGTCGACAGCAGATTGGGCACCCCTATCAGCACACAACAAATGGGGGGGACATTATGCCAATGGGCAGTGGGCTTCCCTTCAGCAAATGAAACCAGGAAAGGGGGACATGATGCCGAGGGGGATTCGGCACCCCCTCAGCACACACTTTAAATGGGAAGGGGGTTGCTTTATGCTGTTGGGGAGTGGGCAATCCATCAGAAAATGACGTGGGTTGGGGCATGCTGACAGGGGGATTGGGCTCCCCTGAAGTTGGCTCTCTGCACGGTGGCAGCACCACCATGTTAATAGAAGGGCTTCACCAGGAAAGGCACATAGGGAGGGCATGTTTTGGTGCCACTGCATGACAAGCTTGGCTGTCACTGCAGCAGACCTTTCCTTAGATGTGCTCACCATATTATGTATTCCTGGTGTGGCACCTGCATGCTGGCTGATTGGGGAATGGGGGATGCATCTACTGATGTGTGCCCTGTATTCTACTAACAGTGACTCAAGGCCCAATCTACATTACGTAATATGTTGGCCGTGACAAGCGAGCCAACATAAAAATAGGGTGACTTCAAAATGGGTTGGAATGGTTTGAGGGGCTGAGGTGGTTAGAGGTGCATTTTAGTTCTTATAAAGCTACACACAAGCAACGTAGTGGGCAGAAAGAAGTAGGGTCAGGCTTTATCTAACTTACTCGGGTGGTTTCTGTAAGATTTCTTTGGCCAGACCCAAATTCTGTGGCTAGACCAAAATTCTGCAGTCAGTCTTATTTTTTGTGGCAATCACTGTATGCCACAAACCACAGAAAACAGAGGGCTCTGAGTATAAGTAGCCAACACAATTAATGAAAAGGCTATGCCTATAGCCTCTTCTGCATCAACCTGCTGTTCCAGTGTGAGTGTGTTCAAGGGGGGAGTGTCAAATTAGGAATGTGGGAAGGGGGCAGCCATTGAGATAAAAATACTAGTCCAGATTTGTACTAGCAGACCGTGCATTATGGTACTGCTCTGCAGTACCTTTTCCATGCATGGCAGTGCAGCAGTGGATTTTGCACTACCATATAGGTGCTTGGGAAAGTCAGTCACCACGTTAAAGTCAAAGTTTCAGTTTTTAATGGAAAATTGTCTCCAGTTTATGTGTGCCTTGGGCATGGGTTTCAGCAGGCATACTCAGTGTACTTTGCTGAGTACAGCAAAATCTGGAAAATCCTGGGGTATCATGAGCCTCAGGCCAGGGTCATGATGCCCCAGGCAATAAACACAAATATATCCTGATATACATGAAGAACTGTTTTTCCCCCTCCTAGGATGCTTTAGTGTGAGCTTGTGAATGATCTTTGGAAAATGTGTGGATGCTAAACATAGAGGCCATGATTGTATGAGTGACCTGATTGAGTATATATGCATGAGTGCTGATGTGAATGTATTTCTGTAAGGGTGTCAATGGCTACTGTACCTTGATGTGGTACAGAGGCATATCACAATGTACCCTAAAGATTGTAACTAAAAGTCAGCCAGCTTATGTCTGATTTGTAGTGTGTGTTTCACATGCAATAAAATGTTGTGAATCAATTAGGATCATTGGCATACAACATATTGTTGACTGAAAAAGGGTGGGGTAATGTTTGTTTGGTAGGGCAGCACATTTTTGTTTCTGTTTACAACGGGCGGGGATTAATAGTTCCATCAACTCTCTAGAACAAGTTTAAAATTCCTGGCTATACCCCTGGCCCTATGGAATCCTATCTGGTGACCAGAGTTACTTGCAATGGTCGAGAACTCACCCCCCACTCCCTTATTTCACTCACCAGGCAGGCTGTACTGTTGTGATATACTCCCATGATTCTTTCACATTGTAGACTCATTTTTCCTTGAGGTAGAACAACCTTCTCGGGCTGCCACTTTGGTGTCCACATACAGGGTCATCAGAACAGCTTTTGTTAAAGTTTTAGGTGGTACCCCTAGTCACTGGATGATAACATCTAGAAGAATGAACATGAGAAAACTTCCAGCTGTGCTCATACAGGCATTTCTTGACCCCACTGAATTTGTGCCTCAGGTTATGTAGTCTGTGGCTGTAATCAGGAAAAATGCAGACTACATGACTTTCTATCTTGATTTGCCCATTTTCTTAATTCTAGAAGGACAACTTAGTGGTCCTGGTAGTGCAGGAATTTTTTCAAAAAATGCCTGGACCACTATGTTGAGTCGAGGTTGGGTGTTTTACCCTCCAGGAGTTGAAGTACTTTTTGGAGCCAGGAAGATATAAAGGCAAGGGAGCTGGTACGTTCAATGCCCTTGAGGAGCCCAACCAGCTCCACACTGTGGTGTGTGTCTCTCTCTCTAGTTTTGTGATCATCCAGGATGTCGCCAAGGACAGGGATTGTCTTTTGTGCCTGTTTAAGCTCCGCCAAGAGTTCAGTGGTTCATTCCTTCTGTGCACTAACTTGGGACCTCCAACTCTTCCAGGTGCTTCCTTCCTGTGGGACTCAGCTGTGTCCCTGAGTCCTTTCTCCATTCAATGGATGTGCTCATATTGGTCCCTAAACACAAAAGGGGAGATTGCCTATGTGCTGTGGATCTGTAGTGCATAGACACTGAACCACACATTGGGGATCCAGCATACCCCCAGCAGCATGCAAGGAAGGGACATGCTTCCCTTCTGCACAGGATACCTTGCCATTCATGCAGCTATTCATGTGGATGGTTGGGTGTGTCAGGGGCATGCCTGCACTCTGTGCCATTCACAAAGGAGCGGAGTGCTAGGAGAGGGGGTCAGGATATGGGGATATGGCAGCAGGGACCCTGCTATATCCATTGTATGCCCCCACAAAAAAAAAAAGTTTGGAGGACATCAACCCCCACCGACAAATGTTGCTCCACCCCTCTGGATAGAAATGGAGGGCTGGTGGAATCCAATCAGGCATTCTCTGTCTTTTAAAATGTTATCCTCCCATGCCTTCCCGAAGTCCCTTGCTCATGCAGAGCAAGTGATCCGCTTGAGACCTAGGATGGGCAGTATATTTGATGCCCTCCTATGTCCTCCAATTCACACTGGGGAGATGGGACTGTAGATAGGCACTGCATGGTGGTACATGTAAGTGCATGCCAGCCACTGCACAACTGTCCATGGGTGCAGAGTTATGCTGCCAGGGTAAGTTCTTCTTGTGCGTGTCCTGAGACACTTGGTGCATATGCAACACTGAGCACTTTAGTTCTCCAGTGTTTGTTCCTGAGCTCATAGATTAAGGACTCAGTTGTTGGCGTTGCTGATGGTGTGGCTCTCATGGTTGGAGATGGTGGGTGAGGCGTCTCTCTCACACCCACCCTTGTGGTCACTCTGCATTGCTGCTTGCCTTGGACTCCACCCTTTGGTTTATTGCTTGCCAATTTGAAGGTGATCTGAGTCTGCTTTCACAGAGATTTTGGTTGATTGGACATTGGTTGGATGACACAGCGGCAGAACTTGACCACCTCCCTGAAGAAATGTTAACTTCCTTACTTATTTCAAATGATTCTGTGATCTTAGAAAAAGTGACAAACTTTTTGAAAAGCACACACCTTTAATATTGTAAAGAACTTACTTTTCAAGAGATGAACTGTTGGCACTTTATTGTATTTTATATGAATACCAATTTTTGTTGTTGTGTATTATTCAGAGTTTTTAATGTATTGATGTGTACACATTGTAATGGCATTTTGCCGATCAATAACATTTTTTGTACTTGTTTATACTTGACCTCTTTTTTAAGATCTTTGAGCCTTTTTAAAAAAACTTATTTCACATTGCAAATTGCTGATAAAGTGTATATGTAGTGTTAGGTTTGGCACTTTGCTAACAATTCAGAAGCAAAGTAAAACTTTACCACACTCTTAGTATCAAGTCTTCCCCTTACCTGACTGTTGGAGTTTTTTTCCAGCTCTCCAGATAAGAAGCATGCATAACTGGTTCTGACTAAAACAAACCACCCTAAACATTGAACACGCAGCAGGAATGAAATCTGAACCAAACCTTCCCAGTTTAGTTTAGAAATGGCTCAGACTTTTTTGCCAAAAGAGAAAAAATAAGCCTGTTTCTTTTAACCTTCCTACTGCCCACTATGCCTGGACCCTTTGAGGCAAAATCCTCTAATGCATTGTTGCTGCCATTCAAGCACCAATAGTTGACTGTGAGAGGTGATGGATAGCAAGCTCTGAAGTACTTTACTTTTTTTCTGGGCTAGCTCAGTCACCTCCTTTCCTCTGCTGTGCACCACTATGCCAGTATTTGAGCAGAGCCCGGAGGAGTTCTGCACTGTACACCATACCTCTCAATCTTTTATCACTGAAATGAGGGACATGGACATTTTTGGACACTCAAAATGAGGGACAATGAGGGACACAGACCCTCAGAATGAGAGACACATCCTCAAACATGGAGATACAAGCTCAGAACACTTTGAAAACCATAGTGTTTACTTGTACAAAGTTTATTTTGGATTTAGTATTTTAGAATATTAAGAGTTTCTGCTGGAACAAAGAGGAAGCAGGGAACTACAGACCAGTCAGCCTCACCTCGGTAGTGGGGAAGATCATGGAAGCACTACTGAAGGAGAGATTGGTGGAACATCTGGTTGTCAATGGACTACAGGACCCAAGACAGCATGGTTTCACCAGGGGGAGGTCATGTCAGACCAACCTCATTGAATTTTTTGACTGGGTGACTAGGGAGGTGGATCAGGGGAGGGCAGTGGACATGGCCTATCTGGACTTCAGCAAGGCCTTTGACACTGTGCCACATAGAAGACTATTACACAAACTGGGTAATATGGGTGTGGGTAGGACAGTAGTGTGGTGGGTAGGTAACTGGCTGGGTGGCAGGACACAGAGGGTGGTGGTAAATGGCTGTCACTCCACAGAGGGAAGAGTGACCAGTGGGGTACCACAGGGATCAGTGCTGGGATTGGTTCTATTCAACATCTCATCAGTGACATGGCGCAGGACCTAGAAGGCAGAATTTTGCTGTTCGCTGATGACACAAAACTCTGTAACAGAGTAGACACACCAGAGGGTGTAGACAGAATGAGAAGGATCTGCAGAACTAGAAGAATGGTCAGGGGTTTGGCAGTTGAAATTCAATGCAAAGAAGTGCAAGATAATGCATATGGGCACAAAAACCCTGGCACAATATATCAGTTAGAGGGGGTGAGGATACAGCATGCACCAAGCAGGAAAGGGATCTTGGGGTTATCATCTCTGATGACCTCAAGGTAGAAACAGTGTGACAAGGCAGCAGGTAAAACAAATAGGATGCTGGGATGTAAAGTCAGGGCATCACCAGCAGGAAAAGGGAGGTCATAATTCCGCTATACAAGACACTAGTGAGGCCCCACCTGGAGTACAGTGTACGGTTCTGGAGACCATACCTACGTAAGGAAATAGTCAGGGTAGAGATGGTTCAGAGGAGGGCAACAAAGATGGTGCATGGATTGCATCACAAGTCCTATGAAGACAGGTTGAAGGAACTGAACATGTACTCCCTGGAGGAGAGGAGGGAGAGAGGGGATATGATAGAGACATACAAGTATCTTACAGGGAGGAACAGGGTGCAGAAAACACTATTTTTAAGTGAAAAGATGTTCCAGGACTAGAAGGCATGGGATGAAGTTGGAGGGAGGACGATTCAGAGGAAACATAAGAAAGAATTTCTTCACAGAACGGGTGGTGAACAAGTGGAACACCCTGCCAGAGGAAGTGGTGGGGGCTGAAACAATCACGGGATTTAAGAATGGATGGGATAGACATAAAGGAATTCTGGAGGTCGGGGTAAGGGGCAACAGACTTCTAGGAAAACAAATTGAACTTACAAGCTCAAATGGGCAGACTGGGTGGGCCATAGGCCCTTATCTGCCGACACTGTCTATGTATCTATGTATCTATGAATTTACAGCACATTCTCTGAGTGAGCAGCACCTGTTCCATGAGGGACGGATGAGGGACAGAGCACTTTTAAGGGGCAAAATGAGGGATGTCCCTCGTAATGAGGGACACTTGAGCGGTATGTTGTACACATGCTTTCTTGTAGACAGTGATGAGCAAGCAGAGCTCAGAAATCTCTTCATTGATGAACTCCTATTGCTTATTACTGTACAAGAATGCATATGTATAGTGCCAAACTCTGCAGTGCACTGCTGAACTACTGATATATGTAGTGTGCTGCAAGTGAAAGGGTGTGACTGAGCTAGCCTAGAAATAAAGAACTATTAACATTACTGTCCATCAGGTTCTCTCCAGCTGACTGTTGTCAGTTGAGGACTGGAGGGAGGTGAGTGATGATGCTTCAGGGACTCTTGCCTGAAAAGGTATGGGGGGGCTGGATGGCAGGAGGTAGAACAGTTTTGCAAATGAGTTAAGAGGGAAAGGAAAATGGCAGGCCAGTTATACATCTTAGCTGGGGGGTGCCCAGTAAAGACAGATTGGAGAGTGAGGTTGCCCAGTAAAGACAGTTTGGTCTAGTGGTCAGAAAAGATCTGTGAACCCAGAGACCCAGATTTAAATCCCGTCACTGCCACTTATATATTGAAAATTCCAACTACCTCTACTCTTATGGGTGAACGTGCTTTTTCTGTCTATGCAGCAGAATGCTAGAACAATTTACCAGAGCTGTTTCATAAGATAAAAAGTCGTACAGTTTTTAAATTGCAGTTAAAATGCACTTTTTAAAACAATTACAATGTTTTTTGTAGTTTTGTAATGTATTGTGAATAAACTTATTCTATATATTGCATGTTATGTATCTTAGCATGGTAATAACATCTTGGCTGTTGTCTTACGGCCCCAGGTCATTCATGCAAAAGGTCCCATGGCTCATTGTACTTATCCTGGTTAAAAAAAAGTTAAATAAATAATACTGTGTGGCCCTGGCAAATTACTTAAGTGCCCTTTGCTTAACCTCTCTTTAATCTACCTACTGTTTGAATCTCATACACCTAATGGCAGCAACATTCTCTTGCCTCCTTCTCTAGGATTGTAAAGCACTTTGGGATAGAGTTTGTATGAATTGCATTGAATAAAACTAAACTTTATTCTATTCAACCATCTATGCACTACCAGTACCCTACTCATTGCTTTGTAAAGCACTTTATAATGTTGTTCAAATTAGGTGCTGTACATCTGATACTTTCCCTTACTTTACATTAGGGGCAGGGTTAAAGAGTGGGGCCTATTATTATGTATGTCAGGTGGGAGGGCCGGGAGACTTACAGGAAGCTAGATATGTTATGAGAGAGTCAAAGGAGACCTTTAACATGGGGCTTTGACCCATAAAGGGAAAGGCTTGGTTAGAGTTAGTGAAGAGACGGTGTTCTTAAAACATGGTGCTGGAGAATGCAGGCTGGCATGAACACAGAAGCAGAACCAAACCAGGGCTAATCTGATAAAACCAGTCCTTAGAGAAGAGCTGTACCCACAGTCTACTTCTCAGCACAGCAAGGGATCATATGGACATTTGGATGCCCGTTGTCCTGCCCCATACTACCTCCAACCCACCTGTAGCTCCTCTGCAGTTTCCCAGGTGTTCATATCCTGGAGACCAGGGTTCATGGATGTCAGAATGTGTTCTGGTATCCATGATTCATGTATATCTAGAGTAACTTTGTAGATCAGGCCTTAACTAAGTCTGTGACTGGACTGGGGCTGAGAGTAGGTACTAATGCAACTTGTAAACACATTGTCCCCTCTCACATCCCTGTGGCCAACCTCACCTCACATAGTCAAGTAGCTTTCTGGCATCCAACAATCCATCTCCCTGTCCCACTTTAACCCTGATGGAGTCAAGCACTCCCTGCTACACAATATTCCCTCTCACCATCTCGCCTATACCCAGAGTTAAGTGCTCCATGGTATGCAATGGCCCCCCTCCCCACACTCAGTGCTCTGCTGCCCTCACTCTGGAGTCATTGAAGTGTTGTCAGGAATAAAATGGTCCCCCTCCTTCTGCTACCCAGACCCCAGAGTCACTCAAGCCTCTCCCTGGTTTCATCAAATGTCCTACTACCCTGTGCTGCACTCACCACATCCCAGTGAAGTGCAGATTAGCATTGTATAATCCACTCAGACTTCCTGCATCCCCCACTCCTACTCAATGAAGTGCTACCATAACAGTTGCAGATCTGTGGTGCTGTGTATTCTCAGAAAAGTCTAAGAAACTTTTTTGTGGTAATACTTTTTATTAGACTAAAATTCTTCTGTTAGTTTAATAAAAGGCATGTGAAGGGGTCTAAATGACTTTCACCTATGACCCCCCCCCTCCACTAACATACTACCAGTAGAAGAGGGTGAATTGAAACCCTGCCCTGCTGATTTCTGGCCTGGTCCTTTAAAGGGCGTCTGCATTGGCTGTATGCAGGCCTAGAATTCCCTGCAAGGGAAGGGCACAAATGAGCCTTACTTGGGATGCAAAAACAGGAAATGAGACAGAGCAAGATGGAGATTTGGGGGGCTTGAGATAGAGAGTGAGTAGGGCTGCTGTGTACTGGAGATCAGAATCAAGCTAAAAAGTATTTTGTTTTGTATTTTCTCTGTCAAAGTAAGCTGCTTTGAACCCTTATATGGTGCTGAAGTAACGCAACTTTTTGCTTCATTGAACACTGCCTGAAGAATTTTTTTTTCCTGAGGGTTCCCCCAAAAGTCTTGACTGGCTACAACACTATTACAAGGTACTGTATCAACACGAAAAAAGCATTTGTCAATGTCAAATGTTGTCTCGCTGGCATTAGCATTCATAGTGCCAGAATAAGAGACGCATAATAGGAATGGCAATGAAGTATTGAAGTGACTCCAACCCACTCTGTAGAGACCTACAGGCATTGGTGTGTGCCTTTGGGTCATCAGCTATAATGCTCATGCCATTGTACCTCACCTTACCCTGTAGAGACCAACAAGTGTTGTGGTGTGCTTTGGGGTCTTTGGGCAATATACTTACCCCATTCCATAAGGAAATAGTCTGAGGTGGGTGCAGTATAGGAGAATGGGGTGAACTTTGTGGCCAAACAGTGCAAGCACACAATGATGCCTGTCACTGGCTGCAGGGTGGGAGTGGGGGTGGAATGGCATGAGTATTACAGCCGATAATCCCAAGTCACACCCCTGACGCCTTTCAGTTTCTACAGGGTGGGGTGTTACAGTTGGAAACCGTAACACCGTAGGCGTGTGTTGGTAGTTGCACTCCAAATTTTCAACATGGGCTGTTTGTGAGTGTACCTCAAGAAAAGTGGCACTATCAGTTTGTTAGCTGAAAGGTGGTTTTGCACAGCAGCTATGCCATTTGGCTACACAGGGATGCAAATACATTTTAGGCAGGATGTGGAAAATGACATCTGTATTGTTCATGAGGAGGTGTTAAAAAATGGCAACGCTGAAAATCTGGAGTGAAAATATGAAAAATTGATGAAGTCATCAGCATACATAGAAATTGTGCAACACAGGTCCGTAACCCAATTATTTGGGGAATTTTTTTAACCACATTTTTAACATAGGCTGTTTGGGACCTCCCCTCATGAACAGTGGCACTGTGAATTTGTTAATCAGTCCCAAACGTTGATTTCCCACAGTGACCACGCAATTGTGCGGCACAGGTGTGAAAACACATTTAGGGCAGAATGTGAAAAATGACAGCTGTGCTGTTCATAAGGAGGTGTGAAAAAATGCCAGTGTTGAAAATCTGGCATGAAAATATTGCAAATTTGCGAAGTTACAAGGGTGCGTGCAAACTGCACAATGCACACTTGTAACACTGTCATTTTATGGAATTTCATCACCGAATTTTCAACATAGGCATTTTAGGACCTCTGCTCATGAACAGTGTCACTGTCATGTCCTCAAAATATCCCAAAAACTGATTTTGTACAGCGACCGTGCTATTCTGCACCAGACATGCGAAAACACATTTCGGCCAGGATATCTAAAATGACAGCTCTACTGTTCATAAGGAGGTGTGGAAAAATGGCAATTTTGAAAATCTGGAGTAAAAATATTGCAAATTCATGAAGTTATGAGTGTGCATGGTAAATGCACAACACACGCTCGCAAAACAGTAATTTATTTTGATTTTTTTCCACCAAATTTGCAATATAGGCTTTTTGAGAGCCCCCATCATGAACAGTGGCACTGTCGTTTTGTTAATTGGTCCTGAAAGGTGATTCCGTGCAGTGACCACGAAATCACCTTTCAGGACCAAATAATGCCATAACAGTGCCTGAATTCATGAGGAGGGGTCCAAAAAACCCCATGTTGAAAATTTGTTGCCAAAATTCCCAAATATGGCTGAGATATGCACCAAAGTTGAAAAAACTCTATTTATGCCATTATACAGCTTACGGCATTTCTTCGGTTCATAGTGGCCTTTGAACAGTGCAGACGTGTTACCGGTCCACTGAAGATCGGTCTAGCTGGACTCCGGAGGTAAGTATGGGGTGAGTGGGGGGTGTATGGGGAGGCAGGGTGTGCAGAGGGTGGGAGCGGGTTGCGGAAGGGGGCAGGGAGATGGCGAGGGACAGTTTTATTTTTTACAGGGGTTTTAAAATAAAAAATAGAAACATTGCGGGTCGGTTTTCCCTTTTCAGGTGATTTGGCACACTGGGGTGGGCTCTCAGTGTGCCATCTCAGTGTTTTGGGGGTGGGATGCTTTATCCAACAGGGTATTGGGCATCACCATCAGCACATACTGAAGTGGGGGGATGCTTTAGCCGACAGGGGATTGGGTATCCCCATCGGCACACAATGAAAGTGAGGGGGGCACTAGCATAGGAGGATTGGGTACCCCCCTCGGCACATATCAAATGGGGGGTGCATGATGCCAATGGGGAGTGGGCTTTCCCATTGGTACAGACATTGGGTCAGGACATGCCGACAGGGGGATTGGGCAACCTAAAGGTCGACATTATGGCAGGCAGTGTGCCACCATGTTTCTACTTTTTTCACCAGGGCAAGCATGTCGGGAGGTCCACTGCATATGACAAGCTTTGCTCACATTGCAGCGGACCTTTCGCTAGATATGCTCACCATATTAGGTATTCATGGTGTGGCGCCGGCATGCAGGCTTATTTGGAATGAGGGACGCATCTACTGATGCGTGCCCTGCATTCGTCCAACAGTGACCGTGCCTACAAATCTGCTACTACTGCAATATGTTGGCTGCGCATGCGTGAGCCAACATAAAAATATAAAAAACATTTAATAAAATGTCTTAGTTCCTTTCTTCTACTGTCCATAGAGAATTATTTACTTACTGTATGTGATTACTAATTCTTCCAGTACTGTGGACATGTGTAGAACCTATAACAAATGATATACAGTTATATATATATATATATATATATATATATATATATAGATATATAGATATATATAGCTATATATATATATATATATAGATATATATATATATATATATAGCTATATATATCTATATATCTATTATATATATATATATACAGATATGTCAGATTTTAAATTGCATGATAAATGGGGGGGCACCAAGGCCACTTTATATTCTTATCCTGTGTTTAACAGAAATGGTGCTACTTCCAATTTGCCATTTAGGCCAGGTGATTTTAATGCACCCAGCCTGTTGATCCATCCCTGTTCTCTACAGTTTAAATCATTCTATAGGTTCCCTCCCCTGATGTTTAAAGGGATTCTATCAATTCCCATGGCTTTTACCTTATGTAATGACCTGTTGCTCTGAGAATTGATGTGCACAGCCATTACATAGCAAATGTTATTATTCCTGATGGCTAATATGTGCTCATTAATTCTGTAATGCAGTTGTCATTTAGTTCTCCCTACATAGAATTTGCCACATGAACAGGGCAGTAAGTAAACGACTGCTTTAGTATTGTAGTCTATTTCCCCCCTTTTTCTTTCTGTAGCCCCTGTTTTATTATTTACAAATTCTTTTGTTTTTGTCATTATGTGACATGTACTGCACTTCCCACATGGTTTGCATCCCCATCTGTTTCTGTCCTGAGTGACTATATCTGTCCTTGAGAGGTAGCTGTGAATTAACCTGTCTTTTACATTAATACTTCTCCTATTGGAGATTCTAAGTGGTTTCTCAAACAATGTTTGTAACTGGGGTGTCCCTTTAAGTATCGGTAGATTATTTTTAATAATATCCACCATTTGTTTGGACCCTCCCCCAAAGGTAGTCACAAAAGTCATTGCTTGTTTTCCTTTTTTCTTAACTTTTGGTCTCAAAAGAGTTTTTCTAGGTACCACATTAGTTTGCTGCCTGGCTCTGGCTATAATTTCATCACTATAGCCCCTTTCTCACAGTCTTTCTCATTATTCCTCAGCACTGTCAGAGAACAGAGAATTATTTCCACAATGTCTACAAACTCTAATAAACTACCCCTTGTGTAAATTATGTATGGTATGACCTGGGTGGCAACTTTGGTCATGTTACAAACTATTCCTATCTGTTGATTTTCTCTATCTGTTAGAATTGTGCCATCCACCATTTTCTGTATCACCAGGTCTAGGAAGTTGGTAATATATTTATCAACATGTACCTTAAATCTGAGATTGGGGTTTGTTTGTTCTAAGAATTTCACAAATTCCAGCAACTCCATTTCATTGCTTTTCCATACTAAGAATATATCATCAATAAAGCACTTAAAAATGTCTGTATTATCTCTGTATGGATTGTTGTTTGCATCAAACACATACTCTCCTCCAATTCACCTAAATATTGGTTGGCTAAACTTGGGGCTAGTGTTGTCCCCACTGCTGTTCCCTTCAGTTGCTGATAATTCTTGCCTTCTGACATGAACACATTGTTTTTTAAAACAATTTCAGTCAGATCCAACAATAAATTAGTTTTAGGTTGTGGGATATCTGTCTTAGTGACTAAATAATGTTCAATGGCTGAATGGCCTCCTTCATGAGGAATATTTGTATACAAGGAATTAACATCCAAACTCACTAGTAATCATTTATCCTCTAGCTGCATCTCATTTAGAATAGTCAACAAATATCCTGCATCCCTGAGATGGCTTCTTCACTTGGGAACCAGGGGGCAAATATAACTATCAACATATTTAGAAACAGGCTTGGTGAGCTCGCCAATCCCTGAAATAATAGGATGTCCAGGGGTTCTGTAGGGTGTTTGTGGATCTTAGGCAAAGTGTTTATTGACGGTTTCTTAGGGGAAGCAACAGAGAGATAATACAGTTTATCATGTGTAATGAGGTCATTATAAAAAGCATCAAGAAGGAAAGCCTCAATGTTTTTTGAATTTTAGAAGTAGGATCAAAGGTCAAGTGTTTATAAAAAATCTCAGAGAATTGCCTGTGTTTTTCTTGTGCATACATGTCTCTATCTTGTATAACTATAGAACCTCCCTTATCTGTAGGTTGTATCACTATTTCTTGATACTGCACCAAAGCATTCAAAGCTTCATTTTTCTGTTTCGTAAAATTACTGAAGTGCATATTAGGGGGTACTCTATATAGTTCAGATAAATCTTTAATACAACATTCAAGATAAGTGTTTACACTTGGGCATAAAGGAGGGCAGAAAGTGGAGGAAGGCTTAAAAGGACATCTGTAAATCATTTCAGTCTCATCCTCATTACTTTGTTCCACCTGATTCTCTATCATTTGTATCTTCACCATTATCTGCAAAGAACACTTTTAAATTAAATTTTCTAACAAATTTATTAATGTCCACAAAAGCATGAAATTCTGTGAATCTGTAAGTTAGAATAAATGAAAGCCCTTAGACAATACAATTACCTCAGTGTCCATGAGGATTTTGCTGGAAATGTTAATGACTGTTAGTATATGTTGACTATCACTGGAGCTGAATGTCACATGCTGTGCCCTCTTACTCCTCCTCTTACCCTTCTCATCTTCCACATCCTCTTCTTAATTCCCCATTTTCTTCTGATGGGAACTGGTATCGTGTATGTCATGTGCAGGAGGAGTTACCCCTAAAAAAGGCCCCTCATTTTCACTGTCATCAAATTCTGATGAACTTTCACCAGTAATATAGTCTACATGTTCAGTTTATTTCAAGATGGAGCATATGGCAGTCTCTCTCCTGCTTGTGGCTCTCAATTCCATCTTATTATTGAACAGTAGAAGAAAGCACCTAAAACATTTTATTAAATGTTTTTTTTTATATTCTTTCCTTTGATGTATGTGTGTGTTATTTTGACAACAGAATCTATGAATGTAATTACCATTGGTATCCACTAGATGGTGGTCACAACTATGTTTATGTTTTTGTTTAGTGTTTCTAATGAATGAAATGTCATAGTAAACCACATGATTAATTATTTAAGTAGATACATTTTTTTATTTTATTTATTGGAATGTTTCGCCAAGAGGGCACACTGAACAACAAGTTGCTCTTTCTCACGGTGAGACCTGGGGAAGGGGCTACATAGGGTTGTGAAGGATGATCAGCTACAACAGTATGTGGGTAGTACAAACAATACAACATTGTAAGATTGTGCAACAGTTGGAACACAAGGTATTGTCCAATAAACAGCAGTGGAACATTGAGTAAATTACAATATATTTCCAAAACAATACAAAAGAACAAATACACATACAAAACAGTAATAATGCGATATAACCATTTATAGTGCATGAGTGTACCAGGAGCAGGCTTGAGATAGTACACAAGTGCTGTTGGAGTAAAAAGGATGGGGTAGGTTGTGCACACTGTTGACCCAGAAGGGCAGGTGGAGAAGAGAGGGGGAGAGGTAAGAACTGAATATGAGGAGAAGAGGTAGCCATTTCCTGATTTCCCCCTTTAGGATGCTGAGCACATTGATTGGCTAAAGACATTTTTTTAAAATTCTGCTGAACATATAAATGACTGATTGTTGTACAATTTGGTATCTCTGATGAAGCACCGAAAGGGTGTGGAATGTAAGAAGTTCCTTGGCAGCTATCAGTGTGGGGCTGAGGCTGCAATAAAAATGTTTTTGCATTGAAAATAGCAGCTTTTGTTGTCATTTTGGAAGGGGTGAGTGCGCTGACTTTCTGCAAGCAAGTGTAACTGACTTTTTTAGTAGCACCACATCCCAGTGCTTGTCCTACTTTTCAAAACTATAGTGATCTGTCACAGAGTAGAGACTGGGGGACACTGATGAAGATGATGATGCTGACAATCCTTTAATGGAAAAGAGGGCTACTATGTCTTCATTGAAGAAGAATGAAACTTGATCACTCTCCCATAGAAACATAGAATTTGATGGCAGATAAGGACCGCTTGGCCCACCTAGTCTGCCCATTTCTCTACCTAACGGATAAGATGCAGATCCTAGTTAACCAACAGCCTACTTCCTCCTACCCCCCACTAGAATTGCCTTATGTCTGTCCCTTGCATTCTTGAATTCCCCCACTGTTTTTGACTCTACGACCTCCTCAGGAAGGCTGTTCCATTTATCCACAACCCTCTCTGTGAAGAAATACTTCCTCACATTACCTCTAAGCCATCCACCCTCTATCTTCAAATTGTGCCCCCTTGTTTTTGCACATTTCTTTTTCTGAAAGATGTTACCCTCTTGGACTTTGTTGATTTCCTTGAGGTATTTGAAAGTTTCTATCGTGTCCCCCTCTCCCTTCTTTCCTCGAGGCAATACATCTTTAGTTCCTTTAGTCTTTCTTCATATGTCTTCTGGTGCAGACCCTGCATCATTTTGGTTGCCCTCCTCTAGACAGCCTCCACTCTGTCTATGTCTTTGTGGAGATGGGGTCTCCAGAACTGTACACAGTACTCCAGATGTGGTCTTACCAACTGTCTTTACAAAGGGCCAACAACTTCCTGTTTTCTACTGGTGATGCCACTCCCTATTCATCCCAGTATCCCCCTAGCCCTCCTTACTGCCTTCTCACATTGCTGGCCCACCTTTAGGTTGTCTGATATGACTACCCCCAGGTCCATGTTTCTCCCTTTTCCATGATGGGATCCCTGACTGCCATCACACTGAATGTTAACAGCATTAAAGGTTATATGAAATGCTTGTCCACTTTCACAATGTTATTGGCTTGTGCTGCTGATGGTTTGTTATTGCAGGACACTAGACTTAAAACTCATTTTGACATTTCTCAGGCTTCCAAGCTCTGTATGAAAGGCCCTGTTTTATGGTCTGTGAGACCCGACAGTTGTGATGTGGTGAGGATCTTGTTTATCAGTACTGAATTCCAGGTAACCAGATTAATAGATGTTCAGCCAGGAAGGGCTTTGATTCTGGATGCCTCTTACAGGGGGGGAACATCTGCACATTATAGTCATTTGTGCTCCCCAGACAAAAGCTGCTTGTGTGACTTTATTCCAGCTGATACAACCCTTACTGCACACATCTCGACTGCTCCTTTGCTGGAGGGGGGGGTTGACTTTAGTTGTGGGATGGACTGGGCAGATAGGGGTTTACAAATGCAGAAGATGTTTTGCCATTCATATTGTTTGCATAACATTGTTCATGCTGCCAATTTACTGGATGCCTATAAAGTTTTATGTAGGATGGGTGGTTTCACCTTTACTAAGGGAACCTTTTCCACTAGAATTGATTTCCTTTTTGTGTCACCCATTTTTACTGTTTCTCAAGTACATGCCAAGAGCACTGAAATTTCTGACCACAAAATGCCTACTTGCACACTGTGATGGAGGGCTTTCCCCACCTCAGGTAAAGGTCCATGGAGACTCGATTTCCTCCTCATATCTGATGCCAATTTGCTCCTGCAGTGGTATTTGTTATGGACTGCTAGGCTGTCTGGTATATTATCTCCTGGTGGAAAGACAGCAAAAAGGATGTCAGAAATTTATTCCTGTCTTTTTCCACTTAGTTAGCTACTTCCCAATATTTGCAGTATTTAAAATTGAGGGCAACACTTCATAAGGTGATTTCCAGGGCAGAAATTTATGGCACTGACTGTTCCTATTTAATTTCCTAATTGACCACTAGTAAATACAATATTCAGTATGACATAGGAAAGTCTTTACGGCAGAAATGCAGTTTGGCACTCAGAATACAAAACAGACATTTGATCCTTTTCTTGATTGCAAATGTACAGTGTATGGGAGGTTGATACTGGGCTTGAGTGATGACCATGGACATTCCCTTTCGGACAGAGTAGGCATTCTGCAGGAAGCTGGCAGAGATGTTCCATCCACTTTTGGCACTTCTCCAAGTGGAGTAGAGGATCCAGCATTTTTGCAGCACCTTGTTTTGCCGGCTCTGTCTGATGCCAAATGGACTAGTTGGTTGGCTTCCATCTCTGTTCTGAAGGTGGTGAAAAGTATTGCTGCATTGAAAAAATATAATGTGCCTGGCTCTGATGGCTTAAATGCTGAATTCAATCAAGCCTTTAAAGTTCAGCTGGCTCTGGTTTTAGTGGAAGTTTTTATTTATTGTTTACTAACTGGACATCTGTCACAGTCTATGTCCCAAGCATTTTTGATCTTCCTTTATAAAAAGGAGAATAAATCTAAATTAAGTAGTTGGAGGCCCTTAAGCCTCTTAAATAGAGATTATAAAATCATTGGCAAGGTTTTGGTGGCTAAATTGGCTATTGTGGCCACTAAACTGATTAGCCCTTTTCAAACTTGCACTTTGCAAACCAGACGTACTGTACACAGGAAAATCTCATTTTATTGAGGGAAGTGTTTAGTAGAGGACATAGCTTCCTATTAAAGGGATTTGTGCTAAGTATTGACCAAAAAAAGGCCTATGGTGGGTTGTCCCAAGACTATCTCTTCTTCGTCTTTAGGAGCTATAGCCTGCCCCATGTTTTTTGTTAGCTGGATAAAATGCTTGTATAATGAAGCTTTGGCTAACCCTCTAATTAATGGTTGGTTGGAATCTCCCTGCATTCTTCATTGGGTGGTCAATAGGGATGTCCCCTCAGTCCCTTGTTGTGTATTTTTGGGCTGGACCCTTTAATGTGCAACATTGCCTCAAAGTCTGGTATTAACAGCATCCTGTTAACCCTGCAATCCCCGCCAATAAATATATTGACATATGTGGACAATGTTGTCTTACTAATTCAGGATGAAGCACTGGGTTGGGAGATTAAACATTACCTGAATGACTTCTCTTTGTTACCTGCTTCTAGGGTAAATTATGATAAGAATCATGGTTTCCCTTTGGTCACCTCTACGCTAAATTTCCCTAAAACTGTGTGGCCTCTAGTCTTATAGCTCAGAAAGATAAACAAATTTTGGGTATTACTGTCGGCCACCCAATGTGGCGGAACTCAATTGGGCTGAGTGTTTCAAGACTGCAGAATCTCAGGTCAGTTATTGGAAACCTAAATCTATTTCTAAATTTAAGTGGATTTCCCTGATTAAAACTTTACTTTTGCCCCTTTTGTATATTAGTTATGTGTTCCCCCCCTTCCCCTAGTTTTGAAACTAAGTTGTATAGTGTTTTCTTCCAAGCTCTGAGGGGCAGTTACCTTAATCCTGTGAAACAGAATGTCACTTATAAACTGCAGAAGCAGGGTGGTTTGGGGATGGCCAATCCTGTTGTTTTTTTCTTATTGTTTCTTTTTTATGACCAACATTGTAGGACATATTAAACAGGTTTCATTGTTGTGGTTTGCGGCTTATGATGAATGGATGTCATACTATCTCACAGACTAGAAACATAAGTCTTTGAGGAATATAAAGAAACCTTGTTTTGTACCTGACTATGTCACAACTGCTGTCCACAAAATTAAGGCCTGGAACTTAAAATATGACGAGCTGCTTCCTGTTACTCAGAAAAAGTTATATTCTAGTATTCTGTCAGCCAGCTTTGATTGCATTGTTCTTTTCCCACTTTACCCTCCTTCAGAGATGCCTTTTGCATTGAGATGCTTGAATAACCCAAGAATCCCTGCTTACACTTGGGATGTCAAAGCTAAAAGGGAACATATTAAAGGCAACAAATCTCTATGTCAAACAAGTGAGCAAAAGCAAGAGGAACAAGCATTTGTCAATGCCGAATATTTGCTTGCTGATATTAGCACTGGACGTGGAGGAGTTTGACAGATGCAGAATAGGAGTGGCAGTGAAGTACTGAACTCACGTCAATCCCACCTCCACCCTGCAGAGATGGACAGGCATTGGGGTGTGCCTGTGGGTTGTTGCCCATAATACTCACTGCATTTCACCTCACCCTATCCTGTAGACACCGACAAGTGTTGAGGTGTGCCTTGGGATGTTCGGCTTCACAGTCACCCCATTTCATAAGGACATATGCTGAGATGGGTGCAGTACAGAAAAATGGGGTGAAGTCTGGGGATGAAGAGTGCAAGGCACACTTCGATGCCTGTCACTGGCATATACAGTCCATAAAATAACTTGGAGAAAAACATAGTTAATTACTAATGTTCTACAAGAACAGACAACAACCACTGGCAAGAGGGAAAATACAGTGTCAGTATTAGACTTTTACCACAAGTGACTGGTGTGGAGCTTGAACCCACAACCTTCCAATCTTCTGACCTCTAACACTGCAAATATCCCATAGTACTTTCCTTCAGCTATGATTACATTACCTTTCCCACCACTGATGTCAGGCTGACTGGCTCATAATTGCCAACCTCCTCCTTCCTAACACTTTCATGTAGTGGAACAACATCTGCACTCCTTTAGTCCTCAAGAAGTGCTTCTGTTTCCAGTGGGCTGTTTAATAGGACTGTCAGAGGTGCAGCCAGTACCTTGCTGAGCTCCCTCAATATGCTTCGATGCACTCCATCTGTCCCCATTGCTTTGTCCTTCTTCAGATTAGTGAGTCCCTTCAGGACTCTGTCCTCTGATAATGGACTAATGTCCACCTCCTCCCTCCCTCCCTCCCTCCCTCCAAAGCTTCTGTTAGTTTTTGTGGCCCTCCCTTCTCCTTTCACTGCGTAGAATAGCACGGTCACTGTGGGAAATCAGTGTTCAGGACACACTAAGAAAATCATAGTGACACTTTTCATGAGCAGAGGACCTAAAATGCCTATGTTGAAAATTTGATGACAAAAGTCCATAAAATGACTCTGTTACAAGCGTGTGTTGCGTAGTTTCCATGTATGCTCGGAAGTGTGTAAATCTGTAATATTTTCACTCCAGATTTTCAACATTGGCATTTTTCCACACCTGCTTATGAACAGTATGGCTGTCATATTTCTTATCCTGCCCGAAATATGCATTTGCACATCTGGCACACAATGGCGCAGTCACTGTGGGAAATTAATGTTTTGGACAGATTAAGAAAATCATAGTGACAGTGTTCATGAGCAGAAGTCACAAAATGCCTATTTTGAAAATTTGGTGAAATAATTCTACTAAATGACTGTGGTGCAAGCATGTGTTGTGCAGTTTCCAAGTATGCTTGGAACTTCGAGCATTTTTAATATCTTAACTACAGATTTTCAACATTGCCATCTCTTCACACCTCCCTATGGATGGTACAGCTGTCATTCTTCACATCCTGCCTAATCTGTGTTTTCACACATCTGGTGCAGAATGGCACGGTCACTGTGGGAACTCGGAGTTTGGAACACACTAACAAAATCACACTGCCACTGTTCATAAGTAGAAGTCCCAAATGCTTTCATGAGGTGGGGGTCTCAAAAAGGCCATGTTGAAAATTTGTAGTGCAAATACCAACACACGCCTGGGGTGTTAGGGTTTCTAACTATAACATCCCACCCTGTATAGACTGACAGGCATCAGAGGTGTAACTTTGGATCACCAGCTGTAATGCTCATGCTATCCCACCCTCACCCTGAAGCCAGTGACAGGCATTGAGGTGTGCCTTGCAATCTTCAGCCCAGATTTCACCCCATTTTCCTGTACTGCACCCATTTCAGCGTATGTCCTTATGAAATGGGGTGACTGTGAAGCTGAACATCCCATGGCACACCTCAACACTTGGTGTCTACAGGATATAGTGAGGTGAAATGCCATGAGCACTATAGGCAACAATCCACAGGCACAGCCCAACGCCTGTCCTTCTCTGCAGGGTGGAGGTGGGATTGATATGAGTTCAATACTTCACTGCCACTCCTATGTTGCATCTGTCTAACTCCTTCACGTCCAATGCTAATATCAGCAAGCAAATACTCGGCATTGACAAATGCTTGTTCCTCTTGCTTTTGCTCACTTGTTTGGCATAGAGATTTGTTGCCTTTAATATGTTCCCTTTTAGCTTTGCTCACTGTTCTTCCACTCTACCCAGGCTATCCCCCTGCCAGGTCATCCCTGAGGCATTCACCCAGCTTTATAAAATCTGCCCTCCTGAAGTCCAAGACTGTCACCCTTGTGTTGTTTGATTCTGTAGTTATTTAGTTTAAATCTCATATCTTCTATAATAGGACTTTAGCAAAAACACTATGGTTGTAATATGCACTTTTGCATACTCTGGGCACTCTCAACTCATTTTAAGTGACCTGTATAAAATTATCTGCATCTGTCTCTTTAAGGAAACCATGTATTTAACAGACGCTTGAGAAAGTGCAGAAGTGCAAAACATCACAGTCTCCATGTTGCATTAGTGATGGTCCTGCATTTCATGCTATCTTTGTTGCTGCAATAAAGTAAGCAATTTAACACTTACCGGACAGCTTCTGTGAATCTTTTTGAGTTAAGGCGTGGGTGTGTGTGTGTGTGTGCGTGTGGGTGTACCTGCATGTGTGTTGGACTGCCTGCCTTTCCTACCATCAGCACCATGCTATCAGTCGGAGTGTCCTTTTTTGTTTTCCTCAAGATAGACAATGCCTTGCCACTGTTCCGAAGCTGGTCACTTCTTTAAAAAAGGGATTACTATTGTAGGTAGTGAGTTTAAACTAGAACATAGAAACTCAGACATTTATACACTGGAAAAGACTTGTGGTCCCTCTAGTCTGCCTAGTTCATGTGTACCATAAGCCGTTGCTAGCCTAGCACTGACCAGGCCATAAGCAGATCAATCATCCCTCAGTTCCACTTGGACTAGCCCTCTGTCCCAATTAATCCCAAAACAACCCCCATCATCTTCACCTGTCCCATTTGTCTAGTCCACCTGTACTTTAAACATGCAGCCATCTTAAAGCAGCAGTGCATGCCACTGGTGAAAATGTCTACCTATACTTTTTATTCCATTTTAGATTGCCCCTTATCTGCTGACTTGTATTCTACCCTTCTTCTACCATTGCACTTTAGCATTTTTTCACATTTGGCATGCTACTTTAATATGGCTCAAACTAGGTTTTCAACTAATTATATGAACTGGGCCAGAATTGAACCACACTAAGACAAGGGTCCTGGACTTCAGGAAAGCCAATTAAAAAAAATTGGAGAATGTCTCAGTGATACACTAGGAGGGATAGGGAAACTGGGAGGAGTTGAGGAAGAAAGGGAAAAAATAAAGGAGGGGCATTGAAAAGGCAACAAGTCTCTGTGTCAGGCAGGTTAACAAGGGCAAGAAAAAAAAGTCACCGCTATGGTTCTCTAAAGAAGTAGCGGAGAAAGTAATGGCCAAAAAAACTAGCATTTGGTAGGTACAAGGCAACACAGAATGAGGAGGATAGGGAGAGTTACCAGGAAAAACAAAGAGAGGCAGGGAGAGCAGTTAGGAGTGAAAAGGTGCAAATGGCGAAAAAATATTGTCCGGTCAGTAAAAAAAGGGGATACATTTCTTTAGATATATAAGCGAGAAGAGAAAGACCAAAGGTGGGATAGTAAGGCAAAAATGGGAATGGGGGGCAGGCCCACTGTCACAGCGGCAAGGCATCTGCTTGCAGTGCTGACATCCCAGGTTCAGGGACGGACTTGGGAGTCAGAGGGTTGGCCAGGGGGAGAAGGATTGAGCATACAGGGGATGGCTTTTCTTCTCTGAGGGAGGGGAGGCATAGTGTCCAGTGCAATATGGACTCATGGCAGAGGTTGGGGGCTCCACTGTGGCTGGCACTGTCAGTTTGGGGTACAGGGCAGACATTGCACATCACTGCACATCCTGCTCCTGGGAACCAGCATCTGAAAAAGTGGCTAGAGATCCTGCCATGATGCCCTCCCCCAATCCCATTGTCTCCGCTGCACCTCTTCGTCCCTGCCAAGGCAATATTATGTCGATCTGCTTGCCTCTGCAGCCTCACCTGGGGGTAAGCCCAGGGAGCCCTGCCAGTGGTGGTGATGTCACCAGTAACCTGGATGTGTTTCTGTGAGACAGGGTTGCCTTGGTGTCCTTGCCTTGTGGGGGCAAACCAAGGTGGTCAGTGGCTGTGGAGGTCATGGGGGCCTGGGATCCAGTGAGATACAGGTGGATGCTCCAGGGGACTCTAGCCACAAAAAAATAAATAAATAAATAAAAGGGGAAGGAGGCTGGGAGGAAGAGGACCCCCAAAAAAGCAGGCATATTGAACAATAACTTTTGTTCAGTACTTTTGGCGGAAGGCGTAGGTGACTGGCCAAAGATAAGGGACAAGGGTATTAAAGGAAGGGAGGGAGGAGGACACTAGTTGTTTTACATAGGAGAGAGTACTCAAGCAACTAGTGTAATTAAAAGTAGACAAAACAATGGGACCTGACTGGGTGCACTCTAGGATACGGAGGGAGCTCAAGCAGGTGCTGGATGCACCTCTGACAACTCTGTTCCACCCATGACTAGAAACAGGGGAGGTTTCGGAGGACTGGTGGAGGGCACATGTGGTTCCACTACACAAATGTGGAAATAGAGGGAGGCAGGAAATTACAGACCTGTCAGCCTAATTTCTGTAGTAGGTAAAGTCATGGAATCGCTACTGAGGGAAAGGATTGGGGAGTACCTTGTAACCAGTGGGTTACAGGATCTGAGGCAACATGGGTTCATGGGAGGGGGCAGGTCTTGCCAAACAAACCTGACTGAGATCTTTGACTGGATGACCAGGGAAGTGGATCAGGAGGAGTGGTAGATGTGGCCTACTTGGATTTCAGTAAGGCCTTCAACACCATTCCACATAGAAGACTAGTGAGTAAACTGGTTAACCTATGAGTAGGTCCAAAAGTAGTAAAATGGGTATGAAGTTGGCTAAGCAATAGTAGTCAGAGGCTGGTGGTAAATGGAGTCCACTCTGGAGTAGGCAGGGTGACAAGCGGGGTGTCACAAGGGTCAGTACTAGGCCCAGTCATCTTCATTGTTTTTATTAGTGACATTGCAGAAGGGCTGGAGGGGAAAGTATGCCTGTTCATGGATTACACAAAAATCTGCAATAGAGTGGACACAACAGGGGGGTGGAAAGAATGAGGGACAATCTGAAAAATCTGGAAGAATGGTCAAGGGAATGGCAGCTGGGTTTCAATGCAAAAAAAGTGCAAAATCATGCATTTGGGGCACAGAAACCCAGGGCAACGTACCAATTAATCAGGAAGGTATTGGTAACCACTAAACAGGAAAGGGACCTAGGGTAATCATTTCTGATGACCTGAAGGGAGCCAACAAGTGTGATAAGGTAGTGGGGAAGGTTAGCAGCATTCATGGGTGTACAGTGAGGGCCAGCACCAGCAGAAAGAGGGAGGTAATATTACCCCTATATAAATCACTGGTAAGACCCCATCTCTAGTATTGTGTCTGGTTCTGGAGGCCCCACATCTGGAAGGATATAGACAGTGTGGAGGCAGTAAAAAAGAGGGCTACCAAAATGTTGCTGGGTCTGCATCAAAAGCCCTATGAGAAAAAAACACTTTAGATAAATGGTTCTGTTTGAAGGGCTTACTATGAAATAATGACATCAACAAGTTAGTTTGTTTTTTATTAAGTAGATGAGAAATGGGGATAAGAGTCAATAGTTAGGCAAAGTAATAAATCCTTAGTTTGTTTTGTAGTTTAGCAAAATAGTTTTATTTCATAAAGCAACACACACTCACCCACAGCAGCCTCAGCACACACCCCTCTGGCTGTGGTTTTGCTTAACAGAAAACAAAGGTAAGGGTTTGTTATTTTGCTTAACTAGCGTCTATTAACCCCATGTTTTATCTTCTAGGGTTGCCGTTTTTGGAACTCCAGATGTGGATTTCCTTAGCCTCCTTTCAATTCCAATTTTATTTGTTTATTTATTTTATCCTCATGCATGTAATAAGTTACTACTGTATAGTGCATTACTTCATATCACTCCAGCATGATTTGTTTATGGTCAGTTTCAGTCAATACTGGATACACAGTTGTTATGTATTCTGTTTGTGTTCTTGTATTTTAAAAAAAGTCAATCAACAGAATATTATACAAAAATGTATTTCAGTGGGAAAGCAGAGTCATGAGATTTCAAAATAATTTCAATAGTAAAGTAAAATAAAAAACTCAATCCCCTGAATTGGATTTTGAAGTTCTGACCATGATAGCTATGCAGTCTACAATCCGATCTTCACTCACCTTACAAACCACCCCTTACTGCAGTGTCACATATACAGAACCCAATACACTCTCCTATGCAGCCTCTTAGCTATCCTTTCAAGTTGCAAATAGAAGTGTAGTTGATACCTCTCGAATCTCACATTATAACTGAGGTTCTTAATGTTGGTACTTAAAAATATATTTACAGCTATACCAGCGGACAATAACTTTCTGGAATGTCATTCCCACTGTAATGTAAAAACAGAACAAAACAAAAAACAAAAAAAACAAAAGGGAGAGACAGGCAGTATGTGTGTGTGTGTGTGTGTGTGTGTGTGACAGAGAGAGTGTGTGTGTGTGTGTGTGTGTGTGTGTGTGTGTATCTCTGACAGAAGTGTTGCACTAACTGTACTGTGCTGAAAGGGAAAAAATGATCACCATTAATTAAATAAAATAATGTATGGGTGGGTGGGTGTAAAATATAGAATTTTATACACACACACCCATATATTTTTCTATATTTTAAAAATGTTATCATCTTCTGATTTTAGAACTCTCACTGTTCTGAAATGCGTTCTGTAAATATTTGTTGTCCAACTTTGGCCTTTGAGTTTTTAGCAAGCCTGCAACCTGTACACCTACAGCGAGTTGATTGGCCTTACTTTCTGTAAACATTCACTGTAATTCCTGAATTTAAATTAAACCTAGCACATGTCAACAAATGTAAATGATCAGTCTTACTGTATAAATATGATAATACAAATTAACTATGGTACAAGGCATCAATAGATAATATCTAGAGGGTCTCTTACTTGCTTACTGCTGAGACAGAGTTTTGAAAGGATGACTTCAGTTTGACCTGTAAAATAAAATATAAAGATGGGGATCAGTACTTCTGAGAGAGTAAGTAGGAAGGATAGGAGGATAGGACAGGTACATAGAGTAATACTTATCTGATGGGCAAGAAGTCAACATCCTGTCAGACTGTACAAGTAAAGAGGAAAATAGATTAACATGGAGAAAATCCAATCCAAAGAGAAGAGAAAGAGGAGTGAAGCAAAAGGAGTATGGGGCAGCATAGGATTAAATAAAAAAAGGATCTTCAGATAAAAAGTTAAAGTTAGGGCAAAGTAGAAAGAAACAGATATAGAGAAAGAAATACAATTAATAAACAGAGAAGAAAAGAGAAGAGAAAGTGTTGCGGGGGGGGAGGGGGCATCAGCAAAACCACTTATTACCCCTAGATGGCCTAATGGGCAGTAATTACAAGAAGTAGCCCGAGTTGGCTAGTGGAGAGTTTGGAAACTATTGGTCCAGCATTATTAAAATAATTTAGCCTTGGTAGTCCTGGGGGTTAGAATTGTGCCAGGGGAGATCAGTAATTTATATGCCGATGATGACCATGTCACCAGGCAATTGTATGGCTGGTCGCCGTGGTGACAAAAGAACCGGGTCACATCCAGGCTCTTTGAGGGGGCTTCACCCATCTCACCCCCAATGAAATATTAATATAATCACCATTGGGGGGGTTACTGGGAAGGGAGGGCAACACTGGTGTGGTGCTGTGGTGTACAGTGCTCTGACAACTAACTCACCACTGTTAGTGTTGAACTGGTTGTGGTGCACTGATGACTGTTGCTGTAATGCCATCACTGTGTTGATGGCACACCGTCAGGAGAGAACGCTTAGGTATGTGTTGTCCGGTCAAAAAAAATATTTTTACTAGTACAACTACTACTACAGACATCTGCTTGTCTATTCTTAACATCACAATCCTCAGACTGGGGCACTTATTTCCACAGCAATACAGTATGGTGTGCTGAAAAGAGGATTATAATGTCAAGTTTAGAGAGGCAGCCAGTGCTGAAGAAGTCTAGTGGACAGTGATCCTACTTTCCTATAAGTGTGCATAGTTATGACACAAATGAGGGTAGCCAAACATGGACATTAGATTAAATTTCAGCTATAATGTACCTGAATGTGATGTTTTTTTTCTTACAGTATCAGTGGCTTTTTAATTTAAGTGTCATTGCACTTTTGAGACTTCCTTAACCAGTGTGTTTTCCATTATTTTTCTGGTAATAATTTTGCATACATTCACACCTTTCACTGTTGGAACAGGTAGCACTAAGTGGTCATTGCAATCAGGTAGTGTCACTGCCTCATCTGACTGACTGGCTGAAAAAACATAGTGTGGGGTAGACAACATCTCTGTGACTAGGTGCTGAAGCTCATCAGATAAAGTAAATTTTGAAAGGAAAGGACCACTAAAATGGAAAGCTGGGAATATGGAAGGGGGCACTAGACCACAATGAAATGTGCCATTTGGGGGAGTATGAGGGAGAAGACTGGACTACCAAGCTGACTAGAAAATGGTGGAGGGGACCGCAGGGTGAACAGGGTTCTTCACAGCATGAGTAGTTTAGGGAGAGGTGCACTTTTGTCTGGGATGCCTAGGTGTACATCACACTGTTAAGCTTTGCGTTGGGGCAGTGTGGCATGCTGCAATCACGTAATAAGCACAAGCCAGCTGATAGCAGGTGCAAGCCCCATTACACTACAAAGATCATAGGTTGAGCTACACATGATTCAAAAAAATAAGGGGCACGGTCTTACCATCCCCCATGCCAGGGTTTGCTTCATAATGCCTGTAGTCTGTACCCTTAAAATGAGGAACAGCTAAACTCACTCAAATAGGTGTAAAAATATGCACAATGTCATAAATGTTTTGTGGTAAATGTAATCAATTTAATTTGCAACAGGGAGGAATGTAAAACCCATTAATCAGGAATTCTGAGGGAGAAGAAAACAGTCTAGGTTCCAGATGCAGAAGGTAAATGCAATGATTTAAAAGTGAGTTACATTTTTATACTGAGAAGCTTGATGCTTAAGGTCAGACTATAAAGAATAATTCCTCTTTTCCCTCCATTGTTTAAAAAAATAAAGCTGTCCAATAAAGTAGCAAGCCAGTAGTCAGCATGGTTTACCTATAGCGTTTCAACAGTGCTAGCGACGACATCCCCTACAGTGACAGCTACAATGCCGACTGTCGGCATTGTAGCAATGGGGATGTAGGCGTTCACAATTGGGGGGCTGCACCCCCAAACCCCCACACCTCCCGGTCTGTAGGATTCTAACTCCGAGTCAGAGTTGGACCGAAGGGGGCGGCAAACACCCAGTGAGGCAGTACCGATTGGCACACAGACTACCATAGTGACAGGCAGATTTTGCCCGATTTCTGCTGCTTTGGTGATCTTCGCCATCGGGGATTCGCAGCGGTGACAGTACACCAGTCAGCATCTATGCCAGGCCAAGATACTACAACATTAAAATAAAAAGTCACCATAAACAGTAATGCAGTGAAAACTCCAAGATGCATGTCTTCCCTTCAGGTCGCACTATACAAAGGACTACAGTGTCTCTCACTATGTATAGTTATTTGTATTTTTCAGTAGTTCTTGATATACTGGCCCCCGGTCCCTGGCAGCTGGAACTTGGAAGTCCAATTTCTCACCTCTTCCCTTGTACCATTTACTCTGGGAAAGGTAAGAGTCAGGTGGAGTCCCTGGGAGCAGAGACATGGAGGAGGTGACAGGATGGCCCCACAGGGAATCTGTGCATGGACCATCAATGCTTTGGCTCTCCACTGCTGCATAAATGGGTAACACCTGCGACAGAAACAGCCCTGCACCTGGAGTGCTATGTAAGTGTCATTCACCACCCTGAGCAGGAACAATATCACTATAGCAGGCTGGCACATGTGAGTCAGTGATCCCGCCACATCTGCTCACACTGCGCCTTTCACAGTGGTCTCCAAGGCAACTGGAAAAACAGTCCTCTGGCAGGGCATATCATCCCCACTTATGTCAGCAGTGTGGGTGTGTTGACTTGCCTTATCTCTGGGTGCAACTACCACTTCACAGCCCACACAAACTAATAGAAACATAAGCTATTCAATGTGCTTTGCTTTTTTCCAAGGTAGGGATACTGTAGTACTTGCAGGAGGTTGTTGATTCACAGTTAACTTGTTTTCAGAAGTGCTAGTGTCCCATATTGTGCCTCATTTTGAATGTCTGTGTATCATTTTATTGACAAAAGGAGAGTTATGTATGTATCTGCATTCTCACATTTTAAGGGTCAACTGAACATTATGGGGGGAATACTCCTCATATGTGGGTGACAATTTGACAGCTTGATGGTTATTTGTTTGTGTATGTTACTGCTACTTCCTTTTCAAATGATTACACTACTGCTAGATGTACTGCTCTCTTTCTGTATTGCTCTTCTGGATGAGACCTAGTGCATTTGCCTCAGATGAAGGAGATCTGTTCGAGTTTGCTTTATCAACGGTGGGGTGAGGGGGTCTCCTAACCCCCGCCACTGACTATCCACCAGGTTCTATTTTTACCTTGGCTGCTCATCAGGTTCCTGCTGAAGTGCAGTGAAGAGGTCCTTGTCCACCGCACTAGGCACTGTCCTGTTGTACACTGCAATCCAGTTTGGGTTGGCTATGGTGGTGCAGTCCCAATCATCTCTGGGTGAGACCCTTGCCCAGTACAGTGGTAGATGGATAGGCTGTGGAGAAATGGAAAGGAGTCCTGAGGGGTTGCTAAATTTAAATAATGCTTGTTATCACAAATAAAAATAAGTATCCCCTAGTGGGGGTAGACTCATTGCAAGCCCCATGCTGGCATGGCTGATTTCAAACTGTCTCCAGTGTTTCTCTCTGCTCTGAACCGTGTGACATCTGCTGTTCCTGTACATAGATCTCTACTTGTCTAAATGTATACATGGAATTTTGCCTGTCTACAATACCTCAACACTATTCTCATTGCACTTTTCATGCTCAGAGACTCATGCTGCCTGAACAAAGCCATGTCAAATAGTGGCTGCCTTTTTTATATTTTTTTAAAAAAATACATGTTCACAAATCACTGCCAGTACTGCCAGAACTATCAATCAAAACAATTTCCCCCACTAAGAGTCTCTACATACAATCTAAGCCTGCCTTATGATTGGCAAACAGCCTCTGTAAACAGTCGCAGGATAGCTATCTCTGTGTCAAATAGAAAGGCCAGTAGATGCCTGGAACATGAGACTCCCTAGATGTTTTGAATGTAAAAAGCATTGTCCTGGATTTTCCCTGTCCCAGTGATGACAGACACCAAGCTTTGGTGGTGCTCAGATTGGCAATTAATTTATTTACAAACCACTTCTTGTACATTAAATTCATCATTTTTCCTCTCCATCATTTTACATTGTCATTACAAACATATGAACATATGAAATTTGCCAGCAGCTAAAGGCCTAGAGGTCTAGCAAGTCTGCTCGACTGTGCAGCTAGTATCCCTTATTCTGCGGCTGCCCCTCCCTTCCACCCTTCCCCAACACTGACATTGTTCATAATAGTATTTCCTAATATTCAATTTTATATCATGATAATGTCCACATATTTACAGTACATTATCCTTTTCTTCTCTTTTCTTTCTTTTTGCCTCCCTGGTGTAAACCTGGGTGCCTATTCTTCTCTTCCTTCCGGTGGTAATGGTATAGACCGTTACCACTTTTCTCAATTTCTGTTGTCCTTCTCGTATATTTTCTTTGAACTTCTTCCCTCTCCTACTCCCATCCCCCCCCCTTGGCCATTTTTAATAATTTTCTCCCCACTCCTTCCTATGAACACTTCTTTTCCAACCGACCACCCTGGCTGACCAATATTGTGAGGTAAGTTACCATGCATGTTTTCCCTCATTTTAAATTCTCTGCCGTCCACCTTCGGCAGTCCACGTTCCTCCTATAACCTACACTTTGTCCTGTCCTTCCCATTTATTTTTGAAAAAGGGAAACAGAAAAATCCTTCCCTTTTGCAGGGTGGATGGGAGGTCAAAATCAGAGAGTAGCAAAAAGAGGCCAATTTCTTCTGTGCAGCCCCTTAAAAAGGGGAAGCTCTTGGCTCCTCTCCTCCTGCCCCTGATCTATCCTTTCTGTGACTCCCTTGCCATGTCTCCTCCCCTCTGGTAACATCATCTATGACTCACCCTCCTGATAGCCCTTCCCCTGTCATTTTTGTCATCATCCCTTTCCCCCTCCCTCTTCCTGTCCCTTCCCTTCCTGTTGTGTAACCCATACCCAGCAATTGGGTGGTGCCACCAGGACAACCTGTCCTGCCTTTTAGCAGGCAAAATCCATTGTCCTGGATTTTTCTTGACCCAATGATGACAGACACCAAGCTTTGGTGGTGCTCAGATGGGCAATTAATTTATTTACAAACCACTTCTTGTACATTCAATGAATTATTTTTCATCTCCATCATTTTATAGTGTCATTATTCAGATTAATATTTCCTAATATTCAATTTCATATCATTATTATTTCCACATATTTACAGTATATCATTCTTTTCTTCTCTTTTCTTTCTTCTTGCCTCCCAAGAGTAAACCTGGGTGCCTATTCTTCTCTTCCTTCCAGAGGTATCGGTGTAGACCGTTACCATTTTTTTAAATTTCTGTTGTTGTCTTTCTTCTATATTTTCTTTGAACTTCTCCCCCCCCACCCCCCTTTTTGGCCCTTTTTAATAATTTTCCCACAGCATGTCTCCAGCCTTCATTGGATGACAAACATACCCCTTTTCCTTTTCATCTTCCTTCCTGTCTCTACCACACCTCTATGCAGACCATGATCTCTGTGTTGAACATGTCTATGCCCTGATCAGAAAGGTGTATCCCACCCAATTGGTAAAAATTATCCACCCATTCTTTCACTCCCCTCAGTATGACCCATCCCCCCATGGCTCAAAACAGTGTGCCTACCCTCCTATTCATTTTCCTCCTGGTCCTGTTCATAGCTACGTGGCTGTGCTCATTCTGCCATACTCTTCTTGGTGTCATATCCGACCACACTAAGGCCACCCTGGGCCACCATTGTATTTTTTTTTCCAAATCATGTTTTATTTGTAAGAAAATGTCCAGCCAGGCCCTGGACCCAATGTCATTTCCCCCGAGGTGTACAATGATCAGATCCAGTGTAGGGCTTCTTTCCCTCATCTCACGAACAATGGGTAATAGTTGCACCCATTTCATTCCCAATATTCCTCTCCAGGACAGACTACACTGTCTGACGTCTTGGTACAGTTGCTTTCCCCCTGCCTTTCTGTCAGCTCTCCTCTCTGCCCAGTAAATATAGGAATGCCCACATATCCAAATTTTTGGTGTGTCGGTTGCATCCCAGTAAGGAGACAAAATGATAATTGAGCCGA
Source organism: Neoceratodus forsteri (assembly GCA_016271365.2). Classification (NCBI taxonomy): domain Eukaryota; kingdom Metazoa; phylum Chordata; order Ceratodontiformes; family Ceratodontidae; genus Neoceratodus; species Neoceratodus forsteri. The sequence continues at coordinate 942,580,600 of CM057455.1, forward strand.
GTTCTAAAACTCATCTTACCCATCCCCTCCCTTATCCTCCCACCCCTCTTTTTTTTTATACTTACACCTGCAAGGAAAGAGAAAGATGGTCAGTTATTCATTCATGTAAAGGTCATATATATTTCTTATAACATCCAGACTTCCAGCTCCCTATCTCTCGGACCTTTCTCGGGGATCCACCGTCTGTGGCTTCCTGTGATGCTGCCCCAAATCTGAATGAATGGGATGAATACCTAACTGGGTCTTCTCCCAAGAACTACATGCCTTTTTAAGTACAGCTGTAATGTGGTAGCTTGTGACCCCCTTTCTGTCCCCATGTGTAAATAGTTGACCTTGTTTTTGTGTCTAGTTGCGGTGTAAGGCCAAAACGCTTGCATCGGACAGATCACTGTATTGCTGTTTTGTCTCACAGTCACCTCACAACCTTTCCCTTCTTGATCCGTCTTGGATCTCTTGATATTTATTTGAATCTGTCCTGACTCCCAGGTCACATCCTCCCACTCTAGACCCCTGCTGTCATCCTTCTTCCCTTGACCCACTACCTTACTCACCCTCAGGGCTCCAAAAAGCATTACCACATATATTGCATAAAATAACTTAGCCTCATCTGCTGTTTTCAAACCTGGGATAAGGCGGTCACCTGTCTGCCCAATAAGTGACTAGAGACTGGCCTCCACTAGTCCACTGTCCTCTGCTTTAGACGTCCCCAGCCTTGCATCATCCATTTTATGAACATGCTTTTGGTAGGGTCTCGCCAGCCTTTTAAATTACAGACTATGCTGATTGCTGCTAAGTGCACTCCCATCACGGTGTGATCCTGCCCCTTTTCCACTGGGCCACGATGAACTTCCCTATCTGTTCGTCCATGACTGGCCCAATTACCTCCATGAGGTGTTGTTCCCTGAATGACTGGAACACCTGCCATGACTCTTCATATGACCTCAAGGTCCTGGGTGCCCAGGAGTTTCGAAACAGCAATTCGGCTTCTTCCAATAAATGTCCCATGTGTTCAGTGGAATAGATGATTTTTTGTCCCTCTACCTTTTCGGCAATAGCCTAGAACCTATCCAGCTGCAGATGGGAAAGACTGTCAGCTATGGTATTCTGTACCCTGTCAATGTGCTTTGCCCTAAAAGACATGTTGAGTTGTAACCCCCTCAATATCAGCTGCCGTAATACGCTGATTACTGATTCTGATGTCGCCTCCCTGTTGTTAAGTACGTCCACTACTACTCTATTGTCACACCAAAAAGTCACATTTTGATTATGAAGTTCTTCCCTCCGCAACACTGTGCTGACCCAGATCAGTGTGCTCTCCAATAGCATAATGTCCTTGATTAAACCTTTGCTAACTCATTGCTCAGGCCATGGTTCGGTGAACCATTTTCCTCTAAAATACCTCCCCCATGCCCAGCCCTCCTGCTGCATCTGTGCACAATTCCAAATTCATATTGTGCACCCAATCCTCATGTCAAAAAGACATCCCATTGAAACTTCATATGAAGGTACCCCAAACCCTCAAGTTGTCCTTCACTCCCTTCGTGATGTCAACCCAATGGTATGGTCTGACCGCACCCCTGGTTGCCCTGGCCAGGTGTCTGGTGAATGCCAGCCCTGGTCTTATTTCCCTTCAGGCAAAATTAAGGTGATCCAGTAGCTGTTGTACTTGACACAACTGTACTCTTCTTCTTTCCAACTGTACCATTATAAGTTCCCTCAAATGTCCTACCTTGCTGTTGGGTAACTGGAACACTTATGAGTGTCACTCTCTATCCCTAAAAATTCTATGGTCCTGCTTGGTCCTTCTGTTCTTTTCTGGTGCTAGCAGCACCCCCAATTCCTTACATAAGTCTTGAAAACAGGACGGCATGTGTTCTGCTTCTTGTTTCCCTATTCCATATGAGCAGAAAATCATTCAGGTAGTGTATGCTTGCCCTGTAACCTGTCTTTTCTTGGAAAATCCACTGTAAGCATGTGCTGAATAACTCAAAGTTGGCACAGGCTGTGGAACACCCTATAGGCATGGCCGTATCAAAATAATACTGTCCATCCAACTTAAAACCTAGGAGGTCCCAATCCTCTGGCCTTATCAGCAGCAACCTAAATGCTGATTCTATGGCTGTGTTGGCTAACCAGACATCTGGGGTGGCCCTGATGATTTGGACTGCTTCTTCTAACATGGCGTTTGACACCTTGCTGTCCTTTTCATCAATATAGTCATTGACCGAATCCCCTTCTGGGTATGACGGGTGATGAATGACCCTGTACTCACTTGGTTGCTTCTTGGGCACTAAACCTGGGGGGTACCCTCAAACCCTGTAATGGTGGCTCTTTGAATGGTCCTTCTATTCTCCCTACATCCTTCTACTTTTGAATCTTTCTCCTCAAAATCTCCTCTTTCCCTTTCACTGACCCCAAGTTGTTTGCCTGCTTTGTTCCTCTGAGGCAGTGAAATTGAAAACTGAAACCTCTCCTAAAACTATCAATGAGCTGACCCACTTCTGCCCTGTCTGGGTGACCCTTAGGCTGTCTTTCCAAGGCATCTACCTTGATGGGGGTTGTCACCTGTGGAAAACTGCTCCTTGTTAATGTCTGACCCTTGTCCCTCCCATGCCACCCTTTACCCTGCCTTACCACACTCTCTGATCTCTGTGCCCCTTGTCCCTTTTTCATACCATATGATTCCCTCAGTAACCCTGTCCCTTCCATTTTACCCCTAACCTCTGCCCCCACCCCATGTCTGACACCTGTAAACCTGTGTCCCCCGAAAGGACTGTTGTATAAGCCTCCCTATGCCCATTGACCTGCTCCCCCTGATTCCAATTCATCTGACACTTGGTAGCTGGATGGCTTCCCCAGCACTTTGAACAAGCATGTCAGAATCTACACTGAGTCCAGGAGTAGAATGCCCTATTCTTGCCCCAACAACATTTTTGCATAAGGGTAGCTTTTTTGCTTCCTTCTCTTTCTGGGATGAATTGATCTATGATGTAATCCATCCACTAGTCAAGTTGCTTCGTGTCCCTTCTGACATCCCCATAGGATGCCATTCCTTGTCTGAAAAATTTGTCATAATAGATCCACCCAAAACCTCCCTTTGCTTTTGCCTTTTGTATGATCAAGGAATATATGATGAGGGGTATCCCGAGCTCTAGTTTCTTTTCCATGACTATAACCGAGTATGTAGCAAAACCCACAAACCAAGCGTCCCATGTCTTCCCATTAGTGAACTAATCTTCCTCTTTCTTCCACAGTAGTACTACTGCTGCCACCATCTCTCTTTTCCCAATGATCTCTTTTTCATCATATTTTGTCACTGTTTCCCTACTCACCAATGCAAATATATCCACATATTCTCCTTTCCATATCTTCTCCTTTGTGGCCATTGGCACATGTTCCCTTATCCTCATGCCTGGGGAACCAGTTTCCCTAGACCCCATCCCCCCTTGGTTCTTCCATGTTTTTTTTTCCCCACTTACTGTCCCATTCTGACCTGCTTTAATGTCCGGTAAAACCTTTTCCATCTGCCCCAGTCTCCCGCTGGTTTTACCATGCCGCATCTACAGCGGCTATGGAGACATCCCCGACAGCAACACCACATTGCCAGTGAATGCAGTGTCAGGAATGCCTCCCTGTTTCATAGGGGCCAGCCCCCTGAACCCCCATGTGGGGGCTCCACCCCACACCCCCGGTCTCTAGAATTCCAACTCTGAGTTGGAGTTGGACCGAGAGGGCGAAACACCCTGCACAGCAATTTCCTGGCCATGCGGAGACCATCACAGCAACAGATGGATTTTGGCCGAATCCTGTCACTGTGGTGGTCTTCGCTGTCGGAGTTTCGATGTGGCGACGGTATACCGCCCCCCACTCCCAGGGAACTAATCATCTGTTACGCATATTCTTTAATGCCGTCCTCCACGTTCCCTCCTCCTTTACCTGTTTGTGGGACTGAAGCCGCTGTGGGGGCTGGTCCTGGCTACAGCAACTTGCTTGGGCCTGGGCCCATTGGCCATGCTAGAAACCTCCCTGGTGACTGGGGTTCCACTTGGGCTGGCTTGGGTAAAAGCGTAGGAACTGGCAGGGGATCTGGGATCAGCTCTGGTGCCGGCTGAGGTATAGGCTCAGGCTGGGGTAGAGACACTATGGGTGTACTGAGTTGTGGCTACTCTTGGCTGCCTGGTTGGGCTGGGCCCACTGATGCCACCTGCACCCTCACAGGGCTAACTGGTTTCATCGGGGCCACTTCCCTTTTCCTCTCCTGCATCTGTCCCCCTTCTGCTTTTCCCCCATCTTTTCTGGCTCCATACTCCCCACCAGTTCCCATACCTTACTCGCTTTGTCCACCAGTTCCAGAATGGCACTGCAGGCGTCCTTTTTGGTGGGCTTGGTCTTCCTTGGTGCCATGTCAGTTCTGCTCCATAAAAAGAGTCCGGGAAAACTGAGAAAATGAATAAAATTAACTTGTATGCTATATTACTCCCCTCTGCAGAGGAGCCTCCTGTCAACCTGTGTCTCACTTTTCCATTCCCTTGTATTGCTGTCATACTAACTTGCCAAGACTCTCTTTTTGTGACTGGCAGGTGCACCCTTTTCCTTACTGATGGTTTAAGCTTGGAATACTTGGGCTGCTACAAGATTTTATCAGTAGTTCCCCCTTTAAATTCAATCTCAGAGAAAGCGGGTAATGGTAGACTTTCTGGGGGCATGAAAGTGTTGACCCCGTGTCCTATGAACCTCTTGTACACTGTCCAGTCGTCTTTCTTAACCCATCCTTCTTCTTGGATGCCCACTCTTTGACCAAATAGTTATACACTCCTTTAATTCACTTGGAATTGACAGAATCCCCCCCCCAGTTCCTCCCCCCTTTTTTTGCAGCAGAGTTGAAGAAAAAAGAAACATTAAATGAGCTGATGTTGATACTTGTTGTGGCTTAACCTTCGATTCCAAATCCTGTGCCCTCTCCCATCATTAGCTGGTTCCTTCCCATCACCAAATTTCTCTTTTTTTTTATCAATACCAGAAAACATTAATTCCCAATACCCCCCTTCCCTGATGGAATTAGAGCTGCCTCCATAATGGTGCGATGCCGTACCTCATCTGCCTCCTATGCTGTTAACTTTCTTTCCCTTACCACTGCCTGTTTTGAGGCCTTCATTGCCACACAGCAGTGATGTCATATGCCACCTGCTGCGTGGTTTCATGCTTAGGCCTGACTGGCCGTCCAGGCACTATCACCTGTTCTCCACTCTCATCTTTTTCTTTGTGGGAAAGACTAAATTGCCCTCTTTGAGGTGTGTGGGGGAAAAAAAAACACCTACCTCCTCAGTTACCCTGCTACTTTCCCTTCTGCACGCAGCAATGTCAGATGTCAACCACTGTGTGGCTAGATCTGGGCATGAATTCTCTTGGGCCTCACAATTGTCATTCAATGCTCCCCCTTGTCATTGCTGCCTTCCCTTTCGTTCACCAGGCTCCATCGTGGCCTTAGCCAGGAGAATGTTTCCCCTTGTTTGCGCCTTCTGAGGTGTTCCTCTGGATGCCATGCGCCCCCTGGCATCCTCCCCCCGACTCCAAAAGTTAGGCCCTCATGCCATCAATCAGAATTCTCCCTCCTGAGCCAACATTTCTTTTGGCCATTCAGGGAAAACTATAGTGCTAGGAGCTTCCCATCCCCCAACCAGTGCTCAAAATCATTCATCAGCAAAATTCAGTGGGGCCCCAGCACCCACCCTTACCTACTCCCACCTTCAGGCCTGTGTCAGTACCAGTTCTTGGTTCTTTACTGCCCTCTGTTGCATTTCTCCCAAGGGATGAAATTGATCCAGCTATGCTTGCTCCTTGCTTCAAACAAAACTTCTTGGACCGACGGGGCAGCCGAAAGGAAAAAAGCCCATGTACTGTCTAAAAATGAGAAACTTTATGCCCAAATTAAATGTGTCCCTGACTGCACAACTGCATTTCTAAAAAAGTGAGTGATTCCACACTGAATTTATTGTTAGCCTAACTCTGAAAAGTGTTTTTTTTCTCAACAAAATATTTCCCGCCAAAATCTCTTCAAATTAAGCTATCCAATCTGATATGCTGCTTCATCAAGATCAGAGAGCAGCAAAAAGAGGCCAAGTTCTTCTGTGCAGCCCCTTAAAAAGGGGGAGCTCTTGGCTCCTCCCCTCTTGCCCCTGACTTATTCTTTCTGTGCCTCCCTTGCCATGTCCCTTCCCCTGTGGTGACATCATCTATGACTCACCTTCCTGTCAGCCCTTCCCCTCCCTTGTCATTTTTGTCATCATCCCTGTCCCCCTCCCTCTTTCTATCTCCTCCTTTCCTATTGTTTAACCCATACCCAGCCATTGGGTGGTGCCACCAGGACAACCTGGTCTGCCTTTTAGCAAGCAAACTCCATTAGCTCATTGAGTTCAATTTATTAGTGAAAGCACAACAGCAGAGCAAAAATGCAGGCCCTTTTTTGCAGTCAGCTTACAGCTGTGTGGTATCCTTCATCAAGCTAAAAAGCCAATGTTAATATTTCAAAATACATTAACTTTCTCAGTATGTTTACATATGTTCAACAGATCCTGTGCTCACCAAAGGCACAATACAGATTGTCGTGGGCTAACATGACATGCCCTCCAGTTGCCTATCAGTTCTTTCATTCACCTACCTGTTAATCAATGTTTTAGGGTTCCCATATGAAGGTGGATGTAGTTCCTCAGCAACAGCTGCAGCAGAGATGGGTGGAAGGATGTAAGGAATGGCGATGGTGAATTGTTTGCCAGTATAGCCTGTAGGTTTATTTTACTATAACAGGATCAGAAAAAGCTATACTTACTGGACGTTTAATAGGTAACGATCTGGGCTCACATAGTAAAAAAGTTCTCGAAAACTAAGTGATAAGTTGTAAAGATCAGTAAGTAGTGGGTTGAAGGATGTGGGGATAGATGATGGAGAATCACCTGGCAGTGTAGCTTGTAGGTTTTATGCAGTAACAGGACCAGAAAAGGCTGTTGTCACCAGATGTTTAGCTAGTACTCTGTCTGGTGGCAATGGTGTAGGTGTTTGTCTCAAACAGCTGCATGTTAAAAATCATTGGCAGCTGATAGAATTCCTTATTTGGTTCTTGAAAGAATGTAAATATCAGGACTGTAGCATCTGTTGTTGGAGAAGAGAACCAGCTGAGCTGTGGGAAAAAAACTTGATTGGAGGTGGCTGGTTCATGTAAATGAAAGGAGCCAGTGGCTCTGTGAAAGGAGCTGTTGGCTCCTTTCAGCTACATGAAGTTTAGGCCATGCAAAAGGAAAAATGTTTCCATCAGCATAGCTGATCATTGGGCTGTCACTGTTGAGCCCATTGCAGCCTGATCTGCATTGGACCCGACAGTGACAAACCTCTGAAATGGTGTTATAGTAACAAAATGGTTAAACAATTTCCCATTTCCCTTAAAATGTTTGCTTCATGCTGTGTGCACAAGTAAACATAAAAATGACACCTGTCATGTTTATGAGGTGGGGTCTAACATGGTATGCCGTAGCTACAGCAACAACTTTACTGCAACCGACACTTCAGTGACAACAGTGCCAGGTGACTGTAATGTAGGTCTGGGATCCAGTATTGCTTTCTGGGGGTGTTGCACCCCCTCCCTGAAGCAACTGTGACTTGAGGTTGATTAATTTAGTAGCGGGGGTGTGTGGGGCAGATCTCCCCTAATGGGAGGTTTGGGAGCAAAGCCCCCCAAAGAAAACACAATCTAAAGTGACTCCCTTTATGCCCACTGCAAATGCATGCAACATAAAGGAGCTGCTGTAATGTCAGTCGACAATGAAATTGTCAACCGACTGTCACAGATCTGGGTAACACAAGGAATATGATGAACATTAGGGGCCAAATTCTGTAAAACTAAAGTTATGAGTAAACAGTGGAACAATTCAATATTTTTTCATAACTTAATTGTTTTTTCACTCTTTGACCCAACATTTTCAAAAGGCCCCCTTGTTATCATCAAGACAGGTGGATTTTTTAAAATCCTATCTGAAAGGAAGTTTCACAGAGGAACTGAGAAAACATGTTTCAAAGGGGATTTGAAAAATGGCACCTGTCATGTCTGTCAGGTGGGGTAACAAAAGGGCTACTTGCACATTTGGGGTCAAAATCTGCAAAAGTCACACAGGTATGAGTAAACATTGAAAACATTCAATGTTTCCTCATGGCCTTGTAGTTTATTAACATTTTTATGAATCAACCTTGTAATCATGGCAGGTTGAAGTTTTTAACTCTTGTTCAAAAGGTAACTTGATGGAGTAAATGCAAAAACATGTTTTGAAGACATTTGAAAAATGATACTTACCATGTTCAGGAGGAGTGATAACAAGAGTGCTATGTTGAAAATTGGGAGCCAATTATCTGCACACATCACAATGTTATAAGTAAATGTTGCAAAAATTCAGTGTTTCTTCATTACTTTTTGTTTTGTGGGGTGCATGGCCGGCGCTGTAACATGGTGTAGCTGAGCTCCTCTAGGCACTTGCATTAATCGGCAAATTTCATGACCCCCACTAACTAATTTCAGCATTGATCGGGCATGGAGTGTCTAAGTCATGGATGGTGACAGGAAAGAAAAGAGACAAGCAGGCAAAACTTCAGTTTGGGTAGGGACACAAGATGGCTCGATCTAGCCCTGGGCCTGAGCAATTACGTATGAGATCGGAGCCTGACGAGAATCCAGGAGAGATGTTGGATTTGCAAAAATCCCTCGCGGCAGTGCCAGCCACACTTATTCAGATCAAACATGATATGAAAGCAGGCTTTGCCAATATTGCTGCCCAGATTACTCACATGCAATCTGTGGTCACCAGCTTGTCAGAAACCATCACTGCTCACTCTGACCAGATCGCTCAGCTTGAACAATGTGTTAGCACCCTGGAGAATGCCCTGGTTGGGTCTGCCTGTGATAAGGTCTCCTTACAAAGCACAGTAAAGGAATTACTCACCCAGGTTGATGATCAGGAGAATCGATCGAGGAGATCAAATTTAATGATAGTGGGGTTACCAGAGGGTGTGGAAGTGGAAGAACCTGAGGTGAACCATCATACAGTAAATGGTTAGTTGAGCACCTCAAATTACCATCTAACTTGGTCCAGTGCGAAGTCGAAAGGGCTCATAGAGTGGAGCCTCCACCAAAGTCGGGAGACAAGCCATGGCATTGCTTGATCAAATACCTCAGGTACACAGAAAAAGAAGCAATTTTAAAAGTGGCCTAGGTGAAAGGGCCGATTAGAGTACAGAATGCTTCAGTTATGGTTTTCCACGATTACAGTAGGAAGCTACAGAATAAGTGACAGCAGTTTAATGAGATCAAGACGAAGCTATTCAATATGGAATGGAGATTTACCTTCTCATATCCAGCCAAGCTTCATAGTAATCGCCCTGGGAGCGCTCCAAAGTTGTTCTCCTGCCCCAAGGAAGCTGCTCGATGGGTGGAGGAGGAGGTGAAAAGGCGCATGAGAGAGGGCCCAAGTGCTCATGCAGACCCAGATAAGTGACTCCATTGTCAGGTACTCCTGGCTTGGTTTACCACCTTGTGAGGGCGGGTTTGAAGTGGGTTCCAATTTCTTTTTGTATTTTTATTTTTTTTGTATTTAGTTTTTGTTGACTGGGTAAGTGCACTAGACAAATCCTGCCTATTTTCAGGCACAACCCGGGAGGGGATACAGATGAATGCCAACTGACCTTGAACCAGATTAAGCTGTTGGTAGTATTTTTTTTAGTAAATGAGGGAAATTTGGCCAGGACACTGGGGAAATTCCCCTGCTCTTTTCGATAAGTGCCATGGGATTTTTAACATCCACCTGAACTACCACCAATCCAGGCAGATGGGACCTCGGTTTAACGTCTCATCCGAAAGACAGCACTCAGAAGTGCAGCACCTCTCTCATGCTGCACTACAGTGTCAGTACTGGGTTATCAACCCAAGTGGCAGATGTGGGAACTGAACCCACAGCCTTCTGATCTCCTGGCCTCAGAGGCGCGTGTGCTACCTACTGAGCCACTGACACTGACACTTTGTACAGGTTCAGCTACGCCGCAGTTTTACTTTTAACTTGTTATACTAAGAAGCTTTGAGTTTAATTGCAGAAGGTATAACTTACTGTACCTAAACGGTGGTAGTGATTTGTACCTAAATTTTCTTCAGAAGGTCTGTGCTTACTGGAATCCCAGCCTTTATAGCCCCGACCTGATCTGAGGATCAGGGTAGCAGTGGGGCTTTAGAGTTATTATTTCTGGATCAGTAGTCTGTGGCTGACACTGCAAGTGACGGTGTATGGTACTTTTATTACTTGTCAGAACAGTTACAGTTGACTCTCATGATTGACTTGTTTTCTTTATTTTCCCCCCTATTACTTTTACCTAGGCCGCTTCCAGACCTTTGTTAAATTTATAACCTATTGGTGTTACAGTCATGGTCTGGGAACTGAGCCTTCATTACTTGATCTTAGCTGATGTCATTGACATCCTACTTTTTGATGCTACAACTTTCTGGGGGCATGTATATCTTTGGGAAGCTGATATTTGGAGGCCTTTGATCTACTGGTATGGGGGGGGGTCTCGCTACGATATTTCTCCGGTGGTAATCCACCTCATCAGACAATGTGCCTAACAGTTAGATAATTAAACTAAACAATAGTTTTAAAGTTCGCTGGTTGTTTGTAAGGGAATCTATGGCAGATCTCGGATCTGTGTGGGGTGGGTGGGGGGTTTTCAGTTGTTACTTTTTGTTGGGTTATTGTTGGCGGGGGTTGGACTGTTGGCCAATACCGGGTTCCATTGTAATGCTGAGTTGGAGCCGCGGGAAGCTCACAGTCTTCAGTCAACTTGGGGAAACTACAGGGTGTTAAACAAAAATTGGTTGGGTGTGACAGCCAGATCATTGTATACTTAATTTTTATGTGCATGGTACCTGATATGCTCTAAATCGAGGTGAGATCATGGCTGACACAATCAGAATCCCCCCCCTGAATATTAACGGCCTGAAATCAGTCATTAAGAGAAAATAATTACAGGCAGAGGCTAAATGATCCAAGTGGCAAATCATTATGCTCCAGGAAACTCACATGTCCCTGGGAGAGGCAATAAAAACTGTAGTGGCTTTGGGAGGGTCTTGGGTATCCTCGACATTCTCCTCCAAGTTGAGAGGGGCTGCTATATGGTTCCCTAGAGTATCAGGGGTCAAAATCATTGAGCAACACATAGACCAATATGGCAGATTTGCTCTTGCGTGGGTGTTCCTCCCTAGTATGGGCACAATCTCCCTGGGGTCTATTTACACCCCGAACATACAGCAGCCCAAATTCTTCCAGCAACTTGCCTTGGAGCTGGCACATTGGCCAGTTCCATGGGTGATTTGGGGTGACTACAATTGCGTTTTAGATGGAGTGTTGGACCGGTCGAATACCACCTCTATGGCCAAATCTAAGAACGCCCAGGCTTAGCTGCACTGCAGGTGGACCTGGGTCTGGTTGATGTGTGAAGGCATATATACCCCACTGGGAGAGATTATAATTTTTTCTTGCATGCCCACAAATCCTATGTGCAGTTGGATAGAATTCTGATTTCTCACTCTCTGATCTCAGCTTCAACATCTACAGTCTACTCACCAATGTTATTATCTGATCACGCCCCCTTAACTTTGGAGATGGTGGTGGACACCTCATCTCCCGTGGTTAAGCAGTGGAAACTAGACCCATTATTACTTAAAGATGAGACGTACCATACTGGTGTCTCTGCTATGGTAAAAGATTTTTTACTTTTTAATCGGAGTGCAGACACCTTACACAAGGTCCGTTGGGAAGCATTAAAAGCTTCTATAAGGGGTTATTCAATTTCATTTGTGATCCATAAAGGCAGAGGATCCCAGACAGACTTACAAAAGCTGAGGACCAAAACTGAGACCTGTGAAATGGCTCATAAGAATAACTCTACTGTCACTATCTATAAGGTGCTATAAAAACTTAAATGGCAATATATTACTTTAAGTAGCACTAATCTGGAGAAAGCTATCCTGCTATCTCAATCAGGTGCCTACTTTAATGGGGACAGGGGTGGCAATTACCTTGCTTGGCAGTTACTTAAACAGGAAGCAGACAGGACCGTGGATTCCATTTGGGATGAGGGGGGAACACTTAGAGGGGATGCCCCAAGCAGAGGTGAGGCATTTTGGTCATTTTATAAGCAGCTTCACACTTCGCAGGGACACCCTGAGCAACAGGCTCTGGATGTTTTTTTTTTGCCCTTGCCCCATTGCTGGCTCTTTCAGCAGACCAGGTTATAAACCTAGACATGCCCCTTACTTGTGCTGAGATTACAAATGCGATTAGAGATCTTAGGAGAGGCAGGACCCCTGGCCCAGATGGACTGCCTATAGATTTTTTTAAGGCCTTTCAGGATCAGCTCCTTGTCCCACTATGTGATATGCTGGTGGAGTGCTTGGAGTGGGGGGAACTGCCCCCTTCCAAGTGGTTGGCTGTTATTTCTGTGCTCCCAAAGCTGGGTAAGGACCCCACTTGCTGTGCGGCATATAGGTCTATCTCCTTACTAACAGCAGACTATAACATTTTGGCTAAGGCTATGGCCTTGAGATTGGAGGGCCTTCTCCCTCACTTGATTCACCCAGATCAGACAGGCTTTATTTAAGGTCATCAGGGGAAACATAAAATTAGGTGTACCCTCAATATTAATCACAGGAGGCGGTTCAGAGTCAGTGACCATGGTACAGCAGTACTCTCTAGTGACACAGAGAAGGCCTTTGACCATGTAGAGTGGGGGTACCTCTTTGACACACTCCGTAGGTTTGGTGTAGGTCCAAATTTTTGTTCTTGGATACATACTTTGTATCAGCGCCCCTGTGCCCAGATTGCCGTTAATGATGCCCTTTCTCAGCGTTTTGAATTGGGGTGGGGCACGAGGCAGGGCTGTCCCTTGTCGCCTCTCCTGTATGTACTGTCATTGGAGCCCCTGGCTGCCAGGATCCGGGTGAACACTCATATCTGGGGCTTTGTCGTGGGGGAGCATAAGCTGGCACTTTATGCTGATGACCTTTTATTATATCTACAATCCCCTTCTAGTGACCTACCTGAGGTATTTAGGGTCATGCGAGAATATGGAGACTTATCTGATCACAAAGTAAATTGGACAACGAGTGAATTACTCCCAGTTGGCCAGGAGGATAGAGCCGGTCTGATCTCCAACCTCATGGGTCTACAGATGGTGGATCGGTTAAAATATTTGGGTGTCCTTATTTCAGTGTGTACAAATATGTTGTATGCTTTAAACTGTGAACCCCTAGTTCAAAAGATCTCCGGGGACTGTGACAGATGGATAGGTTTGCCACTTTCCTTAATTGGGATGGTTGGAGTGGTAAAAATGATGATCCTTCCTAGATGTCTGTATCTATATCAGGTTCTGCCTATTGTCCTCCCCCTCTCGTACTTTAAACATATTAATGCGATCATACATAAGTTCCTGTGGAGAGGAGAGACTGCCCAAATTAAGAGATCTATTTCAGTTAAATCTACTGTGCAGGGTGGGTTGGGTCTACCTAACTTCTATTGGTACTACCTAGCCACACAATTGGCCTATGCAATGGGTCTGCGGGGTGTGATTTCTACTAGCTGGTTGAGCCTGGAGGAAGAACAGCTCCGACTCCCCATGTTTGAAGGGCTATTGGCCGGATCATTGTGACCCAGTAGCCAGCTTAATGTGAGCAACCCCATCACAGCAACAACAGTTAAGTACTGGGTTAAGGTGCATGAACTGATTGGGCATGTGGCTGCCCCTTTCTTAAATACCGACTTGGTAACTCCTGTACAATATAAAAACCCATGTACTGCCTCCCTTATTCAACGACTGTTGGCCTGGTGAAAAAATGGGTTGAGAGTGGTCAAGCAGCTGTATGTGGGGGGGAGCGCTGGTGCCCTTTTCCTATTTATGTAAAAATTGAGGAATCCCATCAGCTGACTATTTTATATACCTAAAAGTGCAGAGTAAATTGGGCACTACACTGGGCCCGGAGCATGGGTGGGGTGCTGTGTCCCCCTTTGAGGAGAAGCTGTTCTGCCCTCAGCCGCTTTCTAAGCCCCAACTATATTTTATAAACTTCTTGTGGGGGCTGGGATGGGGGGCATAGAGAAGATTTGTCAGGCTTGGCAGAATGATTTGAATATGGACTGTAGTGGAGAGGTGTGGTCTCGTGCAATTTGACATATTAACTCCTGCTCCAGAAGCAATAAATTAAAACAGATCCAGTATAATTTTATGTACCCAGCGTACTTCACTCCATTTACCTAAAGGCTATGGACCTGTCTAAGCCTGACTTTTGTCCCAAGTGCCAGGCCAGCCACGGGGTTTCCTGCACCTGGCATTGACATGCCCAAAAATTGATTTGTTTTGGCTAGAAATTCATCGTCTTATGCAGGAGGTGCTAGGTTCTGCATTACCATGCAGCCCCTTGGAATTTCTGCTGGGCACTGACCCTCAACGTCCTGAGGGTGGCGCAGTTGAAACACTTTGGTCCTTGGCCCTAATTAAGGCTAGGAAGACCGTTGCCCAGTGTTGGATGGCACCCTCCCATCCCTCTGTTCAGCAGAGGGCTAACAACTTGTGTCTCAGCATGAAACTGGAAAGGGTGCAATGGAACACCATGGGCATGGGTGAGAGGTTTAATTTGATGTGCAGCCCTCTGCAACGGGCAATCGAGGAAGCCCGCTTCCCTACTTAGGGCAACCTTGGGGGTTAAAATTGGTTTAGTAACCTGTTATGTGAAGTACAGTCTGTGGTATGTTACTTGATAGCATCTGGGATGTTACTGTCTGTATATACTCTGTTACTATGTACTTGAATTATTTATTTGGATGACTGTTATGTGTTTGTCTGGCTTGATCTTACCCAGTCATCTTAATAAAATATTTTTGAAAAAAAAAACTTTGTTGTTTTGTGACAGTTTAACCCTACATTTTCAACATTGTCTTTTTATGACTCCTCCTTATGAACATGACAGTTGTCATAAAATACTGTCTGAAATGTAATTTCATGCCACAGGTACGAATACACATTTTGGTCAGAATTTGGAAAGTGACACCTGCCATGCTCATCGGGTGGTGTGAAAAATGACTGTGTTAAACATTTTGGCCCAAAATATTGAAAATTACCAAAGTTATGAGTGAGGATTAAAAAATGTCAACATAGTGGTAGTTATCTAAAAGTTGATTACCCTGAGGTACCTTGGAGTACCACTAAGGCACTCAAGTTACAATTTGCATTGGCTGTAATATGAATGATTCTGCCTTAGTATACCTCGGTATACCTCAATACTGATCAACTTTTATATGACCACCACTGTACCTTCATAACTTTGTTGTTTGTTCACTATTATGACCCTAAATTTTCAACATACACTTCTTATAATCCCACTTCAGGAACATTGTAGGTGCAAATGTTTAAATCCCACCCAAAAGGTGATTTCACAAAGCAAATGTGAAATCACCTTTTGGGCCAAACTTTAAAACTTTACATACCTAGTTCATCAGGAGTGGTCCCAAAAAGGCTATTTTGGAAATTTGGCAGAAAAATAAACCTAGCAAGCACAGAAGAGTGTCATGGTCATCCTGGCTGATTATTAGTCTGACAATGTAAAGCCCACTGCAAACTGCCCTGCATTAACCAAGAAGGTCAGACATCTCTAATTCACAATCATAGCAATATGTTCACTTTGCACAAATGCAAGCACACATAAAAGTGGTAATGCAGATTTAAAATAGGGAAAAAAGGTTTCGTACAAGTCAAGAGATAAGATGATCTCTGCTTGAAATGTTTGTTTTCTCACTTTAAGTAATGTTTAGTCTGATGTACAGATTTCTTAGAGTTTCTTAGAGTTGATATGAGTTTTAAGAGAGTTTTTTTTTTTTCTGTTGCCACCTATAGCTCAGTTAAGGCCACCTTTCTGGTGCCCCATACCAAGACCTTCCTAGCCCAAAGGTCCCTCCACTACAGTGCACCGACATGGTTCAATTCCCTCCTGACCTCTATAACTAAGTCTACTAAAATTGGTCCCTTTAAAGTCGCTCTCTGCAACCACCTCTTTGGCGCCTGAAGCTGTAGTTGCCCTTAATCAATCTAATGTTGGGGTCCCTCCCCATTTCTGGCCCATAGCCTTGACAGGGTCCATTGGACTGCCCCCCTTTTTATTTCTTTTTTCTTTTATTCACCCCTGCCCCCCCACAGGTATTTCCCCAGAATGACCAGGGTTGTGACTTCTACTGTTGTTATTCTTTATACAGTTGCTATTTACTGCATGTAACTATTCCATAGACCACTGTTATATTGTGTTATTTTGTTATCTATAATGCACCTATATGCTACCACTCTTGTATCTCACACTGTAACTATGTCTACCCTCCCTGTAATAAGGTGCCTTTGAAAATGAGTCCCTGACTCAAAGGTCGTAAATTCAACTTTCAAAAATAAATAAATAAATAAATAAATAAATAAAGAGGCAGTCTAAAATAGAATAGAGATTATAACTCAAAATTTTTGTCGCTATCATGCACTGCTGCTTTAATATTGACCAGCTCTTTGGACAGATGGTCCCACTTTTTCACCTCCCTTTCTATCAAAAAGTATTTCCTCATGTACATCATAATTTTACTCTCTGCCAGCTTATAGTTATAGCTCCTTCAGCCACATCACATCAATGTTGCATGGTCTGCACTGGCTGTCATTTTAGTGGTATATCACCTTCAAGATATGCTTGTTAGCATTCAAGACCTTACATTGATTGAGTCCAAGCTAGCTTAAAGACCTTCTGATACCCTACACACCTACTCGCTCCCTCTGATGAATTAATGTGGGCTTGTTACAGGTCACTCGTTCCCACCTTAAGCAACCTGGGGATGGGGCCTTTGGGGTTGTTGATGTATTACTCTGGAACTTCGCGATCAGGCTGACAGCAGTCCACTGGACCACCAGGGATATTGGATACTTTATTATTTTTCAAATGGCTGCAATCGGGCTGTGGGGCACATTGCCGCGCTGCAGGGGGCATCAGTCCCCGATGACTGCTGCCTGGCAGGGCGCCAGGTGCAAGTCGCCGGGGACCAGTGCACCTCATGCTAATGGGGCCTTAATGACATGCAAATGGACCCATTTGTGCCTTGCATATATTAAGGCCCCATTTGCATGTGCACTTTTGAATATCGCGGTTGTTGCGCCTAGCACAATGGAACTTGGCCTAACGCATCCCCCTGTTCCACTCTGGCTACTTGTGCTGGTGCAGTGCCACTGCACCATGCACACACACACAGGTAATGGGGTGCGATATTAAATGATGCTGAGCCATGGCGCGGCTCCGTTGAATATCGCCCAGTCCAAAACCCTGCGCAGCCAAGTTGCACTGCGCCCAGGCTTGTGCCACTGCCTGACGCAGTTTGAATATCTGGGCCCATATATGCAAAGCAAAGCAACTTTATTTATATAGCGCCTTTCATAACCAAGGCTCTGTACATAATATAAAATGACAGCATAAACCATAATATCATAACTTTTTTAAAAACAATCAATGAATTTAGCAATTAGTGAGAGAAGGCCAAAGAAAATAAATATGCATTCAGCATAGATTTAAAACTGCTGATGGTCAGGCATTCTCTTAACCGACTAGGTAGAGAATTCCTCAAGGTTGGTGCTGCAAATGAAAAAGCATGAGCTCCTGATGTTTTAAGACAAACTTTGGGAATCTCTAGCAATCCCTCGTCGGTGGATCAGAGTGGGCAATTGTGGGAGTAGGGAGACAGGAGATCTTTCAGGTAGTCGGGTCCCAGTTCATCTAGGGCTTTAAAGTTAAGCAAGCCTACCTTATAGGTTATCTACCACTGAACTGGCAGCCAATGCAGTTTGTGTAGCACCAGTGTAATATGACTGGTTCTAGAGGTACCAGTCAACAGCCTGGCCACAGCATTATGCACTAGCTGCAGGCGGTATATGTCAACCCCAGGCAGCCCTAAGTAGAGAGCATTGCAGTAGTCAAGATGGGTGGTAATGAAGGTATGGACCAGTGTTGGAAGGTCACCCAATTGAATCAAGAGTTTCACCCTGGCGGGGAGGAGAGCATGTATCACTTCCTTAATTTGCTCCCAAAAAGATCTGAGATGTTGACATTCCCAAAATCTGTGAACTGGGGTGGTAGGGGAGTGGCCACATCCACTCCAACAGGTAGCTCTTGCCTGTGGGTCAAACTTTGCTGTGATATATGCAGTTCAGAAGAACCTAATCAGGGTCTATCACCCATATCCCTTACAAATGCATGCTGATAAAAGTTTATGTTGTCTATAGCACGTTAGCTGGCAGTCACCTTCTAATATTGGTTGTGCAAACTCCACTTCCTATTGATGGTGAATCTTTTCTGTGGTGATGTTAGGGAAACATTCTTAAGGCTCGACATGCAACCAAGATGGCATGATCCCATAGAGTAGTAATCATTACTGAGTTATGCTGTAAACTGTCACACTATAGATATAGTGAATGTTACCTTGTAAAGCACTTGATTTTACCTAATTAAAACACTAATATGGCTGCTGTTGACGTCCATTTTGTATAGGTCCTCTATTTTATGATGTGTTATTATGTTGATTGCGCGCATGCACAAGAAACATATTGTGTCAGCTTTCTCCAGAAGCAGGTCATAGAGGCATGGCACTGTGTTGGCCAATGCCTCCACAGCCTTTAAAGGCTTGGCCCGCTTCCTCCAATGCTGTGACATGCTGCTGCTGACACTAGTTCAGCCAGCATGCCACAACCTTGTAAAAATTTAGCTGCTGCAATCAGGTGCCGCCTCATCATTGCACCGTCATCTCTGCAATGAGGAAGCGACCCCTCATTGCAGGGCTGTTACTGACTGGGAGCCCTGTCCCAGTCAGCATGTCTCCCCCCTCCTGATTTGTTGTGTGCTGAGGAGGGGTGCCCAATCCCTCTCAGCTAATGTTCACTCCCCACTTCTGTCTTTGCCGAAGGGGGTGCCCAATCCCCATTGGCATATCCCCCCCATTTCTTGTGTGCTGACAGAGGTGCCCAATCCCCGTCAGCATACACCACCATTTCTTGTGTGCCGACGGGGGTGCCCAAACCCCCATCGGCTACAGCTGCCCCCTCAAAAAGGGTCCATTGGCATGCTGGGAGCCCACCCCAGCATGCAACATGCCCTGCAAAAAACAAATGGTCCTGCAATTTTTTTTTCTCCCTGTAAAAAAAAAAGTCCCTCGCTGTCTCCCTGCCCTCTCCCCAACCCGCACCCACCCACTGCACACCCTGCCTCCCCACACCTCTCTCACCCCATGCTTACCTCTGGACCTTGGCGCAATGATCTTCGTGGATCAGGAACACATCTGCATTCAAACCGATCACGAACTGAAGAAATGCCGGTAAGCTGTATAATGGAATAAATAGGGTATTTTCAACTTTGATGCATATCTCGGGCATTTTTTGGAATTTTGGCACCAAATTTTCAACATGGTGTTTTTGGGACCCCTTCTTATGAATTCTGACACTGTCATGGTGTTAATCGGTCCCGAAAGGTGATTTCGCCGTCACTGCGTAGAATCACCTTTTGGGATGGATTAACGAAATGACAGTGCCAGTGTTCATGAGGTGGGTTCTCAAAAAGCCTATGTTGCAAATCTGTTGGGAAAAATCCAGAAAATGACTGTTTTATGAGTGTGCGTTGCGCAGTTGCTATGGACGCTTGTAACTTCGTGAATTTGCAATATTTTCATGCCAGATTTTAAACATTTGCATTTTTCCACACCTCCTTGTGAACAGTACAGCTGTCATTTTTCACATCCTGGCTGAAATGTGTTTTCGCACTTCCGGTGCAGAATAGCATGGTCGCTGTGAGAAATCAGTGTTTAGGACAGATTATGAAAATGACAATGAAACTGTTTATCAGCAGAAGTCCTAAAATGCCTTTGTTGAAAATTTTGTGATGAAACTCCATAAAATGACTGTGTTACGAGCGTGCATTGTGCAGTTTCCACGCACCCTTGTAACTTCGCAAATTAGTAATATTTTCACTCCACATTTTTAACAGTGGCATTTTTCCACACCTCCTTGTGAAAAGTACGGCTGTAATTTTTCACATCCTAGAAATCATGGTTTGGGACAATTTAAGATTGAATGAGTGGGGGGGAGGTGACCCAGCTGAAAGGAACTCTGTCAGGACTGCTACGGATTTCTTTGTGGGCAGGAAAAGGCACCAACACAGGCAGGAGCCCAGTGCAAAAGGGCAGCCAGCAGCACCGGGAGACACAGAACGAGTGAGTGAGGGAGGGGAAGGGGGAGTGCGTGAGGTCAATGGAGCTCTGTTGGGACTGCTGCGGATTTCTTAGTGGGCAGAAAAAGGCAGCAATGCGTGCAGGGGCCCAGTACAAAAGGACAGCCTACAGTGGTGGGAGAAACTGAATGAGCAACTGAGAGATAGGGGGAGTGAGTGAGCTCAATGGAGCTCTATCGTGACTTCCGCAGATTTCTTTGTGGGCAGAAAAGGGCAGCAATGCAGGCAGGAACTGCGTAGAAAAGGGCAGGCTGTAGAACCAGCAGATACGGAATGAGCGGGTGAGAGAGGGGGAATGACTAAGGTCAATGGAGCTCTGTCGGGACTGCTGCACATTTCTTTGTGGCCAGAAAAAGGTGCAAACAGAGGCAGGATCCCAGTACAAAAGGGTAGCCTACAGCGCTAGGACAAACAGAATGAGTGCCTAAGACAGGGGGAGTGAGAGACCTCAAAGGAGATCTGTCAGAACAGCTGTGGATTTCTTTGTGGGCAGGAAAAGGTGTCAGTAAAGGCAGGAGCCCAGTACAAAAGGACAGCCTGCAGTGCCGGGAGAAACACAATGAGCGAGTGAGAGAGGGGGAGTGAGCGAACTCAACGCAGCTGTGTCAGGACTGCTGACGATTTCTTTGTAGGCAGAAAAAGGCAGCAATGCATGCAGGGGCCCAGTACAAAAGGCCAGCCTGCAGCAGTGCAAGACACAGAATGAACGAGTGAGAGGGGGGAGTGAGCGAGCTCAACAGAGCTCTATCATGACTGCTGCAGATTTCTTTGTGCACAGAAGAAGGTGGCAACACAGGCAGGAGCCCAGTACAAAAGGGCAGCCTGAAGCGACAGCAAAAACCGAATTAGTGAGTGAGAGAGGGGGAGTGAACAATCTCAAAGGAGCTCTGTCAGGACTGCTGCAGATTTCTTTGTGGGCAGAAAAAGGCGCCAACAGAGGCAGGAGCCCAGTACAAAAGGGCAGCCTGCAGCACCGTAAGACACAGAACGAGCGAGTGAGGGCAGAGGAGTGTGTGAGGTCAATGGAGCTCTGTTGGGACTGCTGCAGATTTCTTTGTGGGCAGAAAAAGGCAGCAATGCATGCAGGGGCCCAGTACAAAAGGGCAGCCTGCAGTGGTGAGAGAAACACAACGTGCGACTGAGAGAGAATGGGAGTGAGGGAGCTCAACGGAGCTATATCGTGACTGCTGCAGATTTCTTTGTGGGCAGAAAAGGGCAGCAATCCAGGCAGGAACCCCGTACAAAAGGGCAGCTGCAGCACCGGCAGAAACGGAATGAGCGAGCGAGAGAGAGGGAGTGAGTAAGGTCAATGGAGCTCTGTCAGGACTGCTGCAGATTTCTTTGTAGCCAGAAATAGGTGCAAACAGATGCAGGAGCCCAGTACAAAAGGGCAGCCTACAGCACCAGGAAAAACAGAATGAGTGCGTAAGACAGGGGGAGTGAGCGACCTCAAAGGAGATCTGTTGGGACAGCTGCAGATTTCTTTGTGGGCAGGAAAAGGTGCCAATGCAGGCAGAAGCCCAGTACAAAAAGGCAGCCTGCAGCACCGGGAGAAACACAACAAGCAAGTAAGAGAGGGGGAGTGAGCTAGCTCAATGCAGCTGTGTCAGAACTGCTGAAGATTTATTTGTGTGCAGAAAAAGGCAGCAATGCATGCAGGGGTCCAGTACAAAATGCCAGCCTGCAGCAACAGGAGACACAGAATGAGCAAGTGAGAGAGGGGGAGTGAGCAAGCTCAACAGAGCTCTATCGTGACTGCTGCAGATTTCTTTGTGCGCAGAAGAAGGTGGCAACACAGGCAGGTGCCCAGTATAAAAGGGCAGCCTGGAGCGGCAGCAGAAACAGAATGAGTGAGTGAGAGAGGGGGAATAAGCAAGCTCAACGGAGCTCTATCATGACTGCTACAGATTTATTTGTGGGTAGAAGAAGGTGGCATTGCAGGCAGGAGCCCGGTACAAAAGGCCAGCCTGCAGCACCGGCACAAACGGAATGAGTGAGTGAGAGAAGGGGAGTGAGTGAGCTCAACGGACCTCTGTCAGGACTGCTGCAGATTTCTTTGTGGGCATAAAAAGGCACCAGCAGAGGCAGGGGCCCCGAACAAAAGGCCAGCCTGCAGCGCTGGGAGAAACACAACAAGTAAGTGAGAGAGGTGGAGTGAGCGAGCTCAAAGGAGCTGTGTCAGGACTGCTGAAGATTTCTTTCTGGGCAGAGAAAGCCCCCAACACAGGCAGGAGCCCAGTACAAAAGGGCAGGCTGCAGCACTGGGAGACACAGAACGTGCGAGTGAGGGAGGGGGAGTGGGTGAGCTCAATGGAGCTCTGTTGGGACAGCTGCAAATTTCTTTGTGGACAGAAAAGGTTGCCAATGCAGGCAGGAGCCCAGTACAAAACAGCAGCGAGCAGCACTGGGAGAAACAGAACGAGAGAGTGGCAGAGTGCCACTGAGCAAACTCAACGGACCAACGTAATCAACATTAGGCATTGACAAATGCTTGTTCAACTTATTTTTTTTTAAAGAGCTACTGACGCCTTAAAGAAAAAAAGAAAAAACATAATAATTAGGTACAATTCTGTTTGCATTCCATTTATATTTTATATATTTCTCCTTCCCATATTTATTACTAAAGAAATGTGTACGAATATATGATTGTTGTCCCACACAGTTCATTTTGGGTTCATCCACATCTATAACTTTCTCCTTACTTCAAGTCATAATCCGCTGTTGTGACACCACAACCTGTTTGCCATGGGAGTTACTGTGAAGTCACAACAGTGCTCTATGACTTCAGTAAAGGAGAAAGCAGCAGAAATAGATGAATTCTTCAGGAGCAGACATCCTGTTTTTGTGCAAATGACCTCAGTAATAAACAATGGGAAGGGGGAGTACAGAACTAATGGGAAATACAAGCTGAACAGTGCCTAAATATTATGTTTTGTTAATGTTTTCCTGAACATGTCACCTGCTCTTTAAACAATATGGTCCTTGCATGAAGGACATTTCCAAGTAGAGTGATGTAAGCAGCAACCATCACAATCATAGATTGCAATACAGTCTCCTTCCTGAACAAAAGTGACTCTAGTTAAAGTTTAGGTATGGCAAAATTGGAGAGTTACTTTCTTATTGAGATATGTGAACATCTGCATGTTTTTTACAGCTTACAGTGAAATGAACTATTGTTTAATGAGTCCTGACATCATGTGAAATGTACCAGACCATTCAGCTATGAAGACACCTGCAACTGTGACCCTGAAAGTTTTGACAAGAATAAGCTTAGTTAGGGGGGAAAGGAATATAAATATTTGCCTGAATATTAGCTTAGAGAGAGTTGCATAGAGATGTATGGAACCTGCTGATAAACATTTAGAAAATGTCATCCACTGGAATGTTTTTGTGCTTTGTATTTCATTCTGTGGCTATGTCTTAATAAAGCTGCTTTAGAATAATTGTCACTTGGCCTGGTCTGGATCTTTACATGTTCTTATTAATGTAAAGTTGAGAAGGCAACAAACTGGCAAGCCAGCCAAGAGCTGTAAATTCTGTACTGGTCAAATGATGTTTATTAAAAATTGGGATTCAGGATAGACAGGCATAATCCAGCATTAATTAAAACAGTGGTAAGGCAGGGCTGGTAACCTCCTTAGTCTATGTGCTTTTGAGAATAGAGACATTGACCAGGGCTACTTAAACTGATACATATTAGAGGAACTTTTGGAACACTGGTAAAACCAAGAGGGAGGATATACTTTAGGGCAACAGTTCAAGATGTCAGTGCATACAGATTTTAAGAAGTTTTTAGTCTACTACATAGTTAGCTGTGGGGCAGACAACTTTGTGCAGGACATGATCCATCATGCATACACCTGGAAATATGTAATATATTTATTTAAAGAAGTAGCCATAGACAGAAGGAGGAAGAAAATGGTAGAAAGAGAATGGCTATGTAAGGCTTGTACATTGCATTTCTTGCCACGAATAGTGTCAATGACCAGATGAGAACCTCAGTACAGGATCTGAAACAGAAATTGTTTGAGAAAGACAAAGAGATTAACTATTTGCACTAAGAAAATGATAATCTGACAGTTCTTAACTACAGTTTGTCCCATAACTTTGAGACCACAGTTAAACATCAGAATGAATTAAGGGCAGAGTTAGAAGAGTGTTGGCAGGCTACCTGCAAGGCTCAGAAATACTTAGGTGATATCTCAAGTACCTGTAAGGTGCTAGAAGAAAGGTTGCACAAGACTAAGAAGGACAGCTCTGTTGTCCACTTAAGTGTAAGGAAATAGAACAGATCCTCTGCAGCAAATTGTTCATCCTAATAGGGTGAATAGCTGCTGTTGGGGCCACCACCCAGCCACTGGCACCATACTAGCATGAACCAGGGGATGACAGGGACTACTGGGGGTGTGAGGATGATTATCCCTGTGACCCCAACAATGGGAATTTGGATGACAGTTGGTATGATCATGATGTCACGCAAGTTCTGTGATCATGACAAGCTGCTTTGTGAATGTCCTCGGGGTAGAAAATAAATGGTAAATGGATAAAACGAGAGAGGGAGGAGGATGACTGAGAGGAAGACTCAAACCATGGTGAAGAGACTGGACTGAGTAATTCAAACCCAGGACAGGCCAGTAATCCTTGAAAGCCACACCTAAATGAGGGCAACATCATAGCATTAACCCTAGTGACTTCCAATAAGACTCTGTTCCACATGGTCAACTGAATCGGCAAAATGCAGCAGAATGACTCTACTATGCTGCATGCTGCCAATGTGGAACATAATTGTGAACTGTATGGATTGCATAGTGACAGAGATAAAGTTATAACCTGCAGATGACCATGGACTGGGGCCTTTGTGATGCCCTGCCACTGGTGATGGAGTCCAGGGGAATGTCTTTTGGACATACCATTAGAGCACTGCAGGCAGTGTTTAACCCTTTAGTCAATGGCATGATCTTATTTGTTAAGACCAAACAATATCCATAAAAGCACCTGATGGTGCATGCAGATGGGCTATAGACCACTTATAGTCTGGATGAGGAGGACCCCTACAGGAATGAAGCAGATTTTAAAATTCTTTTACTGGCAAATTGACACCTGAATATCAGGTGTCCAATTGAGGTAATTGCTGACTGCCATGGAACTTGATTGCCCAGATCTCATGAAAATGATGATTAGAGCTTACTAGCTATCCAATTTAACAAATAATCACATGTGGCAGAATAGGCTAAGGAGAAGAAATCCACAAAGGTGGCTGTTATCTCGTCTACCAACAAACGGTTTCCTCTTCCAGTAGCCAGCCATGTTTTCAAATTGATGGGTCCCCTCTAGGCCTGCCCAATCCTCCATATAACCCTGGTTGGGCAACTTGGAAAGGCTGGGGAATGGTTGGGGCTGAGGTAGGGGAGACAACAGACAGCATGGACTTGAATGGGGACCAGGGAATGTTCACTACCCTTCACCCTCTCTGCCAACATACTCAGAACAAATGCCGAAAGAAAAAGGTCAACTGCCACCTCCACCTCAAACTCAATCCCCTCACAAGCAGCCTTCTACATATGAAGACCTTCATAAACTAGAGCAGGAACTGTCTTCCCAGCAGGAGGTGGTCACACATACCATGGCACCCCCCCACCAAACCAGGGGGAACAATGAAAATTACAAGCCTCATACTTACCCGAGTGGCCCCGTTATTTTTATATGATAGCAGTAGATCATGTGTCTCAGCACTGGTTGGAGGCTGCCAGCATAACATGCTTGTAGACACTGGGGCTGCTATCACTATTCTACACACACACACACACACACACACACACACACACACACACACACACAGTGTCCCCGCTTTCATCAGGGAGGCCATTGCCAATAAAAACTTTTGTAGGTAGCAAAGTTTGTTCAGTCTTCTCTAAACCCTTGTGATTAGAATTGGGGACATTAAAGGTGATATTGTCATTTGCCTTGACAATGCTGGCTGATGAACAGGAAATCCTCGGTTCAGACTTTTTGGTGATCCAGAATTGCATTATCAACCTAACCAATTGATTGATCCTACAAATGTCAGGCATGGCAGGAGTCTGAGTTGTTCCAGATGCTCATGCTGTGGCAGCCATTAAACCTGACAATACACAATATGACATCCTGGCCATCGTGGCTGGATACCCTCAGGCAAGTACATTGCAGCTGATCATTCAAAGCATCCAATCAGTTGTTACCAGGCACCACCATGAGTGCAGGAGGATGCAAGTGGTCATAACAGTTACTGGACCAGATCCACCTCAAAAGAAGTAATATCACTTCCCACGGGAGGCTGAACCATGCATGGCCCAAATTCTCGATACCATTATGCAGCAAGGAGTTGTGAGCACATGTTCATCTATAAATAACTCCACCAGATGGCCTGTTTGGAAGTCAGATGGCTCATGGAGGCTAACAATGTATTATAGATGATTCAATCATCTAATGTCCTCATGTGTCCCAATGGTTGCTTCTGCACTGGATGTTTAGGAGTTCCTTAAACTGACTCATAGGTGGTTTTTGGTTCTAGACATAGCCAACAGTTTCTGGTCCTTGCCTCTCAGCATGGAATTCTAAAATAAGTTTTCTTTCACCTCTCAGAGACAACAGTATACATGGAGTTGTTTGCAACAAGGCTTCCACAATTCTTTATCAATCTTTTATGTACAAATGAAAAATGCTTTAATTAACTATTTTGCTCTAGACACTGGTTTGCAGGATGTCAACGAAGTCCTGTTTGCTACTGAAACTCTAAAGCAGCATGGAACGCTGTTGCCAGAACTCCTGCAGACCCTCCGGACAGTGAGACCCAAGTGTAATCCAGCTATAGCACAGTTAATGCAAAATTCTGTTTCTTTTCTAGGTCTCACAGTTACTTCTGAAGGAATGGCACCAGCACAAGATAAAGTAAAAACTATTCTTTGACTCTCACTCCCAACCAGTGTTACGACAATGCAGTCATTTTTATGTCTGGTTAACAATTCCAGAAACTTTACCCTGACATTGCCCAAACTGCAGTGCTACTGCATGCCTGTCTCATGAAGGGCACACTGTGGCACTGGACACCTACCCATACATGAATGGAGAAAGCCCTGAAGGAAGCCTTAGCTTCTGTGCCACCATTGGTGAACCCTGACCTTTCCAAACCCTTCCTTCTGGAAACAGCAACTACAGTACAAGTCTCATTAAACTGTTCTACCAATAAACTGGTTTGGCATTTCTTTCTTACAGTTGGTAATGCACTGGCAACTTGTATTGCATTGTTTTGCAATGCTAAACCAGCTCAAGAGCAATGTTTATTAAATATTTTTGCAACTCAGTTAGATTGCATCTGCAGCTCCATCTCAATGCAATGCAAAACTAAGTTTTAAATCTCAAGAAACAGTTTGTACAGGGCTTTGCACTGTATTCTGCAACACATTTACAACTCAGTCAGAAATGCTAAAGCAACTCATTGGAGGAACAGTTTAATGTGACGTGTACTGTACTGATACAACTATTTCAGCTATCCTTTCACAGGACATTCTTGGCTCATGCCACTCTATCGTCTATGCCTCTAAACTCTTAACCCCAGTTGAGCTAAAGTACTCCACCTATGAAAAACACCTCCTGGTTACCTTCTGAGCCCTTAACCACTACACTTAAACAGTGGGATTTCACCCCATAATACTACATTCTAGCCATATGCCAACCATCTTCCTTCTTTCTGACTGCATTAAGGATGGTAACATCTCTGGTGTCTGGCTCACACACTAGTCCATCTTCCTGCAGGATAGGGACATAATAGTAAAGCTGCTTGCTTCCCCTTCTGCCATTGCTCATGGCCTACTGTACTCTAGCACCCCACATGTTTGCTAGCTGCCACCTTTAGTGGAATCTCCCAAAGTGGTACTCTTCCAGTTGCCCAACATTGACTCCACCGACAAAGACACCTGCATCGAAATTTTCCCTGATGGCTCCTGCTGCTACAGTATGTAAACAGCTCCACTTATGATGGTTTTAGCCTTTACATCATGCACTAACAGCATGGAGCATGTTCTGTTGCCCGCTACTGGCAAATCAGCATAATATGCAGAACTAGCAGCTGTTGCCTGCACCATGGAGCTCTATATAACTAAAGAACTCCCTCTGATTGTCTTCTCTGACTCATCTTGGGTCTTTAATGCACTGATATAATTCCTGCCCTTTTAGATAGCCCATATCTTTGTATCCTGTAATGGCTCTCCCATCAAGTATGCTGCACTGTTCAATTATATAGTACACTTGTCATTATCCCTTCCCCAGCCTCCAATAGTCCATAAGGTCCCCGGCCACACTCAGAATAAACCATTTGCCCACCAAATGTCCATGCTGCCTGGCTAAGAAGGGTGCTCAAGGGGAGGAACTCTGGAGGATTTGTGAACAATATGAGCAGCCCTCTCATCCAAGGATACCAGTGTCTGCTGTAAGGGGGCAGGTTAATGTGGACACAGTACAGTTATAGGAGAAGGATAATGACCACAAGGAAGCTCAAGACAGCATGAAGAAGGGAAACCAAATGATATTGAAATCAAATCATTTGACCCAAAGTATTAGGGAGCTCATACTATCATCAGATTAGGAGATATTGCTGCACAGTAGAGGGACACCCCTGTATTGGTTATCCCTCACATTCTCAGTAGGGAACTGATATATTAAGTACATGACCTAAGCAGTGGAGGGCATCAGGGGGTAGACAAGATAATACAAAGGTTGAAGAAAGTTGGATGGGGACCTGGGATGTTAAGGATGTTCAAGGGGCAGACCAAACAGTACTATTACTACAGAAGGAAGAAAGAAGGATTTACTCCTTGGAATCTTTGATGCCGTTAAACTTAATGAAAATGTGAATATTGGTCCCTATTTGGTTTTATGTCATAAGAGCATGTTTTTTTATGTTGCCGACCAAAAAGAGTAACTAAAAAAATGGACAAAGAAAAAACTGTGACCATCATCAGATCAACAGTCACACAGAGTGACGGCTGCTAACATCCCATATCCAGAGTGAAAAATACACTTGCACCCCCCAACTAAAAGATTGTCAACTCCGGGGGGCAGACTTAGAAAAAAAATAAAAACCCCAGGACACAAAAAATCATCTTCAACACCGGGATCCGAGTCCAGGTCCTCAAACTCCACAGTTAGTGACTTTAGCCACTATGCCAAATGGCCAATGCAGCAGGGCTTGGCAAAACAAAGGAACATATCCTCTTTGAGTGAATGCAGCTCACTGCTGCACTCGATCTGTGTTTTTGCTCTTCATTCTCTTACACTCAATCGTCTAACAAGTGGTTTTATTGAGTCACTCAAATTGAGACACTTAACAAAACTTAAAACTCTCTCAGAACACAGGACACAGGACACCCCCAACTTACATAGGTAAAATGTGTAATTTTAGACAGACATTGATGATATTTAAAAAGGTGTCCTTATAAACTGTAGCTTGTGAATTTTAGGGGCATTTTCTTGGGATCCTTTTCATTAATTGATTTACATTTTCTGCCATATAATTAAGTCTACGGGTATATATAAAATAATTTGTTTTGTATTAATTGTGGTCTGAAATGAAAATGCCCCAATGGGTGTTATTCTATGTCTCTTTTCCTTTTTATTCATTGCTAGTTCAGCATTTTTTTTTTATATTTTTATATCTCTTTCCTTCCCCCAACTCCCCCCCCCCATACTCCTGGTTTTTCTGACTTTCTACTCTAGTTATCTATATGATTAGGACTTTATTTAATTTTGATTTGCTATAATGTGCTGTTGTGTTTTTATAAGTCTCACAGTTTTATATTAATCACTTTGTGGGGTGTTGTAAACTTTTTTTTATATCACTGTGTTTGACTTAGGAGTTTGAGGTTTATGCTGTACTATATCTTTAAAACTGTACTTGATAAACCATTGATGTCTCTAACTTTACACCCCCTGAAGAAGGGCTACATGGTGACCTGAAGAGCCTGGGTTTAGTGCCGCTGTATTATCGGAGCTCTGCTGAATAAAACATAAGTGCTATAAATAACATTTGTTTGCTTTGTTGTTTTTCCCTTCATAGTGCTGCTTTTTGGTGTTTTAATTTAGTTTTGTCAGCTAACAGCTAGCACACTTACAGTTGGACTATAGTGCATGGAGTTTGTGTTTGTGTCTAGTTAATTTAAGGATACTCAGGACTACTGCAATATCTGTTTAATCTGTGTCCAAGATAATTCAGCTGCAGTCAGAAATAATGCAACATTGAGACTGCAATGCAAATCAGGGCTCTGGAATATCTTGCAAATTGACTTTATAGGGCACCTGCCAAATACAAGCAAGGGACTCATTTTGGTAGTCACCAATTTATTCTTGAAGTGGGTTGAGGCCTTCCCAATGAAGTCAAACACAGAACTGGCTGTTGCAAGAACACTCACCAAAAAGGTATTTTCCAGGTGGGGCCTGCCAGTTTCGGTGGAATTAGACCAGGGTACAAACTTTACAGGACAGGTGATGAGGCAGTGCTTACAGCTTCTGGGGTTGAACAGAAATTCCACATCTCATATCATCCTCAGTCATCTGGACAAGTGGAAAGGACTAACAGGCAAATCAAGACTATGTTACAAAAATTTGTAGACATAAACAGCAAAATTGGGGCACCTTCTCACCTGTTGTAGCCATAGCTAATAAGGCCATAACATCTGTCTCTACAGGGTACAGCCCCTTTCAGATTATTACAGTTAGGCAAATGAGACTTTCTGAGCACCTCTGGGTTGATCAAAGCACACCCACAATTGATCGAGTGGGCCTGGATGACAGGGTATTGAAGCTCAAAGAAGACCTTGCCAATGTACACTTCTTTACTGCTCAATAGCTGGTAAATCTCTAGCAAGGTTGAAGTGGTACTTTGACAAAGGGGTCAGGGAGAATGAGGGGGAAATAGGAGACAGGGTAATGGTCTTAGAATTTTCTGCCTCAAAACACAATTTATGCCACAGGTAGAAAGGGCCATTTATGATTTTGGACAAGCTGAGCTCCTCTGTGCACAAGATTAGGTTAAGTGACAGGAAAAATACCATGGAAAGATGGTTTCAGGCTGACCAATTAAAGCTCTTTAGGAAGCAATAACACCCCTCTTGTTTCAGGTTAATTGGGAATCCCAAGTAGACCATGGGAAGGATGCAATCTCAATTACTACCCATACCTAAACTGACTGAGAACCTAATGTCAGATTGCTTGTATTGAAATACAGGCTTCAACAGAACATTTCATACAAAAAGCTCTTTGGGGACAGTTAACATTTTAAAGTCCTTGCATTTTAGATGATAAGAAAGCATTGGTATTTATTTTTACTGTAACACTATAGGCAGTAATTGTTATGGTTTGCATGTTGAAAGTCTGTTTGTATTTGTCTCATACTCAGAAGTGGAAATCTAACCACCCAGGGAAAATAGATAATGCCACTAATGAAAATAATGGCTTTGCCCTCTTTGGCAATGTAACTAATGTTAATCATAATATTTCTAAGCTTTTGCAGTCAGAACACTTAGCAGTTTTTGTACCTGTGTATGATGCACCATGGCTTAATGGAAAGAGAATGGCATATGATCTGTTGCCATATCTGATGTATCATAGTGAACAGACACTGGTAATACCAGTAAAGGTGTGGGCCAATCCCCTGAAGTTGTATAAACTGATGGTTGGTGATTCAAGCTACATTGCAAGGTTGGGGTACTCTGAACAGACCAGGAGTACATTAATGTACCCTATAAAAGAGGATATTAACAACTTCCTCTATATTTGCTCCTGAAAGGTACCTAACTTTGATTTCTCATTTTGGTACCCTAACTTCAACTCTTCACATCAGTTACGTTCATGTATCAACACCTTTAGTTTGTACTCGATTATAAGTGTTATGAATTTGTCTATCAAGTACTGTGTGAGAATTATACGTATTCTAGTACACCTGGAAGAACCAGCCTTGCAGTTTAATTAGAGCACACTGACCACTGACCAGTTTATTGTGGCATGCCCAACCCTTTATACAGTTTCCAGAACCCTACTAAGAACTCCAACCAAAACTTCCATTTGGCCTTGCAGGCAAAAAGCATTGTTGTTATAGCTGCTAACATGACAAGAGGTCAACATAGTTACTGCACACCCACCTCACGAATGAGGAAAATAGATAAGTGAATGGTATTAATGAGATTTTCCCAGACTCCTATGCTCTCTACTGACAAGACTTAACACCTGACTGTACCCCTGTGAGGACCTTCCTACTGGTTGAGGACATGCCATCAAGTGATGATAGAGAAATCATTTGTGCCTGTGGGCTGCAGCACTCCTTATTCTTTCATACAGATGTACTTATCTGCCAGATTACTTTATTAGCTAAACAGTGTCTGCAGCAAAACTGGGAGAGCTTCAAGGTCGTATCTGTGTCTATGAATTGTGGGGTCAAGCAGCTGAGAGAGACAGGCAGCTTTGTTAATTTATTTATTTTTTATTTATTTACGAGTTTTACTAGGAAGGCATACTGAGCAACAATGCTCGATTCCAGATGCGACCTTATTATGTGACAGTAGATATTAAGTGCATGAATCAGTCAAGATGGAGATGGAAATCATCCTGGTGGCACTGAGAGTTAAGGCGCTGGATGCCACATCTCACACCATGCCTACGACCCAGGTTCAGGAAACAGCCAGGGTCATCAGGTGTCAGACGGAGAGGATCAAGCATCCAGTGGATTGCTGTCCTCTCCCAGGGTGGAATCCAGGGCTTGCTTGCTGCAGTGGGGACCTCTGGTGGAGACTAGGGGTGCCACTAGTGCCAAGCTACATAAAGTGAGTGGAGTAGCAGCAGACGTCAGCAACATGGATCATATCCACACTCAGTGGGAAACTACATAGAAAATCTCCATCCTTGGGGATAGGCGAAGGCACCTTTGTCCTGCCAGCCACACTCCCAATA
Organism: Neoceratodus forsteri; assembly: GCA_016271365.2. Lineage (NCBI taxonomy): Eukaryota > Metazoa > Chordata > Ceratodontiformes > Ceratodontidae > Neoceratodus > Neoceratodus forsteri. The sequence goes on from CM057455.1 coordinate 942,613,937, forward strand.
CTGGGCACTCTCCTCTCCAGGGCCGATTGCCATGCCCGACTCTCTATATTATAGATCAAGCACCCTGGGCACATAGAGTGCTCCACCTTGGGGGGTTCAGAGCCAGGGGGTCTTTCAGGCTGGTCCGAGGAGAAGGTGGTGTCTCAGGTGGGAGGCAGAGCCCGGAGGTGGTGAAGGATGATGGAAAGAGCTCCCTGAGGATGGTGCAGAAATAGTTGTAAAAAAAAAAAGATGGAGTTGGTTCTTGGGTCTATTTGGGGCAGGCCTGGGATTATTTGATACATATATCTCTACCAACAGAGATCAGCTATAAAGGAGTTGATTAAGTCCCCTGACTCCTTCTTTCAAGCTTTAAACAGAACTGACAGGAATCTCAGGAAACTAACTCAGGGAATTGAAGTCTCCATTAACATAACCCAAAGGAAGATTTTAGAGGCTCAATATGACAGTGTCCTACAATTTGTTATCCACTCCCTACTAGTGACTTCCATCTCTGACCTATGAAATGGGCTCATACCAATTGAATTGTTGGGGCCTGACTTTTTTCATACCTTACTGTTTAATTACCACAGTGACTCTTCCACTGACTTAGATATAGATGCCATGGCCTATGCAGCCACCACTTAACCATACCATTCTGTATCTTCAGTAGGAACACAGCAGTCAGAGTCTGTAATAAGAATGCCAGCCATATATACAACAAGATCCTGTATTATTTCATTACTAACTATAATTTAACATGGTGAGGTTTTACCCAGAGCCAATGTGCCAAATCACATAATAAGATGACTATATGTACAGATAAGCCTTTTCAGCTGTTAGAAATAGAGAACGATTTTATGATAACTGTCATACTGAACAACGAATTTGAGTCTAATATCATTAAGCACATTGCTAATGGGTCTTATGTTATTTTTGATTCCCAATGTAGTCTGAACGGGAGCTCTCCATGGATCATTTTTATGGCTTTCACTGCTGTAGTCACTGCATGTGTTTTTACATTTTTGCCGGCTTCATTATCTGTGTGTATTGGGTATCCTGTTATTTCTCCTATTAACTCTATTAAGGTGCCTTATGGGTTTAAAGACTTTGTCTTTCTGAAAGAGATTTTGGAGCTAGAGCCTGTTGCACCAGACCAAGAAGATGGACTGTTTCACATTCAGTTGGCATCAGAATGCATGAACTAAACACTCCTATTCATGCCAGAAACATCTATTGATGCCATCTCAAAAATACAGTTTTGGTTTGCTAATCTCATACCTGGTCTGGGGGCTGTGTGGAGCTGGTTCTGGATTCTCTTTGCTTTTTTCATATTGTTCCTGCTTTTCCATTTTATTGCTCCCTTTATAATTAGAGACAACACCACAATGCAGTTTAACCATAACCAAAAGTCTGGATTAGTAAAGTTAATACATAAATGACCACTATGGTAGCATGCAATTGGATGTTAGCTTGCAAAGAGTCAGGGTGATGTGCGGTTTTATGGCACACTTGGTCCTATGCCTTACCTTGTTACTTCAGATGCTCTCTTAAGGGAGAGGAAAAAAGAAAAAAAGAAAAGCCTTGTCTCTTTCAAACCAAAATACCACGTTACATAACCTGACCTGTATGACCCCTTATGTTACCTTGTACTATGTATCTCATGTCCTGTCTGCATTGGTGGCTATTTCTTCCACAAGGTAACAAGGTGGGGGGCTGCTGTACTGTAAACTGTCACACTGTAGATATGGTGAATGTTGCCTTGTAAAGCACTTATTTTATCCAATTAACAGACCAGTATGGCTGCTATAGATTTCCATTTTATGTAGGTCCTCCATTTTGTGATGTGCTATAAAACTTTTTTTTATGTAAGCAATAAGACCTGAGGGGGTGTGCATTATTTCTATCGCACGTCCAGGGGCATTATGAGGCATGTGGCTGCAGGCTGAGTGCCTTCAGCCCCGAATGTCTTATTGTGCTTATGAAATGGGTCCCTGTATTTTACTTTAATGTTACTACTGAAACTAAGAAGTTAGAACACTAAAAAGTTAAAATCTTTGATTTATTTTGTCATAAAATAGTCCCTCCACCTGTATGAAGATGAGCTTTTGTATAACTTTAGGACTTTTGGCTTCAGTAGGCTTCCTTAGCTGTAGTTTGTAAGTGCTGTTTAAATGCCAAATCCTGAAAGGAAACTGTAAAAGAGGACACATACATACTGGTAGAGTCTGCAAGCTCAACTGAAAATGAGTGAAAAATAGTGTATTTCTTTCTTTCTCTATTTTTTTAAATCACTGTTTCAGAGGGAAGAACACAAGAGGAGTGAGTGTGTATTGATTCAGGTGGGTGCTCGATTCATTGAGAAAGTGAGAGCAGTTTGCCACTGCTGGCAACATTTACAAAAAGATGAGATCGTCATTGCCCTAATGCTGCCAGTATAGTTCAAGTTTCTTTTTTTTTTTTTGGTTTCTGTTATTGGAAGAGAGTGCCCCTGAAAGGTGGAGCCATATAGAGAGCAGGAACAGGTGTGAGAGATCACTCACACACACACACACACACATATGCATGCACACACGCACACACACACACTCTTGCTTTCTGTTAGTGTGTTTAAACTTTATGTAGGTTTGCACACACTGTCTGTCAGTGTGTTTAAACATCATGGAGTCTGCATACAGAGCAAGAGAGAGCCAGCAGCAGATCAAGCTGGAAGTGAGATGGAATAGGAGAGAAGCAAGAGATTGTTATTTCAGGCAGGAGCTGTATTCTGTCAGACACTGTGAGCAGGTTGAGGCTATTGTTATCGGTTAAATGGTATCATTATAACTGTGAGAAGGTTGAGGCTACCCTTGTTGGTTTAAAAAGGAAAAAAAAATATTATGGCTATTAGACTCGGGGCACTTGAACCCCATTAATAGGTAAAATGCAATGAGAGAAATGGGATCCATGTGCTAAGTGGTGGCACGGAATGGGAGAGCTACCTGTGGGTCAGCGGGGGGAAAAATGGTGGCAATTCAAAAAATGAAAATTCCATTTGGCCACCTAACACCTAATTTTGTAACTGCACTTGTTGTTACCTGAACTTATTGCTAGCTTTGCATTAGACACTTCTAATGCATGGCTAGCAGCCAGTCAAAATACAGGATTTTTCCTACTCATTTTATAATTAAACAATATCATCCTTGCATGAAGGAAATTTCTAACTAGAGTGATGTAATCAGCAACCTTGAAATAGATAGCAAAACAGTCTCCTTCCTGAACAAAGTTTAGGTCTGGGAAAATTTGGGAGTTACTTTCTTATTGAGTTATGTGAGCATCTGTATGTTTCTTACTGCTTAGAGTGAAATTAACTATTGTTCAATAAGTCCTGATGTCATAGTTTATGAATTGCACCAGACCATTCAGCTATGAAAACACCTGCAGCTGAGACCCTGACAGTTTTGATACAAAAAACTTAGGGGAAAAAGAATATAAATATCTGCCTGAATCTTGGCTTAGAGAATTCTCCATAGAGATGCACATAACCTGATGATGTACATTTAGAAGATTTCTGTCCTTGGCATGTCTTTATACTTTGTATGTCATTCTATTGATATGTCATAATAAAGGTTCTGTAGATAACCTTTACTTGGCCTGGGCTGGATACTTACACATTCTTATTAATGTAAAGTGGATAAGGCAACAATTGTTAATATTAAGGCTGCTAACAGGGACACACCATCACTACTCCACTGCAGTCCTAGTCTGTTCCTCAGATAGTTGTGCACTGTACTTGTAAAACCTAAAGTGATCACTGTTCTTCAGACTGAATTCTTGCTGGAGTTGCTGGAAGCTTTTACATTGCCATTGAATATAAAATTGATAATTATATAACAGCCCTAGCCATGTCCACCTTTTAAAGGATGGGTCATATCTGGTGTGATCAAAGTTAAGATTCAGAGAGATCATTCCTAGATATCTGACATCAATATTTACATCTGTAGATTTTTTATCATATTTTATTTATATTTTTGATTTTTCTTTACTTTTAGACAGCACATCAATTACTCAAAGAAAATAACAGAAAACCATCTCCAACACAGAATATATCAAGTCCAACTCAAGAGACAAATGAGGGGAAAAAGAAAATGCACAAATTATACACAACATTCAAAAATCGGTGTGGAGTGCATTTCTGAGGTTAAATACCTCCAATAACCATTATATATCAATTACTCCATTATTTAATATGCATTAACCCCTCTACAGATTATAACAAAGTGCAACTAAAGAAAATTAACAAAATGCTGCAAAGTGCTACAAAAGCAAACAAGTATTAAACTCACGTGTTAAACCCCCAAACCCTCCACAGCACCAGCTACAGTTGAAATTTCCAGTTCAGAATTTGTAGGAGACTCAGAACCTTCTCCTGATTCTCCAAATTCCCCAGCCTCCTTGTATTGTCCCCTCAAAATTTCAGCCAGCTGGTCAGTCTCAAAAAACACATATGATTTTTCCTTATAGTGAATTCGAACCTTCACAGGTGGAAGTAACTGGAATTGCATTCCCAGCTTGAGCACCTGCTGCCTCTATGAAAACAACTTTCACTGCCTCTGCTGTGTAGGATAGGTAAAATCTGGGAAAATATTAAATTTAAGACCCATATACAAAAGTGTTCCTTTGATTTTAGAGAGTTTAATAATGTGGTCCCGGTCTGACTCAAATGTCAAAGAGAAAAAGCTAGTGGCTTTATTCCCTGGATCCTCTTTTTTGTTTCATTTCTTTGGAACACCCTAGAAGCCTTAGAAATAAATAAAAGGTTGTCTTGGGGTAACTGATAAACCTGAATGAAAATATCTTTAATTAATTCCTGGGTGCTTTCAAATTCAGTGTCCAACTTTAAAGGTAAACCCACAATTCGCAAATTGCAATATCATAACTGATTTTCAAGTGTCTCAATCTTCTGATTCAAATTATAGTTATCTTTAACCAAAGCTACACCGGATAGTTCAATTATTTTGATGCCATCACTTAACATTTGAATACTTTGTAAGTTATCTTGAGATTGTTTACTTAGTTTGTTGATGTTCTCCCAATTATGTTTCACCTCCGATTGAATAAAATCCACTTTTTGGCTTAACGCTTCAAATTTGTGTTCTAGGCGTTCCACTCCTTGTAAGATTCTTTCAATAGAGTCCTCCATCAACTCCATGGTGTGTCTTGGTGCAGGTGCGAATACAGAAGGTAACTGCTGAGTCAGGATCTCTGAAGCCAGAGTCTGATCAAAGTGCAAAGCTTTCTGTAGGGTAGAGTGGAGCCGATCCTGATCATGATCCACTCTCTGAAATAAAGCTGAGTCATCCACTGCATCAGGTATCTATTGAGTCTGAACACCTTGCACACATCGTGGCTGTGATTTCTCTGTAGTGGGGCCTTGGCCCTTCGGAGCTGGAGACACTGGTTCACAACTACCTGTGATGCCAGAAGTCTTCCAGCCTTCAGGGCTAGTTTCGGGACAGAAAGTTTTCTCCAACAGCTGGATGTGGGGTGAGTTGTATTCCTCTGAGGAACCACTCTGTCCTTGCATTTAACCAGCATGGTTAAATGATTATTCACAAATGTATTTCTTTTAATTGTTGCTATAGATCTCATAACATGTGAGTAAAGTGCTAAGACATCTGTAACTGAGGGTGTTTATATTGTCAAATAAATATAGCTGCAGGGATATGTTGATCATTTTCATGAAGTTTAATGTCTTTCCAGTGTGGATGGTGTGAATGATCCACCCAGCCTAATATTTGTCTCAGCTGAGCTGCTACTGTATGTAGTATCTCTGTAGGTTAGGAAGAGCCAATTCACCATTTTTTTGTAATTGCAATATCATACATGCCACCCTGAGTTTCTGCCCATTCTATAAGTATCAAGATATCTATTTGTCCCAGGTCTGATATTCCATTTTAGAAGGTTCCAAACGCTGATTTTAGAATAAGCAGAGGAAACCGGGTAGTGTTGTCATGTGAATTGAATCTACTCTCTGTATTAGAGGGATAAGTAGAAGTTTCCAGTGTGTAAGGTTTTCCCTCATTTACCTATGGAAAAGGTGATAGTTTAGGTCATATAATTTGGACAGGTCTCCTAGAATCTAGTTTGTTAGATATTTTGCCAATAACTTTATTTTAATTTTTTTAGAAACAGCACAACTACACCATTGAATAATATATATAGAAATGATGGAGATACACAGGTTGGTGCAAACGGAGTGTACAAAAACTAATATAGTCTTACAATTAATCAAGAAAAATTAAACAATAAAAAGAGAAAAGGAACCAAATAATAAAAGGGAATATATAAACAGTCCCACCCACCCCCACCCCGCAGCTATCCATAACATTGATAAAAACATGGGATAAATGAAGTCATATTAAAACCTTAGTTCAGCTGGAATATGAACAATTAAGGGAGAGATGGAATGATAACGTTGGAGGAAGGAAAATCATATTGGTGAGAAGAAACATTATTTAATTGGGACCTATGAGACCAAGGGTGTCTCAGTGCCGCTACCGTAAAAAGGGGAACTTGTCCCGCAGACATTGTTAAAGTCCTTCCAATATTTGTCAAATTTGTGCTGTGTGTCAGAGGCCACATAAACAGACCTTTCAGCAAGTAGTGCGTTCATGAATACCTCCCACCATTCCTTAAAAGAAGGAGTCCATATCTCCCGCCAGTGACATAATATCACCAGCTTAGTAACCATTACCACCAATGCCATCCGGGCTCTAAAGGCAGTACCTGGGATAAGGTCGTACCTCCCAAACACACAAATCTCTGGCAAAAAAAAAATAGAGAGATCTTGAAAAGGTCTCAATCCCCACTTAACTAGTTCCCATAACTCACTACTTTTAGGGCATGACCACACCTTGTGAAAAGTAGTAGCTAAGGAGCCACTACAGTTCTCACAAGCTGAAGAGCAGTTGTTATTCCAATGAGACAACCTAGCCGGGGACCAATAAATGTTATGCAGTAATTTAAACTGGATTTCTCTTAATCTATCCTGTTTAATAAAAGCATAAGTGTCTATCCAGATTTTCTCCCATACTGACTCCGACCAATTCAAAGACAGGCTAGCAGCCCAATGGAAGGAATGGAAGAAGAATAAAGGTCAGTCTTTTTAAAGATACCCTGGTAAAGTTTAGAAACCAATTTACCTGATAAACAGGCATCGGATAGATATATCCAGAGGTCTCCCACTAGGTTAGATCCATTACCATGCTTCAGAAAGGACCGAATGCAGCTTCTAATTTGAGCCAGATTTAACATAGCTTGGGGTCTAACCCCAAATTTTACTACTAGTGATGAAAGTGGGAGCAAAGCATTGCCCACATAAAAATCGATAATTCAATTTTAGATGGGAATATTGAAGCAAATTGGTGTATAGGTTGATTGCCAATTAAGAGGTTGGGGTTCTTTAAAAGAGGTTGCGACACGTCGAGCTGGGGGTTAATCTTTAAACAGGTGTATAGTTGATGAATAGCCCTAATATCCCACCCTATAGGGGTATTTCTGATTTTATTCGGTACTTTAATCCAAGGGGTATAGAGGAGGGACTCTAAATCTAACTTTAACCCTTTAACTATAGCCCTGTCTAACTCAAGGCCTATGGCAGGAGTACTAATTTTTACAGACCATAAAACCGCTCTAGCTGCATGAATAGCTAAGTAATATTTAAAAAAGTCCGGTAATTGTAGGCCACCCAACTTACGTGACCGACAAAGTTTAAGATAAGCTCTGCATGGAGGTTTATATTTCCATATAAAGTCTGAGCAGTACCTGCATAGATTCTTAAAAAGACTTGGGAAGATATATGTTCAAGTTGAGGAGGGATAAAGAATCCTCGCAGAACCACCATTTTACAACATTGGTTCTCTGAGAAAAGTACAATGGCAGTTTCGACCATCTATCCAAATCTTCTCTAACAGATTTAATGACAGGTAGTAAGTTCAGTTTGGCCAGTTCGTCTAAGTTCTTGGAGATCTGAATGCCTAAATATTCAAAGGATTTAGATTGCCACTGTAGGCCTAAAGACATACACCAACTTTTCACAAGGGTGGCCGAGAGGGGAAAAAAAGTTGTTTTTGCAAGGTTTAGTTTAAAACCGGAAAAACTACTAAAATTTTCAATTAAAGTGAGGGCTCTAGGTAGGGATAAAGTTGTATCTCTAATATGTAATAAGACGTCATCTGCGAATGCTGACAATTTGTGTTCCTGGTCTCCAATTTTAATGCCAAAAATCCATTTGTCTATCTTAATTGCCCTAATAAGGGGCTCTAAATACAAATTAAACAGATAAGGCAACAACGGACAGCCCTGACGAGTTCCCCTCAGCAACGTAAAAATATCAGATATTAGGTTATTGCATTGTATTCTAGCAGTTGGACACGAATAGAGAATCCTAATTAGTTGTATGAATTGTTGGGGAAAGCCAAATCTAACCAAAACCTCGAACATATACACCCATTCCACGCGGTCGAATGCTTTTTCCGCATCTAAAGAAATTAAAGATGCATCCTCATTAAAAACTTCAGGGGTGGACATTAAATCAAACAGTTTTCTAAAATGATCTGCCGAGGTGCGTCCCTCCATGAAGCCAGCTTGTTCCATACTAATCAAATCTCGCCAGACACTCTTAAGTCTAGCTGCCAATATTTTAGCAAAATTTTTACATCTAAGTTCAGCAAAGATATTGGTCTATAATTACTAACAGAGTCGGTGGACTTCCTGGCTTAGGTAACAGAATTATTCTGGCTTGAAGAGAGCATCCCTCACTCCATGATCGAACCAAAAGTAAATAACTCACACAACAACGGGGCCACTTCTGCTTTAAATAATTTATAAAAAAGAGGTGAGAACCCATCAGGGCCTGCTGCCTTGTCAGCTTTAAGTGAATCAATGGCAGATATAATCTCATCATTTGATATAGAGGATATTAGTTTCGCTTTAGAGTCTTGTGGCAGGTTAGGGAGTGGTATTCCGTCCAAGAACCTCTGCATTTGTGATAACATAAGTGCGGTAGGGGGCTGGGTCGAATATAAGTCTCTATAAAAGGAGAAAAACGATTGTAGAATTCCCTTAGGGTCGGTAATCAGGTTGTCAGAGTCTGAAGATTTTAGGGCCGGAACCCATCTGGAATCAGCCTTACGTTTTAGCTGCCATGCCAGTAATTTCCCGGCTTTACTGCCCTGACCCAGGTATAACGCCTTAGATTTAGTTGACATACTAACAACCTTATTGTTCAGAGCCCCGGCATAGCATGTTCTCACTGTGGCCAGCTCCTGTTCTTGGTCACTTGTCCTCGTAAGCTTCGGTATAGCCTTTAATTGTTTGATCCTTATAAGATAGTTAGACAACTTCAAGTTATGTTTGGCTTTCCTCACCGATGCTGTTCTAAACAGCTCTCCCCTCCATACCGATTTAAGAGCAGCCCAGGCCTGGTCAGTGTTTGGGATCGTACCCCAATTAAATTTAATTGACTCTATCAAAAGATATGGAAACGTTCTAGTGTCTGAGCATCTTTAAATATATTATTGTTTAAGGCCCATGTGTAAGATCTCTTGGGATAGAGGACGAAGCCCAAACAATTTTAATTGGAGTGGTCAGATATCACCTTGGGAGATGCTCAGCATTCTTTATCTCGGGACAACCTGGCAGTTTACTAAAAAATAATCCAGCCTAGAAAAAGACTTGTGCATCGGTGAAAAAAAGGTATAATCGTGGACTGTTGGATTGAGAAGCCTCCATGGGTCTATCAGGCCTAAAAAAGACTTGCATTCAGCCAATGCCTGTTGAGCCAAAGCAGGAAATGATTTCCTACAGGCCGATCTGTCTGGTATATCCGACTGAACAAGGTTCTAGTCACCCCCCAATATAAGCGGCAACTCCTTAAAGGGAGACAAAAGCACAGCCAAATGAGAAAAGAAGGAGGGAGTCTCTATATTGGGACCATAAATTGATCCCAAAACTAGGGGTTTTCCTCCAAGCTTGCCAGAAACGATAATATATCTGCCATTCGGATCAGCAATTGTGTCTGAATGTACAAAGGAGACCCCCCGGGCTATCAAAATAGCCACACCCCGGCTTGAGGAAGAATACCCCGCCCCAAACACTTGGCCTACCCATTTTTTCCTAAAATATGAAAGGTGGCCTGAAAGGACATGGGTTTCCTGCAAAAAGACAATTGCTGGTTGATAACGGTCTAAATGGTTTAGGACTACATATTTTTTACAATTGTCCTTCCCCCCTTTGATGTTCCATGACAGGAGATTCAGGTTAAATGCCATTGGTCGTTACTTGCCCATGGAACAATGTACGGATAGCTGCCCCTCCCCCCCAAAAACCAAAAAAAAACCCAACCTTACCAACACCAACCCCTCACATCCCCAATAAAAAATCAACCCCCAGCTAAACCAATAAACAACCACCCCCAAGGCCCGAAGCCAGCTCCTCTTGCACTGATCCAAAGTGTGCTATAGAGGTCGGGCTCCCCAACACCCACTCATAAACTTGAATCAGCAACATTAAAAAACATGCAAACCTGCAAACGACCCCAATAAGAATTGGTTAACATACTTACCCCCAAACAGTTATTGAGTTGTCAAGATTAAACTAATATATTAGGGTTATCATTGCAATAGGAGATCCATATATAAAATCTTATAGAAGATTATGAACTGAACACTCAAAGCATAGTCCCCTCCAATGCTCCCTGAAAAAAGGGGAAGAGAAAAAACCAGAAGGGTTAAACTGGTCCTATTATAGAAATCCCTGCCTGTTAAGGCCTCCCACCCTCTCCAAATGCCACCATACCAGGCAGTGGCTAATTAATAGTCCAACAGGAACAGCGGTGGCTTATTAAACATTGCCACAGCAGAAGGGACTAGTAATTCAGTGGAGAGGTGGGGGATAGCCTTTATCGGCAGAACCAAACAACTCGCTGGTCCTTCCTAGAATGAGGTTACCCAGCCCTGCCATATATATAGGGTATGCTACTTGGGCCATTCAGACCTCCTATCACATGGTCAAGGCAATAAAACTGTGAGTAAGCCTGATTTCAACAACCCCACAATTGTTGTAGCGTCAGTACTCTGACGGTGCAACACCAAATTAACCTCCTCCTGGGCAATACCAAAATTAATCTATTTCTGGAAAACTGATATAACAGGTATTCATCTAACAGTTCAACTCTAAATAATATATCCGTCCTGGTATAGTAAGATATATAAACAACAAAAAATATTAGTAAAGCCCATGGAGCCTCTATGTAACACCGAGGTTAAACATAATATAGTCCACTGTTCCATATATTAGCGTGACAGCCTAATCATACCATCTCTTGGAGCATCTAAGCCCACTAGATCAGCATTAAACATCCCATGACTCAACCTTTGGAAAACAAATCTGGCATCAGCATTCAGAGTGAATTCAGAGCTTCATCCACTGATTCATATCGCTTCGCCCCCTCCTTAGTAGTGACCTCAAGCTTTGCTGGATATAACATACGGTGGCGAATCCCCGCTGCCCACAGCTTCGAAGTGACGGGGCGAAAGGAAGCTCTGGCCTGCCTCATCTTCCAGGTCAGGTCGGACTAGCGAAGCTTGTTGCCTTCCCATTGAAAGAAGACAATTTCCTGGTTTCTTTTAAAATGTGTTCCTGTCCAGGAAATTAAGCAATTTAAAGATAATGGGATGTGGTGGTTCTGTCAGTGGTGGTCTAGCTCTTAGGGCTAGGTGCCCTGCTCAATAATATATTCGAGCCCATTTGGTGAGGGCCTGCAGATTTCCTCAGCAATTTTTGTAGAAAAAGCAGCATGCTTGTGCCTTCTTCCCCTCTGGTAAGCCAAGTAAAGCGAGGTTATTGCCGACTACGCCCTTCAAGGTATCCACTCTTTCTTCTAATTTGGCCACAGCTTTCTTATTTTCAGTGATCATGGGTTTTGCTTTATCTAACGCTCGCTCCACAGGCGATATACGAAGCCTCTGTATCTGTCACCCTGCGTGCAAGCTGCTTAAGGGCTGGTTTAATATCAGCCATTTCATCTACCAGCTTAAACAGGGCCTTCTTAATAATGGCTAGATCACTGCTAATGCTGCCAGCAGAAGTACTCTCTTCCTCGGTGCTTGGTGAGGCGCTGCGGCGGGGCTGCTTCGCTTCTGACTCCTGATCGCCACCCTGCATTTCTCCGTCGATCGGAGCACCAGAAAAATGTTAAATCCGTTGGACCACTGATCTAGCAGCTCAGGGAGGTAAATACGAGTGAGTTTGATGGTCGGGAACAGCAGGATTGCCGGTTTGGTGCGAGAGCTCCAGTTAACAGCAGCTACCCCTCCATAGACGTCACGTGGTCTCCCCTAGTTTGTTAGATATTTTAAGGGAGGGCCTTTACCTTTAAAAGTGCAGCCCCTTTCCAGCTCAATAATTCGGTTGAAGTGGAGTTGAAGGACCTCAGGCTTATACAGTTTACTTTATAAATGCATAGGGATTCTAACTCTTATAGATTTTCAAAAAAGGCAGGAAGAGAGTTTTCTAGGTTTGTCATGCGTATTAGCAGGTCATCAGCATAACATACAATTTTATGCTATATATTGGCCACTGTCACCCCCTGCATGGTGTCAGTTAAGTAAATGAGCCAAAGCCTCCATATACAGTGCAAATAAGAGGAGACAGAGGGGGAAATACTGTCTTATTCCTCTCATCAAGGGGACTCTGTCTAAAAAAGTTATGTTACAGTACTTTTCACACCCGCTTCTGGGGAAGTATATAGATTCAGTAGCACATCCATAACGGGGTCTGAGAAAAATAATCTTGCTAAGGTATGCACAGTATAAGAAAATGCCAAGAAATCAGATCAAAGGTTTTTTTGTGCATCTAAGCTTAAGATTAGGGTGGAGAGTTTCACCCTTTGAACATGTTCTCACAGATTTAGTGTCCTTTTTCTGCTATGTGTAGGTTTGCAATCTGGCTACAAACCCTGATTGTTCCTTATGGATGAGATGTGTAAGGATGTGTTCCATTCAAGATGCAAGCATCCCTGCAAAAGGTTTATACTAAGTATTCAAGACTAAAAGAGGGCCCTGTTATTGCTGTTATAACTGTACCTATATGTATCTTAGCTAACTCTGATGTTACACCACACCTTGATGTTACCTTTCTGCTGATTCGTTGTGTCATGATTCTGTGTTGCTATCTGCCTACATAACCATGTATGCCTGTTGGTCTTTATTCTGTATCACCTACCTGTACCTACGTGATCATTGCCTGAGGCATCTGTATGTTACCTTGTCTCTGTTTGATGCATTGTATGTACCTTGTAACCCCCCTGGGTCCACCTGAAAATAGGCACTTGGCTGTCTAGTGTGCTTACCTGGTAAACAAAAGCAAATAAATAAAATAGGTCTGTAGGAGTTGCTTGTATTAGGGACATTTAATGCTTTTAATATTGCAGAGATGTTGGCATATCTCAAACTATCTTGAGGAATGTCACCTTCCATCACTCCCTGAAAAACCTCAGCAAACCAAGGAACTTGCCAGATTTATAAAATTCTAGTGTAAAACCATCAGGTGAAATCTAGTGTAAAATCACAGGCGGAGGAAATGGACAAGGAAATGATAGAAAGTATACTTAGAATGGCAGAAAAAGGGGAGATATTGCTGATGGGTGATCTGAATATGCCAGATGTTAACTGGAGTGCAGTTGCAGCAGCCACTTCTAAGAGTGGGGTTATTCTAGATACCCTACAGGGGGCATGCCTTAGACAACTAGTATTGGAGCCCACTCGAGCGGGAACAATCTTAGACATGGTTCTCTCAAATGGAGATGAAGAGAGGATCACAGATGTAGAAGTGGGTAGCCATCTGGGAACTAGCGACCATCGAACAGTATGGTTCACAATAAACACAGCAATAGAGTCAAGCCATACAAAGACAAAGGTACTGGATTTTAGGAGGGCTGACTTTGTCAAAATGGGTGAGTGCCTAAGGAATGCACTAGCAAATGGGCAGGAAGGAGGGGTGGAAGAACAATGGGGAATAATAAAAACTGCCATCACAGAGGTATCAAGCCTTTGTGTAAAGCAAATAAACAAAACGAGGTAAGAAACCACTATGGTTCTCAAAGGAAGTGGCAGTGAAGGTTCAAGAGAAAATAAAGCATTCAGGAAGTACAAGGAATCACAGAAGGAACAGGACAGAGAACTATATCAGTTAAAGCAAAAGGAAGCTGGGAAGGCAGTCAGATCAGCAAAGGCCCAAACCGAGGAAAAGATAGCCAACTCAGTTAAGAAGGGGGATAAAACCTTTATAGGTGCATCAGGGAGCGAAGGACGACCAAGGAGGGATAGTGAGGCTTAATAAAGGGAGGAGGGTGGGCAGAGGGTGACTGTGAAAAGGCAGAGATACTAAACAAATATTTTTGCTCAGTATTTACAAAGGAAGAGAGGAAGTACCTAAAACAAACAGTAGAAACACTCTGGATACAGAAGTTGATACCAGCCATTTACAGAAGAAAGGGTTCAAAAGAACTCTTAAAACTGAAGGTGGACAAAGCAATGGGGCCTGATGAGTTCATCCCAGAATTCTAAAAGAACTAAGGGTAGAACTAGTGACACCACTGACTACCCTCTTTAACAAATCATGGGAGGATGGGGTGGTACCCGAGGACTGGAGGAGGCAGATGTGATTCCCTTCACAAAAGTGGGAGCAAGGCAGAAGCAGGAAACTATAGACCTGTTAGTTTAACCTCAGTGGTAGGAAAATGATGGAATCACTTCTGAAGGAAAGAATTGTTAAATATCTAGAGGCCAGAGGGCACAGGACCCAAGGCAGCATGGATTCACAGCGGGAAGGTCATGCCAGACAAATCTGATAGATTTCGACTGGGTGACCAAAGTAGTTGATCAGGAGGGACTGTAGACATGGCCTACCTAGACTTTAGCAAGGCATTTGACACAGTCCCATACAAAAGATTAATATACAAGTTAGCCAGCCTGGGAGGGTCCCAAGATGACAGCCTGGGTAAAGAATTGGCTGGAGAATAGGACACAGAAGTAATAGTAAATGGAGTCCACTCTGAAAAAGGGGGTTAGTAGTGGGGTACCCGCGGGGTTCAGTGTGGGACCAGTCCTCTTCAATGTCTTTATAAGCGACATTGCAGAGGGACTGGAAGGAAAAGTATGTCTCTTTGCAGATGACACAAAGATCTGCAACAGAGTTGATGCACAAGGTGGGGTGGAAAGGATGAGAAGGGACTTGGCAAGGTTAGAGGAATGGTCAAATGTATGGCAGCTTAGATTCAATGCTAAGAAGTGCAAGGTAATGCACCTGGGAAACAAAAACCCAGAGGAAGAGTACACAATTTGGGGTGAGATACTAACAACAAAAATGGAAAGGGACCTGGGGGTAGTCATATCAGATGACCTAAAGGTGGGCAAGCAATGTGAGATGGCAGCAAGGAGGGCTGGAGGGATACTGGGATGCATAGGGAGAGGCATCACCAGTAGAAAACAGGAAGTTATTATCCCTCTGTACAGACAGCTAGTGAGACCCCATCTGGAGTACTGCGTGCAGTTCTGGAGACCCAATCTCTGCAAAGACATAGACAGGATGGAAGCTGTCCAGAGGAGGGCAACTAAAATGGTGCAGGGTCTGCAACGGAAGACATATGAAGAGAGACTTAAGGAGCTTAATATGTATAGCCTCAGAAGAAAGGACGGAGAGGGGGACATGATAGAAACTTTCAAGTACCTCAAGGAAATCAACAAAGTCCAAGAGGGTAGCATCTTTCAAAAAAAGAGGTGTGCAAGAACAAGGGCGCACAATTTGAAGATAGAAGGCGGGCGGCTCAGAGGTAATTTAAGGAAGTATTTTTTCACAGACAGGGTTGTGGATGTATGGAACGGCCTTCCAGAGGAGGTTGTGGAGTCACAAACAGTGGTGGAATTCAAGCATGCATGGGACAGTCATAAGGCAATTCTAGGGGGTGGGAGTAGGAAGAAGTAGGCTGCTGGTTATCTAGGATCTGCAGCTTATCCATCAGGTAGGGAAATGGGCAGACTGGGTGGGCCAAGCGGTCCTTATCTGCCGTCAAATTCTATGTTTCTATGTTTCTATCAGGTGCAGGACTTTTGCTGGACCTAAATTTGTTTAACACACATGGGATTTCTGGGGTTGCTAGTGGTTGGGTTAATTCCAGTTGTTTATCTGCTGTCATAGAAGGAAAATTTTACTTGTTGAATAAAGCAGTATATGCTGCCTCAGAAGGTTCTGGCAGTTGAGTATATGTCTGCATAAAATTGTTGCAGGACCTTCAGAATGCAAGAAGTGATGTGACAGGTGGCTCAAGTGACTTTATCTTTTAATTTTGTTATGGTGCTTGCTTTCATAGCTTGTCAGAGGTGATATGCTAGTATTTTAGAGGCCTTTGACCCTCCTTTAAAATATCAGGCTGCATGTATTCATTACAAACTGTTTTGACCTATGCTATTGTAATTTCATTGTACTCATGCTATGTACCTGTCTTTGATTGCTGTACTCTTCCAGGTCAAGCCTGAAAATAGTCATTTCATGGCTAGTGCACCTATCCAGTTAACAAAAACTAAATAAATAAATAAATCTTTGCCTAAAGTATAGAAATACTTGTTCTGTTATAGCAATATTTAATAACTCATTCTGCATTTTTTTAATTTGGGGAAATAAGGGGATGTCTCCTTGCTTATGTGCCAGTTGGAAGATGTTGGGGTGACTTTTAAGTCTTGAAATCTCTACTCTCTTAATTTCTTTCTTTTGGTGGGGTAACTAATTATTTTGCACCGAATGACTGATTTCAATGTTTCCCAAAGAAGGTTGGGAGTTAACTCTGGGGATGAATTTTCAGTTAGAATTCTAGGGATGGACATCTGAAGGAGTGTCTAAAAGTTTGGGTCTTGAAAGAGAGTTTGATTAAGTCCCCATTGTCTAGTGCAAGGCTCTTGTGTAAGGGAAATAGTAATAGTTATTGAGGTACAACAGTTATTGAGCATAGCCTCACTTCCTCAACACAAGTAATGTGGGCCACACTTAGCATGAAGAAATAAATATGACAGTAGTGTGAATGTACAGTAGTTGGGAATAAGAACATGTAATTGTAGGTGAGAATACAATATGTAATTCCATTGTGTCAGATTAATATGCCACCAGATATCCATAAACCCCAGATTTTTCCATATTCTGCAGCAGTGTTTTTGGCCTAGCATGGACTCAGGTGGTCTAGGATTTTTTGTGTCTTTCATTGGGTTCATTAGTAGGTTATATTTGCCATCTAGCAGGATGGCCCTTGGGAGAACAAAACTATTGTATTAAAACATGGGGGCGATATATATGCAGCCTATGGTGAGGTCCTGACCCTACAGAGAAACCAGTCTGCCCTATTCATCTGTGTAAGTTTTTTTGAACTTAAAAAAAAAAAAGAAATGATTGGGAATTAATATGACGACTCTACAGAATATTCTCCATTCATAGGAAGATGCTATTACTGTTTCAAAGCCATATTTTTTCAGTTTTTGGCGTTCCAAATTATGAGCTTGGGTTTTAATTTTTTAAGAGAGGACCGTACTTTTGACGGGGTTTCCAAAACCATTCACATTTTGTGAGACAATATTAAATCCAGGAAGTGTAGACATTAGAAAGAAGGTATAAGGTATATTTGCCTTAGCCTTAAGATAACAAACCTGTGTAAGTCAGTTCACAAGAGCCTAGTGAGCTAAGAGGAGTAGCTGGCTGTCTAAGTTAGTTATACAACAGAATGCTGTTTTTTTAACCTGCAACAGTTTAAGTGTCAAAGTACAGCACCAAATGTTTGTCAGACATTGTATATACTGAGGTAACACTGGATAAGTAATGGACCAGTGGCCCCTGCTATATGTGCAGACAATGTAGTCATCAGGGGAAAACAGTTGGAGTACTGCAAAAAAGAACTGAGCCCATGGAGGGAATGGGGGCCAATGGGGCTATCCACTGACCTGTAATGGTCAAAAAGGTATTCCCTCTGGGGAAAAGAAACCTGAACTATGTGAACAAGTCTTCCAAGAGAGTGACTGGGTCAAATGCCCATCCTTTATGCCTGAGGATACTTCCAGATGTTAGGTCAGCTTTCCATGAGCTGGAGGTAGTACCAGAAAGACACAGGTCCTGGGCCAGAAGTGTTGTTGGTGGTTTAAAGGGAAAGGAGAATGAGGGAAAGCAACCATGTTGGGAAAATGAGGTGGAGTCAACATGTCAACAACAACATAGCTTCTCCTCTCCCAAGTCCCCTCTCCAGCATTATTGAAGGTACGTACAGTTGCATGGCAGCCTTCAAATAAACCTCAGGCTCTGTCCCCAGGAGGGGGAATACACAGTTGCATACCCTAAACTTAGAGTAAATCCCAAAGTCATTATAATAGAAATTGAGTTTAGTGTTCTGTGTTTAAACTTTTAATAAGTAAATGTAGGTAACCCCTAGTAGGCAATATAGTTATTTCCCTATTCAGTGAATAGCCATTCAAATCATTCTGTGTTAAGCAAGAAAATATTAGAAGTAATGATCCAGCAGGGCATAGATGTTTAAAGTAGTGGGCTAACCAAAGGACCATGTGTGGGAAGTCCAGACATCAGGATACCCCACCCAAGGATACCCCACCCAAGAGCTCTCTCCAGGAGCAAACAGCCACGCAGGCACCGAGAGGTAATAAACTACCTCCAAACTGCAGCACCCTAGTGAGGGGGGTTAGCCTGTTGACACACTGCACACATCAACTGTCCCACCCACCCTGGCTCAGCATTTCCTTTATAGGCACTGTCTAGTGACATCACATCCTGTTGGTTGTTTTACTAAGTCCCCACTTCTCCATTTGCAGGTTATACCTGCTAGCCACTAGAGGGACCCTCTGGACTTTCCACCTCAGTCTCCCCACCTGAATCCCCTCCAACTTCCTGTAACCTCTCTACCTGATTAGATTACTTCTCTCCCTACTCCCACTTTTGCCTCTGCCCACACCTCACCCAGCTGTCTGGCTAGCCCTACTCACTAACCCCTGCCCTATCACCTGATCCACACCCAACCTATCACTAACCCCAGTGACCACTAGGAGTCACTGTTTCAACCCTGTTTTCTGGCCCAAACCCAGCCCACTTTAAGTCACCTAGAACCTGGATCCCTGCTCTCAGCCAGGTCCTATCCCAACTGCCCTGCCAGGGTCTTGAACCTTGTACCCTGTTCACCAGAGTCCGTGACAGTACCACTACTCCAAAGTAGTATCTACGCTTTCTGAGGAGCAATCCAGATACTTGAAACTCACCACCCTGCTATTACCAAGGCACTATGTTTGGGCACCTCTTCCTCAAATGTCTCCCCCACTTTTTCATGCTAGTACACACATCCCAGCAGCCAAACATCTCCCCAGGCCCACCTGCACCAGCACCGTCAACTCTTCCTGACTTGGGCAGACCCCATCCTACACTGTCCATGTACCCTGACCCACAGCACTCACCCCCTGGAAACCCTTCCACTGCCTACCCTACCTCCACATGGCCACTGCTTGCCCTTGCACTCCCTACCTTTTGAACCCTGCTCATTCCTTGTTCCCACATGGCCTCCTTCCCATTCCTGAGTACCCACCGGAAGCTTACATACTACCACTCCCTGATCAGGGCCTTAAACTTCTTACTACTCCTATCGGGTAATATATATCCAAACCTGGGCCCAGGCTCCACCAACCCACCAGCTGGGCACCATGGTCTCTGCATAGCCTCCATGAACATATGCAGCCTAATGAAAAAATGTGATGCCCTCCAGTGCTGGGTGATGCTGCATCAGCCAGACATCATAACCCTGGTTGAAACCTGGCTGTCCAAATCCACTCCAGCCTCCTTTGTCTCTCTTCCAGGCTATACCGTATACCACGAGGACCGAGTAGGTAAACACGTCGGTGGCTGTGCAATCTATGCCAGGGACACAATCATCGGACAAGCACTCCCTGCCCCTGCTCTGGTAAATGGAGCCCTGGTCCTTACCCTCAAACTTGCTCCTGACCCCTCCAGAGGCCCTCTATATCTCACCACTGCCTATGTTCCCCCTAAGAACCAGAACCCGGCACTGATATCTTTAACAGAATATCTTGTGACCCTCCACCACAAGGCAGAACAAATCCTAGTGGGGGACCCCAATGTGAGTTGATGCACAAGGTGGGGTGGAAAGGATGAGAAGGGACTTGGCAAGGTTAGAGGAATGGTCAAATGTATGGCAGCTTAGATTCAATGCTAAGAAGTGCAAGGTAATGCACCTGGGAAACAAAAACCCAGGGGAAGAGTACACAATGGGGGATGAGATACTAACAAAACCAAAAATGGAAAGGGACCTGGGGGTAGTCATATCAGATGACCTAAAGGTGGGCAAGCAATGTGAGAGGGCAGCAAGGAGGGCTGGGGGGATACTGGGATACATAGAGAGAGGCATCACCAGTAGAAAACAGGAAGTTATTATCCCTCTGTACAGACAGTTGGTGAGACCCCATCTGGACTACTGCGTCCAGTTCTGGAGACCCAATCTCCGCAAGGACATTGACAGGATGGAGGCTGTCCAGAGGAGGGCAACTAAAAATGGTGCAGGCTCTGCACCGGAAGACATAGGAAGAGAGACTTAAGGAGCTGAATATGTATAGCCTCGAGGAAAGGAGGGAGAGGGGGAACATGATAGAAACTTTCAAGTATCTCAAGGGAATCAACAAAGTCCAAGAGGGTAGCATCTTTCAAAAAAAGAGGTGTGCAAGAACAAGGGGGCGTAATTTGAAGATAGAAGGGGGGCGGCTCAGAGGTAATTTAAGGAAGTATTTTTTCACAGAGAGGGTTGTGGATGCATGGAATGGCCTTCCGGAGGAAGGTTGTGGAGTCAAAACAGTGGTGGAATTCAAGCATGCATGGGACAGTCATAAGGCAGTTCTAGGGGTGGGGTAGGAAGAAGTAGGCTGCTGGTTAACTAGGACCTGCAGCTTATCCATTAGGTAGGGAAACGGGCAGACTGGGTGGGCCAAGCGGTCCTTATCTGCCGTCAAAATCTATGTTTCTATGTTTCTATGAATTGGCTCAGCACCTCCTCATCCACTACCTGGGATTCTTTTGCTGCCCTAGACATGACACAACTCATTTCCCAACCCACCAGAGTTAACCCAAGGAGAGGTACCAGTACCCTTCTGGACATTGTTATCACCAACTGCCACAATAAAATTCATAACATCCAGGTACTCCCAGACTCACTAAGTGATCACTCCCCTATCCTATTCCTTTGGACAGCCCCCACTCCCAAACCCACAGTCCTGACCACACCTAGCAGGTGCCTCCGCTCTGGTGACCTGAAGAAACTCAAGCAATTTCTCACCAATATCAATTGGTCCCCCATTTACCATGTACCTGACATAGATACTGCCCTCACCTTTTTCTCCCTCACCTTTAACAAGGCTTGTGACCTCTTTGCACCCCTCACTGGAGGTCAACCAAAAAAACGTAATACACCCTGGGTTACCCCTGCCATACTACAAATGCTCAAGAATAGAGATAACCTCTGGCACCTTGCCACTGAAACGGGCCGGTTGACGGACAGATAGGCCTACAATGCTGCTCGGAACAAGTGCACATGGGCCATCCATAAAGCCAAGGCCGACCATTACCAGGCCACCCTCACCTCCTCATAGAGGTGTGCCAGGACTTTCTGGGACAATGTTAAACAACTAAATGGGAAACCAGGCTCCCCCCATCCCAGCTCACAGTGGATGGCACCACCTTCACCGACCCTACCTGTATAGCAAACCACCTAAACACTGCCTTTACTGACCTTAACTCCATCCTCCCTAGTAATTTCTTTGATCCTTCCCCTAACATACCTCCCCCTGACCTCCAATGCCCCAGTTTCCATCTGTGCAGGGTGTCTGCCCAGGAAGCAAGACCACTCCTAATTAAAGCTTTTAAAGGCAATAGTCTCGGCAGCAACTCCCTGGACCCCAGTATTCTCTGGCTGGTGCTGGATGAAGTCCGTGCCCCACTCACCAGCTTACTCAACTGATCTCTTTGCCTGGGGCAATTCCCCACTGCATGGACAACAACCATAGTCACACCCATCCATTAAGGGGGTGACAGGTCCTCCACCGGAAACTACCGACCTATCTCCATCCTTCCTCCCCTCTCCAAAGCCCTGGAAAAAATGGTGTCCATTCAAATCACAGAATATCTTACCAAACATAATGTCCTATGCCCAGAGCAGCACAGCTTCCATGCTGGTCACAGTACTGGCACTGCACTAATCGAGTTTTCCAATTTCCTACACTCCTCCCTGGATGCTAGCTCACTAGCCAGTGCAGTGTTCATTGACCTCTCAAAGGCTTTTGACACTGTCTCCCACCTCCTTCAGCTGAATGCCCTAGGCCACACTGGTTTCTCCACTGGCCCTCTCGCCTGGTGCTCAAGCTATCTATCCTCTCGCTCCCAATGTGTAAAAATCAATGGAACACTCTCTGAAACTCAACCCATCCACTAGGGGGTACCCCAGGGCTCCATTCTGGGGCCCCTACTCTTCTCTATCTATCTAAACACCCTACCTAACACCTGCTCTGGCAATATTCTAATGTATGCTGATGATGCCGTCATTTTAGCCACCCACCACAATCCCATCTCCCTCCAGGACACTCTGCAACAATCATATGATGATGCCGAGGATTGGTTTAAAGAACACAGACTCATCATTAATCTTAAAAAAAACAAAACAATGTTTTTCACACACCCCCTAAACAAAGCCCATAACTTTCCACTCCATATCCTCCCTAGTACCAATCAACCGCTTGAGCAAGTCTGCTCCTACAAATACCTTGGGGTCACCTTCAACTCAGCCCTCACCTACCACACCCACATTGATGCCCTTGCATCTGCCACTAACACACGGCTTGGCATCCTCTACCGCCATAAAAACTGCCTCCCACCTGATGCTCTCCGACTGGCAGTTACATCCTCAGTACTGTCCCTTGTTGACTATGGCCTACCATTCTATGGTGCAGCTGATGCTACTGCCCTCCACAAAATTCAGTGCACCCTAAATTAGGCCTGCAGACTGATTACTAGTGCCCCCAGGCTCACACATACTTGTATTCTCTATGAGGACGCAAAATTGCTAAACCTTGATGAACGGATACGTTATCAAACCTGCCTCCTCACAAAGAAAACTCTACTCGGGCTATCCCCCCCAGGGGTGACAGCCTCCATCCACCATACCCAACCATCTATCTCAACCTGAACCTCTAGCAAGATCAGTCTACTGGTCCCGAGATCGAGGACCACCCATGGACAGAGGTCTTTCTGCTACAGAGGCTCATCTTGGTTTAACGATCTCCCTGCTCCTATCTCCAGAGCACTCACAATCTCCACCTTCAAAACTGCCCTTCGGGGCCAACTGTTTAGCACCCACAGCTGCGCCTGTCTGACAACGCCACTTAGGCAGCACTCAAACACACACCCCACCCTCCCCCATAGCCTAATGCCTCTGTTATTACTAGCATGTTCTCAGCAGTATCATTGTAATGTCTATCAAACTGTTTAACATGTATGAGGTATCACTGTAATTGTCTACCCAAATTGCTTAAGATGTATGCCACCACCATTATGTAACCCTAAGTATGTGACATTTATGCTGTAACCAAAAATGTATTCTTTTGTTTGTTCTAAATGTGATGTGGTGCCTTTGGAATTGAGCCCCTGGCTCAAAGGTTGTAAACCGATGTACAAATAAATAAACAACATAAAATGTTCTTTGAGTCAAAGGAGCACAGTCAAAGTGTAAAAGGACCCATCTTCTTCCATATGCTCTCAGTCTGGAGTAGCCCCCCTTTGAATAGGAGTCGCCCTAAAAGGATAGGAAAAAGAGGGATGTCTTCAGGTAATAATCTCTCTATTGTGATCTGCCTCCATTTAGAAAGTCCAAGGTAATCAGGGCTGGAACAAAAATTGCTGAAATACATTTGTGAGAAATGCTCCAAAGTGTCTTTGAGAAGAATATAGGGGCTTACTAGGAATATGCCTCCTGGTTTCAGTTAAGTCAGTCACACAGAATAAAATGGATTAATGAATACTTGCCCCTCCCCCCCCCGTATCCCCAAAGCATTCCAAGAAAGCAGATGGGTCCACCCAAGGCTGGGAAACATGTGAAAGTCTCAAGCCCTCCTCAGTGCATGGCATTCAAATTCAGGGAGTTGGGCTATCAAGGATCTCTGAGAGTAGGGGAGAGGTGGACAACATACTCTGATTCAAAATGAAATTATAGGCATCCAAGTGATTCACCAAGATAAAACACCCTGGCCCTGTCAGGCATGGTTGCAAGCGATAAGGCTTCACCCTCCATATTGCTCTAGGATGTACCTCAGATTGAATTTACCAAGGCATGTGATCAAACAGTAGAGTAGTCTTGGCTACTCTGCAAATGACTTCTGATGTAAGAGGTCCAGCCAACTCCTTAGGCATCCCAAGGGATATGTCTCAGTATAGATACATGAAGAACAGAGATGTGTTTTCTATCAGTAGCTCATGCTGCCCCAATCAAAATTAAAAAAAAAGGCCAAATGTTGAGATGGGGGGGGAGGAGGAGGGCCAGAAAAGTTGCCTTGGTGGCCAAATTCTGTGCCAATTAAAAGCATCCTATAGTTCTTGTCCCTGAAAAGCTCCCTGCCACTCACCCTGTCTGAAGGCAGAAAAAGGAAAAAGCATAAGTAATGTGATCATGCTGGAGGCTGCTCCCTGTGAAAGGTCTCCCGGTGGTCCAAAATGGCTGCAATGGTTTTATTGGCATGCTGGTTCCTCTGCTTTAATGCTTGAACAGTCTGCCAGTGGGGTGAATGTGGAGATGGAGTGCCATTCCATGAGTGCTAGATTCATGGTCTGGTAAGGCAATTCTTTGAGTCTGTAGGTCCATTCTGGCTTCTGTTGATGACTGGTATGAGCACTGTCCTTCTGGGTATTGTACTACCAGTTTGGAAGGACATGGGATTTTAAATTCGTGTTGTTTTTTTTTTAAAGGGGGCTTTTTGGTTATGGATATATTCCCTTCTCTAATACATTGTAAATGATGTATAATTATCATATCATAGTAGTTTTACAAGCTCAGGAGGCAATGCCTTTATATGAGCTCGCCACCCACAGGTGGAATTATTTTTATAAATATTCAAATTTTATATTGCCCATAGGCTGATCTAAGCTATGTTTAAATGTTTCCATACTATTACTCTCAATACAGTTATCCCCCCACAGCGACATTTCTCCAGCGAGGTCCCCCACAGCGACTACAGCACCTAGCCACAGTGGGAGACCCACTGGAAACGGGCGCTGTCTGTCAGGTGTCCTGCATCCCCCCAGTAAGCTCTGACTGGAGTTGAGAATCCTTACGCGGGGGGGTGGTAGAAAACAAAGATACAAATAGCAAACCGGCAGCTGACTGCAGAATGCGGTCGACCTGCCGGTGTCGCTGATGGAGCATTCAACAAAATTTTTGTCGGACTCCTGTCATGGATCCCTCTCAATAATTTTACCCAGGAGAGTATTCCATTTGCTAATTACATGCTGGGTATACCAGTTGCTTCTCTGTTTTGTCTTACATTGAGCACCTCTCAATCTAAGGTTATGTGACCTAGTCTGTGTTATAGTAAAATTTGTCTCTAGACCTGAGGATTCAGTGAGAATAGGATCTTTGTCATCAAAAAAGGTTTATGAAAATAGATGATTGCCCATAATATAAATTTTTCTTTTGTCATGCCATCTGGAGTACTTTTTTATTTTACTGCATAGTTTAGGAAGCAGATAATGATGAACTTGGGATGCACATCTGGGAAGGAGGGCTTAGGGCCTAAAGCCTGATGCATCCATTCTAGTTTGAGTTTAAAGTCTGCCCCCAGTTCTAAAGCTGTTCAGTGAAACCTGTTTAGACAATCAGGTTGCTTGAACCCCTCAGAATTTTCAGGCATCCTGAAAAGGTGTATATTGTTGTGATTTGCTCTATTTTCTGCATCCTCCGGTCTGGCCATAATCTAAGGCTGAGTCTCTGCAATTTCCATCAATGCAGCTCTCTCTGGTCCACATGGGTGTCTATATAAGCAATTTGTTTTTCTGCTTTGTTCACATGCTTCTCCAATGAAGCGATATCTGCAATTTTAAACTCCTCCTCCACCTCCACCTTGGTTCTGTTCACTGTATTGCTGGCGTCTTTTATTTTGATGTGGTAGGGCTCCCTGCTTGCCTCTTTTTGGCCTTTTATACTTTTAAGGCTGCCTTCTTTACCTTTACCGCTACCCTAACCTCTCTGGATAACCATATACTGTAAGCCTATTATGCATTATCCTCTTACCTCTTGTCTAAAGCAACATTTTCATATTGCAGAAATACGTTCTTTGATATATTTCAGCATGTTCTCTGCCCCATCCAGTTTCTGATACCCCACAAACCTCTCAATCAGCTCCTCCCTCCTTCTAAAGTTTCCTTTACTAATATCCAGAGCAAGTGTCTGGGATATCTACCTTTATGTATTCAGGGCTTTATTAAAACAAACTTTGTAGTGGTCACTAGATCTGTGTGGTTTCTCCTCTGTTAAGCCCAATGCTGTCATAGTTGTTCAGAAATAAGTTGAGTATGATCCCATCCCTAGTATTTTCCTGCCTATGTTGAGTCAGGAGGCAGTCCTGGGAGGTGTCCATTAACTCATTACTTCCAACAGCTTTGTATGAAGTCCAAACTATCCATTGTTTACCTGACACAAAATGGCCACCCCGGTAATAATGAGTTAATGCTTAATTCCTGTAATTCCATGCCAGTGGGATTCTCCAGCCTTCATCTGGTATGTTAAAATTGCCAAACAGGATGACTTCTCCTCCAGTTGCTGTTTTACTGAATGAAGAAGAGGACAGTTGCATGCTTAAGCAATAAGACATGACGGGGGCATTATGATGTGATAATGGCCCACCTCAGTGGGCAGAAGCACGAGATGAAGCCTCGTGCTTCCTCCACCCGATAAGGGCTGTTATCCCTCCATAACAACCCCCCTGGCGTGCCTTATTGCTATTATGAAATGGGTCCCTAGTTGTACTACAATCAGACCAGATTAATCTATAAACATTTGTTTTTGACCATTTTGTTACATAATAGAAATATACATAGTAACCAGACAATGACCAAATGATTGTTTTGTTTACTTTATTAGAAAATTAGAAATGTGGTACTACAGTGCTTAGCAATTAAAACATTCTAGTTTCTATGTTTTGACCTGTTTTGTTATACTGATAATTTACTTTTTGCCATTGTAACTGCAGTGAATCCCTTTCTCCTCAGCAGTTGCTGTGCTCTCTTTTCAACTGTCAGGACATTTTATGACAATAGTTACACCATTCCTGGCCATTCATATGAATAGCCTGGAATGGTGTCACTGATTCCATGGAATGTTTAGAAATATGAAAATAAAGACCAGCAGCTGGTGCAGAGAGTGTAACTTAAGATAGAGCTAAGTGCATCCCAAAGCTACAGTAGGTTATTTATCAAAAATTGGTCAAAGCACATCAGAACACATACTGGCATGGAAAGGAAAATGGGAGGGCTGTTAACTATGTAAAATGCATTTCCTTTCACCTTTAACATGGCAGAGAGGATTAAGAGAGATTAAGATGACTGACATTAGCACACTTATTAACACCTGCAATGGATAATCCAGGTTAAAATGAATAGGGATAATGGTCTCTGTACCCTGAACATAGGCTTTAGATTCAGAAACAGAGGTTTCCATATTAAAGAAGCAATTAATGTGGCAAAAATGTGTTTCAGAGGTTCCCTGATCAGATAATCAGGTATACGTAATAACAAGGAATGGATTAACCAGGTCTGACTGTATAGTAATAAATGAATAATTACAGAAATCTGTATATTATTTCCCCAAAAGATGCAGAATTGTTGACTAAATCTTAATAAAAAAAAAAAAGAAACCCATTTGGTCATTGTGTTGTGACCCTACTTTGCCAGCAGGTGGTGTTAATGTTTTACACAGCTTTTTTTGTTTGTTTGTTTTAGCGTAATTGTAAGTAATGTAACTATTAAGCAGTGGCTTCAGATTTGAGATCACATTAATGTCTCCCACTCTCCCTGATAACTTGACAGGTACTTTTGTTTTGTAATAATAAAAAAAAATGGACAAGCTATCTTCATTCCGCTAGTCACCTTCATCTCTATCAGCTAATGGTTCCTGGTCACATCAGGGCAGCGGTGGGAAGCTGCTGCACTCTACAGCTAGCTTTTCTTTTTTTTGTTGTTATTATTTAAAAAAAAAGTTCATCTTTTGTGGTCTGTCTCACGTGTGGTGTGAGAGACAGAGCCAATTGAGATCAAGGCAACTATCAGGGGTGAAGCTAGCTTGCCCATTTTTTTTATAATTGAAAAACAAATGTACCTTTCAAGATAGTCAGGTGAGTGGGATCCATTAATGTGACCTCAGATTTTACATTGCGAGTTAGAGGGGAGGGCTGGAGCCATTATCATGAGGTGCATTCAGAGGCAAAAGGTAATGGACAAATCCCTGTCATTTTTCATTTGTTTATATACTCTCTGTGTGCACCCCCTCCCACTTTGTAAAAAGTGCTTCATTATCTAAAGCAGGCAGATGGTCATAACAGAACACTCTGAACACAAGTGATCAGCCAGTCAGTCTGGGAGTACTTTCAGCTTGGCTGTTGTGCTGGGATAACAGCCCAGCTGAATGGAGCTCTCAACCAATCAGGAGCCAAGATTATTACTACCCATTTTATCATTGGAATTATAATATTACTCCAGGCAAATGCCATGGATCTTTTGGAGAGTCTACTTAGAGAGTTGATTAAAAACAGAGATGGTAATGGGGTTCAAACTGAAATTAGATGAGAACCTGGGGAGAAGAGGCATAACTGGATGCAGATATTATTTCAGTAGGGGGAGAGACCTGACTGACCATTGATCTGATTCTGTCTCAAAGTGATTTTATTGCCAGGTGACTATGACATTACTTCTGTTTTATTGAGTCTCAGCTTGGTGTGTCTCTTATTTTAGTTTGTTCTGTTCCAGACTGCACACCGCTACTAAATTCACTAGTGTAGTGTACATGCCAGTCATCAGTGGGTAGTACTTACACCAATACCCATTTGTTTAGTTTTGGATGAGAACTTACCCCGAGTTTACTTTGGATATTGTAGTTGAGAACCAACACTTGATAGTCTCTAGGCATTTCTTCAATGACAGATTAATTTTCTCTGGTTTTGGTAATGAAAATTGGATGTTCTAGGACCTTTTTTTTTACAATAATAAGCTGTATTTATCCAGGCACAAAATATTTACAATTCACTTTGTTTTGAACTAAAGTGGGTACACAACTTAGTTGTGGTTGAAGTGAAGTATGCTAGTTATGGGAGCTATAGCATCTGAATATCCTTGAACTGGTCTTATGTCACACCTAGATGGCCTCTCTCAGACAAAGGATCTGTACTTGAAAACCGTCTGCCCCCAACAATGACACCATTCAGCATTTTCTGATGAACCACATTTTATATCATCTTAGTTACAATATCTGTTACAACCAAAGAAATCACATGGACACGCAACAAGCCTTTCATGATTATGTGTCATCTCTTCTGCTTGAACAATGGTGTTTGTAACACTGGGCAATGTCCTTTCCTAGAATTCTGCTCCTAAGTTAATGATCTAGTTATTATATGCAAAATGTTAGTGCAAAGTGTATGACCTAATTACCTGAAAGTCTGGGTAAGCAGGAACTCGACTCATCACAATCGAAGATTTTATTCTGCCATGGCAGAAAATACTTAATATTTTTGTCATGTTTAAATAGTGTTTTTGCTGAAGTTGCCCTCTAGCTCTAGATGTCTGCTCCAATCAACTGAGATTAAAAGTCAGGGAATTAATGACATAAGATGTCAATGTTTGTGGTTAGTTGCATAGGTATGAGATGCTGTCACTGGTATCAAATAAATTTAGCTGCAATGAGAACATGGGGTTAGGAAAGCATCCCACTGTTATCAAGTAAAGGCCCACAGAAACACTTTCTTTTTCATATTTGTCACCAAGTTCATTTCCCATGTGAGTCATCTTACAATCACCTTACATTTGGACTTATGAAGCCACTCACAGTTCATCGAATAATGAATGTCATTGAAAAGTTATGAAAGGCTTTTCCATCTAATTTTTTTTTTTGTAATTTATATGACACTCCAACCCCCTAAAACACTTTTTGTGCCTAGCAATCCATCTGAATAGAAAAAATCTGAATAGCTGGAAAATGTAATATCTGTAGGAAGTGGGTACTTCTCATTATATGTGAATAGTTTCAGTCACCAGATTCCTTACTACCTACACATCTCTCTCCATAAGCATATATAAACACAGCAATGTATTATGCTAATTATACGGGAGTCAGAGTAATGTCATATCCATAAAAGCAATATATTTTTACAAAGTGTCTGCCTTGCCTCAGCTGCAGTGCATTTGCTTTTAGTAGTGGATTCACTGTAGACTTGGCTTTAGGCTTTATTCCCTTCAGCAGTGCTACTGTATAAGTGTGTGTGTGTGTGTGTGTGAGTTAGCTTAATCCTGTCTTCTTTAAATAGTTCTGTGGGCATAGTGCTGTACCTAGTTAAAACTTTCAGACTCTTGCACTCTCTGTCCATTTCTCTGTTCCCCTCCTCTCTTTTCATATATATATATATATATATATATATATATATATATATATATATAACTATGCAAAAACTACATTAATGCATCATTTAGGGTTAAAACACAAAAAGTCAGGAAATGAAAAATCTTTAGAGTTACCTCCCCATGGACTTGCCAATCATCCAAGATTGACAGATGATGGGGTGTGTCATTGAGGTTGTGAGGCCTAAATGTTGCCCAATTCCTTGTGTAATCATACTGAGAAGCAACAGTGAACAAGAATAAGGCAACATTTAGGCCTCACAACTCCAATGACGCACCCCATCACTTGTCAATCTTGGGATGGTTGGTGGGTCCATGAGGGGGGGAGGGGCGACCCTAAAGATTTTTCATTTCCTAACTTTTTGTGTGTACCCCTAAATGATGCATTAATGCAGTTGTTTGCATAGAATTTCCTTACATTTTGAGACAGAATAGAAAACTAAGAACTTGCAGAAGTTGGTGGGAGCACGGGCCCTTCAGGCCCTGAACTCCCGCCAACTTGTAAACGTGTCTCTACCATCAACACCCTCTAAATTTCAATGTAAAAGACTGAACTGTGTTCGATATATAACATGTTAAATTTTGAGATTTTCATTCATTGGAGTTGCAGAATTCTGCACCTGTTGACATTTTACAGACACAACGACTGAAAAGTACATCCATGACACTAAGGCTAGGTACCCTATCAATTTCAAGGCACCACCACAATGCAAAACACTGTTCACAAAATGTATATTGTGTCACACAATATCTTCACAAAAAATATTTTCTCTGACACATAAAAACCGTAATTCACATGTACAGGACATGCCGTCAACACCCTCTAAATTTTAAGTAAAAAGACCAAACTGTTTCTGAGATATTTAAACTTAAAAATTGTGAAAATTGGCCTATATATTCCTTTATAAAATCTGGCCATCTGGTCCCTCCCTCGCGAT
This sequence comes from Neoceratodus forsteri, assembly GCA_016271365.2. Lineage (NCBI taxonomy): Eukaryota > Metazoa > Chordata > Ceratodontiformes > Ceratodontidae > Neoceratodus > Neoceratodus forsteri. Next base: position 942,645,637 of record CM057455.1, read on the forward strand.
CAAAGATCACAATTAAAGAATCACACAATCAAACCATTTGCAGGCTCGCAATCAAAGAATTTGCAGACTCACAATCAAAGAATAAAAAATGGTGAAACTTGAATTTTAGGCAGAATTACATGAAACCATCATCATGCCTCGATGGAACGAAGCCCCCGTGAGCAAAACCCACCCTTTTTGTGTTCCTAGGCCACCCCTGGGCCATCTAGTCACACATTCACAATGCAAGATTGCGATCAAACAATCTCACAATCAAAGAATTTGCAGGCTCATGATCAAAGAATTTGCAGGCTCATGATCAAAAATTAAAAAATGGTGAAACTCAAGTTTTAGGCAGAATTACATGAAACCATCATCATGCCTCAATAGAAAGAAGCCCCCTGAGCAAACCCACCATCATGTGTGTTCCTAGGCCACCCCTGAGCTATGAAAACTATTTTTACCTCGCAATGCAAGATCGCTATCAAAGAATCTCACGAACAAAGAATTTGTAGGTTCACGAACAATGATCATTAGCTAGTCGCTACCAAAGAATTAAAAATGTCATAACTCTATTTTTTGACCATTTTAGGTAAAGCCAAAGGCATGGGTTGATAGATCGAAGCCCCCTGAGTAAAACCTATGCAGATTTTACTGCAGGAGTGACCCCTGAGCCGAGATATTTGATTTTTTGTGATGGAAGTTAAAAAACAAGATGGCAGACCTCGCGATCAAAGAATTCTCAGGGACAAAGATTCTTTGACCATGAGGCTGCAAATTCATTGACAGTCAGGTGGGATGAGACTGCCCAAACCCCATTCTTTGTTCGTAAAACAACCATATAAATATTCCCATTGACTTATAATGGGAGCTTAAAAGTGCCATAACTTTTGAATGCCTTAATATTTTTTCACCAAATGAAAAGCAGCATTTTCAGCCACTGAAGCTCTTTCAGTTGAACTATCTCACAGACTGGCACACCACACAATGGCCATGCAGGGCCACAGGCAAAATCCCCCAAACTGCCTCCAAAACTGGCATTTTTCAGTGTTTTGGTGCACAAAGACCGTCAGTCCGACAGAAACAAAAGTTGGCAGATCAAGAGACCTACCATGCCCCACCGTGCATACCAAATTGCAGGCACATCTGTTGAATGGGTCCAAAGTTATTAACATGCAAATGTTTGACTTTAACATAGAAGTGCCTTCATAACTCTAACTATAGTGGTGTTTCCAAGCAACTATAATGTATATTATATATATATATATATATATATATATATATATATATATATATATATATATATATATATATATATATATATATATATATATATATAGATAGATATAAACATATATATCCTTTACACAAATATAGTTAATGCATCAGTTAGGGTTCCAACAACAAAAAGCTGGGAAGTATGAGTGTTAGGGTTTCCAATAATAACACCCCACCCCCCCACATGCAGCAACAAGTGTGGGGTTGTCTGCCTTGGGGTTGTCAATCCAAATGCTCACCCCATTCCATCAGTAAATAAGCTGAGATGGGTACAGTATAGGAGAATTAGGAGAATGGGGTGAGCATTAGGTTGACAACCCCAAGGCACCTCCCATGCCTGTTGCTGCTTGCAGGGTGGGGGGGTGTTAGGGTTGAAAACCCTGACACCAAATTTCCCATCTTTTATCACTTGAATCCTAACTGATGCATTAACAAAGTTTTTTTGCTAAGAATTTCCTTACTTTTTGAGATAGGATAATCACATCCTCATAAATACATGAACGTCTATTTTAGTTATACACATGCAATTTGAAGCTCAGCATTATATACGGTACATATGTAAAAGTCTGAGTAGCATTTTTTGGTAGAGTTTGTCATGTTCAGTGTTCAGAGTGCAAGAACAGTGACAGAAAATTATATCAGATTGTTTTCAACAATTTTAGTTTAGTGCTAGCAGATGACACCACAAAGTAGGTAGTCATGCTGTTAACGTGGGTATGTTAACTTCATTTGCCAAGACATAACTTACTAACTGACATTGTCTAATATCCAGTGCCCTCAAGTCTGCTTGGATTTGGCAGAAGTCAATTTAGTAAGTATTATAGTAAAGGTCAAGAATGTAGACGACAACAGGAAAAGGAGCGAGAAGTTAACCTGAAATGTATTGTTGAAACAGAGTTCTCAACACAATATGTGGAGAACAGTAGTTGCATCTCTGATAAGTGTTTAAATAAGATAGAGATTTAGTGAGTTTGTCATTGCCATGTAAGATTGTACTATGAAACAACTGAATACACAGTAATATGTGCTGAGACATGCAGAGTTAAGTAAGGCATCTGCAAAAAGACATGACAAACTGACTGTCTATTGATTACAGTTCAGTATCCTCAAGTCTACTTGAACAGTAACAATGCAGTTTTTGTAGTGAGCATATCAAACTTGCAAATGCTGAATATCACAATACAATGTTTTTGAAAATTGCATTGCAATGAATGATGAAAACAGTGTTGTTTTGTATCCAATGTATGATGATAGCAGTGTGATAAACAAATAATTGTCTACCACAGGTAGCTGCATTGCTCTACTGTTGTGGTGTCTTCTGCAATGGCAGACAAATCAGAGCAATTAACATGGGCCGTGGTGATTTTTTGCAACAAGTAGAACACATAGGTCACCATGGGTGGTTTTACACACTAGTAGTCTCTGAAGAAGGTGTAACTTTTTCTATTAAAGGAAAATACACGTGTAAATTGGTGGTAAACAATTATATCTGGATGGAATATGCACATGGAATGTTATTGTTTGCAGAGATGCTGGTTTAGTGAGAAGCTGTGATTAGATGACATCACTATTCCATACATTGTGCAACATTGGTGCAACGGAGAATTATGACATGTGCATCTTTCAGATTCCTTGGGAGTCTTTCCTTCAGAGTGCATACTGTATCATTGCACTTCACCCATCCCTTTCTGAACCTTCGCCAAGTGACGTACTGCCCATAGTGAATAGACAGGCTGTGATGAAAGATTATTGTGTGGGTGTCAAATTGAGTTCCTGAGAACATAGTTCTCCCAACAATGAAGTGTGAAATTGGTGTTGTGACTTCCATGCTTTGAGAGTTATAGCATTGCAATACAATTATTATGTATGAACTTGAATATGTAACTCTCAGATAGAAAACACAAGAACGACCACATCTTCAGCACAACCAACCAGTTTCTGCATTTGCAAATAACTTGCAGAACCTCCCAGTTTTCTGTTCAGGGACATAGACAGACAGCCAGAGCATATCCTGAGTTGTTTGTGATTCTTTGTGGGCCGCATGACAAACATGTGTACTTGGACACATAGTCAACTTAAAATGTTGACATAGATCAATGCCATCATCTGATAAACTGTTTATCATTCTCATCATGAACTCTGTGACATCTTGTTGTGCATTGTCAGCAAACACTGATTGTCCTGCATATTTTCCTAGAGTTAGTCATAGAGGGGTCAAGCTTTGTAAACTGGGCAACTGGTCTTGACTACCTCTAATGACTCTTTTTAATGCTTCCGACAGAGGTGTCGAGTGACTTGAGTTTAACACATTAGCAAACTCAGGGATGTGGAGAAGTGCTTGCATAGTTGCATTTGCGTTGCAGTTTACTCCTGTGCTGTAGTCAAATATTGGCAGTGTGTTGGCTCCAATACATTTTTTCGCAGGTGGAGATGCAAGTTGTTTATGAAGAGTGTTCTGTAATGGAGTGCTGAGGTGATGAATGTGGAGTTTTAGTGTGCTTTCCTTTTAGTTTGTGTCCTTCATCCATTGTGATAGCTGTTACGGATGCATATCTGGGAACTGGTAGCAAAGGAGCATTTGGTTGGTACAATGTATGTAATCTGTTGTACTCAACTATGCATTTTGTGTCAGCATGTATTTTACTTTCTGCCAGATTCACTATGTGTACTCCAGACAATTGTCTTACAAGAGACAAAGCAACATAAGACATCCCATCCTTGAATATACCAGTGCCTATATCTACAATGGCACTATCAAGGCTGAGCCCTTGTGACTTGTGTTTGGACACTGCATAAGCAGCACACAATGGAAATTGTTTCATTGTCACATATATGTCTTTCACAAACTCAAACTTGACTGTAACTCTGTCTCTTGGCCGAGGAGTTTCACAGTTGTCAAACTTAATAACTACAAAGTCCACAGCTGTGTTCTGCACATTGTACTGGAACTCATGGATATACCCCATGGCTCCATTAATGAGACCTCACTCAACATCAGTGTTTCTGCAAAGCATAATACATGCATTTCTACACAGTGCTAGCACAGCTTCCAAGCCAGCTGTGTGTGACACATCACTTGTGAGCTCTCTGAGATGCTCAACCATTTTTGATACCATTGTTCGCAATAGGGTAACACCATCTATGGTATCTATGCATGGGAGTGTGACAATAGGTTGCAGTTCTCTCTGCATCATGATCTCATTGAACTCTGCACACTACTTAAGTCTTGGGAATAGACCTACAAAATGTACCCCAGATTTCTGAACATGTGCAAAGATATCACATGCATCCTGAGTAGGAGCATTATTTCTAGTGATCACGCACTGTCTTAGCATTTCAACATGGGTGGGTGACAGTACACCAATGCATACCTCGTCAAGTAATGCTTTGTAAGACATGTCACCTTGCTGTCTCATATTCTGTAAGAGTTCAACATATGAGAAGAACTCCCACAGATTGACTCCACCTATGCATCCAATTGTTTTCTTTGCCTTTTCAATGGAAAGACTACAGAAAATATGTTTGCCATTTACAGGAGCAAGCTGAAGAAGATCTCCAAGAACAAGAATGTTCTTACCACCAAATGGTATGTCATCATTGGTCTCTAGTGTCTCCTGTAGACGTAGGTGAACGTATGTGAGGAGAACATTTGAAACCATGCTGATCTCATCTCTTATCAGCAAATACATCTTGTCAAACATTGACCTCAGTTCAGAGGTAATGTCATATGACAATTTTCTGTAATCACCACTCTTCCCATGCTCAACTGGCAACATGAATAACCTATGAAGTGTGATACCACCAATGTTATAAGCTGCCAAACCTGTAGGAGCAGCAACAATAACAGATGTTGCTGCATTACTAAGGTCACGCACACCTTTGCTTATAGCTTTGATCAAGAAACTTTTTCCAGTCCCAGCAGCACCACTGACAAACATCCTGATTGTTGTCTGTTGCTCACAAACACACTGCTTGGTACTGTGCTGAATAGCATGTTTCTCAGCATGTATCACAGAGTGATACATGACTTTTTGGTGTGGGTTCAAGTTGTCAACAATGTCCGTAGCTGACTCTGACAACTGCATGCTTTGTTGCATTGTGCCCTCCACTACTGACATTAGCACAGCTGGGTCATTAGGAGGAAGAGAAGCACCAAGAGTCCCTTCTCCTTCAACATCAACCATTTCCTGTGATGTTACTGGGTGTCATCATCCAGAATTTTCTTAGTTTCCTCCAGTTGATTTTTTTCCATTTCAAGTCTGTCAATGTAAGTCTCAGAGACATGACTCTGGAAGGTATGACACGTTTCCATGAACTGATGTTCATATGTGTCAGATAATCCTTTCAATTCAGATTCTGATCTCCAAGGCTTGAACAGAAACAATAGAGCAAAATAATAATGTTCTTTGCTTCCTGTTGTGTTCAAGGTGAGTTTACAGTGGTCAATTAGCCATGGTTTGCATTGTTTAACAAGTGAGCCATCAAATCCAGTGACTTTATATATGCCTTTTGTGGGTCAGAAGTAACACCCCACTTGTAATCATACCATTGAGCAACTTCAAACAGAGAAAGATTGTCCATAGCACTGTGGCGCTGTGAATAGTAGTTGTCAATTAAGTTGCTCTTGAGAATATTTGTGGATGTTGGTCTGTTGGTCTTGTAGCAGCCAGATCCTCAATCTCTTCATGGTTCTTAAGGAGACAGCACCTGTTCTGCTTGTGGTTCACATTCAAGAAATGAATGGAGTCTGACTTGCCATATAGACATACACCTGTAAGTCGGTCACTTGCTTCATAGGCTCCACACTCACAGTGTGACAAAGTCTTAAGTCCCAGTGTCCAAAACCTAGAAGACATTGACTTATCACAGTTAGACAACTCTTCCCACATTTCTTGCAGGTTTGTTTACTCATGCTTAGTGACGTATAATGTGACATATCTCTTGAGAGCCATTGATTTGTCAGCAACAAACTGAACATCAATGTTTGCCTGCCACATCAACAAAAGAGAAGGGCTATAGTCATTGATATAGACTTCTGATTCTGTGTGAGGTAGTTCACACACTCGCTTTGTTGACTTTGCTTTCAGGTGGTGTTGCATGGCTGAAAAAACATCATTCAAAGAAGCAGCTAGGCAAGCTTGCCTTTGGAAGCCAAAATGGCATTGAGTGTACCACTGGCCCTTGTTCTTTACTTTCCTATGACAGTACTTGCCACACAGATGTTGTTGAAATTTCTGAACCAGTTCCCAAAGTGTTGCACTGTCATGCCTGTCTGGAATCTGACATGTGACATACTTCAACATGAAGCTTAAAATCTCACTTGTCTCATCATCTCCAATAAGTGGGGCATCTTTTATCCACAGCAACATATGTAAGTGTGGAGCTCCATGAGCTTGGTACTCAACCCTCCAGAAGCAGTGCTTGACAATGCCGAGAGGAGGATTTGTCTTAGACAACATGAACTTTAAAAGACTATGGAACTGGTGGTGGAAGTAACATGAAACTGTTATTGGATCAAGTGAACACAGTTCATTGAGAGTCATAGTTTCTGTGTTCTCAATGTCAGAGTTTGCCCATCTGAGAAGATCAAGGAGATCATCCCAATAATATTCAGCACAACTCAGTGTTATGAACCTGTTGCTGGTCCAAACTCTCTCAGCATGCACATCACCTCAGAGTGTCATCTGTACCAATATTCCTTAGTACCACGCATGCTAGACAGTATGGAAGAAAGACTGACTTGCAATGTTTCATGTTTGGTCTGCAGCTTCTGTAGTAACTGTGCAGCTGTCATATTGTTGAATTCTGTACTAAGTCTCAATGTATGAGCAATACTAGCAGATAGGACACTAAGTTCACTTTCCCAAAGAAGGTGGAACTGGTATGCAATGTTTCTCAGAAACTTGACATCCTTATGTAGTACTCATGGGGCCCTATACTCAGCTCCTGGTACACGACACTCTCGTTCATCTAATCAACCACTTGAGCCAAGTGGAAACAGATCAGGAAAACAACGAGCTTCTAGAGCAGCCTCCCATATACTTACAGGATTTCCCTCCACTTGCTTCATTTGATATAAATCAATGTTATCAATTACTGGGTCATTGCCATGCAATGTATATATGGTGAATTGCTCATAGACATTGTGTACAGTTGTGATGTCAATCTTCTCCAGTATTGCTTTGTCACAGTTCTCCACAGCAATATCTGTAGAAAGACCAGCAAATGCATTAATGTCAATGTCAGCCTAAAAACGATTGTGCTGTTTTAGGTATTGCAAAGCATGCTTTACCTTGTCTACATTGACTATGTCCTTCCATATTGTTTTTGCCTTTGTTGGTACACCATTTACCAAGATTACAACACTATTGTCCTGAGAAATAGTGTTGACATTTTCTTGCAAAGGTAAAGGCAAGTAGACAACAGAACCTTTGATAGACCGTACTCGTTCTTTGTTTAGTAGATCTTGTGTCTTTGTGTTCAGCCTGATGATTGTTTGAAATGGCTTCATAGTCTGAATGAGAATGCTTTCAAACAAGTTCAAGACTGCTATCACATCAGGAGTTGGTTCAACTTCCATTTTATTAAGTACAGACTGAGGAGGTAAACTGTCACTCTTAATCTTGTTATAACAGAACGAACAGAGTGACACAGTTGCAACTTCTTCAAAGTCAGACTTTAAGAGAAGGTATGCATGAACACGTCCCCACAGTACATTCCAGCATGGAATGTTCTGCAGGTCTTTTGTGACACATAAGTGTTTGTAGAACAGGCATTCACATGATACACAGATTACATCGAATTTTTGTGTTTTGCTCATTTCAAATTTTGCAAATCATAATCAAAATATTTCAGAAGCTGAGCTTCTTGATCAGTGATGTGTGCATTGTGTTTGTTTTTCAGGGACAGTAGCATTAGACCTCAATCTATGGGTTGTTTGCAACTGTTTAATGAAGTCTGTAAGTCCCTCCACATCTCCATCATTGAGCAATGCTTGGAATTGCATGTAGTCTCAAATGACAGATCTCACTCAATATAACCTTTGTACAAATTTTGGATGCCAGAGTTATGCACTGCCAGCATACAAAAGTGGTGAAATGCACTGTCACAGTTCATGCTCTCTAAGCATGCAAGGGAGTGACCCATTAGGACTTTGTGAGGCTGAATCTCACACTTGTTAATGCTGTGAATCAGTGTATGTCATTCAGATCTCTTGGTGGTTAGAAATGTTGAGAGGAAAGTTTCAATAGACATTATTGATTCTTCTCTAACATTACATGTGGTGTCACATGCCCATTTCTTAGCTGACTACTTTGGATTACTTGCAACCTGTTCAACCTGATCATCATTCTCCAAGTCAAGGGTTTCATGAGACAGAGCTAAGACATTCTGCACATCTCCCTGTTCATCAATTGTGAAACTGATGTTACTATTGTGTGCACGATATGTCTCTTCCCAGAAGAATGCTTCTGAGTACTCTGAATGAAACCAGTCTCCTTGAAACACCACAGAGATATTTTCTCTGTTTAAGTGTTCAAAAGACAATATTTAATTTCTCATCTCCTCAATCTTAACACTTAATTTATCAATGGCTGACATCATTTCAGCCCATAATTGGGAATGGATTGCTAGAGCCACATTAACAAATCATCTTACTCTCAAGCACAATTTCATTAATGCAACCTTAGTATGCAATCTGTTCCCTTTGTGTCTCACTATTTTAGAAATCACACGTTCGGTACTAGCTTTATGGACAAGTTTTCTGAAAAAAACTTGGCTTGCTGTGTTGTGCAGTAGCAGAACTCACATGTCTAGCATTTTTTTCTGTCTCACATGTCTATGCTTTGTTGATGACAGCGCTGGAAGTTATATCTGCACAGTTTCTCTAGAAGGTCTACTTGTTGTAGTTTTACTAGAGGAGGTTTTGTCTTCATTTAAATGTGTACATTTAATTATATGTGTATTTGGAACAGAAGACATTTTCTTTTTCTTCTGGCAACAAGTTTTACATTTGGTTCTTACCTGGCATGATGATGAACAAGCAGTACAGCTAGCACTTTTGCTTTGTGCTCTAGGTTAATGTAAAATGGCCATGGTGAAAGAGCTCAAGTATTTCTTCAATCTCCTTTGTGTTGTAGTCTCCTAAAAAAGTGAAAAGAATATATAAAGAAGTAAGAAACATGTACCATAGGCTAATTAAAAACACATACTGCATAAGGAATTGAGAGCATAGTACACTTACAAAGAATCTATTTTTAATGCTAAGATTTGTATCACTATGTGTGAAAAGAGTCAGTGATTTTGTGCACCACAGTGTGATCTGAATACTGGGTCAGATTGTCAAACATTAATACTTGAAAAAAGATTATGTATGGCAAGTACAGTGGTGCACGGACTTGGGTACTACCAAGTGCAAAGTTGTGCAATTGTTAAATGTTAGTTGTTACATCTTTCCAGGCAGTTATGTTAACATATAATAATGATGAGATAGCCAGGGTACTATTACTCAATGGTGATAATGATAGAAGTATGACTGTGTGTGAAGGTGCTAATGGTGTTATTAATGTTGTGTTGGAGGTATTATATTAGGTTTCTTGCTTGTTGTGATGACATATTTATATTTATGTGATGTAAATTGTGTGGGAAACTGAAGCTATAGAAAGTTACATGAGTTGAAAATTGATAATTTGACATTTTTTGTCACGATCAAAAAATTTGTTATCTCACGAACGACCCTCGCTATTAAAGATGGTCGCTATCAAAGAATTTGCACTCTAGCAAACAAAGAATATGCAAATAATATAAAATAATAATATAGGCTTGTTTAGCTTGGTTAACATGGTAGACATGACTTCTAATGTATTAATAGACATGTGTGCATATGGTGTCGTGAGAATCTATTTTAAAAAATTGAGATTTTTTACAAGTACTCATTTTTAATTGCTGAAATCTCAAGTTTTTCTTGCGATCAAAGAAATTGTAAACTCACGGACGATCCTCATGGTCCATGTGAGACGCGATCAAAGAATTTGCACGCTCATGATCAAAGAATGTGAAAATGCGGGAATTATTTACAAACGTTTTCAAAATAAATATTTACACTATATTTCTTAGTTATAAGTACTAGAAATAACCAGGGGTTTCTACTGTGTTGCTAAATTATTGTATCTAGTGTGTTTTACAACCAGAGACACTCTGACAATGAAGTCTCATGTTATTCTTGCGATCAAAGATTTTGCACGCTCACGGTCGATCCTGACGAACAATGCGAATTGTGATCAAAGAATTTGAATGCATGCAATCAAAGAAATGGCTAACTTTGTCATATGACTTTCCTGAGCTAATAGAATCAAAGAATAACAGTCTGTGGGCCATTTTCGACAGACTGTTTGAGCAGCAGCTTCTATAGCTCCAAATAGTAAGTTATCTTTCAACAACTATCAAACATTGTTTTTTATGAGCTATTTAGTAATTTGGATTAGAAACTTTAGTTTTTGAGAACTTAGGAAGTACTGTGGCATGTTTTCTACTTGATTTTGGCACTGCATTGTTATGTTTGATGTGATTTATAACATTTAAATATTTTGCAATACTCTTTCTTGCTGTTGATTGGGACTTTTTTAATGATGTTAGTCTGAGAATTACTATGAATTTCTGATAATACTGATCCAGAGTTCCTATTGCCTGTTCTAGTTTCCCATTTGTCTGTAACACTTTTGGAACAGTTTACAGTTATTTAATGAATCAGATGCACTCCATTTTAGTGTTTATGTAGTTTATGATAATTGGTTGATAATGTGATAATATAAACAAAGTTTGGTGAAATATGTGTGTATTTTAACAGATGTTCAATCCTATCTGGCAAAGATATTGTCTACTGTCTAGGCTATTATGCTAGTGATTTCTCATTGTTATAACACACACATTTAAATATATTTTAACTTAACATATTTAATAGCTCTAATTATTTGTACATACATACTAAGCAGTTATTTTTTTACAGTTGTAATGAAAGTATAGCAGGGTAATTAATATAGTAGACTTTTAAGCAGTTTCAGGCTATCTCTGTGAAGTACGTAGCTATGCTTCCACTCACCACTCAAGCTGCTGGCTAAGAAAAAGAGGGAATTTACTTTCACAGACCATAATGGCCATGAAGTTTGACCAATAAAAATAGGTGTTGTTGGCAAGTCATGAAGTGTGCCCAATGACCAGTCAGTATTCTCCCACCAAAACAAAAAAGAATGTTCAATAAACAAAATGCCAATAGAAAGAGGCTTTGCATATATAGCTAGATCTTTTAGGCTGTATGAGCCAATATGGGATCAGGTTATTACTTGTTATTGTTTTGACTGCATGATCTTTATGATACAAGTGAATACTGGTCATTCTGCTGATTAGACTTGGTAGTGCTTGGTAGTCAGACAAGCACAATCCTGATATTTCTTCATCTGAGTTTTGAGATTTCTCACTCAGCATGGCAGAAAAATCAACATTGTCTGTATGGATAGTGGGATCAAATTTGGTGAGAAGGGCAGCAGTGTTTAGTAAAGGTAGTCATTTTGACAATGACTAACATCTACCTGGGTGCTCAGTGTCTTGGTTTGGAAAGGGTGGCATGAGGTGGGAGCAGCTCATGCCTACCATGTACCACTTGTTGGAGACACACCCACAACCAGACATACTCCTTATCCATCTTGGAGGTAATGTTTTGGGGAACAAAAGGGCAATTGATTTAATAGAAGCTGCTCAGTCTGACTTACAGCATCTTATCAGTATGTTACCAGCTTGTAAAATTCTGTATTCAGACATTACACAGTGCATGGTCTGGAAAGGTGAGGATTACTGTCCTGCACTTGAAAGATCACACAGGAAGATGAACATACAAATATCTTGATTCCTTCATGTTTTGGGAATGCATACCATTCGTCATCCCCAAATTACTTATGAAAAATATTGACTGTATCTAAAAGATGGTGTGCATCTCTCTAACACAGGTAATAACATTTTTGTTGGGGATCTTTGAGATGGCATCCTTACAGTTCTGTGATTGTATACCTGTACTAGTGTACCTCTCAAGCACATTACATAGGTACTGATAAAAACAGCTGTTTTTAGAGCCAATCTAAATAGTCAAAAAATAGAAAATTTTGCATCATGCACATTATTGTCTGTATGTTGGAGTGTGAGTTTGTGGACAACATAGATTCTGTGGCATTTCTAGCACACAGGTCTTATAATAATCATTATCAGTTGACTGGGATGTTCATTGGTACTTGGGATGTAATATGTGTTTTTGGGTGAGGTTATGTGAAATATTGGTAGGGTGTTGCTGTGCAAATGGTGTTTTTTTGTGAAATGTCTCCATGTGGCATGGCGTATGTGTACTGTTAGTATTTTACATTTTTGGGGATAACACTTTCTAGTCAGGATTGAGTATGCTTGGTTGTAAGGGGGATGTATTGTCTGAGTATGGATGAGAATGTTCTGTGTGTTTGTAAAGGTGAACTGCAAAATAGGGGAGGGTTATGACAGTCACGTATGTATGCTATTGATGTACTGTCTACTGTGGTGGTAGGAATGTATTCCCTGGGTAAATCAGTAATTGTTTTTATTGTTAAAAATGTGTTTGTTGTATGACAGCTGTGTAATACATTTTCTGTATTTCTTTCAACAGATACATATACAGGTTCACACCTTTTTGATATACGCTACTGTAAAGTAAGTATTGTTCTTTTTTGTATTAGCTGTATGTTCAGCAGGTTACTACACTGATGCTAAAGTCAATAATGATTTAGTACCCTAGGATGTATTCTATGAGGCCCCAATGTTCTCCACCATCTGCTTATTGAGCTCTTAGAAAATGACAAATACACTGCCAGGTCTCTGATTGGGTCATTCCTATAGTGGGGCTGTAGATTAACTTACAATAGATGCCCACCTTGAAAGAAGTGCCTATTCAAGGCACCCCATTAGCTAAAACTATGTTTGGGCACCCTGAGTTGGCATATTGATGTGGCACCATTTTTTGACTGTCAGTAACTGAGGTCTCTAACATCCATACTATGTAATGTGCCACCTTCCCTCAAGTGGCATGCGAGTGTGTGGATTCAAAAATTTAGATTTCTTACTTCTATCTTCGGTTCCTTGGTCTCTGTAGTGCAGCATTTTCTTTTTGCAACTCCTGTGACTTTCACCCTTGGTTGCTCATTTGCACAGTCTCATGTTCTATTTACATCTTGTTAAGTTTCAGGCACCCTGTTGACTGCTCACTACTAGCTGTCCAATAGCTGCAAAGAAACAAAACTCAAAAGAATTGCTAAAAAATATTTTAAGATTGGAATACTGCTTGTGTCTCTGTGCGGGGGGGGTGAGTGTAACCATGATGACCTCTGATGTTGCTGACTGCCTTCTACTGCCAGTACCCAAGCAATTAAAAAAGTCTCAATACTGTGTCTGTGTGGCAGCGGGGGGAAGACATATATATTTTTAATACATTTCACACAGTTACCATTTTGTAAGTGCAATAATACCCTACACAGTGTTCAGTCAGGCCTAATTACACCCCTATGTGGTGTGGTATTGCCCAATACCATCTACCCTGTTGGGTATTAATACTTGCTTGTAGGACTGTTTCTGTTGTGTAGGGAATAGTGGGAAGTATCTTCACTGTGTGTCCCTGGTGCACAGCTGTTTGGCCTGCCCTATGTCGGTATGTAGTCAGTATATGAATAACAGAACTTACGTAATTTAAAAGGAGATACTACAGCAGATCTGAATGCAGCTGTCACTATTTGATTACTATACTGTTTTGTTGATCTTGGGGGGGTGCATTCATTTGCTTGAATAATACAGTCATTGTAACTTCAGAATTTATTAGTTATTACACATATATTCTTTTGAGTGTTAACAAACAGAAACAGGTGTGAGATACAGCACTATTAATGTTATATCTAATTATTTTTTATGATATGTCTTCTTGTCTCTTTTTATTACAGATACACAATGCCTAAATCCTGGAGTGACAGAGAGGTTCTTGCCCTTATACAGGCTGTTAGGGAGCATGGGAATGCATGCATCATCATGCATGTGACTAACCTTAGTCTGACACACACGTGGGGCAAGGTAGGTCTTTTATTTGATTGAGAGTTCAATATTGTTTTCACTGGTATATATGTGATCAATGACAACTGACAGTGTGCCCATTATTGGTAAATGTTGGGATGTTCAGTAGTGTAATGATATCTGAGATAACAAGTGTAGGCCATTGTATGTACTGGGCTTAATTATATTGGTAATAATGCTGCATTTGTAGGGTATTATTGTGCTTACTTACTGGATGATCATACAATATTGGTCTGTAAAGAAGTAGTTGAAGTGTTTACATTAATGGTATTGTTAAAAACTTTTAGTTTACAGACTTGTGAAAAATAATACAGAACTATTTCACTTTGAGTAGTGTAGTGTGGTACGTAGAACACTGTAACTAGTACAAAAAGTGTTGAGTAATAGTGAGAGAGATTTGTTTCCTTAACAATGCCAATACTAATACATTGTGCTGTGATGATGCAATTCGGACTAGGGATGTTTAACTTTCATTGTTAACTTTTTTATATTTTTATTTTATTACAAAATGTAATTGTTAATATTAGCACTATACACATGATGTAATTGAAGTATAATGCCACATGTTTACTGTCAGCACTGTGATCAGATATAGATGTATACATGGAGGATATCCTTTAAAGAACAAAAAGAAAATATTACTGATATTAATAAAAAAATGTGTTGGGAAAATGTTTGTATTCAATATATAACTACAGGATATTGTGTTGTATGAGCAAAAAATGGAGTAAAGGGTGTCTCTGGTCCTGGGAAAATGGTACGACTGGTCATTGGATGCACTTGGTCTTTGCCCTTGTGCACAATGTCCCACGTTCCCCCAGATGTATGGCATTAGGCCACTGTAACGGAGCCTGTAATGTGTTATTCTATGCATCTGACTCCATATTGTTAGAGTCTGTGAATTGCTCGTGATGGTGTGGTCTTAGTAAAGTTATTATTGTTCTATTACTAAAACCACTGAGAATACTTTTCTTTTTGTTTTTGTTTTTTGTTTGTTTAGGTTAGTCGTGCCTTGGGGAGACAGGACATAACAAGATCTCCAGAAGAGTGTCGTAGAAAGTGGAAGATCACCCGCCAGACCTTTTTTAAGACAAAGGCAGCGGTAGGTGATATGCGAAGGAGTGTCCAGGAGTGGTATGATATAACACATGCTATGTAGTAAGATGCAGGGAAACCAGAGTTTGGAGATTGTCATCATACCTGTGAGTATATGTTTGTAATTGTTTTCATGTAAATATACAGCATATGGTACATTTTAGGATACTTCTAAAAGTTTTCATATGTTATGAAACAGTTGATCACAAGTTCAGTTCAGTAATCATGAACTGAAGAATATAGTTATAGTTATATTGTATCTCAACTAAGAGGGAAGGGCAAACATTTGTTTGGTTCCTTAAAAGTACATAATGAGACTTGGCTAGTACTATGGCAATATATGAAATGTTGAAGACATGACATATAGCAACATTTAAATGCTCTCAAAAATATTATTTCAAAATATAGTCACATATGTAACTTCTGTTTAGGGTATGTATTAGAGGACTAAGGTAAGACACAGTCTGAACTGTGTTGTATGTTTTTCACAGTGTTCATGGTCAGGTTGCAAACTGAGGGTGTTAGTAGTTAAAAATATAGAAATTTGTTGCATTATTAAAAAAAACTGACCTGGGGTATCACGTGTTGTATGCTAGAGGAGATTTGTGTCATCATGTCTCATCTCTGGATGCGTATCTTAAATGTTACTATGTAATGAGGGTTGTCACAGGGCAAGACAGGACAGTAAAAATATCTTTGCAGTTTTCGAAAATCAGTAGACTACTTTTTCTGGCCCACTCATTGTTGGTACCTGTCTGGTGCTAGAATTGGAAAGTGGTACTATAGACATAGACCATAGGTTTGTGGTCTGGATCTGATCATCAGTATGCAAATAACTTGATACTGAGGATATCAAAAAAAAGTGGTAAAAAGTAATTCTGCAAATCAAAGTAAAACAACAATACAGTGATATTGATCTTAGTGCTGAAATGTTTAACAATCATGTTCATTTTTTTTAATTCTCACTCAGCCACAATACCAATGGAACCTGCATCCTCCCATCGTGTCCAGCTGCAACCACTCCCAGAAGGTGCGGCACGAGGGACTGTAGTCGAGCAGCTGCTGGAGCTCGACTCTGCTAGTGAGTTTCAATAATATACTGAAGAGTGTCTTTGAAGTCTTTGTGTAGTATATATGTCGTATGGTAAAAGAATAGTGTGTGTAGCCGACTGTTGAGGTATTTTATTTAGATATCTACGTAGTATCATGTTATTAAAAACAAAATCCTCAGGTTGAGCACTTTCTAGCAAGAACAATATTTCATGATACACTATACATGTTATTCCTAATTGTCCCCAAAGCCCCTCCAAATAACCACTCAAACAACTTAAGAGTGGTTGCTCAGTTGGCAATAATTTTACTTGCTTATCATCATCAATTCCATATACTTTTAACCAAATGACACATCTCTACATTTCCAATTTTCATCTGTTCTTATTACATTCCTGTACAGTACAAACATCCACATTCTTCTCATTGATACAACCTTATTATTTATTTATTTATTACATTTTGGTGACCGAGTAGGCCCACTGAGCCCCTAAGGTCCCTTTTCAGGGGCGACCCGGGATAACAATACATGTTTTGATACGAGGAAAAACATTTGGTTACAAGATTATACAGGCATACATGGAGGTTACAGACATGGTTATCATCATGACACAGTTCTACCTAGTTACTACATGGTGTAGTTTTATACATGACAATCGATTTGCAGATTTCAGGAGGAGAGCGACCTCCACTGCAAAAGTTATATATAGGATAATAGGACCAAGGTATCCTGGATCTTGAGAGGGGTACCTGGGTAGGCTCACTTTTGGGAGGGTTGATGTGGGAGAGGGGGGCAAGTTATGAGCCGTGGCAGTGGCATGTGCTAATATCAATCATATGAGCCTTAAGTCTGGTGCGGAATTTCCTAAGTGAGAAGGACTCCTGCACCAGAGGAGGGAGCTTGTTCCACAGGTTTGGGGCTAGGTAGGAGAAAGATCTGCCATCAGCATTAGTCCTTACTCTGGGGACTTACAGTAGAGTTTGTTCTGATGTCTGTAGGCTCCTGCGGTTATGTTTAATTACTATGGTTCCTACTATGCTAGGTGGAGTGGGCAGCATAAGTAACTTGAAGGCCTGGACAAGCAAGGGGTATTGTAGGCGAGCGGTGAATGAGGGCCACTGTAGCTGGGCCAGTTTTTACACTGTGATGACAACGTGGGTGGTCTTGGGTAGCAAACCGAGCTACCTTGTTGTACAAGATTTGCATCCTGGAGACCTCTTGTTTAGCCATGCCCTGTAAAATCATTGCAGCATAGGTCAGGGTAGGGAGCAGGACACTTGTGGCAATGGAAAGCCTGACCTCAGGGATGAGCCGGTCCTTGAGTTGGTACAAGGTTCTAAGATTACAGTGTAGAGTCTTGGTGACCTAGTCCATGTGTTTCTTGAAAGTGAGAGATTGGTCTAGAGTCAGGGATAAGTATTTTAGGGAAGGCACTACTTTGATGCTTTTTCCAGAGAGTGTGGTGAGTTGCAGGGATGTAGTCCTGTCATGGCCCAAGGATCTGGGCCCAAATAGCACCACCTTGATTTTGTCTGCATGTAGTACCATTCTGTTCTCACTCAGCCATGCCCCAAGGGATGTGAGGTCATTTTGAAGGAGAGGATCAAGAGCAGCCACTTTGCCCAAGGATCAGTAGATGACTGTGTCATCAGCATACTGAACAATTGAGCTATCCCCACAGTAGGTACTTAGGTCATTGGTAAACAAGGAGAAAAGGAGGGGGCCGAGGATTGAGCCCTGCGGTACACCCTGTTTTAGAGGTAGTGAACCTGACATGGCTCCCTTGCAGGTAACCCTCTGTATCCAGCCAGATAAGTAGCTCCCAAACCACTTGACATCATGGGGTCTAAGCTCACAGTGTTCAGCTTCTGTAGCAGAAGATTGTGGTCAACAAGGTCAAATGCCTTGGACAGGTCTATAAAGACAGCACCTGTGGGTATCCCTTTGTCCATTGCTCTGAGTACTTCTTCCGAGAAGTTAATAAGGGTAGTGTCAGTCCCATGGTTAGCTCTCAATCCATGTTGAGAGGGAGCAAGGAGGTGATGAGCCTCCAAGTAGTCATGGAGTTGGTCATAGACTTACCTTTCTTGTAGCTTAGCTAGTGTGCAGAGCAGGGAGACAGGCCAGTTATGGGTTAAGTTTTCCCTGGGGCCACCTTTGTGGATTGGGACCATCTTCATTTATTCTGTCTTCTTCTGCCCCCCAGACGTACATCCTGGAGGTGCTCTCATGCTATTATGCTGTCAAGGGCTACGAGCATACACACTGTACCCCTGCCCCTTGGTTGTCATTACTGTGTCTTTCTGCTTGTTTTCTCTTTTTCTCCCTTTCTTTCTTGCCCTTCACCTCCTTTTCCCATTAGTCCACTTCCAGCTTGTGATGGATGGTGGACTTCCCCCCCCTGCACCCTCCCTCCCCTTTTTCTTCTTTGTTCTCCTATGTTTTCAGCCTTCCGTTATTTTCCTTTGTCTCTGTTCCTTAACCACCCTTCAATGGCATTTCCAATCTCAGCATTAAGTAAGGCCAAACCTACACCGGAAAGGTGTATCCCATTGCCCCTGTAAAACTCATCCATTCCTTCTACAATCTCATGTCGAATGACCATTCCCTCCATGCCCTCTATCAACCTCTCAACTCACACGTTCATGTGCTTACAAGCCCTATCCATACCTTTGTGGCTCTTCGCCTGCCTCCACAACCTTCGGAGTGTCATCTTGGACCAGGCCACTACAACTTCTGGCCACCATTCCTTTATTTTTCCATGTCCTGTTTTATTCGGTAGAATATGTCCAACCAGGGTCTTGTCCCCAGGTCATTGCCACCCAGATGTATCACTAGCAGGTCTGGCCTCTTATGCTCCATCCTGAACCCCCTGAGTTCAGGTAACAGCTGCGCCCACTTCATTCTCTGACCTTTCCACACCAGGCAAATAATATCGCTGTCCAAACACAACTGTTTTCCCCATGCCTCCTGGCTGCCCATTTTTCTGCCCAGTGCATGTACGAATGCCCACAGATCCATGCTTGCAGCCTCTGGCCCCTCCTGTGTGAGCAAAGCAAAATGATTAGTATTTCTCTACCTTCTGACCCTTTCACCCCCTTTTCTTGTTTCTTCCCCTGTTCTTGTACCTGCTGAGGGAGAAAGAAAACAGCATTATTGTGACAATTTCCTTATATATTTCTTATAACAATCTGAAGCCCATCTGCCTTCTCTTTGATCTTTCCCGGGCAGCTGCCCTGCGCTGCCAAGGGGACGCCGCTGCAATCCTAAATGAACGGGAGGAGTATCCCTCAACTGCCTCCCCCCAAAATCTGTGGCTTTTATGCAGTACTGCAGTCACCTGGTATCCTGACACCGCTCTGCCATCCCCATGTAAGAACAGTACTGCGTCCTCCACCCTAGGGCATTCTGCAGTGTATGCGTGCAGCGCCCCTACTGGGCAAATGTTAGCCTGAGGTGCCTCTCCAACCAAACCTTTCTGCCTTGCCCTAGCTGGTCTGTCTTCAGCCTTCTTAATAATAAAGCCACTGTGTCCCTTTCCACTCTATATCCTCCATTGCAGTACCTCTCTCTCTCCTTTTTTGTTATGGCCCACCACTTCACTCAACCTGTATGCTCCACCATACATTGTGGCATACACCGCTGAAAACAGTACTGTCTCTCCCTTTGAGCTGCACACATGGGCCAATGCGCCCATTAGCTGTCTCATCAACTTCTCAGATATTGGCTTCCTCCCATCCTGCTTCCTCTCCTGCCCCCATCCACCCTTGCATCATTTTGCGGATCAGGTTGTCTTTTGTTGGATCCACCCACTCTCGCAGGCTACAGATCTGCCCTATTGCTGACAAATGCACCCCCATGGTCGCAAGCACCATGTTTTGATGACATCCTGCTACAATGAATTGGGCTACCTGTTCCCTTGCAACCACCCCACTTACTTGCCCGCCGTATTGCTCCCAGAATTTCTGAAATGCCCTCCATGATGTTTCATAAGCTCTATGGGTCCTGAGGGCCCAGGAGTTGTGGAACAGCATTTCAGCTACCCCAATCCAACTCTCCATACATCCATCGGGATGGTATCCCCCTGATGTCTGCTCTGGGTGCAACAATGCAAAATTTGTCCATCTGCAATCGGGAAAGGCAGTCAGCAATTACATTGTCCACTCCATCAATATGCTTGGCCCAGAACGACATGTTCAGGGTCAGGCCCAAACATACCATCTTACCCAATACCCTCAATACCCTATCAGTCTTTGCCATCCTCATATTCAGCACCTCAGCCACTGCCTTATTGTCATTCCAAAATGTTATCTTTTTGTTCCTCAATTGACCTCCCCAAACCAACATCGTCACCCAAATGGGAAATAGTTCCAGGAAAGTGATGTCCTTCATCACACCTGCCTTCCCCCATTCCTCTGGCCATTGCACCACAAACCATTTTCCTTGGCAGTAACCCCCCATTCCCTTGCTGCCTGCCGTGTCCGTGTACAGTTGCAAATCCATATTGTACACCCATTCATCTTGCAAAAATGTCTGCCTGTTGTACTTTTCCAGAAATTGTTCCCATACCCCCATGTCCTCCCTAGTCCCCTTATTCAGGTCCACCCAATGGTGGGGCTGCTTCACTCCCTGTGTCACCCATGCCAACTGCCGTGTAAATGTGCACCCAGGGCAATGGCCCTGCATGCAAAATTCAGGTGCCCTAAAACCTGTTGTGCCTGCTGCAGCTGCAGTCTCCTGCACCCCCCTATTTTATCCAATAATTCCCACAATTTCTGCACCTTGTCTCTCGGCAAGCGGTACAACTCCTGTACCATATCTATTTCCAACCCCAGGAACTCAATCATCTGGCTGGGACCTTCTGTTTTATCCTCAGCCAGTGGAATAGCTCTCAGGGCTGTGCAGCCATTTAAAAGGGGCCCCTCCATGCTCCTTCCCCCAGTCCCTGGTCCAATCTCCCCTTGCCAACTCACTGA
Source organism: Neoceratodus forsteri (assembly GCA_016271365.2). Classification (NCBI taxonomy): domain Eukaryota; kingdom Metazoa; phylum Chordata; order Ceratodontiformes; family Ceratodontidae; genus Neoceratodus; species Neoceratodus forsteri. Next base: position 942,667,141 of record CM057455.1, read on the forward strand.
TCCCCCCACCCTGCCCCCTTTGGTGACCTCACCATTCTTCACCTTTCTGGGAGGTGCCTGCTTCCTACCAGCCCTTCCCCCTCTTCCTCCTCTGCTTACTGAGCTCCCACACTCCTTTGTTGGAGGCTTGGGACAATGGGGTCTGCCCTTTACAGGGGCAAACCACTTTGTCACAGTGTAATAGATGGTGGCTACTGAAGGTATGTATACATTTATGTTAATATAGTATATTATGGGATGTTGTTATGCATTAAATTACATGGCTGGTACATGGTTGTTCACTTGTACTAGTGATATCATCATGTTGTTCTGGTATAGTACTGATTTTACTACTCAAGCACAACCACCTGCAATTCTGACATGTTTCTGATTCTTTCTATATCATTCTGTTGTGACAATTTAATAGAATCTGTAAAAACTTATTAAGTGAGTTTTACTGTGAGAAAAAGAGACAGGAAAACAAAACACATTTTACACAGTACTATTATGTAGTGTGGAAAATACAGGATGAGGAAGTTTATGCACAAGCTCTATGTTCTGTAACCACGAAGTTCTCTTTCCCATGGATATCTTTAGATCTGTTTTCAACATCACAGGAAATCTGAACTCCTGTGTGGCAGAGCACAGTAGTTGTGCATAGTTACACATGCAATATTATCTATGTAGTTACCTATTATAATATAGTGATTTTGGGATGGAAATTTACAATATTCTGTGGGACAGACAATCAATGTTTTACTATATTGTGTTCTCATACAGTGCTCTGTGGATGGAGCATATTGTCCATGTGACAGACTACAAATTATCAGTTCTTTTGCAATGTATACATTTTAGAAATATTCTTTTGTGTAGAATTTTCACTACCTGTGTAAATTGACCCTTTTGTGGTCCCAAACTAATGACATTCTAGTATTACGAGCTGTGGTAGGACTGATTTGTACGTTCTGTGGAATATGTATGAGGATGTTTTGTGTTCAGATGAAAATTAATTAAAAACATTTTTTTACACAGTATTATGTAGTAAGAGATATATTTCATAAGAAAGTGTTTTCAGAAGTATTGCTTATTTATGTGTTTGGTATTATGATTAGTATAGAGCTGTCAAGGTATTTCTTGGAAGTAAGAGACTGTCAGAATGTGTATACTCAAGAGAACATGATTGTATGTAGCAGCTAATAATTCAAGTCACTGTACTGATTTACAGAACAGATGTATATACTGTAATGAATTCAGCACTACATACTATTGTACCTGTCAACATACAGAATATTGTACAAGTGGTAGTGGTTAGATGTATATTTATATACTCATACTAATATTCACAGATGAGTAAATTGTTTTTCTACAATGTTTTAACAGAGGAAGAACCATCAAGAGAGGGTGCTGCTGGAGAAGAAGACTCCACAGAGGGTGTTGAGATAGTGGAACTAGAGCCCTCTGTGGAGGTAACACCCGAATCTCCAGCAGTGGGTCATCCTTCAACAGCTGCAGGTCCAGCTGGGCCTCCAGCTGAGGAACGTAAGTAGTTGTTATCATGTTTCTGAGTTTCTTTTTAAAAAGTAGTAAAAAAAAAAAATAGATCTATCCCTGGTGGTCCAGTGGACTGCTCCCAGCCCGATCATGGGCTTCTGTATAACATGAATAAAATAAATCTATCCCTGGTGGTCCAGTGGCCTGAATCCAGCCTGATCACGGGCTTCTGCATAAAATATGAAGGAATGACGCACATGTAACCATGGTGGTCTACTGGACCCACTGCCAAGCCCGATCACGGGTATTGCCGAAGAGACATGCATGGTGGTCCAGCAGTTCTCCCATCCCCAACCACCCACTCAGACCCACCACCACACACCCTCCCCCCCGGTCAGTGGCGGGAGGCAGCTCCCCATCCACAAGCCACCTGGCCACCCGCCGACTGACAGCATACAGTACGGCTTTACCCGATTGGTTCATAGCATGGGTGAATGGGTGTGCAGACTGTACTGTACTACACAGTCCCAATAGGTGAATGTTCATTCACATATCGGGACTTTGTAGTACAGTACAGTCTGCACACCCATGGGCCCACACTGTGAACCAATGGGCATACAGCTGTACTGTACGCTGTCAGTTGGCAGGTGTCTGGGCAGCTTGTGGGTGGAGCTGCCACCCACCACTGATGGGAGGTTGTGGGGTGGTGGGTCTGAGTGGTGGGTGGGAGGGGACCACTGGACCACCAGGGATGTCTCTTCAGCAATGCCCACAGTTGGGCTTGGCAGCGGGTCCCCTGGACGACCAGAGTTACATGTGTGTCATTTCTTTATATATTGTACAGAAGCCTGCAATCAGGCTGGATTCAGTCTACTGGACCACCAGGGATAGAATCATTTATACTAAGCCCGCAGTTTGGCTGGATACGGTCCACTGGACCACCAGGGATAGATTTATTTTATTCTTCTTATACATAAGACCATGATCAGGCTGGGAGCAGTCCACTGGACCACCAGGGAGATTTACTGTTACAGAGCCCATGATTGGATGAGGGGGGGTCCGATGCTGAAAGATCATGGCTCCGGAGCTCGGGTGGCCACCCACAGCTGGCGTCTGCCATGTTGCTCCCTGCAATATGGCAGCTCACCTCTGGGTGGCCAGCCCTTGCTCCTTTTTTGTTTTGCTCAACTTTGAACACCGTTGTGTGGACCATGTAGGGGCTGTGCCAGCATATACATTGCACATCCCAGGCTGAATATAGGGATGTGCCGAATATGCATGGGCACACCCCCCCCCTTGCGCCGCATGCATTACTGATGTTCCCTGGCACATCGGGATTTGAGCAGTGTAAAATCCCCTTCTCAATATCGCCCTGGGACGCATCAGTGGGTTTAGACTGGCGCAACACGGTTGTGCCATGCACAACTCCTTTAAATATCCAGCTGTATGTGTTCATATGATCAATCATCTCAGTAGTGTCTGTCTGCTGCTCACATGTGTGGGTTTTATCAATATCATATGTTTTTGTATATATCTGTCTACAAGAAGTGTAGTCACATACAGAATAGCGGATGTCCAAGTATGCAGAACAAGGGCATATACAATGTTTTTTTTATTAATTTTGATTTATCTCAGATTGACTGTTGAACTGCAGTTACTGTCTTTTTATTAAGTAATAAGGCACGACAGAGTGTGGATTCTTCGGGGTCCACCCACACCTTATGTGGTATGTCACAAGGTGCAGCCGAGTGAGTTAACCACACAAGAAGTGGGTAAACTCCCAATAACCCACACCATGTAGTTCCTTATTACAATAATACAATGGGGCCATATGCAAAATGTGTTTAATTATGTTGTTTTATTAGTGCATTTCCTCAGCCATGGGTAATGCAGGATTTACCAATGGTCATGTGTCATTTTTTGACCAATTAGGTTGAACGATTTTCACAGACCATTGTATTATGTGTGATATGTGTCATATATACTGTTATACTTTAATTTTTTGAACTGTCTTGTATGAGGTTCACAGATCTAATGAGATGTTAAGAGATCTCACAGTGCTGTAGTAATGGTGATTTTGCAACATGGTTTGTATCCACAAGTTTTCCTATCAAGCTACAATATTTGAGTAACAGCATACAATTAGAGGCCCGCACTCAACTGGTACTGAGACACAGACAATGGGTATGGAGAGTAACAGTGCTGCACTGTATGAGTGAAATAGGCTATTTCTGTATCTCTCTGTCTCGTGGGGATCCATGGTGCTTTAAGTAGTCAACTTTAAAATGATGTGTTTTCTTGAACACATGTTGCAACACAGTAAGCATGAATTAGCATTACTGAATGTATAGTACTATGTGTCATTGTACGTTCTGTTGTCCTAATACTGCCATAGTGCAGAGATCTCATTCCTGAAGACATGATTGCACAGTGGTTGGGAGAAGAGCAACTAGATAGAGGTGCAGACATTCAATTATTACACAACTTTTGCACATACTGCATATAGTCATTCATGAAGTGTTTAAAGGAACACCATCAATAGACACCTATTTAGGCAATAAGGCATGACGGGGTGTCTTACAGTGGGATAACGGACCACCTCAGGGTGGGTTAAAGCTTGAGGTGTAGCCGAGGGCTTCCACCACCTGAGAAGGGAGTTAGCCCACCATTACACACCATCTGTAGTGCCTTATTGCGATAATAAAATGGGTCATTTTTAATCATTTTTATGCCTTTTTTAAACATTTAACTTTTAGCTGGGCCATTGTGCTGAAATAACAGCCCAGCTGAAAGCTGCTACTGGCAATCAGGAAATAGGATTCTTTCTACCCGTTTTATTGTCTGCAGTTAACACAATGTAATTTTGGTGAAATACATGTCCCATTGTAGTATCTGAAACAGTGACGGTAACTATGTGACTGAGAAACGTAGATTACAATATTCATAAGTCAACACAGTTTTTTTCTGGTGTCAGAGATGTTAATACGTTTCAGCTATTAGAAATATTACTAATACACAGTTTTTTGTAGTTCATTATTAGAAAACTACATAACAGTTTACTTTATTGACATGTGTATTTTGTTTTAATTTTTTTGTCTCCACAGGGCAAATTGCCGTTCTTAATAAGATAAGCAACACCCTCAGCCAATTGCTGGAGACTGTTCAGAGTGGTAACAGGGCTGCTGCTGAACATGCACATGACACTGCAGCAAAGCTCAATTATTTGGTAGGACAGACAAGAGAGATAATTTCACAGGGGTCTGAAATAATTGACTTGCTGCAGCATCATGGGCATGTAGGGCATGCAGCCTTAGTTGCCACTTGTGGGCTCGAGCAGAGCAACAGTTCCTCACCAAAGCTATACAGTCACTTAGGGACTTGGAAGAGGCCTCTGTTGCTTTGCTTGAGTCCACGCACGGTCTCATGGTGTGGCTGGCTGAGAACCAGCTGGAGGCCACAGAAGCAATCCACCATATTCTGCACCAGGACCTGCAGCACCTAGAGGATGACCAGCCCTCTGAATCTCCTTAGCAACAGCCCCTAGAAGGTGCCCCTCCAGCAACACCAGAAACAACAGCTGCAGAAGAGGTGCACCTACCCGCACCTAATCCTGAGCAGCCTTCCACTTCCTCCTCACCATCATCTTCCCCAAGTCCCTACAGTCTGAATGGCCAGCACCTCTCTGTCACTCCTGGCCAGTAGTTGTAAATACTTATTTTTACAAAATGTTTTATTTATTTATATTTATTTATCCCCACTCACCGTTAATGTCATGAGTGTGCACGAACACTTTATTTTATTTGTGAAGAAGTTTTATTTATTATTCGTTTATTATCCCATCCCCCTCACTATGTGAATAAAACATTTATTTATTTTTGTATTTCTGCATTTTTATTCTTATTGTAAATACGAATTTTATGTTTTGTACTAAGAAATTTTTGTATTAAATAGTATACTTTTTCAACAATGTGTTTGTCTCATTATTATAGATATGTATACTATAGAAGTATTACTTAGACAGGGTTCAGGGAATAGCATACCTGACAATATAATAAATGTGACTGTCACAGCAACTGAATAGTTGGTGTGAAATTTAAATAGTGTTAATGATGGTGTTTTCCTTTGTCTTATGGTTTTTGCATTACAGTACCAGCTAGACACAGTGCTACCTATTTCTGAAATTTCTGTGATTTTTAAACAAATGTCTTCTGCTGTCTACATTTTAATAATACGGCCAGTACAGAGAAACAGTGCAGACATTTCAGAAAAATATCTGGAAATATGTGGCAATGTGTGTAGCTACAGTTGCATGATGCAGTAGCTGCTATGAAGAGATGTCCTCTCAAGTTGGATAAGGTATTGTTCAGAAAAAGTCTTATGTTAAGCTTGGATTGTCTTTTTAAAGGTATAGTGAGAAAAATGCAATGTTTAGCTGCTTCTCAAAAAGTCAGGAAATTTATTGCAAAAAACTGTGTTAATGCAAGAGTTAGGGTTTTTTTGTAGCAACAAAAGCCAGGAAATTTAGCATTAGGGTTTTCAACTTTAACTCCGGCTTTCCTCCCCTCCCCCAACACCACACCGCCCCCCACATCCAGACTGGCACACACACATACACACACACACACAGGCACAAACATATACACACACACACACACACAACACACAAATATGGGGCAGTACAAGGAAATACAACCAATCACAGACAGACCCCATAATGCAAAGGCATAGACAAGGTAAAGGCTGTTCGGAGGAGGACAACCAAAATGGTGCAGGGTCTCTATCTGAAAACATACAAGGAGAGACTAAAGGAGCTTAAAATGTATACCCTTGATGAAAGGAGGGAGAGGGGGATATGATAGAAGCTTTCAAGTATCTCAAGGGAATTTACAAAGGACAAGATGATAGCATCTTTCAGAAAAAGAGAAGTGCAACAACAAAGGGGTACGATTTGAAGATGGGAGGGCAGCTCAGGAGGAATGTTAACAAGTATTTTTTCACAGACAGGGTTGTGGATGCATGTGACAGTCTTCCTGAACTGGTCATGAAGTCAGGAACAGTGTAGGAATTCAAGAATGCTTGAGACAGACATAAGGCAATTCTACTGGGTGGTAGGAGGAAGTAAGCTGTTGATTAACTAGAATCTGCAGCTTATTCATGAGGTAGGTAAATGGGCAGCCTAGGTTAGCAACTGGCCATTATGTGCTGTAAAATTCTATTTTTCTATGTATGTTTCTATCACATATGCGCAGTTTTATAATCACTGCAGTATCAGTAACATCTGACTCCAGCGCAGCAAGAGTCCTGCATATTGTTTTCAACACTGTTGCCAATCCTAAAGGCTCTCCAGATACATATCATCTCTTACCAGAATTTGTTTTACATTCTTCTGTGAGCAAGCATTCCTACTAGATGTAGCCAGCATCAACTGGAGAGTGATATATGCCTGCTTATGAGAAGCCACCTGGCCATGTAGCCTAGACGGTAGAGTCATGATCTGTGAATGAACTTGGTACATCTAGCAGACCAAACGTGGCTTTGATTGTCACAACTTCCACCTGCATAGTGTGTGACTATGAGGAAGTCACTTAGCTGCCTACTGCTCCCAGGTGACTCCTGAAAACAGGCAGTTGTACCTAGTTGGTCTCAGCCAGTTACCAAAGATAAAAATAGATACATATTTATATATATGTGTTTACTATTCCTGGGAATTCATTAAAACATCTCTTCTGGAAGAACTTGCATGTTATTTTCATTGCATTATGGGGTCTGTCTGTGATTAGTTGTATTTCATTGTACTGCCCCCACAGTTGTGTGTGTTTTGTGTGTGTGTGTGTGTTTGTGTCTATGTTTGTGCTATGAGTGTGTGTATGTGCCAGTGGGGATGGGGGGGTGGTGTTGGGAGGGGGGGCCAGAATTAGGGTGGAAAACCCTAACACCGAATTTCCTGGCTTTTGTCGTTACAAAAAAACCCTAACTCTTGCATTAATGCAGTTTTTTGCAATATATATATATATAATGATTGTGCAGTAGCACAAGTATAGTTAGGGTTCGGTAGAGGTCTTACTGTTAAACCATAATCTTTGCACCTTAATAATTCTGATGGCATTCAGTGAAGTTGCATGAAATTTGACATGTGTGGTTCAGGTGGCAAGTTCTCAAGATGTGAAAAGTTTCTTGATGGGCGCTTATGCAGATTCCAAGTTCTGGATATATCAAAAATACATTAAAGCATCTTTGCTGCCCATACTTTTTTTTTTCTTTCCTATAGTCAAGACTGTTTGGAATTTATTTCTGAAACGTTTAGGGCTGTAGGGGCTTGTGCAAATGAAGTTCATTTCAAAGATTTTGTGACAAAATATTACTTGATTCCAATCAAAAGGCTTTGAAAATTAGCTTCTGAGCATATAGGCATAAGGGAGCAATACAGACGAGTATGAATAGATAGGCCATTGACAGAGCAAGGGTCAGTGGCACATTTATAAGGTAGAAAAAGAAATGGGCAGACCGAATGGGCCTTGCGGTCCTTATCTGCCATTAACTTCTATGTTTCTATGTTTCAGTAAGCTGTTCAGGATATAACCCTTTGATACAACCAATAAATTTACTTTTTACCCAACTACATGTACCCCAACCCCCTACACAGCACCCAACACTACATACCACCCAAACGCACTGTCACTCGCCTACAGGGGTTCCCTCAATGTAGATCCACACTGTCCAAAAAAGATGCCCTCCTCCTTGAAGCATGACTGCAAATTGAAGAAACAAGGTAAGTATTGTCAACATATTTTCAATGCATTTTGAACTTTTACTCATAACTTTGTCATTTTCAAATATTTTTTCATCAGATTTTCAACATGGTCTTTTTGGAACACAACCATAAGAACAAAGGAGGCATAAACATAAGATGATAGTAAAAATGTAGAAAGGAGATACGTAAGGCCAGAGCTAGGACAGAATTTGAATTGGCTAACAGTAAAAATGACAACTGTAAAAAGTTCTATAGTTACATGGGCAGTTTAAGAAATGGGTCCAAACAGATTGTCAGCCTGAAAGATGGAGATAAAATTATTGATAAGATGAAGATATGGCTAATGTCATTAATAAATATTTTTTGAGTGTCTTCCATGATTCAGATGAATTATGTAATATACTTGGGGAAAACAGTGATAGTGAAGGGTGGCCAACAGAAATAACTGAAGCACAAATTGTGGAGAAACTGGAAAAAAAATAAACAGATATAAATCTGGGGGTCCAGACAGCTTTCATCCAATGTTTCTGAACAGTATCGCACTAGAGATTGCACGGCCTCTGGCAATATTATTCAATAAGTCTTTGAGGGAGGGTAAGGTCTCTCAGGTATGGAAAATGGCTTATATTACTCCAATACATAAAGCACGTGACAAAACCCTAGTAGGAAATTACAGACCAATTAGTATCACTTCTGTGATACAGTAGGTAAGGTTAGATAAAGAAATTTGCAGGTGGTGGATGTGACACAGTGTGGAGTTACTGCGGGTAGATCCTGCACGAGTAACTTGCATCATTTCTTTAAGCCAGTGAGCCAGGCACTGGATCAGGGCCTATTGGTTGATGTGGTATATCTTGATTATGCTAAGGACTTTGATTCAGTGTCTCATGGGGTTTTGGTTAACTCGCTGCAAGAACTTGGAATAAATGAATGCCTTAGAAATTGGATAGGCTCATGCCTCACAGATAGGCATCAGAGGGTACATATAAGAGTATTTTTGTCTGAATGGGGGGCAGTGGCTAGTGTGGTCCCCCAGGGAACAATTTTGGGGCCTCTGCTATTTAATGTGTTTGTGCGGAATATGCAAGTAGTTGAAGGGCTGTGGCTCTGCAAGTATGTAGATGACACAAAGATAGGAGCAATTGGGAATGATGTTGCATCAATACAAAGGTTTCGGGATCAGTTGTATACTTTGAAAGACTGGGCAAGGTGTCACAAAATGAAGTTTAATGAGCTAAAGTGCAAGATAATGCACTTTGGTTATAACAATATTAAAGCACAGTATCAAATAAATGGTAACAATATGACACATATGGAAGATGAAAAGGACCTGGGGGTTGTTATTCTGAATACTGTAACATTTAAGAAACATAATACAGAGATGACAAAACATGCAAATAAAATAATAGGTAACATCCTGAGAAACATAAAAAGCAGGAGTGGGAGCATTTTGGTGCCCCTGTATAGATCCCTGGTAAGGCCTGTTCTGGATAATGGAGTGCCCCTCAGTGTTCCACAGAATATAAGTAGTTCTAGACTTACAGAGAGAGTCCAAAGAAGACTAACCAGGAGAGAGTAAAAACAGTACAACATAAACATTATGCTGAGAGACTGAGGGATCTAGGGTTATATTGCAAAAATCATAGTCCAACAAGACTTATGTTGAACAAAATGAGGTCAGCACTCTTGACAAGGTAATACGTGAAAAAAGATGACCATTTATTCATAATTATCAGTTCACCACCAAGTCAGTACAAAAGTATTCACATATTGCTAGACTGCGTACTGCGTACTGAAAAAAAACCATAAAAAGCAGTTCAGCTCACCATATACAAAACGTTTGCAGGGTCAATGTGAAAAATGGCTTAAAGCACACTTACAGCTTCAGCGTTAGATGGTAGATTTACTCCCGTGGTACCCGCATACAAATCCTGTCATCGTCCTGGTAGTAACCTTGACCTCACTCCAAAACAAGGAGAAAGAAGACAGCGATTAGCTGGCATACACCATAAGGACTAAAAATGTCTAACCGGGTTAAACAAACCGAAAAAATGCTAGTGCACCGCTGAGACTCCTGCAACACCGCACTTCCTGGTAGGGCGCTTACATATCGACCTGCAATCAGGTCATCGTCAGAGCATACTACCAATGGGGAAGTGCTATATTTAAATGAAAAATTTTAAAAGATACTGATGTGCTTTACAGAACACATATGTATACTATGCCAGTATCTATAGATGGAACATATAAGAAAAATAAATATTTGGCATATACACCACTAGAGATAAATCTCTTACAGATATACACCAGACCTAAGTATACTGCCAATAATCTATATTCTACACATAGAGCTCTAATTGCATAAATCACAAAATACATACATAAGACATAAAGAAAAGGAGCATCAACATTCAATAATGATCATGGCATAAGAAACACATACAATAAGCCAAAAATATAATGGTGGAGGGGAAGAGGGAATGGGAGGAAAAAGGAAACAAACCAAGAAAAGGAAAAAAGGGGGAGGGAAAAACACCTAAAGATAAAAGACTAGAGGCAAAATAACAGTCACCATATATAAAAGTACTCAATGGCATATTGTAGAACTAGAGGTGATCATTGCTATATTTATAATGCATTTAGAAATGAAATAGTGTGGGAGTTGGCAGATTTATGTAGAAAAAATACAGTCAGGTAGGGCAGCTAGGGCTCATTCATTTCGGTTGCCAGGAGAGCTCTACAGAACTACAAAAACAGGACAATGGTTCAATCAGAGAATAGTTAAGGTGTGGAATGCACTTCCAAGTGCAGTGGTTGAAGTTGGTAGTATATCAGCATTCAAGTTCTTACTGGATCAACATATGGGAGATAAAAAAATTTTATTTTTTTTTAGTTGTTTAACCAGGAGTAGCACACTAAGCTGAAAGTTTTTTTACAGGAGCAACCTGGGAGCACAGGGAAGTTAAGTGACTTGCTCAGGGTCACTAAGTATGCAAGTGGAAGCTGTGGAATTCAAACCCAGGTCTGGTCTGCTAGATGTCACCAGATTTGCAGCTCAGAGCCTTAAACCACTGTGCTATACTGCCTCCCTTGCATCTCTTAAGATCCCTTGAGTATCACTGTTTTCCCCAAGTATATTACATAATTCATTGGAATCATGGAAGACACTCAAAAAAATATTTATTAATGGCATTAGCCATATCTTCATTTTATCAATACTTTTATCTCCATCTTTCAGGCTGACAATTTGTTTGGACCCATTTCCTAAAGTGCCACAGAGTGGTAATTTGCCCACTAATAAGTGACAAGTCTGTTTATGGCTTTCGTAGCTGATTGGACTTGTAACTAAATCTATGAATCTATAAGGCAAATAAAATTTTTCAGATCTGGGCCAAAAGGGGATTTTTAGAGTCACTCTGTGAAATTTCCTTTTCGTTAGGATTTGAAAATTTTTTCCTACCAACTTCACAAAGTAGGGTCATAAGAAAACTATGGGCTCTATTTTCAAAGACCACTTAGATCACTGCAATTTGTGGCAGTCTAGGTCTGTGGCCAACTCTAGGTGCATTAGGGACCCTGTGCCCAATTCTGTAAAAACAGGAGTCCCTGCACCAAAAACCCAAGAGTTTCCACATCTTCAGGCTAGCTCCAAACAAATGGCACACATGCGGAAGTTTCAGCAAGGATCCAGCTTCCCCCCACCCAGCACAACACGAGGGTCTGGGATTGTTGGAGGGGGGTAAAACATGTTTGCCAGGAGGAGTCCAGGTGAAGAAGGTACATGGGTAGTGCCATAGGAGGAGTTGGGGAGAGGGTGGGCATGTGAGGGGGTGATGTGTTACCCAACAGAGGGTGCTGTTCATATAACTATTAAACTAATGGGATGGTACTGTGGGGGAGGGTTCCAGTGACAAACAGTGCTGGAGGCTGGGGCTGCTGCCAGAGCTCTGCACACCTGGGGCAATGGCACTGTTTGTCCTTGCCCCAATGGTACAATTCAATTAGCTTAATAGTTATATACTATCTTTACCACAGTGCCATCACCCCTCGCTCTCATCTCTCCCAACACTCCATGGCACAACGTTTTCTCTCTGCTCCCAGAACCCACTTTCAGAGCCCCCCAAATTTGCCACATTGGTGTATGGTGTTTAGACCACCTCATGGCTGGTCTAAGCTGAGTGCCTTGCTGCACCCATGGTGGGGTTTAAGGAATACAAAAATAGGGGATGGTACAGCCCTGCCATGGCACAAGCCCCATTGTGACCTGGTGTACAGGCAGTTTTGCCACAAGGTCATGCAAGTGGGCTTTGCCTCATGGCATCCCGATGACTCTGAAACTGGCGTTTGAGAATTGGAATTGCCACAAACTATGACACGAGGTGTCATTTGTGACATCCCCCTTTGGTGCAGGCACCTTACATCATAGTTTTGCTTTTGAGAATCAGGCCGTATGTTTAAAACTTGGGGTTAATAATTTAAAAAAACAACAAAGTGATGAAGATACTTTGAAAATTTTTACATTCTCTGATAACTTCAATAAAATTCAATATTTTGATCCCAAATGTCAACATAGCCGTCTCTTAACATCACCTCATCAACATGACAGATGCTGTAAACACTTCCTACATACAGGGTCAGAGTGTGCTGCTTCTGGGAAAGCACATCCATAGACTACAAAAGGAGAACTACATAAACCTCACAAACACATTAACAAGGGCATTTGAAGGTGCCTTTTATTTACTTTGTCTATCTCCTTAGGGATTCCTCAAACCTTTATCTTCTCTGACCATTGTTCTGGAGCTTGCAATCAAAAGTGATGCAAACACATGTGTTATGCTTCAAAAATTTTGCCTCTCTATTTACTGTCTAGCACTTTGTGGAACATATCCTTATGGCATGGGCATGGCACAGCACAGACTAGTTGCCAATAGCTGCCGGTCACTCATCACTGATCACATACCCCACTGCAGATGGGCATCCAGTGTACTGCTTGGTTGACTGGGCTCTTATCTCATGCAAACGCTAGCATTTCTAAGCCTTCCCTTCTCTTTTCTTCCTGTAATGCAGTCATTCTAGTGCTTTTACACAATTCATCATTGTTCCCCTTCCCTCAGCTGGTTTATAACTTGGCACCAGTATTTACACTCCTTCATTTCTCCCATTTCCCTGGACAACTAATTGGTTTCTTCACCTGCTATATCTGCTCTGTGGGAACTGTTTGCTGTCAGAATGGCACAGCCTTAGCTCATTAACTCATTGCAGTCCTTCAGTTTCATGATTGTTCAGTACACCCAAACTGTCTTGCATGCAGGGTGTGAATCATGCCATTTCTGCAACATGGCAAACAACACTTTCCTTCCTATGGAGGAGCAGATTGGGTCTTAATCCTGAACCTTAATCATGCCCATGACCTGGAGACCATCCCTCCAAGTGGGATCTCACACCAGGCCCTTACATCAGGACCTCTTCTGAGGAACTCTGAACCACTAACTACAACTTTCTTCAATTAGATGGGCAGGCAACCTTCTGGACAAGGGAGCTTATCCAGATGTACTATAACCCCTGAATGGCAAGTGGATTGGATAAAAAGAGAAGTTTTGGTATTTGTTCCCCACAAAACACCTTGAAAGATCCCTCTGGAGTATACTAATGTTTTTGTAAAGTGAACGCATACCATTTTCTTTTATGTTTTGCAACAATAATTGCATTGCAGTATAGAAAATGTTGCAAATGTTTTTGATAGAAAAAAAATAACCTAAGTTGGTGTGTATATAAGTTTAGAACTAGATACTGTATTTATCAGAATATCCTTCACCTCTATTCTTTCGCAGCACTGATGATGAAGGTGGGCGCACCATGTCACTTGTCAAGAAAATGCAATCTGTGGAGCTGCAAAGCACAGAAGGGAACCAGCTTCAGGAGGGAAAGAAATGTACAGAGAAATTGTTCTTTATGAAAGGGTAGACTCTGGAATAGAGGGAATAAATGCAAAATCAATCTTCCCTCACAAAGAAAAGAAGAAAAAGATACTGCCCTGAAATGCCATTGTTTAATAATCTCCCTTCTTTGGTTCATTGTACAGTTCAAAGGAAAAAATGTGCAAAAGAAAGACATGTTGCAGCCATCAACGAGAACCAAAGAAAATCCCCCCACCCCACCTTTCTACTCTCCTTGTTAGAAGATAGCATATATAGTAGCTTTGGAAAAGATAGCCCTCCTTCCCAATCCCTTGCTTGCACTTGCATAAAAATAAAGTCCAGCAGAATGTAACATTATTACCCTTCAGATTAAATGATTTGCCACAGATACGTAAAATGCTGATTCAAACCCAGACCATAATTGCAAATGCTTATCTTTTAATTCCAAAAAAAATCAGAGCTAAAACCATGCTAACGAACCAAGAATGGCATTCATTTACTCTCCCATTATGTTTTTTGTACATTGGATTAATAGACTGTAGCAAAATTTGAAAAGAGATGCCTCTTGCATTAAAAGAAAAGTGCCTGGTTCTATACACTGTCAATCATATGATCATTTTATGCTTTTAGTGACTGTGGGGGGTGTTGCCATGGCAACCTGCCTCAAACTGAAAAAAGACATATTATGTAAAACTAACTGGTTATTTTCTGTTAGAATTAATATGGCAGAATTGCAGTCATTTTTTTTTCATATTTTATGCATTACAAGTAAACATTCTACAATGCCAATAAAATGGAATAAAAATTCAAAGGATTAACACTTTCATGGTATACATGTCTGGTAGACCATGTAATTCAGATTAGTTATTTGCAGATTGGTTTTGTTTATTAATTGATTACCCAGGGAGGTAGATGAAGTCTTTACAGCTATGTACTGGAGAGGAAGATAATACAATATGACACATTGTGAAGTATATAGATACAGCAGTCCAAAAGAATTCAAAAACAAGACAAGTAAGTGTGTTGGTGCTTACGTACTGTAGTAGTCTTAGTAACGAGACATAGGACACACACAATGCACAATAGAACAGTCAGGGGTGCATTTCCTGGTCTGATGATTAGGGCCAGTAATTTCTAGAAATTGCAACGGTTTGTGATTTGTTTTCTAAAATTGCTTACATTGCAAATTATATCCCAAATTGCAGTTTATAGTGGATTACTTTGTGCAGATACCCTTACAAAATTAACCAGTCACAGTGTCAATGCTGGAAGCCAGACTACCAGAAAATTATCTTAAAAGAAACGGTATGACTATTTGAAAGAGATGAACTGTTTCCTGTTCATCTTAATGTTTATGTGCCAGTGGCTCAGCAGATTGCACACTCACATCTGAAGCCAGAAGATTGGAAAATTGTGTGTTTTAGCCCCACACCAGGTAGTTAGGGTAAAATCCAATTCTGATACAATAGTTCAGAATGGAGGGTGGGTGTTTTACTTCTGAGGGGCTGTCTTTTGGGTGAGATGTTAAAACCAAGGCACTGTCTGCCAGTGCTGATGGTTGTCCAGTGGACATAAAATATTTCATGGCACTTACTGAAATTAGTAGGACAGTTTTGTTTTTGTTTATTTAAAAAATAAAAACAACATAAAATAAATTCTATACACACTGAAAATACACAGAAACTCCAGGAAAATCAAACAAAAAACAAAAAACAAAAAAACAAGATGACAGAAAAGCACTAATCAAACTCAGACTTGCTACATCCTTACCCTATAAAAATGCCATGTTCAACAGTACCTTCAGAATCAAATCTAAACCCAATATAGCCAATTCACTGATTTCCAGAAAGAAAAGAAAACTTCTCCCTCTAAACATTTTTTTCTCTAAACCAAACTTCAGGAATTGCAGATTCAGTCATCCTGGTAATGTAGTAGATATAAAAAGATTATACCTGCTGCAACTTATTTTTTTTTTAAATTCCAACTTTATTGAAATTTTCAAATACTGTACCATAACATAGAGCACAATTTGTACAAAGACATGTAGGAAGCCAAAATACAAATGCCCCATGTTATGCCCACTCCACCCTTCCCACCCACTGGCTTGGCACTCTATTAACTAGGCTATCCATATTGACCTAGGAATATAGCAATGCACACACAGGGATAAGATGAAACATGGCATGGATGGCAGGGCCTTCAAGGCGGCCCCAGGATAGCGATTGATGGGATAGCCTGCTGATGACCCAGTCTGAAGCAGGTATAGGACATGAAAGCTTTCCCAAATTCTTTTGTATCGGGGGAGGTGGACCCCCAGAGGTTGGCTTTAAGTTGACCAAACTGTAGATTAAATAACAGCTCCCAGAACCCACTCTGTATATGTAATACTATGATCATCCAGCCAGTGGTGCAGAACCAGCTTTTTCAAGGTTACTGTTATCAAAGCCATGTGATACCTGCGATTCTGGACAGGAATCTTGGAAAAGTCCCCAGTTAGGCGAATCTCAGGTGTGAATAGTTCCCCAGTACCCAGCAAAGGATCTGTTCTAGCCCTGATTGTTTCCCAAAGGGTTTTAATCAAGGGACAATTCCAAAATATATGTCTAAGATCCCCCTCATGCTGATGGCATCTGTTACAAAGGCCATCCAGATTTCTGCCCAGTTTTTGAAGCTTAATGGGGTCCAATACATGTCATTTAGAAATTTATACTGAGTGAGCCTCAATTTGCCTTGCTAAATGTACACATATGTGTTCTTCCAAATGGATCCACACCTATCTAGTAGATTGGGAAATTGGGCAGACCAATATCTAGGAGGCACACTTTGGGCATATATTGCTCTTTCCCAGACTGCCATATACACCAGGGGAAACCACATGATGCTTGCCACATAGATTAACTAGAGAATCAAACCAGATTCTCCCCTCTTCAGCCTCACACATGCTTGAGAAATTTTTGACTAACAGGTGGCATAACTGGAAAACTTTGAAAGTCTGGCTTCTATCCAGATTATATAGGGATATAATTGTGCTAGAGTCCAGACATGCTTCTCCTGGGAAAAAAGTCCCTTATTCTTGTGCCATTAAGTTGAGGGAGCCACAGCGAGGAGATATGTTTACCCCCTATTTTCAGGTTAGGGTTTCCCACAACTGGCTGCCTGGGGTCTTTTGTATATTGGTACAGTAAAAAGTTACACAATTGTGAATGCATCCAGATAGAAGACAAGATGGGAGATCTGGCCTATCCAGGTGGCAAGGCCTTAGCTGGAATATGTAGCAGAGCATCTGGGAAATACCCACATTGGATATCAATTCTCTTTCCAACACCAACCAGGCTGGTATATAAGAATAGAAGGCAATCTCTTCCTGGGGGGTATGCCATCTTAAGTATTTGGCCTCCAGGCTAGCCCAGAAATACAGTCCAAAATGTGGGAGTTTTAAACCACCCGCCAGTATGGAGGCAGCGAGCTTCATGTATGCCCACCTAGGTTGTTTACCTAGTCAAGTAAAAGAGGAGATAATAGCATGCACCTTCTTAAACCAGGCTAAAGATATCCAGGAATTTAACATGTTAGAGGGTAAAAAAGTCTGGGTAATATATTCATTTTGACGATGTTAATGCTTCCCCAGAGTGAAATGGGAACAGGTTGCCACCTATTAAGATCTTGTTGGATGGTAACAAGTAAGGGATCAAGGTTCAATTTCCTTAATATGGTCTCATTCCTAGATAGTACCAGACCCAAGTACTGCATACTTTTAGGATTCCATTGAACCCCTAGTGGGGTTATTTCCTGCCCTGTAAGCTTGTGATTAAGAGGAAATACCACTGTCTTACCCAAATGAACTCTATAATGGAAACTGCCCCATACTCTGTGATGATGGAAAAAAACACTGGAAAAGACTGTGCTGGATGTGTTAGATGAAGGAGAACATCATCGGCATACACCGAGAGCTTGATCACTTTTTCTCCTACAGAGATACCCTGAAATCCCCATGGTCCCATAATTTAGACAATAATGGCTCAAGGTAGATGTTAAATAGGAGAGGGGACAATGGGCAGCCCTGCCTGGTACCAGAGTGCAGGGGAAGATATCTAAAAACACCCCATTACAGTATATCCGAGCATGAGGATTCCGGTAGAGAGAGGAAACCCACTTCATGAATTTGTAGTGGAAACCAAATTTATGCATGGAGAGAAAGAGGAATTGCCAATCTACCTTGTCAAATGCCTTTTCTGCATCCAGGGAAAGCAACCCAGCAGATGTGTCAGAGTCCCTGGATGCAGAGAAGATGTGCGCCAGTTTACGGAAGTGGTTGGCAGAGTGCTTACCCTCCATAAAGCCCACCTGATCAACGTGGATACTATGAGGCAACACCACCTAAAGCCTGATGGCCAGGAGTTTCACAAGCATTTTTATATCATAATTTAGAAGTGATATGGGTCTGTAGCTGGTTATGCTTTCTGGGTCTTTATCAGGTTTGTGTAATGCTATAATTAACGCCTCCAATAGTGTCTTATCTAGGGGATTCCCATTCAGTACCACTCGAATAGTCGAGATAGCCAGGGTGTAATTTGTTTGCCAAACACCTTATAAAAGTTTGGGGATAAACCATCGAGTCCAGGGGCTTTATCAGCCACCAGAGATGTTATGGCAGCCCAAATTTCCATCCCAGAAATAGGAGCCAGTAGCATTTCCTGTTGTCCATGAGTAAGAGAGGGAAGGGAGAGAGAATGAAAGTAGTCCTGGACTACCTGAGGATCTGGGAGATTCTTCATTGGACTATAGAGATCCTTAAAATACTTGTCAAATTCCTTAGTAATTTCTTTAGGGGTTAGACAAAGAAGCCCACTTGCCTGAGGTCTTATACTCTGAACTATTCTAGAAGATTCTGCTTTCTTTAGTTTTAAGAACAAAAGATGCCCGTCTTTCTCCCCCTGGTCAATGTACTTTGTACCTGCTTTTAAAATTGCATACTCCACTTTCTTCCTCAGAAGGTTATTATATTGATCTCAGAACCCTATCAAAAGGATTCCATCTGTCTTCTTAGTGTTGGAAGACAATGAGGCTTCAAGGCTACTTATCTTGGCCAAGAGAGAAAAGGCCTTTTGACCCTTCTCCCATTTCCTCTGCAAGGCTAGTCTGATGAACAGTCCTCGCAAGACGCACTTTAAGGCCACTCATTCTAAATCAAGCCTCACAGTGGAGTGCAGGCTAACTTCAGTGTAGGCCTCAATTTCTTGGGTAATAGATTGTACAACTTTGTCCTCCTTAAGGAGCTGATTATTTAATTTCCAGAGTGACTCCTTAGGGATGTCAGCTGAAAGTGAGAAAGTACAAACCACTGCTGAGTGATCTGAGATCATCACAGGCACAATCTGGGAGTCAAGGACACCTCTTAACACCATCTGACTGATTAAAAATAATCGATCCTAGGATCCGTGGACTACTGACTTAAAGGTAAATTCCTTCAGAGTAGGATGCAAGATTCTCCATGGGTCACATAACCCCAAATGACCCACCAGGTCCCTGATGGATCTCTGTGCAGGGGGAGACACCCTTTTTCTTAGGATCAAATTTATCTATATCTGGGGGAAAAGGGAGATTCCAGTCTCTGCCCTAAATCAGCGGGAGGGTTGTAAATGGGGCTAAGACCTGTAACAGCTCAGTAAAAAACTGGGGAGTGTCGGCATTGGGTCCATAAATGCATCCGAGCACTACTGTAGTCCTATCCAGAATCCCACGTAGCAAAAGATATCAACCCATTGGATCCCTAAGAACTTGGTCACTTGTAAAAGAAATACCCAGAGCCACTAGAATAGTTGCCCCCCCCACTTTGTGTACTATCTCCTGCATTAAAAACTTGACATATATATATATTGTCTCTAGAATAGATTACCCTCTGCTTCTAGAAGATGTGTTTCTTGAAGGAAAGAAATATCCCCTTTGAGTAATTTAATGTGCTTTAGCACCTGGTATCTCTTAACCTTATTCCTAAGGCCACAAACATTCCAAGAAAGAATTGTTTAGTACATGCCATTTCAAACATCAAAATCTGTGTCTGTTACATATGACAGCCTGCCAAGTTGTATAGCCCATTTCAAAATACCCCAGTGCCAAGCCGGACCTCTCCCCTACCCCCGTGACCTTCCCCTCCCCACCAGACCTCCCCACAGTCCCTTAGAACCCCCCCTCCAGATGTTCCACTGACCCACCCTCCCCTCACTCCATAATCCCTGTTGCCATGAAGAAGGTACTTTATCATAATCTGAATAATCATCCCCCTCCCCAAGCAGCAATCTTCACAGTACATGGTGACTTCCACAGAACAGCCTCCATCTCCCCTCCCACCACTCCCCCCTCCAAATCTCACACAGTTGAATTCAGCCATCTACCCTCAGAGCACGGATATTCCCTTAAGAACAATATGTGGTGGTGGCAAAACTCAATATACCCCACCCCCCCCAAAAAAGGAGGAAACTAGTTTTCTGAGACTCAGCCATCTAACGGTTGGGGGCACAAGTCCAGAGCACCCTCCCCGGCCAAAAAGCAAATAAAAGGAATAAACGAGTGGAGGCTGTATTATATGTACTCAAAATGCAGAAAGGGCTCAGGGGACACTAAAAACAACAAGACCTATAAGAGACTCCCATCACACGTAATGAGCATCCTACTGGGGGTTACCTCTTAGTTCACAGGTATGGTGCTACCCAGCCATTGTCTAAGGTAAGGGTGAGCTACATTATCCATGTTGGACCAACCTACCCTTGACTTGTAACTCCCAAAGCCACCACCCCCTGCTGGGCAGAAAAAATGGTAGTTCCCTCCAGATTCCCCTGTCATGGGAGAAAGGACTGATAGGAGTATTCACCCCCCCACACGCCAAAAGGTTACAGTAAATCAGTCCCTAGGAGGCTTAAGAGGTCGGGTATCCCCTAATTACCGACATGAAATGCTTTAGATCCCCAAGAGGCCACTGCATCAAGACCCATATTAATAATACCCTAAGATGCTGCAGCTCTAGTGGGAGTAGAACCAAAAACCCTATCCTCCAGCAGATATCCCTGTAAATATACCAACTGAACTGAACCATAGAAACATACTTTAAAATTAAACTAACACAGTACCCTGTAGAAAAAGGGAGTAGGTTGCAACGTCCCACAAACACAGTAATCAAACCTGCGAGTGGAGAACATAGGAGGAAAATGGAAAACCACAAGCAGCATATCAGAAGCAGCTGCATCTTGCAAAGTCCCCTCGAATCCTCTGGCCCAAACAAATTGAAGTGCACAATCCAACGGAACTGTTTTACTAGTTCCAAATCCCAGCCACAACTCCAGCTGGGGTAGAAGAAAATTAAAGCACTGTTCCGTTTTTACAGAAACCTCTGCCAAACATACTCACAGTGGCACACTCAAGCACAACAATTTGAAACCAAAACCCTCAGAGGGAGGCCTCAGCCATCATGAAACAGGTTGGGAAACATTTTTTTTAGTTCAGATACTGCAGATTGCGGGTCTTCCAGCAGCACCCATTTCCCCTCCATAGAGACCTGCAGATCTGTGACATATAACATTCTGAATCGAACATTTGCAGCCAAGAGCTTTGTGACCACACCATTGTATTCTGCCCGCTTCTGGCGCACTGACAGTGGGAGGTTCTGTGTCACTCTAATTGGTGCACCTTCCCATAACACTTCTTTCAACTCTTTAACCTTTGCCAACAGATGCTGCCTTTCCTGGAAGTTTAAGAATTTAAATATAAAGGTCCTGGGCTGAGCTCCTGGAGGGGGCATCAGTCTTAAAGCACAGTGGGCCCTTTCTATGATGTAGTCAGTCCTGGAAGGCGAGGGACCTGCTATCTTTGTCACATATGTCTGCACAAATTGGACTGGGTGGGAACCTTCTTTGTACTCCGGGAGCTCAATGATGACAATGTTATTACGGTGGCTACTTCCTTCTAAATCCTTTATTTTAGCTTCCAATTTTGCAATTCGTTGCCTGGTAGCTGCCATAGCTGGGTCAAATTCATCAACTGTCTTTTTCACAGAAGTAATTTGAACCTCGCAGTCTCCAGTCCGTTGGGCTTGGTCTTTCAGCTTGTTTGTTACAGCTTTAACCTCCTCAGTTAGCGATCAAACCTCATCCCTAAATGGGCAGAATTCCTCTAGGAATCTGTCTAGAGTGAGGAGTTTGTGCTCAAAATTTACAGACAATTGTCGGGCCAGCAGGTCTGCTTGGGCCTTTGCTTTCTTTGCTGCCTTTTTCTGCGTGGTAGGCAGAGTGTGACAAGGAGGTGCAGATTGCATTTCTGCCTCTATACTAGCAATTTGCTCATTAAAAACACTTGTGTTGCAGACCTTGAACTCTCATCCACCCAGACTTGCCATTTGATAGCTGCTAGCACTGGATACATACAAGAAACTGAGAGTTTGAAGAAGGAAGTAGCGGGAGCACTCCGGAACACAGCTACTCAACCTGAAGCATCACGTGATCCACCCCTGCTGCAACATATATTGAAACCTTGCTTGCACAGATAAAATTTCAGACAAGCAACAATTACTATCAGTGTGCATTTGCTGCATTTCTTGCACTGTAGAGGAAATCACCTAGAATTAAATTACTGCAAGTTAAACATACTCTCCAGGGAAGTTGTCATCAGTTGGTTAAGAAGTTCCTAATACTTGGAGCAAATTGAAGATTTAGATAAGTGTTCAATTGTTTCTACTTACTGAACACATTCTAGTCTAAGACACAGTGATGAGGTGAGCTTCTTTTCAGGTTTGTGACATTCATATTTTTTCACCTCATCCCATTCTTGTGACCTCCTTAGGGTTTGGGGTTGGCAACTTAGATTTGCCTACCCTAGTAGTAAAATATATTTTACATTTTTGTTTACTGTATGCCAAAAGAAAAGAAAGAAGAACTGAAATGCATCATTTTTCTCTTATTGGGCCCTATGCACGAAGGGGGGAGTGGCTACATGCCACTTATCTTGGGCACATAGCCACTCTGTACCCATTACACCCCTCACACAGAATGCACAAATGGGGGTGTGCACAGACCCAATGCACCCGATCCCCCATGTGAGCGGAGTGCACTGCGCCTGGGGGGGTGCCAACATTACACGGTACACACCAAACCACTTAGTGCTGGCTGCATGGGTAAGGAGATGGGAGCAGGTTATGGCAGCTGGGACCTTGCTGTAACCCACTGTGCACCCCCATGGACTCAATCCACTAGAGGCAACAGGACCAGGATGTGATCCTCTGGGATGCTCAAGCCCACTAGGCAACCGAGGACGTCTGGGGCAGCTGACTGAGCAAGTGCCCCACACAATGCAGTCCATGTCAACCCCTGTCATGGACCCACACCTTGGTGGTGTGCCCATCCTCAGTCCCCATTCATGCCAAATGCCCACCCCCAACACATGGGCAAACCCCTCAAGACACAGTATCATGGCACCCCCCAGTGGAGTCCCATCCACAATATGCATGGTTTGTCATCCCTCTCCCATGGCACTGACACCACCTCTTTCCCCATGTTCATCTGATGATTGCCCCTACAGAGCACTGGCTTTCATAATCTGGGGGTCTGTAGTGCCCCTATGGTGTTAAGACACACATATGTCAGGGGGCCAGCATATGGGCCTCTGGGCAGTGTCCTGCTGGTGCGGTATGTGTGTGCAGCTGGGGCCTGTGTGGCCACAGGGCTTGAGAAGTGGATCTGGCTGCCAAGGGAGCCATGCTGTGGGTGTCTGGTTGCCTGCATGTTCTATTCATGCACCCAGACATGCACCATCGGGCACAAGGAATCCATTCTATGACCCATGCTGGGCATCCCATTGGATGCTCTCCTGGTTTTGTGACTCCACCCCTGGCCTCCCTGCAGAGTCCTGCATGCCGGGAGGGAGCTGTGGACAAGAGGGCACCAGTTGTGAATACCAGCTTGTGCTCATCTGTCAGTGGGTGAGTAGTTATGTGGGTGGGGTACGCAGCATTTCCGCGTACCCCCACCCACATCATGCATAGTGCCCATTGTGAAATACTGCCAGAAAGTTAGTCAGGGGTTGCCATGCCTCCTTTCTGTTTTACAGCTACAGAATAAAGCAGATGTACAGAGAAACATTTCAGCCAGAGAAAGCTACAGTATAAAAGTAAATGTCCTAGTCTGAGTTATGTCACAGATTGAAAACTTGCCTGCACATACCTTTCTCCTCCTCTCTTCTCAGCTTTTGCAATGCAGCCTTTCATACTACAGTCTGTTCTCTCTCTCTCTCTCTTACAGAAACACCAAAGTTAACAGTTATCTGTTTTCACAGCAGTGTTCAGTGTTTTTTTTCCTCTCTCTTCCATCCTGTTGCCCTAATGTATAGCAAAACTTTTTTTTTGCACCCGTTCAACAGCAGTACTGCTAAATAAATGAATATTAACTTGTGCCAGGATGCTGGCATACAGAGAGAAAATGGCTATTTTTTTCTGCTTAATATTTGTTGTAATGCCTCATGCTTACCTGCTCTCTCTCTCTCTCTCTGCCATGCCTCTTCTTTCCTTGTCACCTGTTTCTAGGGACCAGCTAGCCACATCTGCCCTAGATTTAGGCAGGATCTATGATCGATGGAACTTCTGGTAGGAGGTGGAGTTAAGCTAAAAAAAGAATGTAAAAGTGTAAACATACTTAATGGTACTATATGTAAGCAATAAGACATGATGGGGTGTGCATTAGATAGTTATATTGTATTGCCAGGGTGCAATGAGGCATGAGGCTGTGGGCTGGGTGTCTTCAGCCCCTGGCCATGTATTAGAACTATTTAATGCATGTTCCCAAAGTGTCTTATTGTGCTTATAAAATGAGGCACAGTATTCTACATGCTTTAAAAAATTAATTTATATATATAAATGGTAAATCAGTGAAACGTAATTTATTTTGAAGTGAAACAGTTCCTCCACCTGATTTAGTGTGTTTTTTTTTGTTGTTAGATCAGAACTTTTGTTCCACCATAGCCTCCATAACTTTAAATTGAGATCTGGTTGTCATGGGTACCCAACCCCACATATGCACACAGGGCTTGTAGGTGTTTAAAAGCTTTATTTTTACTTTTTAAATACTTTTTTTTTGCTTGCTTCTCTTTCGATACTGATTACATGCATTACCAGCAGCAAATGATCAAGCCAGAAAGCAACACTGCACGTGAAGGGAAAGTATAACTGCAATTATCCACATCAGTATTTGATTGAATTGAATACTAAAAACATAAAATGGTTTGAGTTAAAAAAGTGTCTTTTTTTGTCAGTACTAAGGTAAAAAGGCGAGTGGCTGGTGGGCAAGTGTGGCAACACGGAAAGGAGACATTGCAAGTGACTGACAGGTGGTCTGTATGGAGAGGCAAGACCACAGATCAAACAGACTGAAATTGGGACTTTGTCATTTGCTGTTTGTCATGCTGCTGAACTCTGAAAGAGACTGTACTGGGATACTGTCAAGGCAAGGGCTTAATATAAAAAAAAATTAACCAAAAATGAGTACCAGGCTTATTGTCTGAGCTGTTGAGGAAAGGTTCAACGAAAGTGTGATTTGAACCGTACCAACCAAATCATTGGAGCTGCCTGGGAAGAGGCCCTGTGCAAGTGACCATTTGAAGCATCAGCATTTTTTTTTCAGTTTTTAAAACGGATATCTGTCAAGCTGGCATCTATTGTACTTCTTGAACGTTTTCTAAAATAGAATCAGTTATTTGTGTGAGATGCTCTCTTTTTATGTGCTTGTCACAAATTATGTTTTCTCAGCTATGGAGTAAGTAAAGTAAGTAAATAAAATTTCCTTCCTTAAGGCACCCTTCCTAAGCTCAGGCACCTTTACAAAATTTCACATACAACATTTAAAACCACAGCAATAAATAGCATCATATCCATAATAAAATTTATGTTTCAGAAAATGCTTGATTAAATTAACAAGTCTTCAGAGCTTTTTTAAAACCCTCCACAGTCAGGCTATTTCGTATCTGGAAAGGTAAAGAATTCCACAGGGTAGGAGCCATAAAGGCAAATGTTTGTCCACCAGATGTTTTTAAAGTTACCCTGGGAATCTCTAGCAAACTCTCGCCAGAGGATCAGAGGTAGCGGGAGGGGCAGTAAGAAGTCAGGAGTTCTTTCTGGTAGTGAGGTCCCAAACCATATAGGGCTTTATAGGTCATTAAAATGACCTTGAAAGTGATGGGACGGGGATGGTTGCTGTTTGAAATGTAAAGATTCAATGTGGCACAAGGATATTTTTTGTACAGTGTCCTGGTCAGGAGCACTTGTTTTAATCTGTGCATTAGACAGATCTAATACACAGGTTAGTAAGCAATAATACCCAACAGGGTGGGAATTATTGGGAAATACCAGACTGCCCAGGGGCATAATGAGGCCTGACGCCGCAAGCTGAGGGCCTTATAGACCCTGGAAGGTCCAGTATTTCCCAATAATGCCCACCCTGGAGGGTATTATTGCACTTAGAAAATGGCCATCTGTGTAACTTATTGAAAAGTTGTAAAATAATACAGTAAATTACAGTGAAAAAAAGAATACAGGTATACCAGATAATGTATTCATAAAGTAGTCCATAGGCTGTTCCTGATGCTGTTGCTCCTCCCTGCAGCATTCTGGAGGAGTGCCCCCATGAGAGAGAATCACACACACACAGACACACACTGTTTGTAAAGAAGAAAGGCACTGTTGTTTGAAAATAGCTTGTTGGGCTCTCTGGGAAGTTTATTTTTCTTTTTGGGTGCATGCGTTTTTTTTTTCGGTCTGAAATTGCATCTGCATGCCCTGTGACCTTTGACCATGATGTACGAGGAAGGAGAAAAAGTGATGTCTGAGTGCGGTGTACCAGGAAACAAAAGATTTTATTTTGGTTTCTTAAAATCCTCAGGTAAATGTTTTTGGTTTCTTTTTCTACAGCAGGGTTACTGATTGTGCGGGAGATGTGCTGAGTGATGACTCTCTGTGACAGGACGGCAGTGTGAGACCACGGTCAGGAGAGGATTATGAGACTACTGTGACAGTGCGGTCAGGCGAGTGGTGCTGTTGTGTAACTCTTCCAACTGCAAGATAAGTGAAGTGTGGTTTTTATTTGGTTTTAAAACAGGCAGCGGCTGCAAGTAAATAATGATTTTTTTGGGTGGGAGAGAGCAGTACCTCTCGCTAAGCGAGAGATAAAAAATGGTGGGCATTTCAAATTTTCTTCAGTGCCTTCAGCCAATAAAAAGCAGGCTGGGCACCAGTGTGGAATGTTGAGCAGTGAGGTGCCACTTGGACTGGCACTTATTTTTTACTGGGCATCTTTTGAAAAATAGATGCCCAGGTTAGAAGGACTTTCAGCAAATCAGGAGACAGAATCCTTTCTGACCATTTTCTAACAGTAGATTACAGTTTTTCCCCTTCCCATTTTATAAGAAGCTATTGTCTATTATCATCTTATCTAGATAAATGTCTGAAATTAGCTTGTGAATGGTTTTGGCACTCTAAACTTAAAACTGTATTTTTATTTAGTACTGTCAGTCAGAAGATGTCATGACTGATTGACCTTCAAACCAGTCATGTAACACTTGGACCTATGAAAAGCTGACAACTCCTGAGTCTCATCAGTTAGTGGCAGAGCTTCAGACAAGACAGAGCCCTGTGCTAGTGTTGGATCCAGGTATATGGCATATTCCAGGTGATGCTAACTATTGTATTACCTGCTAGAAGAACTTGAATGGACTTTTCTGTTTGAATACTTGGTTTGTTTTGTCCTTTTTTTTATTTCATATATTTTGTTTAATAAAACTTCTCGGAATCGAAAAACCAATACTGCCTTCTGAGCATTCCCTTCCACTGTATGATAAATACAGTGTAAGAACAGGGATCCTGTCAGTACCTAGCTTAGCAGCAGTACAAGTCATGTGTGAGTGGGAGAAGAAGCAGCAGACAACAGTCAGCGGGTTCTAACCAGACTGTAACCATAAGTACGGTTGAGAAGAAAAACACTGATGTGCATCCTAAAGACGCTCCAGAGGATAAACTGCAGAACCAATACAGAAAAAAAGGGGGAAAATATTTTGAAAACCCTCCTGAGTCACTGAAGGACTTGTTATACTGGATGTCCTTCAGACAATCAGAGGCTGAGAGACAGACAGACAGAGAGAGAGAGAGAGAGGAAGATAGATGAATACAGGAAAAAAAATTAGAGGAATAAGAAAGAAAATGGATAGAGATGCTGGAGGCTATGAGAAGTGGTGCTCTGCTGCCTCCTACAGATGAAGGAGGTATTCATCCCCCTCCCCCAAAAGACATTGAACTAACTAAACTATGCCTGTCAGATGACATCAAGGCATATTTTCTGACTTTTGAAAGAAGTGCTCACTGAAGGCCGGAAGGGAAGGGGTGACATGATAGATATCTTCAAGTTCCTGAAAGGAATAAACAGGAATAGAGGGTTAATAACAAGGGGATATGAATGGGAGCTGGTGTTTGCTGTGGGGGGAGGGGATTCAGAAGGGATATGAGAATATTTTACTTCATCAACAGGGTGGATAATTTATGTAACAGCCTATCTGGGAGCAAAGTCCATAATTCATTCACATATCTGGACTGACTAGTACAGTATGGGCTGCACGCCCATTGGCTCATGCTCTGAATCAATGGGCGTGCAGCCATACCGAGCTGTCAGTCGTTGGCAGGTGGGTGGGTGCTGCCGCCCGCCGACTGGACGGGGGATGGGGTGGTGGGGCTCGTGGGCGGTTGGGTGGAGGGTCCACTAGATCACCAGGGATTTGGACTTGGGGGGTGAGGAATGCCGCACGCGATCGGGCTCCATTCAGTCCACTGGACCACCAGGGATAATGGACTTTGGGGTTACTGATGCCCGCGATCGCTAATGGGGGAGTTACAGTTATGCCCATGATCGGGCTACTGGGGGTGGGAATACAGTTATGCCCGCGATCGGGCTACTGGAGGGGAATACAGTTATGCCCATGATCGGGCTACTGGGGAGAATACAGTTATGCCCACGATCGGCTACTTGGGGTGGGAACATCTTATGCCCGCACCGGGCTACTGGGGGGGACATACAGTTATACCCACGATCAGGCTACTCAGGGGGTGGGGGAGTACAGTTATGCCCGCTATTGGGCTAATCGTGGTCCACTGGACCACCAGGGATTGGAGACATGCATTGTCCCTTATGGGACATCCCGCGATCAGGCTGCTGGGGGCGTTGGTCCCTGACGGTCGCTGCCTGGCAGGGTGCCAGGTGCAAGTCCTCAGGGATCGGCGCACCTGCATACTATTGACATGCAAATGGGGCCATAATCAGATGCAAATGGCCCCCCCGTGCATCTTGCATAAATTATGGCCTATTTGTATGTCACCCTTTGAATATCGCAGGTGCTGTGCAGGGCGCAATGGAACTTGTGCCACCGCATCTCAATGCTCCACTCTGACCACTTGCGCTGCCACAGTTCCACTGTGCTATAACGCAACTCTGTTGAATATCGCCCTGGCCACACCCCTGCGCAACTATTTTGAGTGGCGCACAGGCTTGCGCCACAAACTGGCACATCTGGGCCTTTGTGTTTTTTTGTTATTATTTATGAGACCTAGGGCCAGATATTCAAAACTTAGCTCAGTGCGCTAACCGGTGCGCAGGATTAGCGCAGGATTAGCACGGGGCAGCCATATTGAAATAGGGAGATAGCGCACGCTAAACGCAATAGCGCCGGGCTAAAACATAATGTATGCAAGGGGCAAAGTGGAAGGGGCGGGAACCTGCATATGGGTGCAATAGTATATTTAGAGATCTAGCGCTGCACAATGCACCATTGCGCGGCACTTAGCACTGCGCTACTTACCGCCTATAAAATGGAGGCCTAAACCCAGGGCAATCCACTGAGGAGGGAGTGGCCAGAACAGGAAGTGCAACACAATGTCTTTCTTTAGCAATGCTGTAGTGCTGCACCTGATGGAGCAGGCTGTGGAGGAGAATGAAAGACAGCAGGCCCAACAAGGCCCATTACCTAGACGAAGGAGAAGATTTGCTGCACACAGATGGTACCGGTCCAGAGTCTCCTTTGAGATCCTGCCTGATGAACACATCGTTGGCTGGTACAGGTTGGACAGGGGAATGTTGAGGCAGCTATGCGAACTCCTGCATGAGGAGCTGCAGCTGAACACCAGGTGCAGCCATGCCATGTCAGTTGAGCAAAAGGTGATGTCAGCGATGTGCATCCTAGCCTCTGGGACATTTCAGCGCCCAATGGGGGCACCATTGGGATATCGCAGTCTGCCACATTGAGTCTCCTGACCCAGTTCCTTGATGCTCTCCTGCCACATGCTGGTGAGTTCATTGTATTCCCCAGCACGGCAGCAGAGCGCACAGTAACCATGCAGCAATTCCATCGAGTTGCGCACCTACCCACTGTACTTGGTGCCATTGACTGCACCCATGTCCCCTTCTGTGCACCACCTGGTGATGTCAGTGACCTGTACGTGAACAGGAAGGGCTTCCACTCCATTAATTGCCAGGTGGTGTGCAATGCAACAGGGTGCATTAACAATGCCTTTGCACAGTACACTGGCAGTGCCCAAAATGCCTTCATCTGGCACCAGTCCTGGCTGTGCCGGGCATTTGAGGAGGGCAGGATTCCATGTGGGCATCTAGTCAATGAGTATGGGCAGCTAAAATGGGGTGATAGCAGAGGGAAGGGGGGGATAGGCCAGGGTAGCTGTGGGAGGGGCAGGGAGCATGGTTCAGAGCAGCAGCGGGCACTGTGCAGGACAGCAACACTAACACCTAATTTATCTCCACAGGGGACAGTGCCTATCCCCTATGACCCTGGCTGCTGACACCAGTACCTCGACCAGCAACAGTGGCTGAGGAACTGTACAATGAGGCACATGCTGCTACAAGGAACATAATAGAGAGGGTCTTTGGGATGCTCAAGATGCGGTACCGTTGCATAGACCAGTCAGGTGGTGCCTTACAGTACAGCCCTCAGAAGGTATGCCTTATCTTCCTGGCCTATTGTATGCTACACAACATGGCCCTGAACCATGGGATATGTGCACCTGAACCTGAGGTACATTCTGACAGTGAGTCAGAGCCAGGCGTAAGGGGGATAGTACAGCAACTCGAGCGGCGGGATCTGTGCATGGCCCGATGGGCCATAGAGCACAGGAGCTGCATCACTGAGACACTGAACCAGGATGGATGGTGAGTACAGAAAACACAGACAAATAAAATTGTGTCAACAGTACATTTAATGGTAGTGTATATACAGTACAGTGAAATCTGTGTGATAGATAGGTGCTGTACACATTGCCACTGGTGCAGTGTGTGTGATGTGTGTGGTGTGTGTGATGTGTGTGGGCTAACACCATACCCCTCAACTGTAACACGGTACGAGGAACAGTACTACAGTTACATCACTGCAGCTACCTATTCCAGAGTGTGAGGACCTGTCCCACACTCAGTGGCAAAACTGAAAAGAAATTCCCCATTGTAGACGATGCCAACAAAAACATGCAATTAAGAAAAGGTGGCCTGAACAGATAAGCCAACAATGTAACAGGTCAGTCAGTTGCTGAGGGAATGCATTGAGAATGAGGTCCACATTCTGCTCAGTAGTATCACATCCTGAGAGGCACTGTTGTATGGTCGGGGGACACAAGGGTGAGGGGTATGGCCACCACCCAGGTGCACACAAGAAACAGCACTGTATATACGTGATGGCAGGGGCTGTTGCATGGGAGTGAACAAGGGCCATGGAGGTCTGTATCTGTGCAGGGGACATGGGAAGTGGCTGTGTGCATAGGCATGCAGGTGAGGGAGTCAAGGCCACAGCACGCATGTGGTGGAACACATCAGCTACGCCTGCTTCCGCGCACACAACGCACACCCTGTGGACAGAGCAAACTGCTGGGTGTGCTATGTACTGAGGACATTGTTGGGGTGGATTGCAGTGAGGTTGGGAGGGCAGGCCATCCATGGCCATGCCTTGAGGCCTGCACAGGAATGGAGGGAGGGCGGCCATGATGCCGTGCATGTCCTGTGGACAAATGGGAGGTAGGGGTTGAGGAGGTTGCACCCACCCTGCACAAACCTCTGTCACGCTGCTGCCCATGTGAGGCATGGCTGCGCTGGTGTCTGGGTGCACCCTGCAGTACTGTGGTGATAGTGTCCCACAGAACCACAGCATGGGCCTGCACAGCAGCAGTTAGGCAACCAAAGCCATGCCCAATGGTGGTGAGAACATGGGTCATCCTCTCCTCTGACCTCTGTTCAGCATGGGCAAGACCAGTGCTCACTGTCTCCCGCAGCTGTGACAGCTCATTCTGCAGCTCCCTACAGAGATAATGCAGGTCCTGCTGGGCTGCATGCTGCAAGGCCAAGGCCTCCTGGAGCATGGGCCATGCACCCTGGCCATCTTGTGCAGGTGCATCCTGCACCGGTGGCAGGGGTCGTGGCTGGCACTGGGCAGTGTGTTGTGGATGTGAACAGACCTGTTGTGGTGGCTGGTGGTGCATTGGCCACTGCAAATGTGGCCTCACAGGTGACTGAGCATGCTGCTGGACCAGCCCTGTGGTCCGTGCCTTGTGGGACATGTCCAGTGGGCAAGACTGTTCTGGCAGGGGAATAGCAGCTGTGGGCAGATAGGTGTCATGTGCCTGAGTACCCCTTGTCCCCAAGTCAGGCATGGTGCCATCCCTCACTGCACCAAAACATCTGGTGTCACTAGCCACACACATAACCGGCATGTCGGGCTCCTCCGTTGCATCCTCTGAGCCGTGGTCACTTGTGACAGTCAGGATCACCACCTGATCCCCACTCAGATCCTCCACCTGGGCATACTCAGGTGGATTCAGAGACCCCAGGAAGGCTGCATCCTCATCATCTGATGATCCAACATATGTCAGTGCCTCATGACATCTGTGAGTGGACATAGTGCTGACTGGCATGGCCACTGCCAGTCTAGCTGTGGCTGCCATGCCTGATGTGTAAGGGCACACCTCTGCTGTGTACGAATCCTCCACCTCCCGTACAACTGTGCCTGGCCACACCTGTGACATAGCCTGCTGGGCATGTAATGCTGAAATGGAAGAGACTGATGTCAGTCGCTGCTACAGTGACCAGCCCACCCACCCCCACACCACTCCCAACAATGCCACATGCACCCCCAGCAATGCATGCCCTCCAGCATGCCCATTCAGACCCCAGTGTGCATCCCATGCAATTACAGCCTCTGCCCTATGAGCCCCTGCACCATGGCACACATGCATTCACATGTGCCTGCCAGCAGATGTCCACCACTGTGCAGCCCCAACACCACCCTTACAATAGAACATACTCATGTGGGCCCTATGCATGCACAATGACAGTAGTGATGTGTGACTCTGTCCCCATGGTGTTGCTGTCCACTGAGTGGTGGATACATTCCACAAACGTACCTGCTCTGGGTGGTGTAAGTGGTGTCTCACACCCACCAACTTTGACCCCACTGACTGCCACTGGCTGCAGGGTAGAGGCTACTATGGCCATCAATGGGTCCCAGTCCTGCTGTTCAAGTGGTTGTGGTCCCCCACCAGTCTGCAGCCTATTCTGGATCTGCTGTGCCTCCTCCTCCTCCTTCGCCCAGCGCAGCAGGTCATTCCACCTTTTCCGGATGGCATCAGTACTATGACCATGACCACCTATGGCGTTTACTGCTGTGGCAATCTCCTCCCACATCAGCTGAACAGTGGCGTCCGTCAACTTGTTCCTGCATAGGACCATCTCCCTGTCCTTCAGTGCATGTACCGGGGCACGCAGCTCATCTCCAGAAAATCTGTGGTCCCTGAGCCGCTGCTGTCCTGCAGCCTCACCTCTGTGGGACAGAAGGCAGGGAAAGGGTTAAACAGAGTTGTGAACAAACATTGCATGGCTGTAACAGTAACATATGGCCATGATGCAACACACAGCTGCTATACACGCCCCCACTCCCTGAGGAACGGCAACAGGACATGCACAATGCATCTCAGTGCTGTGGAGTCCTGCAGACCAGCACATGTGGAAGCCAGCTGTGAGTGTGTGCAGCACACAGTTGTTCTGCTCATGTTGCTGCCTGTGGCATGTGAGAGGTGGCCTGGCTACACATGTTGGCATGGACATGGATGCACTGCAAGGCAATCACAAGGCCTACAGCCACAGATGGTGCCTAATGTGCACATGTGTGGGACTGTGCAGCCATGGCTGTAAATGGCTGACTCATGGTGCCCCCCCCAGCACATCCAGTGCCATGCTGGGCCTCTGCACACCCAGCACCATGGAACACATGCTGTGGAAGCATGGGTGCCTCCCAACAACAGGACTAGATGGCTGACCAGGACACACGTTCCACTAGGGGTGCAGCCTAGGCACCATTGTATTGTGCCAGAGCATGTATCAGTGCAGGCACATTGTACATACATACATGCGTGTTGTGTGTATAGGTGATCCTGGCACAGCTGTGCACAAGGCCTGTGTGTGATCCACCATGTGTCACAGTTGTGGGTACTGTACAACAATAAAACTGGGGTACTGCACTCCCAGCATGTGTGTCAATGCCTGTCTCAAAATGTCCTGGATGTGCACACTGTAGATGGACCGGCCTGTCATGGGGGTAGACACCCTGGACCACAACAATGTTGGTAATGGCCCTGCCCCTGGCTGCACAGTGCTGTGCACAGACAGTCAGCAGCCGGGACCACAGTGTACAAACACTATTAACTGCATGAGTACTGTCTGCCGTGCCCACATGCACTCATCAAACAGCACAACACAGTGGTGGGGGGTGTTGGCTGTCTGTGATGCAGATGCCAGTCAGTGACATGGGTGACAGCACGGGTACCTGTGGCAGTTGTCACACTGGAGTACATGCACCCCACAGTCACAGTGAACTACTGATCCACTCCAGAGTGCATCCTCCACACCGCAGATTACATCCCACTGCCATCTGCAGCACCACAGCATGCAGTCAGTCAAGCATGGCCTGCGCAATGGGCGTTGGACAGTACATGACGCTGGTGGGGCAACACTACCCACACAGGGGAAGTCAAAAGAGTCAATGGGTCACCCAGCTCCCCCTAGCACCACCACATACATGCCCAGCCACACTGCACCGGTCAAGCATCAGCTGCAGTCCCAAGCCTATTAACAGTACTCCACTGTTAGACGGTTCGCAGATACCATAGCCTGCCACATACAGGCAATACAGAAGCAATGTGTGTGTGGCAGGGATGATACAGCCACACATGTGGTACTGCTACACCTGGAATCAGGTCCTGTCCTGCCAGGCAGGCAGGTGGCTGGCATTGTCTGGGTCAGCCTATCGTCCATGCAGAACAGGACTTTAAAGTATGTGTAGGCCTGATTACCCACTGACATCCAACAGATTACAGCCCTGGCATCCCAGTGGTGTGATGTCAGGACCATATGAACTCGTCTCAGCTATGTCTTAGCAGTGGGTCAACTAAACAGACTGCCACTGTTAGTCAGTATTCTACACACCTGGAATGTGCTTGAAAGCCTCAGTACAGTAGTCCTATAACATTCCCGTTGTCACAGTGTACTGTCACTGAGGCTAGCGATCTCCATGTCTGATGGGTTAACAATGGTACTATGCTGGCCCACAGTCATTCGGTCCATGTATCCCAATACTGTGTGTACAGTACCTACATATAAGGCAAAGGCAAATTTATTTAAAAGACACCCAATCCCAGAGGCTCTGGGTGCCATACAAATTTTTTATAACATTACATACAGCATAGACATTTAAAATTAAAATAAAACATCCTATAAATAATCAACATTAAACACCAAATGCTTGCAGAAATAGGAGTGTCTTCAGGCGGACTTTAAAAATGGCTACGGTGGGGGTCTCCCTAATTACAGTTGGTAATGAGTTCCAAAGAGCGGGAGCGGCAACACTAAAAGCTCGGTTGCCTGCTGATTTTAACCCTGCTCTAGGAACAGTCAGGAAGCCACCGCTGGAAGAACGGAGATGGCGGGTAGAGGAAGTAAGTACCAGGAGCACTGACAGGTAACCAGGTCCCTGCCCGTGTAGGGCCTTATAGGTGAGAAGACCCACCTTAAAGAGTATTCTCCACCTGACAGGCAGCCAGTACAATTTGTGCAATACAGGTGTAATATGACAAAATTAGTTTTGCCCAGTCAAAAGCCGGGCAGCAGCGTTTTGCACCAGCTACAGTCTACGAAGAGAACCCCCAGAGACCCCGAGATAGAGGGCATTACAGTAGTCAAGCCTAGATGTGACTAAGGCATGTATCAAGGTAGGGAGGTCCAGAGGCGGAACAAGGGGCTTAATCCTGGCAATGTTTCTGAGATGGCAAAAACAGGTACGGACCAAGGAAGATACTTGAGCCTCCATGGTCAAGTTTCTGTCCAGAATCACACCAAGATTTCGCACCCAAGAGGAGGCCATCAATGACGCAGCTCCCATCACAAGTCCAGTTGCAGAGTCAGAGGCCATCCTATCACGAACTCTGTTCAACTCCACTACCAACACCTCAGTCTTGTCAGGGTTCAGTCGCAGCCAGCTGGAGGCCATCCAGTCATTAATCTTGGCCAGACAGATATGTAACACATCCACTGCGTTGGATGTTCCTGGGCCAAAGGACAAGTATAGCTGAGTATCATCAGCATAGCAATGAAAACTCAGACCATACTTCCTAATGATTCCCCTCCCAAGGGGCAGCATATACACTGCGAACAACATTGGGGCCAGTACCGAACCCTGAGGGACTCCACACGAAAGGAGACAGGGTGTAGATGAGAAATTTCCCATCACAACCCGTTGCCTCCTGTTGGTGAGAAAGGACTCAAACCAGTTGATGACAGTACCAGTGAATCTGCACAGCTCCCTAAGGCAGACAAGCAACACACAATGGTCCACAGTGTCAAATGCTGAACAGAGATCAAGGAGAACAAGAATTGTCCTGTCCCCTTGGCCTCTAGCCCTGAGGAGATCGTTCTGCACATGAACAAGCGCAGTTTCCATGCTACGTCTAGCCTGAAAAGCCGACTGAAAGGATCATACAACTCGTGAGTCATGAGGTGTTCTTCCAATTGAAGATATACCACCTTCTCAACAATCTTCCCCAGAAATGGGAGATTGGAGATAGGACAGTAATTTGCCTTGATCTCCGGGTCCAAAGAAGATTTCATTAAAAGGGGTCTCACCAGAGCCTCCTTCAAGGCATCTGGAAAGACACCCTGAAGCAAAGAACACCATACAATTGAGGCAAAAACTGGGCCAACAGAGTCAATGCATCTCATTAAGAAACGCGTTGGCACTGGGTCCAGCTCACAAAAGGTATGCTTCAAATTGACTGCCACCTCAATAACCTCTCGAACCTCCACTGGCCTAAACTCCCCCCAACTAGGTGGAGTGCACTCAGAACACATCTGGTGACCACTGTCAGCAATGGTATTGCTGGCTGAAGAAACCTCCCGCTGGATCAAGGACACCCTGTCCGAGAAAAACCGAGCAAACTCCTCACAGTCTTCATTAGAGGAAACCCTCTCGGGCTGCAGACAGACAGGATGGAGAAGTCTATCAACAGTCCGGAAGAGTGAGGCTGGTCAGTTTTTCCCGGCAGCAATCTCCCTAGACAGAAAAGCTGCCTTCTTACAGTTGATTGCCTCCTGATATGCACAATAATGCGCACGCAGGACCAGTTTGTCTGTCTCCAGGCGGGACTTCCTCCAGCAGTGCTCTAATCTCCGACCCATCTTCTTCATCTCCCTAAGGTCTCCATCAAACCATGGGGACCTCAGGTACGAAGTTCTGGGTCGTACACGGATAGGTGCAGGGGAGTTTATGGTGTCAGATAACACCCTATTGTAGGTGTCAACCCCAACATCAACACCTCCGACGCATGCACCACCCACACTAGACAATTCAGCTGCTGCCAAAAAACCTTCAGGGGCAAGATCCCATAAAGGGCAGTAGCGAATCATCTCAGCAGGGGAAGAACTTATGGTGGGAGCCCCAAGCGTGAACTTCACCGTGCAATGATCAGACCAAAATATCTGATCAATCCCGAGATCAGTAATCTCAAGCCCCAGTGAGAACACCAAGTCCAGCATGTGGCCGTCCCGATGAGTTGGTGCAGCAACGACCTGCGTCAGCCCCAACAAGGTCATGCTCTGCAGGAAATCATTACTGCATCTTTGATCTTTATCATCAGCCCAAACATTGAAATCCCCCAGAAAAACATATCTGGGGGAATCCAATGTTTCGCCGGCAACAAACTCGGCAAATTCCTGCAGGAAACCCCCCATCGGGCCAGAAAGGCGATAGATGAGGAGGATCCTGCAGCCCACACCGAATCCTCCATGAACGGCCACACACTCAAAAGAACTTGGAGTTCCCACCGGGTGCACGGTGAAGGCCAGGCTAGATCTAAAACAAATAGCTACACCACCACCCCTGCGATTTTCTCTGGGGCAGTGCACCACAGTATAACCTGGAGGGACTGCAGCCTCAAAAATAGGGCCAGCATCATCTTTCACCCAGGTCTCCAATAATTGCCGTCTTGTTTCTGATTGACCTGGCATTGCACAGCACTATCATCAGAGAAATAGAGGGTGGTGCAGCCCCTCGGGTTACCTGACCACCCGGTCTGGTGGTCTCCCTGGGAATGAGCACCAACCACGTCTGGCCTCTCCCGGATGCCCGACATAACCCAGGGCATCTCCTGGACCTAACAACCTCTATTCTTCCATCAACCAAACCCAGGTTGTCCCACTGCCAACAAGCAGCATGACCCTTTACAATCCCCACTTCCCTACAGCGTCTAACAGTGGTATCAGACACTGGGAGAGGGATAAAGAGACGCAAGGCATATAGCTGTGAGCTCCCATAGGTGATCCTAGCCCCCACAAGTCCTCCCATACACCCCCTACACATTTCCAATAATAACCCAAACTACTATTTACACACTTAAATAACGCCAAAATAAATAATTATCCTACATAACTAAATAAACTAATAAGCAACTAAATCATTAATACAAACCAAAGAACCATAACAATAAACAAATTAAACATTCCTATCACAAACTATTTTATTTTACACACAATTAAAACCATACCATGGACTAACCCGTTTCCCTCCTCTGATTCCAGACAGAGAATTCCAACACCAAGTGGTGCTAAGCAGCCACTCACAGCCTCAGCTTGCAATGAGCGCTTAGTTAAAGAATATTTTGGCTGTACTGGGTGAGGCCCACTTGACATGATGGGGGATTCCCATGGCAAGTCCTATCCACTAAACCTGACGATGCCTGACTTACAGGTGATAACCATGGTGTACTCACCTCTTGTGGTTGCTAGGGCAATTGTAAGCCTCTCGAGCTGCGCATTCGAGGTTTACAGATGTCCTAGCAACCAATCGAGGCATTTACACCATGGTAATCACCTGTATGCCAGGCATTCTCCTGTATTACATCACACAGATCGCACACAGTACAATACACAGGCAATGACAGTGGATCAGCAGGTAGCACAGATGCCATGCGGCCGGGAGATCAGCCGGCTGTGGGTTCTAGTCCCACACAAGGCTCCTGGGTTAACATCCTATAAGTGACACTGCAGTGCAGCATGAGGGGGGTGCTGCACTCCTGAGGTGCCATCTGTCAGATGAGATGTTAGACCGAGGTCCCATCTGCCTGCTCTGATGGTAGGTCAGGTGGATGTTAATGACCCCATGGCACATACCAAAATGTGTAGGGGAATATCTACGGTGCCATAGCCATGTATCCCCTATTCACAAGAATACCATAAGCAGTGTAATCTGTTTCAAAGACATTTGGCATTGACCTGTATCCCCTCCCCCCCCCCGAGTTGTGGCTGAAAGAGGCAGGATTTTTCTACAGCACATACCCACTCAGCAAACACTACAATAAGCAATACACATGACAGGCAGAGCAGCGCTATGCACAACCAGCGTGCCCTGCCGGGTCAGGGTTCCGATTCCCATGGACCTCAGAAGCTGTGCTCTCGGTGTCATCGGGCCTCAGAATCCTTCTGTGGCAGAACACACTGGTGCTGCAGAGTTGCCCATCCAGTATCCCCTGTGTGCTGCTGCAGTGGTGCTGTCATTATGATGTTCTGCTGCAGTACTGATGTCACCACTGCTGCAGGAATGCATGGCTTGCTGGCACAGTGTTACCGTCCTCACAGTACTGCAGTGGTGTCAGTAGTCTCGAACCGCTTGAGACATCACATGTCGGTGTCAGTATGGAACACAGTGCAGAGTAACACACTGCACACATGTAACATATGACAGCTATACAATATATCACATACATGATGCCACAGTTATACACAACCTGTGTTCTGTCACCTCGAGCATCTGTGCTCCCAAGGTCACAGGGACTGAGAACCCCTCTGTGGCAGTTCATACAGCTTGAGCAGACCGGACCATACAACAGACAGAGTGGACACGTGTTACAGCCCTGACCTGGATGTCTGCCATCAGCCAGTGGTATCTAGCCATGCACACATGACATGGGAATGCCCAACTGTTGTCAGCATGGTGACTACACAGAACATTCATGAACGGCAGCCTCATCCAGGGCACAGTCAGTTAGCAGTCATCTGTATCCCCTTCCCCCTGGTCCATACCTCTCAATTGTACCACAATATGAGGAATGGTCCTCATGGTACAGCACAACAGCACGCTGTTCAACATTGTGAGGAGCTGTTCCGCATTCAGTGGTAATACTGTAAGGCACTATTCCACAGTAATTGATGCAGAACATATATTGCTTGGTTACTAACTGACCTCCTGATTATAAATGCAAATAGTTTCACAGTGTTCTGGGCCTCTGAGGTGAAGTTTGTAAACGTGTTCCACATTTTGCTCATGTGTTCCACATATTGAGATGCAGTGTTCCACATTTGAGGGACATAAGGTTGGGAAGTATGGCCAGGTTGTGTCTGGCACTAGGCACCCAGTCAACATAAGCCACATCACAAACCTACTGATATGTCCCTGGAATTGTACCTCTGTCTGCCCACATGCAGTACATACCTGGCTGACTCTGAGAGTGTTCCAGTGACATCCTGTGCTGCAGCACTAATCACACAACAACGTGTATTACTGATAAGCAACACAGGTGGGGCACTTTTAGCCCTTATATAGCACAGCCGGGCAAACAAGCCTGTTAAGCATGCTAATGGGCCATTAATGATATGCTAATGTCCTTGTTAGCACCATGCATACACAATGACCATCATTTGCATATGCTGTTTGAATATGGCAGATGATAGCATCAGGCAAAGTGTTTAGCGCAGGGCAAACCATGTAGCGCCGGGCTATCTCGGCTATACTTAGCGCATCACTGTTGCAATAGCACCGCGCTAGGGTTGCTTAGTGCAGGAATGGTGCA
This sequence comes from Neoceratodus forsteri, assembly GCA_016271365.2. Lineage (NCBI taxonomy): Eukaryota > Metazoa > Chordata > Ceratodontiformes > Ceratodontidae > Neoceratodus > Neoceratodus forsteri. The sequence goes on from CM057455.1 coordinate 942,708,731, forward strand.
TGCGCGGGATGGGGCAGTCTGCGCTAACCTGTCAAGCTACTGTGCCTTAGTGCTGTGCTAACCATGTTAGCGCTGCCACTGCGCATGCCTGGTACATCTGCATGGGGTCATGGCAGGGTCGCACATGCACATTGCGCACACTTCCGGGTAGCGCGGCGCTAATGCATAGTTCTGTGCGGCGCTAGCCTGAACTGTTTGGGAGTGTCAGGGTGTGTGGCCAATCAGTTGTCAGTACAGCAGTGGCCCCCCCATGTCAGCCATGTCTGGGAGATGTAGGCAAAGGCCAGTGGTGGGCCGTGACAGGCGTTGGGGTGAGGTGGAGATGGCCAACCTAGTACAGCTAACTGAACAGCACCATCGGCACCTGTTTGGACCGGTCTGGGAGGGTGGCCATAGCCAGGTCTGGGCTTCAATTGCCCGTTGCCTCACAGCACTCACGGGTATACCACGTGATGGTGAGAAGTGCCGCCACCGATATATGGACATCAGGCGCAGGCAGCGCCCACTGTTGGAACGATGCCGGTGATGATTCAGGAGGGGATTGTGCCTGTGCCAGGTATGTGATGCCTCTCACCACGGTGATGTAATGGGTGGTGGGGATGTGCGTTGGGTGGTAGGTTTGTGTGCGTGTGTGAGTGTGTGCCATGGCCCATTAACATACCATCGAGGGGACTGTGCTGCTGTGCTGGTGGGGTTCAGCTTGAATCTTCCATGCATTTACTGTTGTGCACCTTGTGTAATGATATGTGACTCGGGTCACTCTTGGACATGGGTTCAAGTCCCACTGACGTTTTACCATTCGCTACCTGTTCAAATGTACACTTTAAATACTACTCCAATATGTTGGTCTTATGCCATGGGGACCTCCAATCAGGTGTGTGTGTACTGTGTGGGCATGGACCCACGACACTTGGCACCCTGCCACATTCAGTGTGTTCTGCCATGCTGCCAGGGGGCAGCGCGCAGCTGTGCCTACTTTGTACATCTACAGTGTGTGGTTGGGTGTGTTGTCTGGCCAACATCCCAACCATTTCACACCCACTTGTGGTACATTGGCTGTCACTATGCGGCATGAGTGGGACGACTGTGGATCACTGACACATAGCTACACCTACGCTGCTTCAAACACTGTCACCATGTTTGCAGTTATGTTCCAGGGGTCTGTTAATTCATTGTATGATATATGGTTCACATCATTTACTATGGCTCTGTGCTTTCGTATGTGTCCACTGCATGTAGGTCAAGTCCTCACAATGTGGTACAGGGATCTTCTTGACGTACACTGAGGAGCGTTCCTCAGAATGTGGTATTGTTGAGAGGTATGTGTCTGGGTGTGGTTCACTCCACCACCACTGCTGTGTCTGTGCCATGACACTGGCCAGTGGCTTGGGCAACAGGTCCTTGGCATTGTTGCCCTGCAGTGCTGCAGACTCATACGTACTGTACTCAGCTGTGTACGGTAATGCTGTGTGCATGTCACATCCCGTATGCCTTCCTGTCATCATTGTCATTCTATCTTTAGCCTTTGGGTTGTTGTATGCCACTGGGTCATGTCTGTGTGTCCACATCTATTGTTCAGGGGTTCGATACTTGTGTTCCCTCATTACGGGTTGGGGGCTCCTCTGCTTACAGTCTGCCTTGTGTATGAGGGGGTACAATCCAGAGGGGCTGTGTACATATGATGGAGGGGGAGCTGTTGCAGCTTGTGTGTATGGGATGGAATTGTCAGGCACACATTGGCCATGCACTGTGCAGTCTGCACTGATCCGTGTCATGCTTGGCCTGGCTTGGATGGTGCACTGGGCCTGTGTGCCAGTTATGCGTGTGTTGTGCTACACCACCAGGGTCCAGGGTGGTCTTTAGCATACCGTGGTGGCTGACATTGTAGTAATGCTCCTGTACCATCTTCCCACTGCAGAACACAGAGACCACACCGGAGAGAGGAGGGGTGAGCAGCAGGCTGACCAGAGGCCATCCACAGACAGGTGGAGGGTGCCTTCAATGGTGCAGCATGCAGCGGAGAGCAGTGACAGGGACGGGAGTGTGTTGCATGAGTACTGTGTGCCATTGTGCTTTTCTACTATGTGTCTGATTTGCCACTGCAGGCATTGGAGTGCTGTGTCTGGTGTTGTGGCACAGTTGCATAGGTCATCCAGGCCTGATGTGATTTAGCTGTGTTACATTTGGATTCCAGGGTGCTCACTTAGAGGGACCCCTTAGCCATTGTGGCTACAATATGTACAGCCACCTGGGGCTACAGTGTTCACACCTAACTTTGTGCTGGATGGGGGGGGCCACTGGATGCTTGACACCAGTGGCACCATTCAGTGCACCATGACCGTTACATCAGTGGGACCTGCTATACTGGTTGCGTGCATTTGTGTTGTCTTCCATGCCTCCAGTGCCTTGCCTTCTGCTGCAAAGCCTGTGACATGGCTGGATCTATGTCTGATCTACTGTTGCCATTACTGCCATGTGCACTGGTATCTGCCTTGTACTGTCATGTGCAACATGTTGCTGTAATGTCCACCATTGTGGCAGGATGCAGCAGGTCTGTGCATGGCCCATCAGCCAGTCATTATGCCTGGAGGTGGGGGATTACTGGGGACAGCCTGCTATGCTGACTGTTTCTGCTGCTGCTGTTGTCCTGTCTGCCATGGCAACACTGTTCTGCACTTCTCATGGCATGTCTCATTCACAGTACCATGTATAGTGTGTCAGTGTCTATGCAGGACATGTTGTTAGTGCCTGCCAGGGCTATTCACACTATGGTGAACAGGGGGCCACAGTGTCATGTGGTGCCTGTATCTCCCTACCAGTGTATTGCCATTGTTGTGTGGACACTGGTATGTTATTGTGTGCCCTTGTCTGACCTCCATGGCGTACATGCACAGGGGCTGTTGGGGGGGAGCTTCTGGGACTATGGTGCCACATGGGCCTGTGTGGCTGTGCATGTCATGCGTGCCTGTTGTGGCATAGGCATAGGCAGGCATCCACCAGGCACTCCATGGTGTGCTATTTTATTTCTGGGGGGGGGTAGCGAATAGGCTCTGAACTGCTTTCTTTTTCCATGAAGCCTAACAAAGACAATGTTGTACCTTTTTGTGATTTCATTCATTGGGGTCTACACTAGGAGGACTGGTCACTATGACTGTCTTTGTCTCCCATGGACAATACAACTGTACAGGTTGTGAGCTGGTCTGTGAGTGTCTTGGGGAGCAATGCATGGCTTTGTATTTACCCATGCAGGGCAGCACCCATTGTCATGTGTTTCATAAGTTGTATTTATTATGCCACTGGTGGCAACATACACAGTTCTGGTGTACGTTTGTATATTGTCTGGCTACACTCCAGGGCGGGGTAGCTCACCCTAATGATGGGGAGAGAGGTAGCAGTGTGTCCACATGGTGTGCAGTTGTGACCTCCCAGGCTACACCCCTGCCTGTTGGCTCCAGCTCTGTTGTGGGGGCCATTGTCCCCTACAGGGTGCTGTCCCTCAGTCTCTGCAGTGCAGTGCATGGTGTTTGTGCATAGGTTATGCAGGTGTGCTGCAGGGGTTGTTCTGTGGTAGCATGGTGTACTGGGTGTCAGACCCTATGGCAGAAGCTGCTCCCACAAGTGTGGGTGTGTGCCTTGCCATGCCATGCCTTGGCCACCAGGGTGACACTGTCCTGTGCATATCTTATTTATTTATTTATTTTATTTAGTTTTTGTTAACCCGGAGTGCGCTAGTCAGCAAGTGACTGTTTTCAGGCATGACCCGGGAGGTACAATTACAATACACAAAGAGTACAGCCAGATTATTAAGACAACGAGTACAAAAAATGCAGAGAGAAATACATATGGCAATGTAAATATACATTAGTAAACAAAATATACTCAGCACTTGATCATGGAACATACTCAAAAATGTGAATAGTAGAAGGCAGAAAATAAGAGAGGATAGGCACAGTAGAAAAGACACAGGAAGGGAAAACTGGCAAAAGGATGGGAGGAGAGATTAAGTGGAAAGGAGGTGCCGTCCAGATACGGCAACAGTGGGTGAGGTACCAACCTGCGGCCGGGTCTATGGAGCGAAAAGATGGCGAGGCGAAGAGGGTGGTGGAGGGCGGCAGTAGATGGCAACAGCGGTAGGAGGTAGGAAAATACAGCTGGTCTGGTGGAACCGATGAGCGGCAGGGTGAGGTGAGGGATGCCGGTGAGAGGGGATGAGGCGGAGGAGTTACAGGCAATAAGCGGCAAAAGTGTCAAAGTCAAGCCGAGCCAGTGGAACCACCAGAAGGCAGCAGGCAGGGAAGGGGGGTCGTGGATGGTGGGGTAGGCGGTAGTAGGTGGCGTGAGGGCTAAGCACAGCCAGGAGGGTGGGGACTAGGAGGGCATGGATGAGGTGAAACAGGTAAAGGTGAGTTTGGTGGGGAGTGGCAAAAAGGGGAAGAGGATATAACAGAAGAAGGGAGGAAGAGCAGCAGTGGGGTTAAGGAGGAGAGGCTGTGAAGTGAAGATAAGAATGTCATGGAGTAGAATAGACTGCTACAATTGTCAACAGCTAACATGAGGCTTATAAAGAAACAGGTTAAGGCAACATTAATTACAAGGCACAAAATAACACATTAATTACAAGGCACAGTATAGAACACCCATTTGGACAGGCAAAAGTGCTAGCAATGAGGAAACAGTACAAATGCAGCGGATCAGGTAGGGTCAAAAAACACATTTGTCCATAGTAGTGAGGAAAGTCCTGAGTTTGCTCTTAAAAGTCACCAGGTGGAGACATCTCTTAGATCCTGAGGTAGTAGGTTCCATAGGTGGGGGGCAGCATGATGGAAGGAGCCCATGCCCTTTTAGTCCAACAAAAGGGATGGATAGTAAGGTCTGATCAGCCGATCTAAGATTCCTTGTGGGAATGGCCGCCTGAGGAGATCAGACAGGATAGCAGGCTTGGACGTCCTTAGGATGGAATCAACTAAATTGTACAAGTAGTACTGCCTGGTAGAGGAAGGAGAGAGCCACCAAGGTCCTGATATAAGAGACAATGATGCTGCAGCCGAGGTGCTTTGGTTGCATACCTGCACATTATTGAAGGTAGTATCCCATAGTTGCAGTGAAGATTTGGTGGCCAAGGACAGGATGGGACACCCATATGTAAGGTTGGCAATAGAATGCCTCTGGCTATCGCCAATTTAGCAACAGGGGTGAGCAGGTATTTGGTTCTATAGGCAGCCCCAATTTGCAGTTAATTGACTTGCAGGCTTCCTGTATATGCTTTCAGGTCCAAGGTTTGATCCAGGTGGATGCCAAGGATCGAAAGGAAGTGACAGTTTCTATAGGGTCCCCATCGATATCAGAGACAGAGATGGTCAGAGGACAGGATCTAAGCTTGTGATTGGAGCTAAACATCGTAACTTTGTTTTATTTGTATTTAAAACCAGGCATTGAGAGTTCAACCAGTGTTGTACAGCACGAAAATCTTGCAGTGAGGGCAGCATTTAGATCAGGACCTTATCAGAGTGATAATAAATTACCAGGTCATCCGCATAAAGAAGTGAGTGACCTGTGGTGACCAACTTAGGAAGTTTATTGACGAATAATGAGAATAGAAGAGGGCCAAGTATAGACCCCTGAGGGACCCCAATGTTGATAACAGCACTGTCTGACATGGATGAATTAAACTTAACAGCTTGTGTTCTGTTGGAGAGGTAGCTTTTAGACCAGGTAGTGACTGGGGAGAGAAGCCCAAGATACTGAGGGCGGATAGTAGCAGAGAATGGTCAACCAGATTGAAAGCTTTGGTTAAGTCAATGAAGACTGCCCTGTTAACTTCTCTATCCATATTGGTAACTATATCTGAAGTGAATTTTGCAAGTGCTGTCATGGTGCTGTGATGCTTTCTAAAACCATGTTGTGCTGAGCTTAGTAAATTGAATTTCTCAAGGTATTCAGTGATTTGAATGGATACTACTTTTTCCAGGATTTTATTCAGAACAGACAAAATAGCAATAGGCCGGTAATTTGATATGTCATTTTACTGCCTTTCTTAAATACAGGAGTGACTCTGGCTGCCTTCCAGACTTCAGGGACAATGCCATTGAAGAGATAGGGTGAAGATGTGTGCCAGGGGCCAGAGATGTAGTAGAAGCCATTTTAGTAGTCTTGGTTCTAGGCCATCTGAGCCAGTACTGGTGTTTTCAGAGTGACCTGAGCAGCTTTGGGACCTGATGCCTAGACACTTCCCTGAAATAGAAGGGTTGGTTAAGTTTGGGGTCCTTCAGATGCTGTGGGGTTTAACTGTGAAGCAGAGGATTGTGATGGGAGGGAAGCTGTGTAGGCAGATAAGTCAGAAAATTGTTGGTTAAAAGCATTTGCAATGGTAGTAGAATCATTACAGTGTACACCATGAGGACCATATCTGAGTGCGTGACATCTTTAGCAGAACCAAGAAGGACTTAATGTGACCCCAAAACTTCGAGGGTCATTGGAAGAATTAATCAGCAGGTTTTGGCAGTATTTACTTTGGCCTGCCTGATGCATCTTTACAGTCATTTCTGTATTGTTTATACAGAATGAGATCTGACTGCAGTCCAGTTTGTTTGTACTTTTTCCATTGATTGTCTCTAACTTTTAACTTTTGAAGCAGGTCTTTTTCAGCCACCTCGAATGCTGGCCCCTACCCTCCTTTTGACTGTAGGAGATGCTTCTTTTGGATGTTGCCAAATTCAGTCAGAAATGAATTGAGGGCAGTATCAACATTGGTTCGGTATAAATGTTAGACCAGTCAACACAAGAGAGGTCAAATAGGAAGGCTTGTTTGTCTAGGGCAGCATAGTTTGAAAACCTAATCAGACGTGGTGGAGGAGGAGGTGGACAGGATCGCCATCGACAAAGTGTGGGGGAATGATCAGTGATTGAGTCAGCAAGCACTGTGGCATCTAGCACATGATCAGGTCTGGTGGTGAGGATCCAATCAAGTAGGGACCCTGAGTGCTGAGTAGTAGTTCTGGTAAAGCCTGTGATAGTTTGGTGTAGATTGTGCTTCTGTATTAGAGATTCAAGGATGCTGTGCTGTGGACCCAGCCAGTTAAGGTTCAGGTCCCCAAGGAGTAGAGCCTCATTTGATTTTACATTCTGGGAGACATATTGCAGCAAATTCTGGAGACCACTCATCCGCTTGTAGGTGGTTTGTAGCACAAATGATGTGCAGCAGTTTTGAACCCAGTGCCAGGGCAGCATGCAGAGTTTCACAAGGTGTTGGGGAATCAGTGCAGGGTAGGATGTTCAGGGATAGATGATTTTGTACATCATCGCAACCCCCTTGACCCAATCGGTCTTTCCTTAGAATGCTATAACCAGGCACAAGACAAGTGGCATCAGGCACCCAAGGCTTCAGCCAAGTCTCTGATAGGCATAAAATGTCAGGGTTAATCAGTTTAGCCCAGGCTTGAGCTCAGCCAGGTGACTCGTGAGACTCCGGATATTCATGTGGGCTATAACCAGACCCTTTTTTGTTGCAGCCGTTGCAGGGGTGAGCGCGGAAACCATCGGAGCCCAGTTGGGTTCAATATCTCCGGCAAGCATAAGGAGCCGCCCGGGCAAGGTGAGAAAGCAGGTTGGCAGAGAGAGTGCCTAGCTGGCGTTAGTTCACGAGTAGTTCAGGAGATAGGAGGATGAGACAGATAGATACAGCCCTTTTGATGAGGATAGAGTGAGCAGGGTAGAATTCGAGTAATAGTACAGCAGGATGTTAGAAAACCTGAAGTCACTATCATTGTTAAGCGCAGGGATAAGTAGCAAGAGATGTACAAGTTGTTAGCCAGTTTAGACATAACAGGAGAGACAGGAGTATAAGTGGTGAAGTTTTAGAGGTGAGAGGAGGGTTCATTAGGGGAGACTGGGGTGCAGCACCATATCTGAAGTGGCCAGTTTCACAGAAGAAACTATGTTGCTATCTGAATACCCTGATCCGTAAATGACCTAACCTAAAAGTTAAACTTTAGCATGATTTTTGTAATTTGTCGACTTCCAAAGCGTAATATTAAAACTACGATGCTTGATGAATATTTAATTCCAACGCCCTGCCAGCCCTCCTGTGCTCTGCATGGCTGGTCCAGCGCCAATTTAATAGTTTCAGGATACTGCTTAACAGTCAATAACAGAATAAATTATTTAACAAAGCTGTAGTAATGACATTTGAGAGTGCTGAGGTGGCCCTGCTTATATGCACACACTGAAAACTAAATGGCAATTAATGCTCTAATGCTTTAAAACAGTTATGAACAATCTTATTTGCTAATATTAAGATTTTCCAGAATTAAACAGTAGAATTTTGAATGAGAGAAGTTCGTACTGTAGAGCCACGGCATTTCAAAAGAAACTGGCCAATAGGAGCACACAGTCAGGAGATCAACCAATTAGGTTGCAGAAGTAAAGCACTGCTTTCGGCTGGTCAAAAAGTTACCGTACCTGTCATTGTTGCTGGCTGGAGAGGGTGGCATGGGTGGTGGCTTTGAAGGTGCCAGTCGCCCCGCTAAAATGTCTTGGAGGGCTGTGGTTGCTTGCAGGCTTTTGTGGTCTCCGGTTTTGGAGGTGCCACTTGGGCTGCTGGCAGAGGCACAGTTAGGAGGGAGCTTGGAGGGCTTGTATGGCAACGGAACGCCCACTCAGGGGATCCTCCAAGGAGAAAGCAGTAAATGAAATAAAAGATAGATCCAGTGGAAATGATGAACTGAAGAGGACCAGAGTCACAGAAAGTGTTAAATTTCTTCAATGTGATGAACTTTGGCCTGGGCATATGCAGGATGTGAAAACCTTTGTCTGTCTGTTTCCTTTGTTTTCAAAGTTGTTGTAGAGCAGCCCTTTAGAGACAAGTACATTTAAAGTTGATTTAAAATGAAAATGCTGTTACCTGGTAGTAAATTACATCCAGTGGAAACGATGAACTGCTGAAACCCAGGGTCACAGAATGTGTTAAAATTCCTGAAAGGTGATAAACTGCACCCTGGGCATATGCAGGATGTGAAATCCTTTTGTCTGTATGTTTCCTTTGTTCTTAAAAATGGTTGCTGAATAGCCCAAGTAAAATTCCTTTTGGAGCAGGTCAGACGAAAATGTTGATTCAGTCGCAGGGCCCAGTATCACCGAGTTTGTCAGACTTAGTTGCTAGAGTTATTTTTCCTTGGGGTGGCTTCCACAAAGTTGATTTAAAATGAAAATGCTGATACCTGGTGAAGATATTTTGCAGAAATTCAGTCCAGGAGACATTCACAGACGTTGAGTGTAAGAATGGTGAAGTTACTCCAAGCAGAAAAACATGTAAATCCACAAAAACTAACCTACAGACACAGACAAACACAAACATCCACCCACACAGCACTCCACATGCTGATGAACATGATCATTGGCTTACCACTGCCCTGCCACTGGTGGACCATGGCCTGTGTCCCTGTTTCACATGTCTTTGTCTTCTTGCATGTGCGCCTTCAAGGTGCTACCACTTTGGGTGGTGGCACAGCCCCATGCCATGCTCTTCACCCATGTGGGCTCATCATCCTTCTGTTTTGGCCATGGGTGTGGGTGGGCATTGGCACTTTCCCTGGTTGTGTACTGCTTGGTTACCTGTCCTGCAGTCCCTACTGTACTGTTGCCAGTGTCGTTGTCCTCTGTGGTCATTTGGTCTCTGTGGTCCATGTTGAGTCTCTATCTGTGTCACTTGCCAGTGTTACACACTTGTGTTAGTCACCCACCTGTTCAGGGCTTCCTGACATCATTTGTATGGCTGCTGTGTTATAGCATTGTGGGTTGCAGTTTGGCTGGGTCTCTACAGTTGTTGGGGGGGCAGCAGTGAGGGTGGGCCACTGTTGGGGGGTATGGGACAGGCATGTCTGGTTACACACCTGGGTGGGGCTGTGGCACCTTCTCCAGTGGGTTTAATCTGTGTTGTGTATCATAGCTGTGTGACTGTGGGCAGCATGTCCCACCATGTGTCATCCCATGTGCATGTCATTCAGTGTCCACTTGTTGTTCGCATCTCAGGGGGTGGCTGTCTGTTTGCACTGTTACAGTCTGCATGCCACTGTGCTGGCTGGATTCCACTGTGTTAGGTTTCTCAGCATACATCTATGCATATCCATGTACATTGGGGTGTTGCATGCTGCTTATTACATACTGCCTTGTCCTGCAGGCACATGTTAGTGTGCATTGTGGTTTGTTCTGTACTGGCACATGGGCATGGTTGTTGGGGTGTGCTGTCCACCATGTGGTGGTACATGGTGCCTTTGTGTCATCGTCATGTCCTGATATGGTCCCTCTTTCTCCCGTAGGTCCACGTCAGGCGTCACTGTGGGCCACCCGCCCGAAGAGGCTGAAAGCTGGGATGAGCTGTTGAGGAGGGTGGTGCGGCAACAGCGCACACTTATTGAACAGCAGGCTGTGTTGACAGCTGAAATGAGATGGGTTGCAGCCATCCTAGACAAATGTCTGCCAGCACCTGCCCACCCCTAACTCCTACCTCCTATTGTTCTCCTGCTTCCTGTCCCAGGTCCACTGTCCCTAGCCCTATGTCTGCCATCCTGTTTCCCTCCATTGCTTCCTATGTCCACATCCCTCTCCCTTCCACATTCTTTCCCCATTGCACTGTACATATTTTTCACAATAGCCTTTTTGCACTGTTACTGTTGTTTTCCCCATTGTTTTCAGTCCCTTTGTTAAACCTGCCCTTTTTCCTTTGATTGCGTTTTTCTTGTACCCCATTATTGCATAAAGTATTCTGCTGTGTTTTGCTTTGTTTTTCTGTATATTTGTTCCTGTTGCCTTTGTGCCTTACCTGTTCCCTTTTTACGTTCGCTTGCGCGCATGCGCAAGGAACGATTTGGGAGAGTAGCACACTTTGGAGGTGTGCCTCTCCCTTGCAATCCACTGCTCAGTTGAGCAGGCATGGCAGTCCTGCACCAATGGGTGCAGGGAGTTGTGCATAGACAGCGGTGGTCTTCGCTTCAAAGAACCACTGCTGTCATACAGACACTGCGTCCACGCCGCCCCCGATGTCGCTGCCGCCCCCAAAGCTTTGGTGCCGCGCTGGAGCCCACCCAGAGTGGAAAACATCCCGCGTTGTCAGTCGTGAGGTGCCCAATCCCCGTCGGCTCCACCGGCCCCCCAGCCATCTTCTGCCACGGGGAGCCACCCCAGCGTGGCAACGCCCGCATCGTCAATTGTAAAAAAAAACCTGTAAATTAAAAACCATCCCACGCAGTCCCCGCCCCCTCCACAACCGCACCCACCCACTGCGCACCTTGCCTCCCCACACACCCCTCACCCCATACTTACCTCCGAGCTCGCGCTGACGATCTTTGGTGGACCAGGAACACGTCTGCACTCTTCAAAGCCGACCGCGAACTGAGGAAATGCTGGTAAGCTGTGTAATGGGCTAGATAGGGGTTTTCAACTTTATTGCATATCTCAGGCATTTTTTGGAATTTTTGCACCAAATTTTCAACATGGGGTTTTTGGGACCCCTTCTCATGAATGATGTCACTGTCATGGCGTTATTCAGGCCTGAAGGTGATTTTGCAGTCAGTGTGCAGTCACTGGTGCAATCACCCGCGGGCCTAAATAACACCATGACATGATCGATCACTTCATATTAATTGGTCTAAACTCTAAAATGTTTCATTTCTGGCGTGCATTGTGCAGTTCCTCACGCGGGCTCATAAGTTCGCGAATTTTCAATATTTTCACTCCAGATTTTCAACATTGCCATTTTACCACTCCTCCTTATGAGCAGTACAGCTGTCATTTTCACATCCTGCCCAAAACGTGTTTCTGCTTACATGAGCGCACAATGGCACAGTCGGTGTGCGAAATCAATGTATGGGACACATTAAGAAAATCACAGTGACATTGATCATGAGCAGATGTCTTAAAATGGCTGTCTTGAAAATTTGGTGAAAAAATTCCTAAAAATGACTGTTTTACGAGTGTGCTTTGCGCAGTTCCTACGCACGCCAGTAAATTTGCAAATTTTCAATATTTTCACTCCAGATTTTCAACATTGCCATTTTACCACACTTCCTCATGAGCAGTACAGCTGTCATTTTTTACATCCTGCCCAAAATGTGTTTCCGCCCATGTAGTGCACAATGGCGCAGTTGGTGTGTGAACTCAATGTATGGGACACATTAAGAAAATCACAGTGACACTGTTCATGAGCAGAGGTCTTAAAATGGCTGTGTTGAAAATTTGGTGACAAAATTCCTAAAAATGACTGTTTTACGAGTGTCCACTGCTAGAATTCCTATAATTTAAAGTTTGGCGAATTTTCAATATTTTCACTGCACACTTTCAACATTACCATTTTACCACACCTCCTTATGAGCAGTGCAGCTGTCATTTTTCACATCTTGCCCAAAATAATGTTTCCACCCATGTAGCGCACAATGGCGATAAACGATGCGAGAACTCAGTGTATGGGACACATTAAGAAAATCACAGTGTCACTGTTTATGAGCAGAGATCTTAAAATGGCTATGTTGAAAATTTGGTGAACAAATTCCTAAAATAACTATTTTACAGTGTGCATTGTGCAGTTCTCTTACATTTTAAGTTTGCTAATTTTCATTTCCACCCAGATTTTCAACATTGCCATTTACCACACCTCCTTATGAGCAGTACAGCTGTCATTTTTCATCCTGCCCAAAACGTGTTTCCGCCTATGTAGCGCACAATGGGGGTAACAAAAAGGTCATGCTGAAAATTTATTGTGCACATACCAGCAATCGCACAGGGCATTAGGGTAAAGCACCATACGTGCCAAACACCACTGCAAATACCTGCAAGTGAACATTCGGCATTGACAAATGCTTGTTGAATTATACTATGTTATGCTTGACATTCCTGTGTCCTGCGTCTTTTTGGGGGGGAGTCAGGATTTGACAGTGTTCTGTGGTATTCTGGTTTCACTTGTGGGTCCAGGTTATTCCATGCCTTTTACTAGTACTGCAGTTGTGTCTGGCAGGGCTAATTTGCTTTCCTGTGTTCCTGGAAAGCTGCTTACACCTCTAACACTTTGTTTCGGAGGGTGTTTGCACTGCCTCTGTCTAATTGCTATATTCAGTGCTGTCTTATCTTCTATAGTCAGTGCTGTCTTAATCCTGGGCAATTTTTGCCCTGCACTCCTCAGCCTGTTTGCCCGGCTTCCTTAGCTTGCTATATTCAGCTGGTTTTGCACAGGGCTATTTCCTTTTGAATATAGTTATGGTTTTGCTACGGGCAAAGTTTGCCTGCCAGACAGTGCTAATTTAGCCCCAGGGGAAAGTTTTGAATATCTGGCCCCTAAAGAGGTAAATAACCCCTGCATCAATAGAAAATCCAGTTGCAATTTTTGTTCCACCTGCTCAGGGCTGTTTCCAACAGCAACAAGTACTGTATCACCTGTGTACAGTCTAATCTGAGAGTGTTTCATATGGCTAGATACATCATTTACAGAAATAATAAACAAAAGGGGACCCAGGATTGATCCCTGGGGAACCCCTTATTTTAAAGACAGAAACTTAGATTGATAACCATTTACCGTGACTACTTGAGTCCTATTAGTTAAGCAGGAACAGAACCATTTACGAGTTCATCATCCAGACCAATTTTCTTTAAAGCTTTTAATAAGATATCATGATCTACTACATCAAATGTTTTTGACAGGTTCAGGTGCACTGCACCCACAGATTCTGCAGCCCCAAGAGGGGTAGCAACTAAATCCCAAAAGTCCATAAGTGCAGTGTCTGTGGATCTGCCACTTCTAAAACCAGATTGAAATTGAGTTAATCTATTATGTTTGTCAAGATAATCCATGAGTTGTTGGTATATAATTCTTTCCAAGATGTTGGAAACAGCAGAGAGCAGGGCTATTGGGCTGTAGTTAGAAGGGTCCAATGGATCGCCACCTTTGGCAACTGGGATAACATTCATCATTTTCCAGCTTCGTGGGAAGATACCATCACTTATGCGATAATTAAAGAGGTCTCTAAATTTTGGAGAAATCTCTAAAATCATTTCTTTCAACAACCTATCATCTGTAACTCTCCCTTTACATTTAACCGCTTGCCACACAGCTGATATTAGAGAGCGTTTTATTTCCATCTGATGTGAGTGTGGTGTGCTGGAGGAGTGAAGATCTATACTGTGTGCCAATTGCAGTCCCTACTAGCCCTTTCAGCCCTTCTGAATCTCACCATTTGCTGAACTGTCTGATGCTGTGGCTGAAACACTAATAAGTACTTTTAAACTTTCCTTGTGTGGACTTGTGTGTATTCTTCAGTAACTGAACTAGTGCTTGTCATTTAACCAGGAGTCTGCTGCTTGGTGAAATATACTGTGCCCGAGGCATTCGACTATACTGCAGTGGAGGGGGCTCGGTGGTGAGCCAATCAAGTGCAGGGTTGCCTTAAGAGGTGGGGATAACTCTCCCTTTAAATTTAACCGCTAGACACACAGCGCGAGCGTGTGTCGCTAACGTTAGTGGCTGCACCACTCGGTAGAAAAATTTGTTAATTTAAGTCTCAAGATTCAGCTAAGAAAGGAAATTGATTCGAGCCAAAGTAATATTTAGTTAAAATACTGAAGTTAAAAAGGTAGGCTCTTGTTAATTGATTTTATACTGTGTTTAAGGGTTAGACCTTTTAAGTAGGGGATATAATGTATGTAAGTAGTAAGCAAACAATTATTGTTTGCTCACAGATATTTTGTATTATAGGTTTGTTTGGGGTTTTGAATCTGCCTTATTTGGGTGTGGAGGAGGGAGGTTTGAATGATGTTTGTTTGACCTCCCCTGTAGTTAATTACTACCTTGACTATTGGCCTTATCCCCTGGATTATGGTTACAAAATAGCTCCACTTTCTAGGGGATTTGAATCTGTTTCTTATTTGTTTCTAAACTTACTTTTAGATTTGGTTAGAAAACAGATATATTTATATTTAAGAACATTTATTAATTTGGATTTACTTTTTCTAAGGTTTTGTGATTTCGGAAAGACTGGGCTAAAAGGGAGAATGGTTAAGTCAGTTTTTCTTCTTTTGTGTTTACTACAGTGTGGGGATATTAATCCCAATCCAGGCCCTGACATCAGACACAATCTAGGCAAGGGTATTCTTTTTATCCACTCTAATATCAGGAGTTTTGTACCTAAAATTGATTTGGTTAGCGATTTTGTTAATGAAAATCATACTGATTTTATGATATATACTGAAACATTGTTAAATGATAAGGTGGTAGATGGGGATATTCTGATTGATGGTTACAATGTGCACAGGGCAGATAGGAATAAAAGGGGAGGTGGGGTTTTAATGTATGCTTTGGATAAATATTTTTTAAATCAAATTCACCTGGGAGTAAGTGCAGACATCTGTGAGCATTTAGAACTTGAAATTAAATTTCCAGTGGAAAAACTAATATTACTTATTGGAGTTTATCGCCCCCCAAAAAAGGTAAAGAGTAGAATGCAACAACTTACTGATGTACTTTCTTCCTTTACTGATACCCACGAAATTCTTCTAATGGGAGACCTTAATGATAATTGGTTGCATTCAGCTGATGTAGGAGTACTGAAAAATATGGCACTGTCTTTGGGCCTAGAACAACTAATAAAAGAACCCACTCATGTTAATATTAAAAATCCAGCTGAATCAACCTTGTTAGATTTAATTTTGACAAATGTTCTCTTTCAATATGTTAATGCAGGGGTATTAGAAGATTTAAACAGTGATCATGTTATATTCTGTGTTAGAGGTAAAGCTTCCTTGTCAAAGCAACCTAGGCTTATTTCCTATCGAGCTACTAGAAAGTTTGATTATTTAGCTTTTATAGAAGATCTAGACAGAATTAATTGGTACAGAATGTTTATGATTCGTGAAATTGATCTGGCTTGGAATTATTTTCTTTCAGAGTTAATGCAGATTATAAATTAACATATGCCAATGAAATTAAGGAAAGTAAAACAATCCTCTGCTCCATGGTATTCATCTACCCTGAGAAAGTTAAAAAGAAAAAAAGGGCCAAGCTTGGGAAGAGGCACACAGTTCAAACTCTTTGAAGGACTGGCAATATTAGAGAAGTCTTAGGAATTCTTATGTAACTGCTGTTAGAGAAAGTAAAAGATCATATTACCATTCTAAATTAGAAAATTCTATTGGGAATGCTAACATCTTTTGGGATATAATTAAAGAGATTAACGGTCACCATAAACAGGGTGGGAATTGTAAAATTGAGATCTTAGGTTTTGGGGGGGGTCCCTTGCAGATGGATTTAATAATTATTTTGTGAACTCAGGGAATTTTTTTGGTAGCCCTGACCCTTGTAATACTAATGATAATTCCCAGCTGCATTTAGATTCATCCAAGATGTTTTCACTTAAAATGTTGGAGGAGTATGAGGTTATTGAGGCTTTGTTGGGTTTAAAGACAACAAAGAGTGGTGGCCCCTGATGGGTTGACCACTTATCTATTAAAAATCTGAGCTCTAAAGATAGCTGCTCCCCTCACTTATTTGTATAATTGGTCCATTAATGAGGGAGTAATGCCCTCTGATTGGAAAATAGCTAGGGTTGTTCCTATTTTTAAGGGAGGAAGTCGGGATCAGTTTAATAACTATCGACCAATTTCACTTTTGTCCCAGGAGTCAAAGTTGTTGGAAAGATTTGTGGCTAGACAATTGACTGACTTTTTGAATCAGAATGATCTATTTGATAAATATCAGTCAGGATTTTGTAAACCACATAATACAATTTCCGCCTCGTCGAGGGTCTTGGATGATGTCAACAAAGCTATGGATAAGGGCCTTTTGACGGGTGCCATCTTTGTTGACCTCTCCAAGGCCTTCGACATGGTGGATCACCAAATCCTTCTCTTCAGTTTGAAGGATATTGGATTATCGGGTACTGCCCTTAAGTGGTTTTCTGCTTATTTAGAAGGTAGGATGCAATCAACTGTTGTTAATAAGATTGTTTCATCGCCTCTGCCAGTGATTTGAGGGGTCCCTCAAGGATCTGTGCTCGGACCCTTACTTTTTTTGATTTATCTCAAAGAGCTTGGATGCCATGTGAATAATATGGCTTACCAATTGTACGCAGATGATACTATAATCTATACCTCTGCTTCTTCTGTGGACAAGATCCAAACAAAATTACAGTTAAGTTTTGACAGATTATATGGGTATTTGACACAACGGAAACTTAAAATGAATGTGAGTAATACAAAATGTATGATATTTGGTTCCACTGTGAAACTTAGAACTTGTACTAAATTATCAGTGTTTGATCCTGAGGGAACAAAATTAGATCAAGTGATGTAAGTAGTAAGTAGTAGTAAATCATTTTTTTATTCGTATACGAATAATTGGATACATTCAATTGAGCTAAGCTCATTTTCAATGAAGTTCCATATTGCATTAAAAAGTGATGACTTATAAGTACTTGGGTTTTTGGCTGGACCCCTCGGCTACTGGTAATTTGCATGTTGATGAGTTAGTTAGATCAGTGGGAAAAAGGGTGGGTTTATTATATTGAAACAAAAATTGTTTGGGTGGATATATGATAAAGAAATTGTTGAATCACAGATTTTTCCTCTTTTTGACTATGGTGACACACTTTATGATTATTCTCATTCTGGAAAATTATATAGATTAGATGTACTGTATAATCGCCTAGCGAGACTGATCTTACAGTGTTCCAGGGATACCCATCATTGCCTAATACACCATAAATTAGGATGGATTTTGTTATCAGATAGAAGGCAGTTACATAAATATCTTTTGGCATTTAAAAGTATTACAACAGTAATTCCAGAATATTTGGCTGAAAGATTAGAATTTAGGGATGTTAAGCCATCTTTAAGGAATGCAGATTATCAAGAGTTGGTAATACCTAAATCAAAAACTAAACGTTCTGATTTTTTTTAGCCAGCTAATCCCTAAATTTTGGAATATGATGCCCTTGAAATTTTGTTTGTACAATAGAAAAAGTCCATCACAAAGAGTTGTTAAAAATTGGTTCTTGGAATCACTTTTTGCACAAAAAAAGTTTGCTGTGGTTAACTGGTTATAATTATTTGAATTTTATGTTAATTTATGTATATTTTATGTCTGTATTTATTGTAATTGTTGTAACTGTAATTTTGTATAACTAAGGGTCACCATTTTAAATGAGTTTTACTCAATGGTCTAACCCATTTAATAAAATGAAATGAAATGAATATTGTCCGTGCCTCAAGCTTTATTTGTTGTTAGTTTGTTTACTATCTTAATTATTTCTGCACAAGTGATTTTCCTAAATCTAAATTTTGGTTTGGGTATATCAAAAGCAGCACCTTGTTTATGAGATTTAATTCCAGTAACATCTCTCCTGCTAGTTTATTACTTTCAACTAGATCTAAACCAGGGAGATTTATGAAATACTCATTCAGTAAATCCACAGAAGTTTCAACCTGTTGAATTACACCATTCTCCCTGATCTTAACCTCAGGAACATTTTTTAACAGGAGTTGAAAAGGTTCTAATCAAAGACCAATATTTTTGGGGATCAGTTGTTTCCTTGATTTTTGTTTGTAGTAGTATGCTTTTGATTTCTTAATTTCATGTTTAACTTTATTCCTCATTTTTTTAAAACCAATCCCATACTTCACAGTCCATGGATTTATTTGCTTTCTTCCAGAGCTGATTTTTAGTCCTAATTAATTTCCTTATATTTGGACTTATCCAAGGCAAATAGTTTGATTTTTGCACAATTCTATTCTGAGGGGTAAATTTATTACAATCTTTGGAAAACATACTGCCATATTTAGATCAGGAATAAAAAAAATCCTATACCAAAGCAGTTTTGATAAGTAACCTATAAATAGTAATTTATTAAATTTAGAATAACATCTCCTAACTAAATGAGGTTGTTTATTCCCAAGTCTTGTTTATGGGCAATATTCAATATGTATTGTATAATGTTGTGGACTCCTAAATTTGGGGAACACACGCTTTTATCCCTCACAGACAGTTCTAGAGATGCTGTATGAAAATGTGGTCCAGTATATTACCATGACTAGTTAATCTGCCTTTCCTAGTAGGGGGTTGAATTATCTGAATCAGATTTAAACATTGTGTCCAATTTTCTAATTTCTTTACCTCATGGACACCCCCAGGCTGCTTTGAATTCACCAGTAAGAATAGTTTTCCTATGATCTATCTGTTCCATTAATGTATGAGGGAAGTTATCAAAGTAGATAGTTTTTACTTTGGGTGGAGAATATACAGCACCCACCACTAAGTTTAAAGACTATACATCCAGTAATAAACATTCAATCCCCCCACTTTACCAGAAAATAATATCTTTGAATAACCAATAGGGTATTTGATATACATTAGAATACCCCCCACCACAGGGGTAGTTGCAGATGTGAAACAGCCTCCCTCAGCACCACTTGAAGCTGGAAGTTGTCACCCAGTGGAACTCCACTTTATACATGGCAGAGAGGTTGTATGAACAATACAAAGCCATCTCAGAATATCTTGGGATGCACACTAGCCATGGCAGTTCCAGGGCCTCCATGTCTATGACGACTGAACAATGGCACCTCATGGACTCTGTAATAACAATTTTGTGGCCTTTTGAACATGCCACACAGGCAGTCAGTGGTGAGTCTGCCTCCATTAGCAAATCAATTCTACTGCTGTGGGTGTTGAGGCAGACATTGGTGAATGTACAGCATGGCCTTGATGTTGCTGGAGACAGTGCTAGCAGTATGTTGCTGAAACACATGCTGACAGTATTAGACCAGAATCATCACATATTGAGCATTCAGTGTAGTGACAACTTTACCATAGCAACAATGCTGGACCCACAATATAAATGTGGAATTGTCTCAGTACTGGAGGGAAGGCCTGAACAGGTAAAAAATGTCAGTGGGCAACTGGTGCGCTTGGTTCATGGGGCACAAAAGTCACGTGCCAAGGTCAGCAAACCTCAGCAGCATAATTTGGCTAAAGGTGCACCTGGAGGAACATTAAGCATATCTTGTTAGGGGAAGGGGACTGCAGTTCCAGGTGGTCTGTTATCCAAAGCAGTTGGCATCAACCTGCTTTGGGAGGCTTTGTCCCAAGTGGGGATTTGTGAAATAAATGATTCCAGAGAACAGGATGATGCATCAACCACTGGACTTAGTGCAGCACAGAGAATGGTTGAGTCATATTTGTCTGAAAACAGGCATCTGTCAATAACTGATAATCCTCTTTTATAATGCAGTAGAAAGTTCAGTGAATGGCCAGAGCTGACTACAGTGGCACTGAAGTACCTGACATGCCCAACCTCCAGTATAAATGTTGAGAGGGTTTACAGCTCAGCAGGTGCAATAGTCAGGGATCATTGGACAAACCTCTCTCCTGCAAATTTTAGTTTGCTAACATTCATAAAAATGAATGAGAGACACATACCAGCACAGACTGCAACCTCAGTATTCATACCCCGGCCTAGTCATGGTGGTTTTGGTGATGTAGAAATGGACCATCCTGGTGGCACTGGCAGTGGCAGCATGATACGGCCCACCACTGATGTAGATGATGACGCAATGGAAAAAGAATTCTCCAGTGGTCAGACTTCAGGCATAGATGACTGTGAGGGCAGCTTTCTTTATGAGAATGATGATGTGGTTAATGTTGGCAGGTTTTAACTGAAGTTGTTAAAAGTTGGTGTGCCCCCCTGGAGTCAGACCACCACCTCCAGGACTGAAGTTAGCCCATGCCACCACAGAGAATGAGTTTGTCTGCCCCCTTGGACCACCACCATGAGGACCGATGTTAGCCACTGCCACCACAGAGAATGAATTTGTCTACCCCCCCGGACCACCACCACCACGACTGATGCTAGCCACTGCTATCACAGAAAATGACTTTGTCTGCCCCCAGACCACCACCACCAGGACCGATGTTAGCCACTGCCAACACAGAGAATGACTTTGTCTGCCCCCCAGGACCACCACCACCAGGACTGATGTTAACCACTGTTACCACAGAGAATGAGTTTGTCTGCCCCCCGGACCACCACCACCAGGACTGATATTAGGCTAAGGAATGCACTAGCAAATGGGCAGGAAGAAGGGGTGGAAGAACAATGGGGAATAATAAAAACTGCCATCACAGAGGTAACAAGCCTTTGTGTGAAGCAAATAAAACAAAATGATGTAAGAAACCACTATGGTTCTCAAAGGAGGTGGTAGTGAAGGTTCAAGAGAAAAAGAAAGCATTCAGGAAGTACAAGAAATCACATAAGGAGCAAGACAGAGAATTTTATCAGTTAAAGCAAAAGGAAGCTGGGAAGGCAGTCAGAACAGCACAGGCCCAAACTGAGGAAAAGATAGCCAACTCAGTTAAGAAGGGGGATAACACTTTTATAGGTACATCAGGGAGCGAAGGAAGACCAAGGGAGGGATAGTGAGGCTTAATAAAGGGGAGCGGGGTGGGCAGAGGGTGACTGTGAAAAGGCAGAGATACTGAACAAATATTTTTGCTCAGTATTTACAAATGAAGAGGGGAGCTACCTAAACCAAACAATAGAAACACTCTGGATACAGAAGTTGTTACCAGCCCATTTACAGAAGAAAGGGTTCTGAAAGAACTCTTAAAACTGAAGGTGGACAAAGCAATGGGGCATGATGGGATTCATCCCAGAATTCTAAAAGAACTAAGGGGAGAACTAGTGACACGACTGACTACCCTCTTTAACAAATCATGGGAGGATGGGATGGTACCTAAGGACTGGAGGAGGGCAGATGTGATTCCACTTCACAAAAGTGGGAGCAGGCAGAAGCAGGAAACTACAGACCTGTTAGTTTAATCTCAGTGATAGGGAAAATGGTGGAATAACTTCTGAAGGAAAGAATTGTCGAGTACCTAGAGGCCAGAGGGGCACAGGACCCAAGGCAGCATGGATTCACAGTGGGAAGGTCATGCCAGATGAATCTAATAGATTTCTTTGACTGGGTGACCAAAGTAGTAGATCAGGAAGGGGCTGTGGACATGGCCTACCTAGACTTTAGCAAGGCATTTGACACAGTCCCACACAAAAGATTAATATACAAGTTAGCCAGCCTGGGAGTGGGTCCCAGGATGATAGCCTGGGTAATTAATTGGCTGGAGAATAGGACACAGAGGGTAATAGTAAATGGAGTCCACTCTGAAGAAGGGGGGGTTACTAGTGGGGTACCGCAGGGTTCAGTATTAGGACCGGTCCTCTTCAATGTCTTTATAAGTGACATTGCAGAGGGACTGGAAGGAAAAGTATGTCTCTTTGCAGATGACACAAAGGCATGCAACAGAGTTGATGCACAAGATGGGGTGGAAAGGATGAGAAGGAACTTGGCAAGGTTAGAGGAATGGTCAAATGTATGGCAGCTTAGATTCAATGCTAAGAAATGCAAGGCAATGCACCTGGGAAACAAAAACCCAGGGGAAGAGTACACAATGGGGGTAAGATACTAACAACAACAACAAAAATGGAAAGGGACCTGGGGGTAGTCATATCAGATGATCTAAAGGTGGGCAAGTAATGGAGGGGCAGGCAGGTGGCCTAGGGGGATACTGGGATGCATAGGGACAGGCATCACCAGTAGAAAACAGGAAGTTGTTGTCCCTCTGTACAGACAGCTGGTCAGACCCCAACTGGAGTACTGAGTGCAGTTCTGGATACCCAGTCTCCGCAAAGACTTAGACAGGATGGAAGCTGTCCAGAGGAGGGCAACTAAAATGGTGCATGGTCTGCACCAGAAGACATATGAAGAGAGACTTAAGGAGCTTAATATGTATAGCCTCAAGGAAAGGAGGGAGAGGGAGGACATGATAGAAACTTTCAAGTACCTCAAGGGAATCAACAAAGTCCAAGAGGGTAGCATCTTTCAGAAAAAGATGTGTGCAAGAACAAGGGGGCACAATTTGAAGATAGAGAGAGGGCGGCTCAGAGATAATGTAAGGAAATATTTTTTCACAGAGAGGGTTGTGGATGCATGAAACGGCCTTCCGGAGGAGGTTGTGGAGTCAAAAACAGTGGTGGAATTCAAGCATGCATGGGACAGTCATAAGGCAATTCTAGGGGGTGAGGGTAGGAAGAAGTAGGTTGCTGGTTAACTAGGATCTGCACCTTATCCATTAGGTAGGGAAATGGGCAGACTGGGTGGGCCAAGCGGTCCTTATCTGCCATCACATTCTATGTTTCTAAGTATCCAATGCCACCACACAGAATGACTTTGTCTGCCCCCTTGGACCACCACCATCACTGTTAGCCACTGCCACCACCACCAGCCACAGGAAGATGTGACAGGGCATGTCATCTTGTGCCACAGCTATCACCACCAGCACCCACCACCAGTGTCATTCAGACAATGTTTCCCCATTACATTGACCATGCCAAGGCAGAGGGAGTTGAATAGGAGACCACATCCATCAGCCACAGGAACAAGGCTTCTTAATATTAAAACTATAAAGTGAGTATGTGTACTAATGTTTTTTATGCTATTTAACTTCTTTTAGCTGTATGTTTTGTTTTCTGTTTCTTTTCTGAGCTGCAATGGTCAAACACATACAGTAAACTTATTTTGTTTTTTACATGTTAACAAAAAAAACTCCTTCACTGAAAGTCGGTATGAATGGTACTGCAGCAGTACCATACACAGGAACCTATGGAATATCCATTTCAAATCCATACTGGTAAGTAGCAAGATTTTATTTCATCTGTTCAATTTTTTTTTAAGAGTGCAACAAATGCCACTGAATAGGATTCAAAAAATAGGTGACATGTACATCGCTAAAACTATAATCTGCAAGATATCACGAACTGTATTCTGAACTTGCAGCTGTGCAGCCATGACAGTGTTGAAAAATTTGCACACAGGTTGTGTTACTTGGCAAGATGTGGTTTTGAAATGTAACTTTATTTATTTGCTTTTGGTAACCGGTTAAGCACACTAGACAGCTGGTGCCTATTTTCAGGTGCGACCCGGGAGAGTTACACGGTATCCATGAGAGAAATACATAGTCACAGTACAAACCTGGAGCGGCATGCTCCAACACAGGAGTGAAACAACAAGGGTTATTAAAGCAGTAGTACATAGTATAGGGATAAGCATATATGCTACACCAGTGGGTCAAATATCGTAGGGTACATACAGGCCTAGGGGCAGCAAAGGTATAGGACCCCCCCAGGTTGATAATAGACAATACATTGCATAACCTCAGGTAAGGTGCCTCACCAAGGTGGTGGGGCAGAAAGAGCCTAGCTGGGGTACCATTGAGGGAGGGAGGGCTGTCAGACTGGGCGTTAGGTGGCACACAGGCAGGGCGAAGCAGGTTTCAGGAAGTTCCAGAGGGAAGTTTTGAAGGTGGAATGAGAGGGGAATGCACAAACTTGTAAGGGAAGGGAGTTCCACAGTTTGGGGGCATGGGTGGTAAACGCCCGATCACCTGAGAGGGTACGGGTCTTGGGGACCAGGTGGGTCTGGGACACGCAAGACCTGAGGTGGTAGATGGGGGAGGCATGTTTAAGGGGAAGGGTAAGAGAGGCAGGAGTGCTGTACGACTTATGTTGTCAATGAAGTTTCCCATGATATAGGTCTGATGTTTTTCAGGGGGGAGCCATTCCAGTCGCGAGTAGAGTGTACATCGGTGTGTGAGATGGGGCCAGAGAGGGCAAAGCGGCAGATATTGTTGCGTGGTGTCCCACTTAGTGAGGCTTGAGGATGGGATGGTGGCAAAGGCAACGAGACCATTGAAAGGGTGGAAGTCATATCCCCTTGGCTATAGCCAACCGGGCGGCAGGGGTAAGGCAGTCTTTTGCTGTATAAGCTAGGCCGAGTTTGCCATTAGTAGCATTACAAATGTTTTTGACATGTCCGGAGAGGTCAAGGAGAGGGTCGATGGTGACCCACAGGTACTTAGCTGAGTTGATTGTCGGCAAGAGGGAGTTGCTGGACCCATGGATTTCGAGGGGCGTAGTGTAAGCGGAGATTTTGGCCTCTGTGCCAAATAGCATGGTCTGGGTTTTCTTCAAGTTGACTGTGAGTTTATGACCATCCAGCCATGCTCTGATACACGAGAAGTCCGAGTTGAGCTGGTTATTGATGCTGGCAGCATCAGGGGTGCCGGCTAAGATGATCAGGTCATCAGTATACAGGGTTAGGTGCCCTTTTGTGGCAACCGAGGGTAACTCATTGATGAACACGGAGAACAGGATAGGTCCAAGGACAGATCCTTGTGGTACCCTACTGTTCACGGGTAAGAGGGGTGAGAGGGTCCGATTGAAACAGGTGAGTTGCTGCCTGCCCCCGAGATAGTTCGAGAACCAGTCGAGGGCATGGAGGGAGAAGCCAAGGGTCTGAAGTGTGGAGAGGAGGAGGGGATGGTCCACCCGGTCAAAGGTTTTGGATAGTTCAACAAATATAGCCCCCATCAGCTTGCCCTGATCTATTGCAGTCCTGATCCTAGTGGTGACCTCAGCAAGTGCCGTTGAGGTGCTGTGGCCTTTACGGAAGCCATGTTGAGATGAGGAGAGGACACCATATCCCTGTAGGTAGTGGGATATTTGTGATGCAACGGGTTTTTCCAACAGCTTTCAGGCAGCCGATAGTATTGCGATAGGGCGATAATTGTTTATATCCTTAGGGTCACCACTTTTCAAGACGGGGACAACCCTGGCAATTTTCCATATGTCAGGGATGACCCCTGAGATAAGTGATGCGTTGAATATGTGGGCAAGGGGATGGGCGATGAAGGGGGCACCCAGGCTGAGTAGTCTAGGTTCCAGGCTGTCCTGACCCGCTCCTGTGTGGTGAGAAAGACCAGCAAGGAGAGCCTGAGTCTCACCCACAGTGATCTTTTTGAGGTAGAAAGGAGACGAGGGGGTGGGGACCCATAAAAGTGAGCTGGGGCAGAGGACTGTGAGGGGGTGGCAGCCGGCAGGTCAGTGAAGAGGTGGTTAAATGAGAAGGCAATGGTATGGGGGTTATTGCAGTTGGCCTTTCCAATGTTCATGTCGGTAACTTGTACTTTGGTAGAACCACTGACCAGATTTTTTACTTTCTTCCAGGAACGTCTCGGGTCGTTTGCAGCGGCAACCAGTGCTGCACTACAGTACTCACTTTTTGTGGCTCGTGTGGCCCGTTTGCAGGAGTTTCTTAGCTGTCGGTACACCTGGAGGTCTTTCTGGTTGCGGGATGCCCTGTATTTAGCCCAGGACTTGTCTCGCTGCTTCATAAGTGAGAGGAGCTCACTGTGAAGCCATTTTGTGACCGAGCCTATGACCCTCCTCTTAGATAGGGGAGCATGCCTATTTTGAAGCGGGCAAATGCTGCAATGAACAGGTCGAGGGCTTCGACGGGGTCTCACGTCGCCATGACGTGGGACCAGTCAGCTCATTGTAGGTCTTCCAGGTAGTTTGGGACTATAAGTTTCGAGTAGTCCCTCATTTGTATCACTCTGCAGGGAACTTTGGCCGGGTTCGAGCCCCAAATGCAGTAGATTGGCGAGTGGTCAGAGATAGAGTCAGGAAGGAGCCCCGAGTTGATGATTTTGTCAGGTCGGTTGCTCAGGACCCAGTCAATGAGCGTCCCCTGTCACCACGATAGGAGAGCCTGGTGGGTTCCATGATAACCTGACTGAGGGAGAGGCCTGAGAGCATTGGCTCATACAATTTGGCACTGGGCCCCAGCCAATTAAGGTTTAGGTCACCAAGGACGAGGAGCTCTCTTGAGCCCACTTCATCCCGGAGTAGCTCTATGAGTGTCATGAGTCCGGGTAGACCCCCCTTGGGAGGATTGTATGCACACACTAAGTGCACCTTCTTGGTGTTACCAAGTAGAAGCAGTGTGTGGAGAAACTCGCAGGGTGAGGGTCCCTGGGTTTGGTGCAGTACAATGGTGATGTTTAAGTGGACCTTATGGTAAATGAGTACATCCCCACCTCTTTTAATGCTGGCCCTGTCAAGTCGGACCATACCGTAGCCCGGGAGGGAGCAGGCAGAATCAGGGGTGTGAGGTTTGAGCCACGTTTCTGTGATGCACAGGATGTCGGGCTCATAGTAGGCAGTCCAGGCAATTAGTTCCGCATGATTTTGTAGGAGGCTGCGGATGTTTAAGTGGGCTATCTTTAGCCCTTTGGCCATCCCCCAGGCAGGTGGAGAACTGAAGGAGACTGAGTGCACCAGAGGACCTAGTCTGCTGGCCAAGGGACCAGCCTGAGCGAGGGGAGCCATGTCACCAGAAGCATGCAGCCCTACTCAGGGACGGGGGACCCTAGTAGAGCATCAAGTCAGGGGAGGAGGGGGGTAGGCTGAGCGGGGGCGAGATCGAGAGGTAGACTCAGCTAGGAGCTAGTGGACCGTGGGTAAACACGTGGTATATAGGACAGGGCTGCAAGTGGCACTGAGCTGGCAGTGCAGTGATTTAGGAAGGCAGAAAAGCCCTTTTGTAGAAGAAGCCCCTAGTGGAATAAAAGGAGCTTGCAGCTTTGTGATCTGTTGGGATATGGGAGAGAAGTTAAGCAAGAAGAGATGAAACGCCCCCTAGTGGATGTATAATATAGCTTGCTTATGGAGAAATGGGCTGATAGGTTATTCAGCAACACGTGATCTCCACTATATCAATGAGTGATGACCAAGGGTGGTGGCGAGGGTGGTGGGGCAGCCGGCGCAGCCGGCGGGGCCAGTGCTCCGCACAGCAGAAGGCAAGGAGTGCAGGCGGAGAGGAGCTCGGACTCAGCAGTCAAGGTAGGAAGCACCACTGTCCAGGTACAAATGGGATGAAATCCAGTAAAACAATGTCGCAAGGAGAGTTGCTACAATCAGCGCTCCCTCTCTGGTTCAGGGGAAGAGTTACCTTCACAGTCGGCGGGTTCATTCTTAGGGGGTGGGGGTGGTGGAGGGCCAGATCGGCAGCCCACACGCGCACTGCAGGATCCTCCGTATCTTTCGTGCACCCTGTGGGGATAAGGAAAAGAGGACATGAGCCTTTATATGCAGTGAGGGGAATGGGGAGGGTAGGTGTAAGGGAACAATTTAGGTGGGGTACGGGGGAGAGCAGCAGGTTAGGGGAACACAAAGGTAGTGCAGGCAGTTTGCTAATTGCTGTCTGATAGCTACACAGTCTCTCTAGATAGTTAATATCTGGTCTAACTAAGCGGCAGCTAGAGAGTAAAAAATTGACATATCACAGTTTAAAAGTGCCAGTCCCACTATGGGCCAGGTATTCCGAGACCAAGTTAAGCAGATGCAGTAAGAGCAGTATGACAATTGGACCCAGATTAACATACATTGTGTGGTGATCATTTAAATCCCAAAGAAAAAGAGAAAAAACAGCTACTGCAGGGGCTCAAAGGACTAATTGGGCTTTAAAATGGCTGAGGCAGGTAGGTAGTACCATCGGATCCCCTGACAAGATGGCGGCAACACGTACGTGCAGTGGTCACAGTTGCTACTGGCTTAGTCACCTGCGTATGCCATCTGCCTCTAAAGGTAACCGCCTGAGGTTCTTTTCTTAATATTGTACAGTTAAATACCTCTTAAGGTACCCACAGGATTAGAGCAAGAACAGGTGAAAAACAGGCAGACAAAACAGTTTCCTCTTAAGGTAACCTCTAGATTTGCTACATGCAGTGCAAGGGCAGGTGAAAACATGCAGTAAAATAAACAGTCTCCACATGTACGCTGACCCCGGTGCTCCGCACAGCAGAAGGCAAGGAGTGCAGTCGGAGAGGAGCTCGGACTGAGCAGTCAAGGTAGGAGGCACCACTGTCCAGGTACAAATGGGCTGAAATCCAGTAAAACAATGTCGCAAGGAGAGTCGCTACAATCAGCGCTCCCTCTCTGGTTCGGGGCAGAGTTACCTTCACAGTCAGTGGGTTAGTTCTCGGGGGGTGGTGGTGTAGGGCCAGATCGGCAGCCCACACGCACACCGCAGGATCCTCCGTATCTTTCGTGCACCCTTCACAGTCAGTGGCCTCTGCTCTTGGGGTGGGGTGGTGGAGGGCTGATCGGCAGCCCACACGCCGCACCGCAGGATCCTCCGTGATCTTCGTGCACCCTTCACAGTCGGTGGGTTCATTCTCGGGGGGTGGGGGTGGTGGAGGGCCAGATCGGCAGCCCACACGCGCACCGCAGGATCCTCCGTATCTTTCGTGCACCCTGTGGGGGAACTTGACTTGAGACTGAGAACCAGGGACACTGGCACAATGTATTTGTTACACAGCCTGGTACTAAATTAATGTGTGATTGATCTGCTGATTGCATTGTGACAGCTTACTATCTGTGTTAATAATCCAGATACTCATGGAACAGCCACACCTTAAACATAATATGTTACTGCTGCAATCAAGTTGTAAGAAGTCCTTCATTTCTTTTTTTAGGAAACTTCCAGATGCTTTGTTGTGTCATAGTTGCCTTATCCAAAGAAGTTCTTCAACATCAGCCCCCCCCAGGCTGGGGCAGACATGCAACACAGAGAAGTAATTTCAATCGATGACCATCATTAGCAACCATACTTGAGAAGGATGCAGATGAAATCTGTGAAGAAGTAACCAAATAAGAAACCGTTAATGAGACAAACCTGCAAATATGCTTCCCTCCAAAAAAGAATACTTACCTTCATTGGCTAGAGAGTTATCCATTTCCAATTTCAACACAAAAAGTTGTCATCAATCACTGGAATGTGCACACCAACAGTATCTGTGACCTGTGATACAAAACAATACAATCAGTACATGTCTATACATGTCAACCCCCCACCTACAAAATACAAAAATCTCTCTCTTTCTCTCTCTCTCTCTATATATATATATATATATATATATATATATATATATATATATCAACTCACCAAGGCTTTTATTAATGTACAGACAAAGGAACCCTTCTATCCGGTTGAGATGATCACACTGCATTTGCGGGAATCGCAGCACACATTGGACCTGCAGCAGTTCACTCACAGTCATCATTTCTGATGGGACTTTGCATGTGGTGTAACGCTCCTATTTCACTTCATTACCCCTTCTCAATTTTCTGCACACAAGACAGATGCATTTTGGGCATGTGGAAAAAATCTGGGGACTCTGTGTGAGTACTGTACGCATGACTGAGTGCGACATTAATTCTGGGGGACTTTGCATGTGGTGTAACGCTACCATTTCACTTCGTTACCACTTGTCAATATTCTGCACACAAGACAGATGCATTTTGTGTGTTGTGATTGGGAGCACATGATGTCATACTTAAATTATAAATTAAAGCAGCATTGCAAGAAAGTGGTGACAATTTTGACCTGTACTTATTTATGTTATTTTATATTGACAGCCACTAGTTACCTCCAAGTCCTGACTTGAATGATACCCTTCTTTTCATAATTTGTATCTGCTTTACTACTTTTTCTCATGACTGAAAAAAAGCACACCTTTCAATATTGTTCTGACCAGGTTTTTATCAATATTTGCAGCTGTTTTTCAATAAATATTGTCCTGTGAGGTAATAAAACACTGCCTACTGTATAACTTTTAATTTTATAATAAAAGTTATATATAACAACTGAATGAGAAAAGCAGAGGAAAATACTGACAAAGACCTGGTCCGCACCGTATTAAAAGGGGTGCTCCTTTTATTATTTCAGACATGAAAAAAAGTAGTAAAGCAGATGCAAACACTGGAAATTATAGTATCATACAAGTCAGGATGTAAGTAAAGTGGCAATGTAAAACAGCATTAAAAAGTATAGGTCAAAATTTTCAACAGATTGTTGCACTGCTGCTTTAAGGAGATTCAACAAGTTACATAGTTATTATGGTGTTGCACCCAATATATGGTGCTTACTTCCAGGGGAATCTTTCTTGCTTCATGTCATATAGCATATTACATTTCTGTCAATGCCCATAATTATGAGTAGAAACAGAGGAATTCCTATTTGGAAAAATACTAGCCTCTGTCCCCTGCTCAGCAAATATTATGACGGATGCTAGAGAGTTGCTGATACCCATTATAGTGATTATTGGTGTTTTTCTCATCGTTTTTTATAAAGAATGAATAGGTTTGTGGTGTCGAGTGCATGTTTCCACTAACAAGGCTCTTGTTACTTGCAAAACATGCCCACGCTGCTTTCACCACAAACTGACCATTATAACATAAAGAAACATTCAGAAAGCTGCCGGACATTCACTATAATGGAGCACGCCCCAAGCTCTCCCTGGCATGATGTCATAATGTTGCTGAGAGCAGGGGGCAGAATTTGGGTGGCTTTTCAGAACGGGAATTCCTCCGTGACACACTTTAATGAAATTACAGGTGTTTTTGACAGAAATGTATTGCACTATGTAAGGACATATGGAGCAAGAAATATTCCCCTGGAAGTAAGGTGCCCATATATTGGATGCAATGCTGTAAACTGGTGAATCTCTTTAATGTCTATTTAACAAACAAAATATTTATGGCGCCCCAGTAATGTTTACTTTGTGTTGGGACTCATGATTTGAAGTGTTTCACAAAAAGCATGATTGAGCAGTGCAAGTATGTTGTGCTAAACTGCATATGTGCTGTCAGTGTTCTTTCCTGTGTGTGCATACATTGACCATCCAGCTTCATGCAAATATATATATATATATATATATATGGTGTGACTTGTTACAGTATCTCAAGAATAAAGATAACAAAAAATACATGACGTATATTTTATTTGTACCATCGGCACCAGCAGAGTAAGTAAAGTGATATTTTTTCACAAGTATCAGTCACTCACAATGCACACATGACTTACCGGAGATCATAGCACAAAAAGCACATGCTTTCCTAAAAGTTATGTGTGCAGTATGTGACTAAGGTGCACTCTGGCCAGTCACCTCTGAAAAAGTTTTGTATCCTTTAGTCAGCTGATGAAGATGATGACAATAAATGTACTTTATTCTGCTCACAATTTTTTTTACCATAAACACTACAAGTCAGCAATATATGTTTGCAAAATGCTGCACAATGTCTGATGTCACACACACACACACACACACACACACATATGCACAGGAAAGAACACTGACTGCACACGTGCAATTTAGCACATCATACTTGAACTGCTCACACCAGCTTTTCCACAAGCACTCCACAACAGAAAGTAAACATTACTGAGGCACTGCATTATAACAAAAGGGCAAGTGTCTACTATTAAACAAACAAACAAAAAAAATTACAAAACAGTACAGTACAGCAGTGGGGGGGGCAGAAAAAAAAACCTTAATGGGGGATTCTGTGGTGTTCCAGCAGCATGTGGAGCATTGACAGTATCTGCAGCTACTGTTGCTGGATCTGATCCACCTGCTGCTGCACAGCACTCACCCTCTTGTTGCTTTCCTCAAGGGCCACCCACACCAGTGCAATGTCTTCCTGAATTGCAGGCACTGTGGTGAGGTCCAATGCAGCAGGAAAGCCAGGTAGTGGTGGTGGTGGTGGTGGTGGTGAGGGGGGGGTGGTGCTGGTGGCTGTAGTGGTAGTGGAGCAGCTGCTGCTGTTGCCCTCCTCCTGCTATGGTGGCAAGGCACAACATCCCCAGCACCCTCTGCCACTGCCACAGAAGGGCTAGCAGGTGGACACCTGGCCTCTTCGGCGGCAGCCTGCCACTCCACCTTGTGGTGGTTTGCCATGTATATGTGCTGGCTACTGGTTCCCAAATGTATCCCCCAGGGCCACAGCAAACCAGCACACCACACAAATTGCAAACCACAATGGTGCTGTCCCTCCCTTCAACACAGTAAAAAAGCTGCCACACTGGGGAGTTGCCGGGGGGACCAGGCACAGGAGGGGCAGATGTACTGCCAGCAGCACCTTCATTCACCTGGGGCTCCACCTGCGGCTGTGGAGGTGGTGGAGGGGGTGCTGCTGGAGCCCCTGCAGCTTTTACTGGTGGTGGTGATGATGGCAGACTTGGTGAATGTGCTGCCGCCAGTGGCACTGGTGCTGCTGCTGCTTCCATGGGGGAGACATAACACCAAACAGTCAGGAGTGGTCCAATGACATGCAACCACCCCCACGTGTGCGTACTCCTCCCCTCTGCCTATGCCCACGAGCCACAGACACTCCTCCCGGGTCCATCGCACACAACTATCTAAGTCCATCAGGCTGTGACTGACACCTCACAAGACTCCTTCATACGCACTCACAGTCTCACACACACAGTCACACAATCACACACACACACACACAACAAAACTTATAAAAAAAACAAATCAGTAGCAAAAAAGAACTGAAAAAACACACTACAAAAGAAACCTAAAGATTTAGTTTTTAAAAAAGCTGTTTTTTTTTTGTCAAGTCACAAGATACCAACAAACACTCCTCTCTACACCCAAAATGTTTCCTCCTTCTACCACTGCAAAGGAGAAAGTGAAACTAACTGCTTTTCTGACTCACTTCCTTCCTGCCTGGGTAAAGCATGTGATTTACAGTACTGTAAGCCATGTGATCTGTGGGGAGCTGCCTATAATGTTGTCACTTCACCTTACTTTGCGTTAAGGCAGAATGACATTACGAAGTCAGAATGGAAAGGCAAAGTAAGCACTTTGCAATGCTCACTTTGCATAGCGTTATGATGACGCGAAGTTACCACTTTACGCTCACTTCGCTGGCAGATTTTCAATTTGCTGCATCTCTAGCTCTAATAAGAGTTTTTTCTGGGGATCAATCTATAGAGGTAGAAGCCAACTTTTCGATACAGTACACTTAGGCTACATGATGCCTAGCTTTCTGGGGCTCAGACTGCAACTTACTACTTGATCTTTCCAGGCAAGCTGACTATCAGAATGTTGGCCAGCACTGTCAGATGAATTAGGGGTAAGTCCTTCAAGATTTTTCTTAGAGACTGCATTATCAGGAGTTCTTTTTTAGAGTGGCATTGGCAACAGTTCTGCCCTGCTGCCTAGCAACCTCCTAGCATCCCCCTGGCAGCAGACTTCAGCATTACAATGCTTATCAAACTACTCACCTCCATCCTCTTCATCCCGGGACCTCCCATTCACTCGCCCATGGCTCACTCCACGGGCCTTCTTGCATCACAACACAGGCTCCCACCCACTCTCTCTGGCACAGCAACTCCGCTCTACCCCCCCACTCATCGCCCACCCATCTTCTCTCAACACCACCTCCCATGTCCCATTGCATTCCTCTCATACCCTACCCTTATCTCCCTGGCCACCTCCTGCTCAGGCAGTACCCAAGAAATAAAGCAGCGTGCCCACATCACAAAACTGAAAACACTGACCCTCCTCAGAATTTTCGCACTGCTGCTTCTAATGTCAGGCAAAGTACACCCTAATCCAGGCCCGGCCTCAGTTAGCCCCAGCGCCTCCTGCCATGGGCTAAGTATCGCTGCCATGAACATCTGCAGCCTAACCAACAAATTAGCACAGCTCCAATGCTAGGTGCAGCTGCATGACCCGGATGTGCTAGCCCTTACTGAGACCTGGCTATCAAAGAAGGTCCTGGACCCCTCTATTGCACTCCCTGGCCACACCATTTATCGAGCAGACAGACTTGGCAAATGGGGAGGGGGTGTGCCTTTTACATATGAGATTCCCTGCCATTCCAAAGCCTACCGGCACCCTCCCTGGCCCACGGAGAACAAGCTCTAACTCTAAAAATCACACCAGATGCTACCAGAGCCCCTGTTACCATTACTGTGGTGTACATCCCACCATGTAACCAAACCCTAGCATATCAATCTCTGGCAGACTATATCTCCAGCTTCCCACCCAACACTGAACACATTATGGGTGATTTTAATGTGAACTGGCTTTCAGGCTTGGCCTCCCCTATAAAGGACTCCATCTTAGCACTAGACCTGACCCAATTAGTCACCCAGCCAACCAGGATTAACCCCAAAAATGGTACTAGCACCCTCATCGACCTCCTATTCACCAATCGCCCTAACAGAATCACAAACGTAACAGTACTGCCAGACTCATTAAGCGACCACTCCCCCATCCTTTTTGCCTGGTCATGCCTGCTGAAACTTCCCCGACCAAGCAGTTTCCTCTGACGCTGGCTCCAACGTGGAGGCCTTACTAAATTAAGGAGATACCTTACCCAGTGTGACTGGTCCCCCATCAGACGTGCCCCCACCATAGATGCTGCCTTTGAATACTTCACCCGCACATTCAACAAGGCCTGTGATGCTTTTGCCCCACTCATGAAGGTGAAAACCAAAAAACGAAATGCCCCCTGGGTTACACCTGCACTGTTCAATCAGCTAAAGAGGCGGGACGATCTCTGGTACAAAGCGACCGCCTCTGGGGTACATACGGACAGGCTGGCCTATAAAATGTCTCGCAACAAGTACACCTGGGCTAATAGAATGGCCAAATCCTGCTACTACAAGTCCACCCTGGCCTCTTCCTGGGTCAATGCTAGGTTGTTTTGGGACAACCTAAAGGAACTAAATGGAAAGTCCAGGATGCCTCCCCCTGCCCGGCTATCTGTCAACAATAATAATATTACAACGGATCCACTCGCTATCGCCAAGGGTCTGAATGCAGCTTTCTCTGATCTGAGTGCAGCCTGCCGAGAAACTTTTTTGATCCCACCCCTAACTCCCTGGAACCAAACAACATCTACCCCCCTTTCTACCTCAAGGTCATTACTATGAATGAAGCAAGCCTCTACCTTAGAAAAGCACTAGGGGGCTCAAACTACTGTGCAGACTCCTTCGACATGAGAATCCTTAATTTGGTTCTTGACTTGGTGCTAGCCCTCCTAACTGATCTCCTCAACCTCTCCTTGTGTCTTGGACAGTTCCCAAGCAACTGGAAGATGGCCACTGTCACTCCTATACTGAAGGGTGGGGACCCCACATTGCCCAATAACTACAGACCCATCTCAATACTCCCACTCCTCTCAAAAGCCCTGGAAAAAATTGTTGCAGGCTAACTCACAGACTACCTACATGCACACGACTGCCTATGCAGGGAACAACATGGTTTTAGAGTCCGACACAGCACAACCACTGCCCTCGTAGAGTTCTCCAACTCTCTGCACAGTGCACTAGATAAAAAACTGCTAACAGGAGCTGTATTCATAGACCTGTCAAAAGCATTCGGCACATTCTCTCACCCCCTCCTCATAAATACTCTTCACAGAACAGGCCTGTCCCCCGGACCCATCGCATGGTTCACAAGCTACCTTACAGACATGTGCCAACGTATGAGGATAAACAGCACCCTCTCACCCGTACTACCAGTCGGCTCTGGGGTGCCCCAGGGCTCCATCCTTGGCCCATTGCTATTCAGCATCTTTCTGAATACCCTGTCCAAATCCTGTCCATGTAACCTTCTTCTCTATGCAGATGACACAGTAATGTATGCCTCTAACTCAGATCCTGCAATCCTTCAGTCCTCCCTACAACTTGCCTTCAACCAAGTTGAACACTGGTTCACTGACCACAAACTTGTGGTCAATATAAATAAAACTAAATCTATGCTCTTCACCCACCAACAGAGTATGGTCCACAATGCCCAGCTTACAGTTTTCTCCAAAAATCTCCTCCCACTGGAACAGGCTGCACATTCGAGCAGACTTGATAGACCTCTAGGCCTTTATCTGCTGGCAAATTTCTTATGTTCGTACGTTCGTATGTTAGGTCTACACCTATAAATTCCTGGGCACAACCTTTGATCCTAATCTCTCATTCCACCCACATATAAACAATCTTTCCTCTGCCATAAACATACTGTATCGGCACAAAGTCAGCCTACCCCCAGAGGTACTAAACATTGCTGTTACCTCCTCTGTTCTCTCCCTTTTAGACTATGGACTAACTGTCTACTCAGCTGCTGACCACACAGCGCTAAACAAAATCCACCTAGCCATTAACAAGGCCTGTAGACTCATTGCTGGAGTAGCTAGGCTTACACACAGCTGTTCCCTATATGCTCTAACAAAGATTCTCACCCTAGATGAACGACTATGTTATCAGACATGTCTCCTTACTAAAAAAATCCAACTAGGTTTTACTCCACTGGAGTCTCAGCCTCTTCCGTGCTGCACATACAATACAATAAAACCCGTGCAGCAGACAACCAATATGGGCTGTTCCTCAGAGTCTCTACCACACTGGCACAATGGTCCTTCCCCTACAGAGCACCCTCCTGGTACAATGAACTCCCCCTAGCCATCACCTCCATCCCCAAACTAGGCCCCTTCAAATCAGCCCTCAAGAACCACTTAATCGCCACCCGCCACTGCCTCTGCCCTCAGTAAAGTTATAGACATCAGCCACAGACGGTAGTCCCTGGGCTAAGATAACCCTGATCCACTTCTGCCACTGTGTACTAAGACAACATTGGTTTCCTGACAGCTCATCACCTACCAGCAATTAGGCCTTGCATAGATTTGTTGATGTACTACTCATTGAAGTGCTTACGCTCCCTACAAAACTGTATAGCCACCAAATCTGTATAGGTCTAACAAATCAAATCTGTATAGGTCTAGCAGCACTGTCCATTGCCTTACTTATAGTACTGTGCCCATATGTAACTCTTAATGCATATACCCTGTTGTCTCTGTCTCCCCCATCTGTAACTATGCTCAATGTACTCCCCCACTGTATGTTTTGTATTCTGACGTGGAGCCTTTGGAAATGAGTCCCTGACTCAAAAGTTGTAATCCGATTGTTCCAATAAATAAATAAATAAATACATTTTAAACAGGCTTTCCTCTTAAGGTATCTTTATTCATCATCAGCTAGCATTTTTAAAAGGTGTTGTTTATGACCTGCAGCCCCATTTCCACTTTTTGGTCTGTACCTTGGATATCAGCCAGCTCTGTAAGTCCCACAGTAAGGTCTGTGTCCATACATTCTTCCTCATTTCCTAGGAACTGTGAACTATTCTCAATCAGCAATGCTGGAACTCTTGTGTCCTCTAGCAATGCAGTGGCTAGGGGTGAGGACAAACATCTAGCATGCACAAGCTCTCCATCCTCCTCCTCCTCCATTCCATGGACTTCTCCATTTTGGAAGAGAGGCCAACAATGCCCCCTTCATTAGTAGGGGAATTTTATTGCACAAAATTACATCAGCAAAAACATCAAACCAAACCATTATTGTCCATTAAACCAACAGCATAATAACACTGTAAAAAACAGAAAGAAATTAAGTGACTAAAAAAAATGGAAAAACAAAGTCCAAAATAATAAAAAATAAACACAACTTCCTTTTTTCCCAATAAAAATTTCACACTCAATAAGGCAAAACAAATATTAGTAACTAGGCAATGAAAAACTTCTAGTTTCACTATTGTACAGCATAACGACATTCCCTAATAAAGTGTACCTGCTCCATGCCCCCCTTTTTTTAACTTTTGTTTTATAGATTTTGGCAAATCATACAAATAAGACATCTGTACAGGACATTACACAGAGACTAGGCAAAATAAGATTAACTAGTCTAACTAGTCATTATACATGCAGTAACAGCTTTGAATAGCTGCCTGTGTAACACATTGGGGTGGGGGGGTAACAACATTAAACTAATGGGAGAAAATACCAGCCAGTATACCAGTCATTTTAACATGCTAGAATCCTGCCACACTACACCCACTTACTGGAAATCTGATACAGGCCTATTTCAGTACTCTTTGTCAGATTCAAACCGGCCCCTGATACCTCCAAAACAAATTTTAGTTTGATCAGTTATATATAGGCAAATATCTGCATAGGCAGAAATGTTCAAGTCTCTCTCACCAGAAGACCAAGTTATCCACTTTATATGCTTAATTTCTATAATACTGTATATTAAAGGATCCAAAGCAGATGCGTAGAGTATGGGGCTTAATGGGCACCCTTGTCTTACACCAAATTTAATGGTATGGACCACCCAGTTCTCCTACCAAATGAGGCCACAGTTGATACTACATAGAAACATAGAATTTGATGGCAGATAAGGACCGCTTGGCCCACCTAGTCTGCCTGTTTTCCTACCTAACAGATAAGCTGCAGATCCTAGTTAACCAACAGCTTAATTCCTCCTACCCCCCACTAGGACTGCCCTATGCCTGTCCCCTGCATTCTTGAAGTCCCCCACTGTTCTTGACCCCATGACCTCTTCAGGGAGGCTGTTCCATGCATCCACAACCCTCTCAGTGAAAAAATGCTTCCTCACATTACCTCTGAGCCATCCCCCTTCTATCTTCAAATTGTGCCCCCTTGTTCTTGCACATCTCTTTTTCTGGAAGATGCTACCCTCTTGGACTTTGTTAATTCCCTTGAGGTACTTGAAAGTTTCTATCATGTCCCCTCTCTCCTTCTTTCCTCAAGGTTGTACATATTAAGCTCCTTTAGTCTTTCTTCCACATGTCTTCTGGTGCAGACCCTGCACCATTTTGGTTGCCCTCCTCTGGACAGCCTCCACTCTGTCTATGTCTTTCAGGAGATGGGGTCTCCAGAACTGCACACAGTACTCCAGATGGGGTCTCACCAACTGTCTGTACAGAGGGATAACAACTTCCTGTTTTCTACTATTGATGCCTCTTCCTATACATCCCAGTATTCCCCCAGCCTTCCTTACTGCCTTCTCACATTGCTTGCCCACCTTTAGGTCATCTGATATAATTACCCCCAGGTCCCTTTCTATTTTTACTGTTGTCAGTATCCCACCCCCCATTGTGTACGCTTCCCCAGGGTTTTTGTTCCCCATGTGCATTACCTTGCACTTCTTTGCATTGAATCTGAGCTGCCATACATTTGACCATTCTCCAACCTTGCACAAGTCCCTTCTCATCCTTTCCACTCCATCTTGTGTATCAACCCTGTTGCAGATCGTTGTGTCATCTGCAAAGAGACATACTTTTCCTTCCAGTTCCTCTGCAATGTCACTTATAAAGACATTAAAAAGGACCGGTCCCAGTACTGAACCCTGCGGTACCCCGCTAGTAACCCTCCTTTCGTCACTGTGTACTCCATTTACTACTACACTGTGAGTCCTGTTGTCTAGCCAATTTTTTATCCAGGCTACCACCTTGGGACCCACTCCAAGGCTGGCTATCTTGTGTATTAATCTTTTGTGTGGGACTGTATCAAATGCCTTGCTAAAATGTAGGTAGGCCATGTCCACAGCCCCTCCCTGGTCTACTACTTTGGAAACCCAGTCAAAGAAATCGATTAGATTTGTCTGACATGACCTTCCCATCGTGAATCCATGCTGCCTTGGGTCCTATGCCCCACTGGCCTCTAGGTACTCAACAATTCTTTCCTTCAGAAGTGATTCCATCATTTTCCCTACCACTGAGGTCAAACTAACTGGTCTGTGGTTTCCTGCCTCTGTCTTGCTCCCACTTTTGTGAAGAGAATCACATCTGCCCTCCTCCAGTCCTCGGGTACCACCCCATCCTCCCATGATTTGTTAAACAGAGTAGTCCAGCGATGTCACTAGTTCTACCCTTAGTTCTTTTAGAATTCTTGAGTGAACCCCATCAGGCCCCATTGCTTTGTCCACCTTCAATTTTATTAGTTCTTTCAGAACCCTTTCTTCTGTAAATGGACTGTTATCGAGCCCCGTCTTCAGAGTGTTTCTCTTGTTTGGTTTAGGTAACTCCCCCTCCTCTTCCTTTGTGAATACTGAGCAGAAATATTCGTTCAGTATCCCTGCTTTTTCACTGTCACCCTCTACTCACATTCCCTCCTCTTTATTAAGCTTCAGTATCCCTCCTTTGGTCTTTCTTCGCTCCCTAATGTACCTATAAAAGGTCTTATCCCCCTTCTTAACAGAATTGGCTATCCTTTCCTCGGTTTGGGCCTTTGCTATTCTGACTGCCTTCCCAGCCTCTTTCTGCTTTAACTGATAAAGTTCTCTGTCCTGCTCCTTCTGTGTTTCCTTATATTTCCTGAATGCTGTCCTTTTCTCCTTAACCTTCCTGCTACCTCTTTTGAGAACCATAACGGTTTTTCCTTCATTGTGTTTTATTGATTTGTTTTACAAAAGGCTTGTTGCTTCTGTGATGGCTGTTTGATCACTCCCATTGTTTCTCCACCCTCCTTCTTGCCTGTTTGCTAGTGCTTTTCTGAGGCACTCTCTCATTTTCCCAAAGTCAGCCCTCCTAAAGTCCAGTACTCTTGCTTTTGTATGGCTTGATTGTATGGCTGTGTTTTTCGTGAGCACACTGTTTGGTGGTCGCTTGTTCCCAGATGGCTACCCACTTCTAAATCTGAGTTCTTTCTCCATCCCATTTGAGAGTACCAGGTCTAAGATTGCTCCCTCCGAGTGGGTTCCAATACTAGCTGTCTGAGGCATGCCCCTGTAGGGCATCAAGAATG
The DNA here is from genome assembly GCA_016271365.2 of Neoceratodus forsteri. Taxonomy (NCBI): domain Eukaryota; kingdom Metazoa; phylum Chordata; order Ceratodontiformes; family Ceratodontidae; genus Neoceratodus; species Neoceratodus forsteri. The sequence continues at coordinate 942,750,049 of CM057455.1, forward strand.
ACCCTGCTCTTGGATGTGCCTGCAGCAAGGTGATCCAGTTAACATCTGGCATATTCAGGTCCCCCATCAACAATATCTCCCTTTTCTGCCATTCTAAAAGCCTTCTATCATTTCCTTGTCCATTCCCTCCCCTGAGATGGGGTCTGTATACAACCTCCATGCGGATTGTGGTGCCATTTCTGTCTCCAGGGTGACCCAAAGTGTCTCATCTGCTCCCTGTTTACTCTTTAGTTCTGTTGCTTTGATCCTTCCTTTACATGAGAGAGCTACTCCTCTCTCCTCTTTTCCTCCCTGTCCCTCCTGTAGATTGTGTATCCTGGTATGTTGACATCCCAGTCATGGTTCTCTGTGTACCATGTTTCTGTAACTGCCAACATCCACGCAACCCTCTTCCATCAAGGCTAATAGTTCAGGGGCTTGTTACACAGACTATGGGCATTGGTACTCATCACCCTCCACTTTTGATAGCCTTACCCTTTAGCCCCATTTCTGTCCTTAATGCCTTTTCCTTTTTTTACATTTAAATCTGTTCTACTTCCTAATAACTTCTGTACCTTGGTGTTTACCTCACTAATCACCATGTTTTGTGGGGGGAGGTCGGATTTCCCTGCTCCTTTTCAGTGCTTCCCCCCTTGGCTAGTTTAAATGCTTGCCAATGAAGCATTTAAACCTCTCACCTAGGATCCTGGTTCCCTCCTGGACAGATGCAGACCATCACACCAGTATAGGTCTGCATCCCTCCAGGTGGCTCCCCAGTCCCCAATGAAGCCAAAACCTTGAACTCCACACCAGTTTTTCAACCACTCATTGAATTCCCTGGTGAGAAGTGCCCTAGCATCTCCCTTGCCATAGACAGGCAGCACCTCCGAGAAGGTTACCGTATGCTCTACTTGTCTAAGGCCCCTTTCCAACTCTACAAACTCCTCTTGCACTGCTCTGATCCCTTTCCTAGCCAGGTCATTTGTCCCTAGGTGGACAATGACATCCATCTCCCTCCCTCGTGCAGCTCCTCCCACGATCCTGAGGATTCGCTTCCTGTCCCTCCAAGCTGTGGCGCCATGAAGGCACCTTACCTCCCTCTCCCCTTCCTCTCCCATTTCTACCCCCTAATGATTGAGTTCCCCACCAGGAGTTGTTTCCTTCCCCTGTGGGGTCCCATGCCACCCTCCTGTGGGTCTCCTTTGTGAAGGTTCCCAGCATTCTCCTTGGTCTCCACTGCAGGTGCCTCCATAGAGGAACCACTATCCACCAGAAGAGCGAATGAATTGTGGAGAGGTACAGCTGGAGGGATGCAACTCTGTTCCGCCACCCTCTCCCTCCTTGAGCCCACCCTGGTCCAGCCTCTCCTCTTTCTTGGCAACCTCTGAGGTAGTGGCATTGGCCCTGGTGGTCCCTGTTTGGTGGGAGGAGGTTTCACAAATCCTAGCCAGGTCAGCCTGGAGATGGGCAACCTCCTCTCTCAGACCAGAGAGGTGCCTGCAAATAGGGCAGCATTGCAGCCTCTAGAATGTCTCCGAACACTGCCGCCCCACAGCCATTGCACTGCACTCTCCTATCATGTCTTATTTTGTGTCCTCTCTACTGTTTCTCTGGATGCTTATTCTCTCCTCTCCTTACAACTCTCACCCTTCCTGTTCTGGGACAGCAACTTCCTGTCTTCTTCAGTAGCCTCCTTTTTCCTTGCTTAATATTAGACCACCAGCAGCTGGGGGGGAGAGTGAGCTACTTTTTTTCCTTTAGGGTTGACAAAACCAATGTCTCTCTATGATCCTTTCCTTCCTACTGCCAAACAGGAAGTTCCTGTTGACAGTCAAATCTAGTGGCTATAAAAGTAGAACTGGCTTTGGGTGGGTTGGAGGGCAATTAGTAAGAAAAAAGGATAGCAACAGGAAGTTATAATTTGACTCTCCTGCTTTTATAGTGTCTAAACCACACCCCTAGGTAAGCTTTCTTTCCTCCTACTGGTTTAGCAAAGTCAGCTGATACAGTACTCTTCCCTGCACAGAACACACACTGACTTTTTTCTTTTCTTTCTTCTTTTCAATCCTAAATAAGACCCCTTCTACTTCTAATAAAGTTATTTGTCTACTTAATCTTAACAGACACTGACTCCTGCTGAGGTATAAGGTTTAAATTAAAACTCTGGGACTTCCCTTGTGCTGCTTTCAAAATCAAACAGTTCCAAACTCTGTGACTTCCCTTGTGCTGCTTACAAAATCAGACAGTTCCAGACTCTGTGATGATTTCCCATGTGCTGCTTTCAAAATCAAACAGTTCCAAACTCTGTGACTTCCCTTGTGCTGCTTACAAAATCAGACAGTTCCAAACTCTGTGATGATTTCCCATGTGCTGCTTTCAAAATCAAACCGTTCCAAACTCTGTGACTTCCCTTGTGCTGCTTACAAAATCAGACAGTTCCAAACTCTGATACTGATGCACAAGTAAAAATCCTGGCCCAGTATTGGCTTCCACAGTTCCAGCCAGGTACTCGGTGATACACCGCCCGAGGATGGATCAAAGGGGCAGGGCTGTAGCCATTTGTTTTAGATCATAACTGGGCCTTATGGATGTCCCAGTGGGGGCCACCACCAACTCCTTTGACTGCATTGTGGGAGTGGGTGTGGGATACAGGATACTTTTCATCTACCATCAACCAGGGGATGGGAAGGTTTTCCTGCAAAGAAGTCACGTATTTCATCATCAGCGTAAAGTTGGGATTCCCCAAATGATTAATGCTGGGGGACTTCAACACTTGGGTTGACAATGAAGTCTCGTAGTTTGGAAGAGACTTCCTTCAACTAATGAATTTATTGCAACTCACACAAGTTGTTACCTCGCCGACCCACTTTGGTGGTCACTCATTGGACTTGGAGTTCCTCCTGGGGATGAAGATATCTGATTTAGTAGTAGAACCAGTTGGATGGTCTGACCATCATACCATAGGGTTCAGTTTCATAGCTCCCCCCAATAGTCTTGTTCTTATGGAGATGGTCCATTACAGCCATTTGAGGTGCATGACCCCAGATGGCCTAATGGTGGTACTAGTCCTATCTGGCTTATCGAGTGAATGCAAGGACCAGGGGACTCTAGTTCTTGCCTATAACAAGGCGGTGACAGAAGCCCTAGATTCCATTGCTTCTGTTCATGTTTGCCCCCTCACTCTTTGTCCCCATGATTTGATGGGACCTTGAAGAAGATGAGGAGAGTGGGTCAAAGGTTAGAGAGGCATTAGCGGAAATCAGGCCTGGAGGATGACAGACTTAGATGGATGGACCATTATGTGGTCTATCAATCGGCAATTACCTGTAAGAAGGCAGAGTTCCTGCCCTGAGAAATTGCCACTGTGGGGAATCGTTCTGCTCAGCTCTTCTGGACTGTTGACAGACTAAGCAATTCAGTCTGTCTTCAGCCCGGTGGAGCCTTTTCATAAGAGAGGTGTGTTGAATTTGCTCTGTTCTTCACAGATAAGGTTGCCACCATCAGGTCCTGGATTTGTTCAGTCCCCTCTGTTGGGCCACGTGGAGGTCTGTGAGAGGTAGCGTGCCCTCAGTTGACCTGGTTTGACTTCAACCTACTAGAAATCACTGATGTCATGAGGATCATCCAGCCAACAAGTTGTAGTTTGGACTAGGGCCCAATGCTCCTCTTGGTGGGGTGCATTGAGGAAATCAGCCCGGTCCTTGCGGACATAGTCTAGATGTCATTTGAGAGGGGTCTTCCCAGAAACCCTAAAGGAGGCAGTTGTTTGACCCCTCCTTAAAAAGTCCTCCCTTGACCCGGACTGTCTGACAAACTACAGACCCGTCACTAACCTGCCCTTCATGGTCAATGTTATTGCCCAGGTGGCTGTGCAGCAGCTGGATGATCACTTGTCTAGCCACGACATCTATGACTCTGTGCAGTCCAGATTTAGGAAGAGGCACAGTACTGAGACGGCCCTTGTCCAGGTGCTAAATGATCCCCTAATAGCCTCTGAACCATGGTGTGTTATTGGAGCGTCTGTGGTTCATCTGTGGACTTTCTAGCATAGTCTTCAGATGGGTTCAATCATTCCTCAAGGGTTGGACTCAGAGAGTGGTGTCTGGGATTTTTTCCTCAGCCCATCTCCCCCTGCCCTGTGGGGTACTGCAGGGCTCCATTTTATCACCCCTGTTGTTCGTAGTGTATATGCTGCTGTTAGGAGACATTATTAGGAGGTACGGTTTGAGTTTTCACTGCTATGCAGTTGATACTCAACTGTACATGTCCTTTGTGCCTGGGCAGGATGGAGTCCTCTTAGTCTTTAACAACTGCCTTGCCGAGATCCAGGACTGGATGAGTGCCAGCTGGTTGCGGTTGAACCTGGATAAAACTGAGGTGCTGGTTGTGGATCAGGATCATCGGGAGATAGGTCTGTCAGCTGGACAGCCCTCCGGGCTTTGGCTCAATGAAGTTCAGCTGACTACCTCAGATCAGGTGAGGAACCTGGGCATTATTCTTGACAGCAGCATGACCTTTAAATATCAGGTGTTGGCTGTTATCAGGACCTTTTTTCACCATCTGAGGAGTATCGCCCTGGTGAAGCACCTGGTTCCTCCTGAGGATCTTCCAACATTGCTCCATGCCTTCATCACCTCACACCTTGACTACTGCAATGGCCTCTACCTAGGGCTACCAGGGGTTGATATCCACCATCTGCAGCTGGTGCAGAACGTGGCAGCCAGGCTATTGACCAGCACTTCTAAGGCCAGTCGTATTATGCCTGCTCTCCAAGAACTCCACTGGCTACCAGTACAGTGGCAGATCACTTTTAAGGTCAGGTTACTGACCTATAAAGCCCTTACAAACAGGGACACCATTATCAGCAAGATCTCCTTCGCCCTACTGCCCCATCTGTCCACTCTGTTCCACCGACAAGAGATTGCTAGAGATTCCCGGGGTCCAGTTAATGACATCTGGGGCCTGATCATTTGCTTTTGCGGACCCTACCCTGTGGCATTCTCTACCTCATCGGGTGTGAGAGTGCATGACTGTTGAGAGTTTAAGACTGCACTAAAGATTAATTTATTCAGCCAGCATATCTTGATTTTTAGTTATTTATTTACTTAGTTACTGTGTTATGGTATGTTATTTATTGGTCTGATGGAATGATTTTATCTTTATTTATGTGATGTTTTTTTTTACAGGCACCTTGATCCTGGGAAAGGTGCTTTTTACAAATAAAGAATGATGATGATGATGATAATCCTTTTATCCAGGAAACAAATGTACAAGAAGACCATTGCATATAATCCTTTTATCCAAGAAAAAAATGTGCTCAAGAAAGACCATACCAAGTTAACACTGTAAACAAAAACTCATGACTGACCCTGTTGAATACTTTGCTTTGGTCCAAAGAAATTAAAATCCTGATTTGTGATGAGATTTGAAAATATTCCAGTACAACTCTAATTAAATAAAGATTATCCTGAATCTTACAATGAGGAATTGAACAGGTTTGAGCTGGGTTAATAAGAACTATTGTTGCTTTTTGTATAAAGGTTTGGTTAGAATCTTAGTCTGAATTCAGGAGGCAAATAGGCCTCCAGTTATTTAAAATCCCTTTATAACCAGTTTTACATAAAAAAATATATACAAGCCATTCTGATGATGCTATAGGAGAATTTAATAGATGGGAATATACCATTACCAAACTGTCTGCTATTTCTGAGGCAAAGGTTTTAAAAAACTTATCAGGGATACCATCTGAATCTGGAAAAGCCCCTGTTTTCAAAGTCAAAGTCACTTCCAATATTTTCTCCCTAGTAATGGGTGCTGTCAACTGTCCTTTACTTACATTCACTGAAACAGGCGGGGTGAATCCCAATAGACTTCAAGTCAGTTGATGCCTCTACAGGGTCTGTGAGAGATGTGATACAGAAAACATCCATCCAGTCCTTAAAGGCTGCACAGAGATCACTTCTGGGTGCCTTTTGTGTCCTATAATTTAATTCTGCTTCTAGAGAAGCAGCTCTGTTATATTGGTAGTTTTGCATTATTAGTTTTAATCTCAGGATTTGACCAACACATCTACCAGTACCATTGCTGGCTTGAGAGATGACATGCTGCAGCTGACTCCTTAATTTCAAATACTAGAGATATTGTGACTGTTGCTTCCTCCTCCCATACTTTTAAAACCAGGCTTTGGCATCCTGCTTAGTGTCCTCCAACCAAACTGTTATATCATTATACAAACATGGCCTTGATGTCCATGCAGCTAACAAAGAATGTATCTCTTTTTGAAGTTGCGGTTCTTGTAAAGCGAAAACATTCAGCCTTCTTCTATTAGGGGTTCCAGGGGAGGCAGCTCACCCTGGATCACCTCTTGTAGAACTAAGTGATCAGAAAACTCCACCAGAAGCATTTTGACCTAAGAAACGTCATAGTGAGGAGGAAGAAAAATAAAATCAATCCTTGTTTCCTCTTTTGTAAGTTACTACACCTGTGCGATATGACTGCCTATAGATGTCTATTAAACTAGATACAGATAGCACTTATTTTATTAATAAAAAATTGCAATACCTGGTAAGTATTTTTACTCCACTTTGGTGTCTAATCAGACAAACTCTGGTCAAAGCCGATATGGCTATGAAGAGCTTTTGGGATACTTTTGCCCATTATTTCTAATGAATTTGCAAAATGCAGATCTGTGGAGAGGCAGTTTCAATGCGGTCTTCCTTGTATACACTTTTACAATGTGTTTTCCTAGAATATGCCTGCTGATTGCTATACATTTAGCCTGGAAGTTCACAGAAGAAATGGCATCTTATTTTCAGTGAGGCTCTACATCTACACAATATTATGCTTCCTTGTGTAAAATCAGAATGCACGAAAAACAATATTTTACATCGGGGGGATGTATTAAGTGCTGGATCGATGCACGAGCAGAAAGATGCATTGCACAAAGAGGGTGCACCGGTTGGCACTGATACAATATTCAAAAAGAATGCACCACCAGTACAGGGTGTGCATATAGTGAAGCCCACCAGGATGAAGTGCAGCACTGCAGTATTCTGCAGCAGAGTTACTACAGTAAAGTATGCAGCTTCAAATGGAGTTAATCCCTTTTGCCATGTAATAAACCTGTGACACTGCACTTCATCCTGGTGGGCTTCATCCTTCCTGTTGAAAATGTAACCCTGGACAGGAGTCGCAGTGCAGGTGGCCACCAAGACAGGTACATCCAGGGTGACTACAACTGAATATCTTCCAGGAGGAATACGAGGCATATACCGGCATGCACCGCAGCCCCCACGGGTGATATTCAGCCCAGGAATGCAAATGAACTAATTGAGCATGCAGGATGCAAAGGGGCCTTATACATGCTCATTACCAGCCCATTTACATGTCGGCATTGGGATGAATATGCTGGAGCAGCTCTCACCCCCAAGCCCCAACCCCAATTGCTCCAATGTGGGAAAGGCCCTGAATTCTCTGGTGGTATAGTGGCACCCCCCCATTCCACCAGCCCTGATCATACTGGAGTCCAGGCTCTATCAGTTCCATATTTTAGGTACCCCAATGCCATCCCTAATTGCACCTTAATACATCTACAGTCCATGTCCATAGTGCAGTGGCCCCCACTTCCCCTCAATGGTGCACAGACACCCCCCCGCCCCCCAGCCTATCCCATTGCAACTACTGGCTCTGTAATGAGATCGTACCGCTTTATTGGTGGGTGGTGGAGCACTCACAGTAGGATGATGGAATGTGTTATACATAGGCATGAGCTGTGTGTGGGAGATAACACCCAGTGACCATACTCCTCAGGCACTGGCATGTGAATCCATCATCCTGGTGCAATTGCACTTCTCAGTGTGGGTGACGGCCGATGCTGTACCCAATCATGCAGATCCCAAAATAGGCATGTTACAGCTAATCTCCCATTTGTTTGTGCAATTGAGGAACTGCAGATGAACTATCTATAGCCTGAAGCATACACTGCAAATGACATTACAGGGTACCGCACTCCATGGCACCCGGGATACTTCAGCAGTCCAGAGGGTGGCATGTTATACACGGGAACAGGGGAGAGTGTGGACTTGCAGCAGTGTATGACAGCAGGAAGGTATAGTATTGGCAAGGCATGCATTGGAGGTACGTAGGTACTGAGCAGCAAATCAGAGCTCTTTTTCCTAATAAAACACTGCTGATATAACAAATAAAGAACAAAGTCATAAATAAGGAACCAGTGGCTTATGAAAAATTCTACAGGGATTTATACAAGGATTTGATTCTGCCTTTGTGGGGAAAACACACGAAAAATTAGGGTTTTTTACACACTAATTGTCATTTGAATCTGGGAGCACTGAATATTTCTTATTCTATCTTTTGAATCTTGGATAGGGCAGGGGAGATACTACTTCTCATTGTCACAGGAATGGTCATTTACACATATTTACACTGTATTTACCTACAGTAGGCTGTCCCAGATTAGATGCAATATCTTGTTTTCAGTGGGGTCATTTACCATTTTAATAATGTATTTATGCAGGCTACCTAGTCCAGGGCCCCTGTATTCAAAGGAGATATGCAGCTCATCCTGGTGGAAAGGGGAGATGTGCATCACAACTCCAACAATGCATAGCAGCATGATATTCAAACATGCGGGATGAGCCGGCCAGAAGGGAATGGGCCAGGGCACACAGAAATGGTATGCAGTTCAAGTCGAGGAGCAATCCCATGCATATGCCGTGCTGTGGCATATTCAGTGAGAATGTGCCCCTCATAGTAGTATCAGTGACTCAGCAGGTAGCACACTCACCTCTGAGGCTGGGAGATCAGAGAGCTGTGGGTTCAGTTCCCACATCTGGCACTTGGGTTAATATTCCAGTACTGACACTGTAGTGCAGCATGAGAGGGGTGCTGAACTTCTGAGGTGCCGTCTTTCAGATGAGACATTAAACCAAGGTCCCATCTGCCTGAATAGGTGGTAGTTCAGGTGGATGTTAAAGATCCCATGGCACTTATCGAAAAAAGAGTAGGGGAATTTCCCCAGTGTCCTAGCCAAATTTCCCTCATTCACTAAAAATACCACCAACAGCTTAATCTGGTTCAAGATTAATTGGCATTCATCTGTATCCCCCTCCCCCGGGTCGTGCCTGAAAATAGGCAGGATTTGTCTAGTGCACTTACCCAGTCAACAAAAACTAGATAATAATAATAATAATTGTCCAGAGCACTGCAGCACAGTTATTCCACAAATAGCTGGCCTAACCCAGCCAGTCACCCACAGGCAGGCTGCAGATGTGCACCCAGTTACACAGCTGCCTTGCAGCCCAGGTGGACTGGAGGTACCCCCTTTCCATATCCAGTCTAGCCAACTCCATCCCTGAAGAACTCCATAGTGTAGGGCCCCCCAGATCCAATTGCACAAGAGGAAACCATGGTCCATATCCGTAGTCTAGAGGACTCCTATCCACTGTTCCTGTACACAGACACCCTCACTACCCCCATACTCAAACAGTTGCAAAGACTGGCACTGCCCTCCACACACTACCATGGCCAGTCATTGACTGCATTGAACCCGGGCTGGGGACCTGTACTCTGAAATAACCCAACTGGCTGTACTGTGCATTGGGGCACCATGCCAGCTGCGGATCCACCAGTGTATACAGTTGTGTGTACGTCCCTGTCAAACTGAAGAGGGAATTAATATTATATGTCATGATGGCCTTGGAATGATTTGGATTTATGTGTTATTCATAAGGCAGAATGAGGAACTACATGAAATAACAAATATCAAGCTCATTATTTCATGAACTATACATAAAATTAGTAATCACAAGTCAATCTTTCAAAAGATACTAGTAATGCCTGTAAATAAATTTATTACAAATATATATATATATATATATGTAATAGATAAATCACTCTGAGGTGTGCAGTCGCGCTCTGATATACGCATGCCTCGGTGTGTGTGTTGTACGCATGAGGCCGCAGGCCGAGTGCACCAGCCTCCCAAGGCGTGCGTATATCAGAACACGACCGCACTCCTCAGAGTAGTTTATATATCTTATAAAATGTCAAAATTGTTTTGGAGGGGGGTAAAAGTGCAGGTGTGCAGTCGCGCTCTGATATACGCAGTCACCTGATGGTCTTTGTCCAATGTTACTGATTCTTTGTCCTTAACCATTTTATATATATAAATATATATATATATTATTGTGGTGCTATCACGCCACTATAGTTAGGGTTCAGCGGTCATTTACATACCAAAGTCAAAAGTTTGGGCGTTAATAACTTTGGACTCATTCAATGGATTTGCCTGAAATTTGGTACACACGTTGGGGCATGGTAGATCTCTCTTGATTTGCAAAATTGTGTTTTGGTCGGAGAGGCGGTCTTTATGTACGAAAGTGCTGAAAAATGCAAAATTATCCATTTTTGGAGGCACCTTTCAGCATTCTGAATGTGGTCCTGCATGGCTGTCATATGGCATGCCACTCTGAGAGATGGCTTGTTTGAAAGACCTTTGGTGGCCGAACATGCAGCTTTTTGTTTGGTGAAAAAATATTAAGGCATTCAAAAGTTATGGCACTTTTAAGTTCCCATTATAAGTCAATGGGAACATTTATGTGTATATTTTGTGAACAAAGAATGGGGTTCTGGCCATCTGGTCCCACGTGGCAATCAAAGAATTTGTAGCCTCATGGTTCAAGAATCTTTATCCTAGAGGATTTTCAAAATTCTTTGCTTCCTAGGTCTGCCATTTTGTTTTTTATTTTCTGATTGGAAAAACACAAATATCTCGGCTCAAGGGTCACTTCCGAAGTAAAATTTGGATGGGTTTTACTCAGGGGGGCTCCAATCTGTCGAGCCATGCCTTTGGTTTGATCCAAATCAGTCAAAAAATAGTTATAAGCTTTTAAAATCTTAATTCACGGCTCACTAACGATCTTTGATTGCAAGTCTGCAAATTCTTTGATAATGAGATTCTTTGATCACGATCTTGTACCGCGACCTAAAAACACTAATATCTTGGCTCAGGGGTGGGCTAGGGACACAAATGAGGGTGGGTTTTGCTCAGGAGGGTCTGTTCTATCGAGGCATGCAGTTGGTTCAGTTCAAATCAGTGAAAAAGTCACGTTTCACCATTTTTAATTCTTTGTTCGTGAGCCTGCAAATTCTTTGATCGCGAGCCTGCAAATTCCTTGATCGTGAGATTCTTTGATCACGATCGTGCATCGTGAGTGAGGGATGAGATGGCCCAATTTAAAAATGAATTTTCTCAGCCCAGGGGTGTCCTAGGAAGTCAAATGAAGGTGGGTTTTACTTAGGGGGCTTCGTTCTGTCGAACCATGGCAGTGGTTTACCGCAATTCCTTCAATGTTTTGATTTATACTATTTTAAATTCTTTGTTCATGAGCCTGCAAATTCTTTGATGGTGAGCCTGCAAATTCTTTGATTGTGCAATTCTTTGATCGTGATCGTGCATCGTGAGCGAGGGACAAGGTGGCCCAATTTAAAAATGAATTTTCTCAGCCAAGGGGTGTCCTAGGAAGTCAAATGAGGGTGGGTTTTACTCAGGGGGCTTCGTTCTGTTGAACCATGATGGTGGTATACCACAATTCCATACATTGTTTGATTTATAAGATATCATTGTTTGTGTGTCTGCTAATTTTTTGATCGCAAGCCTGCAAATTCTTTGATCGTGACATTTTTTGATCACCATCTTTGATTGCAAGGGGGGGACAAGATGGCCAGATTTTTTATAATGGAATAGATAGGGAAATTTTAGTAATCTTTCATATTGAATATCTTGGAAATGGTTTGGTCCTTTGACTTGAAATTTAGAGAGGAGAAAGGCAACATCCCACAGATATGACTTTTAGTGCTTTGGTCAAAATATAGTACAGGGTGGCAAAGTTACGGCACTATGAATTTGATGCTTTTTCCCCAGAGGATAACATTAGTGTCCGCCACATTACAGGAATCCTTTGCCACACTGCTGCAAAATAACAGTTTCATTGTTTGGGCTGAAATTTGGAGGGAAGAAAGCCAACATCCTACAGATGTGCCTTTTGGTGGTTTGGTGAAAACAATATTACAGGGCGGCAAAGTGACGGCACTCTGAAATTGATGCTTTTTGCCATAGGATAACATTATGGCGTCCGTCGCATCTTTCAGGGCCCGTATCTCGGAAATGGTGCGAGATACGGACTTTTCGTCAGAAAAAGGCTTAGCCCTCCACTTGTGGGCCAAGTACAAACTAGCTAGCATAGTCATAATTCATAATGTAAATTTTAACTTTTTCACGCCATACGGTTCCTGAGATATAAGCAATTTAGTATTCCAAGTCCTGATTTTCTGCTCCGAGGTCAATTATTATGCATACATTGTTTTTTCAATGCAGTTTTTGGGGAAAAGAAGGGTGTGCCCTTTTGTTACTGTGACAGTTAGTGTTTCCAGTTGTGCTTCCATTACTGTTTGCATCACCGTTCCCGTCTACGCCACCGTGTCTGTTACGGTTTGCATTTTCATTTGAACTTGCATTTCCATTTTGTTTGGCATTATTTTTGCTTTTACCATTACCATTTGCATTTGCAATTGAAGTACCGTGCCAGTGTGCATTACGGTTTCGTTTTCGTAAGTGCTTGTGTTTCTGTTTCTGTTGGCTTTATTGTTGCTGTTACCATTTACAATTGCGGTACAATGACCATGCATGTAATGGCTTGTTTTTCCATATACGCTTGCGTTTCTGTTTCTGTTGGCTTAATTGTTGCTGTTACTGTTACTTATCTATTCTTTCTTAAAAAGTATGGAAATTCTAGCAAACAACTTTGTTAATACATCAGTTAGGGTTCTTCTACAGCGACAAAAGTGAGGAAATTCGACCTTAGGGTTCCCACCCCTTGCACCCTGCCCCCACCAAGAGGCGTCGGGGTGTGCGTTGGGGTCGTTGGTCCTAACTCTCACCCCATTCTCCTACACTGCACCATCCCAGCTTGTTTACACATGGGAGAACAGCTTCATGTTATTGGTCTGTACTACAGTGCCCTCCACTAGGTCCATAGCGATATCTCCTCCCAGTCTCAAAGGGTCAAGTGGGCTGACTCTTTCTTGGACATGGTGGACTGTGTCTTGTTCCACCATGAGTTCAGCAAGCTCTTTTGCAGCCATATCAGCTCTAACCAGATTTTGTTTCATATTGTTTTTTCTCCCAGTCAATAGCTCATCTCTCAGGTATATATCATCTTCACAGGAATATACCCTGGTCATGCTGAACCCAGCCATCATTCCATTGGCTGGCAGGTGTTTATAAAAATGTTTTCCCCTGCAGCTGGAGCAAGCTCCCTGGTACAGCATCAGGGGTTGTTATGTTGTTGGAACCCACCCCCAACCCTCTCCTACTGAGATGCACTGCCAAGTGGAAGCTATCTCTGTTATAGCCTGCCTCCCAATGTGACTTCCTAGGCTTGCTTCTGAACATGGGTTGTCAGCATGGCAGAACAATGCCCTGCTGCTAGTCCATGGGGATGTCCTCAAAGTCTAATATTTAGGGTCACTGAACCTAACAAAACTATTGATATTCTGCTTTTCTAGTTTTAAACTTATAGGGGCTTAACCCTTAGGCTGCCAACAGAATTAGAATGCATAGGAATTCTGGACTGATATATCAGTCCATGGCCGCAAGGGTTAAAATTCTGCAGTTTCCATAATTGTGAAATGTAATTTTAAAGAAAGAGATCTGAAGCTTGACACATTTCTGTATGTACTTTGGTAGATTCATCATATTAATTGTGGTGCAATGTGGATGAAATCCATTTAAATTTGATGAAAATTAATGAAATCATATAATTTTGATGAAATTCTGTGAATTTTCACTGATATTTCACACAATTTTGAGGAAGCAAAATCAGAATTTTGCCAGAACTTGCTGACAGAAGATATGTTTTCCCAGCCCTATTTCTGTATGATACTGTATTGTATTTTATATACTGTTATAGAAACATAGACTTTGAAGGCAGATAAGGACCACTTAGCCCACCCAGTCTGCCCATTTCCCTACCTACTGGATAAGCTGCAGATTCTAGTTAACCAACAGCCTACTTCCTGCAACCCCCACTATAATTGCCTTATGTCTGTCCCATGCATGTTTGAATTCCCCCACTGTTTTAGACCCAATGACCTCCTTAGGAAGGCGGTTCCATGTATCCACCACTCTCTCCATGAAAAAAATATTCCTCACATTACCCCTGAGCGTCCCGCCTCTATCTTTAAATTGTGCCCCCTTGTTCTTACACATCTCTTTTTCTGAAAGATGCTACCCTCCTGGACTTTGTTGATTCCATTGAGGTACTTGAACGTTTCTAAAATGTCCCCCTCTCCCTCCTTTCATCAAGAGTATACATATTAAGCTCTCTCAGTCTCTCTTCATATGGTTTCTGCTGCAGACCATGCACCATTTTAGTTGCCCTCCTCTGGACTGCTTCCATCCTGTCCATGTCCTTGCGTTGATGAGGTCTCCAAAACTGCACACAGTACTCCAGATGGGGTCTCACCAACTGTCTGTATAGAGGGATAACCACTTCCCTTTTTCTACTTGTGATGCCCCTTCCTATGCATCCCAGTATTCCCCTGGCTTTTCTTACCAACTTTTAACATTGCTTACCCACCTTTAGGTCATCTGATATGACTACCCCCAGGTCCCTTTCCATTTTTGTTGTTGTTAGTACCTCCCCTGCTATTGTGTACTCTTCTTCTGGGTTTTTGTTTCCCAGGTGCACTACTTTGCACTTCTTTACATTGAATCTACAGTAAGTTGCCATATGTCTGACCATTCTTCCAACCTTGCCAAGTCCCTTCTCATCTTTTCTACCCCCTCTTGTGTATCAACTCTGTTACAGATCTTTGTGTCATCTGCAAAGAGGCATACCTTTCCCTCCAGACCCTCTGCAATGTCACCTATAAAGATGTTATTATGTAATTATTGAATATGGATGTCTATGTAACTGCTGCATATTGTATTTGTGCCCTTCTAATCACTCCCTCCCCTTAAGCAGGTCAACCAGTAAACAAGATTTCCTATTGCATTTCTTTATGGTTACCCGGTAAAGCATTTTAAATAAATACATTAAATACATAAATACTGGGTCTTATACGGATTTGAAGAATGTCAAAATGTATCTTTTTGTACAACAAAACATTTTTTTATTGAAATGAAAGAACATATTATTTCACAAAAACTATCAAATCCTGGATGTACAGTGACGAGACAATAAAGCAAGAATATGACCATGAGTATACAGTTTATAATACGAACAAACAAAAGAACAACAAAGAAAACAATTAAACACTGCACCTTCCCACCAAAAACCCCCAAATCCCACCCCTCCTCATCAACCAGAGGATAACTAGAGAAACCCCACAAAAGGACTGTATCTAGAGAAATTAAGCCCAGTCTGCCACATTATAGCGAGGAAAAACCCTGTGAAAGGACAAAAATATAAATTCAGATTGTTAAAAGGACCTGTAGGGGCTCCCAGAGCCTGTTGTAGTTAGATAAGTTGCCAGCCATACTGGCAATGAGGGGCTCAGCCTGCAAAGCAAACAATATCTCTCTGTACCATTAGAGAAATTGGGGTATACACTGGTCCAGTCAATGTTGGAAAATGATCTTTTTTGTATATGCTGAGATCAAGGCCTTATGAGGTCTCTGGTTTCCAAGCAGGGTGTTGGTATAGTCACCCAAAATACATACAATGGGAGTGAAGGTGTCAGACAGCCCCAACAGTGGATCTAGACAGGCATGGATTGATTCCCAAAAGGTAACCACCTTTTCATAGAACCTCAAAATATGAAGTAAGGTACCAGGCTCCTTACCACATCTGGTACAAATGTCAATGGGCAATCTGTCCAATTTGTGTGATTTAACTGGGGTATAGTAGAGACTATGGGTTAGATATTCAAAACTTTGCCCCACGGCTAAATTAGCACTGCCTGGCGGGCAAACTTAGCCCAGAGCACAAAGCAAGCTATATTGAAATGTAAATATCCCGGTGCTAATCCTGCTGAATATAACATGCTAAGGAAGCTGGGCAAACTGGTCTAAGAGTGCAGGGCAAAAATAGCCTGGGAATAAGACAGCACTGAACATAGCAACAGGGAAGTGCAAACTGCAACTGCAGCTCATTAGACTCTGTAGCAAGCCAGTGTTGCAGGTGGAGAACATTGTGTGTGATTGCACAGAGATGTCTCACATCTACTTCAAATACACCTCTCAACCTCCTGCCTCATAAATCAGGGACAAGGTTTAAAAAAATCAGGGACAAAGGTTTAAAATCAGGGACACATCTTACAAATTGGTGATATCCTCTCAGGAAGCTGGTAGAATAAGTTGTTTAGTGTAACATGCATTTCCTAAGGAAGAACACGTCTGTAATATTAATGTCTGACATTATTTTATGCTTACAACCCCCGCTGTTTGGTAAAGGAGTTGTAGGAGGGACGGAGTAAACCTTTGAGGTAACATCAGGGGAGTCTCTGAAAATCAGGGACAGTTGAGAGGTATGACTGCAAACAACAATGTAAGCCACACACTGCAAAACTGTGCTATGCTGAAGTGAGGTTTGCCCAGGGCTAACCTGATTGCACAGTGCTAACACATTAGCCCAGTGAAAACTGGTTAGCCCCGGGCAATCGGGAGCTATATTCAAAGCTTCTATGCAAATGAGCCTACTTAGGTAATCCGTGGGCAAACAGGCATATTTGCATCTCATTATGTGCTGCTTAGAATACATTACCATGCAGTTTGCCTGGTGCTACTGCATGGTGCACACAGCTCCACCTTTTGGTTGAAATGGAAGTACAGGCTGGACGCTGCAGGCCTAGGCATGCCCACGGCATCCCCTGTTGGTCAGAATGGAAGGATAGGCTGGAAGCAGCAGGAACGCAGTTGGTGGATACAGACCTCACAGCCCCATGCCTCCTGAATCAGGGACAGGGCATACAAGAACAGGAACAAAGACTCCACATCTCACAAAGTGGTACTATTCACCCAGAATGATGACAGAATAAGGGGATCAGTGTAAGATGTATTGTCTGAAGACTATACCGTCTGTAACGTTAATGTGTGACATTATGTTATGCTAACAATCTCCACTGTTCAGTCATAACAACACACATTACATGAGGGGCAGAGGACAAATGTGAGGCAAATTCAGGGATGTCCCTGAACATCAGGGACAATTGGAGGTATGGGTCCACCCAATGAATCCTGACCCCCTTTCCACGTAATGCAACATAATATTCCCTGGTAGTCTAGTGGTCCCCCCACCCCCCTGCATGAATCCTGACCAATAAAATGTTCAGAAATCATTTTTCCCTGGTAGTCTAGTGCCTCTCCCCACTGTGTGAATGCCGACCAGTAAAACATACATAAAATATTTTTCCCTGGTAGTCTTGTGGCCCCACCCCATTGCATATCTGACCACATAAAATGTACATAAAGCATTTTTTCCTGGTAGTCTACTGGCCCCCACCCCCTGCATGAATCCAACCTGTAAAACATACATAAACATTTTCCTGGTAGTCTCATGGTCCCCCACCCGGCAGTGATAGTAATATAATCTTCCACAAATAGAGCCAGCGACCATCGCAGCCCTCCTCTCACCACCATGACCGGCCGCTGACTGAGGTACAAATAAGTGCTGTAGTGCTATAGCACTGTAGTGCTCATTCATACCTCAGTCAGTGGCCTGTCGTGGTGGCGAGAGGAGTGCTGAGCCGGTTGCCGGCTCTATTCGTGGGAGATTGTATTGCTGAGTGGAGGCATCACTGCCAGGTGGGGTGACCACTAGACTGCCAGGGAAAAATGATTTATGTAGGTTTTATGGGTTGGGGTTGGTGCAGGGGGGGGGCACCACTAGACTACCAGAAAAAATGCTTTATGTATGTTTTATGGGTCGGGATTCACCCAGGGGGGTGGGAGGCCACTAGACTATCAGGGAACAATGCTTTATGGACTTTTTATGGGTCAGGATTCATGCAGGGGAGTTGGGGGACCACTAGACCACCAGGTCCTTCTTTGATTTAGGGGGCTACCAGGGGTCAGGAATCATGGGGGGTGCCACTGCATTATCGCCAGCCTTTTCTTGGCAGTATTTAGCACCATGCTACAGGTCACGCTAATGCCTGTAGGGTGGCACTAGACCTTTGAATATGCCGCGCTGCTGGCATTCATGGGGGATCTGCTTACCCTGCCCCTGCATACTATTAACTATCAGCGTCAGTGCTACCACACAGTGCCAGTGCTAATAGGGCTTTTGAATATTGCAGCCTCATACAAATCCAGTGCTATTCCAGCACTATGGTTTTGCACTGGGTGCAATTGTTTGAATATCTGGCCCTATGTAGAATATTGAACTACATAAAGTAGTATCTATCCCACTTTATAAATTTATACATACTGTATGCTTCCAGAGAATCAACCAATTTCTAGCTGAGAAGGGACATGGAAGAGATTGATCCCAACACTAAAACCTCAGACTCTCCTGGCAAACCAGAGATTCCTGTAATGACTGGTAGTAATAAGATATATGGTGAGAAGTGTGGGCCTTTTGAAAAATAGGGGAAAAATTAGATTACCTAAAGGACTAAGCCAAGGGCCATTACCAAAAAATTGCAGGAACATGTGTGACAACTGGAAATAACGACGGCAAGTGGAAGTGGGCCAGTGATACTTGGCACAAGCTTCTTGAAAGGGTAACAATTTTAGATTGTCTGTAAGATCCCAGACTGTGGAGACTCCTAAGTCAGGCCAGAATGTCTTGGGGAGTGGCTTACCAGCTATACAAAGATTTGGGTTCCCAAAAAGGGATTGAGATGTATCTCTGTATGGACAGATCTTAAACAAGGAACAAAATTGCAGGTGGACCCACAGGGAAGCTGCCAGGGTTGTAGCTCATTGGGACTGGGGGAGGTTCTTCCTGGGGAGGTATGGGAGTGACCATATAAGCCCATTACTAGAGTACAAAGCACACTCTATGTCCACCCAGTGTGGGACATATGACGTATAAGGATCGACCCCAGCCATTCCCAACCAGCAGGAAATTTTGGTAAGGTATGAAGCCAAATAATATAGAAAGAAATTGGGAACCTGGAGCCCTCCATCCTGTTTTTGCACATTAGCTTAGTTATAGCTCAGTGGGCAGTATTGCCCTGCCATAGAAATGCGGAAATAATTCTATGGACTTGATTGAACCACAGTTGGGGAAGGGGAAAGTTATACATCTGAAGACGATACAGCAGCCTGGGTAAAATATTCATTTTGATGAAGTTCAAGCGGCCTCACATAGAGAATGGTAATAAAGACCAACAGTCCAAATCCACTTCAATGTGTTGCACAAGTGAGTCCAGGTTACAGTGTTGAGTTTTAAGGGGGGAGGTACTGAGGTATATTCCCAAATATTTTAGCCTGTCATGTTTCCAGAGAAGGTCAAAGTACTTGATATCTGTGTTGAAAGTAATGTTATTGAGAGGCATGACCTCACTCTTGGCTAGATTTAGTCTGTAATTGGACATGCTACCAAACTGAGAAATGGCCTGTAGAGCGCAGGCAAGGATGTGGCATGGGAACAGATATGCAGGAGAATATCATCTGCATAGACTGATAACTTGTAGTCTATCTGATCAATGGTAATACCCAAGACCTGGGGGAGAGGTGGTTAAGTTTATGAATGAGGGGTTCAAAAAAAAGGTTAAATAAGTAAGGTGAGAGAGAACAACCCTGCCTGGTGTCCAGATGAAGAGTTAAGAGGGATGATAAAACACCATTACCCAGTAGTCGTTTTGATGGGGAGGAGCAAAGCACCTTGACCCACTGGAGAAACTCCTGAGAAATATGTTATTTGGGGAGTATGGCAAGCAAATAATCTAATGAATCTGATTGAAAGCATTTTCAGCATCCAGGGACACCAGAGCTGCAGAAATGGGGGAATCTCTGGACACCGAAAAGAGATAAGACCGTTTCCTGAGATGGTCAGCTGAAAGTCTGCCTTTCATGAAGCCGACCTGTTCCCTACTGAAAAGTGAGTCCCACACCAGCCCCAATCTATAGGCCAATACCTTGGCTAAGATTTTCATATCTACGTTAATAAGTGATATTGGTTTGCAGTTGGAGACCTGTAGAGGGTCCCTGCCAGGTTTGGGGAGAACCACTTCTATTGCCACAATAAAGGAGAAGTCAGAGAGGCCCTCATTAAAAATATAATTATAAGTGTCAAGGAGGATTGGTGCTAGTTGTCATTTACAGGCTTTATAAAAATTAATGGTGAACCCATCTGGTCCAGGGGATTTATCTGAAGCTAGGGAATCAATTGACTGGGAGACCTCAGCTAGAGACAGCGTAGCCTGTAAAATGGCTACCTCTGAATCAATGAGCTGGGGGAGAGGTGTATATCCTTCAGGAAAACTCTCCAAGTGAGCAGGGCAGAAGAAGAAAGAAGGCAAAGCATACAACTGCTGGTAGAAGGTTTTAAAGCAATCAACAATGTTTCATGGTGCGGTGAGAAGACTACCAGATTCGGTTAGAACTGAGGAAACAATTTTGTCCTTTGCTTGAGACCATAACTGGAGAGCCAGCAGTTTTCCAGCCTTTTATCCTTGGTCAAAGTACCGCACTTTGGATTGCAACAATAAATGCTCTGCCCTTTCCCCCAGCAGGGTATTATATTGAAAAAGGAGACTTTCCAACTGCTCCCACTCTGATCATGTAGAGTCCTGAGAGAAACCCTACCCTCCAGAGTTCAGATGTGAGTTAATAAAGAGGAAAGGGTGGCTGTGGTCTGTTTTTTCCATTTGATTGACAACCTGATTAGTTCCTCTCTAAGAGTACACTTCAAAGAACCACACAATATATCAAGAGTGGGCATGCAGGGAGAGTTAAATTCCATAAAAGAGTCAATAAAAGACTGAAGGTGCCCCAATAATTCCCCTGATTTAAGCAATTGATTATTTAGGATCCACACCTTATCCCTGGTTAATGTGGGTTTTAAGAGTTAACCAAAGAAGGGCAGGGTGGTGATCTGAGATCACCTTAGCTGAATAGTGTCACAAAAGGACCCCAGGAAGATATACTACCCCTAGCAAAAAATTATCCATACTGGAGGAGGAGGAGTTATGTGGTAGGGAGTAAAAAGAGTATTCCTGGCTATCTGGATTCAGTGTCCTCCATGTGTCCACCAGGCCCACCGAGTCCATTAAGTCACACAGAGCCAACTGGGGAGGAGAAAAGGCCCATCGGGTCTCACCAGTCCTATCCAGGTCATTACACAGAACTAAGTTCCATTCTTCCCCAAGTACAATTGGGAGAGGGAATCAAAATAGTCACTAGAGTGGAAAAGAAATGCGGGTCTTCAATGGTAGGTCCATAAACGGCCCTGAGAACCAATTCTAAGTGTCCAAGTAAAACCCAAAGCATAATGTAGTGGCCACATTTGTCACTTTCTGAAGGAGATGAAAGGGGATTCTCCGAGCTATAAGCACGGCCACCCCTTTCTTTCGGAAATCTGAACTGGCTCCAAATGCCTGTCCTACCCAGGACTGCCTAAAAAGGAGGTCCTGGGATGGGAGCAGGAGAGTTTCCTGCAGAAAGGCTATGCCAACTTGCAGTTTGCTAAAGTGGAGCGATATTTGGCGTGCTTAGTGGGGGACTGAGCGCCTTTAACATTCCAAGTACAGAAGTTATAGGCAGCCATGTCTAAGCATGAGATAGTAACAGGATCCAGGGCCTAATGGCAGAAGGGAAGAAAAAGGAAGTGACTTAATCCTCTGGTGACTCTCCCCAACCCCCATACTAGCAACACAGTAATATAAAACAGATGTCTAAACCAACAACCCTATAAACCATAATCCCCCCAACTCACCGCCCCAACCAGATATGACCCCCATCACCCATCACCCAACCCACATACCCTCCCGAGAGTAAAGCCAGTAATACCCACCCCACCCTACCACAAGCCCCACAACAAAACACTTAATAGAAGCCAAAATACCCCAACCATTTTAGGGTTTCCAGAAGAAAGCTTAACAATCCCCACCCCCCAGTGATATTGCTCATAAGGCCGCTAAAGACCAGCACCACTGTACGGCAAACCTCTCTCTCTCCCACCCCCACCCACCCAAGTCACATATTTAATGCTCTCAATACAACCTAGAAAAAAGGTATCATTAACCAACAATATTATAGTATAGCCACATTAAACCACTTTGAACCCGTTAGAAAATGCTGCAGCTAATAATCCAGCAATCATAATAGTAGCATCAATGGAAATACAAAAAAGGAAAAAGAGAAAACAAAGTTGAATATATGCAATGCTGTCAATATATATTGCCTCCAGCAGTAAGGGACCTTGATATGGTTGCAGTTGTGATATTTCAAATAGAAGTCCCGTATCTAAACTATAAAGGAGCGTCTGGACAGGCGCTGATGTGCCTTCAATGAATTAATAAAAGAAGGTATTTGAAAGTTCTTCAGTACAATATACACCATGCACTCATGAGTGAGAGAAGGGATTCAGCATAAAATAAAGAGTAGCACCAAACAGTGGAGTTCAGAATCTTGGCTTGCTGAGAAAAGTCCTGGGGGTGCCACTGTAAGTCTAAAATTGAAGAGACGGAGAGGAGATGTAGCAGGTCAGACACTGGACCTGGCACTCCAAATCAAATGACTCATTCAAGTACAGTTTTCAATGGAGGGTAATAAGCCATGACATCCTCCATAACAAGGTCAGCCTTTGTAGTAGGGTAGCCGGGTAAAAATAAAATGTAAACTGGTATGTGACAAGGTCGACCCGTTGAGCTCCCAAGTAAACTATGGGTGGCCAGGGAGCCACTGAAATGGGGTACACAGCCTCACCTGGAGCTGAGTGCAAGCCACCAGAGGGATAAAGTGAGGGGTATACAGGGAGCCAACAATAAGGCCAAGCCATGGAGCAATACTTGAATTAAGTTTGATTAGTAATCACTTACCACAGCTATAGAACAATCAGTTCAGGACAAAGCTAGATCCTGGAAAGTCAAGATGATGTAAAATGGTGGTCACAGATTATGAAATCCACACCAGAAGACAATCTCTTGTAGTGGAAATCACAAGCTTGGGAAAAACAATTCAGCCAGATTTGAATAAACTGGGCAAGAGTAACTGAAGGGCCTTTGAAGCTTGGACTGTATCTTCAAATGAGCGCCAGGTGTCTTTAATGTGGACCTGCAAATGAGCCAGGTACAGCATCCTAAATTTGATGCCTGACGGGATGAGCTTGGATACAGCAAGATCAAATGCTGCCCTTTTTTGCCTTATAGGTGTGGTAAGGTCCTGCGATATACGGAGCTTGTTGCCCTCCCAGGTAATGGATTGGAGCTCTCACAAATTGGCCAATATGAGTTGTTTATCAAGGAAATTTAGGAGCTTAAGAATGATAGGGTGAGGAGGCATGCCGGGTGGAGGTCTGGGGTGAAGGGCCTGATGTGCCCATTTCACTATGTAATGTGGGCCATTAGGTGAAGGCCCCACCTACTTCTCTAATAGTTTTTGCTTGAAGACAATGGGCATGGACCCCTCGGCATCCTTGGGAAGACCGAGGATAATTAAGTTATTCCGCTGGTTCCTGCATTCTAGGTCCTCCATTTGTATTTATGTATTTAGTTTTTGTTGACCGGGTAAGTGCACTAGACAAATCCTGCCTATTTTCAGGCATGACCCGGGGGAGGGGGATACAGATGAATGCCAACTGACCCTGAACCAGATTAAGCTGTTGGCGATATTTGTAGTGAATGAGGGAAATTTGACCAGGTGACTAAAGAAATTCCCCTACTCTTTTCAATAAGTGCTATGGGATCTTTAACATCCACCTGAACTACCAACAATCCAGGCAGATGGGACCTCGGTTTAACGTCTCATCCAAAAGATGTCACCTCAGAAGTGCAGCACCCCTCTCATGCTGCACTACAGTGTCAGTACTGGGATAGTAACCCAAGTGCCAGATGTGAGAACTGAACCCACAGCCCTCTGATCTCCCGGCCTCAGAGGCGAGTGTGCTACCTACTGAGCCACTGACACTGCATTAGTTCCATTTTGCGTAACCACTGTCTCAGGGAGGTTATCTTAAGATCTGTGTGGTCACACTATTTTTCAGTAGAAACTGACCGAGCTTCAGCATCACTGACTCTCTGATTGATGGTTCCCATTTCTTGTCTGATGGAGGTAAGCTTGGTGGTAAGACTTAATAAGGAGTCTTTGATGGGTTGAAGTTCAAGCAGGAATCTTTCCTTCAACAGGGCAGTTGCGTCCGGGGTAGTAGTAGATCCTTGACCAGCTGAGTCATTACGAGCCTTGAATTTTTTGTGGCCTTGTCTGGTGTTTGTGGTGTGTATGGCGGGGCAGGCTTTGATGCATCTCAGAATCCATGTTGCAGCAAAGTTCAGAGGAAAATTACCACTGCACTGGTTTCCTAAGGATATCTGGCAAGTAGATGAGTAAGTTTGTTTGATTATATGTAGGATAGTAATGAAAATATAGCCAAATTGAGTCGGGTGAGTAGGAGCAAGATGAAGGAGCAGCTAGTCTCGAGAAGGTGTCATGTGACTCCCCACAACAAAGCATTTCTGAAAGTTTAAATTACAGCAGCATATAGCATTAATGATTCTGTACACATAGCTTATAGAAGACAACAGAGCTTTTCTTGCATACAAAAAGACAACAACATTCTAAATTGATTTTTGAAAAGAAATATCAGATTCTGTGGAACAATTTTCTTTCTTTTTTCATTTATATTTATTGCTTTTTTTGGTTAATAACAAGCAGGGAAAACAACAGCTGAATTGCAAAGTAGTCATGGAGTTCATAAAGTACACATTATGCTACATACATCTTGAAAATCTCAAGCATCGGGTCTTAAGTTTAAATAAGACAATCTACAGGTCAAAGTCATGGCACTTTGCCATTATATAAAGAATTTACTTTCTGCATAAGAGTTCAACTTTCGAGAATGTCTGTGAAATTGTGCAGTTAATTTTACCTTATCATATATATCTATCATTAGTGCTTACCATAATTCTAACGTTGCCTGACAGCCCATTTCCAGTTATTGCTTTCCTGGTCATTGGCAGGCAAATGCAGAGAACTTTCTTAGTGGATGGGTGCCTGAATCCTTCAGGCCTATACAGAAAAAGTAATGTCCACAGGGCTAAAACAAATTATGGTTTAAAATGTTCTCCCAGCTCCTGCTGTAATTGAGTCCAAAAGGTTTGGAGCTTAGGGCAAAGCCAGAAGATGTGTGCATGACTTGCTTTTTCCTCTCCACAGCCCCTCCAATAGGTAAAGAGTCTACATTTTTCTCCACGTGTTTTTCATGTGGTTGTGTACAACTCTCCCCCCCCCACACACCAAGATCTAATATTCAAAAATGCAGCAAACTGTATTTTTAAAGGCTGTAGCAATTTGTAACTGGACAGATGTAACCTGGCAATTGGATGTATGTGCCTTGCTGCACTATGGGTAGTAAATTGCTTTGTAAAATGGGTAGAGAAAATCCTGCACTGATTGATTGAGGCAGGCTGGCTCACATGCTTTTACATCAGCCTAAAGCCCTGTACAAAAAGAGTCCAATCAGTGCCACTGTGTTATGTTTCCCAATAACTCTGTGTGCCACCTTCAGAATTTTCAGTTTTAGCTGTTGCTGTTTTTCTTGTACTGCCAATTCAGAGGTGTAAAAAAAATGTCTGAAACACGAAAACAGAGAATTTGTCAGCAGAAAAAGACCACTACTTCCACCCATTCTGCCCAATTGTTCCCTGCCTATTCCATTTTAGAAGATCCTAATTGGTCTCCAGTGACCCTCCCCCTCCCTGCCTCTTCCAAATATACCCGTATGTCTGTCCCACGCATGCTTGGAGCCCCCCACCCTTCTAGCCTCCACCACTTCTGCTGACAGTCTGCTCAAGGCATCTAAAACCCTTTCAGTGAAAAAAATATTTCCTCACACAGCTCCTGAATATGGCTGGGCAAAATGTATCTCCCTCTGGTGGAATTTCCATGAAGCATACAGTGACAATTCTCACTCAAAAACAGCGTGTATGAGAATCACACCCTCACAAAACTGACTGGCTTGAAGACCAAATGCACATAGAAGTCCAGAACATAGAGGAACTTACAGAGATCAGGTGAGGGAAGGATATGACTCAGGAAGCAAGAAGGAGAAATGATGGCTATTCCTAAGGGATAGGTCCTATAGGAACGCAGTAGATGGCTCTCTTTTGAAGTGGATTTGTCTGAGAAAAACAAAGAGGAAACCGCTGTGACAAGCAAGTCTGCAGAGTCCACCTTTTTTTATTCTTTGGTAACTGGGTAAGGTCCACTGTGCCACAAGGCCTGTTTATATGAGTGACCTGTTGCACTGGGGAGGTTAAGTGATTTGCTCAGAGTCAAGGTTCAAGTTTTTTATTTATCATACGCATAAAATCCTTGTAGCATACAAAAATTCAAAAGTCCTGATCACAGAATTAAAAAATATGAAAATTATTACAGTTATACATAATAAAGATCAAACAGTTATTCATGCATCCACCAGAGTTCATACAATATACAAGCAGATCAGTAAAGTAAATGAAATGTTTAATACTTGACTCAGCTTAGCAGCGCAGGATCCCAAGGCAAAAATTAAGGGCCTACAGTATGCTCAGTGAACAAGATTTTTGAATAATTTACTGTAACTCCTGACTTGCATACTTCTCAAAAAGAGGAACACTCACTGGAGTAAATACTTAAGGGTTTCTTGTTGTCAGTCCCTTGCACCACTAAAATATTCATAGATTATGTGCTTGGTGTGTGCGCTGTTTTTCTTTTGTATTGATTGCCTTTCTATGATGGATTCATTCACAGTATTTTAATCAATAATCTGAACCAAACTTTTCCTTCCGTTCTCTAAAATGTGGGTAAGTGTCAGGTCATGCATGTTACTAAAGTCTGTCTGAATTGCATTATCCAATATTCTTTGTTCAGCCAATTGGATGAACCTGTCCTGAGCAGACTAAACCCTTTCAGTTATTACAAATCTATTTTCCAAGTCATTTGTTTTTTACCATGTCTACCCAGCATTTGTAAGGGAGTTTTGATTCTGGATTTGAACAATTTTTCAAAGAGTTAATGCTTTTCTATGAACTTTAGTTTCCTTTGCATGAATGCCATCTTCTAATCAGATTATCACACTTGAAGGTCAATGTGGGGGGGGCGCAACATGAGTTTAAAAAAGGATTCTTTACTATGTCAAGTTCATTTAGCTGTTGGATACCTGACAACCCCCATACTTCGCTATACAATATATGTGACTTGACTTTCACTTTAAAGCTGGTTTTTAAAGCAACAAATGAATTATTTGCTAATGCATTTGCAAAGTGATTTATGGCTAATGATGAATTTAGTGCTGCCTCCTTAGTTTTCTTAACATGTATGGACCAGTTTAAGATCTTCTTGAAACACACCATCAGAGAGCAAAAAGAGTGTACTTCTTCAAAAACTTGATTATTGATTTTCCACACCTCACTTTTAACTTTTGTCACCAAAAAACATAACTTTGGTTGTATTAATTTTCAATTATCTTTGCAATTTGTCTAATGTATCCATCACCAAGACTAAAGTCTCTGTTCCCAGGGTTCTCAGCAGACCACATGGACAGGTAGCTAGGGGGCCTACAGTCTCCACTGATCCCATCCAGGCAATGTTGTGCAATGTCTGGTCGATGAGAAACAAGACCGTGATTATGTCCGACTTGATTTTTTCAGTCAGCCTGGCATGCATCATGAAGACTTGGTTGGGGAACGATGCTGGCTCAGTTTTGGAGGCATCAGACTCTGCTGGGTACTCCATGGTTCAATGCTAGAGGACGGATTGCAGGGGCAGGTGTGTGGCCATCTGTTTTAGATCCAACATGAATTTCTCTGTACATCCATGGGGTTATGCCTCATCATTTGAATGTATGGCAGTGCATGGGGGTCCAGGTGCAGGGTGCAGAAATTGTTTGGTTTACCACCATCTGGGATCAGGCAGAGAATTTCTGCAGTAGGCTGTGGACTTCATCACTGACAGGGTGTTGGAGTCACCCAGATGGCTGATTCTAGGGGACTTCAATGCCTGGATCAATGATGAATCATTGCAATTTGGTTGTGACCTCCTCCAGCTGATGATATCACTGGGCCTTGCTCAGGCAGTTGCCTCTGTGACCCATCATCACAGTCACACCTTTGACTTGGTATTCTCACTGGGTCTCGGGGTCACCAACATCGAGATTGATTGGATCACTTTGTCCGATCACTGTCTGGTGAAATTCTCATTTGGGGCCCCCCTCAATAGTCCCTCCCCCATTGAGATGATCAGCTATCGTCCTTTAAGGGGACTGTCCCAAGAGGGACTGATGGTGGTAGTTGATTTTTCCTTTGATGCTTGTGCGATTGGCTTGGGTGAGGTGGTGGCAGGCTATAATGGGGCTGTCTCCAGGGCACTCGATGCCATTTCACCAGTCTGTGTATGACCTAGATTCTCTCAATTGAGACCCCCATTGTTTGATGGGGCTCTCAAGGTGATGAAGACCTTGGATCAAAAATTTGAGTGTTGCTGGCAGAGAACTCAATCAGAGGTGGATAGACTGGTTTTGAGAAATCACTATGCTTATTATCAAAGTGCAATCGACCATAAGAAGGCAGAGTTCCTGTCCAGGGAGATTGCCACAGGAAGGAACAGACTGAATCAGCTGTTTTGGACTGTGGATAGATTGTTTCATCCAGTCTTTTTACAGCCAAAACAGCTTTTTCAGTAGCACTTTGCAAAGAGTTTTCTCTGTTCTTCTCTGACAAGGAATCCTCTATTTGGACCTGGATCTCACCAGTGGGTCTAGTTCAGTCCCACCGGGGTGGGACCTGGGTGGAGCAAAGACACTCCAATTGTCTGGGCAGAGTTTTGGAAGGTGGAGGTGGCCGAGGTCTCCAAGGTGATTTTGAAGATGCAGCCCACTTGTTGGGAACGGGACCCTGGCCCAACATGTCCCTTGGTTGCATCAAGGCCATTGGTCCAGTGTCTGCAAGGATAGTCAGGTGTTCACTTTCAGATGTAGTCTTCCCCGATACCTTGAAGGAGGTGCTGGTGAAGCACCTTCTGAGAAAAACATCTCTCTATCCCCATGTCCTGGCGAATTATAGATCCATCTCCAACCTCCCATTCTTAGGGAAGGTTGTTGAGAAGATAGTAGCTCTGTAGCTCAAGGAGAATTTGGAGGCTTTTGACATCTATGAGCCATTACAGTCAAGATTTAGGGCAAGGCCTAGCACAGAGATGGCACTAGTCCAGGTGCATAATGATCTGCTCAGGGCTTGAGATCGAGGGGAGTGGTCAATTCTGATTTTCCTCAATCTGTCATCAACATTTGACACTGTGGACCACATTGTGCTATTGGATCACCTTAGAGAGTATTGTGGACTCACCGGTACTGTCATCAACAGGTTTGAGTCCTTTCTCTCAGGCAGGAGGCAAAGGGTGGTGAAGGGGAACTTCTCCTCCTCCCCAATGCCCCTGTCCTGAGGAGTTCCTCAGGGTTCAAGCCTATCACCAGTGCTGTTTGTGGTGTACTTCTGGACAGTCTCATTGAACAATACAGCTTGAGCTTTCTCTGCTGTGCAGATGATACTCAGTTGTATATGTCTTTTGCACCAGGGACAACTGGTGCCATTGATGTGCTGAATAAATGCCTTGCCGAGATCCAGGATTTGATGAACTCTAGCTGGCTGCGACTTAACCCAGACAAGAGCAAGACACTGGTGATTCAGCTGGGTCATGGAAGTGATGGGGATGCCTGCAGGATGACAACAGGCTTGGTCCTGGGGTCAACCCCATTGATGGAGTCCTCTAGAGTGAGAAATCTGGGCATTGTCCTTGATAACAAGCTGACATTTGAAGTTCAGGTGTTGGCTGTTATCAAAAGTGTTTTTACTTCTTAAGGAACATCACTGGATTAAACCCCTAATTCCGCTGAAAGACATACCATCACTGGTGCACAGCTTTGTAACATCCAGGCTTGACTACTGTAATGCTCTCTATCTCAGGGTAAGTTGAAGGAACCTCTGTCTGCTGCAGCTGGTACAGAATGTATTGGCCAGGCTGATGACTGGTCTACCCAGGTCCTGTCATGTGACCTCAGTCCTGCAGGGTCTGCACCGGCTGCCAATCAAGTGGAGAGTTCTCTTCAAGGTGGGCTTGTTCACCTATAAGGCCCTATACGATCAGGCTCTGGTTGCCTGTCAGACCTCCTTACCCCTGCCATCCCAGCCTGTTCCCTTCATTCTTTCACCAAGGGCCTCCTGACGGTTCTGAGGATTGAGCTGAAAACCTTAGTTGATTGTTCATTCAGGGTGGCCAGCTCAGTCCCCTGGAACTCTCTGCGAAGACCTTTGAGGGATGCCCCTATGGTGGAGGCATTCAGGACAGGCCCAAAGACTCATCTTTTAAATCTAGCATTCCCTGCCAATGCCTTTTAACTCACTTACAGAAATTGTTATTATTTATATACTGTGATTTTATGTATATAATCTACTGTTTTAATTTGTTTGTTATATCTTTTTATTGTACGGCACCCAGAGCCTCGGGATTGGGCACTTAATAAATTGATTGATTGATTGATTGAAAGCCTTTTAAGACCCAAAGGGTTTCAGAAAGCACCACCACATCATTAGCATACAGAAGCATTTGGATTGGTAGACTATCAATCCCATGGGCAAGCAGTTCAATATTCTTCATACCCCAAACTATATTATCTAGGTAAACATTAAAAAACGAGTGCCAATATGCATTCCTGTTTTACACCTTGATATGCTTAGAGTTACACAGCATTCAAGTAGAGGTTCTGGGAATCAGACCCAGGTCTGCTGGATGTACTCATTCACAGTCCATTATTCAGCTTGTCCATAGCATGTTACTCTAACCTCTAGCCTATACTGCAAGCCATCTGGTCAAGCTCAGAGAAAAAAGAATGGGGGACAAAATAGTTACCCAGAACGAAACTATGGGACTGCACACAACTCAACTCAGATAAATGGATTCAATGGTGATAAGTGCTTTGTGAAAGTTAAAATCCTTTGTTTTTATACTTCTTTTATTGAAATATCAGTGTGTTGAAACCAACACAATACGAACTACATTAACATCAATAAATCAAACAATATACTGTATGAATAACATTTGTAAGGTCTCTTAAAATAATAAAAAGGAGTGATTTATTCACAGCTTAATAATTTCAGATTTTGCAAAATAAATAAAAACAAGTCAAACCAAAACAAACCAAAACATACCATGCTAGACAATTATAAATGCATTCAACACATTACTTCACTTAAAAGCCCTTATATAACCAAATGCTCAAGCCCCCCCCCCCCCCTCCTGGTTTAACCGCAGACTGTTTCAGTGTATTTATGATATCTCTTATCTGGTAGAACCTCAGGACATCCCCTTGGACCCATCCAAAAACATATTTGTGTAGCTTTGAAGGTAATCACCAAATAATTGCCCATTAACTGATATGGAGAAGTAATCCCCCATGCAGCTTGGCACCAGAACCAGCCATCACGTTTTGCTGGTTCAAAGTTCGAATCAAATGCCCACCACTTGAATAACCAAATGTGGTCTCTCATGCTACCCTTTAAAGTTCCTCTCCTCCATCCATCCAGCACTGTTCCCACCCCGATAAATATGTTTTACAGTTGGATTTATTCCTAGGCTGAAAAATTAATGCTGGCAAGAGGGGATCTGACATGATGTACATGTCTATTATCTTCCAGAGAGGGTCGTAATGTCTGTTTCCACATAGGAGAGCTAGCCTCATCTGGGAAGCCACTCAGTATCCTGAAAGGTCTGGGAGAGCCAGTCCCCCTTGCTGCTTTGGAAGAAATAACAAATCTCATTTTACTCGAGGATGGATTCTTCCCCATACAAAGGCAGAAAAGAGGTGTTGCCAGTTAGCTATGTTGGCCTGTGAAACCTGGCAGGGAACACATTGGAGAAGACATAATAGGCACAGGAGAGCATTCATTTTCAATGCCTGTATACGGGCACCAATGAAATTGGTAATAGAGACTATCTTTTAAAATCTATCTTAAGCTGGTTAATCAGAGGGGGATAATTAAGTTGAAACAACTTCTATGTTGTGATCCCAATGTTTATACCCAGGTATCTTATCTTAAGACGTCCCCATTTCATCAGGAATCTCTGTGAAAGAGCTGCAGGAGATATATAATGTAGGGAAAGTATTTCTGTTTTGGTTCTATTTAATGTATAGCCTGAGAGAGTGGAAAACTAGTCCAGTTGTTGAAATACTGCAGGTAAGGATTTATCAGGAGATGTCAGGTATGCCAAAATATCATCCACATAAAGTGCTAATTTATTCTCCCTCCCTCTGAGAACTACCCCTTGTATTTGTGGATTCCGCTTAACACTCTCTGTCAGTGGTTCAATATCAAGGGCAGATAAGAGTGGTGAGAGGGGGCCAGCCTTTCCGTGTCCCTCTCCCCAAGTGAAATCCTGTGGAGGCATGGCCATTGGCTCTAACATATCCATTTGGTGTATCATAAAGTTTAAATAAGCAGGTAATAAAGAGCTTTGGGAACCCAAACCTGGAAAGAACCTGTGCCAGAAAAGGAAAGGATACTTTATCAAATGCCTTTTCACCATCTAGACTCATTAAAAGGGAGGGTGTCTTCATGTGATTAATGTGGTCTATAATATGGATTGTTCCTCTCAAATTATCCTGAGCCTGTCTCCCTGGTATCATTCCAATCTGATCCAGGTGAATCAAGCCAGGAAAAATCAATTGTAAACAAAGTGCTAAAATGGAGGTAAGTAATTTGTAGTCATTGTTTAACAAGGAGGTAGGGCGATATGAGGGACATTTAGTAGGGTCCTTTCCAGGTTTGGGTATCACTGAGATAACCACCTGCACCCATGAAAGTGGAGCCTTCCCCTTTCCCAAGAACACCCTCTGGAAGACTTGCAGCTGGAGCGATTGTACCATTTCAAAAAAGTGTTTATAAAATTCAGCAGCCAGACCATCATGCCCTGGGCACTTGCCCGTCTTCATTCTTTCTACTTCCGCCTTTAATTCCTGGGAAGTTATTGGAAGTAGAAAACTTTCCCTGTCCTGCTCTTAGAGTGTGGGAAGGTTCAACTGTCTCAAAAAGTCCTGTATCTCCTTCTCTTGCACTTCTGGACCTGGTGCATATGTCTGCATAATATGCTTGAATCCAGGAGTCTGTTAAACCCAGTGCAGTCTGGATTCAGAGCAAAGCACTGCACCATAACTGCCCTAGCAAATGTGACTAATGATTGGCTCCTTGACCTTGACAATAGGAATTTTGTCTGTGCCATTTTTTTGACTCTAAGTAAGGCCTTCAACACAGACGACCATAGCCTGCTTCTTTCCTCCCTATGTAACCTAGGTCTGGAGTCTAGCTCTATATACTGGTTTGCCGACTACCTCACAGATCGGAAACAGCAGGTTAAAGCTGAAGGTGATCTTACACCACTTAAACCCCTACTACAGAGAGGTGTGTCTCAGGGGTCTATCCTTCATCCCCTGTTGTTTGCGGTTTACATTAACAACATCGATGACAACATCAATAAGGCCAATATCTACTTGTTCATGACGACACAGTACTTTATTTGAGTTGTCCTATGGCGGAAGCAGCCTGTGAAGACCTCCAAGCCGAATTTAACCTATTGCAATACCAGCTCATAAGCAAAAAGCTTCTGCTTAATGCGAAAAAAACAAAAGCGATGCTCTTTTCCCGTTCCTCCTATGTGGCAAATCCCACTTGCATTGGGGCTATCCCTCAGATTACCACAGTACTTGGAGAAAATCTAAAGTATGTGCCAAAATTAAAATATCTGGGTGTATGGCTCAATTATAAACTCTCCTTCTCTGAACATCTTGAACAACTACAGAAGAAACTAAAACAAAGACTAGGACTATTCTATAGAATTAACCATTTCCTTACTAGGGATGCCAAGCAGCGGTTTGTTCAAGCCACATTCCTTTCATTAATAAATTACACGGACCTTCTCTATAGCCATTGTACTGACTCTGCCCTGGCTAAGCTGGACACCCTATACCACAGAGCAATCAGGTTCATAATGGGCCTTCCACTTTCCACACACCATTGCTTCTTGTACACTGCGGTGGGCTGGACTTCCCTTCATTATTGGAGAAATAGAAATGCCGCTCTATGGGCTTTCAGAGCGGTTACCAACAAGCTCCCCCTATACTTCTCCGATTGTATTCCCCTGAGTGTGATAGGCGCCTATGCTCTAAGAAGCTATTCCCTAATTGCCTTGCAATCACCTAGGGTCAAATCTCATTTCAGCAGAGCTGCCCTAAGTTTCTTGTTGTCTTCCTTGTGGAACAATATGCAAAACAACTTGAAGTTGAGCTGTCCTGTTAGCCTGAATATTTTCATGTTGCTCTATGACCACTCCGTGAAGGAATCCTGCAAAAATTTCCCACATGGCTAGCTCACCTATTTGCCAGTTTCCCTCTGGCCCATCCTGCCTCCCACCCTGCCTCTGCCCCCGCCTCTCTCTCCCTACCAAAATACTGGCTTCTCTGCCTCTCTTTAGCCATGGTCAAGTTCCACCCCTTTCCCTGAAGTATGCCAGTTAACTATTCGAACCCCGTCATTTCTTCCTAAGCTGGTATCCCTCTTCTTGCCTTTCTCTCTCTCCTTTTAAGTGAACATTCTGGTTGTACCCAGTTATGAGCCTATCTGTTGTAAAGGCCCTCCCACTCAAATGTTAATATACATAGTATATTTTCTTCTTTGTATAATATTGCATTATGTTTTACCATGTTACTGTACTATGATTTTTGTATGACCAGGTTCATCTTGCAAATGAGCCCTGCTCAATGGTGCCCACCTGGATAAATAAAGATTTTGACTGATTGATTGATTGATGCTCTAAATGCCTCTGCAATATCTGTTACTTGGCGCAACATCACCTCAGTGTGTGGGTGACACAGAGCAGTGATGGCCGCCCTTGCTCTTTGGCTCAGAGTCTGCTGGCTAAAAGCTGCAGAGAGCATGGCCCCCCTCATAATATTTTTGCCTAAGGAACAGCAACTTCTGTCCCATATATTAATCTAAGAGATCTCCCAACTGCTTCTTAAGGTCTTTAAGTTCCACAACTCTGGCTCTATCATATTTTTCCTATTGTTGTCCCTCTAACAAACAAATCTGGTGTCGTAGGCAGATTCTCCTCTCCTCCCTATCCTTTTTCTTTCTGCTAGCTAGCTCAATAAATTACCCATGTAGAATTGCCTTCACTGTGTCCCACAGTATCCCAGTTGAGATATCTGGTGAGGTATTTTCTTTCATAAATTGTTCGTAGGTTTCCTTAATAGATTCCCTTAACCGCTGATCTTGAAGAAGGGAAACATTAAGGTGACATAGTGTGTTTTTATGCACATTTCCCATACTTAGTTTAAGGAAGAACAGGGAATAGTCTGAAAGAACCATGTCCCCTTTTCAAGAATCTGTTAGATAAGTACCGCAAGGCCCATTCAGTCTGCCCATTTCTTTTTCTACCTTATGAATGTGTCACAAGTCTTTCTTGTGTAAAAGAAAATAATCCAGTCTAGAATATATCCTGTGCAGAGTAGACTAGAATGTGTAATCCCTCCTTCCTGCATTAATGTGTCACCAAACATCTACCATACCCAGTTCACCTAATAACTTAATCACCTGTCTGGCAGCCCTATGGGTTCCTCTCGGAATGCTCAACGTGGTAACTAGTTTGGGGTTAAAAGTCAGGTTAAAGTCACCTCCACACATTAATATTCCTTCCTTCCAGTCCTGCAACTGAATTAAGAAGGCTCTGTAATCAAGAATGGTAGATCCCAGGGGAAAACAAACTGAGGCCAATGTAACTCTTAGACCCTAGTAAACTCCTTCCATTATGGCGTATCTGCCTTCTTTATCCATTAAAGTATCTTCCACCTGAATCGGTACCTGATTAGAGATTAAAAACCCCATTCCTCTTCTTCTGACATTTTTATATGAGGAAGTGGCCGCACAACCAAAGCTCATCTTATTGAGCTTCTCATGGTCTCCAGTGGAGAGATACATTTCCTGTAGAAGGTAAAAGCCAGCTTTAGTTTTCCTCAAGTAATTCAGGATCTTACTTCTTTTGATGGGATTAGTGAGCCCATGCACATTATACGAGCAAACTAATGTATTTCTGACATCCATAACTAAAAACCATAACATCTACAGTTCTGCATTACCAACAGCATTCTCTGTGTATCCCCAAATGTGGTTGTCCTTAACATCTGCTGTCTGCTTGGATAAATGTAAAAGGAAAATAAAAAGAGAACCAAGCTGAAGAACATATAACCGGCCAACAGGACTAAATAACAAAGCACAGTCATTAACTCCCAAGGTAGGAAGCCCACAAATATGGGCTTCTGTTCTTTGCACCAGTCCCTATACATGGGGCCAATGCTGAGAAGGGGAGAAGGTATACAATTCCTTCCTTGGAAGGACCTTCCTCCTAAACCATCGTATGTCTCTTGCTGCACCTAGTCTCAGCAAATCCACCACAAACCCCTCTTACGGCTCATCTTTGCAGTTGCAACCGTATCAGGTACCTCCCCTTCATATTTCTATTTAGATTAATTGTTACACATTTCTCTCCTAAATTATGAAGTTTCAAAAATAAATTTATATGAGGCAGCACTTAAGAGTTTGTTCGGTATCCCAAGTATTTCTTGCCTCCTCAGCAAACCCTGGAAAATAAATCTTAGTTCATAATATTGATCTCAGGAACCGTATATTGTAACTAGTAAGGAAAAGTAATAGTCAGGTCTTCAAGTTTAAACCCAGTAATGGCATTGCATATTTCCCTGGTAAAGATGGTGAAATCAAGCAGTTCGGAAGTCACTGAGATGTAGAAACAACTGAAATGTCTGCTGTTCCAGGACGACAGGTCGCCCCCAGCCACAGAAATGGTAAGGCCGTGATTCAGTACAGTCTAGCCCATAACATAGAAACATAGAAGTTGACAGCAGATAAGGACCGCAAGGCCCATTCATTCTGCACATTTCTTTTTCTACCTTATGAATGTGCCATCGGCCTTTGCTTTGTCAATGGCCTATCTATACATACTCATCTGAATTGCTCCCTTATGCCTATCCCATGCCTGTTTGAAGCCCTGCACTGTATTCATATCCTCCACTTCCTGAGGTAGGCCGTTCCATGCATACACTACCCTTTCTGTGAAAAAGAACTTCCTCACATTACCCCTTAATCGGCCCCCCTCTAATCTCATGCTGTGTCCTCTTGTCCTGCTATTTTTCTTATATTGAAACATTCTTTCACCTTGTTAATGCCCTTAAGGTGCTTGAATGTTACAATCATATCACCTCTCTCCCTCCTTTGCTCTAGGGTATACATATTGAGCTCCATTAATCTGTCCTCATATGTTTTCTGCTGAAGTCCCTGCACCACTTTGGTTGCCCTTCTCTGGACTGCCTCAATTTGGTTCATGTCCTTGTGAAGGTGTGACCTCCAGTACTGCATGCAGTACTCCAGATAGGGCCTAACCAGTGTCTTGTAAAGAGGGATTATTACCTCCCTCTTATGACTTGTGATACCCCTACTAAAACACCCTGACATACCCCTAGCCTTACCTACTGCTTCAATGGTCTGCTTGGATGATTTCAGGTCATCTGTGATGATGACGATGATGGCTGAGTCTCTTCCTTCCCTTGTGGCTGCCAACAACTCCCCTCCTAGCCTATAGGTGGCTTCAGGGTTCCTCTTCCCTATGTGCATGATCTTGCACTTCTTTGCGTTAAACCCTAGTTGCCACTCTCCCAACCATTTTATTTATTTATTTTATTTGTTTTTGTTAACCAGGTAAGCACACTAGACAACGAGTGCCTATTTTCAGGTGCGACCCGGGAGGTTACAGTACAGAGAAACAATAGTACATATACAGGGTGACATACAGGCCAGCAAATACAAGTAGGCCAGAATGGAGTACAGTACATTTCACATAGAATAGACAAAGAACGATCTCACCCACAGACAGGTGGGGCCAGAGAAACAGCATATGGACAATAGTACATTATTCAGAGCAACAAACTAGAATACAACTACAGGCTCAAGGTATAAGTTCACATTGAAGCGGTAGGTGGTGGGGGTTGGGACAGAGGGTAGCAAGATTAGCAGTGGGCAGTATAGGGCTGGAACCAGGGGGAACCACTCAGGCAGAGGCGAGCATGGCAGCAGGGGGGAACTGACCAATCTAGAGACAGGCCCAAGTAGGCAAGTCTGGAGATGGCGAAGGGACCCCTCAGGAGCCCCAAGGGAGGGAGAAGGAAAGGGAAGGGGATCCAAGACAGTGTTGGGGGAAGAGGGTATCTGAGGAGGGGACGGTGGGGTTGGGAACTGCTAGGAAGGCAGGGTGGCCATGGGAGCATTTAAGTGCGAGGGAGTAGAAGAGAGACAATGAGCTATGAGGTGGAAGAGGAGACGGCAGCCAGAGGTGACAGCTACACGTTTCCACAAGGGCAGGTGGAGGCCCCTTTGAGGAATTTCCAGAGGGACGTTTTGAAGCCAGAGTGTGAGGGGGAAGCTCGAACAGGAGAAGAAATGGAGTTCCAGAATCTGGGGGTGAAGGCGGAGAAGGCCCGATCCCCGGTGAGGGAGTGGGTCCTGGGGACTTTGCAGGCGAGAGTCGAGCTGGGCCTAAGCCGATAGGCTGGGGCGCGGTGTTGTAAGGGGAGGGCAAGTGCAGGGGGGCAAGCAGTATGGACAATGTTGTCTACCAAGCAACCAAAGACAAAAGCTCGGTGTTTGTCAGGGGGAAGCCACTCCAGACGGGCTTAGAGGGCACACTGGTGCATAAGCCGATGGGCAGAGAGGGCAAAGTGACAGACATTGTTATATGCCATGTCCCATTTTGCTACGGAGGCATTCGGGACTGATGCAAACCCGACAAGCCCATAGCAGAGAGTAGGTAGGAGGATCCCCCTGGCTATGGCGAGCCGAGCAGCAGGAGTGAGGCAGTCCTTGGCCCTGTAAGCTAGGCCAAGCTTACAGTTTGACGCCTTGCAAATGTTTCGGATATGCTCGGTGTAATCAATCTGGGGGTCAAGGGTCACTCCTAGGTACCTGGCGGAATTCAAGACAGGCAGGAGAGAGCCGTTCCCCCCATTTATGGTGAGGGGGAGGGCAAGAAGCAATTTTAGCCGCTGACCCAAATACCATGGCGTGTGTTTTGCCCAGATTAACGGTAAGCTTACGTCCCAAGAGCCAGCCTTGGATCTGCCCAAAATCAGAATTGAGTTGGGAGTTGATGGTAGCGGGGTTCCAGGCGCTAGATAGTAATACCAGATCATCCGTATATAGAGTAGTAGACCAAGGTCTTGACTGAGGGAGTTCGTTTACATAGAGGGAGAGCAGAATGGGCCCAAGAACAGACCCTTGGGGTACTCCACATCTAACTGGGGAGAGGCCCGAGAGGGCACGGTTAAAACAGGTGTATTGTTGTCTCCCCTCAAGGTAGCTGGTGAACCAGTCAAGCCTCGGGGAGAAGCTTGCCCAAGTAGGGTGGAGAGAAGGAGATTATGGTCAACTCGGTCGAGGCCTTAGAGAGGTCGACAAAGATGGCCCCGGTCAGTTTACTCCAAGGCCGGTGGCAGCTCTAACCTGGGAGGTGACCGTATGAGAGCAGTGGAGGTGCTATGCCCTTCCTGAAGCCATGCTGGGCAGGGAGAGAACTGCATACTCCTGCAGGTAATGGAGATTTGGCCAGCTACAGCTTTCTCAAGTAACTTGCTAGTAGCTGGGAGTATAGCAATGGGGCGGTAGTTAGTTAACTCCTTGGGGTCACCATGCTTAAGCACTGGGACAACCTTAGCCACCTTCCATAAGTCAGGTACAATTCCAGAGGTGAGGGAAGATTTAAAAATGTGGGTAATCGGCCGAGCGAGGTAGGCCACCCCTAGACTCAGGAGCTTAGGTTCCCGCCCCCGAGTGGTGAGAGAGCCCGGCTAGGAGAGTTAGAGTTTCTCTGGCCGAGACTTGCCTCAGGTAAAAAGGAGGCCAAGAGGAGGGGGGAGGACCTGAGGATCCATGGAGGGGAAGGGGAGGTGAGGGGGGGGCCGGTAGTTCAGAGAACAGATGGTTGAATGCTGAGGCGATGGTCAAGGGGTTGTTGCAGTTGTCCCCCTCTAAGTTCATGTCAATGTCCGAGTGCTTGGCGGACAAACCCACCAAACTTTTGATGTTTTTCCAGAAACTCCGGGGGTTGTATGCCGATTTGAGCAAAGCAGATTTACAGAACTCACTCTTGGTGGTGCGTATGGTGGCCTTGCAAGAGTTCCTATGTCGTCGATATTCAAGGTGATCTCGTGGGTCACCAGAAATTTTGTATTTGTTCCAGCACTTGTCTCTCTGCTTCATGAGAGCAAGTAGACCACCATGCAGCCACTTGGTGACAGTGCCCCTAACCCTTCTTTTAGTGAGGGGAGCATGCTTATCCTGCAGGGGGATGAGAATCGATAGGAAGTGGTCTAATGCAATAGTAGGATCACTGGTGCTAAATACCCTGGTCCAGTCAGTATGACGTAGGTCGTTCAGGTAGTCATCTGGGATAAGTTTGGAGTAATCCCTGACCTGAATCAATCTACTGGGAATTTTTGGGGTAGTGGATCCCCATACGCAGTAGATGGGTGAGTGATCGGATATCGTGTCCGGGAGAGTACCAGATTGCAGGATTTTATCCGGACGGTTGCTCAGTAACCAGTCGATTAGCGTGACCTTGTCCCCCCGGGTGGAGATACGAGTGGGTCCGGAGACGGTCTGACAAAGGGCAAGGCAGGACAGAAGCAGCTCAAATAGCTTGATATTCGACCCCAACCAGTTGAGGTTGAGATCCCCCAGGATAAGGACCTCATTAGACCCAACAGTGCCCTTTAAGTGGTCAAGCAGAAAGGAGAGTCCAGGCAAGCCACCCTTGGAAGGATTATAGGCACAGACCAGGTGCACCTTTTTGGAGTTACCGAGAAGCAAGAGGAAGTGAATGAATTCACAACCAGTGGGGTTGGGCTGGGATAGGGATAGCAGAGATACATTTAGGTACCCCCTGAAGTACACAAGTAGTCCCCCCCACGTTTGTTTCCAGCCCTGTCCCGCCTGATTAAGCTGTAACCCGGAATGGCACATGCGGAGTCAGGAGTGTCAGGCTTCAACCAAGTTTCTGAGAGTCCCAGGATGTCAGGCTCATACTGGGACACCCAGGCAGTCAGTTCTGCCAGGTTGTGTAGGATACTGCGGATATTTAAATGTGCTATTTTTACACCTTTTTCAGCAGCCAGGCAGGAGGTTGCTTGTGTAAGGGTGGGGGCTGGGTGCTCAGGGCAGAAGGGTGAGGAGACCGCAGCACGGGAGGAGCCATGGTCTGGTACGACTAGGCTGCAGAATAACCCTGGCTTGAGAGCAGTCCAGAGAAACCAAATGACAGTTTGCCAGTTGGGAGCCTAGCGGAGCCCAAGGTGCAGTGACCAACGAACCTGGGTATGAGAAGAGGGTTCCTGACAGGGTCCCGGCAGAACTCCTGAGATAAAGGGAGTCAAGGGAAGGCTATGTACAGGGGCAGGGGTGGAAGCTTGGAGAGAGGTCAGGGGACAGCTCGGGGTAAGAGAAGTGTCCCCTTATGTAAGCACACTGAGAACCCAATTCCTCATAGGACAATCAACAGTAAACAGGGAGGGAGGGCCTGGTTCCCAGTATTGCAAGAATGAGGTGAGGAGAGGGTGCCTGAGTGCCACTCAGAGGACAGGCTTGCAGGATCATGCTAAGAGGAAGAGAGAGAGAAAGAGAGAGAGGGGGAAGAGAATAGCCCTCTAGTGGCAGGCAACTATAGCCTGCAGATGGTAAACAGGGCTGATAGGTTAAATCTAAGCACGTGATGGCATCGGCAGCTATATATACACTGCTCCACCAAGGGTGGTGGTGGGGGTGATGGGGCAGCCGGCAAAGCCGGCGTGGCTAGCGCTAGCACTCTTAAAGGTGAGGGCAGCGTGGGGCAGCGTGGTGTGAGACAAAGCGGTGTGGCAACTTCACCGCGACATAGGCGGAAACAGCAGGCAAACACAATCAGGCACCGGTGAGCACAGCCGCTTTGCTGGAGTTGAAAGTCTTTGTGAAAAGCGAGTCTGAACCAGCTTCCTTAAGGCAGGTAAAACCATCAAAACTGTAGTTACCTGCAGCCGTCCACGGTAAAGAGACCGCCTCGGGGAGTGGTTGGGGAGCAGCAGCAATGACCGGTAGGCGGATTCCACGAGGCCCTGCAGCCGCCCACGGTAAAGAGACCGCCTCGGGGGGTGGGGGGGAGCAGCAGCGATGACCCGGTAGGCGGATTCCACGAGGCCCTGTGAAGAGAAG
The DNA here is from genome assembly GCA_016271365.2 of Neoceratodus forsteri. NCBI lineage: Eukaryota > Metazoa > Chordata > Ceratodontiformes > Ceratodontidae > Neoceratodus > Neoceratodus forsteri. Next base: position 942,792,544 of record CM057455.1, read on the forward strand.
CAGTTTATCCAGATCTCTTCTCATTCTGTCTACCCCATCTGGATCATCTACTCTGTTGCAGATCTTGTTATCATCTGCAAACAGACAAACCTTGCCCAAAAGTCCATCTGCAATGTCACTGATGAATATATTCAAGAGGAATGGCCCCAGGACTGATCCCTGAGGTACCCTACTTGTGACTTGCATCTCTTCTGACTGTATACCATTTACCACCACTCTCTGTTTTCTGCCCGTCAACCAGTTTGCCACCCAGTTGACCAACTTCTGACCCACCCCGAGCCTACACAGCATATTAATCAATCTTCTATGTGGAACAGTATCAAAGCCAAGGTAGAAGAAATCAACTGCTCTCCCTTGATCCACCAATCTTGTTACCCAGTCAAAGAAATCTATGAGATTAGTTTGACAGGACCTTCCTGTTGTAAACCCATGTTGTCTTGGATCCTATGCTCCTATGGATTCCAGATATTGCACTATCCTTTCCTTAAGGAGTGCCTCCATAATCTGTCCCTCTACTGAGGTAAGACTGACTGGTCTGTAGTTCCCTGCCTCCTCCCTGCTACCACTGTTGTGGAGCGGGATAACATGAACCCTTCTCCAGTCTTCTGGGACCTCTCCTGTGCTCAAAGACTCACTAAACAGTTTTGATAATGGCTGTGCTAGTTCCACCCTTAGCTCCTTTAGTACCCTGGGATGTATACCATCAGGTCCCATTGCCTTGTCCACCCTGAGCTTATTGAGCTCTTGTAGGACCTTTTCTTTTGTGAAGGGACTAGTGCACACCTCCCTCTGCCCTGTGTCCATGGTGCTGAGCTGTGGGCCCTGCCCTACCTTCTCTTCAGTAAATACTGAGCAGAAGTACCTATTTAGGAGAGATGTTTTTACATGGTCCTCCTCCTCAAACACACCCTTTTCCCCTTTGATCTTAGCAATACCCGCTCTGGACTTTCTCCTTTCACTAATGTATCTATAGAAAGTCTTGTCACCTTCTTTTACTGTTTGTGCTAATGTTTCCTCGGTTTGGGCCTTTGCCTGCCTTACTGCCTTCTCTACTTCCCTTAGGGAAGTTTGATATGCCTCCCTATCATCATTCCACTGCATTCCCTTATATTTCCTGAAGGCCAGCCTTTTGGCTCTGACCTTTTCTGCTACTGTTTTTGAGAACCAAAGTGGTTTCCTTCTTCTTTTGCACTTCCTTTTCTCTCTAACCCAATTGGATATTGCTTCAAGTATTGCATCCTTAATGCTTGCCCACTTTGGCTGTACCCTCTCGACTGTATTTCTTTTTGCCAGGGCTAGCTTAACTCTGTTTGCCATCTTATCAATGTCAGCTCCTCTGAAGTCCCATACCACTTGCAACCAATAAGAAATTTAAACCCCAGTAAGCTCACTCAGTCCCATTCAGATCTCTGATGTGTTCTGTATGTCTGCTGAGGCCCTGTTGGCTTGTGCTAGGATTGCTGCTACCCATCTTGATGCCTTCTGGGCCAACATCTTGTGAGTTCCAGTATGTTTCCTGCTCAGGACTAATTGCCAGTCTGAATGAAACAACTGATTATTAGCGAAACATTCCGCAGGCAGTCCCAAGACCTGAAGGCCCTTCTGTGAGAAATCTTGCTTGGCCTCCAATACAGAGTCATACAGGGCAGGGCCCTCTGCCTAGAATACACTCAGTCAGGCTGAGTAAGGAGTTTGAAACTTGATGTTTTGTTCCTTAAGAACACGAAGCAAGAGCGGGTACTGTTGCCTGGCTGTTTGTAGTTCAGGTGGTAGTCATGGTCCATCATAATTTTGGAGTCTAAATATTGCAAAGTTTTTTTGGACCATACCCTATCTAGAAGGTCTTCCTTCACTTTGTAGCTGGCACATTTAATTATAGTAGACCGGGGCATGCAGCTGGATCTGTAGGCTTCTTGATCAGGGAGCAATGTGCTCACTCATTTGACAGGTTGTAACCTTGGTTTGCTGGCCAAGGCACCTAGCTTCACCTGAGTTCTTTCCTTCTAAGACTGCTTGAAAGGCAGAGTAGAGAAACTTACCAGAGCAAGGGAGAAGGATTAAGACTTAGTTTGGCTAAGCAGATTTACTGTGTGGTGGTGTTTTTATTTTTTACTCACAGGGATTGCTACTGTTTGTTGCTAACATTTCATTGCTTTATTTTTCTCTGATTCAAATTGTTGTTGCTGGTATACCTTCTTCTGCATTATTACAAGGTGTGCCTACAGGTGTGCTAACAGATTACTGCTGTAATCTTCTGATTCAAATTGTCTTTTGCAAGGTATATCTTCTGTTACTGCTTTATTTTTCTCTGGCGCAAAGTGTTTCTTACAGGGTATATCTTCTCTGAAATTATTACAGGTAGTGCTTTACAGGTTTTACAGTTTTATCTAACATTAGGATAAGTTTTCAGGGTTACTGCATTTGTTGTTGACTGATTGTTTCTGCTCTTACCTCCTTGTTCTTTCGTCCGTGGTTCTTCTTTTTAGGCAGGGGAAGGGCCCAGCCACCCACCCCCATCCCCAACCACCCCACGCTACACTCCTTTTATAGGGTACCACAGTTGTGACATTTCCTGTGGCAGAGCAGGAAGGAGCGGATCAGTGGGGCCTCCACACAAGGTGATCTCATTTACAGGGCACTAGTAATTTAACTTGTTATAACAAGTTAAACAAAGCACAATTAAACCATTACTTGCATTTTTTTTCCTTTTTTTTCCCTTCTAAATTACTCTGACTAGGTTACAAACCCAGCAACTTATTTGGAATGGATTTCATTAACTGCAGGTACTGTGGAACAATTTTCAGAAGTACAGTCTTACAGGATTTAGGACACTGTCCTACATGCTGGGCCTTTGGAGATCTTAGGTCTCAGCTCCGGGCAGCATGGGCAGAGATTGCACGCCTCAAATTTCATATTGAAGAGGAAATACATTATAAGAACCACCCGCCATTTCCCCAGCATCCAACAGAAAAACCTTGACCGCAGAGGGTAGTTGGTCCAGGAGGTTGGCAGGGGTTAGGAGGAGCAAATCAGGTGCCCCATCACTTCTGCCTCCAACACATTACCTCCAAAACCATATAAACACTACAAACAGGTATCTGCCTCTATCTCTGAAATCAAATAAAGAGGCAGAAGACACTGCAGAGCAGGACACTCTGCACAGGAGCTAGCACAACAATACTCACCCAAATCAGGAACCAAAACTAAACAAGCACAAAGGAAATCCAAAACTTCTGATCATAGGAGACTCCATGATTCGGGAGTTGATACCCATCTCCAGCCAGGGTGATGTGGTCAGATGTCTCCCAGGTACATCAGCATGGAGAGACACTGACCGCATTGCTAAAATTGTTCACAAAGCAGGAGAAAACATTGATGTCCTAGTACACATAGGGACTAATCGATCTCGCCAGCTGGTCAGTTGTGGAGACCAAGGAACACCTGACTAAGCTGGGTGACAAACTATCATCTATTTCGTCCTGCATCTCCTTCTCTGAGATCCTGCCAGTCTGGGAGAAGGGAGCAGATGGACAGAAGGTCAGAGAAGGGGAGATAGGGAGCTAAACACGTGGCTCAAGGACTGGTGCCAGGAAAAGGACACAGATTTGTAGGAAACTGGCAACAGTTCTGGGAGCGAAAGTTCTTTAAATTTGATGGACTGCATCTGACTAAAGAGGGAGTCAGTGCATTGGGGCAGAAGTTTGACGTCTTGCAGAATATTTGAAACTAGCAAATGGGAGAGGGTGCAGCACTGCTACCGCCGAATGGGAAGAACACCCTCCCCTCAGCTAGTGGTCAAACAGGAATTCAGCGTGTTTGCCGTCCATTTGCATCACCAGGTAAGAAAAAGGTTTGTCTCCCCATACGATGCACAGGGTAATGCCAAACTTCACCCAACAACTAACACACCAAAATCTGGCCAATGGAAAATCATGTACACAAATGCTCACAGCCTGGAAATAAGATCCCAGACCTGCAGGCAATAATGTCAGAGGCTAAACTGGACATAGTAGCAATTAGTGAGACGTGGTTTACCAGTAACCACAATTTTGGGAGACTTCAGTACCTGGCTATGTATTGTTCAGAAGAGACCAGGGTAAAAAGGGGGAGGAGGGCTCTGTATGTTAATGAAAATATCAAAGCTACAGAAATTCAGAATACATCAGGAGCCAGAAGAACTGTGGGTCACCCTGGAAACAGGAAATGGGACAGCCATAAGAACTGGGGTTGTCTACAGGCCCCCAGACCAGAGGGAGGACATAGACACATTACTGTTAGAAGATATACAAAACATGACAGCTAAAGGGGAGGTTCTGATAATGGGAGACTTCAACATGCCAGATACAGATTGGTCAATACCAGCAGGAACATCTGCCAGAACTAGACTAGTAGTGGATTCCCTGCAGGGGGAGGGCCTCAAACAACTGGTACAGCAACCCACAAGAGACAGGGCTATCCTAGATCTAGTACTGACTAACAAAGAAGGGATCACAGATCTCCAGGTAGAAGGTCACCTGGGGGCCAGTGACCATCACATGGTATGGTTCAATTTGGCTACTACATCTAAATCATCCCATTCCAAGGCAAAAATATGGGACTTCAGAGGAGCTGACTTTGATAAGATGGCCAACAGAGTTAAGCTAGCCCTGGCAAAAAGAAACACAGGTGAGGAGGTACAGGCAAAGTGGGCAAGCATTAAGGATACAATACTTGAAGCAACATCCCATTTTGTTAGACAGAAAAGGAAGTGCAAAAGAAGAAAGAAACCACTTTAGTTCTCAAATACAGTAGCAGAAAAGGTCAGAGCCAAAAGGCTGGCCTTCAGGAAATATAAGGGAACACAGCGGGATGAAAATAGGGAGGCATACCAAACTGCCCTAAGGGAAGCAGGTAAGGCAGTAAGGCAGGCAAAGTCCCAAACCGAGGAAACACTAGCACGAATAGTAAAAGAAGGTGACAAGACTTTCTATAGATACATTAGTGAAAGGAGAAAGTCCAGAGGGGTATTGCTAAGCTTAATGGAGAAAAGGGAGCATGTGAGGAGGAGGACCCTGTAAAGGCATCTATCCTAAATAGATACTTTGCTCAGTATTTACTGAAGAGAAGGTAGGGCAGGGCCCACAGCTCAGCATCATGGACACAGGGGAGGGAGGTGAGCACTACTCCTCTCTAAAAGAAAGGGTCCTACAAGAGCTTGCTAAGCTCAGGGTGGATAAGGCAATGGGACCTGATGGCATACATCCCAAGGTACTTAAGGAGCTAAAGGAGGAACCAGCACAGCCATTATCAGAACTGTTTAGTTAGTGAGTCTCTGAGCACAGGAGAGGTCCCAGAAGACTGGAGAAGGGCTTCATGTGATCCCGCCCACAAGAGTGGTAGCAGGGAGGAGGCGGGAACTACAGACCAGTCAGTCTTACCTCAGTAGTGGGCAAGATTATGGAGGCACCTAAGGAAAGGATAGTGCAACACCTGGAATCCAGGGGCACAGGATCCAAGACAGCATGGGTTTACAAAGGAAGGTCCTGTCAAACTAATCTCATAGATTTCTTTGACTGGGTAACCAGAGTGGTGGACCAAGGGGAGCAGTTGATGTTGCCTACCTTGACTTCTCAGCAAAGCTTTTGACACTGTTCCATATAGAAGATTGATAAATAAGCTAGGTAGGCTTGGGGTGGGTCAGAAGTTGGTCAACTGGGTGGCAAACTGGTTGACTAGCAGAAAACAGAGAGTGGTGGTAAATGGTATACAGTCAGAAGAGATGCAAGTCACAAGTGGGGTACCTCAGGATCAGTCCTGGGCCAGTCCTATTCAACATCTTCATTAGTGACCCTCAGAGATGGACTAGAGGGTAAGGCTTGTCTGTTTGCAGATGACACCAAGATCTGCAACAGTGTAGATGATCCAGATGGGGTGGGCAGAATGAGAAGAGATCTGGATAAACTAGCAAAATGGTCAGAAGAGTGGCAACTGGGATTTAATGCAAAGAAGTGCAAAATCATGCACATAGGGAAGAGAAACCCTGAAGCCACTTATAGGCTGGGAGGGGAGTTGCTAGCAGTCACAAAGGAAGAAAGAGACTTGGGCATCATCATCACTGTTGACCTAAAATCATCCAAGCAGACCTCTAAAGCAGTAGGTAAGGCTAGGGGTGTTAGGGTGTATTAGTAGGGGTATCACAAGTCGTAAGAGGGAGGTAAATCCTCTGTACAAGACATTGGTTAGGCCCCATCTGGAGTACTGCGGCAGTATTGGAGGCCACACCTTCACAAGGACATTAACCAAATTGAGGCAGTCCAGAGAAGGGCAACCAAAATGGTGCAGGGACTGCATCAGAAGACATATGAGGACAGATTAACGGAGCTCAATATGTATACCCTTGAGCAAAGGAGGGAGAGAGGTGATATGATCGAGACATTTAAACACCTTAAGGGCATAAACAAGGTGAAAGAGTCTAACATGTTTAAATATAAGAAAAATAGCAGGACAAGAGGACACAGCATGAGATTAGAGGGAGACCGATTAAGGGGGGAATGTGAGGAAATTCTTTTTCACAGAAAGGGTGGCAGATGCATGGAATAGCTTACCACAAGAAGTGGTGGCTATGAATACAGTGCAGGGCTTCAAACAGGCATGGGATAGGCATAAGGGAGCAATACAAATGACTATGAATAGATAGGTCACTGACAGAGCAAAGGCCGATGGCACATTTATAAGGTAGAAAAAGAAATGGGCAGACTGGATGGGCCTTGTGGGTCCTTATCTGCCGTCAACTTCTATGTTTCTATGTTTCTATGTTTCTGCTGGGGATTATAAGAACAACAGAATTATGCATTAAGCAGGTTAGCAAGAGGAAAAGAAAGAGGAGACCATTATGGTTTTCCAAAGAGGTAGCAAAGAAAGTGAAAGCCAAATCAGTGACATTGCACAGGATCTAGAAGGCAGAATTTCACTGTTCGCTGATGACACAAAGCTCTGTAACAGAGTAGACACACCAGAGGGTGTAGACAGAATGAGAAGGGACCTGCAGAAACTTGAAGAATGGTCAAGGGTTTGGCAGTTGAAATTCAATGCAAAGAAGTGCAAGATAATGCACATGGGGCACAAAAACCCTGGCACAATATATCAGTTGGGGGGTGAGGATATAGCATGCACCAAGCAGGAAAGGATCTTGGGGTTGTCATCTCTGATGACCTCAAGGTAGGGAAACAGTGTGACAAGGCATCAGGTAAAGCAAATAGGATGCTGGGATGTATAGGCAGGGGCATCACCAGCAGGAAAAGGGAGGTCATAATTCCGCTATACAAGACACTAGTGAGGCCCCCACCTGAGTACAGTGTACAGTTCTGAGACCATACCTATGTAAGGACATAGACAGGGTAGAGAAGGTTCAGAGGAGGGCAACAAAGATTGTGCATGGGTTGCATCACAAGTCCTATGAAGACAGGTTGAAGGAACTGAACATGTACTCCCTGGAGGAGAGGAGGGAGAGAGGGATATGATAGAGACATACAAGTATCTTACAGGGAGGAACAGGTGCAGGAAAACACTATTTTTAAGCGAAAAAGATGTTTCAGGACTAGAGGGCATGGGATGAAGTTGGAGGGAGGACGATTCAGAGGAAACATGAGAAAGAATTTCTTCACAGAACGGGTGGTGGACAAGTGGAACACCCTGCCAGAGGAAGTGGTGGGAGCTGAAACAATCACGGGATTTAAGAACGCATGGGATAGACATAAAGGAATTCTAGAGGTCAGGGGTAAGGGGAAATAGACTTCTAGGAAAACAAACTGAACTTACAAGCTCAAATGGGCAGACTAGGTGGGCCATAGGCCCTTATCTGCCGACACTGTCTATGTATCTATGTATCTATGCTGGGAGATCTAAAATGTCCCTGAGGAGATTTTCCATGAAATCTGTCATGGGATAAATCTCTGCTCCTTCCATGAGGTCGTACATCCTAAGATTATCTCGCCTTGAGCAGATCTTGAGATTCAGGGTTTTAGCACACAGTGCTGCAGTCTGTTGAAGTGCTATCTCGAGTGCACCACTGAGCTGTTGAATCTGATCCTCTGTGGCTCCAATACGGTCTTCAGTTTTTCCTATGCACTGTTGTAAACTGGTAAGTTTTCTGAAATATTTTAAAATTCTCTTTGATTCTGTTCTGGAGCCTTGAATTTCCTTCAGTAAAATTTCAAATTGATTCCTAGTAAGGTGCTCCATTTCATCATCCATATCAATGTCAGAGCCTGTGGTGCTTGCCAGAGATGCACTATTCTCATGGTATTGCATGCTGCATTCAACTCTATTGGCATCAGATCTGCCAGCAATGTTTTTCTTGGCCGATTTCAGGCCCCTTTTGTTCTTAGACTCACTGCCCAACATTATTACTGCCTCCAGTGTTGTATGTTTGTGGGGAAATAAGTTTGTTAATATGAAGGAGGTAGGGAGCTCCACATTTACCCAGCTCTTAGGTCTGTGTCGGAACCAGAAGTCCCATGAAAGTTAAATTCCATAAATGGCATTCTAGTGGGGTCCCCCGTCATTTGAGCGCTACCAGAATAGCGCCGCACTATACGGCACTAGTCTGGTAAGCGCTCACACGGACAGCGACTAGGGATGTACAATGCATGCTGTAAGCACTCCCCTGGTCGCTGTCCATGGTCCTGTAGACAGGATGAAAGTGTCAGGAGCCAGGAGGCTGGCTGAGCTGCTCCCATGGTGTGGAGGGCTGGGGCATCGAGCAACTCAGCCAGCAGTGGTGGAGACCAGCATTCTAATTCTGGTCTCCCACCGTTACAGCACAGGACTTTAACTTTTTTTTTAAATGGGGCCGTAATGGCCCCAAACTTTTTAACTTTCTCCAGTATCCGCTCCCCTTTGGAGTAACAGTCCTACTTATGGGGGTGAGGGGTAGAGCCCCCTGCAAAAAAGAAATTGGTGCCTAAATTGTGGTGCTATTGTTGGTGGCGCTGTTATTGCATGCACTCACCTGACCCAGTGCCTTCTAGTGGCATTACCTATTATGCATCCACAATTTTTTTAGCAACTTTTGCCAGCTAGTAATTTCTGAAATTGCAGTTAAATTTTTACCTATTAAACCACATTTATTCACATTTATTATATTCCAGGACCCATTTATATTGGGTATGTGTGCCAATTTTGGGTGTATACCTGCAATAGCAGTGGAGGTACAAGCATCCAAATATTTTAAAAATGTTCATATAATTTAACAAATGCTGTATTTCATAGATTAGTTGCTGCCCTTGAATTGTAGCCACACTCAAATACTAGCCACACGGCAAAAGTAAAACTAAATAAAAGCCATCTTCATTCTAAGGCTGGGAATTTCCTATAACTATGGGTGTGCTACCAGAGTTCAATTTTGGGTTGTTCCTATCTCCCTACAGCTATATGTATGCTACAGGACAGGTTGAAGGGGGTTTCAAAATAAATGTGTGCAGCAGTCAGGAACATGTTTACATACCTGCCATTGTTCAGGACCATATTGTTTGGCATGGAAATATGACAAACCTTAACCCACCCCTTCCTGAGGTAATGAAATTGACATCCAAGATTCAACTGGAACATATAGGAACCCAGATGCATAGCAGACTTATATTGGGAACTTGCTGTCAGTTATTGAAATGTACACACTGCCGTGACAATGACCACATGGTCTGCTGTTTGTGTCTACTGGTTTGGGCTGAATGTGTTGAAAAGACGAAATGTCCTGGGTTTCCATGGTTTGCAGTGAGACTAAGGTGTGTGGCCTCTTGTGGATTCTTTTATTAATTTACTGTTATTCCTTCATTAATGTGAGGGAGAAACTCTCTCCTGCAGCTCTCTCTGCAGTGCCTATAGCATTCCTACAGCATGTGCTGTATGTATGTCTGTTTCTGTACATATGTAAGACAATTTTGGATCACTTAAAAAGACAAGCATGTCGATCATTTCTGTGACTGTTAAATAAAAGCTGCCCTGGAATACAAGCAGCCCTTGATTAGAAGCAGTGGATGAAGATCAAAAAGTGTAACAGAAGCTGTGACTTCTAATCAATGAAATACAGAAATTAAATTATGGAATTATGAACTGTAACTTACAACCTACATAACCCACTACCTCCTTATTTAGCACTTGTTAAGACTTTTCCAAGAAAGCATGCATATAAATGTTCAATTATGTAGCTCCAAAGGTGACTAAGTTTTAAGAAGAGAAATGTTTTCTGAACTTTTCCAGATAAATATAAAATTGCCAGATTCTGAGCCCCTATAAGTCCTACACCCCTTATCCAAATGACATGTAACTTGGCAACCCTTTAGAATGTCTTTCACAATGTAAGCATGCCAAAATTCAGGACTCTAGCTGTATGAATGATTGAGGTATTATCAATTAAAGAAGTAAACAAAATTCTATGAAATTGCACAGATTCTTGCAACATTCTTGGGATTTCACAAAAAATAGAAACATAGAATTTCATGGCAGATAAGGACCGCTTGGCCCACCCAGTCTGCCTATTTTCCCTATCTACTATAATACCGTAGACCTTACTTGATCTCTGAATTATTCTTCCCTTCCCACTAAGATTCCTTTATGCCTAGCCCATGCATTCTTGAATCCCACCACAGCTTTCACTCCCACCACTTCGCTCTTGTACCTTATTTATACCCATGAGGTATTTGAAAGTCTCTGTCATATCCACCACTTTTACTTCTTTCCTCCAGGGTGTACATATTGAGGTTCCTTAGTCTCTCCTCATATGGTCTTTGATGCAGACCCTGCACCATTTTTGTTGCCCTGCTCTGGACCTCCTCTACTCTGCCTATATCCTTCTGGAGATGTGGTCTCCAGAACTGGACACAGTACTCCAAGTGAGATCTCACCAATGATTTATACAATGGTATCACCACATCCCTCTTTCTGCTGGTGATACCCCTTCCTATGCACACTAGAAACCCACTGGGTCTCCTCACAGCCTTGTCACACTGTTTGGCCACCTTTAGGTCATCAGATATGATTATCTCCAGGTCTCTTTCCTGTTTGGTGGTCATCAGTACCACTCTCCCCATCTTGTACTCCACCCTGGGTTTCTATGCCCTAAGTGCATGATTTTGCACTTCTTTACATTGAAACTTAATTGCCACATTGTTGACCACTCTTCAAGCTTTTCTAGATTCCTATTCATTTTTTCCACATGCTCCACCCCAGAGAGTATACCCTATTGCCAATTTTAGTGTTGTCTGCAAAAAGGCACACCTTCCCTTCTAGTCCTTCTGCAGTGTCACTAATAAATACATTAAAGAGAACTGATCATGGTACTTATCCTTATGGCACCCACTGGTCACCTTCCCTTCCTCAGAGTGATCTCTGTTTACTACCACCCTCTGATGCCTATCCCCCAACCAATTCCTTAACCAGTTTACCACTTTTGGATCCACTCCCAGACTGCCCAACTTGTTTGCTAGTCTCCTGTCTGATGATGATAATGATGATGATGATGATGATGATGATGATGATGATGATAAAAATGTATTTTTAGACAGACAATAATTTGTTAGGATGCAAATCCTGTTTACAACAAAGTCCTGTACAAGCTCCGAGTACAAAAAATTAAATATTACATACACTTGACAAAACAATTTACACAATTAAGTAACTCAATTAAAATGTATGCAATCTTGTATCAGTGATTCTTATAATTTTATCTTGAAAGTACTTAGGCTACTAATATGCTTCAGTTCTTGTGGCAGATTGTTCCAATCGTGTACTACACTGTTTTGTAGTGTCAAAGCTCCCATTTTGTTATAGGATCTGAGCATCAAAATTCTGCTGTTTGCAGTGCTAGTGGTTACCATTTGGCCATTAGGGTAGACTCTTGAAATTAAATTCTGTAAAGGGTGCTCATCTTTTACAAACAATATTTTATGGCAACTGGTAAGCCAGATGCTTCTTTGCTGTGCAGGGTGGAGCCAATTCAAGTTTTTATAAATAATGCAATGATGTGTTTTACATTTACTTCTGGTGGCAAACTTTCCCAGCCTATCATAAGTTTGGTTTACTTTTTTCAGCACTTTTTAGGTAGTGTGTATTTACAAAATCTAACCATACTCAAGAACTAGGATTAGTAACTGTCTGACCAACCTCTTTCTAATTTCAGGGGACAGGCAACCAGATACTCTTCTTAGGGCCTCCAGTCTTTAAGTTAGTTTCCTAACCTGTATGGAAGTATGTTCTTCATAAATCAAGCCAGAGTCCATCTGGACTCCCAGGTACTTGTCACTAGCCACACTTGCAGTTGCTGTACCATCTTGCAGTTGAATCCATGGCCCAGGTCCACACCCTCTTGCGTGTTTCCCCCCAGATGCGATCCATTGAGTTTGTTTTGAACTGAGGAGCAGACCCGAGCCAGGGAGCCACTGCTCCATGTTCATAGGTTCATAGGAAAATTACGAGATTGAGGGACAAGCCCATTATGATCATGCCACCTACCCTAGGTGGAATTCATATTTTACTTCATCCATGTAGAAGTCTAGCTTTAATTTGAATTGATTTATATTTTCACTATACACAACTTCATGTGGGAGGGAATTCCATATTGGGATAATCCACTGCATAAAAAAATTTATTTCTCTTTAAGGTCCTATTTATATTGGCCTTTAATTTCAAATTGTGAGATCTGGTTGTACATACTGAGGGATGTCAATCCAGATAAATGGCTTCAAACAGAAAGTCATCTTTCATAGCCCTGTAAAGTAAACATAAGTCTCCTCTGAAGGATCGAGATTCCACAGAGTAGAGCTTTAATTTTTTTAATCTTTCTTTATAGGAAAGAGGACTCATGTCCACAATATGCTTAGTGAATCTTCTTTGTAATCTTTCTCTGGATCATTGGTCTTGAATTAAGGTTGGCTCACAGAACGAGGAACAATAATCAAAATTAGATCTCACTATGCTGCTATACAATGGAATTACTACCTCTGGCTCCCTACTTTTTATGTTTTTGAGTATACATTTAATCAAGTGAGTACATTTTTTGACTGTAATATTTAAATGTTCAGTGAATTTTAAGTTGTTTGAGATGAGGACCCCTAGATCTTTTTCAGAGCCTGTTTTACTTAATACATGATCATTAACAGCATAGTTAAAACAGCTATTATTTTTCCCAAAATGCATGATTTTACATTTAGCATAGTTGAAATTTAATTTATGTGTATTGTCCCAGTCCGAGATTAACTTCAAATTTGCCTGTAATTTTAAAGCAGGAGCCACATCATTTACAATTCCTCCCAACTTAGCAACATCAGCATACTTTGTTAGCCAGATTCCTTCTGTAGTGTTCATACTAGCTATTAAGATGTTAAATAGAATAGGGCCCTGGACAGATCCCTGAGGCACAACACTCGTAATCTCAGTCCAAGCAGACTTATGCCCTCGGAGGGTAACCTGCTGCCTTTTGTCAGTTAACCATAAGGAAATCCAGTCAACTATATGTTTGTTTAAATCCATTTTTATTAAACAATCTATTAAGATTTTGTGTGACACAGAGTCAAAGGCCTTTTCAAAGTCCAGAAAAAATGACATCTACTGGAAAACCCTGATCTAATGCTTCACTAATAGGTTCAAAGAAATTTATTAAATTTGTATGGCCAGATCTACCAGATTAAAAACCATACTGTGAAATATCTGACTGACCTTTATTCAATATATGGACACTAATTTTATGAGATATTAGTTTTTCCATTATTTCACCCACACAGGAAGTTAAACTTATAGGTCTATAATGATTCATTTCCTGCTTGGATCCACTCTTATGTATAGGAATAACTAGGGCATCTTTCCATTCTTTGAGAACCACTCCATTTGCTATTGATTCATTAAAAAGTAGTGTCAATGCTCCTGCTAATACATATGAGACCTCTTTTAGAAAAGTAAAAGGAATATTATCAGGTCCAATGGAAGTAGAAGATTTAAATGCATTGATAGTTGGAAAGGTGTCTGCAACAGTGAAGGTAACTAAAGAATCCAAAGAAATTACATTTTTACTGGATGGAATTTCCTTTTTTTTTTGAAAATGCTTGTAAAATATTGATTAAAGTTGTTTGCCATTAATTGCTCATTTCTTATTATTTCACCATTTATTTTTAATATACCAACTGTATTTACTGTTGATTTAAGGGACCCTAAGTTATTGAAGAACTTTTTTTTATCTGTCTGTGTACTAGCTAAATTAAATTCCAGATCTGTCTTTGCCTTTTTAATGGCATATTTCGTTTTCTTCACCTTTTGTTGAAATTTGTAATAATTATGATCAGATTTATTTTTTCTGTATTTATTAAAGGCTTTTTTTTAGCCATAACTAATCTTTTAATAGCTGTGGTAAACCAAGGTGGCAGCCTTTTCTTATATTTGTATTTCATTCTTACTGGTACCCACTTAAATATACAGTAATCAATTGTTTCTTTTATCCTGGTCCAAATCACTTTTACTGACAGACTATATAATTCGTTTTGCCAGTTCCATTTCTTTAAATAGGCTTTAATTGCCTCATAATTGGCTGTATTATAATTTCCGAATTTAGTTATGCCTCTAAGATCCTTTTTATAATAATTGATAGACCATTTGATCACAGAATGATCACTATCTCCTAATGGAGCCATAATGGCTGGTGTTTCCAATCCTTCCCTGATATTTGTTAGTATCAGGTCTAAAATATTAATGTGTCGAGTAGGTTCACAAACTATTTGATCCAATCCTAAGTGTACTATGGTGCTTAAGAATTTGGTTTCCTGAGAATCTGACCCTTCAAGACACATCCAATTAATTCCTGGATAGTTAAACTCACCCATCAACACTATATTCTGCAGTTGATTTATGATATTTGAGTAATTACAAAAAATATCATTTTTATTAGAATCCAAGGATGGAGGTCTGTAGCATAGCCCAAATGTGATGGGATACAAATCATTGTTAAATTTAACCCATAGATTTTCAGTACCTGGTGGTGAGGGGGTGTCTATGTTAACTTCTATGCATTCTATTCCAACTTTAACGTAGAAAGCTACACCTCCTCCTCTTGAGGTTATACGATTTTTCTTAAAGAGTTTATAACCTTGGATTTGTGTCCCCATTGCTCGTGAGTAAACCAGGTCTCTGTTACACCACAGATATCAATGTTTTGAGAATGTAAAGTAATTTGTAGTTCATTAGTTTTATTTAGCAAGCTCCTAGCATTTAATAATAATATATTAAGCTTTGTTCCTTGTTTGTTTGATTTGGGTTCCTGTGTAAAATTAACCGTCTTAGGTACTGAACCCTGATTACCTGTTACAATACCAGATGTCAACCGTACATCGGGATTGGGACTCACCTCCCCCCCTTGCCCTGTTTAAAAGAGCATCTATCTGTGCAATCATACAATTTCCCAACATTTCTGAACCCCTTTTGTTTAGATGTAATCCATCTTTTGCATAATCATTCCATTTATGATGAAAATGTTCCCAGTGTGTCATGCACTTTATGTTTGTTTTAAGCACCGGCCACGGAGCCAGTCATTTAGATGTTTTATTTTATCTGTAATGTACTGATCCACTATAGGTACAGGAAAAATCTCAGATATATCATTATTAATGCCTATGTCGGCAAGGATGTTAGGTAACCCTATGCAGGCCTCTTTAATTTGTTGAATACCATGATTCCAAATGTTGTTTACACCTGCATGAATCAGTACCAAAGGTTCTTCACCACTATTTTTTAAAATCTGTTTACTCATTTTGGTGATGTCTTGAATTTTAGCTCCATGAAAACAGGATAATGTATGGGTAGCTTTGTTAGGATCACATATTTGTCTATCTAGATTTGATATCATAGAATCCCCCAGAACAAATATCTGCTGTGTGCAGTCTTGGGCTGATACCTTTTGTGTATTCCCAGAATGCACAGAGTGCAAATTGTTAGTCCCTGAGAAGCTTAAAAGATCGGACTGCTCATTTGTGACACCTCTGTTAATAAGGTGAGTTACAATATTTGATTCATTATTATTTTGTTGTTGTAAGATCATAGGTGATGTAACAATTGTCTGATTACTTTCTTGTAAGATAATATTCTCAGCAGTCTCCTCCTCTTCTAGATTAATTAATAATGGATCAAATTTGTTACAGAGTGGAATTTGAAAATCATTAGTTTTCCGGCCTCTTTTTGGAGCTTTATTAGATTGTACTGTAAACCATTCGCTCTCAGAATCAGTAGTTTCACCCTCTTGTCTAGGCCTCTTCCTGCTTACTAAATCACTAGGCTTATGTGTAATACAGGAAGGTTAATTTAGCTGTAATCCTAAATTATCTACATTTGTTATTTATAGTCTTCTAGAAGTCTCAAATTGACTTAGTTCCAAAGCCCTTAATCTAGAATGAAACATCTTTATTTCAGCTTCCAAATCTTGAATCTTTACACACTTGTTACTTACATAGGGCTGATTATTCTGCTGTATAAACTCAAAATCGAACATATTACACATTTTACACATTGTGCCTGTTCTCCCATCAGTAGCAGAGATGATGGTGGCCATTTTTATTTCCCAAGTATTTGATCTTAACACACTTTCTTACCTGTTCCTATAACAGACCATATCTCTATTTTATTTAGATATCCTGTAACGTTGCCACAAATGCCTAACATGCATAACACATGCAGACGCGCATGTCTTTGTGCTCGTCTTCATGCATGACGATGCGCGCTCGCCCTGCTCACCGCAGGGAAGCTAATTATAGCCCCAGGAGACCCAGAAGTGTCTCAGCGGGTCACACAACACCTCCAAAGTAATTAGTTTTAAAAAAGCAGAGTTTAAGCTGCCTAGAGTTAAAATCACCACCTAGAGTGGCTTAACGCTAAATGGCTTGTCCTTCTCCTGGCTCAACGGAGACTGTAAATAAAACAATTATCGAGGTGTAGTTCAGGAGCAAAGCTCTCTAAGACTACAACTCCTCCACCTAGCTTAG
Organism: Neoceratodus forsteri; assembly: GCA_016271365.2. Classification (NCBI taxonomy): domain Eukaryota; kingdom Metazoa; phylum Chordata; order Ceratodontiformes; family Ceratodontidae; genus Neoceratodus; species Neoceratodus forsteri. The sequence goes on from CM057455.1 coordinate 942,809,535, forward strand.
TAAGCTAGCTAGGGCTCCAGGTGAGACATCACAATGTCACTTGATATTACTGAGAGTGTACACACAAAAGCACAATGCACAATAAATATTTCATTTAGGGTATAAACAGTTGCAGATTCAACAGCCTAGCACAGTTTCATTCACTGGTTTAGTATATCATGTGCACCATGTCTGCCTGCAACTCAAGCTCCATAGCTTCCTGGATTTCAGCTGATGACACTAATACCGTGTCGTCAACATACACTCTAACTTCTGTATGTTGTATAACTTGCACAAGGCTATTTGCATATATGTTGAACATCAGGTGGCCAAGTATCAAGCCCTGAGGAACCCCCCCTTGTTATTTCAATCAAGCTCGTCATTGAGTCACCCAATGCAACACCCTGCATACATTCATCCAAATTGGATTTAATCCACCATAATGACCCCTCCTGAAACCCCAGGTCTCTAAATCTTTCTAACAATCCCCTGTGCTGGACCAAGTCAAAAGATTTGCTTTGCTCCATGAACACCGCCCCTGTGTTCCTCCCCTGATTTAATGATGTAGTTACAAGGTTATTAAAATCCAAAAGGGTGGTGTTCATGGACCTACTTGCCCTGAAACCATGTTGGTTATTAGTCAACAGTCTATTTGTTTCCAAATGCTGGCTAAATTGATGATGCACCCTTCTTTCTAGCACCTTCATTAAAATTGGAAGGAGATCTATTGGCCTGTAGTTGGACAGGGTTGTGCTATCCCCCTCCTTAAAAATAGATATTACCTTTCGTTTTTTCCATGCTCCTGGAACAGTAGCACTTTGTAAGATCTAGTCAAAAAGGTAGGTAATTATGGGAGCAAAAACATTAGCCCCCAGCCTTAGAAACCGTACATCCAATCCATCCAGGCCACCCGCTTTAGCATTATCCAGTTTTTGTAACTCATTTGCTACTTCCTTTATATCTAACAGCCTAAAATTAAAGCTAGATTTTAACTCTCTACCCTGTAACTTCCCTGTTTCCATAGTATTTCTAATATAGAGATATTAGCTGTTTTTTCCATGGGTTTTGGCACTTTTAGATCAGGGGACCCAAGAATAAACAATTTAACAAGCCAGCCACTTCCGATTGTTCCATTATGAGTTTCCCTCCTTCCTTGAGGACGATCACATTAGGTACTTTAACTGGATTTTTCAGATCTGAAATACATTTCCAGAATTTCTTGGGGTCTTGTGCATTATTCAATTTATTTAAATGATACTGTAATTTTGCTGATCTAATTTCTTTCTTGCATTTTTTCCTCCATGTTTTAAATGTACCCCAGTCTTCTGAGTTATGAGTTGTATGTGCCTTCTTCCATACTCTATCCCTGATCCTGAGAAATGTTTTTAGTCTGTCAGTTATCCAGGGCATCTCTCCCTTCTTTTCTTGTTTCTATACTTTATGGGTATGCTGTTGTATGATCATTTTAATGAACTATTAAATTCTTGAACAACTAATTCAATGTCTGTTTTTAATAATACCCTCTCCCAAATAAACATTTTTAAACTATTTACACAATTTACGTCATTGAACTTTGTGTAATCCCTTACTCAATATGATCTAGCCTGATATTTTGAAGGGGCACATATGTTCATATTACAGTTTAGGGGATTGTGATCTCCCAAATTCAGGGGAAAAACTTCACAACTGCTAATCCCTATATCCTGCAAAATAAAAAAAACAAATCTAAAATAGAATCTTTTTTCCCATTGTTAGTGCATCTAGTGGGCTGGTGGATGATTTGCTCTAACCCCAGTACTGCAAAGCTATTTTTTAGTTTCTGCACATGGATCTGAGACCAATTTGCATTAAAATCCCCAGTGCTTATTGTTCGATAATCCTTTATTATATCCACTATTAAATCAGCAAGCAAATCAAAACTTTTGTTTTTGGTCTTTGGAGGAGCGTAGAATACTACTGCCATCAGTTTAATTGACAGTATTTCCACTATCAGGCAATCAATTCCCTCATAGTTAGTTGATGGAACTGTTTGATAAGGGCCCAAACATTCCCCTATATAAAGCATAATCCCACCCCCACCCCTTTTGCCCCTGTCTATTTGTTGTAAACTATGCTCATTAAGTTGATTTTCATCATTTCCTACACCTTGGGGCATCCATGTTTCTGAGATAGCAAAAATATCTTGGTTAAGTTATGCTACCTATGCTCTATACTCATCCATTTTCTTGACAATACTCCTCACATTCTCGTGAGTTATGGAAATATCAATATTTTGAGTGGGTCCAGTATTTTGTTCTATGTCCCCACTTTGTATGAGTAGGATCATACAAAACAAGCCTCCAGCACTCAAGCTACACATCTGTAGGAAAAATAATTTTCTTTCATTGGTGAACTGATTTCTTTGATGGACTAAATAGTTATTTGTTTGAGCAATTGATCTTCTCAATGGCTAATAGCGCTATTCCTTGGCTCACTTGTTTTTGTTCATTTCCCAGTACTTTTAAGTGTCCGGTCCAAATGCAGCATATCAACAGGCCCCCAACATTAATCCCAGTTCGTTCTTCATATTACCTTCAATTTCACTTAGGGTTCACTATTCCAGCAAACACTTATTTATCCACCGAGTGGTGCTCAGACCACTCAGACAACTCTCACCATGTCGCTCGCGCCCGTGGGTGGTGCGGGCATTTGTAAAGTGTTGCCCCTGTCCTGCTCCAGTTCAGCCAATGACTTGGTCCGCCACTGGACCCCTCCTGTGCCAAACACTATAGTCACAGTTCAACAGCAGGTAACAATTAGCAGTACAAATTCACAAACATGGTACGCAGTCTGTAAATGTAGTCTATATTCTAGCAGCAAGATGAAAGACATCTCCTTGCCTCCCGACTCACGGTAAGATGCAGCTCTCACCTGCACCTTGGAGATCTTCTTCAGGCTGGCATTTTAGATGTTATAGTGAGGTGGGCAGTGTGGGCCTTTGTAGAGCGTTGCCCCCTCCCCCCTCTGGTTCATCCAATGACTCGGTCTGCTGCCAGACTCCCTCCTGCACCAAACACTACAGTCACAGTTCAACAGCAGGTAACAATTAGCAGTGCAAATTTGCAAAAGTGGTATGCAGTCTGTAAATGCAGTCTCTATTCTAACAGTAAGATGAAAGACACCTCCTTGCCTCCTGACTCACAGTAAGATGCAGCTCTCACCTGCATCGTGGAAATCTTCTTCAGGTGTCAAAGGCCGTACTGAAATCTGGGTAGTCCACATCCACTGCTCCACCCTGATCTACTTTCCAGGTCACCCAGTCAAAGAAATACATCAGATTTGTTTGACATGGCCTCCTCCTGGTGAATCCATGCTTCCTTAGATCATGTAAGTTGTTTGAGTGACATCAAAATGTACTAATTTCACTCAGCCCTACTCCAGAACTCTTCCCCCTACAGTTAATTGCTTGTCCTATGATACAGATGCTCATCCTCATTTGAAAGGGACTTCTTGCTATACTCTGTTCATCCCTTAGAGGTACTTGTAGGTCTTGATGACATCACCTCTCTCTCCTCTCTTCCAGGATGTACATGTTGAGATCCCTTAGCCTCTCCCCATAGGGCTTCCCTTGCAAATCCCACAGCATTTTAGTTGCCATCCACTGGACAGCCACCACCCTTTCTATGTTCTTTCTCAGATGCCTTCCCCAAAACTGAACATAGCACTCCATGTGGGGGCATACCAGGCAGCAATAAAAAGGCAGCACCACCAACATCCTCCTGCTGGAAATACCCTTCACCATGCACCCCACCATTCCACTAGCCCTGTTCACAGTCTTGTTGCACTGTGCTGCCGGTCATTTGATATGATAACCCAATGTTCCTTTCCTGTCTAGTGACTGTCAGTACCTCTCACCATCCATGTAAATTATTATTATTTTGCACATTCACCTCATTCTAGTATATAGCTTGTTTAATTTTTTTTTATATATTAATTTGCATTACTTCTCCTGGAAACCCCCTCCCCAAGATTACCTAGTCAGTTATGTCATCTGTGCTGGTCTTTTGTAGGACTGTTACCCTTTCTGCAAGTTGTAACTGTATTATGCTTTGTTCTCTTGTAATTTGTCACAGTTCCTGCCAGTCCTCCTTGCTATTACATAAACTACAGTGTGTATATATATATATATATATATATTATTGTTCATACTTATATACTCTTCTGGGTTGTTCCTGTAAATAGGCATGTACTTGACTAGTGTATCCTACCCAGTAACCAAAAACTAAATAAATAAGTAAGTAACAAACAAATAAATAAATAAATATACAAAGCACTGGGTTTCCTATGTCTTTGGTGCATGATTTTGCACTTTTCACATTCAACCCCATCTGTCATGACTTTGACCACCCCTTGAGTTTCTCCAGTTCTCCACACATTCTCTCCATCCTTTCTTGAGTGTCCAACTTATTACAGACTTTGGTATAATCTGCAAAAAGGCATACCTTCTCCTCCAGTTCTTCTACAATGTCTCCTATGAAGTTATTGAAAAGGTCTGGCCCCAAAACTGAGCCCCTGTAGTACCCCACTGGTCACTCTCCCATCCATAGAGTGAGTGCCATTAACCACTACCCTCTGTCTCCTGTCTATTAATAAGCCTCTAACCCACCATCTCAGTGGCACTGAGGGTTGAAGCACTGGAGGCCACACCTCACCCCACGCCAGTGACCCGGGTTCAGGAGTGAGCACCGGTCATTGGTGGTTGGTGGGATTGAGGAAGGATCGAGAGTCCCAGGGACTGATCTCCTTCCTTGGGGATGGGGGTTTACCCATGCCGGTGCAACAGTGGTCCTGGTGGAGACTGGGGGTAGTGCAATTCCCAGCCAGCTGTAGAGGGGTTGAACTGTGTTGGACATCTTTCAGATATGCAGGTCATCATTGCACATCTGAGTTCTTGGGGCTGTACACCAAGTTAAAAAATCCCTCTACCTTGGATGAGGCGATGGTGACTGTCAGTAGACCGGCCACACATCCAGAGTCAGCTGTTCTCTCCAACACTCTCTATGGGTTCTGGAACCTCTCCATGGGGCAGGAGATCCTGGAGCCCTCGCTTACCCAATGAAGTCAGTGGAGGAAGGTTCAGACGGGCGCTCGAGCTGCAGGCTGAGTACAGGACCCTGAGAGATGCCCCAAAGGTAGGGGAGCAAAAATAGAACTTACAAAAAAAAAATCAGCCTCCAACTAAGTAACCACTTCTGCTCCCACTACAAGGCTGTTCCATTTATCAGCCTCCTGTGTTGTGCAGTGCTGAAAGCCTTCCTGAAATCCAGATAGCTCACACCCTCTGCCCTCCTCTATATATCTCATTGGTTACCCAGTCAAATAAATCTATCAGATCTGGTGGACATGACCTTCTATCATGAATCCATGTTGCCTATGGTCTTGCAGCCCATTGGATTTTAGATGCTTAATCAGTCTTTCATTCAGTAGGAAGTCCATTTGTTTCTTCTCAATGGAAGTTAGACTGATTTGCTTATAGTAGCTAGCCTCCTTCCTGCTGCTGCTCTTATGTACGTGGCCAAATCAGCTCTTCTTCAGTCCTTGGGAACAATGTTTGTTTCCAGTGAGCTGTTGAACAAAGATGTTAGCATAGCAGAGCAGCACGCACCTCTCAGAGTTATTTTTTTAACTTTTCTTTATTCACCTCACTTTGCACTATCTCTTCACTCAATTGGATCACCTCAAGCCTTCACAGTGTCACTTACCACCTCATAAATCTGCTCCTAGAGTGACCCCCCCACTCAGAGATCCTAGGTAGGTATCCTTGTATACACCCCAGGTGGGACAAGGGAAGGACTCCATTTACCTTCCCCCTAACAACGGTGGAGCGGGTGAATCACAGCAGAGTCTTCCCCCCAGTGATGGCTGGTGATGTAGTCCAGCACCTAGGAGTGATGGGCTCCATTTTCCTTTTTTCAGTGATTCTTACCCCCACAGATGTTGGCACGCTAGGAGAGCAAATTGGGAGGCATGCATTGAGAAGCAACTCCTCCCTGCGTTCTTGGCTAATGCTACCCCCTCCCCATTGTGTGCATTCTGACCTGCATCATCAATCCCGGATTCACCCAGGAGATGGTGATATAACAGAGGGATAGACAGGCCACCCTTCCCCAGAGAGGGAGAGCTGCCACTGCGTGCTCCATCCCTCTCTTCCCCTGCTGATCCCGGTGGCCCAAATCTGCCACTGAACCCGGGTCGCGGGCGTGGAGCGAGGTGTGGCATCCAGTGCCTCAAGCCTCAGTGCCACCAGGCTGGCCTGCTCAGTGTTCTTTTAATATCCTGGTGTGTATCCCATCTGGTCCCATAGCCTTTTCCACCTTCAGGGCTGCAAGTCCCTTCAGGACTTTTTCCTGTAAAAAAAAAAACTTGTGTCCTCCTCCTCCATTTCTGCTTCTCCCTGGTGCTATGCCCCTCCTCCCTCCATTGTGAAGACTGAAAAGAAGTACATATTTAAGGTGTCAGCTTTTTCTTGGTCCCCTTCCATCTTGTTGATCTTTACTACCACCCGCCTACTTGGGCTGTGTGGCTGGGTGTTTGTGTTTGTCTCTGTCAATAGTTTAGTTTTGTGGATTTTTATGTGTTTTGGCTTGGAGGAACTAGACCATTCTTGGATATGTGATCTATGAAAGTTTCCTGGACTAAGAAACTGGAAAACATCACCAGCAGATATTGGGATTCTCATTATAAATCAACTTTTTTGGAAACCATCACAATCAAAGTAAGTACAGCTAAGAAATTCTACAAGTTCTGACCTGGGGAGTGCAAACTGAATCCACATTTCCGTCTACCTTGTTGCTAAAGGGAACTGCATGTCTTTGAGAACCATTCACAACTATTTAAACAAAGGGAAGACACTGACAAAGGGTTTTAACTTCCTGCATATGCCCCAGGCCAGTGTTCCAGGAATTTAACACATCCTTTGTCTTGTTACCATAGATCAAACAGTTTACTGGTAATTTTCCTGTGGATTTGATTATTTTGTATCATTTGGCAATAGGGCAAATCCTCCCCTCGAGGCACACCACCAAAATCGATCCGTCCCTGCTCATGTGTGAGCCTTGGGCACATCTAGCCACATTGTATACAACTATTCCAATGTACCATTTTCCGACATTACCACCTGGCATACTACTGTTCAAAAAAGAAACGCAACCTCTCTCTGACTGAACTCTGCCTATGCACCCTGAAACTTGTGCTCCTCCTCCTGCTGCTATCAGGGACTGTTCACCCTAACCCTGGACCAAACACCTCCAACCAAAACAAACCAGCAGGCACTCTCTCAATCATGTGCCTGAACATCTGCAGTTTACTTCCAAAGCTTGATGCACTGCAAGCCTTTACCACCCAACACAACCCGGATATTCTGTCAGTAGTTGAAACTTGGCTCACCCCAAAGATTCCTGACCAGGCAATCACCCTTCCTGGCTACAATGTCTTCCGGGTTGATCGTAAGTCCAAAAGAGGTGGAGGGTGTGCCTTATATGTGAAAGACACTTTCCGAGGACACCCCATTGATTCCAATCTTCCAGCAACACTTGCTCAGATTCTTCCCATCAGTCTCCTATTAGGCGCCCACAATAAGGCCCTCACAGTTGTCACTGTTTACATACCTCCTAAAGAACAGGGACCTGGTCTAACCGCTGTCCTCGACTTTGTCAAATCCCACCCATCGGACTCCGAAATCATCCTTCTTGGTGACTTTAACATTAATTGGCTCTCAGCTGAAGGTGGGTCTTTTAAGGACTCCGTTATATCAGCTACCCTGACTCAAATGGTTGACTATGCAACCAGAAAGAACTACAGAACTGGGACCTGCACCCTACTCGACTGGATCCTAACCAACCACCCCTCTCGGATCACGAAAACCTCAGTCCTCCCTGACTCACTCAGTGACCACTCTCTCATCAGCTGTACCTGGTCAAACAAATTCTATAAGCCCCCTCCTAAAATCATCACCAGCAGAGTCCTACTCTGTGGTCAGCTACCCCACCTCAAATCGCACCTCAGTCTGCAGGACTGGTCCCCCATCTTTAAGGCAACAGATACTAATACTGCACTGGAGCAATTTATTCACATTTTCAATGAAGCCTGTAAAAAATTTGCCCCCCTCAAAAAGCATAAAGTTAAATCGCTCAGTAACCCTTGGCTGTCAGGAGACCTCCTAAGAAAACTTAAATCCAGGGACCACCTCTGGGAACTGGCTAGAAACTCTGGTAAGCAACTCAACATCCAGAATTATAAACGGGCACGGAACGACTGCACTAAATCCATTCGGCAAAAGAAATCTGACTACTATAAAAATGCCCTCACTAACTCTTGGGGAAATGGGAGGGATTTCTGGAAAAAGATTAAAGATGTCACTGTGAAGCAGTCAAAATCTTCACCGAACATACTCAACATAAATGGACACACTACACTCAACTCTAAAACTATTGTGAATACTTTTAACATCGCTTTCACTGACCTAAGCAGTGTTCTCCCCTCCGACTTCTTCCAAGATGTGTCAACTCCCATCCCCTCAACTCCTCCACCCATGCCTGTCACCCACCTTTCTACTTTAAAGCACTAAAGAAACATCAAGTCTGAAACTACATTGCCAAAGCCATCAGCAAATCTAGAACAAGCAATGACACACTTGACCTCAAGCTACTGGCCCTAACGCTTGACGAGGTACTTGGGCCCCTCACCAAGATCTTTAATATCTCTCTCTTTCCTCTAGCCAATTCCCAGACAAATGGAAAATGGCCACTGTTACCCCGATTCACAAAAGTGGTGATAAGGCTGATCATGTGAACTTCTGCCCTATCTCCATTCTGCCTCCCCTATCGAAGGCACTGGAACGTATAGTAGCAGACCAACTTACCGAGCATCTGGACAATTATAATATTCTCTGTAAACAGCAACATGGCTTTAGAAAAGGTCATAGTACATCCTCTGCCTTACTTGAATTCACCAGCTCCATTCACAGCTCCCTTGACAATGGACAACTAACTGGTGCTATTTTCATCGACCTGACCAAAGCCTTTGTTACTATCCACCACTCCCTCTTGCTGAGCCAACTAAAAAATGCTGGTCTCTCCAATGATTCAATCTCTTGGTTCAAAAGCTATCTTGAAAACCGCACCCAGCGTATAAAAATTGGAGATGTGCACTCTGATTCCAGACCTGTCCTCTCTGGAGTCCCCCAGGGTTCAATACTGGGTCCCCTACTCTTCAGCCTGTTCCTTAACACCCTACCGGACTCCTGCACTGAACATATCACCCTGTATGTTGATGATGCAGTAATTCTTGCCACACACCAGGACCCAAAGAAATTGCAAGAAAATCTCCAACTTGGCTTCTCCTTGGTTGAGAATTGGCTCACAAAGCACAAACTGATCCTTAATCAAAAAAAAAACAAAGGCCATGATCTTCAGCAGCTCCCATAATAAACATAAGCACTTCCAACTCTCCGTTATCACCAGACAAGGTGCCACACTGGAACAGGTCAAAAACTTTAAATACCTCGGGATCACCCTTGACCCTCACCTCTCCTACACTGCCCACATCGACCATGTCACCAAAGCCGCTAACTCCCGGCTAGGCCTGCTATTCCATCATAGGAAACACCTGACACCTGAAGCCCTCGCTGTCCAGAGCTCCATCATATCCATCACTGATTATGGCATTATCATTTACGGCTCTGCTACAACCACCGCACTCAAATGTGTATCCACCGCCCTCAACAAGGCCTGTCGACTTGTCACTGACTGCCAATGCCTAACTCACACCTGTGACCTGTATTCTCAAACTGGATGGTTGAATCTTGCCAATCGAATGAAACACCAAACTTGTATTACTACTAAGAAAATCTTGCTGGGTCTTGCTCCCCCTGGAGTCTGTGCCCTCATACAACCAAGAATCCACACCTAACATACAAGGGGATCAAAACCTCAGCTTCTGCAAGTCCCGCATTGCTGCACAACACAAGGCCAAAGATCCTTTGCTTACTGGGCCACTAGTTGGTACAACGGTCTTCCCAGCGACATCTCATCTTCACTATCGCTCAGCACTTTTAAGACTCGTCTCTGCCAAACACTGACTGCCTCCAACCTCTGTGACTGTTGTGGCTAAACATGTCTTTTGGTTCATAGCTAAAGATGCCCTTTTGGATCCAGATCTACTCCTGCACTTTGCCAGCACCCCCCCTCCTATCTTCACCTCCCCTGCTGGCCCATGACAAATGCCACCCGGCTGCACTACCTCTATTCTTATCAGCCTTCCACCTCTCCTCTCTCTGTCCCCCCCAACCTACCTCCTCTTTTCTCCCATCCACTTAGTCTCCCTGATTCACCCTCCTCCTTTCCCTTTCCCTTCCCCAGAGTTTCACCTTATTGTTCTTTTTTCATCTACAAGACTGTGTTTTTTTTTTATTTTATAAACTTATCTTTGCTTATGATTGTCTCAATTGTACCAATGACGTGGAACCTTTGTAAAAGAGCCTCGGCTCAAAGGTATTTGTAATCCTAGAACAAATAAATAAAAATAAATAAAATAAAACTATCCCTCCTCTTGCTTTCCTTTTCTCATATAGGTACCAGAAAAAAATCTTATCAACTTTAGATTGACTGCTTTTTGCCATCTAAGAAATGTAGCCTGGATCAAGCACCTAGTTCCGCCTGATGACCTACCAGCTTTGGTTCATGCCTTTGTAACCTCATGCTTTGATTACTGTAACACCCTGTACCTAGGGCTACCAGGGGTTGATATACACCACTTGCAGCTGGTGCAGAACGCAGCAGCGAGACTGTTGACTGGGCTGCCTTGTAGCTGTCATGTCACACCAGTGCTGCGTGATCTGCACTGGCTTTAAGGTTGGTCTTCTGACCTATAAGACCATACATGGACAGGGTCCAAGTTATCTGCAAGATCTTCTTCATCCCTAGTGCCCCTCCCAGCAACTTTGCTCTGCTGATGAAAGATTGCTAGAGATTCCCAGGGTTCATTTAAAGTCATCTGAGGCCTGTGCATTTGAATTTGTGGCCTCATCCCTTTGGAATTCTCTACCTCGCCAGATTTGACAGTGCCTGATGACTGAGAGCTTTAAATCTGAGCTAAAAATGTATTTATTTGGTTTGGTGTTTTTTGATTTTATCTGATCTGTTACAGCTGTTTTTATAAGGTGATTGTTTATGGATTTTATGATTTGTACTAGCACTATGGTTTTGGAATAGAGCTATTTTATAAATAAATAATGATTTGATTGATCGATAGATACCCTTTGACACTCCTTTCTTCTGTCTGCTCCTTTGTTCCCCTTACTTCCTTGCCTGCCTGCTTTTGCTGTCCTTTATATATTTCTCTTTCCTACTCCCTCTGTGATTCCATATACTTCTTGAATGCCATCCTTTTTTCTTTCACCACTCTTGCCACATTGTTGGAAAGCCATAGTGGTCTCCTTTTCCTCCTACTTTTGCTCAATTCCTTCACTTGCTTCAATTATGCCTTACCTTGTTTTTATTCACTGTGCTTCTGCACCTCCCTGGCAATCCCCCCTTTGAGGCAATTTCTGAGGTAGTCTCCCATTTCTTTAAAACCCACCCTCCTGATGTCCAGGAACCTCATCATCATGTGGCTTGCTTTCACTGGTACCTGGGGAACTGCTCACTGTGACATCTGCAATGCTGTACCTGTTTGTAAGCGCCAGGTCCATCACTGCCCCTCCATAGTAGGTTATTTTACTTGCTGTCTGAGACAAACCACTTGCAAGGTATCAAGAATGGCCCTGCTTCTAGCCAAATCAATAGTTGGTTCCACATCTAGCAGACTGAAATCTCCAACTAGCAGTGCCTCCCCTTACTCACCAGACTGATGATGGCTTCCCCTAGTGCTGTATCCATTGCCTGATCCTGTACAGGAGATGTGTACACTACCCCAGTAAAGACAGCAGTCACAGAGCCTGTCTACGAGATGACCCACAATACTTCCAGTGCCTCTTTTTCCTCCTGGTGACCCTATACTTCAGTGGCAATAATTCCCTCCTTCGCATAAAGCACAATCCTTCCTTCACTGCTCCCTACCCTGTCTCTCCCAAATAGAAAGTAGCCCAATAAGGCCATGTTTCCATCATGGTCACACCTGTAAACAAGCTTTCAGCTTAGTGTGTCTCTCCTGGTAAAAAAAAGTCTGTAAACGGTGCTCAGTGCACCATGACTCAGTTATGGACACTAAATCCAAGTTAGCCTCCACCATGATGGCTTCCAGGTCTGGAATTTTGTTTCCAAGGCTCCTTGTGTTAGTGCACATGGTTCTCAAAACCTTCTTTACCCTTGTCTGTAGCCCTGCTTCTCCCTCCCATTCTTGCCTGGGTTGTTGCCTAGAGCCCCCATTGACTCAACTCTTCCCTTTTTGCCACCTCCTTTACTGGTCTCCTTTAATCCTCTGTCCTCTCATACCTCAGTTATAGTCCCCTTTTCTTTCCTTTTGTCACAGTCCCTAACTTTCTGTGCCTCTGCCCTAGGGGAGTTTTCTCCCCTCCGTCTCTCCCTTCCTGACATTTTCCTTTTGGAGGCACCTCCTTTGGTTTTACTGTCTCCCCTTGGATGGTTTCAATGCTCTAGCAGTTAACCTGAAGTTTTCCTGCAATACTCCTTCCTACTCCCTTGCCAGGTCATTTGTCCCAAGATGGATAATGATATCTAGCTCCCTCCCACCTCCTGTTGCCCTAGCAATCCTATTGATACACCTTCCACTCCTCCAATCTGAAGCATTACCCAGGCATACTACCTCCATATCCTTCCCATCCCCGGCTCCCAAGTCTATCACCACACAACAGAGTCCCCAACCAACAACTCCTTCATCTTAGACTGGGGCCGCTCCCTCATTCCTTAGGGTCTCTGTCAGAGGTTGTGGGAAAACAGACAGGCTTGCACAACAGTAAGTAGGGTACAACACAAAAAATGTGTGATTTTATTATTAACAGAAAATAAGCTAAAATAAAAAAATAAACAAAAATACACTTGAGAAATGGTCTTGGTTTGGGTCACTTATCCTTTGTTGTTTTTCAACCAATGAACTTCTTTGGCTTTTCCCAAGCTAGTACATGAAACTGTGCATGTCTTGCTCCTTCTCTAGTCAGAGTCCATCTGACCAGTAATCTGATTGTGAAGGCCAAGTGAAGGGGTTTGATACCTCCCATTGGTCAGGTGATCTGCCCCTTTTTAAACTATATGATTTTTGAATAAGTAATACATTGTTGTAATAAACAAAAGTATAAAAATCAAACAGTATTTTCTGGCAGGTTGTTATTATGTACATGACATGCAGTTAACTGGGTACATAACTTTTATTTCAGGATGAATATCTAATCGGCAGATATTGAGCCATTGCTCTTTCCATTCACCAATGTCATACTTGTCCTGGGACTGTTTATAATCCCTGCTCAAAGGGTTCACAGACTCCTATAGTAATCATTGGAAACAGTGGGAACTGGCAGGCCTAAAAGCACTCCTGAATCCAGGTAAGGCCAAACCTTTATTTTTTTTACAAAATAACCTCTATTGATGTCTAAAACAGGAATATTCCAGAGACTAGTAATTTGTTATAGTTTCTATGTGTAGCTTTACCAGAGAGAAACATACAGTAGAGGACACTTTTAATAAAACAAATGTTTTTATACTTTCATTCCTTTCTCAGGTAGGCCTCATGTATGTTTGGAGTTTTAGAAGCTGAAAATCTTTCTGTTACACAGCTTTATCAGAAAGGTAACAACAGGATACAAATGTGTTTGTGTTCTGCGCATTCTCTTTATCAAAATAGTAAAAATGACTGTTCTTGTATTAAACAAAGCAGTACTACATAAAGGGGATTTATTTTCCCTAACATTAAACCCTGTTTTGAGTCAATTCCTTTTCTTGTTTTGTGCTTTGCAAAACTAAGAAAAAGTGGAAAAAATGCCATACATCAACATACACTTTCAATATTTTTTTAGATACAGAAGACACTTTTTTAAAGCTAAACAGCTATTGACTTTCTTATGGCTATTATACTGTTTTTCTTTACCAAATACAGTTTTAAACATTACTGTTTAACTTAAGTTCATTCAGGGCTCTTTTCCTATAAACTGCATACATTTCTGCTTATTTTAAGTAAATCTCTTAGTCATAGCACTATAATAGTGTTCCCCAAGTACTTGATATTCAAGGTCATAATTACAACATCATGCTGACTAGCAACATGTTATTTTAGCACATGCATGCTTTTATTTTTTATGCTATCATCTCTTTTACTGGTGTACCTTTCTAAAGCAGTATAGCGCAGTGGGTTAAGGCACTGAGTTGCAGATCTGCAGACCTGGGTTTAAATCCCACAGCTGCCTAGGTGCATACTGTGTGATCCTTAACTTCCTTGTGCTCCCAGGTTGCATCTGGAAAGAAGCTTCAGCTTAGTATGTTACTCCTGGTTAAACAATGTTTCCGTCCCTCCCCAAACACTGGGGCACTTTTCTCACCTTGAGAGGACTGGAAATTGAGGAAAATAAAGTATGTAATAGATACAGAGATAGAATGGGGGGGGGGGTCTGCAGATGGCCGGCTTGGCATAATCAAGAAGAAATTGTAGGATAGCACAGGATAGTAAGGTTTGAAAAATGCTGTTGCAACAGTCGTGTAAAATTAAGCCTTGTTTATACTGTCAACTTTGCAGTGCATCAACCCATGTGCATAGGTTGATGCGCTGCAAAGTCAGCTGTGTAGACACTTTCGGGAGTGGCTTAAGTGCACTTTGGATCACTTCTTTAATCTGACTCAGTGGTAGGTATCAGTATCGGAATGAGCATATTAAATGGTGGTGTGGACGCTTTGCTGTGCTCACTCAGCTGCAAAGGCTTCTTTCCTAATGTCTCCCTTTATCCTCCAGTGAATTTACAGCCCCTACTCAGATCGACCTATAACACTGCAAGGGCAGGCTGTGTAAACAGTGAATTGATGGGGAAGCAGCCAGCAAAGATGGGAAGGGATGCCAAAGTGCTGAGGTCATGTAAACATGACTTTAGACAACAGTATGAATCCTCCCACATTAGATAAGGACTGAAAAATGAGCAGAGAAGACCGGCACCAGGTTCTACTATCAACAATTGCCTCCTTTATTTTCCAAATATAACCAATGAATTACATTCACAGACCTTGGCTTCCCTTGATAAAGCATTTTAGGCAAAGCCTGGTCAGGATGTTCTGCACTTTTGAAAACCAAGGTCTGTGAATGTAATTCATTGGTTATGTTTGGAAAATAAAAGGAGGCAATTGTTGATACTAGAACCTGGTGCCAGTCTTCTCTACTCACTGTTCTGAATACTTAACTGGGCACAGGTGTAAAGAGAGGAGTGGCAGTGGTCTGCAACATGTAACTATGTACTGACCATACCACAGTCTCCACTTCTAGAGGACCCCCCATCTCTTCCCTTCACACTGTGATGTGTGCCTCTTCTCAGCTGCTCCATCCTGCCAGTATGGCAAAAGTATTCTACAGCGGTACTGTTGGAGAAATATGTGCTCTTTCCCCCATCCCCACCCTCCTGGAGCACACCAAGGTTTTATTTATTTCATTTTTGTTGACCGGGTAAGCACACTAGACAAATCCTGCCTATTTTCAGGCACGACCCGGGGGAGGGGGATACAGATGAATGCCAACTGACCTTGAACCAGATGAAGCTGTTGGTGGTATTTTTTAGTGAATGAGGGAAATTTGGCCAGGACACCAGGGAAATTCCCCTACTCGACAGAGGGGGAATACTCTGTCCAAGATGGCGGAACCTCCTTTGCCTGTTGCAGAGGTGGATGGAGAGACAGGAGACTTGGTCTCAGCTCCTGTCTCTGGCTGTTTGGAGACCTCGACTGAAACTTTTAAGCTTGAGAAGGAGTCTGTTTTGTCAGACAGTACATCCCTGGCTGCATCTACTGCTAGGACTGCATCTCTCCCAGACCTCACTACAGTGGACCGTAATACCTCCCTTGCCATTTCTATGGCTAATGAAATGTTTTTGGATCTTGCTACTACGGATATGCAGGAAAGTGATGTTGGAGAGCGCTTGGCTGAGACGGACCGCCATTCAACGCTACCTACCCTGACTTTGCACAAAGAGCTGACGAGAGTATGGAGTGCTGCTACAGGTGGCGATTACTCCTCTGCTCTTTCTGTTGGACTCACAGAGCTATCTGGGATGCCCTCTGTACTACCACCTGCATCGGCGAGTTCGATGCTGTTGGACCCTACTACTGAGGCTGGGACAACTTTACAGTTGCCGACGGAACGTTATGCTGAGAAACCTGCTATGCTCCCTGAGCCACCCCCTGATGTACGACCTCATTTGCAATTCCCTCCACAGAATGATAATCCTCGTATAGAGCCTACCTGGTCGGTGGAAACGGCATTGCGTGGTGCTGGGTGGATCCAGGAACCTGGACTTGGACAGTGGGTCTCCGGTCCGTCCCCTATTTGGTTCCCCCATCCCGAGGACTTCCTGGATGTACAACAGAGGATGCCAGATACACAGGGTTCTCCTGACCCCTTGAGCATGCCAATGGAATGCTCAAGGGGTCAGGAGCATGCCGATGGAATTAAATCTCACTCAGAATCCTGTTTTAGCCCTTTTTCAGGAGTCTACTTCGGCAGTCTTTCCTCTCTCTGATGGCAAGGAAGTAAAAGTCTTGGATTCTGTTGCTATGGGTAAGACATCTCGTACACAGGTGGGACAGACTTATTCTTTTTCCTCTTTATTTCAACATCCAGTTCTAGCTGCAAAAAGGCATAACGCTGTTAGGCTTGTTTATAGATGTGGACTACCAGACCCTCCTGACCACGTGTATGTGGCCAGAACTCTGCTGAAAGACTCGTTAACATTTTTTGCCCATGAGATCTATGCTCTGATTCAAGTATCAGGCGAATCCACATTTGATGTGAGTTTTCAGACGTCTCGTGGACTAGACCGTTTTTGGACTAGATACCACGCTTTGAGGAATACTGCCTTATGGACTTCTTTTCAGGCCGTCTCCCCTCTCGAAACCTGCCTTTAAGACCATTACAGTGATGTTTCGGAATGAGGGTGTGGATGTGTCTGATATTGTTTACTGGTTGAAACAACGCTGTAAGGTACAGGGCCAGCCTGAAGCTATCCTGGACAAGGAAAATATTTGGATGGGAGGTTGGAAGTTTAAGGTTCTGTTACACACCAATGACTCTGGCCCTGTCCATTTACCTAATTCCTTTTTCTTAGGTCGTGATAGGGGGGTCCTGTTTTACCCGGGTCAGCCTAAAGCCTGTTACAGGTGTGGGGATCCCTTGCACCTGAGTAATGTATGCGATAAAATAAAATGTAACAATTGTGGTGAGTTGGGACATGTAGGGATTCATTGCCAGAATGTTAGCAGATGTAACCTTTGTGAAGAGCTAGGTCATACGTTTCAAACTTGCCACTGGTCTGCCGACGCTCAGGCGAATCATGATGGTGGGGTTGATCAACGCTTTGTGATTACACAGGCATAAAAGGCTTGGCTTCATACCACTGTGGCCGCACCCTCTGCGGCTGCGGTGATCCCTGCTCTGAAGACCCCCGTGCCTGTGTCTTCCCAGGTTATTGCTCCTCAGACGGCTGCTAATGTGGAACCCCCATTAGCAGTGGAACCCCCACTAACACATGTCCTGTCTGCTGCGTCTGACTTAGATCAAGTCCCTGGTCCTAGTACTATGCCACCCCCCCTGTGAACCCTTTACTGTCATGCGTCGGAGGTCAATGAGGACTGGTCCTTGTACCTCACCGCCTCCTATGAAGCCATTACTAACCCAACCCATAGCCCTGTCTAACACCTTCGAGGTGCTTCAGCCATCTACTGATGATGCAGGTGGTGAGTCTGACACTTCCTCTATTGCGTCTTCTCTCCCTGATGGCACTACTGATTCGGAACTCCAGCTGGGTTTTGGTCTCTCACAAAAATGTAAAGCTAAAGTTAGGCTCAAAGAGAAGAATGTGGCTGGGAAGAGAAAGTCATGGTGTTTCTTGACACCCTATATTTTGTTACATGGCGCACTTTGTTTGCCATACTATGAATGTTAACAGTATGAAACGTATGGAGAAACGTAGGTTAGTGTTCTCCTTTTTAAGACTTTTGCCATTGGGTATCTTTTTATTGCAGGATACAAGACTCCACACGGTGCAGGAGATTAGGCAAGCTAAACAAGACTGGCTTTTAGGCCCGTCATTTTGGTCTATAGGCCAGGATCCCTGTTCGGGTCTAGGCATATTACTTAATGTTCCGGACTTTCGTTTACTTAAATTGTTTGATTTAGCTCCTGGTAGGGTCCTCGTTTTGGATTTTGTTTTGGGTAACTGCCCGTACCGAGTAATAAACATTTATGCCCCTAAAATTAAGTCGGCTCGCATAGCCTTGCTTTCTTTAATTCGCCCCTATTTACACACTTCCTTCCAAGTAATTTTTTCTGGCGATTTTAACTGTGGCCTGAGCCTTCAAGACAAAAGTTTGTTTGCCACCACCAAAAAAATTTTTTGTGACTCCCATGAATTGGATAAACTGATTCGTACTGCACACTTGACTGATGCTTACCTTTCTTTCATGACCAAACATACCCCCACATTTCAAAAGGGTAAATTGGCAACAAGGATTGATTTTGTCTTTTTGTCTCGTACGTTGCCGATAGGCTCCGCTCAGGTACAGGCGGTAGCCCTTTCTGATCACAAACTACTATCAGTTGGTATAGGTTCAGTCACCCCTTTTAGCAAAGGGGCAGGATTTTGGAAATTTAACACTTCCCTATTGCAAGATCTGATGTTTCAAAGATTTCTTCTATCTTTTCTTTCTGCTCGTAAATCTGTGTTTATTTGCTATGACGATCCGATACGTGGGTGGCTGGATATGAAACATGCCTTGATTGTTTGTCTGAAAAGTTACAGTCAACAAAAATGTAGGAGAGATTATTTGGATTATTTGCAGAAGAGAGCTCATCTACAGTCGCTGCTTTCCATAGCACATGTGACAGGTCAGAACCTATCTCTTCAACTGCAATCAATACGGAGGGATATGCTATGTTTTCAGTCCAGACAATCCCAACAATTGTACCATCAACACAAATTCCACATGTCTGGACCAAGGGACGTAGTTTGCCCTTTTGAGTCTAATTCACTACTAGTTTCCCAGAAATCCATGCTGTGCCTTGCAAATTCTGTGGGAACATTGTGTTCTACACGTTCTGAAATTCAGCAGATTGTGACAGATCACATGACTGCTTTATTCTCCCCTCTTCCAGCTGCAATGGATGACATTGCCACCCTGTACATGGATCTTGTGATCCCACTCCCTTCGAAACAGAGTGTGGATGTGGCTTGTGCTGCCTTGACAATGCAGGAGCTGTCTTCAGCAATTTCTTCGTTGCCCTTGCGGAAAACTCCTGGTCCGGATGGTCTCCCGGCTGATTTGTATAAAGTGTTAAATGTCCACTTAGCCACTGAACTGACCTCTGTATTTAATGCCCTGTTGCGTAGCGAGACTATACCATTAGACTTTACGAAAAGTGCTTTAATATATGTTTACAAACAGAAGGGTGACATACACCTTCTTGAGAATTGGCACCCTCTCTGCATGTTAAATACTGATTTCAAAATATTAATGAAAATTATTGCAAAATGTCTGACAGGCATTGCAGACGCGGTCTTGCATCCTGCCTAGTCTTGCTCAATACCTACCAGGCGAATCTTGGATCACCTGATTCTCCTACGGGAACTGTTTGCCCATGGCTTTGCAGGCCTGGCCTCTGGCATCATTGTTTCAGTGGATCAGAAGGTGGCATTTGATTCAGTTAACCATGATTTTTTGTGGAAGGCATTACATTTTCTGCATATACCAGACGACATGATCCGATGGCTACAAAAGTTCTACAGGACGCCCACGGTTGTTCCTGTGGTAAATGGGTGGGTAGGACCTATGATTCCTGTTAAAAGAGGAGTCCGTCAAGGCTGTCCTGTAAGTCCTCTATTATATGTCCTGTTTTTAAATGTCCTGCTCCGACATCTGAATGTTCGCCCTCAGATCCATGCCATCTCCTGTTCTGCTATGCTTGCACCATATAAAGCTATTGCATATGCAGACGATATTTGTTTCTTAGTAGCTGATACGTCCTCGGTGACGGCCTCTCTACAAGAATGTTCCTTGTTTGGAAATTTTTCGGGAGCCCGTCTAAACTTTGACAAAAGTGTGGGTATTGGGTTGGGATCCGTCATGGCCCCGATGACCCATATTGGCCCACTGCGTCTGGTGGAGGGCCCCATTCGTATCCTAGGGGTTTATTTTGGAACCAGAGACTCGGATTTTTTTAATTGGGATAATAAACTACGACAGGGTAAAATAAAAGTTGTCTCTTGGAATAGAGGATCAATTGGGAAAAAGAAGAGGGTATATTTGATAAAGACCTTTCTGATACTATTGTTTCTATATTTAAGTTATGTTTTTCCTATTCCAAAACAACTGGAAATGGTGGTTTTCAGCCTGTTCTTTCAGACGTTGTGGGGGAGCAGGCTGAACCCGATCAAGAGGAATATTACTTATTTGTCCGTTACGGTGAGTGGTGTAGGTATGATAAATCCTTTGTTGTTTTTTTCTAGCATTTTTTTCACAGCCAATCTGCGGCCACTTCTGATTAACTCTCAGCGGGGATGGGAAATGTGGTTTCATGATTCTTGTGGAGTTTGGTTCCACCAGTGGGAACACAACTCCTTACGTGTGTTACGACACTCTGAAGGCACGCCATTGTATGTGAAACATATGTTTTTACGCTTGAAGCAATGGAAAGTATCACGTCAGATGCTTATTGCTCATTCGCATAAGACCCTTTATAAGACACTTCTTTCCTCTGTCTGTATGACACAGTCCCCTTTTGATAAATGTCCAGTCCAGCATCTTTCTTCCCTTTTATCCTTGTTGCGGTGTAAAAGAATACCTGCACACATGTGGGATTTTCATTGGCTATCTTGCCATGAACGGATAAAAGTTAAAGCCAACCACAAACATAAACAGCTTCAGGATAGGTTATGTTCTAGACCATTATGCAATGCTGCACTGGAGACAATCTCTCATCTATTTTTTGAATGTACATTTATTCGGAAATGGTGGGCCTTTTTGGCACAAAGGTGGGCTACTCTGATATTCCAGTCTGTAACCTTTCAGACAGTTATGTATGGTGTTTTTTCCCCTCAATGGTCCTCCTGGCATACGGACACTTTAAATCTTGTTCTAGTTGTGATTAAATGGAATATTTGGATGGCTAGATGTCAGTTTACCCTACAGCAAAAAGACTGCAAATATTTGGAACTCGAACAGAAAATTGTGAAGGATTTGAAAGCCGTCTAAGAACTTGAACGGAAAATGCACACAGAGTCGAGACTGCTTGCTTTATGGATTACATTTCGTTGGATAACTGATTCAGACTCTGCTGTGACTTGATGGACGTTTCTTTATTATACATTCGTATTGTTTTTCTTTTTGGTTTGAAATTTGCTAAATGATGTATTACCTTTGTATTTTTCTTCCTGTTGTTTGCATATTTTGTGCTGTACTAGTGTATGTCACACGATTTTCTGTTTCAATAAAACTTTCCCCTATTCTTTTCAATTAGTGCCATGGGATCTTTAACATCCACCTGAACTACCACCAATCCAGGTAGATCGGACCTCGGTTTAACGTTTCATCCGAAAGACAAGTTCATCCCCTCTGCCTCTGTCTGACCTTTTAACTGCGAATGTCTCGATGCTGAATGATCCCAAACTGTTAGAAATCCTGCAAGAAGATGGTGACCATGAAGAAATATACCTGCCACAACCTAAACAAGCTCTAGCCAGAGCCGATAGGACTGTGAAAAGCTACCAAGTGACAAAAGTTACACATGTCCATAAAAATTATTTAACGCTCAGGTGTAACTTGGCCATTTTTTGGAGGTGTAGCACCAAATTTTCAACATAGCCTTTTTTTGGACCCCTCCTCATGAATAGTGTCAGTGTCATTTTTTTCAATTGTCCCAAAAGGTGATTGTGCAGAGCAAACGCGCTATTATGCACCACAGGTGTGAAAACACATTTTGCGCAGGTTATGGAAAATGACATCTATACTGTTTTGAAGGAGGTATGCAAAAATGGCTATGTTAAAAATGTGGAGTGTAAATATTAAAAATTGGCAATGTTAGAAGCATGCATAGAAATTATGCAATGCACACTCATAATGCAGTCATTTTTTTTTGAATTTTTTCACCAGATTTGCAACATGGGCTTTTTGGGACCTCACCTCATGAACAGTGGCACTGTCATTTTGTGAATAGGTCCCAAAAGGTGATTCCATGCAGTTACTGCAAAATCACCTTTGGGACAGAGTGACACAATGACAGTGACAGTTTTCAAGAGGTGGGGTCCCAAGAACCCCATGTTGAAAATTTGGGGCAAAAATTCAAAAAAAAAGGCTGAGATATCAGCATAAGTTGAAAATCCCATTGAAAGACTGTATAGCAAGCTTACCTTTAATGCTTCAGTTCGCGGTTGGGCTTTGAAGTGTGCAGCCATGTCCCGGTCCAGAGAAGATGACAGCACCAACCTCCAGAGGTAGTTATGGGGTAAAGGGGGTATAGGGAGGCGACTGCTCAGAGGGAGGGTGGGAAGGGGGACTGCAGTGATGACAATGGACTGTTTTCAGTTTCACTGGGAAAAAAACCCGACAACAAGGGATCGTTTTCTAATTTTCAGCAAAACAAAAATACAAATTCAGCACACTGGGGTGGGCTCCCAGTGTGCAGCATGAATGCTGACATGTGGATTTAGCACCCCAATGTTAGGCGTGACTTGGGCAGGGTGCACCAGGGAAAAAAGAAATGTAATGAGGGACCATTTTCTAATTTAAAGAAAAAAAAGGTCACACACTGGGGTGGGCTCCCAGTGTGCCATGAGATGCAGGGCATGACTTGGGAAGGGGGCACAGAAAATACTGAATGGCATTTGCCATTCGCAACATGACAGCTCCTGCACAACTGAACACGCACACGACTCTGTACATGGGCACGAGTCATGCAAATGTACAGTTCATGCATCAGAATGCTGAAGTAACAGCCAAAATAGTGTGGCTGTTATTCTGTAGGCCGATCATGGTGGAGAGGTTCAAGCTTCATTGGGCTTTTGGAAGGATACTTCCAAAAGTCCAATGGAAGGGGTTCTGCGATTGGCCATTTTCAGAGCTGCAGAGCTCTAGCAAAATGGCTGCAGGCTCCACCCACAGCCCTAAAAACATAAACAGATGAAACAGTAGCAGACGCCTATCTTTCAGAATCTCTGACATGAATGAGATAGAAAAAACAAAGATAGCTGAATAAAAATTAGTGGAACTCCCAGCCTATGCAATTAATGCAATCTTCATCTTATAATCTTTTTTCCTTAGCTGCTCCTCAGTATTTTAAAAAGCTTAATGTTTCTTGTTGTAATTTACAGTAATGTGATACGTACTGTAACTGTTTTGTATTACACCTGTGTATTTGTATTATTATAATCTTGACCTCAGGTCATACCTGAAGAAGGAATATATATTCCAGTGTACCTGCCAGTATACTGTGACATGGCTGACTGAAATTGGGTGACTCAGATATGAGTGACTCAGTTTCAGCACCTATTATGTGAGCTACCCTGGAAGGGTAGTGGGGAAGAAAGAGCAAGAATATGGGTTAGAGAGGGAAGAAGAGTAATGATATAGGATGTTGTCTGGAAGGGGAGGGATAGGGAAGAAAGGATGTGGGAGGTAGTGCAGCATGGTGTTGCTGAGCTGGCTGTGTGGTGTGGTGGTGAGAGTGGCTAGCTACAGTGCAGTAGGTTAAGGGTTCATGGCTGGGAAGAGGTGAACTTTTTTGTGTTTTTCATGAGCTGTATCTTTTTTCTACAAGTGTCTCCCCTTCCCCGACATGCACCCCCCCAGAATTGATAATCTTAAGTAATGGGGGTGTAGGGGTGAAGCTGCCAGCAAGAGAGGGTACAGTAGGTGCAGCCCCCACTTAAATATAATTTATGCTTTTCACCCATTTTATTGTGTTTCTCGCTGGGAGTGTACAGTGACACTTTTCTTTTCAGCGATATACACTCGCTATAATGGCAATTGCAGTTTGACGAGTGCCATTATGACATGGAACCATGGTGTGGTGGTGAGGATGGCTGATTACAGTGCAGTAGGTTAAGGGGCTGGGGAGGGGTGTACTTTTTTGTGTTTTTAATGAGCTGAATTTTTTTTTTTTCACAAGTGTCTCCCCCTCCCCGACATGCATGCCCCTGGAGTTGATTTCATTTTTCATGGCAATATTCCTGTGTTCCTCTGTCTTTTTTCTCTTGGTATTGGGACATATAAGGTATTAGAATGAAGGGTTATAATTTGAAAAGGGGTGAATGGAAAATACGAAGGATCCCCCTGTTATAAAGTGTTTATTGTTTCAGACTTCAAAGTATGCACTTACAGGTTCTTTTCTCCATGTCTTCTCAGGGAGTGTCAGTTTAATTCCAGTTTGTCTGGTACAAATGTTCCACTCAGATGTCATCAAACATAAAATTTTGACTCACTTTTCACAGTTTAATGGTTTGTAACACTCATTTGCATAGATGTTGGTCAAGTTTCAAGTCCTCTGATTTTTCTACCTAATCTCTAATGTACTTAAACCATTTGCAATTCATTAGTTTCTACATTGCATATTTCAGTATTAATATATTTAAATAATGATAAATCTAATAGCAGACAGCATTTTTAACCATTCCCATTCCTTTATTCACTGCCCATCTCAAATGTTTAACTGGAATTATCCGCTACTGAACTGGTTATGATAGTTCATGCCTTTGTCACCGCTAGAGTTTCAGCGAATTTTAAATCTGCCAGCGAAGTGGACGTGAAGTGGCCACTTCGCATTGGCGGAATGCTACAGGAAGTGACCACTGTAAAGTGCTCACTTTGCCTTCTCATTATGACTTCATGTTGTCATTCCACCTTAACGTGAAGTAAGGTGAAGTGACAACAATATAGGCAGCCCCTTACACATCACATGGCTTACAGTAGTGTAAGTCACATGCTTTAGCCAGGAAGGAAGTGAGTCAGAAAACAATTATTTTCACTTTCTCCTTTGCAGTTGTAGAAGGAGGAAGCCTTTTTGGTGTAGAGAGAGAAGAGTTTGTTTTCTAGTTGCATCGTTGTGATTTTGAGCACACAAAAAAACAGCTTTTTTAAAAGCTACATCTTGAATTTTTTTGTACTGTGTTTTTCATTGTTTTTTTGCTACTGAATTTTTTTTATAAGTTTTGTTGTGTGTGTGTGTGTGACTGTGTGTGTGCATGTCTGAGTGTGAGACTGTGAGTGCAGGTGAAGGTCGGTGTATTGAGGAGTTGGTCATAGTCGGGGACTTGTGCATGATGGACCTGGGATGAGGAGAGTCTGTGGCACGTTGGCGTGGGCAGAGGAGAGGAGTGTGCCCATGTGAGGGCAGTCGGGTGTTATTGGACCACTCCCAACTCTTGGGTGTTGCGTCTCCCCCTGTGGAAGCAGCAGCAGCACCAGTGCCACTGGTGGCTGCGCATCCACCTAGTCTGCCACTACTACCACCACCACCAGTAGCAGCTGAAGGGGCTCCAGCAGCACCCACTCCACCACCTCCACAGCCACAGGTGGAGCCCTTGGTAAATGAAGGTGGTTCCAGCAGTATATCTGGTCCCCTCACAGCTCCCCAGTGTGGCAGTTTTTTAACTGTGTGGGGGGAGACAGCACCATTGTGGAGTGCTGGTGTGTCGTGGCCCCTGGGTGACATATTTGGGGACTGGTGGCCAGTGCACTCACATGGCAAACCACCACAAGGTGGAGTGGCAGTCTGCCACTGAAGGGGCCAGGCATCCACCTGCTAGACCTTCTGTGGTAGTGACAGAGGGTACTGGGGATGAATTTGTGCCTCACCACCACAGCAGGAGGAGGGCAACTGCAGCAGCTGCTCCACCACCACCACCTCCACCACTGCCACCAGCACCACCTTTACCACCACCACCACTACCTGGCTTTCCTGCTTCAGTGGAGCCTGCCATAGTGCCTGCAACACAGGCCGACACTGCACTGGTGTGGGCGGCCCTCGAGGAAAGCAACGAGAGGGTGGGTGCTGTGCATCAGCAGGTGGATCAAATCTAGCAACAGAAGCTGCAAATACTGACAATGCTCCACCTGCTACTCGAACACCATGGAATCCCCCATTAAGGGATTTTTTTCTGGACCCCACCCCCACTACTGTGCTGTACTGTTTTTGTGTTTTATTTGGTTGTTTAATAATAGGCATTTGCCATTCTGTTGTTGAAGTGCCTCAGTAATGTTGACTTTCTGTTGTGGAGTGCTTGTGGACAAACTGTTGTGAGCAGTGCAAGTATGATGTGCTAAATTGCATGTGTGCAGTCAGTGTTGTTTCGTGTGTGTGTGTGTGTGTGTGTGTGTGTGTGACATCAGACATTATGCAGCATGTTGCAAACATATATTGCTGTTGCTGATGTGTTGCAGTGTTTATGGTATAAAGAATAGCGAGCAGAATAATATATATTTTATTGTCACCATCATCATCAGTGGACTAAGTGATACGATACCTTTACAGAGTTGTCTGGCCAGAGTGCACCTTAGTCACATACTGCACACATAACTTTTAGGAGATCATGTGTTTTTTATGCTATGATCTCTGCAAAGTCATGTGTGCACTGTGAGTGACTAAGGTGCACAATGACCCGATACCTCTGAAAAAATATCATATAACTTATTCCGCTGATACTGTTGGTACCAATAAAATATACATCAGGTATTCTTTGTTATCTTTATTCTTGATACTGCAACAAGTTTTACCATTTATATGTTTGCATGAAGCTGGACAATGTATGTACACACAGGAAAGAACACTGACGGCACACATGCAGTTTAGCACAACATACTTGCATTGCTCAGTCCTCATGCTGTTTGCAAAACACTTACAATCTGATTCATGAGTCCTGACACAAAGTAAACATTACTGAGGCTCTATAACTGTTTTGTTTGTGAAACAGTCATGAAAGAGATTCACCAACTTTCAGCATTACACCCGATATACGGGTGCCGTACTTCCAGGGTAATCTTTCTTGCTCCACATGTCCTTACATAGTGCAATACATTTCTGTGAAAACCGCCCATAATTTCATTAAAGTGTGGAATTCCCGTTCAGAAAAGCCACCCAAATTTTGCCCCCCTTTCTCAGCAACATTAGGATGTGATGCCAGGAGGAGCCTGGGTGTGTGCTCCATTATAGTGAATGTCCGGCAGCTTTCCGAATGTTGCTTTATGTTATAATGTTCAGTCTGTGGTGAAATGTTGGCACATTTCCACTAACAAGGCTCTTGTTTCTGGAAATGTGCCCACACGTTTCACCACAAACTGACCATTATAACATAAAGAAACATTTAGAAAGCTGCTGGACAATTGGACATTCACTATAATGGAGCACCCACATGCGCTCTCCCTGGTGTCATGTCCTAAAGTTGCTGAGAAAGGGGGGCAGAAGTTGGGCAGCTTTTTTGAATGGGAATTCCTCCGTGATGTGACACACTTAATAAAATTATGGGCGGTTTTCTCAGAAATGTATTGCACTATATAAGGACATGTGGAGCAAGAAATATTCCCCTGGAAGTAAGGCACCCACACATTAGGTGCAACACCATAACTATATAATGTGGTGAAGCTCTGTAAAGCAGCAGTGCAACAATCTGTTGAGAACTCTGACCCTATATTTTTAATGCTATGTTACATTGCCACTTACTTTAATTACATCCTGACTTGTATATGTTACTATAATTTCCAGTATTTGAGTCTGCTGTACTACTTTTTTTCATTTCTGAAATAATGAAAGCAGCACTCCTTTAAATATAGTGCTGACCAGGTTTTTGTCAGTATTTTCCACTGCTTTTCTCCATCACTTAGTTGTTATATATCACTTCTGTTGTAAATTAACAGTTATGCAGCAGGCAGTGTTTTATGACACCACAGAACAATATTTAATGAAAAGCAGCTGCAAATAAACACAAACTTGGTTAGAACAATATTGAAAGGTGTGCTCATTTTTTTTTCATACATAACAAAAAGTAGTAAAGCAGACATAAACTGTGAAAAGAAGTGTATCATTCAAGTCATGACTCGGAGGTAACTAGTGGCTGGCAATGTAAAATAGCATAAAAAAGTACAGTTCAAAATTGCCACCACATTCTTTCAATGCTGCTTTAATTGATAATGTCAGTATGACATCATGAGCTCACAATCACCCAACACACAAAATGCGTCTGCCTTGTGTCCAGAAAATTGACAAATGGTAACAAAGTGAAATGGAAGCATTTCAGCACATACAAAATCCCCAAGAATTAATGGAGCACTCAGTCATGCGTGCAGTGGTGGCACAGAGTCCCAAAATTTATTCTGCATGCCCAAAATGCATCTGCCTTGTGTCCAGAAAATTGACAAGTGGTAACAAAGTGAAATGTGAGCATTACAGCACATACAAAGTCCCAGAGAATTAATGGCGCACTCACTCATGCGTGCAGTGGTGGCGCAGAGTCCCCACATTTTTTCTGCATGCCCAAAATGCATCTGCCTTGTGTCCAGAAAATTGGCAAGTGGTAACAAAGTGAAATGGGAGTGTTTCAGCACATACAAAGTCCCCAAGAATTAATGGCACACTCAGTCATGCGCACAGTAGTGGCACAGAGTCCTCAGATATTTTCTGCATGCCGAAAATGCCTTCTGTCCAGAAAATTGACAAGTGGTAACAAAGTGAAATGGGAGAATTACAGCACATACAAAGTCCCCCAGAATTAATAGCGCACTCAGTCATGCACACAGTGGTGGCACAGAGTCCCCAGAATTTTTCTGCATGCCCAAAATGCATCTGCCTTGTGTCCAGAAAATTGATAAGTGGTAACAAAGTGAAATGGTAGCATTTCAGCACATACAAAGTCTCCCAGAATAAAATGATGACCATCAGCGAACTGTTGCCGGTCCAATGTGTGCTGTGATTCCAGCAAATGCAATGTTATCATCTCAACTGAATGGAAGGGTGCCCTTTGTCAGTACACTAATAATAGCCTTGGTGAGTTGATACACAGATATATATCTATACATTTTTTAGGTGGGGGGGTTGACATGGACATGTACACATTGTATTGTTTTGTATCACAGGTCACAGATAATGTTGGTGTGCACATTCCAGTGCTCGATGAGAACTTTTTGCGTAGAAATTTGAAATGGATAACTCGCAAGCAAATGAAGGTAAGTATTCTTTGGGGAGGATGTGGGGGAAGCATATTTGCAGGTTTGTCTCTAAAGGTTTCTTATTTGGTTACTTCTACATAGATTTCATCTGCATCCTTCTCAAGTCTGGTTGTTATTGATGGTCATGGCCATTGAATGAAATGACTTCTGTGTGTTGCATGTGTGCCACAGCCTTGGGGGGCCTGATGTTGAAGAACTTCTTTGGATAAGGCCACTTTGATGCAACAACAAAGCATCTGGAAGTTTCCTAAAAAAAGAAATGAATGACTTCTTAGAACTTGATTGTAATTTGTCCCTGGTTCTCAATATCAAGTCAAGTAACATTTCAAAACCACATCTTGTAAGTAACACAACCTGTGTGCAACTTTTTCAACACTGTCATGGTCACGGCTGCACAGCTGCAAGTTCAGAATACAGTGCATGAATATCTTACAGAAATAGTTTTGGTGACGTACATATGTCACCTAGTTTATGAATCATACTCAGTTGCATTTGCTGTGGTCTTTCCAAAAAAAGTGAACAGATGAAATAAAATCTTGATAATTACCAGTATAGATTTCAAATGGATATTCCATAGGTTCCTCTGTATGGTACAGCTGCAGTACCACTCCTACTGACTCTCAGTGAAGGAAAGTTTTTTTGTTAACCTGTAAAAAAAGCAAAATAAGTGTACCATATGTGTTTGACCATTGCGGCTCTAAAAAGCTGCAGAAAACAAGACATACAACTAAAAGAGGTTAAATAGCATAACAAACATTAGAACACATACTCACTTTATAGTTTAAATATTAAGAAGCTTTGTGCCTGTGGCTGATGGATGTGTTCTCCTGTTCGACTCCCTCTGCCTTGGCATGGTAAATGTAAATGTAATGGAGAAATATTGTCTGAATGACACTGGTGGTGGGTGCTGGTGGTGATAGCTGTGGCACACGATGACATTCTCTTTTATATCTTCTTACATCTGGTTTTGGTGGCAGTGGCTAACATTGGTCCCGGCGGTGGTGGTCCAGGGGTTGGACAAACTCATGCTCAGTGGTGGCAGTGGCTAACATCAGTCCCAGTGGTGGTGGTTTTCCGGGGGGGTGGACAGACTCATGCTCAGTGGTGGCAGTGGTGGCAGGGGCTAACATCAGTCACAGTGGTGGTGGTGGTCCAGGAAGCGGACAGATTCATGCTCAGTGGTGGCAGTGGCTAACATCAGTCCCGGTGGTAGTGGTGGTCCGGGTGGTGGACAGACTCATGCTCAGTGGTGGCAGTGGCTAACAACAGTCCCGGTAGTGGTGGTGGTCTGGGGGGGCACACTGCCTTTTAACAACTTCAGTTAAAACCTGCCAATATTAACCACATCATCATCCTCATAAAGAAAGCTGCCCTTGCAGTCATCTATGTCTGAAGTCTGACCTCTGGGAAATTCTTTCTCCATTGTGTCATCATCTAAGTCAGTGGTGGGCTGTTTCGTACTGCCACTGTCAGTGCCACCAGGATGGTCTATTTCCACATCACCAAAACCACCGTGACTAGGCTGGGTTACGAATACCGAGGTTGCAGTCTGTGCTGGTATGTGCCTCTCATTCATTTTAATGAATGTTAGCAAACTAACATTTGCAGGAGACAGGTTTGTCTGATGATCCCAGCCTATTGCACCTGCTGAAACTGAATACCCTCTCGACACATACACTGGAGAGTGGGCATGTGAGGTACTTCAATGCCACTGCAGTCAGCTCTGGCCATTCACTCACCTTTCCACTCCAGTACAAAAGAGGATCATCAGTTATTGTCAGATGCCTGTTTTCAGGCAAATATGACTCAACCATTCTCTGTGCCGCACTAAGTCCAGTAGTTGATGCATCATCCTCTTCTGCGGAATCATTTATTTCACAAATCCCCACTTGGGACAAAGTCTCCCAAAGCGTATTGACGCCAGACACTTTGGATGACAGACCACCTGGAACTGCAGTCCCCTTCCCCTTGCAGGATATGCTTGATGGTCCTCCAGGTACACCTTCAGCCAGATCATGCTGCTGAGGTTTGCTGACCTTGGCACGTGACTTCTGTGCCCCATGAACCAAGCACACCAGTTGACCACTGATATTTTTTTACCTGTTCAGGCTCTCCCACCAGTACTGATGCAATTCCAAGTTTGTATCGTGGGTCCAGCATTGCTGCTATGGCAAAGTTGTCACTTCGCTGAATGCTCAAAATGTGATGATTCTGGTCGAATACTGTCAGCATGTGTTGCAGCAACATACTGCTAGCACTGTCTCCAGCAACATCAAGGCCATGCTGTACATTCTCCAATGCCTGCCTCAGCACCCCAACAGTGGAATTCATTGGCTAATGGAGGCAGACTCACCACTCACCACTCACTGCATGTGTGGCACGTTTAAAAGGCTGCAAAATTGTTATTACAGAGTCCATGAGGTGCCACTGTTCAGTCGTCATAGACATGGAGGCCCCGGAACTATCACAGTTAGTGTGCATCACAAGATATTCTGAGATGGCTTTGTATTGTTCATACAACCTCTCTGCCATGTATGAAATGGCATTCCATCAGGTGACAACTTCCAGCTTCAAGTGGTTCTGAGGCAGGCTGTTTCACATCTGCAACTGCTGCAGCTGGTCACAGGCCATTCCAGATTGTGAAAAGTGAGAGCAGATATGGATTTCAATGGTCAGCATTTATTTTACATCAGGGTGCTGCAGAAACTACTGCACCACAAGATTTAAACAATGGGCCATGCATGGAACATGAAAAAAACCCACCATTAGTGATGCATTTCACCACATTTGACCCATTGTCACTTGCTATGAACCCAGCTCTCAGGGACAGGGGGTTCAGCCACTGGTCAATTTCAGTCAGTACCACATCCAACATCTTTTCACCAGTGTGTGAACAGGTCACATTGTGCATAGCAATCATTGCATGATGTCGAATTCCTGGAAGATTGCTACCATGACACTCCACCTTACTGCACTGATTATTCACACTACCAACATCACAAACAACCCTCGGCACCTGTGCCCAGTGTGCAGTTATACACAAATATGAACTCCCCACTGTTTTGCCACTTGTCCACATATCTATACTTAAATGGATGAATGATGAGGAGGAATATTGAAGGGCACGTCTTACTGAGTCGGACACAGTACAGAACAACTCGGGGACAGCATGGGTCGAAAAGTATGTCCTGGATGGGACTTTCCATTTTGGACAGGCATGTGCAGCAAACCACTGGAACCCAGAATTCTCCACAAATGAGAAAG
The DNA here is from genome assembly GCA_016271365.2 of Neoceratodus forsteri. Classification (NCBI taxonomy): domain Eukaryota; kingdom Metazoa; phylum Chordata; order Ceratodontiformes; family Ceratodontidae; genus Neoceratodus; species Neoceratodus forsteri. The sequence goes on from CM057455.1 coordinate 942,842,162, forward strand.
GCAAAAGATCAATTGATAGCATTTTAGCTACAGCAGCATTAAGTTCACGAGACACTGTATGATTGGGGGGTACTTCAGCTTATGCTCAAAAACACTCTGTAACGTGGGCTGACTTAAATGTGTTACACGGGGTGAGATGACAAATGGTTTTGCTCTGTGATGAATGGCATTGTCAGGGAGTGGAATGTGGATGTTTGATGAAGACGGTTGCACAGGTGATGATGACAAACCCAGAAATGCAGTTATTTTGTCAGATTTGCCAACCGGGGTTGATTTACCACTTGCACTAGACATACTGCATTCACCACCACCACCACCACCAAAACTGCTATTGTCACCAGCACTGGACAACATTTCAAAGTCATTATGCTCCTCCTCCTCCTCCTCATCATCATCATCATGCCTGTAGTAATCCTCTGCTCTTATTACCTCACTTCTGCACACATTTAATTTCGTACTGGACTTAACACTCATGGAATGGGATAACATGCTCATTATGGCTGCTGATGAGGGTGAACGCCCCACTGTGGTATTAGCTGCCGTCTTGTGCTGGGTCCACAGTGCCATGTGCCTATTCTTAAGTTGCGTATGCTGTCCTCCTGTGCCCAGATGGCTCCCCTTTTTACCTCAACTCACATGCACATGGCAAACCTGGCAGATTGCAACTGAATCATCATTTGCATCTGGAACAAAAAAATCCCAAACAAGGGATTGTGATGCTCTACTTTTAACATGTCAATGATGCTGCTTATTTAACTCCGTTCTTTTAAGCACTGAAATGGGGGGGGCTACTTGATGTTTTGGGCACTGCACACCTGGACTTCAACTGACCACCATGACTACCTATCATTATTACTGGGTCATCGTCATCAACTGAAACTGGTAAATCACAAGTTTTTACCGGGGGGGGGGGTTACTGGAAACAGACTCAGGCACAGACACCTTGAATTTCTTTTTCTCCGGTTCCCAACTGGGGTCAATTACATCATCATCATATTCATCAACATCACACACATCCACATCTTCTGCTTGGATGCTGGCATGTAGACTACATGTTGCAACCACAGCAACATCATCATCTTCATCACATTCATCATAATCATCTACACCACCATCACCTGATATTTTTTTGCCACATTGTGAATCACTGCATGGAGAATGCATGACATGAACCACCGTAGTGGATGAAATATCACATTGTATGCTATCGTTGATATGATTATCAGAATCCTCAGGTTCAGTTTCTGGGATGTTACTGAGAAGTATGACATCATCTACACTGCCTCTCACTTGCACTGCTTCACACTCCACTATATTTTTGGATATGGTACACTGGTCAGAATTTGAACTTTAGGCAGCAATACTCATAATACTACCATCAGCAACTACACTAACACCACCGGCTGGGAAAACATCATCTCCTCCAACTATGAGTGAAGCTACTGATTGGGCTGTAAAATACATTGCAGGAGAAATACCTTTCCTCATATTAGCAATGAACTTCTGCGTCTGCATACTACCATGCCCACAGACTATCTTACTGGCAGCAGTGCCATGGCAAGAACCAGCTTTGCTTGCATGTCTCTTTGCGGGCATTTTGGGGGATCAACAACAATATTATAAACAAATTTAGATTTTGGTACGTTCACTTTCTGAGTGGGGGGATGCTGGATGTGAAGCCAAAAAACCAACTGTGACTTCAGCAACAGATAGAGATGGTCACACAAATTCACAAGTGAAAAACACCTTCAGTAACCAGTGGTGCTGAGGTCACAAACAGTCCAATCTGGTAAAAAATTCCTTTTGTTGGTGGGTGTGGGGGGAGCGCTGACTGCAGATTTTTATGGCAGTACAAGCAGCAAAACAAAGAACAGATACCACGATCGCAGTACAAAATCAAGCAGCTGCAGTGGATAGCAGGTTCACACTGCTGCACCTCCAATTACACTGTGGCACAATAGAAGGTGTATTATCTGATGTCACACAACACCGCACACACACTCACACTCACACACACACACATAGAACAGTTTGTCTACAATGGTGAACGAGTAATGCATAGCAAATTGAAAAGTTCAGTATTATACCATGTATTGTAAACAACCTGAAATTATGAACTGCTGCACCAGATCCTCACAACACACAATCAGCAATAAAATGTCAACAATTACTGACAATATTACTGTGTGTACATTAATAGTCAGTTATATAAAATATAACCAAAAAACAAAGGAACCCCTATTTCTCCAACTTAAAGCTACCTACACCACAAATACGCCCCTCTCAAAGAGTACATTTTCACTGTCTTTTACTACACACACTCAATGTACATTAATATTCAAAATCAAATGTATGGCAGCTTAGATTCAATGCAAAGAAGTGCAAAGTTATGCACAGGGACACTGGTTTACTGGGATTGAGAAAGGGTATATTCCATTTTGCACATTGTAAAAAATGATATTGTCACCGGTGTCTGCTAAGCCAAAATCCGGTTTTACCGGTATTTGGTTCTGTGTACTTTATTTAACAATTTTTAACTCTGTTAACATGCATTTTAGCAATTTTGACCTCCACTATTGCACATCCTTCCATCCTTGTACCAATTTAAAGTTATTTTATGTACAAGATGTGATGGCAGCAGCAGCACTACAGCCCCCATCCCTATGGTGTGATGGAAGCAGCACTACCTCCCCATCCCTCAGGTGCGATGGCAGCACCAACAGTACTATGGCCCCTATCCCTCTGGTGTGATGGCAGCAGCAACAGCACTATGACCTCCCTCCCTCAGGTGTGACAGAAGCAGCAGCACTGTGGCCCCCATCCCTTAGATGTGATGACAGCAGTACTATATTCCCCATCCACCAGTGGTGATGGCAGAAGCACTACAGCCCCCACCCCTTCGGTGTGATGGCAGTAGCAACAATGCAGTCCACATCCCTCTGGGGTGATGGCATTAGTGACAGCATTATGATCCCCTTTGTTCAACACCCACACCCCACATGCACAAGTTACAAATAACTTGGTCTCTTTGCTTATTAGAACTCAGATGTGAATTAATCTGAACCATCACCACTAAGGTGGACTACCTTTGTTTTTTTCTATCTATAATTTAACTGCATGAATTGGATTTCTGCCTGTGACACCACTGACCAGGATTAGGAAACATACTTGGGTTTTGGGGTGGGCCAGCTGGTGGGTGAATGCTTGAGTGTCCAACAACCACTCACCTTCTCCTAGGAGGGAGGGTGGGTTCACGACTCAGCATTTTCTGTCCCCTGGTGGAGGCCAGAGGCACGACAACACATTGGCCCTCACTGCGGGAGGGAGTGTGATGAACGTCGGCTTGTGCCTTGACATCATGTGGCCTGTCATGCTCCCAAGAAAATGGGAAAGCACCTTCTGGCAAACCGAAGGACGGCTGCTGGTCCCTCCATAAGCCAGAAGCCCCAGAAATGTGTCCATTCTGACCCCTGTCATGCCCAGGATACACAGGAAGCTCTTTGGGGCAATTCTCCTCCCCTGGTAGCCTCCCACAGGGGTAGGGGCCCACTCAATAAAGGGTTACTTTGGGTTACCTGGTAGCACAGCAGTAAGGGACAGTGGATGGTGGTTGTGACTCAGCAGCGGTGGTAGGGGGACTTGGCAGGCCTGAAGGAGTGGATGGCCAGGGGGTAGGAGGAGCAAAAAAAAAATGCTTGAATTTGCTTCTTTGAAATAAAGTGTCTTCACCTAAAAAATCCACAAGTGATTAGTGGAGGACCTTCAAATGGATTCAAGCATCTCCCAGACATGTGGATGCTTTTTTTTCACTTCGTGTCCATGAAAAGGGTGTCTCCCAGTTTTCATGTCTTTGTTCAGATGTGAATTGAGCACCACTCTGCCCACCAGCATCATACAGCCCCTGGGGTCCTACCTTTTGTATGTCATTGAATGTGCTTTCAAAATCCACTGGCCAAACATAAGTACACTTAAATACTTCACATTTGCTTTTTGTTGAAGCAGTCTATCAGAAAACTTTTGTTGCCACAGAGACTGAAACAGCAGGTGGGAGAAAAGGTGCACATGATCTAATTCACCTAAATGGGGTGCTGACTGTGAAGTCTTTTCATAAGTAAGTACGGCAGCTTTTTCCTTGTGAACATACTTTCATTCAGACTAGTTTTCATTCAAACAACTGAGGATTTTGGATGGCCCTGCTGATTATAAACTTCAATAAGCTAGTTGGTAACAGTGATCCTGCATTTAGTAATCTACAACCTAGATTCTCATATGCAAAGAATAAAATAAAACCTGACTAAAATCTAAAAGTAAGCTTATAAAACACATAAAATGTAGATGAACATTTATTTTTACCTACACAAAATCATTGCAGCCCAAGTAAAACTCAAGAAAATTACATGGTACCCTGACTACTATTCTATGATGTAGTACTAGACATATATTGGTATTTTTTTATATTCTTTGTAAACCAGGTAAGGCCCACTAGGCAGAACTGCCTGTTTTCAGGAGTGGCCTAGAAGCACTGGGGAGGTTAAGTGACTTGTTTGGAGTCTCACAGAAATGTGGGTGGAGGTTGTGGGAATCAAACCCAAATCTGCTGGATGTACCCAGCTCAATCACTGTTTGTTATTCTAACCACTAGGCTATACTGCCAGCTATAATAACACCCATATACAATGTTTTAATATATAATTTTAATAATTGTGCACAGTACCTACAGTACAAATTATGAACATTAAACACTTTACAACATTTTACTAAAACTGAGTTATTCACCACTCGATCTGCTTATTTTTTCTTACACCAAAGTGGGTGAAATAGTTGACAGAGCACTGTAAATAGCTTTTGATCAGGCTTCATTATTCTACATCCAGAAACAGATAACATTTGTTTATTCTGGATTTATTTAATATTGATTTTCTGTGGCTCACTAAATACAATCTAGCACTGCATGAGGCAGATGTTTTACATTTTGAAGAGCAACACATCTTATCCATTTAGGATTCGTGTTAGAAACAGAAGTCTTTCTTCATATTTAAAACATATTCAAGTGTCAGTGTATTCATTTAGTAGTTTATGCTGACTAATATATGCTGTAGAAAACAGTAAAGGATTTATTGTGAAGCACTCAGGATCTATAGTAGAACTCCTGTAATTTTCCAGCAAGTTTTGCAAAAAAACTCTGCAATTTCAGGTTACTTTTCCTGCAATTTTCCAGAGGCCCTGTCCATGTGTACTGATACTTGTAGACTCTTAGGCACATACTACAAGAAAACTGTGGTTTCAGGAAGGAAAGCAGTCCTCAGGTGATGGAGATGTAGGTGGGAAGCATGGGTGGTTAAACTGAATGGCTGATTACAACAAAGCTGTGTGGATGATTTCCTTACTGACTCTATATGCAGCAAAGTAGAAAGAATGCAAAGCACAGCAGCATTCATTTTAAGATGCTGAAATCTGGGTCGGCCTGCTGGTACTGTGGTAGCACTACTGCTTGCAATGCCAGCGACCCAGGGTTGGAAGCGAACTTGGGATGATGGAGGGCTGGCCAAGGGAGTAGGATAGAGCATCCAGGGACTGCTCTCCTCCTCCAGGGAGGGTGGGCTGCAGGTCCTGCTGCTTTACCACCACCTGTGTGACCATGGGTGGTGGTGCAATGGTGCTGCAGAGTGATCAGGAGGGGAGGACGCTAGCCAGGATCTGGAGCAGTGACATGTCTCTATGTGACCTACCTCCTTGGCTCTCCTCTAGTGCTGGTACCCTCAGGGACAGAGACCAGAAAACCAGGAATAATCACCCCACATCGGCCACTGGCAGAAGGGACCCAGGTGCCCCAGACTTCATAACCAGGCTCCATGAGGGACCCACTGGGCTACCCGACACACACTAAGGGAGTATGGAGGGGGTGATCTGGGGTCCCCTCCCTTCCCACCTGGGGGGGTACAACCCAGGCAGGATAGGGGCAGGTCCACAGGAGCTCCTGAGCATTACCTGGGGGTGAAGCTAGGGGATACCCAGCCTAGAGATCTCTGAAAAGTGGAGACTGATGCTGTGAGAAGGGGACATAGAAGAAGAAAATAAAAAAAATTTAAAAAAGATGCTGAAATCTTAGAGATTTTGTGCAGTGACATGCAATTTCCGTGAGGCACCGGTACAAGAATTCAAATTCCGCATACCAAGCAGGATTCCATGAATGCTACCGGTGTTACGGGTAAAAATGGAAAACCAGGGTCCCTGGTTATGCACCTGGGAAACAAAAACCCAGGGGAAGAGTACACAATGGGGGATGAGATACTGACAAAGAAAAATGGAAAGGGACCTGGGGGTAGTCGTATCAGGTGACCAAAAGGTGGGATAGCAATGTGAGAAGGCAGTAAGGAGGGCTGAGGGGATACTGGGATGCATAGGGAGAGTCATCACCAGTAGAAAACAGGAAGTTGTTGGCCCTCTGTACAGACAGTTAGTAAGACCACATCTGGAGTACTGTGTACAGTTCTGGAGACCCTATCTCCGCAAAGACATAGACAGGGTGGAGGCTGTCCAGAAGAGGGCAACCAAAATGGTGCAAGGTCTGCACCAGAAGACATATGAAGAAAGACTAAAGGAGCTTAAGATGTATAGCCTCGAGGAAAGGAGGGAGAGGGGGGACATGACAGAAACTTTAAAATACCTCTAGGGAATCAACAAAGTCCAAGAGGGTAGCATCTTTCAGAAAAAGAGATCTGCAAGAACAAAGGGGCACAATGTGAAGATAGAGGAGGGACAGCTCAGAGGCAATGTTTTTTATTTATTTAGTTTTTGTTGACCGGGTAAGTGCACTAGACAAATCCTGCCTATTTTCAGGCACGACCCGGGGGAGGGGGATACAGATGAATGCCAACTGACCTTGAACCAGACTAAGCTGTTGGTGGTATTTTTAGTGAATGAGGGAAATTTGGCCAGGACACCGGGAGATTCCCTACTCTTTTCGATAAGTGCCATGGGATCTTTAACATCCACCTGAACTACCACCAATCCAGGCAGATGGGACCTCGGTTTAATGTCTCATCTGAAAGACGGCACCTCAGAAGTGCAGCACCCCTCTCATGCTGCACTACAGTGTCAGTACTGGGATATTAACCCAAGTGCAAGATGTGGGAACTGAACCCTCAGCCTTGTGATCTCCCGGCCTCAGAGGCGAGTGTGCTACCTACTGAGCCACTGACACTGACTAAATAGACACACATGGTGGGGGGGCAGTCTTGAACCCAGTACCCTTTGACCTTCCATCCTGGTGCCTTGTCCTCTGCACCACTGGAGAACCACAATGTGAGGAAGTATTTCTTCAAAGAAAGGGTTGTACATGCATGGAACAGCCTTCCTGAGGAGGTTGTAGATTCAAACACAGTGGGGGAATTCAAGAACGCATGGGACAGACATAAAGCGATTCTAGTGGGGGGTAGGAGGAAGTAGGCTTTTGGTTAACTAGGATCTGCAGCTTATCCACTATGTAGGGAAATGGGCAGACAAGGTGGGCCAAACGGTCCTTATCTGCCATTAAATTCTATGTTTCTATGTTTCTAAAATCCACACACAAACAAAAACGCTCAATGATATGAACACAGGAGGGTTTCCTATAATTGATGAACTAAAGTTTGAGCCCCCCAAAAAACTCAAAAATGCTTTTTTAACAGCTTTTAGAAGGTTTCAATCACAGACAGCTCTCAGAACACACTTTCTCCTATAGCTTCCTACACTCACTACCCCAAACTGAGCCTGTGCAGATCAAAATAGAGCCCACGTGACCTGAAATCCCATGAATCACTGCAAAATGTGCCTTTGGAGCTTAAAAACAAGACAAAGTGAGGCGACATGCATTGCTTTCAATGCACTTTGCCTTAAAATTTGGTGGAGTATTGGTCTGGGAAGGTGTAGTAACACAAAGTCATTGTTTTCCATGGACTTTGCATTACTCGTTATAATGCGAAGTACACGCTTAGCGTTGCGGAGCACTCCACGAATCCGCCTTTACTCCGAGAATCACTTCATGGAGCAGATTGAACCCACTTTGCCCACCACTAGTCAACACAAGACTTGATTATTGCAATGCTATTTACCTAGGGTTATCACAACGAGGCACAGGAGAGGTTGAGGTGGCTCAGGACATTCAGGAAGGTGCCATCTTGTAACATCAACAATTGTTATACCAAAATTCAAAAGTGGCTACTTGACCAGGAAAAATAAAAAAATATTTGCTTGGTCATGATAAAAAAAGAGATTTTTTTAATGAAAACACACTTTTAAAAGGTACACAGCACATCGTATATCAAAAAACAGCACCCTCTCACCAACATCAATGTTTCAAGACTTCTATGTCTCTTTTTCAACATGCTGGTGAGATGTAACCCACACCAACAATTTAAAGGCTCACATTACTAGTCACATGTCAAATGGTCACCAATAATACCAAGGCATTCATTTAAATAAATTCATCATGCTAACAGTGACATAATCTACATACATTTTCCCCATCCTTATTGTTTCATTCCAAAGTGATCAAAAATTAACATATATAATTTAGTGACTTAAAAATAGCACATTGACACTCCCAACAGAGAACCCCCCACCCAACCAATAAATGGTGGCACCCCCAGGGCAAATAGCCAATCAGGTTCCTCCCCACAGAGAAGAGGGAACACTCTTCCCAAATCTGCTGATTATTCCACAGATGGCATCTAGGTGCAGTCTGAGCCTTATGAGGTTCGAAGATGAAAGACAAGTAGGGGCAGTAGGGGGAAAGGAACGGGGAGGCCAAGACAACAGATAGCAGAACAATATGCGAGGAGTCAGCTATCCCCAGAGGATCCCACAGGGGAAGGGGAGAGGGGTGTACAACAATATCAGAATAAGGAGGGGGAGATAAATCATGCAGACCATGTAAGAATTTTAGAAGAAAGAGAACAAGAAATGCTGGTGATTAATGTATCAAATTATATTCTTAGTGATTTGTAACTAAAAGTTCTAATCAAAGGACTATCATTTGTACCAACATGCCCCATAAAAGAACTTGAAACTATAGTCAACCTGCATGTTTTTGCATAAAAATTTAATGTGCACATAGCTTTTAACAAAAAAGAAATGGGGGACCCTAATGTACATGAGAGCTTATTAAGCAAAAATTATTATTGGTGACCATTTGACACATGACTAGTATGGGGAGACTTTAAATTGTTGATGTGGATTAGCTCTCACCAGCATCTTGAAAAAGAGACAGAGAAGTCTTGAAACGTTGATGTTGGGGGGGGGGGTGCTGTTTTTTGCTATACGGTGTGCTGTGTACCTTTTAGAAGTGTGTTTTCATTAAAAAAGCTCTTTTTTTATCATGACCAAACAAATGTTTGTTTTTTCTTTTCCCTGGTCGAGTAGCTGCTTTTGAATGTTGGTATACCTAGTGTTATCTGCAGGTTTGTTGCAATGCCTGCAGCTGGTCCAGAATGCTGTAGCCTGGTTAATTGTGGGTTTCTCTCAGAGAGATCACTTCACACTAGTTCTGCATGCACTGCACTGGATGCCAATGCAGTGGTGCATAATCTTCAAGGTATGCTTGACAATGTTCATGGCTCTACATTGTTTGGGACTGGGGCCAGTCTACTTTAAAGACTACCTTGTTTCTTACCACCCAACTCACCCTCTCTACTCTTCCAGTGCAGGCCTTCTGTCTGCCGCTTTATCCTGGCTGCAACAATCTGGGGACAGAATTCTGTGTTGCAGCACCTACTCTTTGGAATGCTTTACAACAACACAACAGATCTCCCCTCATGGTAGAGGCCATTAAGACATTAATCATTGTAAATTGATGTATACTTTGTAAATTGTTATTTCCTGTTTTAACTGTCTTCTACAAATGTTTGTACTTTTACTGTCATTATTATTGTGACACCCTCTGACCCCCTATGGAAAGGGCACTCTGTAAATTTATTTTATTTATTTTAAAGCTTCACCAGGAAAGGCATACCAAGCAGAACTGCTCATTTTCAGATGCGTCCTGGGGGAAGGGAGGGAGAAAGACAAATAATACAGATAACGAGTTCAAGATACTTACAGGGTGGTAATATGTTACATACAGGAAAATGGCAGAATACAAGATAAATTATACAGGCATGAACATGATTATATCAAGCAATTACTGTAATATAGAAATGAGTTCAAAGTGCTTACAGGGTGGCAATATGTTACATTCAGGCAATAAAAGTTTACAAGGTAAACGATACAGGTAGGATCACAATTTCTTCAAGCAATTACTAGGGTCACTACAATGAGAAAGTGGAAGAAACACGAAACATACAGGCAGCAGAGCAAGTGCTTCACAATAGGGGATAGGGAACAGGGGTGAAGAAGTTAGCAGCTGCCAGAAGGGGAGATGGAATTACGGAGGAGGGAGGAAAGGGAGCATGGGGTGGGGGTCATTATAGATGGGTGGGGAAAGGGTATTCCAGTGTTTAGTGAAGCGACATGAGAATTTGGTTTGGCCAGTGGTTGTAGACCAAGGAGAGAGAGAGCAAAGGTCCAATGATCAGAATTACTAAGGAAGTAGTGGGATGGTAAGGGAAGGGAGAGAGTAGATGTAAGACAAGAGGGGAGGGACCTGAACTAGTATTTAGCTGTGAAAATAGCACAGTGGGTGCTGGGCCTGCAATCAAGAGAGGAGAAGGAGAGAGATTTATTGAGGTCACAGTGATGAGTCTGGTGTGGGCAGTCTAGTGCAAAATGACAGAATGAGTGAAAGAGTGTATCCAGTCTGGTTAGGGAGGACTTGGGAGTGGCAGTGTAGACTATATCTCCATAGTCAAAGATAGGGAGGACAAGCTCATGGTGGGCTGGCGTGGGGAATACATCCATGGTTCCTATATAATGCACCAAGCTTGGGGGTGCAGTTTCTTGTGGATGGTGACCATATACCCAGAAAAGTTGAGGTGTTGGTCAAGTCAGACCTCGAGATACCTAAAGGCAGTGTCATCCTCAATCATAGTCTCATCCAGGGTGTGGAAGGAGGGGAGGGGAGGAATTCCTAGAGAGTCTCTGCCTAGTACCGAAGGTCATGGAGACAGTCCTTTTGGCATTTAAAAACAGCTGGTTGGAGAGGAACCAGAGCTGAACTTTGTCAAAGTCCAGCTGAAAAGTGGTCACCTTATCAGAAAGGGAGGGGTCAGAGGTATTCAGGACAGTGTTGTCTGCATACATGTGTATGGATGTAGAGGAAAAGATAGCATGGACGTAATTTAGGAAGACAGAAAAGATAAGTGGGCCTAGGACATAGCTTTGTGGGACTCCAGTGATGACTGGGAGGAAGGGGAATAGGGAGTCACCTCTCCTAACTGACTGAGTCCTACCTTCAAGGTAGGAGTGGAACCAGCTTGTGGCAGGGGCTGAGAGCCCTGCTGCTGTGAGTTTATCAAGGACGAGGTGGTGGGATACTGTGTTGAAGGTCTTGGTGAGGTCGACAGAGACTGCAGAAGTGTTAAGGCCCTGGGCCATACTAGAGAAAATGGAGTCAGAAAGCAAAATGAGGGAGGTAGAGTTGAGTAGAATTTCTGAAACCTAAACTGGAAAGGGTGAGAAAGGAAGAAGCATCAAGGAAGGGGGCAAGCTGGGATAGTACTATGCGCTCCTGAAGTTTTGCAAGGATGGGGAGTAAAGAGATGGGGGGTAGTTGCCTGGATTGGGGGGGTCACCACCTTTGGGGAGGGGCATTACCATGGTGTGCTCCAGGCATCTGGGACATAGACTAGAGAGAATGAGAGGTTTAGGAGAGAGGCAAATGGAGAGGTGATAGCAGGGGCAGAGAGTTATGAAGGTTTGAATCAAGCCTGTCTGGTCTCTGCCCTTGGCAGGTTTGGGGATGGAGGTCTTGAGGAGTGTCTGATGGGGATATGGACATAAAGAAAGAGGAGTATGAGGGGGTAGGGGGGTTGTGTAAAAGTGGAGGCAAAGGAAGAGGAGTGGGGAGAGGAGAGGAGAGAAGGGAAGAAGCACAGGAGGAGAAGAAGGTATTGAATTCAATAGCCACACAAAGGGGTCAGAAAGAAAGGTGCAGCCCACCCTGAGGACTAGTATGGGAGGCTGAATAGGTTAGGAGAAGAGGGATTTGATGACCTTTCAGAACTTGAAAGGATGATTAATGTTTGTTTGAAAGGAGGTATAAAAATACTCCGCTTTGGCGAGTCTAATAACACTTTTGCACGTGTTCCAAAGGGAGTGGTTCTTACCGAAGTCTACAGGAGAGTCAGTAGTCTTGTGCACCTTACACGCTTGATCACGTGCATGTAGGCAGGCCAGTAGTTCAGCTGTAACCCAGGGTAAGTGGAACCCTCTCGCCCTCGTTCTACTGAGGGGAGCATGATGATTCCAGACTTCCAGGGATTTGGCTTTGAAATAGCTGATGGATGAGTCTAGAGAGGAAATGGATTGGATGGTTGATCATTTAGTATTTGTCAGGTACTCTAGGAGGGAGCCAGCTCCAAGGACCTGAAAGATAGGATCAGTAGGAGTTTAGGGGGGCTTTGGGATGGTGGATGTTCGATACACAGTAGATCATGTGGTGGTCATTAAGAACATTAGGAAGAATACCAGCATCAGTTATACTGTGAGGATGGGAGTTGAGAGCCCACGCTAAGAGGGTATGGTTGTAGGATTTAAGGTTTAAGCAGGCGGGTTCATTAATAAATTGGATCAGGTTGAGAGATGCAATGTCATTTAGCTTTCCTATGAGAAGGGGAGAGTCAATTTAAGTTAAAGTCTCCTAGAATGCAGAGTTCTACAGTGGAGGCATGAGTCACGAGAGTAGTACAGTGGTCAGTAATTGATGAGGGGTGAAGGCACGGGCAGCTATGTATACCACCCACAAAGATGGGGAGGTAGAAAGGGCAGGAGAGTTTTAAGAGTAGCAGCACAAAAGCAGAAGGGAGGGAGAGATAGAGTTTGGGTGAGAACTGGATAGAGGATGAGAGATACATGGCCACTCCACCTCCCCTGCCTGGCCTATCCTATCAGATGAGGGAGTATCTGGGGATGAAGATGGTATTATCAGGGATTTTTGGGGAGAGCCAAAGCTCAGAAATGATTAGTATATCAGGTTGGAGGTTGAGCATGAGAGTCTGCAGAAGGGTTACTTTGAAGAGGAGGCGTCTGATGTTGAGATGTGCAGTTTTCAAGCCTTTGGGAAGACAGGTGGGGGGGGAGTGAGGTGGGCCAGGGTTAGGTTCAATGTCTCCCACAGCTAGAAGTAGCAGGCTGATTAGGAGCTTGATAGGGACTGATTTCCATCTGTGTGACTGCAAGTAGGGTGTGTGGTGGTGGGAAGGGGGAGCTTGGACCTAAGCAACCCAATGTGGTGGCATGGGGAAGGAATAACATTGCCTTGCCTTCCGTTTACCTTGATCTGGATCATATTTAACCAGTTGGACCTAGATGGTATTTGTGGTAGACTCCTTATCTCCTCCTTTGGAGATTACTAGAGGAGTACCCCCGGGATTCATTCTGGATCCTCTTTTGGTTTTGTTTTCTTCGTATTCTTTTTCCCAAGCAGTAAAGCATATCAGGATTTGAACACATGCTGATGAGGCACAGAATCATAATGTCACAAGACATTATGCCGTAGTAATATACTGCACTGCTAATACAGCGTGATATATTCAAAATGGCACAATTCTTGCTTTTGTGGAGGGCTCCATCCCTGCACCCCCATTATGGGGGACTGCACTCCTGAACCCCCCCAACTAATATAACTAACTCGGGGGGGGGTCACACTTATTACTGCACAAACTGCAAAACAAAAATGTCCATGTGTCTGGGACCGGGAATCGAAACCCGGTCCCAAAATGCACTGTTTGCCTCCTGCTGCTTGGCAGACCCCTCTCCCAGCAGGATTATTATCCTGCACTAGTAATAGTGTGAAGGGGCACTACCATACATACTTCCTTTCGTGGTTTTGCACCCTCTAGCTCTTACCTACCATGGTGTTCCTATCTCACAGTCATGCTGTGAACTGTAGAGTGTGCAAGGTTATGACCCAGTAGGTGCCGATGACACCATGATTGTTTCAAGAGATAAAGGGCCAGATATTAAAAGCCTTGCGCCTAGCACAAAGCCGTAGCACTGGAATAGCACTGGATTTGTGCCAGGCTGCAATATTTAGAAGCCCATACAGCACCGGTGCTGTGTTATAGCTCTGACGCTAAAAGGAAATGTATGCAAGAGCAGGAGTTGGGGGAGTGGCCAGGAATACCAGCAACACGGCATATTCAAACAGACAGCACTGCACTACAGGCATTAGCGCAACCTGTAGCACAGAGCCAAATACTGCTGGCAAAAAGCTGGCGGTAATGCTGCGGTATCACCTCCACCCCTCCCCATCATGATTCCTGATCCCTGGTAGCCCTGAAAACACATAATTCCATGGTGGTTTAGTGGTCCCCCCACCACCCATCATGATCCCCGACCCCCAGTAGCCCCAAAAACACATAACTCCACGGTGGTTTAGTGGTCCCCCCACCCCCCATCAGGATCCCTGACCCCCGGTAGCCCCAAAATCACTTCAATATCTGGTGGTCTAGTGGTCCCCACCCAGCATGATCCTGAGCTCTGTTGGCCCAAAATCACTTCAATAACTGGTGGTCTGGTGGTCCCCTACTCCAGCGCAAAGCCTGTTAGACCTACACTTGTATATGTAAGAGCCAGCATCAGGCTCAGCTCTTCCTTCACTACCACCACGGCTGGATGCCAACTGGCGCATGCATGAGTGCTGCTAGCTGCTAGCACTCATGCAGTATGCAGGGCAGCCAGCCTTGGTGGTGAGAGGAGGGCTGAGCCAGTCGCTGGCTCGATACTTATGCAAGTTACAGGCTAACGGGCATTGCGCTTCCAGGTGGGGGGACCACTAGACCACCAGGTATTGAAGTGATTTTTGGGACTACCGGGGGTCAGGGATCATGATGGGGGGGCATACCTCTCAACCTCCTGCCTTGGTAATCAGAGACAGGGCTAAGAAAGATGGTAAAAATCAGGGACAAATCTTAACAAATGTGAATATATGCTCAAGAAGCTTGCTGCATTGTGTAGCTAAATATTAAAAGCATTTTCATAGGGAGAAATATGATGTTACACTAATGAGTGTCATAATTTTATGCTTCAAATCCCTATTGTGCAGGAACAGAAGCCATAATTTTAGGAGGGACAGAGATAGTTTTTGAGGTGAAATCAGGGACATCCCTGAAAATTAGGGACAGTTGAGAGGTATGCTGTGGGGGGGACCTCTAGACCACCAGGTATTGAAGTGATTTTCGGGGCCACCGGGGTAGGGATCGTGATGGGGGGGGGGGATCACTAACCACCATGGCTGTATGTGATTTTCGGGGCTACCAGGGGCTGGGGATCACGATGGGGGGGCAGAGTCATACCTCTCAATCATTTGTCACTGAAATGTGGGACATGGACCTTTGTGGACACTCAAACTGAGGGACAACGAGGGACACAGACCTTCAGAATGAGGGACATATCCTCAAACATGGGGATACAAGCCCGGACCACTGTGCAAACCATAGTGTCTACCCTGTACAGAATATATTTCGGAGTTAGTATTTTACATATCAGTGTTTCTGCTGTAAGGTCTGATGTACAGCACATTCACTGCATGGGTGGCACCTTTTCCATGAGGCATGGCTGAGGGACAGAGCAGTTTTCAGAGGCCAAATGAGGGCTGTCCCTCATAATGAGGGACACTGGAGGGGTATAGAGGCTCTCCTCCAGGGTGTGTTTGGGTTTAGGCAGTGTAGCTATATATCTATAGATATATACCTATATGTGCACACACACATATACATGTATATATATCTGTTTGTGTGTGTGTATGTACCTGTATATATATGGCTATGTTGCTCTGTAGTCCATTTCGACCAACAGGAGATGCTGTGGGCATGCCTTGGCCTGCAGCATCCAGCCTGTTCTTCCATTCCAACCAAAAGGTGGAGCTGTGTGCACCTTGCAGTAGCACCAGGCTAACTGCATGGTAAAGTATGCTAAGCAGCACATAATTATATGCAAATGTGCCTGTTTGCCCACGGATTACCTAAGTAGGCTCATTTGCATGGGAGCTTTGAATATAGTTCCCGTTTGCCCAGGGCTAACCAGTTTGCATTGGGCTAATGTGTTAGCACTGTACAATCAGGATAGCCTCGGGCAAACCTCACTTCAGCATAGCACAGTTCTGCAGTGTGTGGCTTACATTGTTGTTTGTAGTAGATGTGAGACATCTCTGTGCAATCACACACAATGTTCTCCACCTGCAACACTGGCTTGCTACAGAGTCTAATGAGCTGCAGTTGCAGTTTGCACTTCCCTGTTGCTATATTCAGTGCTGTCTTATTCCCAGGCTATTTCTGCCATGCACTCTCAGACCAGTTTGCCCGGCTTCCTTAGCACGTTATATTCAGCAGGATTAGGACCGGGATATTCCTTTTGAATATAGCTTGCTTTTTGCTCCGGGCTAAGTTTGCCCACTGGGCAGTGCTAATTTAACCCTGGGGCAAAGTTTTGAATATCTGGCCCAAAGACTTTAAAATCATGAGAGAAAAAAAAAAAACAGATGTTGGATTTCATTCAACTTCAAAATTATTTTTTGTCATAAGGTCAAGTGCTCAGTGATAGGAAGATTCAATGCATGCATTTTCATAATTTAAAACAGAATAGTCCAGAAATAAACTTAGTCACACTTAAAGGTGCTCACATAGTTAATGATAAGGTATATCTTTGGGGAAGAGAGGCTGCTAAGTCAAGATGGTTTACACCTTAACAAGTTAGGGTCTAGGTGGCTGGCCAGGCCCTTCAAAGAGCAGATTCTAGCCCATTTAAACTATTAGATGGAGGGGTAAGGGACGGACACTCAATTACTAGCCTAGAAAACCAGAAAGAGGCAAAGCTGACAGGATGGAATTGCTTGCTGTTAAATGCAAGAAGTCTGTCCAAAAAGGTAGACAAACTGAAATACATCATGGAGTCATGTCAGACTGCACTGTGCACCATAACTGAAACATGTTGGGATCCAAACAACATATGGGAGCACCAAATAAGGGGGTACCAGTTACTTTCAACATCTAGGGATTGTAGAAAAAGTGGGGAAAGTGGCCCTATATGTTAAAAGCAACATACAGGTAGAACAAGTTGAACTACCTACTAACAACCTAGAGCATCTATGGATTAAAATGACTCCAGTCAAGTCACTTAAAATTATACTCAGGGTAGTTTATAGATCCCCCTCTATTAAAAAAGATGATTACATGTTACAGCAGTATATCCAACATTTAAACCCAGCTGATAGGATTGTACTGGTGGGGGATTTTAACCTGCATGTGATAAATTAGAACTCCCTTACAATCTCAATTAACACGGAAAAAAACCTACCTAGAACTATTCAGTTAAGCAGGATTAGAGCAGTTAATGCACTATAAAACTAGGGGGAAAATATATTAGACCTAGTGCTGATGAATATTTGGACCCATATTCAGGAATGTAATATTAACACACCCTTAGGAGACAGCAATAGCAGCATGATCAGCTTCACAATCCAATAATCTAACAATACCATAAAGGGGGATACTTATACTCTAGTCTGGTGAAAAACAAATTTTGAAGCTATTGAAAATATGTTGCTGGAGTGGAGTTGGGGGAATGCATCTAAGGACAAAACTACAGAAGAGACGTGGGAGATTAGGGAAGACAAAATAAATGAGTGTATCAAGAAACACATTACCACAAAGAAAAAATATCAGTGAGGATTAAAAATACCTAGCTGGATAAACAATAATATAAAGAAAATGATTAAAAAGAAAGAAAAGCGCTACAAGTTTTAAGGGGGAACAGAACGGGAGAGGGCTGGATTAAATGCAAACATTTACAAAACAAGGTTAAAAAGGCAATTAAAAAAGCAAAAGCAGCATACGAAAAGAAGCTGCCAACTAAATCAAAGGGTAATTTTAAAGCTGTTTATGTTTACATAAATGAAAAAAATTGCAGCTGGCAAACAATAGGTCCCCTGGTAGGGCTGGATGGGTCAATGGCAACTGCAAACAAAGCCATGGCCGAGGTTCAAAATACATATTTTGCTTCAGTCTTTAACAAAAATGATAGCATAGACGCAGCGGGACAGAAAGTAAGGTGTCTACAAATCCCATAAAAATAGAGACAAGGGACATTCTAGAGTGATTAAAGGCACTGAATCCAAACAATTCATCAGGACCAGATAGATTCCATCCCAGGTTTCTCAAAGAACTGTCTTCTGAGTTTAGCTACCAATTAATTATCTGTTTCAAAATCTCTGGACAAGGGAGAAGTGGTTAACTCATGGAGGCAAGCAGTAGTCATACCTCTGTTCAAAAATGGTGACAAGAAGTGCCCATCAAATTACAGGCCAGTCAATCTGACTAGTGCATCAGGCAAAATCTTAGAAGATATAATTAAAAACTTTATTACCTCTTTTGTACAAGAAAATGGGGTACAGGACAGCATACAACATGGTTTTAGGAAGGACAGGTAATGTGAAACAAATATGCTTGATTTCTACAACAAGGCAAGCAAACACCTTGATGAGGCGGGTGAGGTGGATGTGGTCTTCTTGGATTTTACAAATGCTTTCAACAGACTCTCCCATCAGCAGCTGGTAGAACATCTACAAGATATAGGGATCCACAAAAACATATTGGCATGGGTCACCTCATGGCTTACAAATAGAAGGCAAAGGGTCATCATAAGGAGGTCTTTTTCAGAGTGGACTGAAATATTTAGTGGGGTACCACATGGATCAGTTCTGGGGCCATGCTTATTTAATATATATGTTTCAACATTAAAATATAACCATGAAAGAGTATGGATGACAATGGTTATGGATGATTGCCGTTTGGGGGTTGAGTTGTTGGATAAGGATGACCACTTAGTAATGCAGCAGGCATCGGAGCACACAATTAATTGGTGTTGTACTTATCAACTACATTTAAATCCCAAAAAATGTACTGTCATGCATCTGGGAAACAGAAATTCAAAAACAAATTATCATTTAGGCAACATAAACCTCAAAACAGTAACAGAGGAAAGGGATCTTGGGATCACAATCTCTAAGGATTTTTATTTTAGGATGCACTGCACAAATATTAGCAGGAAGGCAAATGGGGCACTAAACTGTATACTGAGGCACATCTCTAGCAGAGAAAGTAAGTACCTGGTCCAACTGTACGGATCTTAGGTGAGACCCTTATTGGAGTGCAGAGCCCAGGTGTGGTCACCACACCATAAGGGTGATATAGCCATGCTAGAAATAGTAAAACAAAGGGCTACACAATCAATAAGTGGGATGGAAACAAAAAACTATACTACTAGACTGAAAGTGTTTAACATGTTTACACTGGAATACAGGAGGCTGAGAGGGGACATGTGTTTGCTCTTCAAAGCACTCACAGATCATAAGTTGTGGGTGAAACTGGGATTGGAGTTGAGGAAAAAACTTCATAATACTAGGGCATGTCCACTTCAGTTAAAAGGGGAAAACTGCAGAACATGGCGAAGAAACATGTGGTTCAATCAGAGGATAATTCTAACATGGAACACATTACTGGGGAGGTAGTAGGTAGCTCATCCTTGGAGGTTTTTAAGCATCACCTAGATAAGCTACATCTATTAGATCAGCTATAGGAATAAGATGGCAAGCACTATGGACAAAAGTCCCCTCAGCTCTGTATAAACCTATGATACCTAGGATAAGTAGCTGGACCTCCATTTCAACAAAGCCCTGAGTCTATCTTATCATATTAGCACAGTGTCTTCTAACAGTAATAAAAAATTGGCTGCAATCTGTAGGTCAGAGTACCATCTTTGAATGAGGAATAGGCTTAATATCACTCACAGTATGCTAGTTCCGTCTTTTGGAATATAGCAGTTTAATTTGCCAATTTGCCAGGAAATCTGCATTGGTGAAACTGGATGTTGCCTTTAATATTTTTTAATTTTTTTATTTGTTTTGTGTTTTGCTAAGATGCAAACCAACAGAGCACAACTGTACTCTATATGAGGCTCTTCGCTGGCAATCTTTGATCCTATGGAGGGAGATATATTGGCTTTTAACCATTTTTGATATTGTTTTCTCTGCCTCTACCCACTCCTAAACTCTTTTTGTATGATTGATTTTAAGACACCCTCAAGATACCCCATGAGAAAAAAGTACTAATGTACTTCACCAGTTCCAAGAACCAATATAAAATTTGGCCTGAGGACTTTATTAGTCAGTACAGGTGACATTTGGAATAACATTTCTTTGTCATCCTGTGGTTCTATATCAATGGAGACCTTTTGGAAAATCATTTTTCAAGAAGTATCACATAACTGGAATTGTTTTGACAATGCATGATTTCTATAGTTATTGTTTCTTTTTGGTTTTCTTTTGCTACATTGTCAATCAATCAATCAACAATCAACATCTTTATTTTATCTAGCGAAATACCATTAAGACAAGCTCATTTACAAGATGGACCTCGGAACAATACAGTAGCCTGATAGGCTGTAACCTAAGACATATAGTAAGCAAATAAAATGACAGTATAATTGTACAAGGCAGACAAGGGAAAGGAAGTACATGTAATATGCAACAGGCTAAGAATCACTAGCAAGCTATATACATAAGCTCATAGGAAAGTCAATGATT
The DNA here is from genome assembly GCA_016271365.2 of Neoceratodus forsteri. Taxonomy (NCBI): domain Eukaryota; kingdom Metazoa; phylum Chordata; order Ceratodontiformes; family Ceratodontidae; genus Neoceratodus; species Neoceratodus forsteri. The sequence continues at coordinate 942,862,878 of CM057455.1, forward strand.
CAATACATGTATACACAGTTTTAAGCACATTAAGTGGAGATTACATGAGATTTGCATAGCTGTAGAATGACGGGGTCTATATGACCTATGAGTAGTGTACTGGAGAGTACAGACTACTAGTGATTACATTGATGTGGTACTGACAAGACAGTATAGAAAAAGAAAGGGAGAAGAGAAGGGGGAAGGGTAGATGAGGGCAGGAGGGACAGTACAGAAGTAAGGATGAGGGAGGGATGTCAGAAATGTAATAGATAGGGGATGGAGGTTGTCAGTTAATTGGTATGCTATTCAGAGACAGAGTCTCCTGGGTTGATATCCTAGTAGACCTAGTATTGTATTTGTGCAATTTATTATACACTTAAAATCAATGTATGTATGTCTTGTAATATTTTTACAACAGATCTTTAGTTGCTAATAGGGCTTTTCTCTAATGTAAACGTTTCCTGTATAAAAATTCAATTTTAATCATCATCATCATCATTAAACTCATGGTAGCTCATCTCCTTATCCCCCCTACAGTCAGGATAAATGGAAAAAATTCCCACTTGGCACCCTCCTCCCCCATTTTTGGGTGCACTGACATAACAAAATGGATACATATGAGTCAAAAACAGCAACTGGCTCAGCTCTCCACCCACTGTCTCGACTAGACACTATCTGAATGAATAAAAGCAAGAGCACACTCATGGTATTTGAGCATGCATGCACTCTCATTCATTTAAATGGAGGCAGTCCCAGTTGGTGAGAGAAGGGCTGCACCAGTTATCATCTCTGGCTCCTGTGTATCCTTGTTTTTCTAAGTCAGTGCACTCAGGGGAGTGGGAAGAGGGTGAGGGTTGAAGTAAGCAAAGTGGAAATGTTAGACCGCTATTGTACCAGTGGTCTGACATCACATTGATTGTACAATAACATGCTGTTGTCAAACAGCACTGGGAAACACTCTACCCTGATGGTGCAACTGCACTTAAACATATACTGTAAATACATTACACAACAAACTAAAAAACTAATGTAAGTGGGCAAAGGGGACTCAATACCTTCCCAATGTAGTCATGCCCCCATAACCTTAGCCAATCCACTGCAGAGAAAAATAACCTTAACTTCACCTGGATCTGTTACATGCAAACAATACAAGTTTATTAATAAACAGTAGGGCTAGAATATTACAGTGTGGTAGGCACCTCATAGGCCCATTAACTTTCACAATAAACATTATGCAAAATAATAAATAGTAATCCAGTTCAGTTTCAAACACATTAGTCCAAGAAAAAGAGTCTATTTAGAAATAGTTCAGCCCTCAGAGGGAGGACTGTACAAAGTTCAAAGTCCTACACACCTTTTCCCTTTGCTCCAGCAGTCATTATGAGAAGACAATAAAAACAATGTTTAGAAGAAAGCATGCTGCAAGAGTACTCTAAGAAAGTGATTACTACAGTAGCACCTCCACAGAGATGCAATACCTGGATTCCAACCTGGGTAGTCAAGGTTAGCAACTACAGTGATCCCTCCAACCTTGCTGTAGCTGGCTGGCCCATTGGCCCTCTGCTGCACTGTGTTACCACTTCTCTTGTTCATTTGGTCACTTCTAGTCATCTGGTCTCCCCGCTGCTTTTGATCATCTGGTCATTAAAGCACTCTTGGTCATCAGGTGGGCCCCTACTTAAATCATACAGCCATCACTGTCCCTAACTACAGGCCTGAGTGGCCTCTTCCTACCTAATCCATGTTTAGGCTAGCAGACTCAAAAGCCTGATCTAACTAGCCTCAGACTGTAGAGAGCACAGAAAGATGAATAATGGGCAGAGCTAGACAGACCCAAAATGCACCTGACGGGGTAAAGTTAACCTCTAGCAAGTTCTAACTGAGCTAAACGACACTGCTAACCAAGGGAGAGAAGCCTTACCCCTGACTAGTAATGAAAAACACCTCATCCTGTGCAACCCCACATAGCTTACCATCACTGGCTTTCTAGACTTATTTGGGGCATCCTTCTGGACAAAATTCCCCCTTACTGTTGCTCAGCAGGGATGTATGCTCCTCCTTTGTTTTAGAGCAGGCTTCAGCTAAGAGAGGTGGCTACCAACTGAACTAACACAGTCCATGGTTGTCCAGTAGTCCTCCCTAGTATTTTTCAGAGGAGCCAATGCTCCTCTCCACCCTGGATACATATTACAACCAGTGAACTACCACTGTGTTTCTCTCACATGCTCTCCAATGTCTTTCTTTGCTGATCTGGTACTTCAGAGAAACCTCTGCAGCCATTACTGTGCAACCATTGTAATCACTGGCTGTCAATCACCAACTAACGTTGCTCCCTACTTCCTAACTCAGCTTCCGAATGTCCACAGCCATGTCCACAGCCTGGCACAATGCACTCACACACACACACACACACACACAGAAGAGACTGACTGTGGGTGGCAGTGCATTTTTTAATCCTTTCCCACCTCACTGCATCAAGGGACCTGATTATTACTTGTTGGTACAGAGCAAGCCAAATGTCTGGAGGTCCCTGGACAAAGCCAGTGAACAGCTGTTATGGAGTCTACCATTTATGTATGTACAGTATGTATGTATATATTTATTTGTTTGTTTGTTTGTTTATTTCAATTTGTTAACTAGGTAGAGAGCAGTGGACCAAATGCCCTTTTTCAGGCTTGATTGTATTGTATAACAGTAACTTGCTATAAAAAAAAAAAACAATAGTACAACAATTTACAAAGTCAACAACAGAACAAGTGCAAGACTCAAAAATAATTGCATAATTTGAGTATGAATAAACTAAAGGAAGTATTTGAATGCAGTAAGACAGATAGGGCATTGCAAAAACCAGGAGTAGAAATAGAAAGGGCCTTGGATCCCATTTTCACTTTACACAAAGGAGTGACCAATTAAACACACTTAGATGACTATAAAACAGCATCCACATGCAAAATATTTATTAAGTCCTTAACAGAGGAGGATACAGTCATGTAAATTGGTTTTTGAACTAAACAAGCAAAAAAATATTTAATATAAGATATGGGAGAAAACCAATTCAACTGTGAAAAAAGGAAGACAATAATGAATACGAGAGCAAACAAAAAGAGCAAAACTACATGTTATTGTAAACAACCTGGAGTTTTTGATACTCTGTCCAATATTCAAAAAACAAAACAAACACACAATCAAACAAGGAGATTAGAGAACCCAAGGTAATGGCTTTATAAGTTTCCATCTAGAAGTAACTTTAAAGCTGATATACTGTTCCAAGCCTTAGGTTAATACCTATACATAACTTCCTTATATGATCTGAATAAGAATGAAGGGGTCCAAAAGGACACCTAAATGCTTAAAATGAGTAACCTGCTCAATATGAGAACCATCATTATGGACACCAGTGACTATAGGAAGGGGATGGAAGGAGTCTGAGGTCATTAACCCCCTCCTACCCCAACTTTGGAATAATTATGGTTAGGAACTCTATTTTGTTTTAAATGAAAGCTTGGAGTCAAGTTGGCATGTTTTATCCTGTTGATAGTTTTTGTGCAGCAATATACTTAAATACATATTGTTACAACAGTAAAAATGTTACTGTAAAATTATGATTACAAGTGCATTGATATGCTACAAATTGTCCAATATTCAGGCCATAAAATCATGCTTGAGAATGGTTACCAAGAGAAAGAGGTACAGATCGATCTGGTTTTCCAGAGGCCAGGAAGGCACTGAAGGTCAAAAAGAAGGCTTTCATTAGGTACAAGGGGAAGCAGAGGGAAAGGTGCACTGAGCCAAGGCTCATTAGCAGGTTAACCCAGGGGAAGTAGGAAGGTAATTCAGTAGTTGACAGGGGAGCAACGTGGCACTAATCAGTTAAAAGTAATAAATGAAGCTTTCTACTACTGTGGCACTATACGAAACAGCACAATAAGTTGCAACAAAACATGATCCTTCAAATGAGTGGCAGAGAAAAACAAATAAAATGAAAGCAAAATCCAAATCATGTATGTGCAATAAATAGGAAAATTGCAAAGTGCACCGAACAATCTTGGAGAAGTATTGGGGATGATGAAAGCAGAGGAGAGGCTCAATCAGTTGCCCAAGGGGTGAAGACAGAGTGCATTCAGAAGAGAAATGGGACCTAGGCAGGTGGTAAAGGGTAAGGTAAGAGGGAGCAAGCCTAAGGGAGGAGTGGAGAGTGTTCCATAGAAAAGGTAACCATACTGAGAAAGTGGGCTTATGAGATGAGGTAGAGCATTGAGGGACATTAAAGGAATAAGAGTTAGGAGAACAGAGGAGGGAGCAGAGAGGGGAAAGAAGGTCAGACACATAAGAGGGAAGGGATGCAAACCAGTATTTAGAGAGAAGAGCGAAACAGTGGGATAGATGGCAGGAAGACAGGGAGAGAAGAGCAAGGAGTTGATACGGGGAACAGTGGTGAGTAAAGGGGGGAGATTAAGAAGCAAACCAACAGAAGGAGTGAAAACCAGGATCCAGTCTGGCTAAGGTAAATTTGGAGGTGTAGCCATAGATTCCATCTACATATTTAAACAGTGGGTGGATCATTTAAATAACAGTCTCATGCAGATCTGGAAGAAGAGGACAAGCAGATGGCTGCTGTTCTCAATTACTAGTTCTGCTCATTATTCTCAAGGAAGGATAGCTGGCCTATGCCAAAAGTGGCATACAGTCTGCTGAAAGGGGATTACAGAAATAAGGCAGAAGGTATTTACAAGTTAAAGGGTCAGAAAGGGACCTACAGCCCTGAAGAGAAATAAGACCTTGGGGCTAGAAGGGATGCACCCTAAGGTGCTCAGGGAACTGGCATTAGAATTAGCTGAACTGCTGATGGGGCTATTCAATAGCTCATTTCAGTCATGGGTGGCTCCAAAGGAGAGCAGAGTAGTGGACAGAGTTACACTCCACAATGGTGGGGACAAAATGCAACCTGGTAACCACAGACCTGTCTGTCTTACCTCTGTTTTATGTGGTGTATATAGACACTAGTCAAAGAGGACCTAGTGGATTACCTGGAAAGAAATAGGCTCTAGGATAATAAACAGCATGGGTTCATATCAGGGAGGTCTTGTCAGTAGGGCAGTGGTTAAGGGACATGCAGTAGACTTCCTGTCCGTCCACTTCAGCAAGGCATTCAACTCAGTGGCTAGGCAGTTCTGCCTATTTTTAGCCTCATTCCAGAAGAGGGTGAGATACAGATGTAAATCAACTGGCACTGAAGCAGATTAATCTGTTGGTGGTATTTTTAGTAAATGAGTGAAAGGCTGCCAAAGAAGCTGCAGTATCTAGGTGCAGCAAAGGACCTGCATGAGTGGGATGTGGCCAGGGAAGAAACAACAGAGGGTAATGGTAAACTGAGCCAAATCTGTGCAGAAAAAGGACACCAGTGGGATGACACGGATCAGTCATGGGTCAAGTCTTTTCCATCAGTCTGTCAGTGACATAGGAGAAGGAATTAAGGGCAAGATATGCCTCTTTAAAGATAACACTAGAATCTGTGGTTGAAGAGACAGAAGAGGCGGTTAGGGAGTTGCAGAGGGATCTGCAGAGGTTGGGGTGGTGATCCAAAGTTTGGCAGTTGAAATTCAATGCCAAAAAGTGCAAGGTGATGCACACTGTGGACAAGAACCCCTGGATGAAGTAATGGAGGGGACAGGTTAAGATGGGCACTACTGCTGAAGATAGGGACCTACTGTAGGAGTCATCATAATTGACTCCCTTAAATAATGTAGCCCATGTAACAAGGCTCATGGTATGGCAACCAGGACGTTGGGGTGTATTGGGATGGCTTTGACAGCAGAAGGAAAAGGTATTACTACCATTCTGTAGATCACCAGTGAGGCCACACCTGTAGTACTGTGCCCAGTTCAGGAGTCCTCACCTAAAAAAAGACTTAAACAGGCTGGACATAGTGTAGTGTAGGGTAAACAAAATGCTTCTAGGCCACCAGGACAGGTCCTAGGAGGATAGGCTTAGGACATTGAACATGTACTTGCTGTAGGCCACAAGAAAAAGGGGTAATATGATAGAGGCCATCAAGTTCCTGAATGGAAGGAACAAAGTTAACTGTGCTTTCAAAAATTTGTTAAAACCCTGCCTTATTCCACTGAAAACGAAAGTCCAAAATTTAGAAAGCAGAATGTTTTCCACAGAATCATATACCACAGCTTATATAAACTGTGGATTCATTTTCTGAAAAATTCAGAATAATATTCTGCAGATTATATAATCCACAGATTTTCAGTGAAATGCTTTTCAGAATTGCACAGAATAAAAAAAGAAATTCCTTATCATAAATTGCAGTTCTGCACTAACCCAACTGGCAAAATTCTGCATTCCACACAGCTCTTCTGTGAGGAACTATTCAACAGGAATAGCAAATCTAGAACACAGGGACATCTTGGATGAGTGGAAGCTGGTGGAGGGGATTCATGAGAGACAATGCACGATCTTCACCTCTCTCACACATCCCCACCTCCTATTTGCGTCTCTGACAATGCCTGCTGGGCTGCACCCTGTAATCCCTTGCCTCTCCCCCACAGTCATCTTTATCAGAACTCTGATACATCCTACTCCAGCCTGTTTAGAGTATTCTTGGATAAGGTGTAACTTCCCAGCAGGAGTCACCTAAATAGATGTTTATGCGGAACGAAATGTTTGGTGAACTTAATATGTCTGTATCATGTTATCTTTGTTTGTTTGACGTGGAACCTTTGTAAAATAGTCCTGGACTCAAAGGTTGTTTCTGAATCATAAAATAAATAAATAAAATAAATAGGAAGTTTTATTTTACAAAGAGTGTGGCAGAGCCATGGAACAATCTGCCAGCTAAGGTGGTGCTGCTGCCAAAACCATTAATAGTTTCAATCATGGCTGGAACAGAGTTAAGGGCTCAGTAGTTATTCAGTTGGGTAACAGTAGCCGCCTGGTGGTGCTGAGGGTTGAGGTGCTGGGTGTCAAACCTCACATCACACCGGTGACCCAGGTTCAGAAATGACTTTGGGTTGTCAGGGGTCGGCAGGGGCAAGAGAGGACTGAGCATCTGGAGGACTGCTCTCCTCTCCTGGGGGTGGATGGCTTGCATTGTCCATTGGACAGCAGCTTGCAACTAGTGGGAGACATGCTGGGGTATGGAGGTGATGGCGGATGGCTTGCAAGTGAGTGCGGGAGTGGGCCTGTCATGCACTGGCCAGCAGTGCACATTTGCGCCTCCGGCAACAGGAAAAATGGAAAAGCCCTGACCCACGGTAGGTGATGGTTATTCCAAAGGCCATCCTCCATGCACAATGCCAGGTTCTTCAGCCTGCCTTTGGTGCTCCCTTCGTTCCCCTCGCAACCTGTCTTGGTTTCAGAAAGGTCACCAGAGGAGTTGGTGGTCCCGCCCCGGGGACTTAGATCCAGGGAGTCGGGAGAGCGAAGAGGGGTTTCCTCTGCTGAGAGGCAAGGCTGCAATTTCAGGCGGGCAGGTCAGGGGCGTGCCAGGTGACCACACCGGAGAGAGTCCAGGGGTCAGTGGGGGGGCATAAAAGGAATGTAAAAAAAAATTGGGTAACAGTAAGCAGGGAACATGATGGGCAGGTCAGTTCAAAAAAAGCTCCATGGAGAGATCAGGTCTCGGGGCACAATAGGGTATTGCAGACCTACTAAATGGAACAATTTTTTTCAGCCAGCGTTGTCTATGTTTCTGTTTTTTAATCACTAGAGGAATCATTCAACCATTCAACATTTATTTCTAATGATTTGGTAATGATTCATTCAATTCACAATTCACCTCATTCCCAACAGTTCACCCTTTGATCTTTCTCAGTATAAAGGGGGCCCCAAACATACAAAACATACACTATTTGCAAGTTTCCATATTAGGAGAGAATCAGTTCACCTCCATAATTGCTTCATTGCAAAAATCTATTAATGCTCCTTTTGGGTTCCACAGCCACAAAAGGAGGAAAATATGGTGTTGGGGTTTCATCATCTCCAACACTATTCCCACTTCCCAGTCCCTTGTCTCATGAACAAGACCAAGCCATAGGTCTAGGGCATTTCCCACCAGCATGCTGCCTCAGGCTACAGGTCCATAGCCATACCCCATAAGTTTGTTGCTTCACATAGGACCAGAAACATTGTCACAACTTTCTTTGCTCTTGGTCTTGTGGGCACTGTGCAAAGCAGACAATTACTTATAACTTTTTATTTGCACAGGGTCTCAAACCTGTACCTTACAGCAGCAGATCTGTGGTACATGGCTCTAAATGTGTACTGTAGCTTGGCCTTCAGTCACAACATATGGGGAGGGAGAGGGGTGTTAGTGTTTTAAAACAATGTTACCACTTTTCCTTACTTTTGTGACTGTGGAACCGTAACAATATGTCAGTGTAGTTTTTTTGCAATCAATTTCACACTTTCTGAGAAAGTAGACATAACGTGCTTCATGTAAAGCTATTCACAAGCTACAGGTCCATCGCAGTGTCAAATATGTCTAATGTTTCACGTAGCACAAGTAGGACCTTGCATGAGGCATTATATGCAGCTGTCACTGTGCCTGTTGGTTCTGCTGGTTTCTGTGGGGCATAGCTCTAGGCTTATAAGTTGGTCTTAGATCTCCTGGCTAGGGACTGTGGCTGGTAAATGAGTGTTAGGGTTGAAAAAATCTTACCATCGCATTTCCTTACTTTTATGGCTGTGGAACACTAACAATACAATAACATATTTTTTGCAATACGTTTTCTTACTTTTTGAGAAAGTAGAATGATAACATTCTTCAAGCAGGGCTCTTCACAAGCTGTAGGTGCAGTACAGCGAGTGATGTAATGTGTCTGATGCTTCACATAGTACTGACAAGACCCTGTACAGAGCATACTATACATTGATCCTTGTCCATTAAAGGTCACTGCTTCACAACTGGCATGGCCTAGACCTGTAGTATGTTCTTGTGTCAGTAGGCTAAGAGCTGAGGAGGGACATGGGTGTTAAGGGTGAGAACTTCCAGCATCACATTCCCTCCTTTTGAGGCTGTAGAACACTAGTGTTGCATTAATGTCATTTCTGCAAAGAAGTTCCTTACTTTTTGAACAAGTAGAGTCATAATTTTCTTCATGCAGGCTCTCCGCATGCTTCAGGTCTAGAGCTGTGCATGTGTGTCTGATGATTCAGATGGCACCTGCTGGACCCTGTGTGAACTATATTATGCATCTGTTGCTGTGTCCGATGGGTCTGCTGCTTCATGCAGCACCATCCTGATGGGTCTGCTGCTCCACATAGGGACTGCAGTGCTCTATGCAAAACAAGCTACAGGTACAGTACGTGTCTGACTCAGGGTCCTGTGCAAAGCCAACTACAGGACTGGTACTATGTTTTATGGGTTTTGCTTCATGCAGAGACTACAGGACCCTGTGTAAAGAAAGCCAAAGGTGTCAGTTGATATATATATCCTTTTTCAAAAGAAAGGAAATAAATCACAAAAAGCTATGTTAATGCATCTGTTAGGGTAATTATTCCACAGGTGGTAGGAATTTCTAAGTCGAAAACAACATGAACTGCACGTGAGTGGGCTTTGTTCAATTTTTATAGTCATCCATAAATTTAAAATATTTTAACATCTAAAGCCAAATTTTGAAGATGCACTTCTTACCACCACCACTCTTGACCACAAAAATGTCCAATTTTTGACCTATCTGACAGTTCATTTGCTTTACATCAGGCATGTAGGGCAGTGTGAAAATTAATCCACAGGTCCAGTGCCATACCAAATTCATCTGTTGCTTCATGAATAGCCTACAGGGCCCTGTGCAAGGTGGGATACAGGTCTGGTGCTATTCCTGATGAATCAACTGCTTCACATTTGGCCAGCAGGACCTTGCACAAAGAATACTACAGATCTGGTGGTGAGACCACCAGTTCTGCTGATTTGCATAGGGCCTGCATGGCCCTGCACAAAGCATGTTTCTTATCTGTCCCATGTCTGATGGGTCTACTACTTCAAAAAGGACCCATTGGGCCCTGTGTAAGCAATATACAGGGCTGGTGACATGGTAATGGATTTTCTGCTTCTTATAGGCCTTATACAGGGGTGAGACAGCTGTTGATGTCTTTTCTGATTTATTAGAAGTTTTTGACCTTGCACACCATGGTCGCCATTTAAAACTCAGGGATATTGGATTAATTGATGGAATGATTTCCTGGTTTAAAAGCTATCTGAGCTGTAGAAAACAAAGAGTATTATTGGATGGTATGTTTCCTTTGGTAGGGATTGAAACTTAGGTCCTCCAAGGATCAGTTGTGATTCCCCTTTTATTTTGCGTTTTGGTTAATGATTTACTCTTTGATTACTTCTGTTTCTAGAATTTTACTTTATGCAGTTGATATTGTTTTGTACAACAGTGGCTCAAACTGTGAATATTTAAAACTGATGAATGAGTGGCTGAGTAATAATGGTCTATTTTTTAATGTGTCTAAAATTAAATTTATGTACTTTGTAATGAGGAATTAGTGGTCTAAAATGTATGATCAGCCCGTAATCAAGGATGAACACAACACTGAAACCGAGAGGGTTAATTGCTTAAAATATTTAGGTTTTTATTTGGATAATTTATTGTTATATAATTTTCATGTTGATTTCGTTGTTAAGAATATAACTACTCAGTTCGGTTTACAGTATGGAATTAGGAACTGTCCCACATAATTGGAAGAAGGTGTTGGTACAATGTTTGGTTTCATCAGTGATTGATTACAGACTTCTGATTCATTTTCTGCAGGAGATACTACATCACATAGAGTAAAAATTGCTTATCATAATGCATGTCATTTTGTTTTGTCATGTTATGTTCAAGAGTGACAGACTATTGCATATTATATTTTCTGTAAATTGGTTTTCAGTATTGTTGTTTTTATTACAGATTAATTTCATTGTGGAGAGTTTGATATGGTGTGCTTAAACTGACATTTAAGGATTTGATTTGTTTTAGTAGTTCTAGATAAGCTACTCCTTCTGCTTCTATGTATTGTTCAAAATTACCACCCCATAGGTCTTCTTTGGCACAACACTCTTCTGTTCATAAGGTTTTTAAAGACTGGAATTCCCTTCCCTCAGTTTTGTTTCAATTTACTGTATGTCTTCTACTGCTTTCAAATTTAAGAAAAACAGATTTTGTATTGACAGCTTTAAATACAATTGCCATAGTAAATTTTGATGTATTTATGTTGATTAATGTATCATAGACTGTATGTGACTGTACTTTTTTTTTTTATTCAGATTTTTTCCTCCCCCTGAGGCCTGGCAGGGACTGTGGCCATCCGAGGAGGACTCTCTCTTGGGTTCTGCCACTCCTGCACTCGCCGACACCGATGTTTCCCCAATGCCTTGCCACAATGGCTGGGGCAAAGAGGTGGTTCACCCTCCCCGGAGACCCAATCTAGTAGTCAGGGTCGGCTCTCTGATGTGGCAGACCATTATGGAGTCATGCTGGGCTTTGTTTTCCTCCTTTTTCTCTCATCCCCCCTCCCTACCGATATGATTATGTCAGAGTGTTCCTCCTGACCTGTATCACCCTCTAGTCAACTGCCAGAAGGTGATCAACGGGTGTGATGGCATGGCACCCTTCCCCAGAAGAGAAGAGCAGTCCTTTGGACACTCAGTCCTCTCTATGTCCCTGCCACCCCCCTTCCGGCTGCCCGGGCTCGTTTCTGAACCTGGGTTGCTGGCATGGCGCAAGATGTAATGACCAGTGCCTCAACCTCCAGTGCCACTGGGCCAGCCCCATGTGATAGCACTTTATACTGTTTGTATTATTTTTGTTATTTTTCTGAGTCCTCCATGAAAATGGACATTTAATGTTCTTGAAGTTACCTGGTTACCAAATTTTAAATAAAAAATAAAAAGTTAGGGCCCACAGGTCCCTATGTTAATCAAGCTATGGGACTGGCACAGGGTCTATGGGGCCCTGTGCAATTAAAACTAAAGGTGTCAGTTGTTATATATCTTTTTTCTAAAAGTAAGGAAAATAAATTGCAAAACAAAACAACAAAAACATGTTAATGCATCTGTTATGGGTATACTTCCACCATATTCAGGAAATGTATTGTTAGGGCTTTCAAGCCTCATGACCATTCCCCAGACATCATCTACCCTCATGACCCAAGGACAAGCTACAGGGTCAGAGCCATGCCACATTGGTCTGCTGCTTCAGGATACAGATCATGAGACCTGCATAAAGCTTACAGGTCTGGGGATCCATCCACACCAGTCTGCTGCTTTGCATAGGGCAAGCATGTACCCACACAAAGCAAACTACAGGTCGTGGACCATGCCATATAGGCGTACTGCTTCATTTAGGGTCTACAGAGCCCTGAGCAAAGAAATCTACAGGTACAAAGCAGCACCCCTTGGGTCTTTTGGTTTGTGTAGGTCAGCAGGGCCCAGCACAAGCAACACTACATATCTGTAAAGTAAGCTAAAGGTCCAGAGTACTGTCCCACAAGTCTGTTACTTTGCTAAAAGTACACAGGTTTAGGGCCATGTACCATGGCTCTGCTCCTTCAACCTAACAATGCTGACCTTACAGGTCTGAGGCCCAAACTGATGACTCTGCTTCATTACATATGGCCCTACAGTACATCCAATAATACACCTATCTGAATAGGGTACTCAAGCCTTTGTAACCATAAAGATGTACAGTATTAATGTAATGTTTTGCAATGTAATATTTTATAATATTGAACAATATGTCCATTTGCAGTTCCTACTGGTAATTCATGTGTTCTGTTCCTTAAGTTTCTCTGTACTCATAGAATCATTTCATTTCATTTTCATTTCATTTTCATTTATAAGATGCCTTTTAAATGCCAAGGCACTGCACATAAAAATTAAATAACTTCAGCACGTTGCAACTATAATAAATTATATAAAATACAAAACAGGCAATAAAATAGTATTTCAAGTAATCACCAACAGCCTGAATCCATAAAAATGTTTTTAGGGATGATTTAAATCCTTCCACAGTTGTCTGCTCACGTAACCAATGGGGTAGAGAATTCCAAAGGGTAGGGGCAGTGTGCATGAATGCATGGGCCCCAGAAGATTTTAAAAAAACCTTGGAATCTCTAGCAATCCCTTGTAGGTTGAGCAGAGCGATTGCCCAGGGCAGTAAGGGACCAGGAGCTCTTTCATGTAGCCTGGACCCAGTCCGTGCAGGGCTTTGTAAGTCAAAAGTCCGACTTTGAAGGTGATTTAAAGAAGTAGCCACAGACACTGCCAGCTATTTCCTGAAATTTCTGTGATATTTCCAGAAATATTTCATGCTTTTTCCATTTCCACAGTAGGGGCAGCAGAGAGAAAGTCTTTAGAAATTTTGTGAAATATCTGGAAATATCTGGCAATGTCTGTGGCTACTACTGTACCACTGTACTGGCAGCCAGTGCAGTTCTTGCAGCACCAGTGAAATATGACAGGACTGAGAAGTTCCAGTCAGTAGCCGGGCTGCCACGTTCTCCACCAGCTACAAGCAGTGAATATCTACCTCTGGAAGCCCTAGGTATAGGGCATTGCAGTAGTCCAAGTGCAAGGACACAAAGGCATGGACCAGCGTGGGAAGGTCACCAGACGGAACAAGATGCTTAACTCTGGAGATATTCCTCAGATGGTAAAAAGAGGATTTGATGATGGCTGACACCTGCGAGCGCAGTGTTAATCCCTCATCAAAAAATACCCCCAGGTTTCACACCCATTCAGAGACTGGAAGTGATACACCCCCAAGAAAAAGTCCAGACAATGACTACAACTCCAAACCCCCTATCCGGTGACCCGGATCCACTACCAACACCTCAGTCTTTTTTGAGTTCAACCTCAACCAGCTCGAACTCATCCACTCCTGGATTTCTATGAAGCAGTTATTAAATACCGAGAAGGCTCTATCCTGGTCAGGTGCAAAAGAGAGGCAGAGCTGGGGATCAATAGCATAACAGTGAAACCTCAGCTCATACCTTCTTACAATGTCTCCAAGGGGCAGCATATACACTACAAACAACATGGGGGACAACACCAATCCCTGAGGAACCCCACACAATAGCAGAACTGGGTCAGAGAAATAAATCTCAGACACCACCCTCTGAGTTCTTCCTGTGAGGAAAGATAAAAACCATCTGAGGACCATACCCGACAGGCCACAGATGAACCTCAGGCGATTGAGAAGGACCCTATGGTCCACAATGTCAAAAGCTGATGAGAGGTCAAGAAGAACCAAGATGGACCAGTTCCTCCAGTCTTGAGCCATCAGAAGATCATTGAGCACCTGAACCAGTGCTGTCTCAGTATTATGCCTCTTTTGAAAACCAGACTGGAGAGGCTCATAGATATCATGGATGGTCAAATGGTTCTCCAATTGTACGGTAGCTACCTTCTCAATCAATTTCCCCATAAAGGAGAGATTCGAGATTGGTCTGTAGTTCGCATGGCAATCAGGGTCCAAAGAAGCTTTCTTCAGAAGGGGTGTCACCACTGCCTCCTTCATGTAGGCCTTTAGAATGTATGCCTCCTAATTCTTACATTGAGTGAACTCCTGAATAGGAAAAATGTAGAATTTCAGAACAGTTCAAAAAGGGCAACTCAGGAGACTTGGTGCCCATGTACAAATCCTTCAGCACAGCCCACACTAAAGAGTACATTGCTCTTACCACTTTAAATATGCTTCCCACTCTTAGGCATTAATTGCAGCAGAAACAAATTCTATTAGAAACACTCTTGCTGTAAAATGTAAACAACAATGATGGATCCAGAAGCAAATGATTTGATACCTTTTAATGGACCAACATAGATGTAACAACAAGAACAAAGTGCTCTAGCTTTCGGACCAACCAGTCCTTCTTCAGAAGCTCATGGCAGTTGTTTATAAAATACAATACTTATAACAGCTAGATAATGCAGAGAAAAACAGAAAAAAATCCCCATTGGTTTAAAATACTCATTTAAAAAAAAAAAACAGAAGATGATGTCAAAGAAGTTTAACAGTACAATACTGCCTTCAGCCAGAAAGAAATTTGGGTCAGATTGTGCCTGGTGGAACACACATACAAAGAATCCTACTGCATATAAATTTAATTGACATAAGATAACACATAAGATAAGGGTTGCCTTTCAGTAATCAAATCCTTATACTAACTGTGACACTCATAGCTTGATTTAGGAGTTATCTGCTTCAACAGTGTTATCTTATGTCAATTAAATTTATATGCAGTAAATTCTTTATACGTATTCCACCAGCTCAATCTGACAGGTATTTCTGGCTGAAGGGTGTGTACTGTTAAACTCTCTGACATCATCTTCTATTTTAAATAGTATTTTTAAATATCAATGAACCACCTGTTTTCATTTAAATCTAGCTTTATAATTGCATTTCTAAACAGACATGTCATGAAAAACTAACTGTTGTTATCTATGATGATCCCGAAAAGAGTATCAATCATTGCTTCTGGATCTATTCTTGCAGGACCAATACAGCAACTACTAAATCTAGATAACAACAATGATAGTGATAAAAGACCACCAATGTTTCATACAATGAGCTTTAACAAGATTAGTTATAAAGCTCACAGGGTACTTTTTCACTGGTGGTGCTGTGTACGTTTTGCATCAAGAATGCTTCCAATAAAAAGTGTTTCTACTGCAAACAATGTCTAAACTTGAAGAGCATACTTACAGTGGTGAGTGCCTTGCATTCTATTGTGTGGACTGTGCTGTGAGCTTATAATGCCATTTGTTCTGATCACTGGATCACCTGGAGTGTTGTGATTAATTCCAGGTGCTGCACTGTGCAATAAACATTTCTAGGGTGGAGAGGGTTCAGAAATGGGCAACAAGTCTTGTTGGAGGTATGGCAGGTAAACATTATGAGAAAAGGATGGCCACTCTGGACCTGTTTACATTGGAATGTAAAAGGATGAGGGGCTACATGATCTTGTATATAAGGCTGCAAAAGACCCTACCCTTTTTTAATGTCTTGATTTAAATATACTGCATAGACAATCACCCAAAAAATTAGGGGTACTAGGAGAAATTCATAGTAGAGTATTTTAGAAGCGAACAAAGGAAACATTTCTTCACCTAGAGAGTGGTGGATGTTTGAAATAGCCTACCAGAGACTGTGGTCAATAATTTGACAGTGAGGTCATTAAAATCTATTTTGAATAGCAACTTGATAGACCACCAGTCTCCTTATACAGGCACATTCTATGTTTTTATGGGGGGGTAACAGTCAGGGTAGGGGATGGTCTGAAAGGGCTAAAATGGCCAACTTCCATGTTAACTTTCTATACTTTGTGTAGTGCTGTGCTGCTGACCAGGATGAAGCACTCTGTGACAAAAATGTTGCTGTTTAGTGTGTGACAAGTTAAAGGAACTGCTATTGGATTATGTTGTGTTCCTGAATTATCCTGCATGATATCACTTGCTGAAGCTGTGATAAAAGCAATTCATCATGGCTGGTGGCACTGCACTCCCATTACAAAAACCCATGTTTAAAACTGTCAAAAAAATCACAAAAATGTGTATTTTTTTAATTCACACTGGTGTCATTATGGTTAGGTGGTAGCACTCTTGCTTATTAACCAGACATTTGTTGTTCATGTAAGAGTGATCTGTTAGGCGAATAGCCAATATTGTCAATAGATGCACTGCTAAACATCCCATAGAACATTTTGAAATGGAGTAGGAGGATTCATTTGGTATCCTAACCAGCATTTCTTCCCTCTATCAAGGAGACAACTTTTCAATTTTCTGTGAATGCATGTCTGGATGTTTTTGATCATCATGTCTCCCTAAACACTATAAAGTCACCATTAAACTTTAGATTACACTCTCTGCTATCTAGTTAACAGATTCGAAAAATTCACTTGCATTGAGTTCGATCAGGCTTCAAGTCCACTTCATCACTAAAGCACTTACAGCATTTGTAACTCATTAATTTTCTACTTCAAAGATTTTAATATTAATATATTCAAATAAAAGCACATCAGCTAATGCCAGAGTCCCCACTTTCAACCATTCATATTGCTGTATTTTAGTACCATTCCTAATTTTTTTAAATTAAATTAATGGCACTTTAACTACAAGGTAGACATCTTAAAACAACCAAACTAAAGCAAAGGCATATAAATGACCTCTGTATGTGTTTGTTTAATCAAAATAATAACTCCTGGCCTATGACAGTGTGTGAGTTCATACGATATGTGCAGAATAGTGTAAGACCACTACAAAAGTTAAAGTTGGGGAATTCTGTGAATTTTTAATGCCTCCACTGACTAAACACTGCAAAGAGAGAATAAATAAAATGCAAACAAACAAATGGGAGCAGAAGCTGCAGATGGATGCCTATTTTATTAAGGTTACAACAGAAGCATGCTTAAAATTAGAACAAGGCAATTATGTTGTTTTGAGCTCTTTTGGCATTAGACTAGTTAGACAAACATCATTCCCAAAGTGCAAAAACGGCCAGCCATGGTCATTAAGACAGCAGTTATAACACACCCTCCATGTAAACCAAAGACAATCTTTGTCAAATTAAATAATATGTAAACATTTAAACTTTCTTACATTCTTTGATATAAAGAGTATTTTTTAACTGGTAATCCATGAGAGAGAGAAAGGGAAGAGAGATAGGGGATATGTGATGGGCACTCATGAGATACAATATTTATGTTCATGAGTAATTAGTGACCTTCATGAGTGGTGAAGCCATGAATGAGGTCAAAAGAGTTAACTAACCACTTGTGAACATAAATATTAAATCTCATGAGTGCACATCACATGTGCAGTTTATACACTATACATTGGCATAAGCATTATTGGTAGATTCAATTTAGCCAAAATAGGTCAGGGAATCTGAAGCACTGGCAGGTGCCAAATGCTGACTGTTAGAGGTTGGTAGCTCATGCTGGCTTAAGCATACAGTTCTGTTGTTCATGGGCACAGATGGCCTAATGAAAAGCCTTTTGTGACAAACTCAAATAGCTGGATACATTTTATGATGTTACCTAATGTGAAGTTAAATATATATATATATATATATATATATATATATATATATATATATGTAATATATGGATTCTTAAAATACTACTCCCAAAAAGCATATAAAAAATTCTTGTAATATATAGTTATTCCAGTAATAGTATACTTCTGGCCCTTGTAATACTATACTTCTGGCCCAATAATACTATAGTTCTGGTCCTCTTAATACTATCGTTGGGATTACTGGACGCGACTACTGTATGAACCGTGTTGTTGTTTTTCTTTCTAGAGAGAAAGAAGCGGGACCGACTGGGGCTAGTGAAGAGTAAGGAGCGAGAACACTTGAGTCTGACAACTCTGCAGACCGCAGCAGCACAAGTAGGAACTTGAAAATTCCTCGCATCCATATATTAAAAAAAATAACAAATAGTTTCTGGTGTTTCTAGGCAGAAATTCCATCTCGAGGTTCTGGGGACACAAGAAACCTCTCAAGCTTCACTCTCAGGGTCGTGACATGCCACATGATGTCAAAGCCAGAGCTGATGTCCATCACGCTCCCTCCCACAATTGGGCCTAGTGTACTGCTGTGCCTCCTGCCTCCACCAGGGGCTATCAACTGCCGAGACTCTTACCGAGGCCGAGTAAAGCCTCTCAATGGAATTACTACCTTGTAATACACCAGAACCTATCTATTATTATATTTATATATACACAGTATATATATATATATATATATATATATATATATATATATAGCAGCTTGGTGGTATCTGTTACGTATAGCATTGTTATTTACTGAAAAAATGCTAAATACCTAGGTTCTTGGTGTTCTCTACTATGGATAGCAATTTTATTTACTGAAAAAATTCCTAATGTATATTGTACAAAAAAATTACTATAGGGTCCTGCTCAAGATATGTAACATTTTCAAAGACAATAATACACAAGTGCAGGCAGGGATGTAGCCAGGAATTTCAGATCTGCACACCAAGTGGACTCACTGCTACCGTGAAGCCAGACAATATACAAATGTACACCAGGACCGTGTTTGTTGCCTCATTTGGCAAAATAAATACAACTTTTGTATTCCATGACAATGGTTGGTGCCATGCATGGGTAAATACAAATGCCATGCATTGCTCCCTAAGGCACCCACATACCAGCCCAGAGCCTGTAAAGTTGTATTGTCCTTGGGATGCAAAGACAGTATTAGTGACCAGTCCTTCTAGTTTCAATTCCTATGAATAACATTACAGAAAGGTTCAGCATTTTCTTCGTTAGTTTTCAAGGAAAAAGGAAGCAGTTCAGAACCTATTTGCTACCCCCCTTAAATAAAATTGCACACCATGGAGTACTTGGAGTATGCCTGGCTACACCCATGAGTGCAGGTGAAACAGTAGTGTTCATTAATTCAAAGGGCTTTTGAACAAAATAGTGTGTCTGCAACTTCATCTAATGGTACTATTCCCCTTTTGATACTTGAATACAGTAGCTATGCATCCCCTGAAACTTCTATTTTCCATTCATTGTCAATTCTGCCAGTCATTCCATATAGCACATGGATTTCTGTGCTTTCAACCACCTTGGTCATTCTCCTCTGTACTTCTTCCACCATGCCAATCTCTTTCCTGAGATATGGGGCCAGAACTGCAAACTATATTTTAGAGGGGGCCTGACCAGGGCTCGGAATAAAAGAATTATAATGTCCTTTAACCTACATAAAAAGTTTTTTATAATACATGCTGATATTTTTTGTATGTGTCCTGCAGCTGCTGCCTCACATTGATACTCCCATTTAAAGCTGCTGCCAAGTAAAATGTCCTTTTTTTGACTGATTTTACTAATCACTATGCAGTTAAGATACAATCATCTGTTTGAGGTATCAAAGTATGTTGCTGTGGAGATGATTATTATATTACAAATTGTGCTGGTGAAATAGTGAAAGTCAGATTCACACAGATTTCTGTAAATTGTGTAATTTTTATACAGTTTCACGAACTGAAGACAATATACAGTACCATGTAGCTATTTTGTGCAAAATGGACAAGACTGTACAATTTTACACATTTATGTTTTTAAAAATGCCCACATTCTAAAGTGTGCAACATTCACATACTGTAGAAATACTAGCGCAGTGCTGCCAAGCAATGTTTTTTACGTTCGCTTGCGCGCATGCGCAAGGAACGTCTTGGGAGAATGAGACACTTTGGAGGTGTGCCTGCCCTGTGCAATCCCCTGCTCTGTTGAGCAGGCGTGGCGGTCCTGCACCAATCGCTGCGGTGCTGTGTATGACAGTGGTGGTCTTCTCTTCAAAGAAAACCACCGCTGTGTGCTTGCAGCATGTCACGCCCCCCCCAAATCTTTCCTGCCATGCTGGGAGCCCACCCCAGCGTGGCAAACGTCCTGTGTCGTCTGCCGATGGAGGTGCCCAATCCTCCATTGGCTCCACCTCCCCCCAAACAGCTTTCCCTAGTGCCACGCTGGGAGCCCACCCCAGCGTGGCAAACGTACCGCGTTGTCTCCTGATGGGGGTGCCCAATCCCCGTCAGCTCCATGGCCCCCCCAGCCATCCTTCTGCCATGCTGGGAGCCCACCCCAGTGTGACAAACGTCCTCGTCATCAATTATATAAAAAAAACCTGTAAATTAAAAGCGGTCCCACTCAGTCTCCCCGCCTCCCACAACCCACACCTACCCACTCAGCACTTACCTCCCCACCCCTCACCCCATACTTACCTCCAGAGCTCGGCGCGACGATCTTTGGTGGACCGGGAACATGTCTGCACTCTTCAAAGCCGACCGCGAACTGAGGAAATGCCGGTAAGCTGTATAAAGGGCTAGATGGGGCTTTTTCAACTTTGTTGCATATGTTAGGCATTTTTTGGAATTTTTGCACCAAATTTTCAACATGGGGTTTTTGGGACCCCTTCTCATGAATTCTGTCACTGTCATGGCGTTATTCGGGCCCGAAGGGTGATTTTGCAGTCACTGTGAGAAATCACCTTTTGGGCCTGATTAATGAAACGACAGTGCCAGCATTCATAAGGTGGGCTCTCAAAAAGCCTATTTTGAAAATTTGGTGGAAAAATTCCTGAAAATGACCGTTTTATGAGCTGCATTATGCAGTTCCCACGCAGGCTTGTAAGTTCGCTGAATTTTCAATATTTTCACTCCAGATTTCAAACATTGCCATTTTACCACACCTTCTTATAAGTAGTATAGCTGTCATTTTTCACATCTCACCCAAAACGTGTTTCTGCTCATGTAGCGCACAATGGCGCAGTCGGTGTGCAAAATCAATGTATGGGACACATTAAGAAAATCACAGTGACACTGTTCATGAGCAGAGGTCTTAAAATGGCTATGTTGAAAATTTGGTGAAAAAATTCCTAAAAATGACTGTTTTACGAGCGTGCGTTGCACAGTTCCTACGCACGCTCGTAAGTTTGTGAATTTTGAATATTTTCACTTCAGATTTTCAAAATTGCCATTTTACCACACCTCCTCATGAGCAGTGCAGCTGTCATTTTTCACATCTTGCCCAAAATGTGTTTCCGCCCATGAAGCGCACAATGGCGCAGTCGGTGTGCAAAATCAATGTATGGGACATATTAAGAAAATAACAGTGGCACTGCTCATGAAAAGAGGTCTTAAAATGGCTATGTTGAAAATTTGGTGAAAAAATTCCTAAAAATGACTGTTTTACGAGTGTGCATTGCGCAGTTCCTACGCACGCTCGTAAGTTTGCGAATTTTCAATATTTTCACTCCAGATTTTCAACATTGCCATTTTACCACACCTCCTTATGAGCAGTGCAGCTGTCATTTTTCACATCTTGCCCAAAATGTGTTTCTGCCCATGTAGCGCACAATGGCGCAGTCGGTGTGTGCAAACTCAATGTATGGGACACATTAAGAAAATCACAGTGACACTGTTCATGAGCAGAGGTCTTAAAATGGCTATGTTGAAAATTTGGTGAAAAATTGTAAAATGACTGTTTCTATCCGCTGCATTATGCAGTTCCTACGCACGCCAGAGTTTGCGAATTTTCAATATTTTCACTCCAGATTTTCAACATTGCCATTTTATCACACCTCCTTATGAGCAGTGCAGCTGTCATTTTTCACATCTTGCCCAAAATGTGTTTCCGCCCATGAAGCGCACAATGGCGCAGTCGGTGTGCAAAATCAATGTATGGGACACATTAAGAAAATAACAGTGGCACTGCTCATGAAAAGAGGTCTTAAAATGGCTATGTTGAAAATTTGGTGAAAAAATTCCTAGAAATGACTGTTTTACGAGTGTGCATTGCGCAGTTCCTACGCACTTGCGTAAGTTTGCGAATTTTCAATATTTTCACTCCAGATTTTCAACATTGCCATTTTACCACACCTCCTTATGAGCAGTGCAGCTGTCATTTTTCACATCTTGCCCAAAATGTGTTTCTGCCCATGAAGCGCACAATGGCTTAGTCGGTGTGCTAAATCACTGTATGGGACACATTAAGAAAATCACAGTGACACTGTTCATGAGCAGAGGTCTTAAAATGCATATGTTGAAATTTGCAGAAAAATTCCTAAAATGACTGTTTTATTTGAAGGCAGGTTCCTACAAGACACTCGAAGTTCGTGAATTTTAATATTTGCACTCCAATGACTTCCAAATACCTAAACAGCACATAGAAGCAAGCAACATTCGGCATTGACAAATGCTTGTACTTCTTTGTCACTGATTTTTTTAAGCCATGTCCAAGTGCCAAATACCACTGCAAATACCTGCAAGCGAACGTCCGGCATTGACAAATGTTTGCTTAAGGATGAGGGAGGGTTTTTCCATGTTTCCTTGATGCTTTTCACTGAGCAGACTCCAGTGTTGGTCAGCTATATCTTTACATTTGAGAAAGAGTTGTCAGAAGACCTAGCCATACAGAGATGAAATTCAGAGTAATCCCTGGTAAAATACACTACAAAATGATTCATTTATTGATTATTTACTTATTTAGAAGTATTTTAACAATTCTGCCTGTGACGGCAATGACCTGGGTTCTGGAGCAGACCAGGAGATGGAGGCCGGGCCAGCTGGGGGGAAAAGGCTCAAGTATCCAATGACTATTCACCTTCTCCTGCTAGAGAGTGGGAGTAAGAGCCTCGGCAGTTGATGGCCCCAGGTGGAGGCAGGAGGCACAGCAGTACGCTAGGCCCAAATGTGGGAGGGGGCATGATGGACATCAGCTCTGGCTTTGACATCATGTGGCAAGTCACGATCCTGAGAAAATGTATAATGGACCCAGCCTAGCTGGGTGATGGCTGCTCCTTCTCCCACAATGCCCGTCCCCGGAGCGCACCTCTTCCTCCGTCTCCCTTGTGTGCCTGCCCCAGTTGCACTGTATCCCAAAATTCTCCTCCCTTCCTCCTGGGGGAGGCCCTTCTGGTAGGGTTAGTGCCTGACCCTCAGGGTGCAGGGCATACAGGACTTTGACCAACAGAGGAGAGTTGGCAGAGGTGAGATGGAGGGCACAGGGAGTTATATGGGCCTGAAGAAGTGGCAAAGCTGGGGCTTGGGGGAACCATAAAAAAAAAAAAAAAAAAAGAAGTTTTTAACAGGCAGACATTTACAGATACCACCTCTGAGGGTGTGAGGAACATGAGCAGCAGAAACAAAAAATATATACAGTATATAGAAAGAATATACAACAATATATATTATACAGTATAAATTATATGCAGTTTACTGCATTCAAAGGGCTAATCTGTTCAGCTAGGATAGATATATACAAAATAGCTAGCGCCAAGTATTGTCACAGTACAGTATGATGCAATTTGGGCTTTGAGAAGCATTTTTGCAGTTGCAATACTAGTGGGTGAGCTGTTACTCAAGGCTAGATTGTCCCTTTTTTTAAAATAAACATTTAAGTTTTTACTCTGGCTTAGACAGAACAAATATGACATAAATAACATTCATTCCACACTTACTGTAGTTCTCAGTGCAATATAGGTCAGAGACAATTCAGAGGGCCCCGATATTTCACAGAGGGGTCAACTCCACTTCCCAGTGGAGGAACCTGAATAGAGGGAAGGCGCAAGACACTCACTTCATCCAGCAATTGTAGACTTCTTTGTTCCCTATCCTATTGAGGCCCATAAAAGGTGCATGCCCTAAACTCTAGTGGGGGCAACTCAGAGGGAAGATTAGTGGCATTGGCCAGTTTGAACTTGTTACTAACCCGTAACACACACTAACTGTAGAAATATATACAAATTGTTGAAGAAATTGACTTTGCATTACATTCATGCACTTTTCTCATGGCCTGGATGCGTACATGGTGTGAGGCCCTGGCATAGTTACCCTGTTACATTCCAATAGATGACACGGGCCCAGTGTATCATTTTTCCAGGAATTAGAGCATTTGCTACTGGCCATGGGACAAAGTCCGGTCCTGTTTCCATTATATAGTGGACTCAGTTGACTCAAAGATCCTGGAATTGTTGGGTCTAGTGTTTTTTTTTCCTGCCTGGTTATTTTCTCCATCATGTATAAGCTGGAGACAAGGTTCTGAAAGTCTTTGAGTGTGGGTACAGTCTTTCAAAACCAGTTTCTAGTTATTGTCTTTTTGCAGGCTACCTGCAGAATCAAGAGAAGTTTTCTTATTTTCTTTCCTGTCAGATGTTGGGGTGGTAGCCCCATAGGGTGTATCTGGGATCATCTGGGATAGGAGTGCCTATAACCTGTTCAATTTCCTTTAGACATTGCCTCTAGAAGGTTCTGACATCCAGACAGGAACATAATTTATGAGTATAAGTAGATGGCCATTCTCTACAAACCGTCGAGCAATCTCCCAAGACTCTGGGCATAAATTTAGCTTGTATAATGGGTGTGCAGAAAAACCTCACTAGGAGCTTTCAGACATTCTCCTGTCAGGCTGGAGTACTAGTAGTTTTATTTTACAAGTAGTATATCTTGGTCCACATCTTGTCTGTTATTTATCTAGAGGTGCCATTTTTATTCCCAATTTTGCTTAATATTATGGGTATTTCCACTCTCATGGTCCTCAAGCTCCTTATATAGTTTCAAGATTAAGTATTCTTCTAGATTCCCTGTACAGCTGAGATCATAACATACATCAACATCACTGCCTGTTGTAGGACTATGCCCCAGTTGAACAAGAACAGTAGATACACCCTTAGTTGCAATTACTGATACAAGTCATTAACATCTCAGGCTGAATTCTGTCTGTAGTTTTTCAAAGAATTTCATTGACATTCTCATGAATAGCTGTACAGGGGTTGCAGGGCCAGCTCTTTCCCATCTTTAGGAGCTATGGTCAAGTATTGTTGGTCTGAAGTGTGGGTCTGTAGCATATTTGAGTAAAAATCTAAGTAACAGTATAAAGAGGTTTGTGGATTTTAGTTGCATACTTAATTTGCACCACAGCTGCACCTCAGCTCTCATCCATAGTTCCTAGACTATGTGGGCAAAACTGTCCTTTTTTGCTGACAAATCCTGTTTCTACGTTTCCTTGTTATTCTAGGAGCTCCAGCAGATCATTAAATAGTGTGTCTGGAATGCACAAGTCTTTACCCAAAACCAGTTCCACCTTCTTCCTGTTAGCAGCATAGTTAGGGGAGCACCAATATACCAGTTTTCTAGTTGCAATTACTGATAAAAGTCATTAACATCTCAGGCTGAATTCTGTCTGTAGTTTTTCAAAGAATTCCATTGACATTCTCATGAATAGCTGTACAGGGGTTGCAGGTCCAGCTCTTTCACATTTTTAGGAGCCATGGTCAAGTATTGTTGGTCTGAAGTGTGGGTCTGTAGCCTATGTAAGCAAAAATCTAAGTAACAGTATAGAGAGGTTTGTGGATTTTAGTTGCATACTTAATTTGCACCAGAGCTGCACCTCAGCTGTCACCCATAGTTCCTAGACTGCGTGGGCAAAACTGTCCCTTTTTGCTGACAAATCCTGTTTCCATGTTTCCTTGTTATTCTAGGAGCTCCAGCTTATCATTAAATAGTGTGTCTAGAATGCACAAGTGTTTACCCAAAACCAGTTCCACCTTCATCCATTTAGCAGCATAGTTAGGGGAGCACCAATATACCAGTTTTCCAAGATGGGCTGGCCAATAGTACTTATCTAGGACTGGAAGAGCAAGTACACCTTTCTCTTTTGGGAGAGAGGGTATCTGGTACCAAATACAGGGGGTGAGAATGGTTCCACAGAAATTTTGCAATAAGTTTATTCCACTTTATAAATACTGATTGCTGGAATATACTGTAATTGATGGGGTCTGGAACAAGTAAAGGAGGTGGGGAAGGACATTCATTTGAATTTTTTAATCCAGTTGAGAGACCTGTTCAGCACTACAGGTCAAGTCTGAGCTTTGATGTCAGTGGCTTAAAACTCTCTTTGTATAGAATCCCCAGCTACATTGGGATTTTGATGTCAAGGTATTTCAGTGTAGGTTTCGGAGATGATGTCTTAATTTAAGGGCTGCTGGCACAAAGTTCATTGACAGGATTTTTGTTTTGAGGGTGTTGATCTTATACCCTTAAAATTGTCTGAAGCAGTGAAGCAGAAACAGGACAGCAACCAAAGTGATCTCAGAAGCAGCCAGGGTGAGCAGAATGTCATATGCATAAAGATGTATTTTATGTTCCTGCTCATCTACTCTAATTCAGGTGATTTGTTAATTCTCCTGAAAGGCCTGTGCCTGGGGCTGTATGTAGACAGCAAAGAGCAGAGGTGAAAGGAGACACCCCTGCCGTATCACCCTCCCCAATGTGAATCAGTTCTCTACATGCCCATTTACTTTTGCATGCGCAGTCGGTGTGCAGTAATGCCTTGAACCTACATAAAGGGATCCAGGAACCTCAGTAGTTGTAGCACCTAGATCAGGTACAGTAGTTCAAGTCCTGTCTATCAAATGTCTTTTTGGTGTCAACTTCCACAAACAAAGCTGAAGTCTTGACAGCACTGGTGTCATTAAGAAGCTGTAAGGCCCATATTATATTGTCCTGGGTCTGCCTCCCAATTACCAATCCCATCTGTTTAGGCTAATGACAACTGGGAATATTTTCTTCATGTGTTTTGATATCAGGCTGGTATAGACTTTAATATCTAGGTTATGAACTGAAATGCAATGGTAGGATTCACAGTATTTAGCATCTTTCCCCTCCTTATGAATAACTAATATTAAAGCCTCAATTAAGCTTTGTGGTAGCTTTCCCGTTTCCAGTGTCTCATTCAGGGCTTTCAGTAGGGTAAAGAGTAAGAAATCCCAAAATGTTTTCTACAATTCACTGGAAAACCTGAATGTCCAGGGACTTTTATCTGCTTTTAAGTTCTAATGGCTTGAGGCATTTCTTCACCGGAGAATGGAACCTGCAAGAGTTGCCACTTTTCCTCCATAAGTGTTGGGAGAGTGAGCCCCGCAAAGAAAGTGTCCATGGCCTGAGAGTTGTGATCTAGGAGCTTGGTATATAAAGTGTGATAGTAGACTGAGAATGCATCTGCAATTTCTGTGGTTTTAGTGAGTGGGGCACCACTGTCCAGATGATTAATTTGGGTGACTTGGGATCTTGCTTGCTCTTGCCTCAAATGATATGCTAGCAATCTTGATGCTTTGCCCCCAACTTTATAACGTTTTTTTTTTTAAATAAGTGAAGACCGAACTCCATGTGAGTCAAAGTGATCTTATCTGTCCCATAATTATGGATCATAATGCAGTCTCATTCCTTTCTGTATCCTGTAGCATGAGCGATCTGAACCTCCTGCAATTTTTTTCTGCATATCTGGGCTCCTCTCCTGTTGCTGCCTTTTCAAAATGGAAACAAAGAAATAAGCTTACCATGGGTTGTAACTTGAATAGTTTGTTTTTAATGTATTCACATGTCTCACAACTTATAGTTGGCATATCATAGCATACTGCCCTTACAGAAATATAGGTGTTCTGTGTACATGCAGAATGCATGCCACATGCTTAATTGTGCAATGTTTGGATGCAGTTCGCTTACACAAAGTTATCCTAAGCAAACCAGGTCTAAAAAGCACATCAGGTTTGCATGCTGCACACCTGACATGTGCGCAGCAGGTAAGCTGGTGAGGACATTTTCTAAATATTACATCAGGTTCACATGTTGCACACTTGACATGAGTGCAGCAGTTAAGCTGGTGTGAACATCACTTAAACATCATATCAGGTTCACATGCTGCATGCTTGCCGAGTGTGCAGCAGCTAAACTGGTACAAATCTCATCTAAAAAAATGCATCAGTTTATATTTCTTTTACTACTGCTAGCAATTAGAGTCTTTAAAATACATTTTTATTTGTATTCCCATAAAAATTAGGTAAACTCATTAATTCTGATCCTTTTGCAAATTGTTTAATGGCTTTTAATTTTTGTCATTAAAGAGCCATTAAATTGTAAAGTGTTGTTTGCTTACTGAATTAAATACCTATGATATAGCCAGTCAACATCCCCCATTCCAGATGTATGAAGAGGGGCCTCTGTGATGTGAAGCCAGTCTTTTTGTTTTGGACCATGCAAATCCCTTATGAATATTTAGTGCTACAAATGTGTTTCTCCATGACAGTTTCATCTCACTTACTTTCCCTTTGTCGTTCTGCATTGAGCATATACACTATGGCCATGCTCAGCTGAGTAGGGTCTTGTGACCATGCACCATACCTCACATTTTGTCACTGAAATGAGGGACATGTACACTCAAAATGAAGGACAATGAGGGACACTAACCCACATGATAATCAGGACACATCAAGAAGCATGGAGATACAGTATCTCAGAACACAGTGGAAACCATAGCATTAGCTCCTGAGAATGAATTTCTACCATTTAGCAGCAGTACCATTTAGGTAAGGCAGAGGCAGTTGCTCCACCCCAACCCCCCCGTATTTGCACCTAGGTTGTTCCTATGGTGTGGCAATAATGGCATTAAGTTTGGATTTAATCTTCTGCACAATAAGTGTCTACCTGGCCTTTGTGTGCTTACGCTGCAGGTACTCTCCAAACTTGACTGTGTCTGTATTGTGTTGTCCACTCTCTCCACCTATTAGCAGCAGCACAATCACATGTGATGTGGATGAGCTCCAGCCAAGAAAGAGCACATGAGTCTTGCAAGTGCAACACTGTCTTTCCCGCCACAGAGTAGATAGACTACACACTACAGCTGGAGGAGTTGGTGAGCACTGAACTATCAATAGCAGTGTTGTGGCAGCATATTTTTGTTGGTCTACTCTTAGTGAGTCTCCATCTCCCCTGGTGGCTGAAGGGGCAGAGGGTGAGCTAGACTCTAACTCAAGACTATGCTGTCTACTTATTCTACTAGGCTCGCCATGCAAAAATTAAAAAATAAAAACAGCACAGACCCCCTCAGCAGCAAGCTAGGCTTAGCAGTAGTGGTGACAGCAGTGTGGGTGGCCTTCATAGGCCTTGATCAATGCAGTGTGGCAGCAGCCACAGCAGCAACAAAGCAAGAAGCAAGCAACCCACCTTGGGTGGGTTTGGTTGGTGAGGTGAGTTGGTCGAGGACCACGTTGGGGATCTGTGATGGTCAGTTCTAGCATACAGCATCTGGCAGAAGAAGAGAGGGGGAGCATATTGAAAACTGGGCTGGTGGCACACTGTGCTAGGCTGCAGGTTCTGGCCATATGGCCGGGTAAGTTAAAGTAAATAATTTTTTGCAGAGGCATTAGGGAAGGAGGAAGGACTGAAATATTGATGTGTTTTTCACATTTCTTCACCTTTGAGCAGCATCATGATCCATAGAGGATGGGTATTGAATGGAATGGAGTCAGACAGAAAAATCAGGACAAAGTTCTTTTTTGCAGGGTGGGGCAGAACTTCAGCAAGGAAACAAATTGGTTAGTAACTGAGTGGGTTTAAGCCCAAATCTGATGCACTGCTCCTGGGTAGATACAAATGAATCTTATACATTACAATTTTTCCTGATTTACATATCACTTTTCAGTCAAAACAAATAAGTTGTTCCTTTTAGAGATGTTGCCCATATTCTAGAGCTGTCCCTTGCATTCATGGACAGTTGAGCAGTATGGTATGCACTGACTATTGGAGCCCCACTATAGTTAGGCTTATGCCCCCCCCCCACGTGAAGCTGACCTCCACATCCCCACACTCAGGCACATTATGACAATGGGCAAAGGAGACTACATGGGTGTGCAGCATTGAAATGAATGGGGTATTTTTTTATTACTGTTCTTAACATTATTGATGGAGAGTTGGAGATTAATGAAGGCCACCGTTCAACTAACGAGGGCCTTGTTAGTAAACAGTGGCCTTCATTATTCTCAAACTCACCATCATAACATATAAAATAGTAAGACAAATAACTCCATTCATTTCAAGGGGATACCCCTACAGAGCCAGCCTTTAATCACTCATGCTACTCTGTGGCAGGATCCTCTCAGGAGCCAGGGGTGGGGGGCACAGCCATCAGCCACCGAGATCACTGCCCTGCTATTTTCTGCCTGTTTCTTTTCACCCACTGGAGTGCAAGTGTGCAATGACGACAGGCACTATGTGCTGACATCTGCCGCACTCCACCCCTTGCTGGCACCACTCTAGTAGTGCCCTCGGTCATCACCAGGGGATGCTACAGAGCGATGGATCCCCTGGACCCCTCCCTGGGATGGGAGAGTAGTCCTCTGGATGCTCAATCCTATCCCTCTCCTGCCAACCCCTGGTGGCCTGGGCTCACGTCCGAACCCGGGGTCGCCAGTGTGGCACGAGGTGTGGCGTCCAGCACCTCAACCCTCAGTGCCACCAAGCCGGCCAAGTCTTTCCTAATTTAACATAAAAATCATGGTTTCCTCACTTGCTTGCTGCATGCATGCCATTTGCATGCAGTTGGTTCCAATTTAACATTTAAATCATACTTGCAGCAAGCATATCACTCGGGTAGTTGTATGTGTACAGTATGAAAACATTTCATATCATTATTTCTGTAAAGGTGGTCAGTGTTTCATGGTTTTACAACAAATACTGACCACTTTTTCAGAACTGATATGCCTGAAAGATTATACATACATATGTAGCAAACAAATACATATTGAATAATGCCAGGGGGGATTGTGTATAACATAGAGCATTATGGCTAGGTTTCAGTTAATGACAGCATTGTAATCACTTTGAAAGGTTGCCGTGACATAGTAAACCTTGAGTGTGAAGCTTGAGAGGTTTACCATTGTCATGGCAACCTTGAGAAGTGATTTCAATGCTATTATTATACGAAACCTAGCCATTAGCTTTTATAGTGTATGGGGATAAGTCTCTATAAAAGCTTGTTACTGTTACACTATCTAAACTCATGAAACATACAATTTGACTAAAGAAATGCCAAAAGGTCACATTTTAAAAAAGCAATCTGGTTGTTAGCCTGGTTCACGCAGTGTCCAAGAGTGTTTCAACTTGGGAAATGTCAGTACATCCGGTTTCTTGACATAGAGCACTTGAGGAGAAAGCAAGAGGTACAGTTTTTACATAGACAATGTGTCTCTGAATGTTGTGCTCATTGGAGTGGCTCTCCTGGTCTTCCAGTCAACATTTATCAGTAGCCAAAATGCAGGACAACTGAGAATCGTACATGAGCAGAGGTGCCGAGTTTGTTATGGTATCATTGTGACGTAGTCAAGAGGGGTTGACAACCTCTTGACGTCACTACGATACCATAACAGCATTCCAAACTTACTGATTTCAGTTTGTAATCACCGTCTCCCATACATTATTGGAATTTTATAAACACCTGAGGTGTTGGATATTACATAAACCCAGAGAGCAAAGCACAAGGGGTTTATAATAGCATCTCACACCAAGGATGTGTATACAATTTGAGTTTTAAGCAGTCCCTCAGGCTTTTTTTTGCGTGATTGTTGAGATATCTTTGCATGCACTAAACCCATTTGCACCCTAATGCACAGATAATGTATGCAGCCTGCAAAGGTGGGGGCAGGACCATGCATATCAGCATAGCAAAATATTCAGCATGTTAGCATTGTGCAAAGGGGTTATTACAGGCCACTTAGCACCATGCAATTACCACCTATAACAAGTTCGACTTAAACCGGGGCAAGCCCCAGAGGCGGGAGGAGACACAGCAGGCCACATTTCAAGACAGCACTCTGGGGAGAACACATCGTGTACCTGATGCAGCATGTTGTACAGGCTGAGAAAAGCGCCAATGCCCACCATGGGCCCATGTGTAGGCCACAGAGGTGCTATGCTGCACACAAACAATAGCATCCATGAGTCATATATGAAGTCTTCAGTGATGACCATATCATGAGCTGGTACAGGCTCAACAGGCCCATGCTCTGGCAGCTGTGTGAGCTGCTGCATAACCAGATCAAGACTGACACCCAGTGCAGCCATGCATTGTCCATAGAGCTGAAGGTGAGAGCTGCAATGTGTTTACTTCCCACTGGAACATTCCAGACACTGGTGGAGGACACCACTGGTATCTCACACTTGTCAACCTCATGCCTGTTGGGTCAGTTTCTAGATGCTCTGCTGGACCATGCTGGTGAGGTCATTGTATTCCAAAGCACACCAGAAGAGCAAACAACAACCATGTAGCAGGTCCATTGAGTTTTGCACCTACCTGTGTTACTTGGTGTCATTGATTGCACCCATGTTGCTATTCGGGCACCCACCAGTGATGGAGTGGAGGTCTGTCTCAATAGGAAAGGGTACCACACCATCAATTGTCAGGTGGTGTGTGATGTAACAGGGTGGATTATCTGTGTCCTCGCATGGTACCCTGGCAGCACTCATGATGCCTTCATAATGCACAATTACATCCTATCTCGGAGGCTTAAATGTGATGACATCCCTAGTGGCCAACTCATTGGTGATTATACCATGCAGGCCTCTCCTGCTGCCCCATTTGATATGTGATGGGTTAGAACCCTGTATGGACAATAAGTTCCAGGTTTGTTAAGGTTTATGGGCATACAGGATGGATTAGTGGCCATTTTTTGCCATCATTGTCTGTGTTTCTATGTGATACTAACCTATGCCCTTTTTTGTGTAGGGGACAGTGTCTATACCTGGCATCGCTGGCTCCTCACACCTGTCCTCCACCTCTTATACAATGCAGAAGACAGGTACAATATGGCAGCACAGACTGCCACATGCAACATTACTGAATGTTTGTTTTGGCATGCTCAAAGTACATTTCTGGTGCCTTCACTATTCTAGTGGTGCCCTGCAGTATACCCCTCAGAAGGCCTGTGCCAAATGCCTCACCTGTTGTATACTACACAACATGGCAATCAACCATAGGATATGCATGCCAGCCACAGAGGAGCAACCAGCATCAGATTCGAAGAAAGAGGACCAGGTGATATTGGGGCACCGTGACAGGCATGATCCCAGAATGGCCAGGAGGGCCCAGAAGTAGAAAGCCTAAACCATAAGAGATATCTTTGGATGTGGCAGGTGAGTACAGACAACACAGAAGACTGAAATATGGTTAAGCAATGTATTATCAAAGAAGGCCTTGTTTGATGGGTATCAGCATGGCTAGTTAAAAAAAGACAAAGAACCTTAGTGTGCAAGCACTATGGCAAGGGTTACCCCAAAGGGCATTATCCATGAAGCCAACATTATGGGGTATGTGTGATTTCGTATTTCTTTGAAACTTGGCTTCTGGGCTAATGCTCTTTGGGGTAACCCTTGCCCCAGTGCTTGTGCACTAAGGTCCTTTGTCTTTTAGCTTTTTTTTTTGGTTATTATTGGCGCTCACCACAACCCAACCCAGATAAACCAACTTAGGGTACCTGGTTCATTCCACTGGGTTGTCATACAGATAGGCACACTGATGAGTCCTGGTAGGATGAAATACGTGTCTCTGCCTTCTGTTGGCACCCTTTGCATACTATGTGAGAGGCCTTTTGGCACCATGCAGTTCTGCTTAAAGTTGAACCAGCATGATATTTTCTGGTGATCTGCATATACAGCTCATGATGCTTTGCATTATGGGGGTATGTGTATTTTGTATTTCTTTGAAACTTGGCTTCTTGGCCAATGCCCTTTGGGGTAACCCTTGCCTAAGTGCTTGCTCACTAAGGTTCTTTGTCTTTTAGCTTGTTTTTTGGTTTTTATTGGGCTCACCACAAACCAACCCAGATAGACCAACTTACGGTAGCTGGTTCATTCCACTTGGGTGATTTGCATATACAGCCCATGGTGCTTTGCATTATGGGGGTATGTGTGATTTTGCATTTCTTTAGTTAAAAGAAGACAGAGAGTGATCATTAAGTGGCAGTATTTGACCTGGAAGGAGGTGATCAGTGGTGTATCTCAGGGATTGGTGTTGGGGATGGCCTTATTTAACATACTAATAGCATCCCTCTCATGTACCAGCACAGCCTTGATGACTAAGTTTGCAGACAACATAAAAATGGGGGCATTAATCACAAATGATAACGATGCAAGAATGTTCCAGTACAACATAGATCGACTGGCAGAAGGGACAAGAAAGAAAAAACTAAGCTTCAATTTAAGTGAGTTTAAAATCATGCACCTGGGTACAGTAAACAAAACCAAGGATATAAATACTATATAGAAGGAAAAGAATAGCAAACAACTGTCATTGAGAAAGACCTGGGGGTTCTAGTAAACAATAGATTGAGCACATCAGACCATTATTCTGGTACAGTTAGGAAGGGATATGGCATGTTGGCATCAATTAAAGGGAACATCAAGAGTAGAGCCAGGAATGTGGTGATCCCTCTGTATACATCTCTGGTGCATACCCACTTGGAGTACTTTTGTCAGATACAAGTACGTCACCTAAATAAGGATGTGAGGAGGATAGAGGGGGTCCGACATTGAGCAACCAAACTCGTGGGAAATATCAGTATATTGACATATGAGGATAGACTACGAGAACTGGGGTTGTATTCAATTCAATACAGAAGACACAGGGGGGACATGTGCCTGGTATTTAAAGCATTAGAAGATCAGGATCTACGGGAGTTCATAGGTCTAAATTCAAGACCAGCCACTACACAAATTAGAGATCACCATCACCACAGGATGTTAAGGAAAGATCTTTATTGGACAAACTTAAGATGGATGTGGTTTTCAAACAGAGTGGTATCAAGCTGGAATTCTTTACCACCTGGAGTGATATCGAGTAAAACAATGAATCAGTTTAAAATGGCACCTGATGGTTATGTTCTTTCTGGTCACTACTCAGTCGACATATAAAAGGTGCTGGTCTAAAAAGACTCATGCTATTGATCTGAATCATATACTGTGAATCCTATGAAGGACCACAGTGCATACAACGCATTATACTAGGCATGGCATAACAAGACATGTGGTACAGAAAGGTATTGCTATCTGGCGGGGGGGGGTTGCAACTACAGCACACACAAACAGAAGTCCATCCCATCCAGGTTGGGGGGATGGAGGGGTTCATAGCATAACAGTCTCGCCATGCATGGGGATATCACATGGGGTACCCACGAACACAGGCCATGTGGGGGGGCAATAGGGATTCACACAGAGATACCCACCAGCCAGGCAGAGTGGGTTCTGTACTACAGATCACCTATGCTAGGGTTAGGACTGCCTGGCATATATACAGGGGAAGATGGTGGTACAGCAAGGGTACAGCAGGAGAGTGTGGGGAACCGTGTTAGCGGGGGATGGCCATGCACAGCCTACGTCTGTCCCCTACCACTTCACTAGGTATGGATGATATGTCTGCACAGTCCTATCTATGGTTGGGGGGGTTCACTTTCAATACCGTGCAACCACAATAACATGGTTCATTATAGTGCTGATAGTTCAGCACTTGTAAAATACAACGCTTGTAACAGACGTTCATAAGCATAAACAGTGCTTGCCTTCGCTGGTCAGTTTAATTCACTTACACCCATACTGACCCGTACTGAATATCTGGGTAACTGCAAAAAATTTAACTAAAACAGTGAGTTCTACTAACTTAAGTTCCTTTCTGTGCTTGATTACTGTCACTCTGTTCAGCATGATGGAGGACTATTTTATGCTTCATATTGTGTTAGCACCCTAATTTCCCTTGTTGTCTCCCTTCCCCAGTTGTTTAATCACTACCCCTCTCCCCGCTTTCCCACAAGATCTGCAGTTCAATTTTTTTTTACATTAAGGTCTCTCCAGCGTTACTGCTTCTTCGGGACCCAGGGGACAGAACAGGAGGGAAACTGCGTACCCCACATATTCACACACAGTCCCTCCCTCACACATCCCATACCTGTAAGAGGCCACAGCTGTCTTCTGGCAAGGAATCCAGTTTGGTCATGGGTAAGTCACAGAGGTCATTTAGGTGTCAATCTTATTTCAAATTTATTTGAATTTATTCCTCTGGGAGTGCAATTAGATCATTAATTCTGTGCTGCTGTTACCAGTTTGCTTCTACCACAGCATTCACCGGTGCTCAAGGTGCTTGATCTTTTATGTTACCTTCCAAATGCAGGTGCTACATCTCTTTCTCCAATAGGGCAGGCACACATGACAATCCAGAGGAGCCCCCGTGGCTGCGAGTTAGTGAATGTCAATTAAACAATATAAGCCATTTATATTGTTGTTTTTTTAATTGTTTGATAATTAAAGAAATATTCAAAGTCCCTTGCAGTTGTAGTGTATTCAAATGCACAAGTAACAGAAAGGAGTGTAAGTAAGTAGAACTGGCTTTTAGTTTTCACGTCAGCCCAAAGTTCAGAAAAAAAATAGAAATTCACTACTTTTGACTCACAGGTTGCACTCGCAGCAAAATGTATGGTGCTATAATGCCACAGTCGATGAAATATGGTGCGCTATTAAGAATGCATGTTAAATGCCTGCGCTATTTTTGTTGTGCTATTATGACCGGATACCCAAAGTAAAAAAAAGTAAACGGTGGCTGCAAACTACTCCAAGAGCCCAAATATCACAATTGTGAGAAGCAAGGAAACTCAGCTATACCATAAGGAAACACTGTCCACTGTTCTTGGACACAATAAATCTTTAATTAAGAGTACAGGTAAAACCCGGAAGTGTACCTCCTCAGTGTCACGCGGTCGATGTTTCACATCACCGTGATGCTTTTTCCAAGATGTAGGAGTACTGAGTCAGTTTCCTTTTATACCCTGAAACTGCGATAGACAACTCCCCCCATTAGTGATATTGTGCAAATGTCAAGCTGAAATACAGAAAACGTTATATGCATATTTTCTAATATATTTATTTAAAATTGCCTATTTTTGAATGTTTTTTTTTATAAATCACAAGTAAACAAACTATATGGTATAAAAAAGTGCTGTATTACAATATTAGCACAATATTCTCTAGAACCAAAAGGTCTCATAAATGAAAATACACATTTTCATTTATGAGACCTTTAGGTTCTAGAGACATTTTATTCAAACTGTTTTCAAAAAGAAGGGGGAAGGGGATGGGAGAAAGAAAGGAAGGAAGAAAGGGAAGGAAAAAAGGGGGAAGAAAGGGAATGGAAAGGGGAGAGAGACTGAAAAGTTGAACAGAATAGAACAAAAAGATTTATGTGTATATATATATATATATATATATATATGGAGGAATCCTAAATACTGATGCCATGGAGTATATATATATATATATATGGAGGAATCCTAAATACTGATGCCATGGAGTTTATATGCAATTTATATGAGAATGAAGGCAAGAGTCAAACAACAGAATTCCATGCAATGTAAATCAACGTCTTTTCTTAAGAAAGGGCTGTAGTTAGAAGTGGCCATTTAAGCCTGGATAGCTCCCTGCTTTCAATTTATATTACCAGTGGATCTCACAACAGAGGAGTTTATTATCTAAGTCCCCTCCACTGGGGCCCAACGTGACTTTTTCAAGTCCCCTGAAGGAGAAAATGTGTCCTGGACTTGCTCTTTTACAATGCAGGGCTGAAGCATTGTCCAATGGGTCATTTCTGAAGTGTATCAAATGTTCAAGTATTCTATCTTTAAGTTTTCTCTGAGTTTTTCCAACAACCCTCAGATCTTGGTTTGGGTATGGAACCCCCCCCCCCACCAGCGGGCAGATGTTCATGAGGGCCAGGCTCCTGAAGCCCTCCCCCTAGCTGCACACAGATCACCGCAGGTACGGATGGTGGTACAATGCCATGAACGCCATGCTACCTCGGCCAAAACCTGCTGCTGCATTACAGAGCAGAGGAGCCCCGCCGACACTGCGCTTCGGCTCACCACCACCCCCACCACCATCCTTGGTTGGCTCTCCTTTATATAGGGCTGAGTGTGAGTGCTGAACCAATCAGCTCACTTCTCCACTTGCAGCTTATAGCCTTTAACCACTTGAGGCAACACTGTACTACTTTTCCAAATATTGTCCCCACTTGTGCTTTTCATACCTCTTATTTTTTATCTCTCAGACCAACTTTATTACTGTGCCACCACAGGCTCATGCCTCTCTACTTTTCTAATGCCTGGCATCTCTACCGTCTACTGTATAAATAATAACAAATACTCTTAACCTGTGACCCCCTCTGGTAGTGAGTGGGATCTGACTGTAAGCTTTAGAGGCATTTTCACACTCCCACTCCTTGTGAACATCCTTTTCTAAATCTTCTTTCTGTTTACTGATCTGGTCCCCACTGTGACTTATTGCATTACTATGGCCTCTACTACTCTTCCCTTTCTAATTATCACACTCCTCCTGCTCAGTACCCTCTCTGGGACTATAGTTAATCTCCATAATAGTGCATGGGATCATCATGCATCATAAAGTGACTTCTACTTCTCTAACCTCCTTGTTCTGTATATAAAGATGCTGGATCCCGCCACTCCCCTACTTAATAGGGGTCTCATCTACATTGCCTCAGTGGGTTCTCTAACACACTGCTATGGTCCACTACATTACACCTCCTTTATGCACCGGATACTGTGGTATCTCATCCTCATTGCCCTGTTACTTTCCGGAGATGTTGAGTGCAATCCAGGTCCTAACTCCCCCTACTCCCATGCTGACTTTTTGGATGACGACTTGAAAGGACTGTGCATTGCTCATCA
The DNA here is from genome assembly GCA_016271365.2 of Neoceratodus forsteri. Classification (NCBI taxonomy): domain Eukaryota; kingdom Metazoa; phylum Chordata; order Ceratodontiformes; family Ceratodontidae; genus Neoceratodus; species Neoceratodus forsteri. The sequence continues at coordinate 942,901,931 of CM057455.1, forward strand.
CAACATCAGGAGCCTACTGCAAAACCAGGTTGAACTTGAGGCGTGGGTTACCCTCTACAAGCCAGACCTACTCTGCCTATCAGAGACCTGGCTGAAACCCACAGTTACTGACTCCACCTGCCTGTTAGCCACTTACTAACTTATCCGAAGAGATAGAATCTCTTCTAAAAAGGGAGGTGGTGTTGCTATCTATTATAAAGAGAATTTCAATCTCTCTATCCTCCTTATGCCTGCCCTCCCCCACTGTGAGTCACTACATGAGATACTTACCTTGGGTACAAAAAGACTGCACATTGTATGTGCCTATAACCCCCCTAACAGTGGCCTCACTGGTCTCATGGAACTACTTGAACAGACGTCACTGTCGACTGGGTCAAATGAAGTGATTATTATGGTTGATATTTACTTAAACTGACTGGGAAACTGCCAAACCAACTTTCTATCCCAAATCATGCAACATAAGCTACATCAGCTAATTACTGAAACTACCAGGACAACTATGCACACAAATTCTAGCACCCTAATTGATTGGGCCCTAACTAGTCAGTCTGAACACATACATGCTGCTGGCATACTTGCTGATGCACTCACTGACCATTCCACTATTTTCTGTCTATGGTCCCCGGCCTCCACTAACCCTACCCCGCCTCCAAAGTATATCACCTTTAGGAACTTTTCAAGTTTAGATGCAGTACACTTTCTAAATGATGTCTCTCAAACCGACTGGAACAAACTATTCAGAGCTAATGATGCCCAGTCAGCCCTAGACTTCTTCCTTTATGAATTCTTGACATTCCAGGATATCCATACCCCTTACTCTACACGCAGAGTGAAGGGACAACAAACAAGATGGTTAAAAAAGGACCTCCTTTCCAAACTTAAAATGAGAGATATAAGCTGGAAACATTTTAAATTCTCTGGTCTTCCAGCTGACCATGACCTCTATAGGGCCCAGCGAAAAGAATGGAAAAAGCAAATACGACTTGCCAAAAGCAAATATTGCAAAAATCTTCTCAGTGATGCTGCTGGGGAGCCTAGAAAATTCTGGACGCTCGTTAGGTCCTTCCTGGGGTCTACCCAGTACCCTACTCCAAACAACATGATCTTAAATGGGATCCACTGTAATGATCTGTGGACAATTACAAATTTCTTCAACCAACAATTTTCTGACCTGTCCAAATACACCTCGGCCTTCCCCACTATGCAACCCCTAGGTATACACACTGAGCCCAACACTGATGCATTAAGACAATCCTTTCACTTCAAAGCCATCTCTAAGACAGAGATACTAAAACTCCTAAACTCTGTCTCAGACAACACTAGTACTGGCTCTGATGGTATTGAACCTAGACTTTTGAAGATAGCAGCCCCATTTATAGCCTCTCCTCTTGCCTGAATCTTTACATTATCCCTCTGTCACAGCCATGTTCCTGATATCTGAAAAATTCCCAGTATCATTCCAGTATTCAAGAAAGGTGACTCTAAATACCCTTCCAACTATAGACTCATTGCAATATCATCTGTATTAAGCAAAATTCTTGAGAAGCTTGTAGCTACTCAAACCACTACTTTCCTTCACAAAAACAATCTTCTCTCCTCTGCCCAACATGGTTTCCGAAAGGGCCCTAACACTTCCACGGCCCTGCTCAAATTCACCACTGACACATGTCTGCCATGGACTCAGGCCTCCTCACAGGGGCAGTTTTTTATAGATATGACCAAAGCATTTGATATTGTTGACCACCCTATTCTTCTTGCAACATTAAAGTCTATGGGTTTCTCAATGGGTGTTGTGGCCTGGTTCAGTAGTTATCTGTCAAACCGTGCCCAATATGTAAAATATACCTCCACCCTCTCGAATCAGGCTATTCTAAACATTGGGGTACCCCAGGGTTCAATTTTAGGTCCCCTTCTTTTCTCTATATTCATCAACAGCATTACCTTGGATCTCACCTCCTGTTCATGCCTCTTGTATGTGGATGATATTGTTCTATATGCTAGCTCAAAAAACTTGTCCAACATAAACTCGTCCCTCTCATTTGACTTCCATAAAACTCAAAACTGGATATCCCAACCACAAATGGTCCTCAATGTAACGAAAACTGAAGCTATGTTGTTTGGGTCTGCTACCAAACTAAAATCTTGCAACAATAGCATCACAGTCTCCTGCCCTGGCTCCCCTCCCATAAATACAGTTACCTCGTTCAAATATTTTGGGGTCATCCTTGATCAGTCTCTTGGTTTTGATCTCCATGTCAAATCCACTTGCAAATCAGTAAACTCTAAGCTAGGCATTGCCTATAGATCAAGCAATACACTTACTCCATCCACCAGGCTGGCTGTTGCCCGTGGCATCCTTCTACCAGCCCTGACTTATGGAGTCATCACATATGCAGCCATACCTAAGTCCTCACTGCATGGCTGGGACACCACCTATAATAACATTTGCCGCTATGCCTCCTCATCCCCTAGGCTTGAACACTATTGCAAACTCTACTGAGACCTAAAATGACTCACCTACTGCACTGAGACTCTACTCAGTTGGCTCCCAAGTGGACAGTGTTATTAGGGCACAATCTCCTGATAGTCTTGTGAGACTACTGTCTCCTAAACACCCTCCTATGGGCTACGCTCGGCTAACAAGTCCCTATTTCAAGTGCCAAGGTGTAAAACCTCAAAAGGCTCCCAAGCTTTCTCCCACTATGCCCCACTGCAATGGAACGCCCTACCATTAACACTTTGCCAGGCGCCGTCCCATGCACTCTTTAGAAAAGACTATTTGCTTCAAACTCATGCACCTGTTTTCAACCCCCATGATCTCTCTCTCTCTCTCTGCCTACCTCCAAACTGCCTACTGTGTTCTTATTGACTAACCTGTCTCTTTTGTCTTCCTACTCCTCCCCCCCCAATATGAATAGCTGCTTTTTACGTCCCTACCTGCACCACTTTCTATTGCTCCATCCAGTATAATGCCTTATCCTTTTTTGTCACAGGACGGCAGTGTTCCACCACAAACTGCCTCATAAGAAAGATGGCTTTTTCCTGCCTCATTTCAATGTAAAAACTGTATTTGCTTAAACTTTTACTTACTATGTACTCACTAGGTTACTGTAATTTGTTGCCTGTCTCTCCTTATATGTTAGATAGCTGGTTTTATGGTTTTGTATACTTACTCTGCCCTACCTGTACTCCTGTCTTCACCATGTATACATTTTTAGCCAATTTATAATTTGCTTTTCATGTATTTCTCCAATCTTGTCTATACAATACTTATAATGTTGTTGTGTTTATTTTCTCATGTTGTAATCCTCCTAGGTCATGACTGAAAATAGTCATTCTATAGCTAGCTCACCTACCCGTTAAGCAAAAACCAAATAAATAAAATAAATAACAGCCAAAATTACACAAGGTGATGTAAATCACATCTTCAGTACTGCATTTATTAAATGAGTTTACTTTCAGGCATTCACCGGTTCGGGTGAATGTGAAAGATTTTCTCACCTGAATGTAGTTGCATATAGAGCAGTTTCCACGTTTGTAGACACCACTGGGTAAATTCTCTATTGTGGGGATCATCTCAAGGCTATGTGCCAATTGGTCTGAAAGGCTTCTTCCTTTCTGATATGTGATCACCGGATCTCTGGCTTTCACCTCCTTCAAAGCTGGCTCCACATCAAGGATGTGCCAATTTCTTCTGATAATGTACCTTAGTTCTGTGGTCTGTGTGTTAAATGTTGTAATTAGATTGGGCCCATAGAATTTCTTAGTGTTTCTCTCTATGGCATCATGCCTACCAATGGATAACACAATGAGTAGCACCCCATCAGTACTTCAATTGCAGTATGATTAAAGAACTAATATAACCAACGTGGGACCCATGATAACAAATTAAGGTCTATTGGAAAATCTGTTTTATAGCGAGATCACAGCTAATCTGCTTCTCTCAGATGGCTATCAAGATGAACTAAACCTACCAGTGACACATGAAAATGGCTCAGATATTGCTTCACCATAAAACAGGCTTATGTGAACCTCGAACAAATGTCCCTTGAAGCTAGACACCTTTATTGGCAAAGGGTAACATTAGATGCATACCTTGAAGTGGGAGGGTCCCAAGTGGGCTAAGATTGGTCAAACAACCAACATTTGGCATCAATAGAACTGCCTTTCTTAAGGAATGGCAGGTGCATCTTTTAGAATCAGCTGCAGGACATACCGTATTACAAATTAACCTCAGAAATGCAGCCATTATGGAAACAGAAGTAAAGGAGGAACTTAATGAAAACAAAAGAACTTTTAATGATTTTAAAAACGATTTGCAATATGGGATGTACTAAACAACTCTTAAAGAAGCCATATGTAGACAGGATGTAAGGATAAAAAGGGTTGAAGTTAGAAAATCTGAATGGGATAGAAGGGACTATCTCAATGGTCACATTTTTGAATGGGGGAAGAAAGTACGGGGCAATACTAAAACACCACATTCCATTTTAAAACAAAATAACAGCAGACCACACACACCGGATGACGTATATACCAGCGTGTCGGGGTCTGAATCTGAGGACCGAAGAGATGCAACAATGGTAGTGAATCAGCAACCTTTTTTTAGAACAGAGATGGGAAACTGCCACTGGGGACCCAAGGGGAATTATGGAGAATTTCTCCCAAGCATCTTCTGTTCCCCCATATCAAGCTCAGCACCCCCAACACCCCCAACCCACCACCCCCATATGACACCACCCTGAACCAACAAGCACTGATAGCCCTGGTGACAAGACAGAACAGACCATTCCAGCCCCAACAAACAACAATGGTAATGAACCTACCAATCCTACCCCAGAGAACCCTCTGATGAAGCCTATGGTTAGCACACTTCAAGGATGAGGTACCAGGAGTGGTACTAGGGGGAAAGGAAGCGGTAGGAACAACGTATGGATGAAATTATCAGCGGCAAGAGAGGGGATACCAGAGGACAAGATTCAGTGGGAGAGGAGGAGGGGGCAACTCCAGATGGAGGAGATAATAGATGATCCTACCTATACTCAACTTAATCAGTCTGGCAATTTTGTAATTAACATTTCTGAGTATGTATTGTCAGAGGCAGAGACATCAATTTTGAATAAAGTACTTTCCTTTATACCTTCACATCCTTTGAATGAATTTGATACGGTGGTTGACTTTAATAGTTACACAAGCAAACTTAACCTATTTGTGCTTTATCATAAAGAAGATGCTCAGGAGACAGTTTTAGATGATACCAATACCAGCCAGGATGAGGTCTGCAGGGACAATGGAGAGAAGAACCACAGATGGAAGAAGAAATTGGACTATATTCCACCTATGAATGCTGTAGTAGGCACTTTTTTGAAAGCATATGAGAAAGAGGTACTGGCCTTGAAACAAAATCCTGGAAAATACTTCCATCCCAGCTGTACTAAGGATGAGAAGGGGATGATACAAGGACTGAAGGACCAATGTGCCATCACCATAAAGTTCGCCGATATGGGAGGTGCAGTTGTGATGATGGACCAAGTTAAATATACCAATGCATTACAAGATCAGTTGAATGATGTAAATTTCTATCAAAAACTGAACTGTGATCCAACTACGAAATTTAAAAAACAGATTGATGGTATTTTGCATGAAGTAGTTTATAATAACATTATCAGCCAGTAAACATATAACTTTCTCACTGCAAAGGAGTCAAGAGTATACATTAGGGATACCACATACATTTTGCAAATTTTAAGTGATATGGTTGTAGAGTCAGATTGGATTTTAGCTACACTAGACATGAAATCACTCTACACCAATATACCACATGATGAAGGACTTGAGGCATTATGTGATTAATTGTGCAAACATACAATTAAGCAATGATGCACGACAGTCTGTGGTATATCATGGGATATCGTCACGCCTCGGTTGGTTGGGCATGAGGCCGCAGGCCGACTGCATCCAATGACCCGAGAAGTGATGATATCCCATGATATACCACACCCTGGAGTGCATTATTGCTATTATGAATGGGCTTAAAAGTTTAATCAGTAAAAAAAAAAAAAATTATAATTCAAATCCTTTTGAAATGCATTTTTTGTGGTGTTGGGGGAGTACATTTTAATAAAAAGTTCCTGGAGGGCTCTTGACAGCAGGTGGCACTGTTATAAGTAGAGTCTATGTAGTTGCTGCTCTGCGTCTCTGTACTATGCCAGGAAATTAACTGTGTTATTGCGCTTGAGTTGCCCAGCTGCCATGTGAAGATGTGTGCAAGTTTTTATTTTAAGTTCCTTTGCTAATGTGAAAAGGAATAAGAACGACGTGAAAGGGAACAATGGCAGTTTTCTGTTAAGTCACCCTGAGTGGTTACTAAAAGTTGAAGCTAGATAGAAAAAGACACTCATAGTGTGGTCAGTTTGTGAGTTAATGTGTTCGTTTTAAAAGAGTCTTTTGAGCCCCCCCCCAACTCGTGCCATCCCACCCGATATGAAAAGTTGCAGAGCTTTCCTTGTTGTGGCCCTTCAGCAGCACTTTCGTTGTTGCACTGTTCACTGTTAGTGCTTTGCTGTTATTTTTTAACAGCTACTTGCAGGTTTCCTTCGCTTTGTGCCACGGGGTACGGGGCAGCGTTAGGGTGAAAGGATTTTGTTGCCAGTGAGGAGGCTGGTAGCCGGAGGTTTTCTGAAGCCGTGATGATGTAGCCCGATATCATCACGGCTTCAAAAACCTCTCAGCCAATCAGCTTGCCATATTTACGATCCCCAGTTCATAATTAAGCAATAAGGCATGACAGGGTGTGGTATATCATGGGGTATTGTCACGCCTCAGGTGGTTGGGCACAAGGCCGCAGACCGAGTGTGTCCAACCACCTGAGAAGTGACGATATCCCATGATATACCACACCGTGGAGTGACTTATTGCTATTATGAACTCAGTTTGAAGTTTTATAAATTAAAAAAATAAAACAAATAGGTTTTAAAACTTTTTATGAAGGAGCTTTTGGGTTGTGTAGGAGTACATTTTAAAAAACTAGTTCTTAGACAGTAGAGAGCAAAGAGGCTGGTGGTGCCAGAACTTTTTTTAAAGCCGTGATGATGTAGCCCGATATCATCACAGCTTCATAGAGCTCTTGGCCAATCAGATTCCTCTATTTATGATCCTCAGTTCATAATATATATTATACAGTGGCGAGAAAATTTCCTGGTCTCTGATTGGTCTGTGTGTCTTTGGCACAGTGAGGTTATCCTAGCGCAACCTCACTGTATTACTTTGGATGCCTTGGATGATGATCATTTGGATGAGGATCATTTGGATGAGTTGGATGCCATACACTTAAGAAACAGAGATATACTGCCACACTAAGAATTTACTAAAAACATTTTTTTATTTTTATTTTTTTATTTTGTATAACAATGAGCCATTGTATAATAGCAATAATGCACTCCAGGGTGTGGGTTGTGCTGGGATAACCTCACTTCTGGGACCCTGGATGCACTCGGCCCACGGCCTCATGACGAACCACCCAGGCAAGAGGTTTTCCCAGCATAACCCACACCATGCAGTGCATTATTGCTTAATTAATTCATTCATTGAATTTATTATTGATTTGACTGAACTGGTCCTAACAAAAAATGTCTTTCTTTTTCTGTCTGAAATCTACCACTAAATTAAGAGGACAGCAATAGGGGTGGATATGGCCCCCCATTATGCCATGATCTATTTGGCTCACTGGAAAAACAAATTTGTTTATAACTCAGAAGTAAATACTTTCTATGACAAGCTTGATTTTTATCATCATTTCATTGATGACATTAATTTTATTTAGAAAGGCAATAACAGTGATTTATCACTTTTTATACAGTACTTAGAGAGTACTAATCCAAAGCTGAGTTTTTCACTAACTTTGAATGTCACTGCAATTTACTTCTTGGATTTAGAAATTGTTAAAATGGGGAAGGGGCATTGGATACCAACCTCTTTAGAAAGAACACAGACAGAAATTCTATATTACATTTTCGCAGTTGCCACCCTAAACATGTTACATGGAATATACCAGTAGGCCAATACATGAGAGTGAAATACAATTGCAGTACCCCTGAGGCACACAAGCAAGCTGCTCACACTCTATCCAAAAGATTTCAAAACAAGAGATACACACCTGTCTGCCTTGAACCAAACAGATAGACAGGCTCTTCTTTCTACAGATAGACAGAATGGAAGCAGGGAAACTCTAAGTAAGGGTAGAAACACTAAAACATTCTATGGGCCCAATCTAATTACAACCTTTAACACACGTGTCACAGAACTAAGGAACATTATCAGAAGAAATTGGCACATCCTTGTTGTGGATCCAGCTTTGAAGGAGGTGGTAGTTAGTGGTCCGGTGATCACATATCGAAAAAGAAGAAGCCTTTCAGACTAATTGGTACATAGCTTTGAGATGATCCCCAGAAGAGACAATTTACCCAGTGGTGTCTACAAATGTGGAATCTGCTCTATATCCAAGTACATTCAGGTTGGAAAATCTTTCACATTCACCTGGACCGGTGAATGCCTGAAGGTAAACACATTTATTAAATGCAGTACTGAAGCAGTGATTTAAATCACCTTGTATAATTGTGGCTGTTATTATGTTGGAAAAACTCAAAAGAAACTGAAAGACAGAATACTTGAACATTTGAGACACATCAGAAATGACTCATTGGAGAATGCTTTAGAACTGCATTGTAAAAGAGCAAGTCCAGGACACATTTTCTCCTTCAGGGGACTTGAAAAAGCCACGTTGAGCCCCAGAATAGGGGACCTGGATAATAAACTACTCTGTTGTGAGACCCACTGGCAATGTAAATTGAAAGCAGGGAGCTATCTGGGCTTAAATGGTCACTTCCAGCTACAGCCCTTTTTTAAGAAAAGACATTGATTTACAACCGTAGTTTGTTAATTTGTGATTTATAATAAAAAACCTTTCAAAAACAGGCAATTTTAAATAAATATTTTAGAAAATATGCATATAACATTTTCTGTATTTCAACTTGACATTTGCACAATATCACTTTAATGGGGGTGTTGTCTATTGCACTTTGAGGATATAAAGGAGACTGATTCAGTACTCCTCTGTCTTGGAAAAAGCGTAGAGGCAATGCAAAACATTGACCCATGACACTGAGTGGGTGCACTTCCATGTTTTACCTGTACTCATTGTTAAAGCTTTATTGTGTCCAAGAACAGTGGACAGTGTTTCCTTATGGTGTAGCCGAGTCTCCTTGCTTCCTCATGACTGGATACCATTGGGGGGGACCTCATCCACTGTATGGTGGATGAGCATGCAGACAGCGTTACTTGCCCCTGGCCATGCAAAGTACTGCTCCCGAGGAGGAGCAGGCCATGACCTGGCATGCATGGTGTCTTTGCTGACCTGGGAGTCCTGGTTGTATTGGCATTCTTGTCCCATCACTGCATGGCATGGGTGTATGTGGCAGTGTCCATTGTGGGGTGTCACTACTCCCACAGGACAGGATGGAGCTATGGCCAGCCCTTGCAGAGCCTGCCACCATGGCTGCACCCTCCAGCACAGTGGCACACAGATGATCCCTGAGGGTGGTCATACTTGTATCCACAGACTGGCACAGATCACATAGAGCCACCATGTGTTCCACGTGGCATGTCTCTGCCTGCTGCTCAGCATGCTGCATGTCCTCATGTAGCATGTGGTGGAGGCATATCAGCTCCAGTTGTGCAACACTCTATGCCTCCACAGCAGATAACAGCAGCTGCCAGTTCTTGGTCATGTCATACTGTCACCAGGAACCTTCCTCTGGGACAGGGTCAGGCTGCACCATCTGCCATTGTATGGGCTGGGGCTGCACTGAGGTAGGTGCAACATTCTGTGGTGTGTGCTGGGGACTGGCTGTGGCCAGCCCAGTGCAATGGGCATGGGGCATCAGGCCTGTGCTGAACCAGAAGATGCATCATGGGGTGACACAGCAGTGGCTGGCACTGCAGTATTGGCTGGGGGTGGTAGGGTCAACAGCCAGTCTGCGGTTGGGGTCCAGAGGTAGCACTGTGGTGACTGTGCCAGGGACTGTGGTGGGCTGCATCCCAGTGATCACTGTGCCATGTGGGGACAGCAGCTGGACCCCAACTGGCATGGGCGCTGGCAGGGCCTGCCTCTTCTATGCTGCCAATGTAGGTGTCATCATTGTCCTTATCCACATCATCCTCACTGCTGTCCATTGGCTGGCACAAATGGGTGAGCAGTAGGGGCCGAAGATGGCAAGATGGTCCTGAGGCATCATTCTCTGTGTCCAATTGCACATACTGTTCTGTTGTGAGAGGAGAGGAGAATTACGTAGTACTGTACCAGACAGAGTTGTGTGCAGCCCAAGGCAGCATGCATGTACAGCATACGGTGCTACACCACCTAAGCTGTGTGTGTAGTGCATCACCAATGCTGTGCAGATACTGGCACACCCTACACCAGTGAGAACATGCTCCATCACCATGGTGGACACAACCCACCACCAATGTGCACATGTCCCAGCACCAGTATACTCACACCTTCACAACTGTATATATACACCCTCCTCCAGTGAGTACTCACCCCACCACCACTGAACACTCAACCAGCACCAGCAGCACACACCCCATCACCAGGTAACACACACTCAGCAGCAGTGAACACACTCCTCAGCAGCAGAAAAGGCACACCCCCTCCCCAGGAAGTACACATCCCAGAACCAGAGAGCACATTGGCAACACTACCTGGGACTTGGTTGTGGACCTGCACACAGATGGCTACACAGTGGGTGAAAGGGTAACAGTAGTGTGGCCCACAACCAATGTGTTACCCAGCATTGGCATATATGTGCACCCGCACCTGTAGACACTCTGACAAACACACATGGCCTACATGATGTCACACTGGCAGTCACATGGCTTGGCAGGTCCCATGTGGCTTTCTTAGACACCACCCAGCACTCCTGTCACATCCACCAGCTGCAATGTGGATGCTATGGCCTCATCTGCAGGATCCAGGATACATTCAGGTGCCAATGCCTGTGGGCCCCCATCTGTGGCATGCAGCTCCTTGCACTCCATTGACATGACCTCCTTTGTGCACCCCTTCATGTCCTTGAAGTGATTTCTCACAGCTTCAATGACTGTTGCGACTGTCAATGGCATTGACCTCCTGATTATCTCATCTCAGACCTGCCATACCCAGGCATCCATGGTCTTGCACCAGGACAGGACCTTTTCCCTGGTCTTGTAGGACTGTGCCAGCACATGTAACTCCTCTGCAGTGAAGCAGTGGGCCAGAATACTGTTGGCATCCTCCATGGTATCAGCTGGACAGGGGAGTACAATACAGGTAACCAGGGAGTACACACAGTGGTACCCAGCTGAACAGGACAGTGGTGTAGCCCCCTATGTCCCAGTAATACCTGCCCTTCCACAGCCCTAGGCCACCCAACAACAGGCTGCCCATGCATGGCCCAACCCATTGTGATGGGCAAAGACAGGCAGCAGTGGAGAAGAGCAGGGGCATCCAGGGCCTAAGGCCACCACCATGTACGCATGTTTGTGAGAGGTGACTGTTGACACTGTACACCATGGACTATGGGAGGCAGTGCCCCCAACTAGACATGACAACACCTCCACCACTAGATGAAGACACCATCAGCCACCACTGCCATATGTCGAGGGTACTACTGCACACAACATATACATAGGGGTTACATTGGTCAGGAGTCACAGGGCATCTGTCCAGTCATGTCCACCACACATGTCTGACAGCCCTCCACCACCATTATCTAGTCCCACTGAGAACTATTGGCAACTACCACCACCTATAGAGTACAAGTCCCCCCATCCCCCTCCATGTATTCTATGTAGTAGAGCCCATAGCTGTACAGGGCATCCCATATAGTACAGGGTGAGGGGAACATGTACATGGACAATGTATCCATGGTGTTAATGTACAGTGGATAAACAAGACAACTGACTACATTGTCCTCCATATTATGTAATGGAAGGTTCTAGAACCCTGTGGATCCCGCCCTGGAGGCACAGTGACAGTGCTTCCAGAATGCTGTGGCATTTTTCTTGTGACTACATGGCATGATCCCTGTGTTTTTCTGTATCAAACATTATGGCCTATTGAAGCAAACTGTCTCTGTTGCCCCATATAACCACTGCACAGTTATGTCGAGTCAGGACAAATGTCCTGCACATGGCTATATTTCTTGTACAGTACATGAATCTCTGTAGATCTGGGATCTCTGCCTTGAACACGCCACTTGAATCTGGGAGCCATTCTGAGACCAGGGTATATGCATACAGTCCACTGCACACCCATCCCTTTCTAGGCCATTCCACAGGACAGTTACTTGGGTTTGCCTGCAGTTCCACCATGGTGTCTAGGTGGTACACTATGCTACTTTATATATTCCAGGAACAATCAGGCATGCTAGTGTATTTATACCTGCCAGTAATGACATGCAAATGTTGTTGTTTGCTCACGGATTGCAAAATGACCCCATTTGCGTACCCTGTCTGAATATCGCAATTTTGCCTTGCGCAGAATTCCTGTTTGCACTTGGACACTGCCATTGCATCACACCTGTGGTTGCATATCTTAGGGCCATGGTGAGGCATGGTGTCATGTGCTGCTTCTGTCGTCATATTGCACAGCCGTGAGTGCTGCACCAGTGCATAAGCTTGTTGCACAGCACTGCACAGTGTGGCTCATGCTCACCATGCGTATGCACCTCCTGCACACATGCTGCCCCATGCTAGCCTTGTGCCCCTTGGCCAGCTCCTGGACATGCTTGTTGCACAGTTCAACACAACATAGCACTGCACTAACACAGAAACATGCCCTGCAGTACCCAGCAGGCATGAACCAGGAAGCAGCATGGCCTCAATCTGCTCTGCAAAGACAGGTGGAAAAACAATGGCTGAGTGGCGACATGGTTTTCCAGAAGCATGACCATAGATGGTCCAATATGGAGCTGACCAACCTGGTTGACCTTGTAATGACAGGGGAGGATCAGCTGCTGGGTGAGGTGGCAGGGACAGACAGGACCCGCAGTGAGGTATGGGCATCAGTAGGGCAGTGCCTCACATGCTGGACAGGGGTCGCCTGCACCAGAGACCTGTGTATGCATCAATGTAATGACCTGCAATGGAGGGAGGTGTTCTACATACGGGAACTATGGGCCATGGTGGAAGTGGCACTGTGCCCAGGCCAGATGAGTACAGATGGTTGTATGTAAAGTGTATCTATAGGCCTGTGTGCAGGCTTCTGACATGTTATTCTGCAATATGGCTAGACCCCCCCCCCCCGAGGCCCTGTGCATAACACCTGTGTGTCATCAGTTTTCCCCTGCATGCTACCAGATATGCCTCACTTCATAGCCTGACAGGCCATTTGCAGCTGTCTAGGCCCCCTGTCCCATGGGTCGTCCTTGTGCCCTGTACATGACAGAACCCGCCATGGTGGCCTGATGCATGCACCTGCCTTGGCTGCAGAGCTGTGGGCCACCAAAGAAGACATGGTGGCAGGGTCATGGGTATGACAGTCCCGTGTATACTGGCATGGCATGGTAAGCAGGGACTGGGTATGGCCACCTACACGTCAATGCCCATTGCAATGTATAATCGGGGAGTGAGTCACATGTGTCATATGTTTAGCTGTCCTGGGGGCATCTCCAGCAGGAAATGGATGTGCTCACTATCAGTGTTGAACACACTGTCTATACTATGCCACATGGCCACAGGTATGCATCTGCCAGGTATTGCATGAAGTGCTATTGTGCTACACTGGAGTCTGGACATCCACTGGCCACTGTGCAGTCCCACATCTACTGCATTGAGGCTCCCCAGCCATTGTGCCTACATGCTCTGCCTGTCCTTATTGTGTGTCACTTAGTGCACCATACATACTATGCCTGGACAGGGTCTAGGGCTGACATGTATGGCTGTGATACAGGGGCCAATGTGCTGGCAAGATGTGGGCTCTACATGGGCTGGCATACACTATGTTAGTCCCTACCTAACACAGGGGAGAGATCACAGAAACACTGAAACATAGAATTTGTTGGCAGATAAGGAACGCTTGGCCCACTCACTAAGCCCATATTTCTCTACCTACAGTATCACCGTAGATCCTATTTGACCTCCTGCACTTTTTCCTCCCCCAATTTCTTTTCACTAAGATCCCCTTATATACAGTATATCCAATGCATTCATGAACCTCGTCACTGGTTTTAGTCCCACAACCTCAGCTGGTAGGCTGTTCTATGAATCCTCTACCCTTTCTGTGAACAAATGCTTCCTCAAATCCCTCCTGCTCCTAGCCCCTACTAGCTTCACAGCATGACCCCTTGTTCGTATACATCTTTTTTTCTGAAAAATACTTCCTTCCTGTACCTTATTTACCCCTTAAGGTATTAAAAGGTTTCTATTATATCCCCTTTCTCTCTTACAGGATGTAAATATTGAGTTCCCTGTCTGTCTTTATAGGGTTTGTGAGGCGACCGCTCACTATGTTAAGTTTCTCTCCTCTGGACCACATTCACTCTGTCTATATCATTCTGTAGATGTGGCCTACAGAACTATACACAGTAAAGGCAACACTACCTTCCTTCTTCTGCTGGTGATACCTTTTCTTACGCAACCCAACATCCTACTAGCCTTCCCAACTGCTTTGTCACATTGCCTGGCCACCTTCATGTCCTCAGAGATTATTACCCTCAGGTCCCTCTCCTCTTGCTAATCATTAACAGTACACCATCCATTCCGTACTCTGCCCTTGGGTTTCTGTGCCCCAAATGCATTATTTTGCACTTTTTCACATTAAAACTCTGCTGCCATACTCTTGACCATGTAAGTTTTCTTAGGTCTCTAGTCATCCTTTCTACCTCACCTGGATTAATCATCCTATTGCAAATGTTGGTGTCATCCACAAATAGGCAGACCTCCCCTTCAAGATCCTCTGCAATGACACTGATAAAGATATTAAAGAAGAGTGGCTCCAGCACCGATCTTTGTGGCACCCCGCTGGTCACCCTCCCTTCCTCTGATTAAATTCCATTTATCACCACCCTCTGTCACCTATCCCCCAAACTATTTCCTACACAGATTATCACCTTTTACCCATGCCTAGGCTACTCAGCTTGTTTAAAAGTCTTCTGTGCACCTTCTGTGCATGTGCCAGGGCATGCATGTGTGTGGTTCCATAGGTGGTGCTATGACTACCTTGCAACCCTGCTCGGCCTGTCCATCCACATAATGCATATGTGGTGGTAGGTGCACAGTACAGGTGTATGGACATATATACTGACTAGTTTGTACTGAACAGTGCACTGAGCGCCACTGATGAATACTGATCACATCTCCCTTTTCCGCCTCTACAGAGCTCAGCAGCCAACCCGCACCAGACAAGTGCCAACATCAACGGGAGCAGCAGCACCAGAAAGAGGCATGCACAGGGTTGCTAGGCCATGATGGGGCCAATGGCAGCACCACAGAGGAGGGGCATCCAAGTAAGTACCCTGAATTGTCTGTGTCACACCTGGGGTTGCATGTGTACATGGGTAGGTGCTGAAACAGGCGGTGCTGCTGTGGCCATGGCTCTGCCACTGTCATAGGTGATAGTGCCTGGCCTTATCCATTGTAGTTGCAGCTATATCTGACACTTGCAGAGTGTTTCTTGACACAGCCATGCATGCTGTTTAGAAGTTACTTACACAGCACTGTCTGTGTGGCATGATGGGTGTCATTGGCACTGGGGACAGCGATGTCCCTTTTTTTGCAGCGGGGGTAAGCAGGGGTCCTGTCCTGCTGGATCATGGTGCAGTGGGAAGATGTTATTAGTGTAAATGATGTGCCAGGCCTTTGGGGTGTACAAGGCACAGGGAGATGCTATTGGTGGGTATGGGGAGATAAACCAATGTTTTACATCTGCTCAAGGTGGCACTATGGGTGCTGGTGACCCTGGGCAGGTAGGGGTGGTTTTCACTCATTACTTCCGTGGTCCACCACTGTGCAGTGCGCAGACCCATCCACCACCCATCTACACTATTCTACATGTCTCTGTGGCTGGCAACAGATGTGTATGTGTGGGACACCATGTAAGACATACAGTATGCCTGTGTGAGCATCACCTCAGGGGTTGTGGTGGGAGACACTCCCCCTGCACATGGGGCATTCATCCACTAGTGCCACTGCAGTATGTAATGGTCTGTGCAGTCTACCACAGTGTACCTATGTGCTGCTGGCATGCTGCCCTGTGTCTGTCTACCATGCCATGTCATGGCCTCCACTGTGTTGTTATGAGCACCCTGTTACACTACACAGATGCCACGGTCGGTGGTGGTAGTGCACAGAGCCGTGTATGTGCCCCCATCACAGTCAGTCAGCACTGTACTACCATGTGCTTGGGGCTATGTATGTCTGACTGTCAGCTGATGGTTGGCATTGTCCACTGTAGTTACAGTACACCACCATGTCCAGCGATGAGCATCAGACATCTGCCATGGTAGTCCACCTGTGTTGTTGCCATATCCTGTGCCACACACAGTGTGTGTGTGTGTGTGTTGCCTCAGCAGCTCAAGGGTGACCCACAGCTGTGGCATGTGGTTGGCAGATGAGAGGGCCATTAGTGGGCGGTGTATGCAGGATACCATATGAGAGTGACATTGTTCTGCAACTGTGGCAGTGACTAACCGACACAGTGATGACTAGGATATGATGACTTCACTGTACATGGGCAAGGACAGCCATATAGTCAGACATGACAGGGCTGTACAGGATGACTGACCTGCACATGCCCTGTATTGGGGGACACACTCAGGGTCAGAGGATGGTTCAGGGGACCCAACTGGAGAGTGTGTACAGGGGCCCACCAAGGCAATCACTAGGGGAGGGCCCAGGGTGACACAGTAATATCAGTATTCCACGTCAAAGGTATACCGTAGTTCTGTGTTTGACTCTTATATTTGCCTACTGTGGCACATATACCCCATTCAAGTAGAAGATCGATGATACATACAGAGACTGTCAGGGTTTAGAGGATGGTCTGGTACAAAACAGGGGGCCTACCTGGACATTTCCAGGAATCCTGGTGGGCCAGTCCAACTCTGGCCATACTCTACTTAGCATTGCACTGGTGACCAGTAGCGTGGCAGCTGCCTCCAGGCTACACTGTATCTTACACCAGTGTTGTGGTCAATGGGGCACAGTTTGTCATGCACCCTCCCACATACACCACTCACTATAATTGTATGTTACCATGCCTGCTGCACACAGTGCCACCTGATGGTCCCAGACATATACAACTGTGTTGTTTGCACTACATGTCTGTGCCTGTGCCCCATCCTGTCTGTGATCCAAGGAGGCACCTGTATGTGTGTGTACTGCACACCAGGGTTGACCTATGCCCTGGATGCCTGATAAGTTGCTGTGGGGTGTGGCTGGGCACCTTCTTGCCACTCAGGATAAGACACTGTTTGTTTAACTCTGGCGTGGTGCTGCTGCTACATTTGTTGCATTCATACCTCTGGCATGCCCACCAATGGCATTTGTCCATTCCATGGCAGGGCTTGCTCTGTTGCACCATGGCACAGCCATTGCAGTCACATTCCTCTGCTGTACAGATCCATGGTGTGGTCACTGGTATGCCAAGTTCAGATTACTGTGGATGTCAGACACCTATCATCCATGTGTAGTATGGTGGTGCATGTGTCGGCTGGTTACACCTTGGCTGCATATGGTAGGCAACATCTGCGATTTCCATCCTGTGCACATGGCTGGCTGAGTTCATTGTCTCTCAGTCCATAGGTGCATCAAGGAGTGCTGGCCATCGTAACAGTCTCAAGGACAGAAAAGGGAAGAATGATCTCTTGTGCAGATTAATCTGTCAGCAGCAATTTCTTCTCTGCCAGGAGGCAGACATCTCAGAGGCTGTGCAGGAGGTGGCAGTGGCCCACCAGCAGCAATAGCAACCACCACCAGCAGTGGCAATGGTCCCATGAATGAGGCTCCATCAGAGATGCTCTTGTTGTCTCCATGTGATTTTGTCCCCAGATTTCTGGACAGTCATCCCCATTGTTTTTCTCAACCACTGATCTAGCTAGGGTTCTTGTTTTTTTGCTCTGTTTGTAAGGCCTGTTGCTATTGTCTGTATTGAAGTTTATTTCTGATACTGACTTGGCTATGTTGTGTATCTGTCACTGGTGTCCTCCTCATCCACCCATAGCCATCCCTAGTGTGTAGCTCCATACCTGGTCCTCTGGTCATTGCAGCTCAACTGCTTGCCCCCTTTGTGGTCCATGCTATCCTTAGTGCTATATTCAGAGCTGCACTGCTGAATTGCACTGTGCACTCACCTGTCATTTGTGCGGTGTGCAATCTGCCCTATATTCAGAGAGCTTAGCACCAGAGCTATGCCACTGAATATGCCAGGATAAGGGACTGGTGCAGGGACAAGTGCAGCACAAACATTGCACTTCCACACTTTTCAGTATCTGGTCCTGTGTTCAAATGTGCATATGGTTTGAACTTAAATAATGCCAATGGTTATTTATTTTAACAAAATAAGAGCATTAAGTGTGATGTTATATTTGTGTATTTATTACATAATTATCTATAACCTTTCAGACATATTACTCCTGATGAAGTGGTCAGTATTTGTGTATGACCATAAAATGTCAACCAGTATGTTATGATGGGCCAAATATAGGATATCAGACCTGTGAATACAGTAAACAGAAACCTATATAATATACCAGTGAATGCATCTTTTTCTCACTCTGCATGATATTTCCTGAGGGTTTGTAGAGCAGATCCCTCCTGGTTTTGTTTTACATTCCAGCTGGGCCACCCTGCTACAGGTGAATTTTAATGGTTCCCTGCAGTGTAGTTGTAGAGTTATCTGGAAGGCCATTCAGTTGTTTCATATCTTGCACAAAGATTCCTATCTCTTGTTACTGTAGTTCCTGATGGAAAAGGGTCAGATTTAATCTCCAGAGTTCAGAGAGAGATGCTCCGCTCCCAGGTCCAGTGTCATCTTAAGGAGGGCATGGTCTGAAACACAACACAGAAGGATCTCGATTGCTCATATTCTAGGTAACAGCTTTCCTTCACAAATAAGAAGTTAATCCTTGAGTACATTTGATGGTCTCTGGAGTAGAACATGTACTGCCTGCCTGTGGATATAGTGCCCTCCATGTGTCCTGATAACATAAGCTGGCTAGCTACATTTTAATATATCTCAGTTCCATCGACAGCTTAATGCTATGTGTGTAGGTAGAATCTTCAGTGGAGTTCAAGATACTATTTAGGTCTCCCCCAGATGACAATTCCCTCCCCCTTAAGAGCCAATAAGTCAAAGATCTTTTGAAAAAAAATGTTCTGGGGGCTTTTGGAGATGCATAGACATTCATTAACATGACCCTAATATGTTATTAACCCACTTTGTTCCTGCAGGTCTCCTCCTCCTCCTCCTCCTCCTGAAACCCAAATGACTGTTTCATGATGATGGAGACTCCTGTTCTACTGCTTGAGTCATGGGCAGTGTGGAAACATTTGGTCTAATCATATTGTTCCAATATTACACTCTCTTTCATCTACAGATGTGTTTCCTGTAAAAATATCAGTTTTCCCATCTCCTTTCATATTAGGGACATTACTTTGTGTTGCTGTACTCAATTATGCAATCCATTCATATAGAAATATAGACTTTGATGGCAGATAAGGACCGCTTGGCCCACCCAGTCTGCCCATTTCCCTACTTATTGGATAAGCTGCAGATCCTAGTTAATCAACAGCCTACTTCCTCCTACCCACCACCAGAATTGCCTTATGTATGTC
Organism: Neoceratodus forsteri; assembly: GCA_016271365.2. Lineage (NCBI taxonomy): Eukaryota > Metazoa > Chordata > Ceratodontiformes > Ceratodontidae > Neoceratodus > Neoceratodus forsteri. The sequence continues at coordinate 942,921,800 of CM057455.1, forward strand.
CCATGCATTCTTGAATTCCCTCACTGTTTGTGATCCCACAACCTCCTCAGGAAGGCCTCCCATGTGTCCACCACCTCTTTGTGAAAACATACTTCCTCACGTTGCCCCTGAGCCGTCCTCCCTCTATCTTCAAATTATGCCCCCTTGTTCTCGCACATCTCTTTTTCTGAAATACGCTACCCTCTTAGACTTTGTTAATTCCCTTGAGGTACTTGAAAGTTTCCATCATGCCCCCTCTTTCCCTCCTTTCATTTCATTTCATTTCATTTTTTATACTTGTAAGCACAATGAGCATATCTGCCCATTTTCATATGCGACAAGTGCACAAAAAACATTAAAACATTACATGGTAATTGCACAACAGATATACAACAATAAAATAAATAATATTAACAGACATAACATATAAATATAGATAGTCAATTTCAGACTAAAAACAGGTACATTTATTAGAATCATGGAGCCATTGTCATAATTTTTTTTTAAACAATAAATAAAACAATTAATTATATTCACTGGAAGAATGCTAAACAACTGTGGAGCTTTGTAGAGAACTGATCTCTGACCAGATGTTTTCCAAAAAAAAAGGGGATGGAGAAAGTCAACCTATTTTATGATCTAGTTCCACATCCATTCAATGCCCTTGAGAATAAAGTATATATGAAGATGGCTAACAAACCCAGGGTACCCTTAAGAAGAAATAGCCCAACCTTATACAGAATTCTATTCTGTAAAGAAAGACAGCCAGATAGTTTAATAAGTTCGCAATGATGTATGCGATAGGCTGAGCCTGTCTTGAATCTAAGAATAGTGTTCTATATAACCCTCAAATTGTCAGATTGTCAAGAATTTTATTTGAGGACGCAGTATAAATACAGTAATTAAGCCATAATAAAGTAAACTTAATAAAAAAACTATGGGTTAATAGTACACATGATTCCTTTGTGAGAAATGTTTTACCCTGTACAGTAACCTAATCCTTTGGTTCAATTTTCATCGAAGAGAAAGAATATGTGACTCAAAGGTCAAATGAGAATCCAACAGGATTAATAAATATTTAAAGGTGTCCACCTTCTCAATTTCCTGGCCTGTAAGATCTACTAAGGGATTTAAAAGAAAATTGGGTTTCATCCTGAGTCTTGTGAACAACATAAATTTGGTCTTAAAGAAATTCAAAACCACTTTCCTCAAGGGTATACATATTAAGCTCCTTTAGGATCTTATAGAGGACATTATAAGATAGCAAAATACAAAGTCTTCTAGCCATTTGGTACCATTAAGTTCACCTTTCTCCTCTTCTATTTCCACATGCCTGCTCCCCCCCTCCCCCATACCCATTAGTTCTTTTGGTTTTAACTTTCATCAGAAACAGTACAAGAAGAAGAAGAAGAAGCAGTAAAAAACATGGAACAATAAATAATAAATCAGACCTAGAATTCCTTTTGCCTTCCTAGGTTGGAGAGACCAGTGTCGAAGTACCACTTTGACCAGGGCTGGGAAGAGTCCAAGACCCACTCCTGTCCAAGCATGGAGGAGAGTTGCAGCCATACACAACTGGAGCACATCCATTAGGATGCTACAATGCTCACCTCTTGTGTAGATCGGGGGGGGGGTTGAAGTCATTTGGAAAGTGTCATGAAGGCTCATCCCTTACTCCCTCAAATCCAGCAGGTATTGCCAAAGGGTCACAGACAAGAGGCACAGGGTACCAAGTTCCTTCTATTAGCATGACAGGCAGAAGTCATTAGTGCTGCCAACATTTACCAGGCAGCACCTTTGTATCATACCACATGTACCTCCCCTGTAGCCAACTCTGAGCTACAGAGCATCTACCCCTACTAGTATCTACCAGAGACTAACTGAACATGTTACACACAGGGAGTGAAATTTCTAAAAAAAAGACTTTGAAAAATGGCAAATGAATATCACGTCAATAGTCCAGTTCATGTCCCTTCATGCCATAGCAGACTGCCAGAGGTATAAGTGGCAGACAACCGAGTACAGTTAAGGCTAGACAGAGCTCAGTAGAGCCCTGCTGACAGAATGCAAGTGTTGTTCACAGATGCCAATCTTTAGAAAAGTGGCTATTACTGCTGTGGCCCATTCAGTGAGGTCCAATGTCAACTGAGTGATCAGCAGGAAAAGAATAGTAACATGGGGAGGCAGAAGGATTGACCAAACCAATGGTCTTATGCAGCCCACATACAGTACCTACAAAATGGAAACATTACAAATGTGACCAAACCACAAGTCACATAGTGAAGGCCCCTTAAGGATTGTGGTTAACTTACCATTCAGTGCGGAGGATAGCAATCCAATGTAGAGGTCATCACTCCTGTTCTTGAGGGAGGGCAGAAGAAAACTGCTGCATACTTGAGGGAAGAACCACGTGAGTATATATCTCACTTTACCAAATTAATTTTTCAGAGCGGTTGGCTGCTGCCTTCCAGTGACACCCCACCAGAGTCCCAAAAACTCTGCTGTCCCAGTAAACAAACTGCTATGTTTGAAATCCCATCAGAATCTCATCTAGGTAATGCTTCTGTGGACCCCCTCATCCAGCACCAAGGTTTCCCCTTCCCTATATTCACTTCAGTGGCTCTCGGTTGTCGTCAAAGTAGCAAACCACAGCCTGGCAGCACAAGAGCAAAACTACCTAAAGCAGTACAAAAAATAAACAGTGCTTACTTTAATCAATTATAAGATGGTAGAGTTCCTGTCCAGGGGATTGCTGCAGGGAGGAACAGACCAGCTCTGCTTTTTTGAACTGTGGACAGGCTTCTCCATCCTGCCTGTCTGCAACCGAAAAAGTACCTTCAGTAGCTCAGTGTGAGAAGTTTGCTTTGTTGTTGTTTGACAGGATGTCCTCCATTAGGGGTGGGATCTTCCCAATTGGGCACTTGTGGCCTCGTGTTGGTGAGTCATGTGTGTCTGGATGCATTCTTATTGTTTGGAGTGAGTTCAGGCCAGTTAGGGTAGCTGAGGTTTGTGAGGTGATTTCAAAGCTGCAGCCCACATGCTGTGAAGTGGACCTGAGCCCAACTCATCTCTTAACGGGATGTGTTGAGTCCATTGGCCCATTGTTTGCTGAGATTGTCCAGTGTTTGCTTTCACAGGGATACTTTCCCGGCATCTTGAAAGAGGCACTGGTGAGGCCCCTCCTGAAGAAACCATCTCTCAATCCTGACATCTTGGTGAATTATACACCTATCTCTAATCTCCCAATTCTGGATAAGGTTATTGAGAAAGTGGTGGAGCTGCAGTTTGAGGCATACCTTACAGCCCATGACATCAATGAACCCTTCTAGTCAGGGTTTAGGTCAAGACATAGAACTGAAATGGTGCTAGTCAGAGCGCAAAATGATCTCTTCAGGAAGAGGGATAGAGGGGAGTAGTCAATTCTCATTCTTCTTGATCTCTCCTCAGTATTTGATACTGTGGACCATGTACTGCTGCTAGATCACCTTAGGGAGCTTTGTGGACTCCCTGGTATTGTTATCAACTGGTTTGAGTCCTTTGTTACAGGCACAATGCAGAGGAAGGTGATGGAAAACTTCTCATCCTGCCCAAAGCCCTTGCCTTGTGGAGTTCCCTAAGGGCTAAGTCCTTTTGATTTCATTGTTCACAGTGTACATGCTTCCCCTGGGTGAGATCATTAGATAGTACAGCTTGGGTTCTCACTGCTATGCAGATGACACCCAACTTTACATGTCATTTGCTCCAGGGCCAGATAGCACTGTGGAGATGCAGAATAAATGTCTGGCTGAGATCCAGGACTGGATGTCCTCTAGCTGGCTGAGACTCAATCCCAACAAAAACGGAGGCACTAATGGTTGAGCCTGGTCATTGGCGGGATGTGGGTGCTGCGAGGATGGGAAGCGCACTATTTCTTGGCCCCATTCCCTTGGCGGAGTCCACCAAGGTGAAAAATCTGGGTATCATCATCGACTCTTGAGGCTCAGGTGTCATCCATTGTCAGAAGTAGTTTTTACCACTTAAGAATGTTGCTTGGATTAAAGTCTTGATACCACCTGATGATCTGCTCTCACTGGTACATGTATTTGTGACATTGTGGCTCGATTACTGCAATGCTCTGTACCTCGGGGTCACTGGAGGGGCTCTCCAGTGTCTGCATCTGGTGCAGAATGCAGCAGCCAGGTTACTGATGGGCCTTCTGTGGTCCTGTCATGTAACCCCAGTTTTGCACAAACTGCAAAGGCTGCTGGTTAGGTGGAGAATCACCTCTAAGGTGGGCTTGCTCACCTATAAGTCTACCTGAATGACCTCCTGACTCCTTCTCATCCTATGCTTTTGCTTTGCTCCTCTACCAGGGCCCACCTTAAGTCCTTTGGAGACTGCTTGTTTAAGGGGATGGGCCCAGTATTCTGGAACTCACTACCAAAATCTTTGAGGGAGACCCCATCGGTTGATGCTTTTAAGCAGGGCCTGAAGGTGCATCTCTTTAGGAATTACACTCTTCTCTTCCTCTATTTCCATATAGCACTTTGTATCCCTTTTTTTGAACTAAACAGCACTTATTTATCTCTCTGCGCTCAGCCTGCTACTCCTTGCTCTTCTTCTGGCCTATACCTTCCAGGTCACCTTTTCTTGATTGCTACTATGTACATTATATCTGCGTATAGCACTGCTTACCATGGTATGTCTCACCCATTGTCTCCAATCATTACCTTGTATCTGCACTATCTGCATATGATACTGTCCACTGTCTAGCTTTTCATATACACTGTATTAAATTATCTCTTTATGAACTAAATTTTCTCTGCACGTATTGTATTTGTATTATGTTTTTTCACTGTATGTATTGTATTTTATTGCATGTTTGCTCGATCGCCCCCTTTATGTAACCCCTCCCCCAAGAACGCTTCTGGAAACGAGCTGTTCACAGCTCGTGTTGTCTCTCCTGGTGAATCCTTTTCAAATAAATAAATAAAGCTTTCTCTGATTATTTAGATTTAAGCTATCAACCTGCTTCAATACGTTTTTAAACTTGATTTTAATAGTTTTTTTTTATTTTGGTTTTATGCTTATTTATTGTTGTATGTGTTTTCCTACCTTGTTCAGTGCTCAGAGCCTTCAAGATGGGGCACTCAATTAAATAAGGTTTTACTTATTTTTACTGACCTACTTCAGTTTATTAGTCCAAGTCTGGCTGCAACAGTATTCCAGTTCAACATTTAGGACTGACCTGAGTAGACTGTAAACACTGTGCTTCCCTCCAGTTCCCCCTCTATTAACTGAAAAGCCATAATATTCCCAGAATACTCAAACCAAATGCTGTCACAATTTTACATCTTCAACACATTGCACCCTGCTAGTCTTCCTTTGCCCACTCTGTGCCAACCCAGTACCCTCCTCTTCTTAAACACCCTATTGTCCTCCCTTTACTACCTCCCACCTTGACTTCCCTTCATCGCTGACATCTTAGCCCTCACCTTGTCCTACCCTTCACACCTTCCCCCTTGACTTCCCCTTACCTGACACCCAGCCCCCCATCTGCCCCATAAGTCTTGTTGCGACTGGGAAGGGTATTGTTTATATTGTTAATACTGATTTGTATTATTCTGTATTATTCTGTAAATATTTTTGTTCTTGCCCTGTAAATGTTGTATTTGAGTTTTTGAGGTCTACTGTACTGTTAGCCACATTGTGTGCACTGTTATGTATGCCTAGCTTGTATTTGCTCTACATGGACTATTGTCTCATTGTATTATAGCAACATTTCGCATATGTGTTTTTTTGTTGACCCACCCAATTTCACCTTGCAAATGAGTCGGTCTCAATGGTGTTTTGCCTGATAAAATAAAGATAATTGGTTTATTGACTGATTATACCCATATAGGTTTCCACCTAGAGCAGTCATTAAAGAAGAACTGTGCTGAATCTATAAGCCAATTTTCCCAATAGAAAATATTTTTTTAAGTACTGGTTAAAATTCTGTTATTGTTCCATCTGTACAGGCCTTTTAGTAACCTCAGTGGGGGGTTTCTGCTTTACAGTCTGGTCGTAAGTACCATTTTAGAACTGTATGATGGAGTTTATGTCCCAAACATTCTCAGAATCCTATAATAGAACATGAATGCATTGTGCCAACAATAGAAGCAGAAAACAGACATAATCTACATCATATTACTCTAAAATGGTTCTTACCAGCAGCATTAAAGTTACAAGCACCCAGTAAGATAAATAAAAAGCCAAGATAGCTACAGCAATAACAGAATTTGAACCAGTATTAAAAAAAAACAGCTTATACCTGGAAAACTCACTTATAGATTCAGCACAGTTCTCCTTTAAGACCCATATTCTTGGCCTTGAGCCGTGCCTGGAAGTCAAGCAACTGTGCCAGTAGTCTCTATGTATGTGAATCAGTGTCCTCCATGTTAGAGACCTGGTAATCCAGAACCTCCACCATGGTTTCTGTGCATTTATTGCCCACTTTGATGTCCAGAAGAGTCTATTTTCATCAGGAAGGCCCATAGCTTGGAGTGTTCTGTGTGGAGATCAACTGGTTGATTAGGTTGCAGCATCTTGGTAAGCCTGGGAGACTCCTGGAATCTGTGCTGTCCATGCTGGAGTCATCTATTGATCTGGAGCCATCAAACAGGCTGTTCTTTTGAATGATCATTTTGTTTTACAAGTAAGCTTATTCCTCTCTTCTGAGAGCCTGCAATTTAGAGAAATTGTAGAGGTCTGAGAGTTTAAGAGGAGATTGAGCTGGTCAAGGGGGAGCTTCTGCTTTAGCATCTGTCCATGATGGTGACATCACAAAAAGTCAAGGCTAGGTTATGCCAGACCTGAGGGAGCCTTTAGCTAAAGGCCAGTTGGTTGGAATTCAGTTTGCACCTTGGCACAAGGAATCTGTTACCAGAGTGGGAGTGAAGCTGGTGTGCAGACAGAGCAGTGGGGGTGAAATGGTGCAAAGTAATTTGGAGCTTGTTAGGCTGGTATTTAAAACCATAGAGAGCAAGGTGTCGAGCTCTTCAGCCAATGAAGGTTAGCTCATTAGGTCATACAGTGTAAAGTGATGTGCCTGGGCAGGGATATGGATTATAAACCTACAGAGGGCACTGAAAAGAGTATCCAATTTAGTTAGCTGGCATTTTGGGGTGATATTATGAACCACATCCCCAAAGTTAATAACAGAAAAGATTAAGCAGTCAACCAGGCATTTGCACATTGTTAGTGGAAAGCAGTCAGCCATGCAGTAAAGGGCACCAAGCTTCCTTTGAAATTTGGAAAACAGCTTGAATATGAGAAGAAAAACCAAGTGAATTATACAGGATGACACCAATATAGTATATTTGTATTCAGAGACTGCTGATACAGAAGTCTCATGTACAGTAATAACAGTTAGAGCAGGGCAGGTTGTCAGACATTTTTTGGTACCAAAGAGCACAAAGTGGCTTTTGGAGTGGCTGAGAATAAAATGATTTGCTTTAAACCAATCTGAGAGCATGTTGACGTCTAACTGTAAGGCAGCTGAAATAACAGCAGGAAAATGACTGGATGAATAAAGGATTGTGTCATCCATGTGTAGCCCCCCTCCCTGTTGTCTAGGGTTATGAGGTGGAATGCAGTCTGTGGGGAGGGGAGCACTCACAGCCAAAACCTTACCAAAATGGCTTACGTTTGGTGCAGTTCATTGTGTCCAGTAGGGTGCTGGCATCAGTTTGGCACTGGTCTGCAAGAAAGCAGGTTAACTTGCACTTGCATCCCAATCAAATAACGGCAGTCCACACAAGGTTGAACAAACGGTGGGATCCATTTAATTTTGAACCATTAAAAACACTACTCCACAGAGCAAAAATGTATAAGTGGGGGTTTAACAGCATATTTCAGACCCATACGGTCTTTCAGTTTAAACAGTTTTCCCTGGACCGCTATGGTCTTACAGTCTTTAGGCAGATTAGTTCTGGACTAGTATGGTCTCACTGTCTTTAGGCAGCACAAATCACCATTCCTACATATCTCTCTCTCTCGGGCAGCCTAAACTAAGGATGTGATTCAAAAGTCCCCAAAACAACACTGGCATTTCTGCTCTGCCCTTTAATTTGTGCTCCCAATGACTGTCCCAGAGGTATCCATGGAGAACCAGCAGACCTCACAGTTCTGGGCTACTTGCTACCTTTCAAGATCCTGGGCAAAACTTCTCTGGCTCCAGTGGTGACTGTCCCAAAAAACACATCTCTTGGTGTCACTGGGCTCTCACACTGCTCCATTCACTACAGGACTGCAGCCTTCTCAATGAGGCCTTCTCTGATTCCCATTTTGCTGGCAGATCTCCTCTCTCAGCTACATCTCTCTCTCTCTCTCTCCTGGTGTCTCCCTGCACAGCTAGCACTACCTCATGGCCATCCTCATCAATTCCTGAACTCCTCTGCCAATCCCGTCTCTCTCTGTCTCTCTGGGTTCATCACAGCTGATGGTATGGGCTGGAGTGGCAATGGCCCCTGTCCGGCACTTTTCACTGTCTTACCCATGTCTCTCTCTCTGTCTCTGTCTCCTAGGGCTGACTCCTCCATCCCACCAAAACTCATGGTAAAATACCCTGGCACACCTGCGATAATCTCCCGACTTGCAGCAGGTCAAGCCATGTAACAGAGGGATTAACCATTTTTTCACTTGGTCGAAATAACTTTGAAAGTCATACAGTGCACAAAATATTGTACACTCCCCAAAGGGAGAGTTACATTCTGCCCCTGCATTAAACATTCACTGCCCTCCATGAGTATTTAACCACCAGCTACCCACCAAAATCAAAATGGAGAAGCATACACACTCCTTCCCTGCTCACCACGGCATGGCTAGGCTGGCCACAGTGCCAAAACAGTGAGTTTCAATCCCAAAAACAACTGAGGCCCAAACTCAACTCTGCTTGGTTACTAAACCCACACCTTGGTGACCCAACCACTTGTACCACCATGTACAGATTGCAAGGCTAAACAGGGGTGGCGGCCCTGTCCAAAATATTATCTGTCTATACTCAGACCACTGCCTACTCTACCTACAATGTTGTCAACCTTCCCAAGCCACAACCCACACAAATCTTACACCAAATGCATCACAAAACTGTGCAACAATATGTTCTAAGTGCTACTTTAACTTTAAACAACAAAAATCAAACTGTTAGTGACAAATACTTAAGGAGTGGAAAAAGTAACACTGAACAGTTGTGACCTGTGGATGGATACTTTGAAACCCACTTACCCCGGGAACTGTGGTGCAGTTTATACAGTTTAGCAGCATTATGTCTTGTGTGCCCAAAGTTCAGTAATTCACTTTAAGTCAAAACAAAACAAAGAAAAGGGTCACTCTCACTCAATTCACACTGAGCCTCTTTCAGCAGTTCCAAAGTCTCTGTTTGATATTGGGCATTACCTCCAGTGAAGGAAAACAGTTCACAGTGGGTCACAAAGTCTATTCAGAGGTCCACACTTCAGAAAGGTTCACTCATGTTGTAGTGACAAACATGTTGCTGATGCTGATTATGGCATCTGCAATTTGCCGCCCAGCATTGCAACATCAGGCATTATGTTTCTCGGGAGTTACAGATCCAAAGTGCGCCTCCCAGGAAACAGTCAGTTTTTGTGAGGGGGCTTCACATGTTTAGTTGTTGCCAGGACAAAGGAATCCACTCCAGGCATGTAACGCATAGTGTGTCTTCCATATAAGTCCTGCACAAGAGTGAATGTTTTGAAAAGCGTCAGTCCTTCATGATCCATTGGACATCTTGGACAACCATAGTGGAACAGGTGGAAATCAACTTGTGCTTTTTGAAAAGTTTATCAAGGATGCCATGGTAGACCCAATTTTGCCTGTTCTTGACAATGTTCCACAGTCTTTCTGGCAAGTAAGGATATACCTGGCGAGAGTATTCCTGCCTGATCTTCTGCTGCACTATTCTCTCAGCCTGAGACTACTTAGGCAAGCTACAAATAGTGGAACAGGGGGCCTGTCCATTCAGAAGTTACACACCTTCCCTGTAGCGCTAAACATTGGGGTCACTACTGCTGGCCAGGTCATACATCTCCCTCTTTCAATTACATTTTAAGAGGGAGACTAGGCTGCTCCTTACTGAAAGTCAAAAAGACTGACTCATACAGGGATGCAAAATCCTTGTCACTAATCTCTCCTGCTTCTTCCACTACAGGGCCAGTTGAACTTGCACTTCTCAAATTACCAGGCTTGTCAGGGCTTTCCTGCAGCCGATGGGTCTCATTGCTGGCTGCTGGCAGGCACTGGTTCCTTATGCATACCATGCAGCACTGGAACAGTCAACATGGTTGACTCTAGCTCACTAGTTGCAGGCCGTGCAGGTACCATTAAGTCCTTTGGTGCTAACAACCTTGATTTGTCTGGCAGTGTCACTCCTCAAGTGCAGCCCCATCATTGTGCCACTGCCACTCAAAGCTGCATCACTTCACTGGGTATATAAGATCCTTGAGCACTTGGCTCGATGCTTTCAGCATCTGGTGGCAAACTGCATAGGGTACCCAGCTCTTTCCAGCCTTCAAAGTCTAATTCAGTGGAGGTGATGAATCTACTGGGCCTGGACAGAGACAGTGGTCCAAAATCTGCTGAGGCTTTCTTCTGGCACACAGCACAGACTGGCATCATCATTACTCCTGGCCCCTCAAACTGGCACAGGGTACACTCAGGCACTGCTGACTTCTCCACTACCTCCCATATCCACATGGTGGAGGAGACTGTGACACATGGACAGCTGGTTCTGAGTACACTATGATTTTTTTTGTAATATAAAAATGTACTATGGACTGTGTCTCATGAGAGATGCTGAGACAACATGTGACTTGACACACACACACACATCCAGGTTTTAGATACAAGGTGTTACCTGGAAGGCCAGAAGCTAATTATAGACTAGAACAGGCCTTAATCAAGAATCGCCTGTTTTTCTAAGTTAAATATACCTTTAACTGCTAAGATGGAAATCAATATCCATTTTTATGATGTTAGAGGAGGAAACCAGGTTACAGCACACTGGTGCGAAATCCTAAATGCTTTGATGTCTGCGTGAGAGAGGATACTGCTTATAGATGAAAGGAAATTTACAGACTTGATTGGGGAAGTCACATGGGGAAAGGAGTTTCTGCTGATGTAACCTTAATTATCCTACCTTCTAATAGGATAAAATATCCTGGATGTATGATTTTCCATAAACAGAGGAGGAGCTAGGTGACCTCACACAATGGGGCTGGCAAAGACAGTTTTTTAAACAGATTCTGTTTTCCTTCAGAGACACTTTTATGTACACTATGATAAAGAAACATCTTTGAGCATTTTAAGCAAGTATTTAGGGAGAGAGAGAGAGAGAGAAATCTAAGTACTGTAGTAGGAATTGCACTGTTAAAACCTTGTTCTTTTAAAAGATTGTATGGTTCTTGTGATATATAGTTCTGTATTTTATGTTTCACATACTTTTATCTATTTTAGTAAAACTCAATTTTTAAAGCCTACTTGGTCTGTCTTTGAATTTCTTTTCTTTAACAAGTGAAGTATATATGGTTAAAGCAGACACTGTGCATAAGCTTGAATGGTGATACCAAACTGGAAAAGGTAAGAGTCATCTGAGGTCTTTAATAGCACTTCTAAGGGTTCATTTTGTACACCTGGTTAGGTGCCCATAGGCAAAGATATCTGGCCCCCAAAGGCAGAATTATCTGAGCCTTGCATTGGGTATGCTAACAGTTTGAATCCCTCCAGAACTGGGACCAAAGGTTGATTCAAACCCACAAAACAGACAAGAGGGTTACCCTGTTTCTGTTAACAGTTCACAAGACTGTGGTCGGATGCTGGCACTTTGGGAGTAGAGGGCTAACCTGCTGAGTGGGTTTGTGACAGATTGGTTGGCAGCGGTGCAAAGAATTTTAGTATTACAAGCTTTTATTGTTCAGTGTGCCAGCTTGAGACCATCAGCTCACTTGCAAAGAGATAAAAAGGCAGTGATTTATTTTTTTTTAAAAAGGAGACAGAACTATATCACTTGACATATAGTCAAGTTCCTACGCGTTTCATTTTTTCCTAAAGTGCAAGTCAGAGTAGCAGTAGTTGGGGAAGATGACTTCCAGAAACAACAGGCACACTGGAGACTACTTAAAGCAGTTGTGCAGGGACAGAGGAGTCCTGTTCGAGGTTACAGGCCAGCAAACAGAACCTAGTGGATGCCCTGATGGTAGCTGACACCCAGAGCACCGAGTCACAGACTGTGACTGAAAAGGACCAAACCTCGAGTGTGGCAGGGTTAGCGGCCAGTGCAGAGTCCAGATCTGATGAGGAGGGCAACAGGGCCACTGTCAGTGAATGGCAACAGCAGCAGGGGAAGGTCACCAGTATCCTGGATCCAGAAGTACTCAGGCTGCAAACTGAGTTGCACAGGAAGGAGCTTGAGTTCCAGGAGAAGAGAGAACGAGAGAGATGAGAGGCAGAGTGGGAACAGCAAGAGACAGACCGTGAGGAGCGTGAGTGCCAGCGAGCTGCTGAGGAGAAGAGATAGCTAGAACACCATGAGGCAGAGCAAGAACACTGAAAGGCAGAGCGAGAACAGAAAGATGCTGACTGTGAGGAGCAGGAGAGCCAGAGGCAACACGAACTGGAGAAGTTATGACTTCAACCAGCGGCACCAGAGCAGGTAAGTGGCTTAGGTTTAACTGGGACTGCAGGACTGGGTTACAAATTGAACTCCAAATTGATAGCCAAATTTAAAGAGGGGGAAGATATGGATGCCTTTTTAAATTCTTTTGAAAAATTAGCATTCATACTAAAATTCCTAGAGATCGTACAAAGTAGTTAGGAAGGTAAATGATGTGAACTATATCATAGAGTTACCTGACAGAAGACGTACAGAAAGAATGTACCATGTCAACATGATGAAGCCATATGCTAATAGGCCTGACATGGTGTTTGCAGTATGTTGTCCTGGGAAGGGGATGGATGAAGAAGACCCCCTTCTGAACTTGCCTGAAGAAAGCAAGTTGGAGTCCTCTGTGGAGCCAGTTAAACTGTCACCTCAGCTGGCTCCAGAAAAGATCCAGGAAATAAGGGAGATGTTAGCAGACTTTGCCCCACTGTTTAGCACCAAGCCTGGACTAACCACCTTATCAACAAATGATGTGGAGACAGGGACATAGACGCCCATACAGCAGACAGCATATCGGGTGTCAGAGGATGTCCAAAAGGACATAAAGAGGGAGGTAGAGGAAATGCTGGATTAGGGGTAATCTAGAGATTCCACAACCCCTGGGCCTCACCCATAGTCCTTGTGCCCAAGCCAGATGGCTTTACTCATTTCTGTGTGGACTATCATGGACTGAGTGCAGTCACAAAGTCAGACACCCAGCCGATACCCCGGACGGATGAACTCCTGGACAAGTTGGGAGGGGCGACTTACCTTATGACCATTGACCTGACCAAGGGGTATTGGCAGGTAGAGTTGACAGACAGAGCTAGGGAGAGGTCCTCTTTCATCACTCTGATAGGCTTATTTGAATTTAAAGTAATGCCTTTTGGAATGAAGAACACCCCATCCACTTTCCAAAGGTTGGTGAACCAGGTGTTAAATGGTGCTGAGGAGTACACCATGGCATACCTGGATGACATTGCCATCTTTAGTACCAGCTGGAAGGAACACCCATCCCACCTTAGGGAAGTGCTGGGCAGGATACAGAGGGCCAGGCTCACTGTCAAAGCCAAGAAGTCCCAGGTGGCCATGAGAGAGGTGGCATACCTCGGGCATGTGGTAGGCCAGGGACAGCTCCATCCTAACCAAATAAAGATAGAGGTAATTCAGGCGTGGCCGAGACCAGAAATGCAGAAGCAGGTCAGGAGTTTTCTAGAGACAGCAGGGTACTACAGAAAATTTGTACCCAATTACAGTGTCCTGCCTGCTCCCCTATCTGACCTGACAAAGAAAAGGATGCCCAAGAAAATTACCTGGGGCCTAGCCTGTGAAGAAACATTTTCCAGATTGAAGGAGACACTGTGCAGTGCTCCTGTTTTGACAAGTCCTGACTATAGCAAACCCTTTATAGTTCAGACAGATGCCTCAGACATGGGTATTGGGGCAGTACTGAGTCAGACATCCAGCCAAAGGACAGATCACCCAGTAGTGTACCTGAATAGAAAGCTACTTCCCAGAAAGCAGGCATACTCCACTGTGGAAAAAGAGTGTCTTGCCATAGCATGGGGATTCTAAAGAAATTAGAGCCATACTTATATGTGTAGCATTTTGTGGTGCAGACTGACCACAACCCCCCAGTTTGGCTGACGCAGATGGGAAAGAACAATGGTAGATTGCTAAGACGGAGTCTTGCTTTGCAAGGGTATGATATGACAATCGTACATAGAGCTGGAGCCAAAAACCAAAACTCAGATGGTCTGTCTCACGTGTATGAGGAGTGAACTGATTTGGGAAGCTCATCCCATGCCAGGGATAGACCCCCCAAATTCCGTCTAGGTGGGGAGGATTGTGATACGTGGACAGCCAGTTCTAAGTACATGATGATTTTTTTTGTAATATAAAAATGTGTTACGGACTGTCTGTCATGAGAGATGCTGAGACAGCATGTGAGTTGACACACACACACACACACTCAGGTTTTAGATATAAAGTGTTACCTTGAAGGCCAGAAGCTAATTACAGACTAGAACATGCCGTAATCAAGAATCGCCTGTTTTTCTAAGTTAAATACAGCTTTAACTGCTAAGAGGGAAATCAATATCCATTTTTATGACATTAGAGGATGAAATCAGGTTATGGCACACTGGTGCGAAATCCTAAATGCTTTGATGTCCATGTGAGAGAGGATACTGCTAATAGATGAAAGGAAATTTATAGACTTGATTGGGGAAGTCACATGGGAAAAAGAGTTTCTGTTGATGTAACCTTAATTATCTTACCTTCTAATATGATAAAATATTCTGGGTGTATGATTTTTCATAAACAGAGAAGGAGCTAGGTGACCTCACACAAAGGGGTTGGCAAAGTCAGTTTTTTAAACAGATTCTGTTTTTCTTCAGACACTTTTATCTACACTCTGACAAAGAAACATCTTTGAGCACTTTACGCAGGTATTTGGATAGAGAGAGACAAATCTAAGTACTGTAGTAGGAATTGCACTGTTAAAACCTTGTTCTTTTAAAAGATTGTATGGTTTTTTTGTGGTATATAGTTCTGTATTTTATGATTTACATACTTTTATCTATTTTAGTAAAACTCTATTTTTAGAGCCTACTTGGTCTGTCTTTGAATTTCTTTTCTTTAACAAGTGAAGTATATATGGTTAAAGCAGACACTGTGCATAAGCTTGAATGGTGATACCAAACTGGAAAAGGTAAGAGTCATCTGAGGTCTTTATTAGAGTTTTTAAGGGTTCATTTTGCACACCTGGTTAGGTGCCTGTAGGCAAAGATATCTTGCCCCCCCAAAGACAGAATTATCTGAGCCTGTGCATTGGGTACGCTAACAAGAGGTTCACAGTTTGAATCCATCCAAAACTGAGACCAAAGGTTGATTCAAACCCACAAAACAGATAGAAGGGTTACCCCGTTTCTGTTAACTGTTCACAAGACTGCACTCAGAGGTTGGCACTTTGGGAGTAGAGGGCTAACCTGCTGAGTGGGTTTGTGACAGGGACTATTACATTGGATGCCACAGGAGCTTAAGCCATTCTTTCATTTACCATTTCTCTCAGGTACCATGCAGAATCACACTGAACTACTTGCTTCACCAGCTGCCACCAAAATCAGCCAGCTAACAAGTCCATGCTCTCCAGAGCTCATCATTGTCCACTCAGAAGGATTTCCACAACTCTATCATGTGGGCAGAACCCCAACACATTTACATAGTTCTCACATGTTGTTCCATGTATCCCAACTCCAGACCAACTGGCACCACAACTTCCCTGTCAGGGTGTGAAATATTTTTACTGACCTGAGTCTTATTATACAGGCCCAAATGGCCAGGGATCGGCTCTGCCTCATACAACCTTCACCCAGCACCAATCTAAGTTTCAAAAAGGCTATTCAGCACCCCAAACAATCCTGGATGAGCACCCACATTGTAGCCATTCCCCAGTGTCTAGGGGTATAAGGTGGAATGCAGTCTGTGGGGATGGGGGTGCCCACAGCTGAAACCTTACCAAAATGGCTTATGTTTGGTGTAGTTCATTGTGTCCAGTTGGGTGCTGGAATCACTTTGGTGCTGGGCTGCAAAAAAGCAGGTTAACTTGTACTGGCATCCCAATCAAATAACTGCAGTCAATACAAGGTTGAGCAAACAATGGGATCCATTTAAGTTTGAACCATAAGAAACACTACTCCATAGAGCAAAAGTTAATATGTGGGGTTCAGCAGCATATTTCAGGCCGATATAGTCTAGCAGTTTAGGTAGCTTTCCCTTGACCGCTATGGTGTCACAGTTTTTAGGAAGCAGAATTCACAATTCCCTCATATCTCTCTCAGGCATCCTACACTACAGCTTTGTCACTGCACTGGCAGGCTATTATGCTGTTGTTTAAAAAATTTTGCAAAGAAATTCTGCCAGAGTGTGGACATTCTAATCTTGGAGTGCTGAACCTTTCCAGTCCCCAAAACAACACTGGCACTTCTGCTCTGCCCTTTAACTTGTGTTCCCAATGGCTTTCCCACAGGTATCCCTCGGGAACCAGCAGACCTCACAGAATGGGGCTACTAGCTCCCCCACAACTTTCTGGATGAATCTCCTCCGGCTTCAGTGGTGAGTGTCTCCAAAAATGATGGGTGGCACATTCCTTGGAGTAGTGAGGCTCTGACACTGCTCCATTATCTATTGGACTGCAGCCTTTCTGACAAGGCCTTCATTGCCTCCTTATTCCTGGAAGACCTCCTCTCTCAACTACCTATCTCTCCTTGGTGTCTCCCTCCACAGCTAGCACTACCTCATGGCCATCCTCCTCTATCCTTGAACTCCTCTGCTGATCCTGTCTTTCTCTTGGTTGGTCACAGCTGCCAGCACAAAATATTGCACAGTCTTCAAAGGGTGAGTTACACATGTACATATCAATGAGCTAGGATTTTACATAACAGTGGTAAATCATGTATAAAAATAGTAAACAGGAAAGGTCCAAGAACAGAGCCATGTGGGACCACAAGGGTGATTAGACTAGGGTCATGTATAACTAGTCCAAAGGAGACAGACTGGGTGTGGTCAGACAGGTAAGATGAAAACCAGGAAATGGAAGGACTGGAGAGATCAGAAACAGCAAGTTTATTTAAAAGAAGAGAATGGTCAACAATGTCAAATGCTTTGGCCAAATCAAAGAATACACTACTAATTTGTAGATCCCATGTCTCCATTAGACAGAAAGAAATTGGTGAGTCTGAGTAGAGTGGTGGATGTAAAATGAGCTGCATGAAACCCAGATTGGTATTTGGAAAAGAAAGAATTCCCAGAGAGCTAGGCAGATGGTTGTTTAGTGACCAATCTCTCCACTAAAGCTCAACATAGAAGCTCTGCACTCCACTGCAAAATGATTCAAAATCACTGATTTGTAATTCAAAAAACACTGGTTTATTTATAAAAAATAATAGTATGAAAACTTTGTAACAACAGCGTAATGTAGACCGAGTAGTTGCTCGAAGCGCAGGGGTGTGTTATTCCAGACATGGAATGTAGTCATTTATAAATTCATTGTGATAATGTTGCTGCATTACACTGTTGTTGCAACATTTTCATACTATTATTTTATATAAAGAAAACAGTGTTTTTGAATTACAAATCAGTGATATGGAATCATTTGTGCAGTACAGTGCAGAGTTTCTATATTGAGCTTTGTTTGCATTTCAGGGTTTGCTACCCTTCTCTGCACTCTGTTAATTTGGTTGTGCACACAGAATTTTGTACTGTTTTCACAATCTTAGAGAGAAAAGGAAGAACTGGCAGGTAGTTAGCAGGAGAGTCAGTGGATCCACCTTTGTGGAGTTAAATTACAGTGGCATGCTTCTAAAGCAAAGGAAAAATGCCAGAGGTCAGGGAGTAGTTAAAAACATGAGCTGGGGGAAGCAACGGTAGGCATGCTTAATTTCAGCAAAATACCCTCAGCCCCAGAGAAAGAACTTGGCTTGTTATAAGACAGTCATGGAGGCCCTGAGAGAAGGTGATGTGAGAGAAGGAAAAGTGAGCACTAGCACTTAGGGGGAAACCTGGAGAGGGGCGCAGTTGTACTCAGGAGGCAAAGGGGGACAATTGTCAAGGGTCCATCCACAAGCTGGGCATTAAGGGTATTAGCTATAGAATGTGGGTCACTGACCACACCAGAGGTATAGCTGAGCCTTGTGATACCAGGGTATGAACATGAAAGGTGGAGAAGATTATTTATTGAATTCTAGACTTTGCTTTGAGTGGATGAAACATGAATAAATATAGAATGGGAGTAGGAGGCTCTGGCTTTCTGGATAATTTGGTATATATTTGGTATATAGGTTCCTAAGCCTGTTGTACCCTTGTCTATCATCAGGAGTACCAGAAGCCTTGTAGGTAGTGGAGGGTGAAGTGGGCTCAATCCGCTCTGCGAAGAGATTTGTGGAGCAAAGGTGGATTCATGGAGTGTTCCACAATGCGAAGCGGAGTACTTCATGTTATGATGAGGAATGCAAAGTCCATTGGAAACAATGACTACGCATTACTCTGCCTCCCCAGACCACTACTCCACCAAATTTAAGGCGAAGTGCATTGAGGACAATGCACTTCGCCTCACTTCGCCTTGTTTTTGAGCTCTGAAGGTGAATTTTGCAGTGATTCATGGGATTTCAGGTCACATGGGCTCTATATTGATCTGCACAGCCTCAGTTTTGGGTAGTATGTGTAGGAAGGAGTAGGAAACAATGTGTTCTGATAGCTGTCTGTGATTGAAATCTTCTAAAAGCTGTTAAAATGCATTTTTGCATTTTTGGGGGGTTCCAACTTTAGTTCATCGATTGTAGGAAACCCTCCTGTGCTCGTATCATCGAGCATTTTTGTTTTTGTATGGACTTTGAAAGTTAATTTACAACATTGAGTGTGTGTAGTGAAAGACAATGAAAGTGTGCTTTGGGGGAGGGGCGTATCTGTGGTGTAGGTAGATTTAAGTTGGAGAAATAGTGATTTCTTAGTTTTTTGGTTATATTTTTGTTATATAACTGACTGTGTTAATGTACATGCAGTAATATTGTCAGTAATAGTTGAAATGTTCTTACTGTTTGTTGTGTGGATCTGGTACAGCAGCAGTTCATAATTTCAGGTTGTTTACATTACAATACGTAACATGGCATAGTACTGAACTTTTGCATTTGTTACGCATTACTCGTTCAGCATTGTAGACAAACTGTTCTGTGTGTGTGTGTGTGTGTATGTGAGTGTGTGTGCGATGTTGAGTTCATCAACTAATACACCTTTTATTCTGCCACAGACTAGTGTAATTGCAGGCGCAGCAGTGTGAACATGCTATCCACTGCAGCTGCCTGATTTTGTACTGTGGTCGTGGTATCTGTTCTTCGTTTTGCTGCTTGTACTGCCGTAAAAATCTGCACTGCAGTCAGTGCCCACCCACCACACCCATGTGCAAATCAAATTTTTTACCAGATTGGATTGTTTTTGTGACTTCATCAGTACCACTGGTTACTGAAGTTGATTTCACTGCATGACAAACTGGTCTCTTATCTGTTGCTGAAGCTACAATTGTTTTTTTGGCTTCACATCCAGCATCCCCCCAATCAGAGAGTGAATGTATGAAAATCTGAATTTGGTTATAATATTGTTGTGATCCCCCAAAATGCCTGCAAAGAGATGTGCAAGCAAAGCTGTTTCTCGCCATGGCAATGTTGGCAGTAAGATAATCTGTGGGTGTGGTAGTAGTACGCAGACGCAGAAGTGCATTGCTGCTGTGAGGAAAGGTATTTCTACTGCAATGTTTTTTACAGCCCAATCAGTAGCTTCACTCATAGTTGGGTAAGATCATGTTTTCCCAGCCGGTGGTGTTAGTGTTACTAGTGTTAGTGGTGGTGGTAATATTAGTATTGTTGCATCAAATTCGAATTCTGACCAGTGTACCATATCCAAAAATATTGAGTGTGAAGCAGTGCAACTGAGTGGCAGTATAGATGGTGTCATACTTCCCTGTAACATCCCAGTAACTGAACCTTAGGATTCTGATAATCATATCAACGATAGCATACAATGTGATATTCTGTCCATCATGGCAGTTAGTATCACACATTTTCCATGCAGTGATTCACAGTGTGGTGAAAAAATATCAGGTGATGGTGGTGTAGATGCTGATGATGATTGTGATGATGGCAATGATGCTGCTGTTGTTGCAACATGCAGTCCACATGCTAGCATCCAAGCAGAAGATGTGGATGTATATGACATTGATGAAAATGATGATGATGTAATTGACCCCAGTTGGGAACCAGAGAAAAAGAAATTCAAAGTGGCTGTGTCTGAGTCTGTTTGCAGGAATCCTCCCCCTGTAAAAACTTGTGATCTACTGGTTTTAGTTGATAATGATGACCCAGTAATAAATATGATAGGTAGTCATAGTGGTCAGTTGCAGTCCAGGTGTGCAGTCCCCGAAATATCACGTGCCCTCTCCCACTTCAGTGCTTAAAATAATGGACTTAAATAAGCCACATCATGGACATGTCAAAAGCAGAGCATCACAATCCCTTGTTTGGGATTTTTTTGTTCAAGATGCGAATGATAAATCAGTTGCAATCTGCCAGGTTTGTCATGTGCATGTGAGTCGAGGTAAAAAGGGGAGCCATCTGGGCATAGGAGGACAGCATATGCATCTTAAGAACAGGCACTTGGCACTGTGGACCCAGCATACACTGGCAGCTAATACCACAGTGGGGCATTCACCCTTGTCACCGGCAACCATAGCGAGCATGTTATCCCCTTCCATGACTGTTAAGTCCAGTAGTAAATTAAACGTGTGCAGTAGTGAGGCAATACGAGCAGAGGATTACTACAGACATGATAAGGTGGAGGACCATAATGACTTTGAAATGTTGTCCAGTGCTGGTGAGAGTAGCAGTTTTTGTGGTGGTGGTGGTGGTGGTAGTGAATGCAGTGTGTCTAGTGCAAGTGGTACATCAACCCCAGTTGGCAAATCTGGCAAAATAACAGCATTTCTGGGTTTGTCATCATCACCCGTGCAACCGTCTTCATCAACTGTCCACACTCCCCCCCTGCCAATGCCATTCATCACAGAGCGCAACTATTTGTGACCACAACCCGTGTAAAATGTTTAAGTCAGCCCACGTTACAGAGTGTTTTTGTGCATAAGCTGAAGTACCCCCCGAATCATATAGTATCATGTGAACTTAATGCTGCTGTAGCGGAAATGCTGGCAATTGATCTTTTGCCCTTCTCCTTTGTAGAGAATTCTGGGTTCCGGTGGTTTACTGCACCTGCCTGTCCAAAATGGAAAGTCCCATCCATGACATACTTTTCTACCCGTGCTGTTCCCGAGTTGTTCCGCACTGTGTCCGACTCAGTAAGACATGCCCTTCAACATTCCTCCTCTCCATTCATCCATTTAGGTATGGATATGTGGACAAGTGGCAAAACAGTGGGGAGTTCATATTTGTGAATAACTGCACACTGGGTGCAGGTGCCGGGGGTTGTTTGTGATGTTGGTAGTGTGAAAAATCAGTGCAGTAAGGTGCATTGTCGTGGTAGCAATCTTCCAGGAATTCGACAGCATGCAATGATTGCTATGCACAATGTGACCTGTTCACACACTGGTGAGGACATGTTGGACATGGTACTGACTGAAATTGACAAATAGCTAAACTTTCTGTCCCTGAGAGCTGGGTTCATAGCAAGTGACAATGGGTCAAATGTGGTGAAATGCATCACGAATGGTGTTTTTTCATGCTCCATGCCTGGACCACAGTTTAAATCTTGTGGCTCAGGAGTTTCTGCAGCACCTTGATGTAAAAGAAATGCTGATCATTGCAAGATGTATCTGCTCTCACTTTTCAAGATCTGGAAAGGCCCATGACCAACTGCAGCAGTTGCAGATACAAAACAGCCTGCATCAGCATCGCTTGAAGCTGGAAGTTGTCACCTAATGGAACTCCACTTTATACATGGCAGAGAGGTTGTATGAACAATACAAAGCCATCTCAGAATATCTTGTGATGCACACTAGCCATGACAGTTCCGGGGCCTCCATGTTTATGACAACTGAACAGTGGCACCTCATGGACTCTGTAATAATTTTGCTGCCTTTTGAACATGCCACACAGGCAGTGAGTGGCTAATCTGCCTCTATTAAACAATCCGTTCCACTGCTGTGGTTGCTGAGACAGACATTGGTGAATGTATAGCATAGCCTTGATGTTGCCGGAGATGGTGGTAGCAGTATGTTGCTGCAACACATGCTGACAGTATTCGACCAGAATCATCACATTGTGAGCATTCAGCGTAGTGACAACTTTGCCATAGCAACAATGCTGGCCCACAATACAAACATGGAGTTGAATCAGTACTGGAGGGAGGGCCTGAACAGGTAAAAAATATCAGTGGTAAACTGGTGCGCTTGGTTCCTGGGGCACAAAAGCCACGTGCCAAGGTCTGCAAACCTCAGCAGCATAATCTGGCTGAAGGTGTACCTGAAGGACCATCAAACATATCCTGCAAGGGCACTGCATTTCCAGGTGGTCTGTCATCTAAAGTGGCTGGCATCAACCTGCTTTGGGAGGCTTTGTCCCAAGTAGGTATTTGTGAAATAAATGATTCAGGAGAACAGGGTGATAGATCAACAACTGGACTTAGTGTGGCACAGAGAATGGTTGAGTCATAGTTGTCTGAAAACAGGCATCTGTCAACAACTGAAGATCCTCTTTTGTACTAGAGTGGAAAGGTCTGTGAATGGCCAGAGCTGACTGCAGTGGCACTGAAGTACCTCACATGCTCAGCCTCCAGTGTAAGAGTTGAGAGGGTATTCAGCTCAGCAGGTGCAATAGTCTGGGATCGTCGGACAAACCTGTCTCCTGCAAATGTTAGTTTGCTATCATTCATTAAAATGAATGAGAGGCACATACCAGCACAGACTGCAACTTCAGTATTCACACCCTGGCCTAGTCATGGTGGATTTGGTGATGTGGAAATGGACCATCCTGGTGGCACTGGCAGTGGCTTCCTGAAACAGCACACCACTGACATAGATGATGACACAATGGAGAAAGAATTTCCCACTGGTCAGACTTCAGACATCGATGACTGTGAGGGCAGCTTTCTTTATGAGGATGATGATGTGGTTAATGTTGGCAGGTTTTAACTGAAGTTTTCAAAAGGCGGTGTTCCCCCCTGGACCACCAGCAGGTCTGGGAATACTGTTAGCCACTGCCACCACTAAGCCTGAGTCTGTCCACCCCCCAGACCACCACCACCAGTCCGGGACTGCTGTTAACCACTACCACCACTGAGTCTGAGTCTGTCCATCCCATGGACCACCACCACCACCAGTCTGGGACTGCTGTTAGCCACTGCCACAACTGAGCCTGAGTCTGTCTGCCCCCCAGACCACCACCACCACTGGTCTGGGACTGCTGTTAGCCACTGCCACCACTGAGCCTGAGTCTCTCTGCAGCCCGGACCACCACCACTACTGGGACTGCTGTTAGCCACTGCCACCACTGAGCCTGAGTCTGTCCAGACCACCACATCCATCTGCCAGAGACACAAAACTTCTTAATATTTAAACCATAAAGTGAGTATGTGTACTTATGTTTGTTATGCTGCTTCACTTCCTTTAGTTGTATGTTTTGTTTTCTGTAGCTTTTCGGAGCTATAATGGTAAAACACATACAGCAAACTTATTTTGTTTCTTTTACAGGTTAACAAAAAAAGTCTCCATTGCTAAAACTCACGGTGCATTTGCTCAAATCGCCTTGCAGAACACATTGGACCAGCAACAGAATGCTCACACTCATCATTTTATACTGGGGGACTTTGTATGTGCTGAAACACTCCCATTTCACTGTTTTACCACTTGTCAATTTTTCTGCACACAAGGGGGATGCATTTTGGGCCTGCAGAAAAAATCTGGGACTCTGCCACCACTGTGCGCATGACTGAGTGCGCCATTAATTCTAGGGGACTTTGTATGTGCTGAAACACTCCCATTTCACTGTGTTACCACTTGTCAATTTTCTGCACACAAGGAAGATGCATTTTGGGCCTGCAGAAAAATCTGGGGACTCTGTGCCACTTTTGTGTGTTGTGTGATTATTGTGAGCTCATGATGTCATACTGACATTACAATTAAAGCAGCATTGCAAGAATGTTGTGACAATTTTGAACTATACTTTTTTATGTTACTTTACATTGCCACAGCCACTAGTTACCTCTGAGTCATAACTTGAATGATATGCTTCTTTTCACAATTTATGTCTGCTTTACTTAGTTGACTGCTTTTTTTCATGTATGAAATGAAAATGAGCGTACCTTCCAATATTGTTCTGACCAGATTTGTATTTATTTGCAGCTGCTTTTCAATAACTATTGTTCCGTGGTGTCATAAAACACTGCCTGATGCGTAACTGTTAATTAGCAACAGAAGTGATATATAACAACTAACTGATGTGATGGAGAAAAGCAGAGGAAAATAATGACAAAGATCTGGTCAGCACCAATTTAAAAGGAATGCTCCTTTCATTATTTTACACATGAAAAAAGGTAGTACAGCAGACTCAACTGCTGCAAATTCTCGTATCATTCCAGTCAGTCAGGATGTAAGTAAAGGAAGTTGTAACATAGCATTAAAAAATACAGGTCAAAGTTCTCAACAGATTTCTGCTCTGCTGCTGCTTTACAGAGATTCACCACATTACATAGTTATGGTGATGCACATAACCTAATATGTGGGGGCCTTACTCCCACTGGAATATTTCTTGCTCCACAGAGTGCAATATATTTCTGTGAAAACTGCCAGTAATTTCATTACAGTATGTCACGTGATGGAGGAATAGCCATTCAGAAAGGTCAGTCACATTCTGCCCCCTTTTTCAGCAAAGTTAGGACGTGATGCCAGTGGGAGCGCAGGTGCATGCTCCACAATAGTGAATGTCCGGCAGCTATCCCAATGTTTCCTTATGATATAAGGTTCACTTTGTGGTGAAATGTGGGAACGTTTCCACTAACAAGGATCTTCTTACTGGAAATGTGCCCACACGTTTCACTACAAACTGACCATTATAACATAAAAAAACATTAGTAACGCTGCCAGACAATTGGATATTCACTCTAATGGAGCAAGCACTTGTGCTCTCCCTGGCATCACGTCCTAACGTTGCTGAGAAGGGAGGCAGAATGTGGGTGGCTTTTCAGAACGGGAGTTCCTTCATCATGTGACACACTGTAATGAAATTACGGGCGGTTTTCACAGAATTGTATGCACTATGTGGTGCAAGAAAGATTCTCCTGGAAGGGAAAATGTGTATTATTAAACAACAACAAAGAGAAAAACAGTACAACACAGTAGCGGGGTGGGGGGGCCAGAAAACAATCCCATAAGTTACTGTGGCCATGGGATGCCGTGGTGGTCCAGCAGCAGGTGCAGCATTCTATTTTCTGCTGCTGTTCTTCTATTGTGTGGACCTGCTGCTGCAAAGCACCGACCCTCTGATTGTTCTCTTCCAGAGCCAGCCACACCAGGGAGATGTCATGATGTGTTGCAGGGACTGTGGCAGGGTCCACTGCAGCTGGGAATCCAGGTAGCGGGAGTGGTGGTGGAGAGGGCAGTGCTGGTGGTTGTGGTGGTGGTGGTGGAGCAGCTGCTGTACTGGCCCTCTTCTTACTGTGGTGGTGACTGAGAGGCACAACTCTGACCTCAGCAGCACCCTCGGCCACTGCCACAAAAGAGCCAGCAGGTAGACGCCTGGCCCTTTTCCGTGGCAGCCTGCCACTCTGCCTTGTGGTGGTTGAGGATGTGGGTGCGCTGGCCACCGGTCCCCAAATGTGCCCCATGGGGGTCACACCACACCACACAGATGGCACACCACTACTGTGTTGTCTCCCCCCACAGAGTTAAAAAACTCCCACACTGGGGAGCTGTGGGGGGACCAGACACAGTCCTCATACTGGTCGTACCATCTTGATTTTCTTGGTGCACCTCCTGTGGCTATGGAGGTGGTGGAGGGGGTGCTGCTGGAACCCCTACAGCTGCTACCGGTGGTGGTGGTAGTAGTGGAGAATGTAGATGCACAGCAGCCACCAGTGGCACTGGTGCGGCTGCTGCTGTTGCTGTTGCTTCAACATGGGGGGGAAGCAACACCCAGGAGTTGGGAGCGGTCCAGCATGACATGACCGCCCCCACATGTCCGCACCCTCCTCCGACCATGCCCATGGGCCAGCAACTCACCTTATCCAGGGTCCATCCTACCTTACTGACACAACACAATTCCCCGGGCTGACACACACTGACACTCACCGACACACACAGTCACACACACACAAAACAAAACAAAACTTATAAAAAAAATTCACTAACAAAAAAACAATAACAAATACAGTACAAAAACTAAATAAAGAGATAGCTTTTAAAAAAGCTGTTGGTTTTTTCACTACTTAAAGGCAAGCGGCAATCAAGCACTTTCACTCCCTACTACTCTCCTGTAAACAAAGCCTTCTCTTTCTACGAATGCAAAGGAGAAAGTGAAACTGCTTCTCTGACTTACTTCCTTCCTGCCTGGCAAAAGCATGTGACTTACAGTACTGTAAGCCATGCGATGTGTGGGGGGCTTCCTATTTACTTCTCACTTTGCCTTACTTCATGTTTAGGCATAATGGCAATGTGAAGTAATAATGATAACATGAAGTGAGCTTGCAGTGCCCACTTCGCATTGTGCTCTGCCAATGCGAAGTGGGCACTTCGTGTTCACTTTGCCAGTGGATAACAAATTCACTGCATCTCTACTTTTAGGCAGACAAGGCATGATCCCTTAGTTTGGATAGCCCAATATATAGTCGGAGAAGATGAAGGGGAAATGAGCCCCCCTTACCCTAATCATCCAAAGTGTAGAATGGAGGTCACAAATGTACAGAAACAAGGAGCAGAACTGGGACAGTGTCTGATCAGGGTCAAAGGATCCTTATACCAAATCCCAGTCAGCAACCAGAATGTCCAACAGAAAATCAGGCAGGTAGAATTTACAGAAGGCAGATCTCTTCATAATTTTGGGTGGAGCCTTAATTGTCCTGATTTTATGAACAGGAGATGATACAGTGATCACTGAACAAATCAGGAATAGTGCTAGTGGCCACAATAAGGTGGGAGTGAAAGGACAAGATCCAGTCTATGAGGGAGTGGTTCCAAGACTGACTAATGAATCTGGTAGGGTCAGTGAACAATTGGTGTAGATTGAGTGCTTTGATTTTAGAGTGGATATGAAGACTTAGGTCCAAGCCAGTTAAAATTTAGATCTCCCAGAATGATATATTTAAGTCTAGGAGAAATAATATTAGCTACAGTAGCTGGCCAGAAATTATATTGACAATAGCATTGCCACTCTTACCAAGGAAGCAATAGATACTCATGATGTACAGGGGGATAGGATGGAGGGAGGTAATTTTACCTCTGATCAACTCACAGGGCCCAGGAATGGCCTCCTGGGTGATAAGTAAAATAAAGGGCAGAGGATATGGAAAGGGCTACCCCACCACTACTTTTCTCACTGTACTGTCTGTAGACAGTAAACCCAGGAATAACAATTTCTGAGGAGGGAGTTTTAGCAAATAACTAGGTTTTGGAGAGTAATAGAATGTCACGGGTGGTGTGGGTCACCCAAACCCTGATAAGGTCAATCTTAAGAAGAACTCTGCAAATATTAATGTTATAGAAGTCAATACCCTTTGGAGTGGATTGTAGAAGTGGTGGAGGAGCCTGGGTTCCACTCTTATCATCACCTAGTAGGAAACGAAGGATTACCAGCCTCTTAGTAGCACTGGTTAACATCCAGGTAGCCAGTTTCTTGGAATGGCCCATGCAGTGGGGGAAAGGCAAATAGAAGGAGGATGGCAGAACAAGAGGCAGGTACAGAGATAGTCACCATTTAAAATGACTGCATGGAAGAAGGAGTAAGATGAAACAGAGTAGACTCAGTGGGCATATGAGTAGAAAGATAGGAACACCAGTGTGATGCATTGTAGACAGTGGGGGCAGAGGATAAAAGGAAGTATAGAAATAACATAAACAAGAGTCCTGGCCCATGAACAATAATGGTAGGAATTAACAGGCAGCAATTTATCATTGCTGTAGCGTAATTTAACAACTAAACAGTTTCAAATTCCCTGGGGTACTGGCAGTAGATTGTTATCAAACTGAGGTTAACCGTACAAAATCCAAATTTTATATTGAAATCTCAGGACCACCCAGATATGGTTGAACTGCTCCAGTAGAACAATTTCATTTCACAGGGTAACACAAGTAGACAATAAATCAGGATTAACAGTATAAAATACAAATATTTGAATTAAAATATCAGGACCATCCCGATAGGGTGGAACAAGAGGTGTACTGAAAAGACCCAAACAGGTAGGCAAGTATACTATGGAACACCTATAGCAGTGGGGAAGCAATAAGAAATAATGCAAACATAGCAACTATATACAGATACCAGACTGCAGTAACAAGATAAAGAAGCAGGAACACAGTAGCCAGGAAATATCAGCAATATTTACAGAGCAAACTACAACTGGGGACCATAGTAACAAAAAATGGAGGGGGGAGCATCTCCTGCCAAACTGATGACCCACACTGATACCACCAGTAGGATGCCCTTAACTCTGTCTGCACCCCGAGGACACACTGCATTCAACACTGTTCAGGAAGCGCTGCCCTCCTACTTGCTAGTATGTAAGTTTATTGAATGTTCCAATACATTTTTATACTTTTAATGATCCCCCCAATATGATACTTTTAACTGTTGTCCCTTTACAATGGCCCTCAGCGGTAAATGCCCACTAGGAGGAAAGTTTTTTTTGGACTGTGAAGGCTCCATTGAACACAGAGTGCCTCCCAGTTGTTTGCAACTTCATGGAGAGGTATGCCTTTAAGTCTGGAGCCCTCCCAGCCTGATACTAAAAAGATGGGAGAAGCTAATTTTGGTGATCTCTGGTGATATGGTAAGTTAGTGAGCAGCCTCCTCTCTTGACCTCAGCTCCTTCGATGATGCTGTGGCATGGAGTGAAATAAAGACTCTGGCTCCAAGAAGTCAAATTCAGCGGGCTTTTCATAGGCTCCTCCCATGAAAAGCCCACCGAACATGAATCACTCCACCCACAAAAAGCCCAATAAACTTGAATCGAATGTGAAATCTGTTTATTCTTTTACTGTCTTCCAGAAATTACATGTCAATCCATTTTAATGTTATTTTTACACTAATTTCTGTTAATAGGATGCATTTATGAAGTTTTAATTTTACAATGGCAAAATAGCCAAGGAAAGAAGTAGCAGCTTTTTTCTGAGCTTTAAAATATATTATGAAATGGGTCTAAGAAACCACAAAACCTGACTGGCTGAGGGACACGATACCCGGTGCTGATATTCTAGCACAACAGCGCTGGAAATAGAGCCATGACCTAACTAATCTGTTCACAATAAGCAGGCACAGTTGTATCAATACACCTCCATTAATTTACTTGTAACGAAGCAAAAACAGTAAAATGTAGCATCTGACAACTACTGGCCAAACAACAAAATTAAAATTGCTTGACAGGACTACTTTTTTTCTTTGCCTTTTTTTCCTAATTTTTCCTCTTTTAAATTAAAAAAAAATGTTGTAAACATGATTTCTATGGCTGTGTGAATCTCCCAAAGTTCGGTCATGCAATCTTTGGCAATCAAACACAGTAAAGTTAATCAAACAGTGGACTATATCTCTGGTTCATCACCCACAGCCATCTTGTGCACACCAGCATTTGGTGTGTGAGGTATGTTAATGAGGGCTACCCACTCTGCCATTAGTTAGTAGGCCTCATTAGCATACCCCTGTATAATGGAAGCCACCTGGTATGTGCAAAATGGATGCTAGCAGCTTGTCAAAGTGGTACGTGTCTTGAAAACTGTATTGGATATTTGGGTTAAAGCATCAAGGGTAACGTGTGAGAACTTGAAGGTGGTGGATCAGAGCACTGGGAACACAAGACATTACTTAAAATAAGTAACTAATAAGTTAAACAACCACTGTTGTGGCCTGAGATCCTTGGGAGAGAGCAGTAGAGCTGGCAGGAACTGCAGGGCTGGTGGGAACTTGGGTGAGAGTGAGAGTCAAAGACATTAGCAGGGCTGTCTGGTAGGGAAAGATGCATAAAATTGGAACAGTGTTTTAGGGACCTGATAGTGGAGTGAGTCAATTACTCACTCTATTATTGGATCCTCTGTCCTTATTTTATTAATTACTTGGGTCGGGCTGGGTGCAGACTGTGGTCTGCTCTGTTTTTACCATGGTGAACCAGTTGAACCAAAAGTCCACCTATCTCCCCCTAAAAGTGTGTGGCTTTAACTTAAATTGGTCCACAGAACCAAGTGACATTTTTCCTGCTAATTTTTCAGGAGCTCAGACTTTTTTTTATCATATAACATTTTATTAGTTGTTTTCAAATACATCCAACCAAGGTAGAAGCATCCATGCATACATCATACTGGTGAACAGGAATACCATAAGCATGTTTGAAATATTCCATAACTACAACTGCTAAGAGATTTGCGTATTATATCCAATTCCTTTTATAAATCATAAAACCTTACATTGTACTTGCGCTACTTTGATCCATATCTGTATATACCAGGCATTTTTTTAGATTAATACTTCCTTCAACCAGGGGAGTCTCCAGGAACTAACTGCTCTTAAAGTAATCATAAGTGTTATCGGTCAGAGTCTTCATATCTCTTCTTATTAGTCAAACCACCCAAGTCTTTTCAGAATGGCCATCTGAGCCTTATGACACCAGGATAGGTAGTAAGGACAGACTGACAGTAGTATGAACAGTGTGGGGTAAATACACAGTCTACACAGACACTGGACATCCACTGCTTGAATAGAAGATAGATATGAAGGTAAGACTATTAGAAAAAGAGAAGAGACATCACATTTTAGAATATCAGTGGGTTTTGGGGGGGAGGTGGGACCACACAAATATGTGAGTGCAAGTAAGCGTCATGAAATCTGAAGAGACGACCTTTCCCAATTGTGGAAAGTCTTTCAAAAGTAGCCAGCCGCACCATTGCTGCCCGCCAGCAAGAGATCGTGGGAGGAGTAGGCAGCCTCCATTCCATCAATATAGATCTCTTAGCTTCCATGACTGCCACATACACCCAGGCTTTAGAGGACGCAGACAATGGGCCCAGGGTAGAGACATCCTCCAGCACCAATGCGGGTTGGGCAGTTGATAGGGGTCTGCCGACGATTTTTGAGCAGTCCTCTAACACCTGCTGCCAAAACCACTGAACTGCTGGACATTTCCATAGAACATGAAGTAAATGGGCAGGGGAGGCATTGCACCTCCAGCATTTATCATGTTTCATAATGTTCATTTTATGAAGTACTGCAGGTGTCTTATACCACCTGAGAAGGATTTTCAACTGAATCAATTGACTTTTGGCATCCTCATATGCCAAGTGGGCAGCTTTCAAACATTCACTCCATTATTGCTGGGAAAGTGGGAATCTAAGTTCAGCTTCACAGGCTGTTCGACTAGTCACCGTAGTGTCAGGTCGGGCATTCCTTATCTCCTTATACAAAGTACCAACCAAGCTCCTACCATTACCAGGCTCATGAAGGGTGGCAAGGCATTTCCACCTCCCTGTGCCGGTTGGAGCCATCAAGAGAGATGCAGTTGTGCTCTGGATTTGGAGATACCTCCAGATGTCCTGAATTTTTATTCCATATATCTTTCTCAGCTGCTCAAAGGACATAACTGTCACACTATCAGGGAGGAGAAGATCCCTCACCACCCGAATACCTCTAGTGGCCCAATGTTTCCAATAAACAGGTCTGTGGTCTACCGTAATGAGTTGGTTGTTCCACAGAGGGGTGTAAGGGATTGGAGGGAGGTATTCTCCACTTGGAGTACCAGTAAGGGCCATTGCCTGTCACCAAGCCCTACTGGTTTCTGTCATAATAGGAATAAGCAAATCTCCCGACGGCTTCTTGTCGGTAAGCAGAGAAAAGAGTGAGTTATCAGGTAGGAGAGCTGCTTCTAAACAGACCCGTTGAGGAGGAGGGGACAAGGGGGCAGCACACTCCAACCCCTGTCATCTATAAAACAGGCACTCAGAAATCCCTAAACTGGCTAGCAGTCTCCAGTCCATCTAGGGTCCTATCCATAGTCACACTCCCTGACAATCTTAGTAATCAGTGCCCCATCTTCTGCATTAGGTC
Source organism: Neoceratodus forsteri (assembly GCA_016271365.2). NCBI lineage: Eukaryota > Metazoa > Chordata > Ceratodontiformes > Ceratodontidae > Neoceratodus > Neoceratodus forsteri. Next base: position 942,954,245 of record CM057455.1, read on the forward strand.
TGCCAAATAGTCCCACCCACCTCCAATCCACATCCAGATTAGAAATGTGAAGAAACTAAACAGCGATTTCTACCTTAACAGTCTGATGCCGGGTGATTGGTCCTTCCTGGACAACATCACTGACCTAAACCTGGCATACGAAATATTTTGCAGGACCATGACAAACATTCTTGATCAGGTTGTCCCATCAAAACACTAGAAAATCAGAGGTAACAAGGCTGGGTGGCTAAATGACGATATTCTCTGCAACTTAAAACTCTGGGACAAAATTTGGAAGAGATTTAAATTAACCAGTAATTCCCAAGAGCAGTTAGATTAAAGAATTGCTTGGAATAGGTTTAAAACACTAGTCAGAGATGCAAAGTCCACTTATTTTAAAGCACAAGAAGAAGCAAAATTTACCCATTTTAAAAATGTCAGGCAGCTTTTTAAAGAGCTTTCTGTACAGACAGTTGGTGAGACCCCATCTGGAGTACTGTGTCCAGTTCTGGAGACTCCATCTCCACAAGGTCATAGACAGGATGGAGGCAGTCCAGAGGAGGGCAACTAAAATGGTGCAAGATCTGCAAGAGAAGCCATATGAGGAGATACTAAAGGAGCTTAATATGTATACCCTTGAGGAAAGGGGGGGGCATGATAGAAACTTTTAAGTACCTCAGTGGAATCAACAAATTCCAAGATGGTAGCATCTTTAAGAAAAAGAGATGTGCAAGAACAAGGGGATACAATTTGAAGATAATGGGAGATGGCTCAGAAGCAATGTGAGGAAGTATTTTTTCACAGAGAGTGTGGTGGATGCATGGAACCGCCTTCCTGAGGAGGTTGTGGGGTCTACAACTGTGGGAGAATTCAAGAATGCATGGGACAGACATAAGGCAATTCTTGTGTGGGGTAGGAAGAAATAGGATATTGGTTAACTAGGATCTGCAGCTTATCCAGTAGGTAGGGAAATGGGCAGACTAGGTGGGCCAAGCGGTCCTTTTCTGCCATCATAGTCTATGTTTCTATGTTTGTCTCTGGGACAATCTTGCTGGAGACTCCTAGACCATTGAGATTGATGGTAGCTCAGTAACTGACCCCTGTGAAATAGACATTCACTTCTACAGTCAATTTGGAGACCTCTTCAAATACAGTGCAGTACAATACCCAACCTCACCATCACCAACAGGCGCTAATCTTCCCCAACCCAGCTCACATCCAAAGTTTTCTTTCAGGATTCTGACCAAAAAAGAAGTACTTAAATACATTACTAAATACAACCCCAAACCCCTCACTGGTCCTGATGGCCTGGACTACCATTTCTTAAAACTTGGGAGAAAAGTCCTAGTAGCACAAATCATGAAGCTCTTTAACTTCTCCCTCAGATTTGGAGTCTTTCCAGACATCTGGAAGCTGGCAATTATCAGACCCATCCATAAGTCAGGCCTAAATACACTGTGCTCCAACTACAGATCCATTTAACTCCTCCATTGCCTTTCCAAACTGTTGGAGCTCATAGTCTTTGACCAGTCCCTGTAATACCTAATTGAGTGTGACCTTATCACCCCCGCACAGCATGGTCTCTAAAAACTACACAACACTGAAACTGCTCTGGTGAGAGTCGTACATTCTGTTATCAATGCCTTAGATGCAGGAAATTACCTATGCTGCATATTCATTGACCTCACCAAGGCATTCAACCTTGTTGACCATACACTTCTACTTGATACTCTGTTGAAGCTGGGCTTCTCCTCTGATGCTGCTGCCTGGTTCAAGAGCTACCTGGGAAATAGAGTACAGAGGGTGAAAATACACAACTCCTTCTCTTACCTGGTTATGGTTACCTGTGGAGTGCCTTGGGGATCCATTCTGGAGCCTCTCCTATTTTCTTTTTCTGTAAATTCAGTACCAGAAGCCTGCCCCCACGCTATTATGATCCTCTACGCTTATGACACAGTCATTTATCAAGAGAGTGGGGACATCAACAGCATCAACAATATCTTTTAATCTGACCTTTCCTCCATGGATAGCTGGTTTAATCACCACAAACTGGTACTTACAAACCAAAAAAAAAACTAAAGCCATGCTTTTCTCAGGAGCATGCAAACCCCACCTCAGCTCTCTAATCCTGATGGACTCTGCAGGTGAGCAAATAGAAGTAATCAGTGAATTCCATTATTTGGGTATCATCCTTGACAACTCACTTTAATTTGAACCCCAAGTTGCATATGTTACAAAAAAAAAACTCCACCAGAGGTTGGGTTTGCTACACAGAGTTAAAAACTGCCTTACAGCAGGCTTCTGAAAAATGTTATCAGACTGTCTTTTACTCCCACTAGTTAAGTATGGTTTGCTAATCTACTCCTCCGCTAATCAGTCCATTCTGTTCAAAGTTAGGGTACTATATTAAAAGCTAATACTAATTGTTGAGCTTAGGGCTTACCTCCCCCTGTTATCTGTTCTTTAACGCCATGACAATTAATATATTCTCTCTGGCCCCATAGATTCTCAACTAATATAGTAATACCTTTCAGCATGAAAAGATGCATCAACAACATACAACACATGAAATGACTTTAAATGTAAGGCACTTCATTGCCTTCCTCAGTATTCTCATCCCTGGATGGATACTTTTTCTTCTTTTATATTTTTAAAGTTTTTAATGTAAATAGAAAGTAGTTTGAACTACTGCTGCCTGCTAGTAGAGAAGGATAACCTGTAGTCAATTGACTGTACGAGGGTGGACTTGAGAACTAAAGTATGTACATGTATATGGATGGTCGCTCATTCTGTCACCTCACCACCCCATTCACAATGTAAGTGATCATATTGAGCATTTTGGTGATTACAGAATGAAAGTCGTAGTGTCATCAAGAAGAGGAGTCCCCTTGCTGGTGTGCATCTGAGTAGTCCTTGTGCTACCACCACTTGGACTGGTGAGTCAAACTGTGTCAGTGGGAGAACTGGGAGATTTGGCACCAGAAAGTGTAGGAGTGGAAACAGTAGTACATGTCTCTTGTTGGACATGTGAAAAATTATATGGATATTTAAGGTTGATCTGTCATAAGCTAAGTAAGAGAAAAGCTTAACATTCAAGATTCTTTGTATTTAGCCTTGATTGATGTTGTGCTGTAATATCTCTCTAGTTGTACTGAAACATTTTTCAGAAACAACTGATGTTGGAGAGCATCTGAAAAAATACATAGCCACTTTAGCCAGTTTGATGGCCAAATGACTTGCCAGTCTTACCAGAATTTGATTATATCATTATTTCTGCTAGAAAAGCCTGCATCATATACTCTGGTAACACATCTGAGTCTTCCTAAAAAAATGTTCGACTGGTACTGGCATTCATTATTCACAGGTTCTTTAATATCCTTCACTGTCTCAGGACTGTCACTATCAAAGTCTTCAATGTCATCATGCTCACAGCTGGCACGAGTGGCATGAGAAGATGGGAGAAGATGAGTGGTATGACCAGGCTTATATGCATACGCTTGATTTGATATTGCATTTAATAAACACAGTTTATCAGAGGATGAGACATGTAACCATGACATGATAATACATAGTAGTACTATATTTTTATGATAGTAATATGATAATTGTTTTTACTTTTTTATTATTTATATGCTGAGAAAATAAGATTTGTGATTTGTAATGGAGAATAATAATGGATGTTTTGTTTTTAGAACAATTCATCTTCTATGGTTTTTATTTTAATCATACAATCATAGAAATCGGTCGGCAGAAAAGGACCCCGTGGCTCATCCAGTCTGCCTGAAACCACCCACTCTAGGAAGACCCCCTCCCTCCATCCCCAGCCTGCCCCCTGTCAGTTAGTCCCATGTACATATCCCAGACTCTTTTGAATTTGTCCACTGTATCCACCCCCACCACCCATTCCGGCAGTCTGTTCCATGGCTGCACCACCCTCTCAGTGAAGAACTTCCCCTGACATCCCCTCTGACTCTTCCCCCCTCTAGTTTGTTGGTATGCCCACTAGTGGAATTTTTCTTACTCATTCTGATAATGCCATTGACCCTCACCCTGCTTATGCCCTTCAAGTACTTGAATGTCTCCACCATATCTCCCCCTCTCCCTCCTTTCCTCCAGTGTGTACAGGCCCAGCTCCCCCAGTCTCTCCTCATATGACTTCCCCTGCAGCCCCTTCACCATTTTGGTTGCTCTTCTTGGGACCCTTTCCAGCCTGTCCTTGTCCCCTCGCCGATATGACCTCCAGAACTGGACCCCATATTCCACGTGTGGTCTGACCATACTTTTGTATAGTGGCATGATCACCTCCCTCCTCCTGCTTGTGAATCCCTTCCCTGTGCATGTGAGCATTCTTAATGCCTTTCCTGCTGCTCTGTCACACTAACTCTGGACTTTCAGGTTGTCTGAAATAGTGATCCCCAGGTCTCTTTCCTGTTCTGTTACCTCCAGTTCCTCCTCCTCAAGCCAGTATTCTGTCTTTGGGTTATTACACCCTATATGCATAATTCTGCACTTTTGTGCATTGAACTGCAGCTGCCACCTTTCTGACCACTCCATCAGCCTAGCCAGATCCTCCCTCACACCCTCCACCCTCCCTTCCACCATATCAACCCTATTACTACATATCTTCATGCCATCTGCAAACAGACACACCTTCCCTCGTAGACTCTCTGTGATGCCCCCTATGTATATGTGGAAAAGTATGAGTCCCAACACACACCCCTGGAGAACCCCACTCATCACCTTTTCTTCCTTTGAGTGCACCCCATTCACCACAACCCTCTGTTTCATCCCCTCCAACCAGTGTTCTATCCAGTTTGTGAGTTTGTTCCCCACTCCTAAGCTGCCTACCTTGCCTATTAGCTTCCTGTGGGGGATGGTGTCAAAGACCTTCCTGAAGTCCAGGTAGGCCATGTCCACTGCTCCACCATGGTTCCATATCTCTGTCACTCTGTCAAAGGATCCAGTCGGGTTGGGGTCTGGCAGGACCTACCGCCTATGAATCCATGTTGATTGTCATTTAGGATGCCATCGCCCTCTAGATATTTTATCAGCCTTTCCTTAATCAATGCCTCCATTAGTTGACCAACCACGGAGGTAAGACTAACTGGGCGTTACTTTCTCAGCTTCTCCCATGAACCCCTTTTATGTAGGGGCACTACCTCAGCCTTTTTCCAGTCTCCAGGAACCCTTTCCTTGTGCAGTGACAGGTTAAATAACCTCGTGAGTCATGTTGCCAACTCCTGTTTTAATTCTTTGAGTACCCTTTGGTGAATTGCGTCCAGACCCATCACCTTATCCATCCACAGCTTTCCTGTTTCTTCCAATACTCTGGCCTCTGTTAAGGGCTTGAGTTCATCTCACTACCCGTCCTTCCCCTGTTTTCCAGCGTTGGCCCTTTCCCGGCCTCCACTGTGAAGACCGATGTGAAGTATTCATTCAGGAAATTGGCGTTTTCTATATTTCTCTCCACCAGTGCCCCCTTCCCCCTTGAGCTCCAAAATCCCATGCTTCCCCTTCCTTCTGTCCCTCACATATCTGAAAAACTTCTGATCTCCCGTTTTTGCCTCCCTTGCTATGTGCTCTTTCATTTCCATCTTCACCCGTCTGATCACCTTCCCTGCTTCCCTCAGTTTTTCCTTATATACCTCTCTGTCTGCCTCCCTCTGAGATGATTTATATACCCTGAACACCATCATTTTCTCCCTAACTGCATTCCTCATTTTCTGTTATGAACCAAAGTGGTTTCCTCCCCGTCTTATTCTTGCTCACCATCCTAATGCATATTTATGTTGCTTTCAATATTCCTCTTTTAATTTCCCCCATAGCACCTCCACATCTTCCATGTCCTCTTTCCCTACTAGCTCCTCCTGCACCATTTCCCTTATCTTCCTAAAATCTGCATTTCTGAAGTCTAACACAATAGTATTAGAACTGCACTTAACCGGACCCCTTCTAATTCTAAATCTTACTGCCCTATGGTCACTGTGACCCAAATTTTCCCCAACCTCCACTCCTTGACACAGTCCCCATTCATCATAACCAGGTCTAGTACGGCACCCCTTCCAGTAGGTTCCATGACCAGCTGATTGATGAACACCTCCTGCAAGGCCTCCAACAACTCCATACTCCTTACTGTGGATGCTGCTGGGATTTCCTAATCCATGTCTGGTAGATTTAGATCTCCCACCACCATGACTTCCCCTTTGTTGACCATCTGCTATATCTCCATACCCATCTGTCTATCTACATCCTCCTCCTGATTTGGTGGCTGATAGACCACCAGTCCTGTCACTGCCTTCCCCCCTGTTTTGCTTTAAGTGACCCATAGGGTCTCTGCTGGTCCATCTCCACTGCTGCACACCATCACTCTAATCCCCTCTTTTACATAAAGGGCAACCATACCCCCCTTTTTCCTGTCCTGTCCCTCCTGTAGAGTACATACCTTGGTAGTTCCACCTCCCAGCTGTGGTTTTCAGTCCATCAGGTCTCCGTAACTGAAATTAGGTACAGGTCATCCTCCACCACCACCGCCTGCAGTTCTCCAATCTTATTACCTAGACTCCTGGCATTACTTAGCAAACCCCTCCACCAGCCCTGCTCCTCTTCATTCCCCTCCTTTAAGCTTCTCTTGCCCCAGCTGTGGAGGAGAGCAAGTTAGGTCAGCTCCTCCTGCCATTCCAACTGGGTTACACCTATCTTCACCCTCCCCCTCTCCTAGTTTAAAGCACTCCCTAGTATTTCATCTATGTATCCCTTGCAGCTTCCCCCTCAATATCCTAGCTCCCTCATCATTTATATGCAACAGATCCCTCGCATATAGATGCTGGTCCACCCATGTGTCTCCCCAATCACCCATACAATCATAGCTCTCCTCTTGCACCACTGTCTTAGCTAGTGGTTAAAGTCTTTGATTCTTAATTGTCTAGCTGTACTGGTGCAGTGAACTGGCAGAACTTCTGATAAAGCTTTGGAATTTACCATCCCCTTGCACCCTTTTGCTAGTTCCATAAATCTCTTCTGCACCTCTCCCACCTCCTCCCTCACCAGGTCATTTGTGCCAAGGTGTAAAACCAGGTGAGATTTCCCCCTTAATCAGCCTAATGTACGCCTTAATTTTTGGAAGTGCCCTGTTCACCTCCATCCCTGGCTCACAAAAATAAACCTCCCCTTGAAAGCTACTCACATTCTTCACCAGTGAATCCCTTTAATAATGGAGTTCCCATACACCATCAGTGATCATTCCTGTGCTAACTCTGAGGGTGCCTCCGCTGCCCTTACCTGGCTTTTTCTCACGTTCTTCCTGACCTTCCCTAGTCACCTCCTATCTCAACTTCTACTACCATGATCCCTTTATCCCCCACCCTGCTGCATGGTCCCTGGACTCATCTTTCTCCCTGTGCCTCCTCCAGCCCTTGCCTATTCTGTTCCCTTTTCTCTCTACCCTCCCCCCAAGTACCCATCCTCTCCCTGGATTCCTGTACTCTGTACCCTTCTCTGTTCTCCCCCTTGCACATCCCCTCCTGCTTCCTTCCTCCTCCCATTTTCACCCCTGTAAGTTGCAAATCATCCCTCCATGCTATTCCCCCTTTCTTCATGGTGTCCCCCCTTCCATTCTCATCCCGGACCACCATTGCCTGATCTGCCCTTATTTCTGACTTTGTCTGCCTTTCCTGGCATGACTCATGGTTATCCTTTAGCCTCTACCCCATTTGCTTCTTTCTGCTACATCATCACCATTAGGGGCCTATATCTGTTTGAGTCTGCTGTGTATCTATGCTCATATATGCTGTCACTCATGTCTGATGTGCCCCTGTCTTGGGCCTCCCCCCCAGCCCCCTGCTCTACATGCTTCCTCCACCTCCTGTCCCCTCAGTCAGCCTGCCTCCTGTCCCCTACCTGATTGCCTACTGTGATTCTTCTGACGATTTCACTTTTTGTCCAGGACAATTCCCTTATTAGCCATGTAGCTCAACCTCTAGTCTCCCTAGCCTGAGACAAACTGGGCATTTCCCCAGCCTCCACAGAGTGTTCATGAACAATGCTGCATCACAGTTGTTACACCCCATGATCCTTCCTCCTCCGTGCCCCCCTTTTCCCCTCTCTCCACTGGTCGTCCATCCCATTATGTCTCCACTGGCCCTCACCCTAGCACACCCCACTGTATTGCTCCCTCCCCTTATGCTTCCTCTGACCCTCTTCCTGGTCTGCACCTCCATACTGCTCCATCCGCCAGCCCCCACCTTCCTTCCCCCATGGACTTTCCCCCATCTCTCCCCTTTGCCCCCCAGGCACCATGCTCCAAGTAAACAGTCACCCCTCCTTAACCCAGTCCTGCTAGCTTCCAAACTCAAAACAAATTAACAATTAAACCTTAACCCAGACCTGTAAAAAAGTTGACAATTTAACAATTTAACCATTAACCTTTCAAAATAATTTTAAGACAAGGAAAACCAGTGTGTAGCCTTAAGTCTGTTTTGCTCCCCAAGTTTCTCTCCCACAGTCTTTATGCCCAATCAGTTTGCAGCTGTAAGCTCTGATTACACTCTGAGCTCTTTCCCCACAGTCTTTAAGCTCATCCCCCTGTGGCTGATTGAGTATTTAATTAAGGTCAGAGGAGGGGGTGGGCTAGGAGTTTTCAGCTCCTTCCTGCAGAGATTTAGTCCTGCAGCTGGGCGCTGCTTTTTAAAGCCTAGCTGCACAGTTTAAGCTTGGTGCCCTTGTGCTCAATTGGCCTAATGGCTGCAGGATGTAATGAACTCCACCTTTTGCCGCTTTCGGTCACCCTGTCCTCTGCTATCCTCCTCTTGTGTCTCTCTCATCCCTTGTGATCCAGTGACTGCGGATCACTACAAGGCCCAGTTGCTCCTTGCCACCAATCATGACTGCCAACCTTCCACCAAGTGCTCCGAAGCAACACAGCCCAGTTGCTTTTTGCCACCAATCACGGCCTTCAACCTTCCTCCGGGTGCTCTGTGCAGCTCCCTCCTCCCTTGAGATCCTCTGACTGTGGATCAAAACAGCAAGCAGCTCCTACAGCTCCTTCCTACAGAGATGTACTGTATTCAATGTTATTACTGTAGCTGTTACTATTTTTAGTTTTTTTCTTTATGATATACAAAGCAATTCTGATTCATAATGGAGGGAGGATGATGAGCAAGGTTTGATCTTAACATTGTTTTGCTAGCCCAAAACCTAGTGCAAATTGGCCAGGGCTAGTGCGGCTAACCCTCTACTTGTCTGTCTTGACTAATGCAGGTTGTCAATGGCTGCCTATGAAGTTGAAAATGCCCTGTGTTAGCTGGCTCTAGTCCTTGTGCTAATCTTTCTCAGTATTGCAGATAGCTTGGTGTGATTAACACCTCATTAAGAGCTGCAATTATCTAGCAGTTCAAGAAGGTGATCCCACAAAAGGCTCAATGTGAGTAATTATCACTCCACTGTCAGAACTTTCAGCTGGTGTCCAGAGTGTGATCAAGGGTAGAAGCTGTCAAGTCACTAGCTTCCAGTTTTCTGAATGTGTCTCTGTCTGACAATTTTTTCCCCACATTATTAAGACCAGTACCTCTCATTTCCCTACATTTTGAGTGTCTGTATCCAATATTTCAGTAAAAAAATGCTAAGAGTTATACAGAGTCTGCTCTGTAGGTGGAGGGTTTTATCCCAGCCTCACCATAGCTGCTCATTCTCCCCTCCAAATCTCTTAACTCTGTACTTTCCCTGGATACCACTGCAGATCATATTGTGAAATTACTACATAAACCCATAGCTACCACAACTAGCAAGTGTAGGGGTCCTCAGCTCTTCTAAATTTACCATGCCAGCCAACGCCAACCATATAGTCCCACCCTATCCTACCCAGCATGTCCTTTCATCCTAAAAAAAGAGCTTTGGAGCATGTATGGTACAAAACAATTTAATAAAACACATAATTTGAAAGGTTTAAATAAACTTTCCTGGGGTGCTTATATCTTTATTTATTTATTAGATTGCAAAATAAAGTACAATAGGAGAAAGCAAAGGTATATCACAATGAATGATGCAGCTTGAATTCAGAACTTACAGAATAACTCAAAACATAGGTACAAGTTAAAATAACAAGAAAAACACTTTATGGGGGTGAGGGGGGGTAATAAGCAGTGACAAAGTGCCTTGTCAGTAGTTCAGAGGGATGGGGATTCAGGCAGTGGGCTGAAGAAAGGAGGTACAAGAGAGAGGTAGGTACCATGGTGAAGGTGCAGGGTGGGGGAAGAAGGGAGATAAAATATAGGGAGAAATGGGGGGTAAGGGGAGGCTGAGTGGAGAAGATGTGCTAGAGTAAATGGTGGGGTGCAAGAGGCATGGTCAGGCAGCTTGCATTAGTAGTGACTGTTAGGGAAACTTATGGGACTGGGAATTGGGGAGGGAGAAGGTGGGGTGGTGGGTTCCAAAGCAGCATGACGTGAACTGATTGCCGAGTCAAGTCATGAGAAGGGACAGAGAAAGGGAGTACCTGAGGCCTGCCTAGTGCTTGCTGGGGGGCAGAGAGAGTTGGTTTGGCTGGACATCGGGGCAGGTGCACTTAGAAAGTGTAATTAGGTGCTGTTTGAGGTCAGTTTTGAATTGGGCTAGACAACTGGTGGCCAAGAGGTGCCCCGGGAGTTCATTCATCCACAGGGGGGCCTGGTAGGCAAATGCACATTGCCCAAATGAAGTGCGACAGAAGGGGATAGCAAAGGCCTCTCTAGTTCTCCTCCTAGTGACATGTAATGAGTTGGCCCCCTTGATCAAATTGCCTACACAATGCGGTGTTTTACCCAATAAAGCCTTCTTTCCTGGGATGTAAGTCTGGAATTTGACCCTGTTTCTTAATGACATCCAATTTGGTGTTTGTACAGAGTTCAGGTATGCTTGCCACGCTCAGCATCCAGGGAGAGTCTGCAGGCTTTGTTGAGCGCAGTCTGAACCCTCTTGAGTGCTGTATCTTTTGCCGGTCCATAGACCACTAGTCCATAGTCAATAGTAGATATGATGAAGCTGTGGACTGACAGGCGGAGAGCCCCCAGAGAGAGGTATTGCCTGTGCCTATACAGGACAGCAATCTTGGCATTGACTGTCTTGACCAGAGAGTCAATATGGTGCGCAAACATAAGGGTATCATCTATTAAGACCCTCAGATACTTGAACAAGTGGACTTGTTCCAGCGGCTCACTGCATGAGTTGGGGATTATGAGGGGGTGGTGCTTATTTTTGTTGTTGGGGCTCCTTATAAGCATGGCCTTGGTCTTCTTGTAGTTTAGTAGCAACTTATGACTACAGAACCAGTCCTCGAGTTTGGAGAAGGAGTTCTGTAGCCCAGATTGTAGGGCAGCCTGAGACATGCTGCTGCTCAGGAGCACAGCATCGTCTGCATATAGTATGAGTTTGGTGTTGCAGGCTGTGGGAAGGTCATTTAAGAAGAGGCTGATGAGCAAGGGCCCCAGTATTGATCCTTGGGCCTTAATGATACTTCTCTTGTGCCGGATACTGTTTGCCCAGTTTTGACACATTGATTTCTCCGAATCAGGTAGTCTTGGAACCAGCAAACGGCATTGGGTGCCACACCCACGTTTTGCAGTTGGGTCAGTAACAGGGGATGGTTGACTGTATCGAAGGCTTTGGTGAGGTCAATAAAGACAGACCCCACCAGTCTGCCTTTATCCAGAGCCTTATGTGCATAGTCCATGTAGTCCAGCAGGACAGTGGTGGTGGTACTGTAATTTTGTCTAAAGCCATGCTGTCTGGGGCATAGTAGATTATACTTATTGAGGTAATCAATGAGTTGACCTGCCACAATCTTTTCCAATGCCTTGGACACGGGGAGAAAATTGAAATGGGTCTGTAGTTGGCTACCAGAGACTTGTCACCTCCTTTATGCACTGGCATAACTAGAGCCTGCTTCCAATCCTCCAGGAATTGGGCAAGGGCCAGGAACTTATTGTACAGTGTGGTAATGGACAGTATAAGAACGTCCAGGGTGAGGGATAGAAGTTTCATGTCTATCCCATCACTGCCCAGTCTGGTCTTACCTAGTACTTTCTTGACCATAGTTAGGGCCTCCTTCTCCATCACCCTTTTAAAGTAGAAGGTCGGTGAGAACACTTGGTAGATACATTGTTAGAATGGTTCAAACCAGGTTGAAGATAGGCAGGTGGTAGCACTGTGGTATGATCGGTGAAGGCCTTATTGAAGGCTTCCACAATAGCTACAGGGTCTGTAGTGGGGGTGTTACTGATACTGAGCAGCTGAAGGTGCTTCTTGTCCTCCTTTCCAAGGATGATTTTGGTGTTATCTCAGAATATTTTCCATCACCCCAAGAATTGCAAAGCTGGGCCTTATGACAGTTGGCTTTGGTGAACCGGATTAGCTTGGTGCAGCGGTTCCTGGCTGTTCTGTAACACTGGTAGTCATGCTTGCTACCTGTGTTTCTGGCATTCTCCCAGAGTATGTCCTTTTCTTTCAGGTGGAAGAGGAGCTCCCCATCAATCCAGCCATTTGCCTGCCCCCGAATTTTTCTTTTCGTGACACCGTGCAGTCATATTTTCTTTGACATGGTGCCAAAAGTCTCTGAAGCATTTGTGCACCACGTCCAGTAATCAACCCTGGCCACTGATGGCATTAACTGCTGCAGTGATCTCCTACTACACTTGCCTGACAGCGGCATCTGTGGCACAACTTCATGTCAGCAGGGACTCCCTGGCTTTCTATGCCTCAGACAGGGCTTTCAGCTCCTCACAGGAGAATTTGTGTGCCCGCATTTCTCTCCATGACCAGAGGCACCTGTTGGAGAAGGTTATATGACAGTGGTCAGTGTCTGGAGTGTGAGTAGAATATGGTGTGTGTGTGTGTGTGTGTGTGTGTGTGCGTGTGTGTGTGCTTCCCAAGTCTGAACCACCACTGCAGCATTGTTGTGCACCATGTACCTGTGTTGATGGGGTCAGACAATGCCCACTGCCAGCCTGTCATAGGCTACTATTGTTCCACACATGGCCATTGTGGAGCACCACACAAATGTTGGTGCGTACATGACACATACAAGCCAACCAACATCATGCAGTGTATGGGTGGCAACATGCTAGGAGCACAGATGCTACCTTCACAGATGTGGGGGGCAACACATGTGTGTCATACAGGGCTGTGGTGTTAATGTTCCTTTGCAGCCCACAGTCATGGATAATGTCCTGCACTGCAGGTATACAACGGACAAAAAGCCAATGCAGGGACAGTTCCTGACACCATGGTGCCTATGAGTGCTGGTAGTGCCATGCAAGTGCTGTGGCATTAACTCTGTTCCCCCCACCAAAGATGGTTGCATACATGTACAGGAACCTTTTCATCCATGCCCTGCAATGTGTGTGATGTCAGTTGAACTCTGTGCCACTGGCACATGGGTTTATGTGGACAGGCAGTGTGAGAGTGATGCACACTCTTGGGACACACCTGACAGCTGGGGAAGGAGATTCTTTGACAGCAGCATCCTAGGTTAGGTAACACACATTGTTGTAATATATTTTCTGCTGCACTACCGGCAACCCATGTTCCTACACTGTGTTGTACCCCTCCTCGATTAACAGGTTTTATTATTTGTATGGCATGCAGAGCACCTATCTGTGCCTGTAGATGTTGTTTCCTGTGAAGGCATGTTTCTCTTGCAGTATCCTGGTTGCAGTTCCGGTGTGCTGTGTAGGGGGAGTTCTGGTCCCCTTCAAATAGCCCGGGCAATTTCAACATGTAAATGTATGCATATCCAGCTATAATGACATGCTAATGTGTTGTTTTGCCCACTGACTGCCCAATGAGGCTTATTTGCATAGCCTGGCTGAATATACCAAATTTGTCCACTGTGCTAAATGGTTTTGCACTTGCACATTGTGCAATGCACCGCACAAATACACCAGGCAGTGCAGTTTGTGCATTTGTGTGGCACAAAAGGTGCTAATGCAATGATGTCATGATGTATGGTAGCTGTTTACAAAGATGTCACAGATGGAGCTAAAGTTCTTAATGAAGTAACTGAGGGCCTGATTAAGGGTAGGCCCGGTTGATAGGAGCCCAGTCGTGTAGGGCAACAGCTGATTTGAGGGCTCCAAGTTTACCCTTCCTGAAGACCCTGTTTTCAATGAGGATTGGTGGGCTTTTGGAAAATTTATTAGACCACAGGAAGCTGACTGGGGAGTGGTCACTTAGCATGTCCAGGAGAATCTTGATCTCAGAGATCCGGGATGGTGAGCTTGCTAGGACATAATCTAGGAGGATACTGTTTCCTGTCTTATAGTTCTTCCTGGTGGGGCAGGTGACAAGTTTTGTCAAGTCTGAGGTGGCTATCAGATCCCTGAAAGGGGCAGCCTCCTTTCCATCCCAGTTTATGTTAAAGTCCTCGGTAATTATGATCTCCATCCCCTTTGGAAGGATGCTAATAACGTCCATAATTGTGGGAAGGCCTGCTGTGGCTTTCTTGGGGGGTAGGTAGATTGTGGCAAGGATGAGAGTTTTGCCATTCTGACTGACCTCTGCCTTCATCACTATTATCTCATGGTCCTCAGCCACCCTTTTTCCAGGGAGGAGAGAGCACTGCAGAGAGTCCCTGGCATAAATGAGGCATCCCCCACCTCCCTTGCCTATTCTATCAATCCTGTATGCTTGGAAGCCTTTGAGGGCAACTTCGCTATCTTTAATCCTACTGGTCAATCAGGTATCCATTAGGCAGAGGATGTTGGGGGTATGGAGAACCATCCATGCTTGTAGTTGGTCAAATTATTCTTTTATTTTTTTATTTTTATTTTATTGAAATCTAGGATTACAAATACCTCTGAGCAAGAACTGCTCATTTACAAGGAGTCACGTGATGCACCTGATGGAGTAGCAGCTTGGTGCAGCAGCTCCGCGGTTCTCAGGCTAAAAGCACTAATTCTTCTCTCCAAATAACGACTTTGCCAACTAAAAGCAGGTAATAATAACAAGGCCAGTCTAAATAATAAAAATGGAACTACAGAAAGAGGATGTTCGAAGCGATTCAGAAGACAAAGCGGAATCAACATTAAGAGGCCTGGAGCCAAAAAGGCCCCAGAGAAGTGATTCCCCAGAGGCAAGTCCAGAATCTTCGATATTGGGTCAACTACAGGAGGATGTCTCTGCTATCAAAGTCTCATTATTCTCCCTTATCGCTGACTTTAGGGAGTGGAAAGCTTCTATTAGCGGTCTAACAACCAGAGTCAACAATGCAGAAGTTTGTATTTCCTCCATAGAAGATAGGATGGAAAGGGTCCAGATCGAAAACACTACCTAAAAAAAATTAAAAAGAAGATGGAAGATAAAGTTGATGACCTAGAAGGAAGGTCTAGGCGCAATAACATTGTGATCTTGGGCTTCCCCGAGGGGGAGTAAGGCACAAACACTGTGAACTTTGTGCAGAAGTTATGTGTTCGAGTAGTGGGTCCATCAGCTAACGGCCCTACGTATGTAATAGAATGGGCCCACAGAGCAGTCAAGCCAAAACCTGCAGCGGATCAGTTACCTCGTCCTATAATATTTAAAGTTCTGAACTATTTAGATAGAGATCACATATTGAAAGCAGCGAGAAGTGCAGAAAAAATAATTTGGGAGGGGAAACAGCTGCGCCTGGTCCCAGACCTTACTTATAAGGTGCGCCAAGATAGAACTGCATACAGGCCAATTTAAACCAAATTATGGGCAGCGAAGATAAAACATAGAATGTTATTCCCAGCTCGTCTAGAAGTCACTTATCATAATGGGAATCAGAGGTATGATTCGGCGGTGCAAGCGCTGGAGGATTTAGAGCGGAGGCTGCCTGACTTATTTAACAAGGAGGGGTGAAAATCTTTGTGTATTCAAGAAGCTATAGGAATTCCGAAGATGTAGTGGCATACGAAGACTTCTTCTGAAGGACTGATCTTTTTTTTTTTTTTTTGTATGCAACCTGGACATTTATAAATAGACTTTTATGTTCATTTGGACGTATTATAGGGCTGCTGAGACAGCTCTTTGAATTGTATAAAAATAGACCATAGTTTTTTGCTTCTTATCTTTAAAAGCAGTTGGATTTAACTTTAAGTTAACGATTATTGGCTCTGAGCGTCTTTCAGCATGTAATTTTAAAAATGGATGCTAATGTATGACTCTCGAAAATTTTAATTATGATTTATGATAGATAATTTCTGAGTTACATTTTGGCTACATAGATGCATGCCTCATAATTGTGGCATTCTAGTGGGTGCTTTTGGAGGTGGTGTAGTAGGACCACTTTATTCTTTTTTTTCTCTACAGGCACATTAAGTATCTACATACTGGGCTAGATAGATAATGGAAGTTTAATGACTTTGGGGATTAGGGGAAGTATCAGTGGGGATAAGAAGCGATAGCAAAACAGAGGCAACATTCCGAAGGGGGAGATAAAGGCTTTTGGATGAAAATATAATATAAAGACCCTAGGAACTGGGTTCTCGGTGGTCTCGCTGCTGTTCGAGACAGTTGGTGTTAGGGTGGTTATTTTTGCTCCGGTTATATATTTTTCGGCCTCTTTCCTGGTCACCTGTTAAAAGAGGCAAGAGGGGGGAAAGGTATGTTTGGAGTGACTGGGAGGTAATGTTAATATCTGACATGGTGGTTTAACGCCCTCTAGTGGCGTATCTATTATTTTGATTAGGGAACCATTATGAGAGCTATTCTTGGGATTTTGATTGCAGTAAATATTAAGGTTGGGGAAAGATGCTACATATTGGAAGGGTCTGATTACTAGGTTAGGTTGTGGCTAAGATGGTAAGGAATCAACACGGGTTATGTACAATTATGATGTTGTTAAAGGAACAAATCTACTCGGGATTTGACAAGGGCTCTGAAAAGGGAGAAATAATTAACTAGTGAAGATGTATGTAACTGTTAAGTAATTATTTTAGATTTTTATAGAGGATTGCATTTATTTGCTAAGGTCTACGGGGAATGATGGGGGAAGGGTATATTAACTGAGAGGTGTAAGATCCTCGGAGCGTCCCCTAGAGTGCATGATGACCTTAACGTTTAGGAGCAGCATCGCTGGGAGGAAGGGGAGGGAATGCGGGGGGGAGAGGTGACTGCGAGAGGTGATGGTAGGAAGGTGGGAGAGGGACTGCATATACCAGGTGATAAGGGATATGGAAGGCAAATGGGGCTAGACTGGACACAAAGGAAGAAGAGGACTATTATGACAGAGGTATGGGGAGTTGGAATATAATGTCGTGGAATATCAAAGGTGGGAAGGACAACACAAAAAAATATAATGTTTTAAGACACCTCAGTAGATATAAACCACATATAGTTCTGCTGCAGGAAACTCACATTTTGACAGACTGTGTCTCAACCTTGCGGAAAATGTGGGTAGGCCAAGCTTTTGGTGTGGGCAAAAACTCCAGAAAGGGGGAAGTTGCAGTATTGATTAATAAGAATGTTCCTTTTCAGGAAAAGAAGGTATGGAAGGATCCGGAAGGGAGACATGTTATGATTTTAGGGCTCTCGGCAGGGGTAGATACCCTATTGGGGTCGGTTTATGGGCCAAATGTGAAGTCTCTGAAGTTCTTTCTTCCCCTAGTGGATATCATAGCGTCTACCCCAAATGTACCATGTTTATTGGGAGGGGATTGGAACTTGGATTACTCTAATGATTTGGATAGGTCCTTTTTGTTAAAGAGTAGCTATATCACCAGCTCAAAGGGCTTTGAGGGAATTTATGGAAGACTCCGGCTTAATTGACCCGTGGAGAACTACCTACCCACAGGAGATAGAGTTTACGTACTACTCTCCACCACATAAAACATACTCCTGAATAGATTATTTCCTTATAAGCAAGGTTGCTTTGCAGGGGATTGAGGATGTAGGCATCTATCCAAGAATCCTGTCAGATCATTCTTTAATCTGGTTAAAATTGAAAGTTCAGAATTACTTTGGGGTAGCTAAAACATGGTTCCTCAATAATCAGCTGCTAGGGGAGGCAGAAATTGTAAATCACATGAAAACTTTTATTAGGAATTCCTGGCATAATAACTGTGAGTCAGTGGAGGGCAGAGACACGCTTTGGGGGGCAATGAAAGTGGTATGGAGAGGAGAGTTTATTCGGCTGGTGTCTATGAGAAAATGTAAGATTGTGTCGCAGGTAGAAAATTGGCTTGCCAGAATAAAATTTATAGTATCCCATATGCCTCAGGCAATGGACGAGGCTACTTGGGAGGAATTACATGCCTTGAGGGTGAAATATGCAGCTCATTTGCTTAATCATACATTGAAGGTGGCTATAAAATGGAAGGCTACATATATAGGACAAGGGGAGAAATCAGGGAAATTGTTGGCCCAAAGAATAAAGAAACAGAAGGAAAATAACTGGGTAGCTAACTTAATGGATGGGGTCACAGGGGAACTAAATTCTAGTCCGGTGGACATAGCAAATACCTTTAGGATGTATTATTTAAATCTATACACAGCCCCTTCTCCAGAAACAAGCTATTCCCAATATTTAGAAGAGTTTTTGGAGGATATTAATCTTCCGCAAATCACGGTATCTCAGCAAAAGGAACTGAGAGGAGGAATATCTATACAAGAGATAGAGGAGGCCATAGATAGACTACCTTTGGACAAGGCTCCAGGACCAGATGGCTTTTCAGCATTATTTTATAAGACCTTTAAAGAGGAGCTTAGTCCTTGTCTGAGGATCCTCTACTCTTATCTATTTTCTTCCCCTATTAGACAGTTAGCATTGTTGGTGGCGAGAATTGTGGTATTGCTGAAAACAGGGAAGGATTTATCCAGGCCAGAAAATTACAGACCAATTTCTCTGTTAAAAATTGATATAAAGATATTGGCGAGTATACTAGCATTCCGACTTCAAAAAGTAGGAGGAGCTCTTATTGGACCTGAACAAGCGGGTTTCGTCTCCGGCAGACATTTGAGTGATCATTTTAGGAAATGAAGGCATTTTCTCTCTGTGTCGGGTGACAACAACACAGATAAGGTCTTGGTGTCCCTCGACGCAGAAAAAGCCTTCGATAAAGTGAGTTGGAAATTTCTATTTGATTTGCTGCCCAGATATGGAATACCTTCAGGGTATATCACTTGGGTTAAAGTTTTGTATACAATTCCTTCAGCAAGAGTCTGTTGTAATGGGGTTATCTCAGATAGTTTTAGACTTACAAGGGGGACTAGACAAGGGTGTCCCCTATCCCCCATGTTGTTTAATTTATATATTGAGCCGTTGTCTAGAAAAATCAATAAGGTAAGGGAAATAAGGGGTATAGTTATAGAAGAGGAAGAATATAAATTGTCAATGTTTGCAGATGACATCCTCTTACATCTCCCGAGTTGGCAAATGTCCTTGAAGGAAGTATTAAAGATAATAGAGCAATTTAGTCTCCTATCGGGATACAAATTAAACCATAATAAGACATTGGTTCTTTCACTGAGTTCTACTTGCACGAGGAGGGATGTAAAGGAGTTGGGATTGGGATGGACAGCTAAATCCATTACCTTTTTAGGAATAGAGATTACCCCGGAGGTTAGTACCCTGAAATCACTAAATATTGACCCGGTGATTAAGCACATGCAACAAGACCTGGTAAGATGGCAAGCATTGCCGCTCTCTCTTTGTGGCAGAGCTAATTTGCTTAAAATGGTGATATTTCCTAGGATTATGTACCCGCTTAATATGTTAAATGTATTCCTCCCCAAGGCATGGTTTAAAATGGTAGACGCTATGTGGTCATCGTTTTTGTGGAAAGGTAAAAGACCTAGAAGAGCATTAGGGAAGTTAACTATGGAACAGAAAAAAGGAGGGTTAGGCATACCTCATCTGTTTCTTTATTATCTAGCATTTCAGAGCAGTAAATACCTTAAGTGGCTGACAGCATTAGATAGTGAAGAAACACAATGGGCGTGGCTCAAGATAGAAAGAACTAGAGCCCGGGAACATCATCTATCTATTAAGTCCCTATTATATCTTCCACAGAAAAAAATTCCTAAGGCTTGACAGGACACCCCCATAATATGGTCAATGAAAGCACATGCCCAGTGGTGTACATTATATAACTTTGATAGGAGACGGGATTTGGGGCAGCCAGTATGTTATAATGGTAATTTGAGAATAGGGACCAAACCCATATCTCCAAGATTTTGGTATGAACTCAAAGATGTGTTGGTGTCGGATCTCATATCAGATAACAAATTTGTTACTCTAGGACAGATCCAACAGAAGTTGGGTATGAGTTCCTTATCGGTTTTTAAGTATTTACAGATTAAAAGATGCATATTGGCAAATGTAGGGACCCCACCTTGATCCGCTAAAATGATGGAAATGTTAAGGTTAATATCTCATTTTGCAAGTCAGCCTAAAGCCATTTCTAAGATTTATAAATTTTTATTGATAAGATTTTGGCAGAATTACCCCTCGACTGCGTTCTATTGGAAGCATTCTGTAGGTATCTTGTAGGATTCGAAAACATGGGAACAAGTTTGGAAGTCTCATTATAGATGGTTAAAACAGGATAGATTAAGATTACTTTGTTTTAAAATTCTACATAATTTATTCTATATTCCCATAAAACTTAAAATAATGGGTAAAAGTCAAGAGGGCGTATGTCATAGGTGCTCGCAAGAGCAGGGAACTTTAATTCATATGCTGTGGTCATGCCCAGTAATTCAGGTCTTTTGGCAGCAGGTAATTAAATTTGTAGAGCCATTGTTTGGAGTGGAGTGTATTTCGACATAGAGACTTGCATTGTGGGTAATCTCTCAGCCTTGCCATCTCAAACATTTAGATATTATTTTGCCCTTATTTCGGCAGTTGCGCTGCTACTTATCCTTAGGTATTGGATTAAGGATACTGCACCACCTCTTAGGGAATGGATTCAAGAAATCCATACAGCTTTTTATGCAGAGAAATTGATATCGGGGCAGTTCTCCAATATGGGCAAGTTTAGGGAGAGATGGAAATATTTTTCAGAATTTATGTCGGGGAGATTCAATTTAATAGACAAAGAGCAACACCCCAGTTTGAGTAAGCAGGATGGCAGTAAAGGGAAGGCAAGTTCTTTCATAAGATGTAGTGTCCAAGACATTATTTTGGAATTAAGGAGATGCAGTCCTGGTATGGGGTGGAGGGTCGAGGGGGGTAGAGTAAGAGTGGTGAATTAGAGGGATGAGATATGAGGTGGAGGGTGGGGGTATGGGGAAGATGGGAGGGAGGGAAGTTAAAGTGTGATGTACGACTGAAAGTTAAAAGAAGATTGACATTGTATGGTGTGGTATAGACCTTTTGCTGATTTGTTTCATATATGTATATGCTGGAAATACCAATAAAGCATATTATATATAAAAAAAAAAGAACTGCTCATTTACAAAGGTTCCACATCAAGTGATGAAGGGTAAGCATACATACAAAGGTAGACAAAGTTACAGTCATGAAACAATAAGAAGTCTGAGCCTTAAAAAATCCACAGTCTTAAAACTGAGCTAGAATCAGCTAGATTAAGACAACATTCAGGGTAAAAAATGATGCATGAGCTGAAATTTAGAAAGGGTCAGGTAGGTAGGTCGGGAAAGGGTAGGCAGGCTGAGAGGCCATTGTCAAAGGGGAAGGGGGTGGATGTAAGAAGTGCATAGGAGGAGGGAGTAGAGGGACAGTAGTCCAAGAAACCTTAGAGAAGGGGGGTGGGTGAGGTAGGGCAAATGGGGGCTGAGAAGGGGGAGCAGGGGGAGGAGGGTAGTTGGAAAAGGGGGGTTACTGACAAGTTTCGGCTATTGTGCAAAGGAGAGATGGACACCTTAGGCAAAGCAGTCACATTTGCTAGTTGAAGTGAGGTGTAGTCGGAGTTGCCTTTTAAAGGGGCCAAGGGTAGCAGTTGTAAGTGTTTCTTTGTTGAGAGTATTGTACCACTGTGAAGCTATATGGGTGAAAGACCTCTGACCCATAGTAGTCTGGCAACTGGGGACCTGGAAGGTTTGTTGTTGAGCACTTCTAGTATGCTGGGTGCTGCAGTGGACAGTAAGGAGCTTTTCAACACCTGGGGGCATAATCCCAAGGAGAGCCTTTCTGGTTAATAGGCAGGTCTGATACTGTATCCTGCTGAAGAGTGGAAGCAACCCGGCCATTGCATACAGGTCACAGGTGTGTGTAAGACGGGCAGCACCCATTAGAAGTCTGTATGCTTTGTTGAGTGCCACCAATATCCTGCGGAGGGCAGTAGTAGAGGCAGAGACATAGATTGCTAGACTGTATGCAATGATGGAGGTGACAGAGCTATAGATTGCCAGTCTAAGGGTATCAGCAAGCATGCAGTGTTTGTGCCTGTAGAATAGGCCTATCCGTATAGTTGTGGCTTTTGTGACATAGTCGATGTGCCAACTGTAGAAGAGGGAGCTATCTAGAGTGATACCAAGGTATTTAAATTCAGGAATGTGTTCAAGTATAGTCCCCAAGTGGTTCTTGATGGTGAGGGACAGAGTTTATGCTTACACTTAGCGTTGTAGAATGGCATCACCCTTGTTTTGCTATAGTTCAGCACCAGTTTGTGTGAGCTGAACCATTTTTCAACGCACATGAAGGCACGTTGCAATTGACTGTTAAGAAGCTGTGTGTCATGGTGACTGGTGAACAAGACTGCATAATCTGCATATAGCAGTACTTTCTGGTGGCAGACACTGGGGAGGCAGTTCAGGAAGAGGCTAAAGAGTAGTGGTCTCAGGATGGACCCCTGTGGAACTCCTGAGAGGATTGTTTTTTCTTCCAAGGTGACACCAGCGATCTTAACAAGCTGGACCCTATCCACAAGGTAACTTGCAAACCAGAGCTGTGCATCTTTGGAGAGCCTGATATTTGATAGCTGCCTGAGTAGGAGTGGGTGATTGATGGTGTCAAAGGCTTTTGTAAGGTAAATGAACACTGCCCCCATACAGTTTCCTTGGTCAAGAGTGGTGTGGATGAAGCACATGAATTCCAGCAGTGCAGTGGTGGTGCGATGCCCTTTTCTAAAGCCATGCTGTTTGGGGTATTGGATGTCATATTTTTCCAGGTACTCGACTAGCTGGTCCAATGCAATTCGCTCCAGGGCTTTTGATAACGGAGGGAGGGTGGAGATAGGCCTGTAGTTGATGTGCAGTGACCTATCTCCGCTTTTGTGTATGGATGTGATAGTAGCCTGTTTCCAGAGTGATGGGAACTGGACCATTATTAGTGATAAGTTGAAGATCTTTACCAGTGGTACAAGGATTTCATCAAGGACTAGTGCAACCAGCTTCAGGTCGAGGGAGTCACCGCTGTATCCTGTGTTGTGGATGGCCTTCCGAATATAGGTTCTGGCTAAGTGCACTGGGATCTCTTTGAAGTAGAACTGTGGAGCTATTTGTTGATGGGAAGCATTGTTAGGTTGGTTATTGGTGGAAAGGGCATCAAAGAAATTAGGAGGGAGGACACTGCCCAGGTTAGAGAACATGTTACCGAACAGAACAAACTAAACTGGGAACATATACTCCTAGGGGTCTTCAACATTAATTGGCAAGCACAGGATGCAGCGACAGCTAGAGACCAAATAGCCGGACTGTACCTGACCCAACTGGTCACACAACCCACCAGACAAAACTACTGTACAGGCACCAGCACCCTCATTGACTGGCTACTCTCCTCCTGTCCTGAACATATCACAGAGGTAAAAGTCCTACCTGACACCATCAGTGACCACTCCCCTGTACTACTTACCTGGACCAAACAAGTTCACCAAGAGTAAGCCTAAGACCACCAGGAACAGATCATTTAGGCCTGGTCAACTAGACTCCTTCAGGCACTACCTAAAAAGGATTGACTGGTCCCCACTGGATAGAGTCAAGGATGGAAACCAAGCACTGGATTACTTCTGCAGTATTTTTACTAAAGCCTGTGACATCTTTGCTCCTTACAAAACAAAGAAAGCCAGAGGAATCCCCAACCCCTGGCTGACCAGCCCTCTAATTGAATGCATGCGACTCAGAGATCACCTGTGGCATAGGGCCAAAGCCATCGGGAATCTAGCTGACTCCCAAGCGTATAAGGCAGCTAGAAATACCTGCACAAAACTCATATGTCTGGCAAAAGCAGCTTACTACAATGACCTCCTAGGAAAGACCTGGGGTAGAGGGAGGGAGTTCTGGGACTCTGTAAAATCTCTCATGGGTACAGCCTCAAAGGCCCCACCGACCTTATAGTTACCACTCTGGTACATTGCAAGACCCAAAGGAAATCAGCTGATGCTTTAATGTTGCATTCATGGACCTCAGCAATGTGTTGCCCCCCGAATACCTGAATCACACCCTTGCAGGCCAGCAGCACAACCTCAACACTCCATCACCACAGGATAATGTTACCCCACCATTCTACTTCAGGCAAATCTCCACAGGTGAGACCGTCAAATATATCAAACGGGTCCTTGGTAAGACCAGGATGGGAAGTGACACGATCGACATGAAGATGGTAGCACTTACTTTAAATGAACTTGTGGCACCACTCACCAAGGTATTCAATGCCTCTCTAAGATCTGGCATCTTCCCTGACAGGTGGAAAGAGGCTCTAGTCACACCTGTTTTTAAATCAGGAGACCGAGCTAATTTAGCAAACTTCCGACCTATCTTGATTTTACCCCCCCTAGCCAAAGCACTTGAAAGGTTGGTCTCAGAACAACTAACTGAGTACCTAGAAAAGCATAGCCTTCTCTGCTTGCAACAACACGGATTCCGACAAAAACGCTTCACTGTCACCACGCTAGTAGAGTACACCACTCAGCTTTATGGGGCCCTGGATAAAGGGATGGCAGTGGGGTCTATCTTCATAGACCTCACCAAGGCCTTTGACACAGTAAATCACCAACTGCTACTGAAATATCTCCTCTCTACAGGATTGTCAATGGAATCTGTGGCCTGGTTCCATAGCTACCTAACCCATAGATCTCAACGGGTCAGGATTGGTAATATAATCTCTAAGCCCAGGGAAGTAAACCTAGGGGTCCTGCGAGGTTCTATCCTCGGTCCTCTCTTATTCAGCCTCTTCATAAATGACATGCCTTGTACCTGTCCTGCACACTCCATACTCTATGCAGACGATGCCGTTATCTCCGTCCCAGGGAAAGATCTGGGATCAGTTAGCTCTGAACTTCAGCACAATTTTCATGCATTGGAATCCTGGTTCACCCAAAATAAACTGCTACTCAACTAAAAAAAGACAAAAAGCATGCTCTTCAGCAGCCCACAGAGCAAGATTGGAGGGTCCTCACTGCATATACTTAGTAGCGAAGGAGAAGTACTAGACCAAGTCAATGCATTCAAGTACTTTGGGATTCACCTTGATGACACCCTCACCTTCACTGCCCATGCTGAGCAACTGGTAAAGTCCACCAACATGAAGCTTGGCATCCTGTACAGACATCGCACCTCAATGACACCGGCTGCCCTGAAACTTGTTACGCGCAGTTCAGTTCTCTCATCTGTGGATTATGGTCTTGTCATATATGGGGCAGGCACAGACACAGCGCTTAAAAGGGTCAAAACCATCTTCAACAAGGCCTGCTGCCTGGTCCTGGGAGTACACAAAATGACTCACTTTTGTGACCTATACAAGGAAACTGGCTGGCTCCCACTCCATCACAGACTCCAGTACCAGGACTGCCTCCTTGCGAAAAAGTCCCTGATGGGGTCCATGCTTATGGCTACTTCAGCCCTCTTTGAGCCTGTAGGACCATCTAAATGCTCAGGTAGTGCCTCCAGGACTGTTCTAACTGTTCCCTTCAAACGAACCACCCTTGGCCAAAGATCCCTCTCCTACTGTGGACCTAAATGGTTCAATGATCTGCCTGCAGACCTTGTCAACTCCCCCAGACTTGGCTTTTTTCATAATGGGCTTCGATCTCTTTTTGTCAGAAAATCTGACTGCCAGTGTTTCTGTTAACCCATGGCCTCTGAAGGCAGTTCTCACACCAGTCAAATGCTACCCTCTCTCACTCCCACCCTCCTGTTCCACAACTGCCCACTTCCCCCTCCCACCTCTCACCACCTACTACCTCCCCTTGACAAAGCCTCACCTTGGCCACTAAAACATGCATTTCTGCAGACTGGGAGCACCCCGTCTGAACTGTAACATGATGGTTAAACACTGTACTGCACTTAATTAGTGCTGCATTAATATGTTTCTCTGGAAGTGTGGTCCTGTTTCTCCTTACTTCTTGTACCCTGCTTAATGTTGTAACTGCAGACTAATACCACTTGTTAGTTGATGTCTTTCTGTTCTGCAATGTTTCATCACCTGTAAATGTCTTGTATTCCTTGTTGACTTGGAGCCTTTGTAAATGAGCCCCCGACTCAAAGGTATTAATCCGAATTTGAAATAAATAAATAAATAAAAATATTATTGAAGGTGTTAGTAATTGTACCAAGATCTAGCGTTGGTGCTCCATTGATGTTGAGCATGATGGGTGGCATCTTAGGAACCTTCCCTGTGAGGTCTTTCATGTAACTTCAGAATTTTTTTCCATCACCTCAAGAGTTGGAGAAAGCCTCCTTAAATTAATTGCTTTTTGCGTTTCGTATTGCATGTGTACAGTCATTCCTTGTGGCTTTTTACTTTTGAATATCCCCTTGTGTAGATGTAGCTTGGGCATAGTGCCAGAGATGGTACCTATGTTTGAGACAAGTAATTAGCAAAGGGGTTATCCATGGGTTGGCCCTTTCTTTAACCTTCCTCTTTTTAAGTGGTGCATAGATATTGCAGGCCTCAGTAAAGTGGTTGATGAACAAGTCCAAGGCTTGGTTAACATCATTGGCTGAGTCAATCGATGTCCAATCCAGATGGCGTAGATGCATTTTTAGTAGCTCAAGGTGCCCCTGTTTTAACACCCTGGTGAAGATTATTTTGGGAGGGGGCTTAAAGTTTTTGTTAGTCCAGATGCAGATAATGGGTGAGTGGTCACTGATAGAGTCGGGGAGCACTGTGACCTTAGTGATGCATTCAGGTTGATTGGTCAGTATCCAGTCAAGTAGAGTGTGTGATCCGGTCCTATAGTTGCATCTGGTGGGGGCTGGGACCAACTGAGTGAGGTGCTGCACCGTGACAGCATCCTTGTAGGAGCAGGCCTCAGGCCAGAGCCAGTTTATGTTGAAGTCACCAAGTATTATGGTTTCTGAGTTATGGTGGAGTCCCCTTAGGTTTTCCATGATGCTGATGAAGCCAGTGGGCTGGTCCTTAGGGGGCAGGTATACAGAAGCAATTATGAGCACTTTATCATGTGCACCGAGGAGAACTTTGTTGGTTAGAACCTGGGAAGGGGATCCAGGGTTTAAGAATGGAATGACATGGCCCATCAAGGTATCCTTCTGGTAGATGGCTCAACCCCCATCTGTTTTAGCAATCCTGTCCTGCCTGAAGATACTGTATCCAGGGATGGTGACTGCTGTGTCCTGTATCTTAGAGTTTAGCCAAGTTTTGACAACAGAGAGAATGTCTGGATTGTGCTGCTGTACTCAGATTTGAAGGTTATCAAGTTTGCTGAGGAGACTACAGACACTGATTAATGCCAGTGTGAGGGACCCCTCTCACCTTTTCAGAGGGTGAGGGACCAGCCCATTTGATCCTGGGTTGGGGTGAACATTGCCTGACAGCAGAAGTAGCATTAGCAGGATCCTGGAGAGATACGTTTTGAGCAATTTGCCGACTAGTTTGGTTGTAAGGCATCTATTCCTATTGTCCCTACAGTTCCAGGTCTGCCCCATGAAGTTGCAGAGTGCTAATAGTATTGCAATGTTGTCAGGCGTGTTATACATTTGGAGTTTAAAGAGGTAGCCAAGGTGACAGATTTTTGTACAGTGGACCAAGTTATAGATATTATGTGTCCCTGTGGTCATGCCTTGAGTGTAGTGCATGGTATCAATCGGCACATATTGGTGGGGAGTTTTGTTGCTAGTGCCTACAGAGACAGTGGGGCAGTGCAGCTTTATCACCCCCACTATAAACATCTTAAGAGCCAGGATAGCACAAGCCATATTTCTGGCAACAATGAGAGTCACAGCTTGGTATGAAATAGGCAATGATTTAGGCTTCTTTGCTTGAGTTTTGTAGGAGCTGCACTAACAGGAGGGTGGTATAAAAAGCTGAGAAGGCAAAGCCAATACGATGTCAGAGCACCAGGGTGGGAGGGGTGAGGTGTATTTAATGATGGCCTGGGAGGGGGTGGGGTGGGAGAAAAGCCAGATACAGAGTGGCAGAAGTCAGCAAATTTAAAGTCACTTATTTGGCGCTGAAAGGGCCTGCAAAGGTACAAAAATTCACCAGCCTAGAGATCGGCTAAGAGGTGCACAAATAGAGGAGTAGCTGGAGCAGGCATATCCAATCACTGGCTGCAAGCCCAAGGTGCCACACCAATCGGGTTGCAGCTCAAAGTTTCTGGTTGCTAGGGACTTTAGGACTCGTACCTTCCGAGTGGATCTGGCAGATGGTTCCAGGAGGCAGGCTGGGAGACCTCCAGTAGTCAGGGCGCTTGTTCAGTGAGGCTATTTTTAGGCCTTTAACCTTAGGAGCACCAGGGCCCATTGAAGTGAGTAGGCCTGGGTTCGAGTGAATGTTGCCAGAGAGGAGCAGTAGCATAAAGATGACCCTTCTGGCAGAAAGGTTTATGCTAAATTCATCTCGTACCTTCCACTGCCGAGGCTTCAGGTGATTCAAGTGGTTGGACATCAGTTTAATTATATGGGTGTAGCTATCCATTACTATCCCTATGCTAGGGGAGAGCGTATGGCCACACCATGTTTGTAGGGTAAGGCCGAGTGAGTAACTGACCACAGCCAAGTGAGGCAGTTCCCAAAGGTGCATTTGACAGCCATGCACTACCCAGTAGTGGCTCAGAGGGGGGGTAGCAGCAGCCCAGCCAGGCACCAGTGCCGGATGTACCAAGCCAGGTAGCAAGATGGGTAACGAACAGGCAGTACAACCTTAAGAAGCTGTTGGCAGTTTGTAGCCGAAGTGGGTGGAATTAGCAAAAGTGGGTGTGGCTACTGTGTATTTAATAGAGGCTGGGGTTGGGTCGGGCAGTGTGGGACAAAATTCTGTTTAACTTTAAAATTAAAATAGCAGGCTCTGGTTCCCAAGAACAAAGCCATGAAAGAGAAAGCACCAGGGAGAGCAAAGCAGGGAAGCAGATCTAGAAAAAGATGTCAGCAAAGGCACAGCACAACTAGCTGTAGAGTAGGGGCATCTCAGACCCAATAAGGAGAGAAAGGCAGGTGCTTCCTGACTGATACAGCACCAGCAGGAAACTGGTGTTTAGTAGCTGCTTGCTTACAGGATGGGTTGCAGGAAGCCAATAAAAAACAAAAGGAACACAAGGTCTATTGTGTATTTAAAAGAGGCTGGGGTTAGGGTGGCCGGGATGAAAAATACAGATATCCACGAAAAGCCATAAAAGCTGGCAAGCAGAAAGCCAAGGAAACACAATATGCAGGTATATTAATGGTATTTTAGAAATTAGACACCTGCTTGACACTAGTAGGGGAGAAAATGGAGGAGAGAGAACAGAGCTAGAGGGAGGAGGAATCCTAGCTGGGAGAATATGCTTGTCAGGAAATGGAGGAGCTGGAAACTCTGAGTTTGAGTGTCAGACAGGCAGTGAGAAATAGGTGGGAAGATCAAGTCGGGAGCAGTATGAGATGGGAATGCACTTGACAGGTGATAAAGGTAGTTGTCACTTTGTTTTTTTTATGTTTAAAGTTTTTTATTGTTTTGTTAAAACATGACAAAAGAACAAAAACCACAAAAACAACAGTAACATTAAATTTCGGCTATATACAGAACAGCAGCATATAATTGACGTATGAGGGATTAATTGAATTACATCACAGTTCTAAAGGGAGAATTGCAAGGAACCAGTTATATCAAGAGGCACCTACCTTGACTCTTGCCAAAAATCCAAAACCACTAGGAGGTACTACTGCAGAATGACTCAAGGCTTCATGCATTACGGTAGCCGTACCTTCCTATGGCCGAATCTGAGGGAACATCTGAAAAATAGATGAATATGGTGCCACAAAGTAACTAAGGGTAATTAAAATAATTCCTGAAGAGGCAGGGTGCAATATAAATCTCCCAACCATACCTTCTATAGATAAAACACAAAATGTAAAAAGAGTGTACAAATAGCCTAACTATAACGGTAAACAATAACAATAATAACTATTTACAATGTCCTCCTACATTGAATAAAAGATAGAGAGCGCATGCTTAATAATGATAGGAAACAAAAAATAAAATCTAAATTCAATGATCTGATTACGCAGCACATCATGTTAGGAAATAGAGCTATATAAGACAACGGTGTACCAAGTCAACCGACACCTTCTCTGGAGGCCAGGTAAGCCATGTATGGAGCCCAGCAACAATGGTAAAAAGGCATTCGCCCTGTCATCAGGTGAGAGCGTCTATTTAATTTGGATATGTATGTAAGAGCGGATAAGATCTCCGTTATAGTAGGTATATTAGAAGATCTCCCGTTTTTAAGGATAGAGCGCTTCACCTGCATGCTTAGGAGCATCAGCCATCTAAATGCATTAGAGTTGAGATTTGGGACTTCAGATTTAAGACCCAGCAGCATAAGGGGGGGACTAAGAGGGATATTACATTGCAGGATTAGGTTTGCTGCACTATGGGCAGACTTCCAAACATCTGCGATCAAAGGGCAGAGCCATAAAATGTGATAAAGATCTCCGTGTGCAAGGCATCGCCAACATTAATCATGAGAGAGCACTTGCATTTTTTTAGCATTACAGGAGTTCTATACCAAGAGTGCATTATTTTATTATGGATCAGTCTGCTCCTAGCGTCAGTAAACACTTTATGTCCTACCCTCCAGCACTGATTCCACTGAGTTTTGGTCAATGGCATTTTTAAGGCCTTTTCCCACTTGTGCCTTGAAGATTGATTTGAGGTAGGCAAGGTATCTCTAATTAGGGCATAAATTGCACCTGCTGTCCCCTTCTGTAGGGCAAGCCACGAGTGCACTGGGGGTGAAAGGTCCTTGGAAGCATCTGACTGTTGCAGCCTTTGTTTCAGGGCATCTCTGATCTGCAAATACCTCCAGAATTCGGAGCTCTGTAGTTTCCATTTATTTTGTAATTGTTGAAATGTATCTACCGCTATAGAGCCCTTGACCAGTAGGTCCTTTACAAATATGATACCTTTACCCTGCCAAGTGGGCCAAAATAGAGGCATATCCCCTATGGTGACATTAGGGTTATTCCATAAGGGAGTGTATAGTAGGGGAAGGGCTGATACATTAAATTTTTTGTGAAGGATTCGCCAGTATTGAATAGAGGGGCCTATGGTGGGGTGCAACAGAAGCTCCTTAGAGGCTCCTGGCCACAATAGTGTAGCTGTAACAGGGGATCCGCTGAGGCCTTGTTCTATTGTTAACCATTGGGGCGACTCTTCAGACTGTGGGTTGAACCATCTCAAGATCTGTGTACATTGGTATGCAATTTTGTAGCCCTCTATCCATAGGAGACCCCATCCTCCATGTTTCCAGTGTGTTCTTAGTAAATTTTTGCCAAAGCGGGGTTTAGCTTTACCCCATAAAAAATGACCAATAGTTTTTTCAATTTTTTTAATCCATACCGTAGGAAGAGATAAGGGGATGTGAGATATATATATAGAAGATTTTAGGTGCAAATGACATTTTATAAGCGTATATTTTTCCAGCTAGCATAAGGTTAAGACAGACCAGCGGTCCAAGTCAGACCTACAACTAGACAGTAAAGGGCCTAGGTTGTTGTCCCACCATTTCCCAATATCAGCACCCACTTTGATTCCCAGATATGTAATGAGGTTGTGCCCATTTAAGGCCAAATGGGACATGGTGTGGGGAGACATTTAGAGTTAAGTGGAAGGATTTCTGTTTTTGCCTGGTTAATTTAGAGTCCAGAGGTATGTGAGAAGTGTTCTAATAGGCTAAGAAGAGGTCAATGCCTTAGGGCATTCCCAATATAACCAGCAGGTCATCAGCAAGCATACATATGGGTGGTGGGTTGGGGTGGTCCGCAGTGATACCAGCTATAAGAGGGTGTTGACGGATTGCAGCAGCCATAGGTTCCACCACTAGAAGAAACAACAATGGAGACAGGGGGCAACCCTGTCTGGTACCTCTGTGAAGTTGAAATGAGTTGGATAATACAGAGTTGGTGAGTACCCTGGTGAGGGGTGCTGTATAAAGAGCTGTTATAGCAGCTCAGAAATGAGGGCCGAATCCGATATACTGAAGGACAGTGTGACGGTAGTCCCATTCCACAGAGTCGAACGCCTCCTCAAAGTCAATGGCCAATGCAACCACAGGTGTCGGAGCGGATTTGGCTAAGCAAATGAGATTGAGAAGAGTCCGCAAGTGATCTAAGCTATATCTACCTTTCACGAATCCTGCTTGGGATGGGTGTATCAAAGTAGGAAATATAGGGTTAAGTCTATTTGCCAGCACCCTAGCACATACCTTGCTGTCAGTGTTAATCAAGGAAATAGGGCGGTAACTAGCGGGGTCTTCAGGAGCTTTCCCCTTTTTAGGAAGGACAATTATAGTGGCCTCTCTTAAGGCTTGAGGTAAGATGCCCTTATCTTCTGCCTCTGTAAAGACCTGACATAACAGAGGGGAGATCATGGGAGATATTAGCTGAAGGAACTCTACAGGGTACCCATCGCCTCCCGGTGCCTTTCCTGATTTGATAGCCATCAGAGCCGAATTGACTTCTTGTGGTGTGAAGGGGGCTTCAAGGACATCAATGTGGGATGGGGCTAGTTATGGTAATTTAATAGATTGAAGAAATGCTTGGGTTACAGAATTATTTTTAGGTCTGGAGGAAGTATAAAGTTGCGAGCAAAAAGATGCCATAATTTCGTTTACACTTTGAGAGCTAGTTTGAACCTTGCCGGTATTAGGGGTTTTTCAAACCCGCTATGTATCATTAGGATTGTTGTTTTCAGAGTTGATATGCTAAAACCTTCCCATTTTTGTCTCCCCCTTCCCAGTATGCATGACGAATCCTAAGGAGGGCTAGATCAGCTTTCCTGGATAATAGTTTGTTAAGTTTAATACGCAATTGTAAAACTTTCCTTCCAGATTCTGAATGGGGCGATGGGTGGGATAAGGCCTTGTGCTCCCGTTCAGCCTTAGCAAGTTCACTTTTGAGGTGGGTAAGTTCCTTTTCTTTGCACCTCCTTCTATGGGAGGCATATCAAATGATTTTACCTCGCATAGCAGCTTTATATACTTCCCACGTGTTGGAGGCAGAAGTCTCCGACACAGGATTTTCTTGCAGGAAAAGCTGAGTTTGTGATTTGGCCCATTCGATAAATTTTTGGTCGTACATAAGGAGGGGGTCCAATCTCCAGGATGTAGACCATGGTGTAGATGTTCCCCATATTAGTGTCAGCTGCACCGGCGCGTGGTCTGAAATAACTGTGGGCAAAATATTGGTACTTAAAACAAATTGTGTCAGAGACTGGGAGATTAACCAAAAATCAAGTCTACTGGAGGAGCCACGTACTTCAGATTGGAAAGTATAGTTCCTATCTGAAGGATTGACTAAACGCCAGATATCCACCAATTGATATTCAGAACTAAGACTAAGTAAGGCCTGTGCTCCTCGAGTATGATACTCTCTCTCTCCCATGACCACTTCTGTCTAGTGCAGGGACAAGTGTTAAATTGAAATCCCCCCCACTAGGATTGGTAAATCTGGTTTCAGCATCGTCCCTAATTTGAAGCTGAGTTCTAGGAAAAAGGATGGGCTGTCTTCATTTGGTGCATATATATTAGCAATTATTAGCTGATCATGTGGGGTATCCACTAAGGTTATCACCCACCTTCCTGAGGGTCAGCTTTACTCTGTAGGATAGACCAAGGAAGTGATTTGTGCAATAAGATACCACACCTCTCTTTTTTGTGCATGCAAGCGCTGGCATGAATTTCTGATCCAATCTGTCCTTCGCCACCAAATAACTGTGATCCTGCTTGGTTAATTTGGTCTCTTACAATAGAGCAACCTGGGCTTTAATCCTCTTTAGATGGGTTAGAACTTGTTTTTGTTTTGAGGGAGAGTTTAAACCCCTGACATTCCATGTTATAAAGGTTGTGTCATCCATGGTCGGACCAAAGGTGAAACATGGTAGCTAAGATGACCTTATATAAAAGGATCTTGTCAGGGGAGTGATAATGTATTGAATCAACCATTGTTCTTAGGCTCGTACAGCGAAAGGTGATGGTTGGCCAGTCAGACATGAATAGACATACATTTTGCAGCCCGCGTTTTAAGGATAATATTTGAAAAAACAGGAGAGACAATAGTATTGTACAGAAGCACAATGTGCCTGTACTATATACATATATCACGCAAAGTTGCGTGGCCATATGAGTGGGCATTGAGGGCCAAAGGTCTACTGGCCTTAATAGCCCACCCACCTACCAGACTGCGGGGGAGAAGACTATAGTCCCATTCAAAAGGCTGGCCCAGAGCAATGAAAGAAAATAAGAAAACAAAATGCATTCCCCCTGGAATAATATGAACATGGAGTCACTTACTTAATAGGGTTCCATGTCCTTATACCGTAAAGCCTGGAAAGCATACTAGAAACAAAGTTAGCCAAGGGATTACTGAGTATTTCAGGTGAGAAATAAGGAAGTTATTGCCCAGGAGGAATTGCAGACTTTACTGGGTAACCAACCTGGCCCATTAAATTCTTGAAATGTCCCCTCTAACCCAGAGAAGGACAACAAGATATATACACATGGAAAGAAAGAAAAAGGAAAAAACCCTTGGGTCAATTCAAGCTTACTGTATCATGCAACAGGACAGTAAAACATTTTAACAATACCCCCTAATTTAAATCTGAGTACAGCAACTATGCATTAGAGCCCTTGTCACTTTCCCCTTAGACCATTTTTACTTCTTTAGTATATCCAGCCAAGGCAGGGGATGAGATGCTTGGTCTGCGATGCTAATAGAAAGAAAAAAACACCATAAATCCAACATCTAGTCCAAGCGTTGCTTTCAATCGCAGACCACACTCTCAAAGTCGATGACAGGCTGAGTGATGGAGTAGAGTATAGGAAAGAAAAGAACCGGGACACTTATCTAAGTCCATGCATGCTGATCTTCCGTCTGCAGGAGCTCTATATCTGAGGGGGCTTGCTGACACCATTCTTCAACAGGGGTTGCAGTTGACGGAGATGGAAGGGGCAATATCACATCCGTCGCAGTTGGGGTATTCTCGGATGAAGAAGCTGTGTCCGGAGCCTGAATTAGGGCCTCAGTCCTAGCAGTTTCTTGAGCCATTTCCTCCTCTGGGTAAGTAGGGAAATCAACTGTAGTCTCACCCAAGTCCACAGGAGTTAAAACTGCAAATCGGTTTGGCGTGGAAAAACGCATTACAAAATCCTCTGGGTGGTTTAAAGGAGACCGGGATGCACCTTCATTTCTGTCATGCGGGTGTTCTCGTCTAGGATGGCTTCCAGATTGCTGCCACTTGCGAGTTCTGGCTGGAAGATCTGGTTAGCTACCTTGAAATTGGAAGCTAGGAAGGGGGGAAGTCGAGGTGGTTCAGTGAGTAGTAGCCATCATGTTCTGCCGACCATGCTCTATTTCTGTCTGATGATTATTATTCCGTTCTGGGGTCGGTTGAGGAGGCCAGTTAGACTGTAGGTACTGCATTAGGCTGTCTGGTGTAGCAAAAGTTATATGCGAGCCATTTACCTCTAAACGCATAATTACTGAGTATCGCAACGAAAACTTAATCTTAAGTGAATGCATCAATTTCCTAGCCTCTGTATATTCTTTCCATCTGGCGACCAGCTCCCAAGAGTAGTGCTTTAAAATTAAGATTTTATGGCCTTGGCAGGACAGACCCCCAAGCTCTCGCGCCCTTACAGTGATCCACTCTTTATCTGCGAAATTCAAGATACGGGTCATGATAGCCCTCAGTCTTTCACTGTTCTTCGGAGTCGGGCTAAGCGTTCTATGGGCTCTTTCTATTGTGAGCCCAGGTGGGACCTCGCATTTTAACAACTCAGGCATAACATCGTATAAGAAGTCTAAGGAGTTACCATGTTCCACACCCTCAGGAAAGCAGAGGAATCGGAGATATTCCGACAGCTCCTGTTCTCCATATCATCCGATTTACTTTGTAGTAGTTGAATCGTTCTGCTTTGATCCCTAATTATGGCTGTGAGCTTCTCTATTTCTGCTGAGTTTTGAACTGCTTTTTGTTCAGTGTGATTGATTCGTGCTCAAGCTGTTGGATAGCGAATGTAGTTTTTTTTTTTTTTTTAATTTAGTATACTTTATTCACATTTTTCAACAACATCCATATAGCACCATGGATTGCTAGGCATATGCATTATTACATGATAATGTGAAACATGCCATGATAGCCTTGTGGTTACATCGGCTAAAATAAACACATAATATTCTAACAACCACTACATTGACCCAAGCTAAGAAACCCCACACCCTCTTCCAAATCCTCTATATTCCCCAGTTACCCCTCTACCCTCCCCCATGTCAAGTGTGAACATTATTCTTGAAGGTACCACCTTGGGTTCTACCTGTTAACCAATGGATCCACTATTGATTAGGTCAGTGTGGATTATAAGCGGTAAGTAAGGCCTCCAAGGGGCCCCATCTGGGCTGATATAAGTGCGATCTGTTGCCCATATACAGCATATGCTTTTCTAATTGCAGAGCGGTAAGCATCTCCTTATACCACTCCCTCACAGACAACTGGGCTTCTTCTTTCCAGTGTCTCATAACAATGAGTTTGGTTATTGCCGAGACTAAACAATATGTGCCTTTCTGATTTTAGGAATACCTTTTGGCAGCAAATATAATAAACATATTTCCAGGGTAAAGAGGGAGTCCAGACCTAGCCACGGATCCAGCAGACATTTAATAGCCTGCCAAAAAATCTGAACAAGTGGACAATCCCATAACATATGGAATAGCGAGCCAGGGGCGAGGCGACACCTGGTGCATACAGGAGAAGGTGCACACCCAACCTTATGCAATCTGGCTGCTGTGAAATACAAATTATTCATAATATTG
This sequence comes from Neoceratodus forsteri, assembly GCA_016271365.2. NCBI lineage: Eukaryota > Metazoa > Chordata > Ceratodontiformes > Ceratodontidae > Neoceratodus > Neoceratodus forsteri. The sequence goes on from CM057455.1 coordinate 942,991,355, forward strand.
AACTGTATCATTCGTAACCTGTCCTGTTTGACAAAGAAGTAATTGATCCTCCAGGCCTGCCCCCAAGTCACTACAGCAGGTGAAATTGCCAACTCCTGAACCCAGTAATAGCCAATCCCTCGGGGTAGACTGATATCCAAAACCTGTAATTCTTTATAAGTCTTAGACACTGCATGGGATTTGCCCGCTGCCTGCAAGAGCCTGTTCAGTTTCTCCGAATCTGCACAGTTGGTGTCGCCTCTCCCCATGTGTCTCTTGATCGCCACTACCACCTGTCTATGTTTGAAGAAGTCCATAATTGGAACCGAGTAACGTATTTGAAGGGTTGAAAATGACATCAGTTGTTCGCCCTCAAGGAGGTCAGCGACCTTCCTTTCAGTTAGAAACGGCCAGAATCCGGGCGATATTGTTTTATGGTCTATTTGAAAATGGGGATTACCCACAATAGGCTGATCTGAGGATGTATGCCAGTTGCATGAGAGAAATGTTTGTATCTGCAGGAGGGCTCGAACTGACCATCCTATGGGAGTATTTTTAAATTTACTGGGTAGCTTCGAGGGACTAACATAAATCAAAGAGGTGAGCTTACCCTGAAACTGGGAACTTATTGACTGTTCTATGTCTAGCCACAAGGGAGTATACGCCTGATTCTCCCTGTCTGGTCCTGTTCTTGACCCATGAGCTACCCTACTACTGAGGTGGTAGGCACAGTAATAGGTAAAAAAGGAGGGTAGTGCAAGCCCACCTTGTCTTTTGGGCCCTGTAAGTTTGTGGTATGTGCGTCTGGCTTTCTTGCCCCTCCACAGAAAGACAGTTATGACTGACTGTAAATAGTTAAACCACTTTTTGGGAAGATAGAACCCTAACATTCCAACCGGGTATAAAACCCTGGGAAGGATATTCATTTTTACTATGTTAGCTCTCCCCCACAGTGTAAGCGGAAGATTGCTCCATCTCTCCAAATCTGATTTAATAACCTTGAGTATTTCTGTGAGATTCAGTTTCATCATGACGGGGAGATCTCTAGCCACATGAATGCCTAAATAGGTAATAGTATCTGGTGCCCATTCCAGTCCGGTGCCATCTATGGACACTCGGATGGTCCTATCATTTAGGGGAAAGACTTTGGATTTGGATACATTTAGTTTGTAGTGGGAGACCTCTCCGAAAGACTTAATCAGCCTCAACAGTGCAGGGATCCCGTCTAACAGCTCTTCCATATGTATCAACAAGTCATCCGCATAGGCAGATAAAGTATACCGATGTTCTCCTAATTTAATTCCTCTAATTTGAGGAGAAGCATTAATTTTCTTGAGGAGGGTCTCCAAGTAAAAGTTGAATAGTAGTGGGGATAGTGTGCACCCCTGCCTTGTCTCCCTCTGAAGCCGAAAAGGGCCAGAAAGGGTGCCATTGCACCATACCTGTGCAGATGGGGAGGAGTATAGGATCTGAACCCACTTAATGAATTCAGCTGGGAGACCATATCCTGCCATTACTTGGAATAAAAAGTCCCAAGAGACCATATCGAAGACCTTCTCAGCATCCAGGGACACCAAGATCGCCGTGGAATCGGAGTCCCTGGACACTGAGAGGATATGCATGATCTTTTGCATGTGGTCAAAAGATGATCTCCCTGCCATAAACCCAATTTACTTCCGCCCAGTGAGAGTAGCTAGCACTGGACTTAATCTATTGGCCAAGACCTTTGCTAAGATCTTGACATCAGAGTTGATCAGCGAGATAGGACGATAGCTGGCAGGATTAAGGGGGTCCTTCCCCGGCTTGGGGATGAGAGTGATCAATGCTTTTAAAAAACTGTCTTCCGACATGCCCTCAGAGTGCCAATGATTGAAGACCTCTGTGAGCAGGGGGGCGAGCTCTAGCGTATAAGCTTTGTACAAGTTATTGGGGAGACCATCAGGTTCTGGCACTCTGTCCAGTGCAAGCTGCTGGATGGCCTGCATGACCTCCTGTACCGTTATCGGTTTGTCCAATACTTGGGCACTCTGAGGGGCCACTGTCGGCAACTCTACTGTAGCTAAGTAATTATGGATGGTCTGGACATTGGGACGGCTTGCCTGATCGACTGAATACAGTCTCATATAGTAATTTTTTTTCTCCTCCACCACCTCTTTGGGTGACGTGATAAGGTGGTTTCCCACCTTGAGACCAGCAATGAAGCGTGAAGCCTCTATCTGCCTGAGCCTCAGAGCTAACAATTTCCCAGCTTTTTCCCCAGCGTCAAGATATTTGATTTTGGTACATCTCAGTGACAATTCCACCTTCTGAGTGATTAAGGCTGAGTACTGGGCTTGTAATCTATGCAGAGTTGCCCATTCAGCACCAGGGGACTTGTTATTGAGAGTAGTTTCCAGCCTCTGGATGTCTGAGAGCAATTTATCTTGCTGGGCTTTATGCTGCCTGGATCTAACAGACGCCAGACGTAGGCATTCTCCTCTCAGGGTGCATTTTGCTGCCGCCCAGACTATGTCAATTCTCGAGACTGAGCCCCTATTTATTGAAAGGAAGTTGGTAAGAAAATCTCTTATCTGCTGTTTGGTTTCAGGCTTCTGGAGTAGCTGGTTGTTAAACCTCCAAACGAATTCCCTCCTATATGCTTCCCCAAAGTGGAATGTTAATGAGACAGGCGAGTGATCAGAGATGACCCTCTCATGGATTTCGGAACAAACTATATGTGGGAGTGAGTGGGAACTTAATAACATAAAGTCAATGCGGGATAGTGATTTATGTGGAGGAGAGTAAAATGTGTATTGGCATTCCATAGGGTGCAGCACACGCCATACATCTAGGATATTTGCACCATTCATCAGATCATGAAGCACCCTTTGTGTTGGGGAGGGTCCCCATCTTCGAGGGTCAGATCTGTCCAATTACGTGTCCGACACCACATTCCAATCCCCTCCCATTATAGTTGCCACCGGTGGGTTAGTGATTACCATACTCAATAAATGAATAAAGAAGTCAGGAGCCTCTCCATTTGGGCCATAAATTGCTCCCAGTAGAATTGGATTCGGCCCTATACTGCCCAGCAAGATGATATATCTCCCATTGGGGTGGTATGTTTCCCTCTTTAGTATAAAGGGGATATTCCTGTTTACAAGGATGATAACTCCTCCACTATTACTAGACCCCCTAGCCCCGAAAGCCTGTCCCACCCAGGCTTTGATAAATAATTGAGCATCTTCCCGTTTCATGTGCATTTCCTGAAGGCAGGCTATCCCTGCCTTTAATTGCTGCAGGTGTCTGAGAATAACCAGCCTTTTGCCCTTGTCCTGGGCACCCTTGACATTCCAACTGATAAACTTGTAGTGACTAGTCATTGCCAGCAGAAAAAAAAACTCTGAGGGGTTGCTCCCTTACTTAACCCAATAACCCAATTAGACTTAGTATGATAACCTGTTCCGTGGTAAATCGCATCAGCCACTTTAGCCACACTTGGCATCCTCCCCCCTTTCCCTAATAAGTCCTTTTCATTATTTATTGCCCTTGTCCCTCCAGTTTTAACCTCCCCTTTCAAATAGAACATTTTTCTTAATCCCCTTAGATCTCCCCCAGTTCCTAGTAACTGCAACTCCCAAAACACCATGGTGTGCAATGTCTTCTCACAGAGTAATCCACACCATGCCCCCCCGCTCCCCATCCTCCGTTATACAAAAAGTATGCCCAACCCAGGTGAATTAGACAATCTCCTTAACCCGAAATTAGCATGTAAACATTATGTAAATCAGAACAGACAGAACTTAACCCTGCATAACAAATGTTAGAGATTTAGGGTCACTTGTTTCCCATTGTCGAGATCCCCTAACAGAGGATGGCATGGGAGAAACAAAGTAATAACACTGAAAAGAAAAAATAGGAGGTTAGATTATTGCAATAAGTCTCCATATGATTGTTCTTATTGCTCTCAGTAACTGGACTCAGCAAGCGCATGAGCTATAGACCCCCATGCCTCTGGCCACTACATATCCCAGCCGGAAGCCACGGAAGCCATCAAATGGCCCAAATGACTCATAAAACAGTCAGTGTCAGTGGCTCAGTAGGTAGCGCACTCACCTCTGAGGCTGGGAGATCAGAGGGCTGTGGGTTCAGTTCCCACATCTGGCACTTGGGTTAATATCCCAGTACTGACACTGTAATGCAGCATGAGAGGGGTGCTGCATTTCTGAGGTGCCGTCTTTCGGATGAGAGCGTTAAACCGAGGTCCCATCTGCCTGGATTGGTGGTAGTTCAGGTGGATGTTAAAGATCCCATGGCACTTATCGAAAAGAGTAGGGGAATTTCCCCGGTGTCCTGGCCAAATTTCCCTCATTCACTAAAAATACCACCAACAGCTTAATCTGGTTCAAGGTCAGTTGGCATTCATCTGTATCTCCTTCCCACGGGTCGTGCCTGAAAATAGGCAGGATTTGTCTAGTGCACTTACCCGGTCAACAAAAGCTAAATAAATAAATAAAAATAAAAACACTCGCTGCTCCCAGGGTTGCTTCTGGATCAGTCCCGTTTGTTCTCCCTTACTGTATGCACCTTCCAGACAGACGGGCCACTAGACAAAAGGGGAAGAGATCCAAATCAAATTATGACTGGAATATAGTTCTCATCTCTGTAATAGCAAGAGACTCAAATGGAAATAAAGCCGCCGATTCCACCGGCCAGGAGCAAAATAAAAAAAAACAAGGGTCCAACAGACAGTGTCATTGTAATGTTTCTCTGGTCTTCATGTCCTGCTATTATAGATGGAAGATTCCCACCATCACCAGGTACAATCCTTCCTGGCCCAAAGAAAAAGAAGCCTTTGGTTAATCCATAGCTGTTCCAAGATGCATCCACTAAAGAAAAAGGCCTGGTTCCAAGAACCGCTTCCTTTAGAAATCACTGATGGGTAGACAGAACACCTTCCGTGGCCTCCCTTGACCACTGTTTGTAAGAAAGAAAAGTAAAAACCAAAAACCCAGGCCACCTGCTGAATTTCACACTGTTTCCATGTCCCGTGAGTCATTAGTTAGACCGACAAAGCACTAATGTGTCCAGACACTCTGTCACTGCGAGCTTCCATCAGGTGCATCGTGCCCCTCTTTATCACTCCTTTCCTTTGAACGGGTCAGGGAATAATTCTCAGAGTTCCATCAGGGCTTGTTCTTTGCTTTCAAAAGAGATCCATTTATCTTGATGTTTAATCTGGAGCACTGCAGGATATCGCATTCTGAAGGGTTTACCAGCTGCGATCAATTTAGAGACAATAGAATGCATTTCTTGCTGTTTCGCTCTGACCGACTGGGGCAGGTCTTGTGTAACCCTAAGCAGGTGTCCTTCCCAGAGTAGTTCTTGCAGATTTTTAATTTTCATCAGGATATGCTGCTTATCTAAATAGTTGACCAGGTGACAGATCAGGGGTCGTGGGGGAGAGCTGGGGGTTGGGGGAGGTCGTAGCACCCGGTGTGCTCACTCAATAACATACACCGCTCCATTTGGAGAAGGCCCCTCTATCTTTTCAAAGAATTTCTTGAGAAATAGGATCGGGTTGGAGCCTTCTTCTTTTTCTGGCACACCAAAAATTAGTAGGTTATTTCTCCTACTCCTCCCTTCAAGATCTTTTAACTTTTCCTTGAGTTTCTTCATTCTTCTCCCAAGTTGTGTAATCATCACGTCATTTCTATCTTGTTTTCTCTCTAATGAAGTGATCTTAACTTCTGAATCCCCCACTCTCAAACTCAGGGCCTGCACTGGGGTTTTAATTTGCTGCATATCTTCTGCCATCTCTGAGATGCGTTCTTGGAGCGGCCTCATTACCTCCAGGAATCTCTCCTCTGATAGAGCTGTACAGGAGGCTGGGTTTTTGCTGCCTCTCGCCTGCTGGTGCCGAGGCCTCTTCGCGGCCTGCTCTTTTTCCAGTGTCATTGGTGGAGAGTGTCTCTGCGTCAGTTTCTTGATAAAGACGTCCATTCTGAAAGGACAGTTGTCCACTACGAAGTTCTAGTGACCTTAGGGTATAGGTAAGGCACACTATTTGTGATGAGATTTGGCAAAAAATAAAGTTTACTCGCTCTAAGGTGTGGAGCTACGGGAGGTTGCTGCTGCCCTTCACCCTGTCATCACGTGACCCCAGCGAATGTAGTTTTATTAGAAGCAAGAGTCACTACGGCCATTTGATTGAGTAGAGCTGTAAACATTTCAGTAGTCTGCAGCGATACCGACTCTGCAGAGGCCTCTGATTTTTTTATGCTGCGCCATAGCACTACGCAAGTACACAAACCTGTAGAGGAGCTGGCGGCGATCAAGATAGATATTTTGGTTCCTGGTAGGTTTAACAGTGTTTTTCTGGTTGCATCTATTCGATCAGCAGGTTTTTAGGCTATGTAAAACTCAGCGGGAGCCTGGGGTTGTAGTGAGCATTCGTTTTAGGCAGCCATTGCATCCGGAGCTAAGCCACGCCCCCCGGTAGTTGTCACTTTGACTTAGAGAAGCAGAGAGGCACAGAAAGAGTGTGGAGAGATGAGAGGGCTAGAAGGAGGAGGAGTTACACTAGATAGAGAATGTGCTTCGCAAGAGACAGTGTTGCTGTCACTTTAAGCTTGAGCATCTGGCTGGCAGTAGCCTGTAGGAGTGAGGTAGTAAGCTGAGCGGGGTTTAAAAGTATTTAAACAGGACCGGGACCAGGGCTGGGGGTGGGTGGGGGACCAAAAAATTAGGCTCCTAGTGCTCCCTTCCTCGAGATAATCAGTCCCAGAGGGCGAGTCTGTACCTGGGCTTCTATGAGGGGTTGGTGGCTTCAGGCGCGGACCGTGGATGGCAGTCTGGCAGGTCGGGTTCATCAGAGGACCACGGCTATGGCTCTCAGACTACCTGAAAAGAGAAGGACAGGGGGAAATTAAATAAGAGAGGCAGGGGGTGGGGCTGTTCCTGGAAACAAAAAGAAATGCAAAATGGCTTAAACAGGGGTGGACTGCAGACCAGAATGTTAGGCAAGATGCCATAAGGTCTGAGAGAGCAAGAACAGGGCTAATTAAAGCACAATACCAGAGTGAAAAGATGAAAAAAGGGGGGTTCAAGACCTGAGCTGAGATCGCTACTGCGTCTTAAGAGAGAACACTCTACAGGCACTTAGATTAAATGAGCAAAACTTGAACTCTAAAATTCTGGCAAGACGGTATTAACAGAAATCAAAATCCAGTAAAATATAATTCAAGCATTAACAGTGCAGAGCTATACGGAGCCAGTTGGAGTGCTCCTGGGGCTAACTGCAGCCAAAGGGTCACAGCAGTAATAGACGTCGGATTTAAACCCAGAAACAACTGTCCTCATGTAAAAAAGAAAAATCAGGATCCTAGGGCTCCCTTCCTGGAGGTAATCCATCCCCGAGGGAGACTCCGTACTTGGGCTTCTGTGAGGGGCTGTTGGCTTTAGACCTGGACCTTGGATGGCAGTCTGGCAGGTCGGGTTCATTAGAGAACCACATCTGTGGCTCTCTGGCTACCTGAAAAGAGAAGGACAGGGGGAAATTAAATAAGAGAAGCAGGGAGGTGGGGCTGTTCATGGAGCTAAAAAGAAATGCAAAATGGCTTAAACAGGGGGTGGTTTGCAGACCAAGATATTTACTGTAGAAACAGGGGTGTATAGTATCATGCCTGTGTACTGTTTACCCTGACCTGATAGAAGGACAATGTTTAAAAAAATCTGTTCCTGTTGGGGCATTTCATGTTAAAATCAATACTTTTAAAAATAAAAATGTCATGAAGTTTAGTTTCCCAGGCCCCTTAGGATTGTGTAGCCCCTTCCCAAAGAAATCCTAGATGTGCTCCTAGCTCACGTGACATTGTACGAAAATGTCTAGAAATGCCGGGCTCCAGTTTATCACAGGGTAGGGGAAGAGAATGTCTTTCTCTGCCTGACTCTGTATATTGCCCTATAGGTGGTGGTGAGCATACCTCTCAACCTCCTGCCTCATAAATCAGGGACATGGCTTAAAAAAATCAGGGACAAAGGATCAAAATCAGGGACACTTCTTCAAAATTGAAGATATCTACTCAGGAAGCTGGTAGAATAAAGGACTTAGTGTAAAACGCATTTTCTAAAGAAGAACAAGTCTGTAACTTTAATGTTTGACATTAGTTTGTGCTTATAACCCCCACTGTTTGGTCAAGGAAACACAATTTTTAGGAGGGACAGAGTAAAATTTTGAGGCAAAATCAGGGATGTCCCTGAAAATCAGGGACAGTTGAGAGGTATGGTGGTGAGAGTGTGGTGAGGTGCATGATGATGCTATGTATTGTGTGTGCAGAGCTAGGTCTACTTGACTGAACATGTGCTGCTGTGTTATCCTCTGGTTCAAGGGGTGCAGAAAGAGGAACAGAGGAAGTCATGGCACAAAACAATGGGGGGGCACACTATATGTGTGATGGCATTGCAGTCTTTTTTTCTGCTGGAGCCAGAAGCAATGTAGAAGTAGGATAAATGTGCAATAATAAAAGTATTTCTTGTCTTGCACATTTTTTGCCTGTACAAATGATCAAAATGTACTATTATAATTGTGGGCTAGTGCAACCATCTGCAGGCTAATGCAGTTTTGAATCAACTTGTCCTGCTGGCTAGTGCAAAGAAAAGTTAAGGCTGACCCCTGATGATGAGGAAGTGGATGTGGTGTTTTCAGAATCCAGACTTGAGGTGAGATGTCCCTGTGGAACTGCTAGCGCTTGAAGGTGCTGGAGGAAGCAAATATACTTCTGGCTTGTTCAGGATAGTGTCATTACTGCTAAATTCTGGTCACATACGCTGCCCTCCTACCTATCAACATCTCTAACTGCCATCCCCCCACCTACCTACAATCTCAGGAACTCTGACTCCAGGCTCCTTCACATTCCCCACAGATCCACCCTATGAGGTCAGGTAGCTTTCAGTTTCAGACTGCCCAAATTATGGAACTCTCTAGCAGCCGACATCAGACTCATCACAAGTACTCCCCAATGAAATGCCCTCCTCAAAACGCGTTTTGCTACCAACTGCTCATGCTTTCCCCATCACTGAATTCCCTGCTCAACTTTTATCAGCTGTCCTGGGCTCCATTTAAAAATCAGTACCATACGCCACTTAATCCTTCCTCTGATGCTGTAGATACGCACACCTACCCATATAGTAGATAATCTAATCACACTATGTAATTGTTGCAATTTCTACCATGCTACTATATCACTGCCTGTAATACTCTTCATTTTGTATAAACCATTATCATCTCAGTTACTGCACCCATCCTACTGGGCCTTTGCTTGTTATCTGCAAATTATGTATGTACTGTTTTTTTGTATTATGTGCTGCACTCTTGTAACCCCCTACCCCAGGGCACATCTGGAATTGATCGGTACTCTGCTCAGTATGCCTTCCTGGTAAATCTTTTAAATAAATAAATAAAGTAACAGATGCACTGAACAATCAGAGAAGGCTACTTTTTTTTTTGGAAGTGTTGAATTCTGCTTTTTTTTCTTTTCTTTTTATGTTATTTCGTTTGAATGTGGCTTTAGTTCCTGCAAGAGTCTTTAAAAGACAGTGTCTTCCTCCATGGAGAATGGCTGAAGATCAAGGACATCACTTCACTAATAATTTGTGTAATTTGTATGGAACTTAGGTAAGTAGCTGGAAGTTAAGTGCAGACACATAATAACTAAGACACTGTATGGCTGGGTAGGTGTGAACTGATGCTAAATTTGCCTTTCTGTGAATATCCAAAAATCTGGCATTTTGGACACCTGCTAAACATGTTCAAAGAATCTCATTTTGCCTCGTCACTTTGGCACTTCGATGTAGTGACAATCAATATTAATGTGTTCCCCAGGGTTCCTTTTAATTTTTAATAGATATGAAGGGAGACAGGTAATTGGAAAAGGATAAATGATTAATCTAAGACAAACCTATCTCAACCATACAAAAAATCATTATCAGATCTGTTTAAACTATCCTTGTCACAGGAATATTCTTTTAATGTTTCTATTACATAAAGACAGAGATCATTTCAAAAGTGCAATTTCAATCAAATATTTCTCAAAAGCTCCATCAATTCAAATTCCAGTAACGTTTCAGAAAATATATTCCTTCTTCAGACTGTTGAGCTTTTCTATAAAAATAAAAATAATACTTTACAAATATACTTCGATATAGTAATCAAAGAAAACAAATTATATTGTCACATCAATAAATCAAGCACAGGTGGAACTAACCTGCAAACATCAATTGGTGGCAAATGGGGGTGGGGGTAGGCGTCCTTATCTTACTCAATATAAAATGTCTCATATTCTATAAAAGAATAAAAAACAAATTTGTAACATCTTTCTTTCTATGTATCAGATTAAATATACTTAAACTTACAATGAAATCTTCCAAGGAAACCAATATTTTAAATATCATGATTTCATATAAGATTTCTCAAAGGTTTTTAAACTCTAAAAAGAGAAGAAATAAAAAACGGATAGTTAAAAAACTATCGCTTTTGTCAAAACCACCCTTAGCTCTAAAAATCAAAATCTCAAAGGATGTTACCTTATACTCAGCTTTCACATTATTAATTCAAACGTTCCAGGCAGAATTATTAAGTATTTGGTTACAGTTCAGCCCGATGAAGGAAAATGCACCAAACTACCACGCCACCATTTGCTGACCACGCTACTATGTAAACTGAACACCTTTCTCCAGGTGCTTATATAAGGAAAGAAGAAGGGGCCGAGCCACACAGGTGAGCACGCATGAACGTGCTACTTCACTATGATGTTTAACTGGGCGGCTCAGTCAAACATGAAACCCTCCCGTAATATTTGAATGGGAGAACCCCCCTTAATCTTAACCCATACATTAAACATTTATACAGCAGAAAGGTACAGATCTACGCAATGAGCAAAACATAAATGTAACAACTATATGCTGAAATACATGTCCCAACCATGCTTAAAGCTTGATACAGACTTGGCAGCAACCACCTCAGGAGGTAATCTATTCCAAATTTCCACCACCCTCTCTGAGAAGCAATACTTTCTGATATCATTCTTGAACACTTCACACTTCAATTTCCAATCATGCCCTCTTGTAGTAGAATTGATGTTCCTGATACAAAGCTGTGCTTTTGGCACCTTGTTGATGCCTTTAAGGAATTTGAAGGTCTCAATCATATCCCCTCTCTCCTTCCTAGTCTCTACCGAGTACAATGTCAGAGCCCCAAGCCTCTCTTCATAGGTGATTTCCTGAAGGCCATATATTATTTGTTGCCCTTCTCTGGACCACTACCAATCTATCAATGTCCTTTCTTAGGTGAGGCCTCCAGAATTATACACAGTACTCCAGATGAGGCCTCACTAATGACCGGTAAAGTGGTAGCATCACCTCCCTGTCCCTGCTGTCTATGCCCCTGCCAATACATCCTAACACCCTGCTAGCCCTGCTGTAAGACTTATTGCACTGACTTTTCTGCTTGAGGTCGTTCCTAATAATGACTCTCAGATCATGTTCCTCAGCAGAGGAGCTCAGCTGGACTCTGTTTAGCCAGTATTCTTTCTTGGGGATGGCCCTACCCAGGTGCATCACCTTACACTTCTTAACATTGAAGTTTAATTGCCATATTTGTAACCACCTTTACAACTTCTTAAGGTCCTCCTGCAGTTGTCTGACTGCCTTTGTACTATCCACTCTTCCGCTGAATTTCATGTCATCCACAAACAGGGCGATGTTGCCATTTATGCCCTCGCTGATGTCTCTAATGAATACATTGAAGAGGACTGACTCCTGGACCGGCCCCTGAGGCATCCTACTAGTGACCTGCCTTTCATTAGATTCCACCCCATTTACTACCACCCTTTGTTGTCTGTCCCCCAACCAACTCTGTACCCACCTTACGATCTGTTCTGCTACCCCAAGGTCTTCTAGCTTTTTTAAGAGGCGTCTGTGGAGGACTATGTCAAATGCCTTACTGAAGTCAAAGTAAAGCAAGTCCACTTCATGATCCCGTCCAACTCCTTGGTCACTTCATCAAAGAAGATAATAAGGTTCATTTGACATGACCTGCCCATCACAAACCTGTGTTGTTTGTAGTTCTGGAGGTGATTTACTTCAAGGTATTCCACTAGATCTTGCTTGATAAGGGCCCACATAAGTTTACCCACTACTGATGTGAGGCTGACTGTCCTATAGTTACCTGTATCTTCCCTGTCTCCACTCTTGTGCAGTGGTACCACGTCAGCCACCCTCCAGCCACCTGGAATTACCCCTGACTCCAGTGACCTGATGAATTGGTGTGCAAGAGGCACTGCCAGCTCTACTGCAAGCTCCATGAGTACTCTAGGGTGTAAACCATCAGGGCCAAGGGCCTTGTCGGGTATGATGTCTGAAAGGTCCTTCCTGACCCTGTCTGTGAAGAACTCCTAGGTGTACATTCTCTGAACCCCTCTGGTCTCATCTTTGATACCACTGTCTGGCAGTGGACTCCAATTCACCCTCGTGAATACCAAGCAAAAATATTCCTTTAGGGCCTCAGCCTTTTGTCTGCTGTCCACCAGAGCCTCATCTCCCACTTTTAACCTTACAATTCCTCCCCCTTTCTTCCTTTTTCTCTAATGTAGCGGAAAAAGGTTTTCTCCCCTGATTTGACTCCACGAGCAATTTGCAGCTCGTTTGCTGCCTTGGCCTCCCTCACTATTTTCCTGGCCTTCTTACTTTTTTGAGTGTAATCCTCCCACTCCCTGTCCCCTTTATGTTGCCTGAACCATTTGTATGCATTCCATTTGGCCTTGATTGCCTCTTTTACTGGATGGGAAAACCAAAGTGGTCTTTTAAACCTATTTTTCTTTGTTGTAGTCCTGATGCAGAGTCTTGTTGCGTCTAGAATGATATCCCTAATATCTTTCCACATTTCCTCCATGTCTGACTTGTCTGTGATGTTTGTCAACTTATCCCTCACTATCTGCCTCAGTTTACCAAAATCAGCCTTCTGAAAGCACAGCAGCTCTGTGCTTGAGGAGGTTTTAGTAGTGCCTGTGGTTATTTCAAACCAGACTGCATTGTGATTGTTATTTGCCAAGGGTTCTTCCACCCTCATGGATCTAATTTCTTCAGAGTTTGTGAGGATCAAATCCAAGATGGCATCCCCCCGGTTGGGTCCTTCACTAGTTGAGACAGCAGGCAGTCCTGAAATGTGTCCAGTAAAGCCTGATGTCTGGAGCTCTTGGCTGCTGGGATATTCTAGTCCACATCTGGCAGGTTAAGGTCCCCAATACCACCACTATGTCACCTTTACCAGCCATCTTTTGTAACTCCTCAGCTAATTGTTCATCTTTCCCTCTCTCTGCTCTGGAGGTCAATATATCGCACCCATGCACAATTTCTTTCCTGCATTGATGGCTAAGTCTAGTGCACTGGGTGTGGAGCAGCAGTCTTAAGGAAAATGTTCTGAGTACTGCAGTGTTGCTCCATTTGCAGGCACCTCTCTGGGCTGAGGGTGGAGACTGCCAGTCTCCAGGCTGAACTGGTGGGAGTACTGGGAACCTTAGCCCCTCCCACAAGGCCACCATGTCCCAGCCACTGCCACAATGGCAGCCTGGACAGAGGGCAGGATGGACTACAGCGGGCTCAGGGAGGTTTAGAAAGAGTGGTCAGAAGCACATCTCCCTCCTGTTCCAATTTATGAAGTCCTGTGATGTTCTAAAGAGCAGGAGAGTCCCACAAGGGAACTAGAGGCTGCGACCAGGGTAGAGGTGAGGGTCCTCGAAGAGGGAGACCCAATGGTGGGAGGAAGATGACCCTAAAGGAAAAAGTTGTTACTCCTGTTGGGGGACTCAGTTGTATGGGGGGATGGTTCTGGGCACAGACAGCAGGAAAGAGAGGGAGGTTAAGTGCTTTCCAGGAGGCACCACTCGGAGGAAGGGGGAGTGGATCCTATGGATTGCTATAGTGGTGGCAAGGAGATGGAGACTGAAGATCTTTCTCCACCAGGGAATGAATAACCCTTCCAAGGGCAGGGTAAGCACAGAGCAGGTGCAGGAGGACTTTAGAAAGTTGGGAGGGTGCCTGGAGCATGTAGCAAGCTCCGTGACTTTTTGGAAGGTGCTGCCAATTCAAGGTATGGGGAAGGATAGGAATCTCCAGATCAGCAGCTTTAACAAGTGGTTGAAGGGCTGGTACAGCGAGAAGGGATATGGCTTCATTGCGGAGGGTGGACCCACCTGTAGCAGTGCAGCCCTGTTCAAGGAGGATGGACTGCATCCTTCTGAGAGAGGGACGACAGTACTTAGTGAATGGTTTAAATGCATCCTGGATGAGCATTTAAACTAGCTAGGGGAGGTCAGTTGGAGCAGGGAGACTCAAGTAGCCCACCCCCATAAGCTGTAATAATCAGGAATGAGGAACATGTATGTAGGTTGCAGAGAGAGACATCAGTACCAGATACAAAAAGGGAAAGGCAAAGGAAGGAAGGCAGCATAAAAAGGAAAATGGTGTTGGGGAAGGAAGCAATAAGGCAAACAAGGGATGGGAGGGAGGAAAGGTAGCAAAACATGGAAGGCCATGGTTACAATTGCCCGCAGCCTGGGAAATAAAATCCCAGACCTGGAGGCCTTGTTAGTAGAGGCAGACCTGGACATAACAGCAATAACAGAGACCTGGTACACAGCAAATCATGACTGGGATGCAGATGTTCTTGGTTATGCTCTATTCAGGAGAGATAGGGGGAGTAAAAAATGGAAGGTGGCCCTGTACATAAGAGAAGGCATAATAGCAACAGAGGTGCAGGGAAGACAGGGGGAAGCCAAGGCACTTTGGGTCACCCTTGAGCCAGGCAATGGCACAGCAATCCACACTGGGGTGAACTACAGACCTCCTGCACAAGGGGAGGAGGAGGGGGATGGGGATCTAGTGGATCAAATTCACAAGATGGCAATAAAGGGTGAGGTTTTACTGCAGGGTGATTTCAATATCCGAGATGTAGATTAAATCATCCCAGAAGCTACTTCACCCAGGAACCATGACATCCAGGATTCCCTACACAGGGCAGGCCTCAGACAGCTAGTGGTTGACTCCACCAGAGATAGGATGATTCTGTACCTCATACTGACCAATGGGTACACAGTCACAAACGTCCAGGTGGAAGGTCAACTGGGATCAAGTGACCACGACATAGTGCAGTTTAGCATAGGAAAAGGAACACAAGCGAGTCACACAAAGTCAAAGGTCTTAGATCTTAGGAGGGCAGATTTTTCTAAAATGGGGAGGAGTATCAAAGAGACCATGGTGAGGAGGGAGATAGGAGGGGGAGTCAAGGAGCAGTGGAAACACTTGAAGAGAGCCATGGAGGGAGTGGCAAACCAATACATCAAGGTGGTAAACAAAGGCAGGAGAAGGAGGAAACCACTATGGGTTTTGAGAGAGGTAGCATATAAGGTAAGGGCCAAAAAGGCAGGTTTCAGGAAATATAAGGAAACTCAAAGGGAGGATGACAGGGAGGTGTACCTAATGACTCTGAGTGAAACGGGGAAGGCTGTAAGGAGAGCAAAGATGCAGACCAAAAAAAGATTAATACACATGGTTAAGAAAGGGGACAAGACATTCTATAGGTACATCAGCAAAAGAAGGAAAACCAGGGGAGGGATTGTAGGGCTCAGAGGGAATACAGGGGACTGTAAGGAGGGAGACCTGGAGAAGGCAGAAATACTGAACAAACACTTCTGTTCAGTATTCACTAAAGAGGGAGAGGTTCAGGGTGCACATCTGAGTAACAGATATGGGGGGTTAAACACAAGTCCATTCATAGTGAAGAAAGTCCTGGAGGAGTTCACAAAACTGAAGGTGGACAAAGCAATGGGGCCAGATGGGATAGATAGATAGATAGATAGATAGATAGATAGATAGATAGATAGATAGATAGATAGATAACAATGTTTATCTTTTGACAGGAGTTAATCATTCGGACTGTTAAGCCCTATTTACAAGATAGTCCTGTATGGATTATGGTTTCAAGTACAAATCTTGAAATAGTTACAGACAATACAACACAAACAACTAACAAAATCAATAAACAATACACAATATAATAATACAATATAAGCAATACAATGAGCTGAAAAACAAGAAAAGCAATATAAAATGCCTATACAATAACTTGGACATAATTTAGGAGCATCATAAGACTCAAAACACATACAATCTAAGTTCCACTTTGATGTCAAGTTTCTCTTAAACTGACCCAAACTACCAGCATTTTTAACATCCAATCTCAATTCGTTCCAGATCTTTGGTAAATAATATCTCCTTTGCATCATACTATATCGATTTCTCACTAGAGGAACCTTCAGGCCTCTATTTTGAATTATCCTTAGAGAATATTTACTTGTAGATCTGGGCATATAGGATATACCATTTCCATCCCTAAATGCCACTTAAGCCCTCTGCCCCAATCTTTTCTTTCTTTGAATCTCTAATGAGTCCCATTTTAAATTTTGTAATAATATACAGTAATAAATGTTTATGTGACATTGTATAACATACCTAGGTATTTTATAATACACTTTATTTAAGCTTTCCAAAGTTAACTTTGTTGCAAACTGATAAATTTGGCTCTCATATTCCATTATTTGCAATAATAGCTACAGTGCTATTTTATTTCTATCTTCTCTTGCCAAGAATGAGGTCTTTCGTCTAATAGCCACCAATCTAATATTCACCTTCTTTGCTGTACTGTCTACATGTTTATCAAATGTAAGATTAGAATCTAAAAGTACCCCAACTGTTTATATTGAGACACAACCTGTAATCTGGTTCTGTCAAGTGTGATAATATCTATCTCCTGGTTTGAAAATTTTTCATATATTTTGTTTGAAACATCATAACTTGGATCTTTTTCTTGCTTAACAGCATTTTAGAGTATGTCAGCCAGCACTGTAGAGAATCAAAATTTGATTGCAGTTTATATTGTAGCTCTGTTTTTGTATTGGCTCTTGCAATCAAAGCCATATCATCCGCATACAAAAAAAGTTGAGATCTAACAGTTATTTGTGAAATAGGATTTGCATAGATCAGGAGCAATTGGGGGCCTAGGATTGAATCCTGGGGAACACTCCTATATGTCCCTTCTCGCTCAGGCAAAGTATTCCCCATGCTAACCTGTTGTGTTCGTTCTATCAAATATTACAATAGCCACAATTTAACTGGTTGTGACATTCCTACCAAAGAGAGCCTTTCCATCAGGATAGTAAAGTCTACTAAGTCAAAGGCTTTAGAGAGGTCAACGAACACCGCTCCCACAGACTCTCCCTGCTCCAGTCCATTTAAGACAGTATCAAGGAAGTCCGCGAGAGCAGAGTCCATTGACATCCCTGCTCTAAAACCAGCCTGACTATCTGACAATAAATTGTATTTTTCCCAAAACTCCTGGATCTGATTTGAAACAAGACTCTCAAAAACTTTTGATATTACTGACAACAATGCTATAGGTCAATAATTTGTCAAAATATCCAGATCTCCCCCTTTAAATATAGCTATAATCTTGGAGTTTTTCCAACATTCTGGACACGTACTTTGCCTCAAGCTATGATTAAACAATTTAGTCAAGATTGGTGTAATCTGTAAAACAGCATCTTTCAGGAACTTAATTTCTACCTGATCCAGCCACATAGCCTTTTGTGAATTCAATTTGTTTATTTGTTTATAAACCTCCTTATTCATAATTTCCCTAAAATAAAACTGTGGTGTTTTCTCACTACCCTTTCCAAAAATAAACGAGGAAGCATCAAAAGTCTCCTGCTTATCTATTATTTCCAAGTCTGGGAGTGTGGAAAAATAATGATTTACATTTCCTACAATCTGGCTCATATTTAGCTCTATTCCATAATTTTTCTTCATAACTATGTCTATACCCTGGCTTGTCTTCCCTTCTAATTGTTTTAACAACTTCCAGTAATGAGCAGGGTTCTTCGTATGTTCTATTGTATGTTTATAATACCTTTTCCTAGCTTTCCTAATTAAACTTTTACATTTATTTCTTGCTTTTTTGAAAAATTCCCAATCTTCAAATTTTAGTGTTTGATTTGACTTCTTCCACAATCTATCTTTCCATCTAATTTGTTTTTTTATTTTATCATCAATCCAGGGATAATGTGTTTTCCTTTCCTTAACGGGGCATTTATATTACATGTGTCTACAAAAACTTGAGTAAATTCACCAATTGCCAAATCAATGTCTGGGATAAGATCTATATGATCCCAATTCACTGCACTCAGATCCTGTTGAAATCTTGTCCTATTATACTTTTGTAATCTCTAATATACCCAAGGATGTTAAGGGATGTGTGAAGAAAGCTAGCAGCATCTCTGGCAGCCCTGTTCACTGAGTCAGTCAACACAGGTGTGATTCTGAAGGACTGGAAGAGGGTACATGTAGCCCCTCTACACAAAAGCAATAGTAGGGAGGAAACAGGGAACTATAGGCCAGTCAGCCTCACCTCAGTAGAGGGTAAGATCATGGAGGCACTGCTTAAAGAAAGAATATTGGGACACTTGGAATCCAATGGTGCCCAGGATCCGAGGCAACATGGATTTACAGCAGGAAGGTCTTGTCAGACAAATCCGATAGATTTATTTGACTGGGTGCTGAGGGACATAAATCAGGGGGAGGCAGTGGACATCACCTACCTCAATTTCAGTAAGGCCTTAAACACAGTCTAACATAAAAGGCTGGTTAAGAAGATGGGTAGCCTGGGCATGGGGTACAAGGTGTAAACTGGGTTAGGAACTGGCTAACAGACAGGAGGCAGAGGGTGGTGGTAAACGGGATCTAATCTAGTGAGAGAGGGGTGACCAGCAGGGTACCACAGGGATCAGTCCTTGGACCAGTCCTGTTTAATGTCTTCATTAATAACATTGTGGAAGGGCTGAAGGGTAAGGTCTGCCTGTTTGCAGATGACAACAAGATCTACAACAGAGTGGATACTCTGGACAGGGTGGAGAAAATGAGGAAGGACCTGGGGAAGCTTGAAAAATGGTCTTAGCTGTGGCAACTGAAGTTCAGTTCAATGAGGTGCATAATATTGCTCCTGGGATGAGGGAACGCTGGGGAGAGCTACAGGATGGAAGGAGTTTCTGACAATCACCAGGGAAGAAGGGGACCTGGTGGGTTATCATTTCAGATGACCTAAAGGTGTCCAAGCAAAGTACAAAGGCTGCAGGGAGGGCCAGTGGCATACTGGGGTGCATAGGCAGAGGTATCACTAGCAGAAGGCAGGAGGTGGTGATGCCATTGTATAAAACACTAGTGAGGCCTCACTTAAGAGTACTGTGTGCAATTCTGGAGGCCACACCTTTGCAAGGACATTGACAGGTTGGAGGCGGTTGGGAGAAGGTCAACTAAGATGGTACAGGGCTTGCACCAGAGAACATATGAGGAGAGATTAAAGGACCACAGTATGTACTCGCTGGAGGAAAGGAGGGAGCGGGGGAACATGATAGAAAGATTTTAAGTACCTGTAGGGCATAAACAAGGTGCAGGTGGGAGACATCTTCCAATAAAGGAGGAGTTCAAGAATGAGGAGACGTGATATGAAACTGGAAGGTGGCAGGTTAAAAGGAAATGTGAGGAAGTTTTTCTTCACAGAGAGGGTGGTGGACACATGGAATAGTCTGCCACATGAGGTGGTGGGAGCAAGCACAGTGAAGGGATTTAAACATGCCTAAGACAGGCATAAGGGAACCTTAGAGGTGGTAAGAGGTGGTGATAAGCCATTGACCACATAGGGTCAGAGGGCATAAACAAGTGTAGGGCTTATGGGCAGACTGGATGGGCTGGGCGGTCCTTATCTGCCAACAGTTTTCATGTTTCTATATTGTCGCTGGGTGACTCAACATGCATGCATGTGTGTGTAGGGAGCCTGTATTTGCATCCTGTATAAACCATGAGGACAAAATATGGAGAAGGAATGCAGGGGGAATAAAGAAGCATGGAAATGTTTCCCTAGGTCAGCTGTATCAAGCACCAGTTCTGTAAGCGTTGGCGGTGGAGGTACTACACCTGAGAGTAGAACTAGAGCTAGGTGTGTGATAGTCCATACAAAGAATCCATGTTTCATTAGTCCCCAGTATTAGCAGGTTCCACTCCCACTGCAAGCAACAACTTTTCCAAACAGTCCCAGTCAGCCAGTGCATCTGGTGACGATAGCACTCTAAGCAAACCAGAAGCACACAAGTTTCCTGCTGTTCCCCTTTTGTCCCTTACCCATGCAGATATAAGACATCCATTCCAATCTGTAAGAAGTAGTAGAGTTTATTTATATGTGGCACCCTTCCCCTGAGGCCCAGGGCACCATTACAATAAACTACAATGTCAAATCATACAGTACAAATATCAGTACAAATACTGATCATCAAACAAAAGTAAAACAATACAATACAAACAGAATATCATAACAATTCCCAAGAAATGCAAGCCCATTAAATAGTATCAGTACTAAAACTTAGTGAATAGAACTATAGACAGACATGCTGTAAACATTAGGCAGCTTCTGGAGCTGTGTGAAAAAAAAACTTCCACTGGCAGAATTTCTGCAAAAGTTCTAAATCCATTTCCAAACTTTGCAGAAATTCTATTAACCTACACCCTCAGTCCATCAGCACCCCTGCCGGCTCTCAGACTCGCTGATCACTACATAATATAAATTAGTAATTCCCTGGTGGCTGGGTCTCTCCCCACCCAATCACCCTCCCATATGTTGAAAAAATCCCTGATGACTAGTAGTCCTTCCCCCACCCTGATCACCCGCCCCATATGAAAAAAAAAAAAGTAATAGTGACTAGCACTCTGTCCTCCAACAGTCTCCCTGCCCCATAGGTAAAAACAAAATCCCTGCTGGCTAGCAGTCCCAATCCCCACCCAATCACCCACCCCATATGTAAAAAAAAAATCCCTGGTGGCCGTGTCCCACCACCCCACTCTTGTACACGCACGTGTTCATTCATTGACAGCTCAGTGGGCAGCTGGCTGTGGCAGAGAGGAGGTCTTTGCCAATCACCCACTCAGTTTCAGGGTGGGGGGGTGGCAGGGTGGTGAGACACTGCCTGCCAGGGTGAGGGGGCAGGGTGCACTAGAACACCAGGGATATCTGAATTCATGAACTGCCAGGAGATTGTGGATAGGGAGGGGAGGTCACTAGACCACCAGGGGAATTTTTATTTTTTTGAGAACGGTGTGATTGGGATGGGTGCAGGTTACACTGGACACCAGGGCATTATGTCCCCATTGGATGAGTGATCGTGTTGGGGGGGAGGGATTGCTAGCCACCAGGAGTTTTTTACATTACAGGGGGTGGGTGATCGGGTGGGTAAACAGGCTGCTAGACAATGGGGATTTTTCTTTTACATGTGGGGTGGGTGATTGGGTGGGGAAGGGACTGCTAGTCACCAGGGATTTTTTTTTAAATATAGGGAGAGTGATCGGGTGGTGGGAAGGACTGATAACCACCAGGGATTTTGTTTTTACCTATGGTGTGGGTGATCAGTTGGGGGAGGGATCTCTGGCCACCAGGGATTTTTTTTTACATATAGGGCAGGTTATTGGGTAGGAGGAGGGGCTTCTAGCCACCAGGGAATTTTTCTGTCTTTTTTTACAATTGAGGTGGGTTATCGGGTGGGGGAAGAACTGCTAACCACCATGGAATTAATAATTTGAACATCAGGCAGTGATCAGCAAGTCTGGCAACTGGTGGGGGGGGGATGCACTGAACACCAGGGAAAATATTTAACAGGGCAAAAGTTCACCCAAACACATTCAGAAGATTTTTGATTCGCCACAGGTGGAAGGTCAGAAACTTCCACTAAAGTTGTGAAAGTTTGTGGAAATTTAGCTAATGCAGAAATCACAACATTAGCCCACCACTAGCAGCTTCTCCAAAAGCCTGCTGGAAAAAGTATGTGTTGGTGGATGTGGCTTACCTTAATTTCTGTAAGGCCTTCGATAGAATTTCACATAGAAGACCTGTGAATAAGCTGGGCAGCCTGGGAGTGGGGCACAAGGTGGTAAACTTGATTAGGAACTGTTTGAGTAATTGAAGACTGAGCTTGGTGGTAAATGGATGTCAATCTGGGGAAAGGATGGTGACCAGTAGGGTGCCATAGGGATCAGTTCTGGGACCAGTCCTGTTTAATGTCTTCATAAGGGAAATTGCTGAGGGGCTGGAAGGGAAGGTGTGCCTCTTTGCAGATGACAGTAAGTTCTGCAACAGGGTGGACACTCTGGAAGGGGTGGAAAAAAAATGAGGAGGGACCTAAGTAAACTCGAGGAATGGTCTACAGTGTGGCAGCTGATATTCAATGTGAAAAAGTGCAAAATCATGAATTTGGGCTGCAAGAACCCATGGGAGGTTTACATGATGGGGTGGGGGATACTGACGGTCACCAAGCAGGAAAGGGATTTGGGGGTAATCATATCCAATGACCTAAAGGCGGCCAAACAATTTGCCAGAGTTGTGGGGAAAGCCTGTGGGATGCTGGGGTGCATAGGGAGAGGTATCACCAGCAGAAGAAAAGAGGTAGTGATGCCACTGTACAGATCATTTGTGAGGCCTCATTTGGAGTACTGTGTCCAGTTCTGGGGGCCACATCTCAGTAAGGACATAGACAGGGTGGAGATAACTCAAAGAATGGCAAGAAAGATGGTGTAGGGCCTGCACCAAAAGTCATATGAAGAGATAGTGGGAGACCTCAATATGTATACCGTGGAGAAGAGGAGAGACAGGGGAGATAGGATAGAAACTTACAAATATCTAAAGGGCATAAATAGGATACTGGAGGGTAGCATCTTTCAGAAAAAGAGATGTTCAGGAATGAGGGGGAATGACATGAGGTTGGTAGGGGTAGACTAAGGGGTAACGTGAGGAAGTATTTCTTCAAGAAAGGGTGGTGGATGCATGGAATAGACTGCCAGGGGAGGTGGTGAGGCAAACACAGTGAGGGAAGGGGTAGTCACGTGATGCAGTGTGACTGAAAGCAGCTCTCTCCTGGGCTCCCGTCCTCCACCTACTAAAATTGCTATTTTCTACTGAAATACTGATACCTTTCTAAGCTACAGCGACCCTAAAGGCTTTCTGATTACTTCCAGTTTCTTTGGGCTGATTTTTAGGGCGCTTAAAGATTTTCCAGCGATTAGCAACGA
Source organism: Neoceratodus forsteri (assembly GCA_016271365.2). NCBI lineage: Eukaryota > Metazoa > Chordata > Ceratodontiformes > Ceratodontidae > Neoceratodus > Neoceratodus forsteri. The sequence continues at coordinate 943,014,527 of CM057455.1, forward strand.
TGGAGGCTGACATGAAGACAGCCAGTGTGAAACACACTCCACCATCAATGCCTGAAAAGGCACCTAAAAAGGCTAGGAATGCCAATTTAGCTCATTCTTCAAAACAAACAACTCCTGCAACTTCAAATGCCTTATTAACTGAAGATCGTTTTCTTCAAGATATGGTACCTTTCAGAGAAACACTGCAGGAGATATCAAACGAGATCAAATCCATCAGAAGGGACTTCTCAGACTTGTCAAGGCAAGTGGGGATCTGAAACCAACGTTACTTAGCTGGACCATTGGAGAAACAAAACTAGAACCAGAGATTGTTAAACTAAAACAGCAGATACAGAAACTACAGGCTAAAACAGAAGATCTTGAGGAAGGAGCAGGAGGAATAATGTCCTCATTTTGGGGCTACGAAACTGAAGAAGAACGACACCATTAAGTTTGTCCAGCAATTCCTAAACAAAGTTGTTGGACCCTCTCGATAAATCAGTGCTATCATATCGAGAAGCCCATAGATCACTGAAGCCCAAGCCTCCACGAGCTCTCCTCCCAGACCACTCATCATTAAATTCCTAAGTTATATCGAACGTCAACACGTCCTAACAAAAATCAAAGAACTGGACTCTGTCAAGTGGAACCATGTCAAATTGAGAATCACACAAGATTTACCTTTTGAAGTCCGAAAGAGGAGAGCAGCTTACCACCCAATTGTGAAAAAATTAATTGCCGCCGATATAAGGTTCAAGATGGTCTACCCAGCGAAATTTGTGGTCTCCCTGGACGGTAGTTGGCAAGCCTACGAAGACCCGGACCACGCTCTAGCAGATCTCTCAAAGAAGCTCCCAAACTTATTTAAAGGGGACTGAATTGCTTAGTTGGGCTTTAGGGTGTTTGATGTTTGTATTAATTTAAGTCTGGTTTTGTTTTAAATATCCCCTTATACCCTCTTCTTCTAGCTGTGCGAGGCTATGTCTCGGCATGGCTTACCTGGGCCTGGGCAGGTACTGTCTGATCTGGGGAAGCTGGTTAGTAGAGGCCGGGATAGGCCGCGAGGCCTGTGAAGTCAGTTAGGCCCAAAACTCGGAGGCTCCACGCTTGCTGGCTCCGTTTGCGAGGCCGGAACACGAGTGTGGGTTCAAGTTTCCGGGGGGGATCTTTAGCGTTCGGACCGTCTTGGTCCATCCTGGGTACTTCCGACTTGCGCTTCCTCCTCGGAATTATTCCGGTTTAGTGTCCAGGCCTCACAGGGGATCACGTTTTGACCAGCCCGCCTTGGGGGTCGCCTTGCAGGTAATGACTCCACTTTGTCTGTTTTATTTGTACGGTTCAATCTTCTGCTCGTTATAATATTTGTCTTTCTTTTGGATCAACGGGCAGAAGTGGTATATGGTATATGTTTTACTTTGTCGAGCCATATAGTTACTACTCCGAGATGTTTCTGCATTTTCAGGATGTTGCTCTCAGATCATTGTGGGTGGGAGGCTGGGAGGTGAAATAAGCTTTTAGAACTTGCCTCACGACTGTGGATGGGGATTTGGATACCATGGCCATTTTATATTATCAGATCTAATTGCTCCAATTCTGAGTTTAATGGTCCTGGCAATAGGCATCTTAGCTTAGTTCACCTCAAGTAACCAGAGAGCCAAAGGCTATGCCATGGTATCGAGGGAGGGGTCCTGAAACCAAATGATATATTTCTGGCTTTGCAATTTTACCTATTGTAAATTGGTTTGTACATAGTTGTTTGTGTTTGAGTGGGGGGTAGGGATGGGTGGGTCCAGGGATGGGAAGGGTAAACTGTGTTTCCGTGTTACTTGTATTTTGGCCTATGACTTTGATGACATTTTGTTTAACCAGATTATGTTGTACTCTATTTTGTTCTGAAGCGGTTTTTATCCTGCAACATATGTATTTTTGGATGGTCAAAGCTGTTTATTCTGGGGGGGAGGATGTAGCCGCCAATCAGCCTCTTAGGCAGTATCAAGTTTTTATCTTGATTTTGAATATTTTAACTACTGGTATCAATGGCGTTAAACCATGTTAAGTTTGCTACCTGGAATGTGAGGGGGTTAAGGGAAGTATCCAAGAGGGGTCAGATTCTTTTAAACTGCTCATTAGCAGGGGTGGATATTCTTTTCCTTCAGGAGACCCATATTATGGTAACAGAAACCAACTTACTACAGTTTAAAGGCTTCTCACAAGTTTTTGCGTCAGGTCAGACTACCAACAGCAAAGGGGTTGCTATTTTGATCAGACGCAATGTACCCTTCGTGATGAAAAAACATGTTCAGGACACAAATGGCAGATATGTATTTGTTCGTGGAACTCTCTACAACACTGAGGTTGTTCTGGGTGCAATATATGGTCCTGTTGGCGGCGACTCCGAATTCTTGATGGGTCTAGCTGACCTACTGAGTGTCTTCTTACCATCCAACTTCGTTTTGGGTGGGGGCTGGAACATTGCACCTTCGCAAGCACTAGATAGGTCTGTTAGATGTACTAGAACCACGTCATCCGCCCAGTTAGCACTAACGGATTTGTGTTCGTTGTTGGGTTTGGAAGATCCCTGGAGACTTCTAAATCCTTCTACTAAGACTTATACCTTCTATTCTCCAACCCATAACTCCTGGTCACAGATAGGTTACATCTTAGTGAGCACCAACCTTTTAACTAATATTTATTCCACCAGTATTGAGCCCATTGTTATCTCGGACCATGTTATGACATGGGTCAAACTTGCTCCGGGACCTCCTGGACAACGAGACACCACCTGGAAGCTCAATAATCAGATTTTAAAAGATGAGCAGATCACTTCACTTTTCAAAGCTTTGATTTCATCCTTTTTGGAGACTAACCAAGGCTCGGTCTCTAGGTATGATCTAGTTTGGTGCTCACTGAAATGTTTCCTCAGGGGTGAATTTATTAAAGAATCATCCAGACGGAAAAAATTGAGAGTGGAAAAAATTAATTCCTTAGCTAATCAGATCAAAGCAGCCGAGGAGAAATTCTCTACCTCGCACTCTCAAGGGGTTCTAGAGAATCTATATAGGCTCAAAGACGAATACGAGGATCTAATCCGAGAGAAAACAGAATGTATCATTCTGAAATCCAAAACGAAATATCTTGATCAGGGAGAGAAGCCAGGTAGACTACTAGCTCTTAAACTTAAAGAAGTGGAGAGTTCGAGATTGATCCCTGGCATTAAAGCTAGTGATGGATCCATCAAAACCAACCCGAGAGACATTGCCGCGGTCTTTGAAGCCTTCTACAGGAACTTTTATGGGACTAAAACACCTTCATCGGTACTTTCAGGTATAATAGATTTTCTCGAGAACACCCCTCTCCCCAAGCTCCACACTGTTCATTGTGAAGCCTTATCAGGCCCCATCACTTTAGAGGAAGTTATAGATGCTATCCATGGTCTCACCCTGGACAAGGCTCCTGGCCCAGATGGGTTTTCTCCAAACTTTTACAAATCCTTCTGTAGTGAGCTAGCCCCCGCATTATTAAAATTGTTTAATTATATTCTCACTTCTGGACCTTTAGATCCTTCTTTGTTAGAAGCAACTATAATCTTAATACCTAAATCAAATAAGTCGGCTTTAGGCCCGGCTAACTATAGACCAATCTCTCTGCTTAATTATGATATCAAAATTCTGACCAAAATCCTCTCATTGCGAATTAAACAAGTTTGGCAATCACTCCTAAGCGTGGAACAGGTGGGCTTTGTCCAGGGGAGATCTGCATCTGATCACATGAGGACTCTCGCACACATCCTTCACGCCGCCCAGGACTCCCAACTTCCTACGGCTCTGGTAGTCTTAGACGCCGAAAAAGCCTTTGATCGTGTCAGTTGGGAATATTTGTGGGCTACCCTAGATAGGATGGGCTTTCCGGTACAATTTATTCAGTGGGTCAAGGTGATTTATAGCTCCCCTCTGCGAAAGTCTATTGCAATGGGGTGTTTTCTTCCAGATTTCCCCTATACTCGGGTACTCGTCAAGGTTGCCCATTATCACTGTATTTATTCAACCTTTATTTGGAACCCCTATTGGTGAGTATCAAATCTTCACCTGATATTACGGGATGTCTTATTGGCCAGCAATCATTCACCATATCGGTATTTGCAGATGACATCCTGTTGCACCTCACGAACCCGTGTAGATCTATCCAAGAGGTGTTAAAGATTGTCACACAATTTGGAGAGGTGTCAAATTACAGATTGAATTTGACCAAATCTGAAATCTTTCCGCTCAACCCACTCGTATTCCATGCTGATGTAGTCCATTTCGGAATGAAATGGGCTCCCGACCAGCTTAAATATCTAGGTATCTATTTAGCCCGTGATACCAACATGATTAAGAAACTTAATCTGGACGATCTGATAGACAGGATTCAGAGCGATCTTAACAGATGGACAAGCCTTCCCTTATCTATAGGTGGGAGAATCAACATAATTAAAATGAATATACTCCCACGTATCTTTTACCCTTTAAGCCTATTAAACATATGGCTACCTAAATCCTTCTTTCAAAAGGTCCACTCATCCTTAACTAAATTCATTTGGAAAGGCAAACAACCAAGGAGATCCTTTTTCAAACTGTGTGTGCCTAAAGCTAATGGGGGCCTTCGTCTACCCAATTTCGAACTCTATTATTGGGCCAGTCACCTGGCAAAAATGGGCAAATGGCTTTGCCCCTCCAATGATCATTATAGGCCTAAATGGTTGCAGCTCGAGACTGAACTTCTGAGAGATCATAATATAGATCCTCAATCCATTTTTTATTGCAATCTCTCAGCTCTACCAACCCGAATAGGCAACTCCGTGATAGGGACCTCAGTTAAGGTTTTCAATCAATATTGCACCTTGGCTAGAATCCATAATTCTAAGGACCCAGCCCAGCCGTTGGTTCTCAATCCCAACATTAGGCTCGGTTCCCACTGGTTGCTCCCATCTTGGTTACCTGCAAATCCGGATTGTGCTGTGGAAGATTTCTATATTCAAGATTTACTTGGTTCCTCCAGGGACCTGATGTTCAAATTGATATCCTTCACAGTACATCTTTAAGGTATACCAATTGAGACACCCTCATAGCTAAGGTTTTGGTTCGGTGAAGATTACTTCAGTATACAACCCTTTCTAGATTTGCTTAAATCCCAGGTAAATGAACCCCATGCCATAGCCAAACTCTACGCACAGCTTCTTCTCAGCAAAGCCCCTGAAGTTTTATCTGGCTCCAAGGTGTGGGAACCATTGATTGCTAAATCTCCTTTATCCTGGAGTCAGGTGTGGACAGACTTGCATAGATTTCTCTCTCTGGATAGGAATAAGCTCACACAATTCTACATAGCTAACAACATGTATTATACTCCGGTGAAATTAGTTAAATTCGGGAAAGCAAGTTCTGCTAAATGTACTAGATGTGGAGAGGATCAGGGTAACATACTACATATATTCTGGGCCTGTGAGAAGGTTGCTCCTCTGTGGAGGTACATTTGTAGTAGTTTGGATCCATTACTGGGTTTAAAAGATCTATTCACACCCGAAATTTGTATACTAGGAATTTATTCCAGTATTAAGGTTAATGAAAGAATACCACATGGCCTAATTTCGATGGCTGTTAAAGATTAGTACTCTGCCACTGGTTAGATCAATCCGAAATCTCATACCAGGAATGGGTGGCAGAAATGTCTCAAGGTTTTAAAATTGAAAAACTGATTGCCAGCTCCAGGCATGCCATGTCAGCATTCCACAAGAAATGGGGCAAACTATATGCCTTGTATCTCCACTAGGATCCTACTCGGGGTTCCTTATATTCCCTCCCCCTCCTAATTATCATTATTATGAAACTCGACTTGGTTAGCTTTCTTACCCCACTTTACCTTTCTTTATCCCTGGACATTAACTGCTTTACTCGGGCCTATTTGCTGTTGGTGGCGGCATCCTCCTGGGGAAGGGGGGGTGGTGGGTGTGGGGCTTTGGTTTTTGTTTCCTCTTGGATGTGTTGTTTCTTTTATTGTTTTCACTGGCCTACTATGTTATTTGTTACGAATGTATTTTGATCCTTGTTTGTTTACTTGTTTGTTAAAATAAATAAAGTGTGAATTTCAAAAAAAAAACACAGTGAGGGAACTCAAAAATGCATTGGACAGGCATAAGGCAACCCTAGTTATAGGAACAAGAAGGTAAAGCTGGAGATCAAGTAGAGTCTGCGGCTTTTGTAGTAGGTAAAGAAAATGGGCAGACTGGATGGGTCTAGCAGTCCTTATCTGCCATCAATTTTGATGTTTCTATGTTTCTATATTTCTAAGCTAAGTCCTTTTTTAAAGACATCCACTTAAGGGGCCTCCCTCAGGGACCTAGGCAAGGAGTTCCAAAGCATTGGGTAAAAGCAAGCCCGCATGTTTGTTATGTACAAGCAACATGACACCAACTGACAATTCCAGTTGTACCACCACAGACATCTCTGCACCATGATTATGGATGTTTAAATGTCCACCTTGAGGCACTGCATGATGCCCCCCTCTACCACAGCTCACAAAGCAGGCATCTGTGTGAACAAGGTGACTGTGGGTGTGGGTACGGCACTGATACTACTCTTGTGTTGTCACCTGAGAAAAACAAGAGTTCTCTGAGGTAGGGCAAGTTACACCAGCTCCATAATTTTATACAAGCTAGCCAGCAGTACCACCAACTAAGCACTTATAGTGAAGGAGAGTGCCAGTGAGGAGGATAAGGAAGTGGAGCTATCAGAACGGTGGGAGCATGAGAGTGAGGTGTTAGAGGAGGGGAAAGCAGAAGTACATGTGGAAGTGGAGACAAATAAAGAAAAACTGATGTAATCATGTGAGACTGAGACAGAGAGGCATGAGGAAGATGAAGACATGAAAGAGGGGAAGAAACAGGCAGAAGAAGCAGGCAAGGATGATGCACATTTATCAGAGGAGAAGGATGCCACAGATGAGGTTGAGAGTGTGCTGCCACTTACGCCAACAAGTTCTGGTGATGACTATAATGCAAAAAAGTGGAGGTCATCATCGGAGGAGATGGTCAATTAAGGTGCAATGCATGACAAGGTGTGTGTGTTGTGCTGGGATAACATCACGCCTCTGGTTTTAGGATACAAGGCCTTTGGCTGAGTGTGTTCAACTCCCAAGAAGTGACTTTATCCAAGCAGAACACTCACACACTGTAGTGCATTATTCTAAAGTCATGCTGGACATTGTTGCTGACAGCTAAAACAACCAGCAATTTAATGTATTTTTGATGTTGGCTGTCAGCTGTTCGACTGTTTAATGGTGGCATCTCGTTAAATTGTAGCCATAGTGGGTGCTGTTTTCTCTTGACTGACCCGTGAAGCTAAGTGCTCTATAATCTTCTGTTTTTGCTGTTTACATTTTGAACACCGAGAAGAAGTGTCGACTGGTGTCAGCGCTAAATTTGAACGTGAGCTGACTGTCTCTCGAAATGGCTTGCTCATCATGCTTGTTTTGTGTATGTCTGGTGTCAACTTTTGAGTAGGTGGGAAGATTGGAGAAGAAGCTTGTGAAGAAAAGTGCCTGCGACAGTGGTAACACAATGTCTGCTGACAGGTTTATAAAGCTTTTAAAAAAAGGTATGCTAACGTTGCCTGGGGGGACATTGCAATTTTAACTCCCAGCTTGTGGTTTGTTTTACTGTGCTTAGTGGGTGCTTTTCCTTTATTTGTCTTACAGGCTGAACAAACCCCTAGAATTGAAGGAGACATCAAGGATACAAACCTGAATGAGGAATGGCTCGGTTGACCTGTGACAGAGTGTTGTGGCTGAGTCGGTGGGAAAGGATATACAGTAGGATACAGGATATAGGACTCCCAAGGATAGCATTTTATGAAACTATTTTATTAGACTAAGAAATGTCCCACCTTGAACATAGGGAAGACTTGGCTTGCCTGTAGCAGGTGTTTTGGTGAGAAAGTAAGCAACTCCATATATTAGCTGCTGGGAGTCCCAGTTCACTAGCAGTATAGGACACCTTTGGGTGAGTACTGGGCATTTTAAATTTTTTGTTTCAAGAATGGCATTTATTAAAGGTTAAGAGGACTCCTGGTTTAGGAGCATATTGACATTTCACTCTTATGAACACTGGTATTGTGCATGGTGAAACGAGAAATGCCTTCATTCCATTTTCTTTTTTGAATTTCTCCCCCTGACTCCATATTTTGCTGAATGCTTCAATCTCTATGAATTCACTTAATGAACTGACAAAAACATTTTCTTTTTAATTTTAATTTTAATGTTAAGCTTCAATGTGGTTATTTTTAATTTAATTTAAAAAACACTGTTTCTGGAGAGCTTGTATTATGGTGTGTTTATGGTTTATAGCTGTTTGTTAGTCCAACTTATTTAGCCTATATCATACTCTCAATGGAAATGATGCTGGATAAATATTTAAATGTTTTCTCATACCTTAGGAAATTGTTAATTTTCTATGTTTGTCTTATTCTATACATAAGATAGAGCTCAGGACATGGTACATAGAGTAAATTAGCAGATGGGATCCAAGTTGGCGGATGAAGTTGGATTTGGGGTAGCTACTTGGAATGCCCAAGAAAACTTATTCTGAGTCAGCTATTTATTTCTTTAGTAAGTAGATTTCATTAGCTGAATAATGTAGAGACTTAACTGAGTTGAGTTATACTGACTGGGATTGAATCCATAAATGGTGTGAGAAAGAGAAATGACCCAGTATTTGACTGTGGATAACCTGGTTGTAGCAACACTGAGTATGAGCTGGTAGAAGTAGCCTGACCCAGGGACCAACATAAGAGGAATACAGGGCAGCATGTGCTGCAAGGTATTTCTGCTGGGATCCAGGGATGGGGCTAACAGGTGATACAAGCTGGTTCAACCCAGATAATGGGGCAATGACCTGCTGAAAGATACAAGGGAAAGAGTAGGTTCTGCTCCAGTTAACGGTGCTTAATGTATAGCCAGATTCTCAAGATTCAAACTTGTACCTTGCTTGGTATATTTTGGGTTTACTGAAAAAGAGAGATCTCAGCTTGAGTGCAGGGTAGTCCTCTGGGAGAGCCAGATTAGAGCCTCATATCAACTTTTGTATTTTGATGACCTGGGCCCTTCAGCCCTTGATTAATTTTATCTAATGCAAATAAAGCAAAGGAAAGGGGGAAGAGGAAAAATAATTTATAGAAATTGAGACGAACATGCTTTTTTGATTCATCTTTTGTTCATTTGTAGTCTAATGCAGATTGAAAGAAGTTCTCTATCTGTTATTTGATGGATTCCCAGAATGTTCTGTGTATCGAATATTGAACAATTGTGTGGACCCAGAAATTTTAATGTACTTTATGTGTTATGTTGCAATGGTTTTTAACCGACCAACAATACACCTTACCTATACAATTATACAATGGCTCTTTTGTTCAAAACAAAATATACAAATCGAAATTTACATTTAAAAAGTATGTTTTAGCCCTTTTTTTTAATGGGTAGGCATACTAAAAAAAATAGTGCTTATTTCTTGTTTTGGCCAGTAGATGGAGCTGCTATGGTGTTACCACAGCCCCTCTGGATGCCTCCCATGCAGAGCCTTTGTTTCTTTGATTGTTGACTCCTGTATCCCCTTCTGCATCACTTTCCCAACTGCAGTTTAATACTTTTATTGTCTCCCACTGTCTGTCCTTGTGACATAGGTTCTCTTTTCCTACCAAAACATTTCCTACCTCTCTCTGCCTCCGATCATGGTAATGTGTGTCCTTGCCTAGTCTGAAGATTGTGGCTCCTGCCCTGTTGAGTTTGTGGTTTGCATATGTTTCCCGGTATGGTAGCCATGTATTTGTACCAGGAGGAAAGAAAGAAAATCTGTTTCTGGCTTTGCAGTCCCCCCCCCCACCACCACCACCAATGCCAAGACGATGTTGGCATTGATTGAATTGATGCCAACAGCTGGTGAGTAGAGTGTGCTGTGCTGTTAAAAAGCACACATGCTCATAATGCAGAGCGGGGACTTTGATTTTAATGAGGCCAATTACTTCATTTTAGATTTCTTGTTTTTTGGCTATAGTGAAAACAGAAACAATATTTGGACACCACTACAAATAAAGCTGTCTTTGAGGAGGCTATGCACTAATGAGCAGGGGACACTGAATCCAGCTGTGTAGAGAAGGATAATGAAGCTGATCGCACTGATGACTTCACTCTGATTTTTTAATTTCAGTCTAATTCAGGGGAATTTGATGAAGGATGGGGTGGGATTTAAGAAAGGGGAAATAAGAAAGTGTAATTCCATTGTAATCTACCCTTTTATATTGTGGGAGGGAAAGGTGTATGTGTTTTACAAAATTGTAAAGTACTGGAAAACTCTATGGCAGGCATGTCAAGTATCGACAACTTGGACTTCTTAATGGAGTAATTCTTTTGACATGTTATGCGGTCATGTCTGTTCGCTGGGATTTGAACCACGATGTAGTGCTGGGATAAAATCATGGGTCAGGGTCTCAGTTGACCAATCAGGATTCAGGATTCTTTCTTGCCATTGTATAAATTAAAATAAATAATGCAAAAGAGAAAAGCAATAAAGCAAGATTCTCAGCTTTGGAAACCTAAAGATCAGGACTGCCCCAGCTATCAGATGATCAGCCTCAATGGAAGAATACTGATGCCACTAGTGTTGCCCTGCTAGGGCATCCAACCCTGACATGTTGTTCCACCATAGCAGAAAAAACAAATTGTCTCACTGTCATTACCCTATTGCTGCAAAAGAAACCCAGCAGTCCAGGGATGTAGCTAAAAAAACAAATAGATCTTCTGCGAAGTGACAGTACTTTACCATTGACCCCTCCCCAAATGCACTGAGACCATATTGCAATACTGTACGTGTAGCAGAAAGATCAGCTGGGATCTGTCTACTTAGACATTGGAGACAAGTGATCTTCTTTACTGATATCACCCTCCTTTGAGACACATCATGGAACTGTAAGGTGTTGGAGCCAGGATAACCCGGAACATTTTGCTAGCTGGGGCCACCCATGTCAATGTGCATTGTTACTGCCTATATAAAATGGGAGGCCTCATCATGCCACAGTTCTTGCTCCTGCTGTCAGCTGCTTATCAGTCCACCATTGCTGAAGAATGCCATTGAACTTTACAAGTATCATTAATGCTTCTTCTTCTCCATTTGTTATTTTAATATTTAATCATTTATGCTCCCATTGAAAGAAAAGAAACAGTTCTGTTATTGTTGATATGGTAAAGTTAAGATCTACAACGATGATGGTCATGCCTTGTGCATTCACTGCTTGCGCCTAGCTCACAATGTGAAGATCTGCAGTAGTTTACAAGGCATTGACCAGGCCACTTGGAGATGTTGCAAGAAGGACTTCAACTTTACTTAAAAATCAAGGCAATGGAAAAGAAACAGTGTGTTTAGATGGTGGTTTTACTGTCTTCTCCCATTCCCTCTGTCCCTGGTTCACCATCAACCCATCATTCTCTGCAGATAACAGCATCCACGTATGATTCAACTGAGAAAATGGACAAGTCTTCTAAATTGGCACTAAAGTGTCGCCATGCAGACAAGGAGAGAAGGCACAGGGAAAAGGATGCCTCTCCAGACTGGTCCCACTCTCCACTAAAAAGAAGGGAGTCCAGGAACAGATCCAAGACCAAGACCTCTGGTTCTGCTGCCCCCTTTCCATCTCTCAGACACCAAGGTTGGATCTGGCACTGGCTCTAATCCCTATCAAGAATTCACAGGTGACAGCAGAGTCCACCATCAGGCACTTTTCAGTCAATAGTTCAGTTGCTGACAACCCCATCGGGGTCCATTGATGCACAGATGCTTTACCAGATGATGTCTGGATTATTTCAAAAGCTTCTGCCTTTTCCTCAGTCACCAATGCCAGCCCCATCAATGCCCTATGAGTTGCTGCCGTTGACTTCATTGACTACACAAGAGTTCATTCTGCCTGCTGTAATGCCAGGCAAAGATCATTCTTCATTGATGCTAACTCCATCAGTGTTGTTCCTACAAAGCCTCCTCTGTCCATTGACCTGATGCCCATGGCCGTCAATGTCATGGATGAGTTGGAATATAATCCAGAGCATATGGAAAAGGAGTATGAAGATATGGAGGAAGCTGTCAACCACTTGAATGTGGTGGCTCCAGTTCTCTTTGTCCTATAGTGAGTAAAGTGTACAGAAAATTCTTCGGTCCCCTCCTGAGGATGCCTCCTTTCAGGTTTTCCTAAAGAATGCCCAGTCCAGACTGGGATTTGTGACAGAGGAGGAGGATTCCTCTAAGAAAAACCTTTAAGAGTTTTTAGAGGCATCTGCCTCCCCTATGGTACTTATCCCTTCAATCCATTTGGCTCTGGAGGATGCCACTCTAGCTGCATGACACAGGCCATGTGGTCTTCCAGTGGTTCCTCAGAATGTGGATAAAGAATATTCAGAACACTTTGGTAAACCATATTGTTCCTCACAGCCAGAAAAAGATTCAGTGGTTATTATGGCTGCCCATGACAGGTTTGAGACTTCAAATGTATGAGGTCTTGTCTTTCTGATAAAGAATCCAGCCAATTTGATGTCATAAGAAAAATATCATATGCTTCTGTATCCCATGGGCAGCAAATTGCCAATTACCAAGCTTATATGATCAAATATCAGAATTTCCATTGTAAATCTATGGCTATAATGGCTGACAAACTACCAGGTGTCCGTGACAAACTCATGGTCCAGCAGACGGTTGCCAATTGACTTGAGTCTAGAAAGCACTTGCTATGACCTAATTATGATGCTCACATGCGGCTGCTCATATGGCTGCTTATGGCATTTTCCTGCACCACCACCATTCCTGTATGGGAATCACTCCATAATGCTCCCCTATAGAGGAACATGACTTTACAGCGATAATGCTGAGTCTGCCCTAAGGGACCTCCAAACATCAAAAATAACTCAGTGGTCTCTGAATCCAAAGCCTTGGGGTAGGGCCATTGTTCCTTTCACTGGTTCTATACCCAGCCCGGTAGGGGTTACTCTAAGGCACCATGCAGTGTGTCTCAATGGCCCCAGTCCTCTACTCTTATCAGTTTGCCTCCTAGTGCCCATGCCAGGCTCACTAAAGATGCAGGTATTGGTGGCAATTTCACTGCTCCCAGTGCTTTCTAACTCCCTGTTCCTCCACCCATGCAGATCAGGGTGTCCTACTGGGGGGGGGAAGGGCTGTCAGATCTCCTTCTTACTAAATGGGCCAGGGATTTAAGCAGTCCTAGACCTTGGAGGCATCAAACTGTTTGTCAAATACAATAGTTTAGAATGGTCTCTCTGCAGTCCCTCCTCTACCTGCACCTGCAAGGGAATTGGATGGTTGCTCTGGATATTTATTTATTTATTTAAAAGTTTTACCAGGAAAGCATACTTAGCAGGCAACTGCTCATTTCCAGATGTATCCTGGGGGGGGGAGGGGAACATTGGGAAAGTAGCAATTGTATACAAAATTGAGTAGTAAAACATGAGCACATGAAGTACAGAGGTGTGTGACCATATAATACAAAGCAATACAGTGCAATTCAAGTACAATACATATGATACAATTCAACTAGAGATGAATTGCAGCAACTTAATAGTGTTGTAGGATTTAGTCATTAAGCTGCTGAGGCGACATAGTGTCTGGTAGCCCAGGCTAAGCAGGTATGCAAGTGCTGGAACACAGTACAGCAGTGAGAAGGTTAGGAGCAGGAACAGGAGGTGCTGAAGTGGTCTTTGAAGAGAGAGTTGTTAAATGGATTCAATTATACAGGTTCCTGGTTGGTAATTCTCAGTTATTCAATAAAGCCAACACACTATTTCTTTGACAAATTAGTTGTACTTTATTATGATAGTATTAATAAGATTAGCCATAAAAATCCTATTATAACAACAAAAATACACCCTGACAGGATTAATGGTTGTAATACACAAAAAGAGTGCATGCACTCTGGCATAATTTGTAGACCTAAGGTTCAATTAACTGTTATTTACCCAATACACAAAAAGAAACCAGAACAATCCTATCTTAACAATAAGAATGCATCCTGTCATGATTAATAATCCTAGTTTACAAAAGAGAATACATGCTAACATTATTTTTAAACATCAGGTAGCCCACCACTACCTGGGTGTTCCTGTTACAATTTAGTTCTAAAACAGCCAAAGGGGCAATCCCAATGGGATGTTTCTAACATGCAATCTAGACAGCTAGTAATATTTGCATTACAGGGCTACAGCCTTGACAGAGAAAAATCAAATTATATTCAGCTCTCTTTGGGTTTCTGAGCAATCTATGGCCAGTTAGATATCACCAACTTCTGTCCTCTCGAAGACATTAGATCTGACAATTAGGTCTCATTTATACCTAACCTGTTTTCATTAAAGAGGCAGAACTGGAATTTCCCAAAAACTACCTCAGCAGTTTTAAACACAGACAATATGTCATTTGACAAGTCATAAGACTCGGGTTCAAAATACACTGGTCATCAGATACCTCGGTCACAAGATACTTTTTGACACTTTGCCGAGACATTCGGTCATTCTTAAATGGAAAAACAATTAATCAGGGGATTTTTATTTGTAAAAAATACTTACTTTAGGATACAGAAAGCATGCGAGGGGATGTGTCTGTTCCAAAAATAATCGGCTCACAGATGAAACCCAGACAGTGGCCAAATTACATACTAATCACAAGATGATAGAGGAACTTCAATCCTCAAGGCCAGCCATGGTTACTAGCAGCTGCGTTCTTATCTAGGCTGTACCTTTTAAAAAGACATGTTTTGGTACACAATATTTTTTTGCTGAATAGGGCAATTCCAAGTTAGACCTTGGCTTTCTGCTTAAGATTTATTTTATTTTCTTCATTTTAACCATTAACCTTTAAAGCCTTACACATACATGCATATTAACTGATATGGTGGTATCATTCATTTGCTTAGCCACTGGCAGCCATTGGCTAGCTAGCCATATTAACTTGTATGTGGGCCTCATTCAGTCATCTATTGGCCATTTGTATTTTCTGCAAGCCTTTTACACCTTGCCATAATCGACTGTATATATAGAGGTTGCTATCAGTAATTTTATATAACTTAACTTGTATATACCTAGGCCTTAGGGCCCCTGGGCAAATTCAACAGGTAAAGAGGGCCCGTGAGGGACTTGAACCTTTGCAAAAATTTTACATAAATGTAAAGATAAAAAAAAAACTAAATAAACATTTTGTTCTTAAACTGTTAGTACAGGTTAATAGGTCTATAATAAAATGTGTGTTAACAAATTAGTTCTATTGCAATACTATGGTATATATATTTGGTTACAGAACCTTATTTCTACCAAGTTAATATACATTATAGTATAGTATCAAGCATTAATAGGTTACTTAACTGATAATATTGATTTACTTAAAAAAAATTAATCATGCAAATAGTTTCTCAGAGCTTGGACATTTGTGCCATGGGAATAATCTGAGCCATTCTCAAGTCACACAATTGCTTGTTATGACCTTTAAGGGTACTTCTAAGACAACATGACATAATTATTAATACCACAATAAGAATTGCCTGGATTACAACAAAAGCCTTAAAAGCTGAATCTAACCTGTTGTCAGTAAGCATTAAATTTAAATCTCCCTGGTGAATGATATCTTTCATAACTTGCTCTGTATTATACATCCAATTTGCAACCTCAACTAAGTGGGCATCTTTTCTGGCCAGTAGAGCTTTTAGGTTTAGGATAAGGGTTTCAATAGGTACATTAAAGTAGGGCAGATACTTTTCTATTTCTTGGTGGTCAGGATCACTTTGTATGGATTCTTCTTTAAAAACAGGGATAGGTTTTAAAGTGGTTTGCCCAATAACAGTATGGTGGGTGGGAGTAAAGCAAAAATTGGATATATTGATCTGACATGATAAGGGTCCATGTGAAAAGGTTTTGTGATTAGTGACCACACAGTATTGTCCATGTCCATGGTATGTTGCTTTAGCCATTGGTCTATGCCATTGGTTAATTTAACTGGACAAGTGATAGTGGCATTTGGATTATAGTAAGCATCTGGTTGTTCACTTTCATATCCACATACAGGGGTGGTGAAATCAAACACATCACACCTACATAGATATCTATATCCCTTAATAGCACAGCATGATAAATGGGGTGCAACCCAAGTTTGCACATTGGGGAGATATACTAGCGGGGGGGGGTTAACCGTTCTTTATACACATCTTCATCTAGATAACCCACTGAGTGGACAGCTACTATTCTATCAAATACCACAGTTTGTGGGTCAAATAAAGGAAGGGACACTGTAAAATAGACATACATTACGTCTCTCACAGTGCAGGATCCTTTTGCATAGCACTGCCCTGTATTAGGGTGTGGAGTCACATAACCCAAATTAAGGATGGTGCTGGGGAAAGAAAGCTACAGCATTGTACACATTTCCAATTTACTTTTCCTACCTTGGCCACACATTGTGGGCAATACCATTGGGCCAAACGCCCATCTTTAATAAGATCTGGGAGGCGTTCACTCTCTAGATCTTCCAGTAATTTTGTTATGGTGGTGAGCACATAACCACCATATGCAGTGCAAATGATTTCTCTTCCTACCCTCTTTTCTTGTCTATCCTTGTTATTGACATCAACCAGCTCATTTATTTTCTTTTTAGTTTCCTCAAATAACCTTGCTATGTCATGCATATGAAAGACATTAAGTCACTGTTCCTGTGCCAATCCTTCAATTCCATGCAGATCAGCCTTATCTATAACTTGAGCCTGGTTAGTTTCAAGGTATCTCATGTGATTTTTAATTCTGTCTACATCTACTCTATTCCAGATGGACAT
This sequence comes from Neoceratodus forsteri, assembly GCA_016271365.2. NCBI lineage: Eukaryota > Metazoa > Chordata > Ceratodontiformes > Ceratodontidae > Neoceratodus > Neoceratodus forsteri. The sequence continues at coordinate 943,031,392 of CM057455.1, forward strand.
GCCTGACCCAAATAGACCTGTGGCTGTTCCCAGAATACCTCCTACTGCCCCCAAATCCAAGCCATGAAGTTGTCTGGATCTGAATGGCTTTAAAGTTTCTTGCCCTTCCACTCTGTCTTGGGCCCTCTGATGGTGGGCTGCTATTACATCTATTACCAGGGAGGCACAAAATAGGGACACATTAGTTTGAGTGCAATGCCCAAACTCGGCCATATTCCAATGGGAAATATTTAGGACAAGAGGGATATGCATAAATTGCACATTATTTATAAGAGTTCCAGGTATTGACGTAGCAGTTAATCCACTAGGGGGCCCCGGTGTTAACTGGGAGCACTCGGGGAATGTATCATTAGAGGGGTGCTCAGTTGTAGTTGGAAATACATCTTCAATGGGGGTGGGGGTAACCTGAGTTGTACTGGTTACTTGAACTCTGGGCTGAGGGGTTTGTGTAGGGATTCCCAATGGATTTTTGGGCGTTATGTGTACTTGTACTACATATTCACCTCTTCCTTGCCATTCAGGCAAGGTCACTTGATATTTACACCACCATAAACCATGATCATCTTTTTGTACATCTTTTACTCTTACCCAGCATAGGTATGAACTGGATCTATACTCTACTGACACCCTCTTTTGATAATACGGTCCCACAGCCTCATAACCACACAGATGAGACAATGACCCTGTGGTTCCATACACAGAATTGACAGCTCTACCATGATAAGCACACTTTGGTGTACAACAATATAGAGTACATGCTGCTATGTTGCCTCTAGTGTCTTTGATTGGTATAGTGAATTATCCTCCAATTGGAATAGGTTCATATTGCTCTGTCTTGAACCACACTTTATATATGTAGTCATCATATCGGTTACTTCCAACCTTTTGCATTCTTTCAATCTTGTTTGCATTTTCCACTCCTACTTCATGGCCCTGGAACCGAACTGTTTTCTGTACATGGACTAGAATTAAACACTGACACAGTAGAAGTAACTGGATGGTGGCAGTGATGGGGGATGGCAGGTAACCTTGGACTACCCTCATTGTGTCTGGATCATAGTATATTGTCTTAATCTATTTTACAAGAAAAGATCAGGGTTAGTACCTGTTCTTATTTACCGTGCATTTTTCAGCTGATTGATATGATACCATTTTAACACAGACTGCTTTTTCCTGCTTGCCAGCTGAATTAGATATATGGCAGGGCTGGCCTTGTCTACTACAGAAAAAGGCCCCTTGCATGTAGGTATAAAGCAGTGTTCCTTTTTAGCGTAGTCTTTAACCATAACAACATCCTCAATTTGGTGTTTAAATGGATGTACCTTTTTATCAAAATACTTTTTCATTTGCTTCTTTGTTTTGCCAATATTAACAGCAACAAATTTGTTTACCTCAACAATATACTCTTGCATTTGCTTTACCCAATTTTCGATTTACAGCTCTCTGTGGGAGAGGGAGTGCATCGTGGTAACGGCAGGGTGTCTGGGGGTTTTCATTAACCTCCCAGTCATAGCTCGATATGGCTAACACCGTAGTTCTATTAGGCGAGATCGGATTGCCATCAAACATAAGGGTAACATTTTAGCCCACTGAGTGGGCTTGTCAGCACAAAATTTAGTTAGCATTGTTTTTAAAGTTCTATTTCCTCTTTCTACCACTCCTGAAGACTGTGGATGAAATGCCACATGCAATTCCTGCTTAATGTCTAACATTGCTTGCAACTGTTTAAACATTTTTCCTGTAAACTCAGGTCCTCTGTCTGAGGAAATTACCCATGGCAGTCCCCACCTGGAAAATAGCTTGCATAGCAATACTCGAGCTGCTGTGTACGCTTCTTTGTTTTTGGTAGGAAATGCTTCTACCCATTTTGAGAAGACATCAATAACAACTAAACAATTAGTGTAGTTACCTGGTGTTCTAGGCAATCTGGTGATAAAATCAACGTGTATGTAGTCCCAAGGACCATCTGGTGCTTTTGTTGACTGCAGTAGTGCTCTGTTTGATGTGTGAGGAGGGTTGGTTTGTAAACAAGGGAGGCAGCGGTGGGATCTATCCTTAAGATCTTGTTGCAGGGTGGGCCACCACATAACTGCCTTAGCCTTTTCTAAGGTAGTACCTAGCGAGTAATGCCCTCCTGTTGGGTGGGAATGGTAGAGGTGAAATACCTCATCTGCGAGGTCAGGAGGGACACAAGCAATAGGGTAAGACTGTTCATTTTCTTGGTACATTAAGACTGAATTAGGGGGGTCAGCCCCACCTAACAAGGTTTTGCTTGCCCAAGGAGTAGGGACAGACAAGGGGCATTGCTGTAGATGCCAATTAACCACTATCTGGTAAGGATCATAGGTGAACTGTAAGGATTTAAGATCTGGGGGGTTGCACAATTTAATGCCATAATTGGTGCAGGTACAAATGAAGGGGGGACACCATAGAGCACCTTGTTGTGCTGCAGCCCGGGCTGCATTGTGGGCAGCTTGGTTTCCTTCTGCTTGTGGGGTACCAGTGGAATGTCCTTTAACCTTAAGGATAGCCACTGGGTGGGACAAGGTTCTAAGCAGATGCACTATATACTGTAACAAAAACACAAAAGACAAAGACTTCCCATTTGAAGCTAAAAACTTATTTGCAATATATAATGGAAGCATGGCAACAGTATTAACTATGTAGGCACTGTCTGTATATACATTAACTGGGCAATCTTTTTCATTTTCTAAAACACAAGCAACAGCTGCTAGCTCAGCGTACTGAGAAGAATGTGGAGTACAAGTATGAGAAATAGTTTGCTGTGGTGTGACCACTGCAAATCCAGTAGTTGGCTTACCATTTAGATGATATGATGATCCATCAGTATACCAATTTTCAGCAAGGGGTATTAGGGCGGTGCATGCAAAAGGGGGAGAAGCCCGAAAGTTAATGGGCATTCATGGGAATCTCCAGTGTAGAGAAGACTGGCAGGTAACAAAGTCGTTTTCTTAGGTGTAATGTCCAAGTCTCTCTGCAACAACATTAAAGTCCACTGTGACAGTCTCTGTGAGGAAACAGCAGTTTCTTCTGGTTTTAACAAGTAATTAAGCGGAGTGTGCAGAGTGTGAATAATAGTCTTTTGCAATCCAGTAATATAAGTAAAATGTTTCACTGCCCAAAATGTTGCTAGTAGATGCTTTTCACAAGCTGAATTTTTTTTTTTTACCTCAGTCAACAATCTTGAAGCATAAGCAAGTGGTCTGAGTTTGTTCTGTTGTTCTTGACACAAAACAGCAGCGATGGCAGTGGGTGATGTAGACACTTCTAAATGAAAGGGCAAAGCTAGATTAGGCTGGACAAGGAAGGTGGCAGTGGCCACTGCTTGCTTGAGTTGTCTAACAACAGCCGTATGTTCATCTTTCCAGTGTGGTCTGATGTCATCATTCAAGGAGGCTTTGAGCAGACTGTAGAGTGGTCTCACTAGTTCAGCATAAAAAGGAATAAAGTCTCTGTGGTAGCTGGTTAAACCAAGAAGGACATAATGCTGTTTTTGTAAAAGGCAGATCAAGTCTCTGAATTGTCTTTACCTTCTCGGCATCTGGCTGCTTACCACTGGGAGTGATGGTGATGCCCAGAAAAGTTACTTCCTTCTTTACTAGCTGACACTTCTTCAGATTGACTTTGAGCCCTGCCTTCTGCAGCAGCTGTAGCAATGCATCAAGTAACTTGAGATGTTCCTCTTCTGTTTCGGTAGCCAGCAACAAATCATCAACGTATTGTAACACAGCTTTGGGCTTGGAAAATGGGTTAAGATAGTAGCCATTCTTTTGTGGAACACAGTGGGGCTATTACAGAAGCCCTGGGGCAAGCGAGTCCAGGTAAATTGTCTATTGCCCCAAGTGAAGGTGAACTTATACTGAGAATCTTTATGGCTGGGTACATTCCAAAAACCATTTGCAATGTCCAGTGTGCTGAAAACCTTGGTGGAGGGGGGTGTGTGGGTCAGCAGTGATGGAGTCTCTTGTACTATAGGGGCACAGGCTGGGGTAACAACATTTAGCCTGCGGTAATCAATAGTAAGGCAATAGGTACCACCAGGTTTAAGTACGGGCCAAACAGGGGAATTTGTAGTGGACTCACACTCTCTCAGAATGCCTTGCTGCAGTAATGATTGTATGATTAGGTCTACATCTGCCTTACACTCTTCGGAAATCTTATACTGCTTTTGTGCCACATGAGCCCTTCCAGTTACAATTTCTTCTTGTTCTAACAAACCACAATCACGTTTGTTTTTAGCAAAAACCTCTGCATGCTGTTTAATTATCTGGTTTACAAGAGGGGACTCATGCTGGGGAGGAGCAAAACCTCTGAATTTTTAAGAGCAGAAATAATATGCACATCTGAGACAACAACAACCTCATTATCTGACTTGCCACCTGTGTGCAACCAAAGACGATTGTTTGTATAATCAATAACAGCTGCTGTGGACCTTAAAAAGTTTGATCCTAAAATGCCATGTTGATCAGGCAAATTCATTAAATGTGCATCTAAATCAAAGGTACATCCATTTATAGTTATGTCAGCTGGCTTAGCCTTAATTGCTGTAGCAACAGATCCTTGAAAACAGAATAGCGTAATAGTTTTATTTGTTACAAGCGGGTGCGTTTCAGGTTGTGAGGTATGTATGATAGACATGGAAGCTCCATATCAATAAGCATGGTCTGCTGCAGGCCTCCTGTTACAGCAGTTTGAATGATAGGTCTGTTCCAGTCATCTCGCCGAAACCTCACTATCGGCTTAAGGGAGGCCAGACATCCCTATGGGGAATTGGTAATCTCATTTACAGTTTGCACAGCAAAGAACTTTTGCATCATTTGGGTCATTTCATTTAATTTCTTCAGAATTTCAGCATTAGTGGGTGTGATCCCCCCAATGACTGAGACTTAAACTTGGATGGCTGAGCAAAAGCTGGTGCAACTGCATCTGGAGAGGCATGGTACATTTGGGGAGGGTATTGTGGTGCAGGTTGTTGGGATGGAGGTTGCAGATAGGGGCATCTGGGTTTTATGTGCCCAGACTGTCTGCAATTGTAGCAGACTATTGTCTGCTGTGGGTTAGGGTTGGTCCGAGGGGGTCCTTCCATGGCTGCTACTGGACCCTTTGGGGGGGGAATTGGCTTTAAGCATTGATTCTGCTTGTTTGATCATGGTTACAAGTCTAGGGTAGGTAGTTGTTTCATCTACTGTTGCCCCTAGAAGTGATCATAATTCTGGAAGCATTCCACTTAGGAATCGCTTTTTGAACACAACATTCTCATATTGGGGTTTAAATTCCCCACCTGTATCTCCTGCCCTATGGGCTGGGAAAGCTATCCCATACACACAAAATAGTATCTCTCCCCAGGCAGCACCTGGCTCCCCCTTTTTCTGAGCAGCCAGGGTGAATGCCTGATGGAAATCTACGGTTTCTCCGGTTACCAAAGAAATTACCTCATGCAATAAATGTGCAAACTGCCAATCATTTCCTCCTATTGCCATATCTGGCAGTGTCTGTCTAAGAGAAGGATATAAACAATAGACTATTACATCTCTTGTATCTATTGGTCTTAGTTCCTCATGGGTCCTGAGGAAAGTTTGAATTTTTACATTTAATTCTGACAGATCATCTCCTGCATTTATTGGTCCCAACTCTTTGCCTAAAGCTGCTACATTCTTGGGGCTTAGCCTCCTCTCTTCTGTGACAGTGGTAACCACTGGTGGGGGCAGCACAGGCTGGGGTTTTTCCTTTGTTGGAGGTGGAGCAGGGTCTTGATGTGGCTGCACCATAGTAGTCACTGGTGCCATAGGTAGCAGCTTCCTAGGTGGTGGCACAGGCACCATTGGAGCTGATGGGGGTGGGAGTGCATATTCATGCAGGGGTGGCAGGTACTTTGGGTCAAGCTGCCTTTGCCTAGAATTTACACAATCATCAGGGTATTTTTGACAGTGCTCTTCCCAATCTGCATTGTCTATTTCTCCCCAATTTACATCACTACCATCGTCATTTTGATTCTTTAAGGGGACACCACTATAAGCAGCCACCACTGCTTGATGTCTTTCTAACTGGACTTCTAACTCCTTAATGTGCCGTTGGCATTCTCGGTGATCTACACTGGACTTAGAGGAGGTTTTGGTTTGTGAGAGGCATCTTATAGCCCCCTGTGCCTCTTCCAAACATTTGGTTAACCGTTTTCTTTCCTCCTCTAAGAACTGGTTATCTAATATTGCTTGAGCTGCAGTTGCCTCTTTAGCGAGGCAGATTGAGCAGTATAAGAAGACAACTGGTTCTCCCCAGTTAATTTTCTAATTTGCTCCCATAAATTTTCCTTTGCAGCTGTAAGAGCTTGTACTTCTTCTTTCCACTGTCCTGCTAGCCAGCAGGTGCCAAACACAAGGGCATTTGTGCCCTCCTTGTGTGACAGACTCTTTTCCTTTAAACATTTTTGCACATACACTTGAGCTCATTTCCAAGTGTCTTCAGACCCTTTCATACACTTAATTGACTCCTGAACACACTTACACTTATCCAGCTTTTTCTTAAGCTTATCCATAGATCTTTTACCTGTAGGTTCAAGTCTACTTGAACACTCAGAGTTTATTCAACTCCTTTTCCCAGCCCCGCAGTTAGCTTATGACCCTTACCTGTGCAGACTCTGTCTAGATTGCAAAAAAAAACTTTACCAAATTATCAGAATTAAAACCAAACCAGCTCCAAGGCCAAGGTTTGCCAATTTTGTTAAATAGATTCAATTATACAGGTTCCTGGTTGGTAATTCTCAGTAATTCAATAAAGCCAACACACTATTTCTTTGCCAAATTAGTTGTATTTTATTATGATAGTATTAATAAGATTAGCCATAAAAATCCTATTGTAACAATAAAAACACACCCTGACAGGATGAATGGTTGTAATACACAAAAAGAGTGCATGCACTCTAGCATAATTTGTAGACCTAAGGTTCAATTAACTGTTATTTACCCAATACACAAAAAGAAACAAGAACAATCCTATCTTAACAATAAGAATGCATCCTGTCATGATTAATAATCCTAGTTTACAAAAGGGAATACATGCTAACATTATTTTTAAACATCAGGTAGCCCACCACTACCTGGGTGTTCCTGTTACAATTTAGTTCTAAAACAGCCAAAGGGGCAATCCCAATGGGGTGTTTCTAACATGCAATCTAGACAGCTAGTAATATTTGCATTACAGGGCTACAGCCTTGACCAAGAAAAATCAAATTATATTCAGCTCTCTCTGTGTTTCTGAGCAATCTATGACCAGTTAGATATCACCAACTTCTGTCCTCTCAAAGACATTAGATCTGACAATTAGGTCTCATTTATACCTAACCTGTTTTCATTGAAGAGGCAGAACTGGAATTTCCCAAAAACTACCTCAGCAGTTTTAAACACAGACAATATGTCATTTGACAAGTCATAAGACTCGGGTTCAAAAATACACTGGCCATCAGATACCTCGGTCACAAGATACTTTTTGACACTTTGCCGAGACATTCGGTCATTCTTAAATGGAAAAACAAGTAATCAGGGGATTTTTGTTTGTCAAAAATACTTACTTTAGGATACAGAAAACATGCGAGGGGATGTGTCTGTTCCAAAAATAATTGGCCTACAGATGAAACCTAGACAGTGGCCAAATTACATACTAATCACAAGATGATAGAGGAACTTCAATCCTCAAGGCCAGCTACGGTTACTAGCAGCTGCGTTCTTATCTCGGCTGTAACCTTATAAAAAGACATGTTTTGGTACACAATATTTTTTGCTGAATAGGGCAATTCCAAGTTAGACCTTGGCTTTCTGCTTAAGATTTATTTTATTTTCTTCATTTTAACCATTAACCTTTTAAAGCCTTACACATACATGCATATTAACTGATATGGTGGTATCATTCATTTGCTTAGCCACTGGCAGCCATTGGCTAGCTAGCCATACTAACTTGTATGTGGGCCTCATTCAGTCATCTATTGGCCATTTGTATTTTCTGCAAGCCTTTTACACCTTGCCATAATCAACTGTATATATAGAGGTGGCTATCAGCAATTTTATATAACTTAACTTGTACATACCTAGGCCTTGGGGCCCCTGGGACAATTCAACAGAGTTGAGATAACCTGGGGAACAAGCATGGTGGATGTCAGTGGGGAGAAAATTCCACAATTTAGGTAATTGATAGGAGAAAGCAGCCTGACCTGCAGAGGTGGACATGCGAGGCACCGACAAGGACCAGGAGTCAAAGTGTCTGAGGGAGGGGGAGAGTGCAGAAGAGAGATAAGAGGGTAGGGACTAATACCAGTATTTGGCAGTGAAACTAGTGCAGTGCACTTGCCTCCTGTCCTGTAGGGCTGGGAGGGACAGGGACTGTTAGAGGAGACAATGGTGGGTACGGGATGGACAGTCAAGGGTGAAATAGCAGAAAGAGTGGTAGATGGTGTCCAGTCTGCTTAGGGAGGATTTGGGAGCAGTACTCTAGACTACATCCCCGTAGTCAAAAATAGGGAGAATCATTTTCTGTACTATTGCATGGTGGGCAGGTAACAGGATGCACCCACGGTTGCGATGCAGAGCACCCAATTTGGGGAGCAGTTTCTTGTTGATAGCACCAATATGTACAGAAAAGTCGAGGTGCCGATCGAGCCAGACCTCTAGGTATCTAAACAAGGAGCAGCCCTCCAGCTTTGCCCCATTCAGGGTGTGGAAGGTGGGGAGGAAAAGGATCAAAGAGAGTCTGTGCCTTGTGCCAAAAGTCATGGAGATTTTCTTGCATTCAGTAAGAACTGATTTAAGTGAAACCAGTGCTGGACATTGTCGAAGTTGCACTGTAGTCTTGTTGCCACATCAGAAGTTGAGGGGCTGGATGTATACAGAATGGTGTCATCCACATATATGTGGATGGATGTGTGTGGGCAGGTAGAGGGCAGGTCATTGAGAAAGTTGGAGAATAGCAGAGGGCAAAGGACTGAGCCTTGAAGAACACTGGTAGTAATGAGGAGGGAGGAGGAGACCGAGTTTCCAATCCAGATGGATTGAGTCCTACCCACAAGATAGGAGTGGAACTAGCCAGTAGCCTCACTTGAGAGCCCTGCTAGTGATAGCTTGGATAGGAGGAGGGGATGAGAGACAGCGTCAAATGCCTTAGCAAGGTTGACAAATATGACAGAGGTGATGAAGCCCAGGTCCATGCCGGTATGGATGGATTCAGTAAGCCTTAGTAGGGAGGTAGTGGTTGAGTGGGACTTCCTGAACCCAGACTGGTAAGGTGTGAAGAAAGAGGTGGCATCAAGGAAGGAGGAGAGCTGGGAGAGGATAAGACGCTCCTGTAATTTTGCCAGAATGGGGAGGAGGGAGATTGGGGATAATTTCCTGGGGTGGAGGGGTCACTACCTTTCTGGAGGGAGCTGACAGTGGTGTGTTTCTGTGCCGATGGGATGGACGAGAGAGAGAGAGAGAAAGAGAGGTTGAAAAGTGAGGCAAGGGGGGAGGTGATGGCAGGGGCTGCCAGGAAAAGCATTCTGGAGTCCAGTCCAGAGGGACATTTGCCTTGGAGGGGTTTAATGCAAGAAGGGCCTTATATACTTTGGCCTGGGTAACATGGTGGAAGGAGAAAGAGGGGAGTGGGTCTTGGGTAGGTAGAGGTGGGGCTGATGGGTTGTGGCCATGGAAGGCTGGGGGAGAGAAGACAGGAGTGGGGCAATACAAGAAGTGAAGAAGGAGTTAAATTTGGTTGCCACTGCAAGTGTGTCTGTTAAAGTGATACTGCCAGCTTTAATAGTGGGGGTAGAGGGCTGGTAAGGGGGGTGGAAGAGGGATTGTACCACCTTCCAGAATTTGGATGGGTGATTTAAGTTAGTAATGAAAGTGGATTTAAAGTAGTTCACCTTAGCCAGATGAATTGCTCTTGTGCAGGTGCTTCGAAGGGCAAGGAAATACTGGTAATCTGACTCAGAGCTGGTGGCTTTGTGAGACTTCCATGCCTGATCCCTAGCCCGAAGGCAGGCCATGAGGTCCATGGTGATCCGAGGGAGGTGGGAGCCCTGCACGCAGATCTGTTTGAGTGAAGCATAGGAAACCCAAACTGAAAGGAACTTGGACTTGAAAAAGGCTAGTACTGCATCTATAGAGGTGGCGTGCTGGATGAACGACCAGTCGGTGGAGGCCAAATTGTTGAGGAGGGGAGTGAGATCCAAAGTATTATAGGACCAATCCAACAGAGTTTTAGGAGAAGGGGCTTTGGGCCTTTGGATTTTCTGGACTGTGTAAATTAAATGATGATCACTTATGGAGTCGGGAAGAAGACCTGCAGTGATTATCCTATTCGGGTGTGAGGTGAGTGCCCAATCTATTAAAAAGTGGTTTAGAGTTTTGGTATTTAGATGGAAGGGTTCACTAATCAGCTGAGACAGGTTGACAGCGGCTATATTGTTTCCAATTTTTGAGTTGGAAGAGCAGAGCCAGTTCACTCTGAAGTCACCTGAGACATGGAGCTCACCACCAGATGCGTATGACAGATGCTTACCTCCATATCAAACTCTGCAGGTCTCACAGACATTAAATGTGGTTTACGCTCTGTGGATCACACTATTTGTTTGTGCCTTGCCCTTTGGGTCCTCCTCTGCACCACATGTCTTTACCAAAAGCTTTACAGCTGTTGCAGTTGTCCTCACAAGGGAGGGCCTTTATGTCTTCCCATACATTGATGATTGGCTCCAAAAGGCCCTGTCGAGGGAGACTATTGTTTACATGCTGTTCTGAACTAGACAAGTATTTGGTCAGTTTGGAAACCTGGTGACTGAGACAAAGTCAGTTCTTACTCTGTGTCAGTGCCTCCAATAAACAGGAGCTGTTTTGGCCACAGGGTTGTATCAAGCTTTTCTTCACTTGGTCCATGCTATGGCAATGGTTGCCCAGACTCAGCTGGTCTCTTCCAGTGACAATGTTTAGGCCAGATATCTCTTACAACTGATAGGTCTCATGGCTGCTGCCATTCTGACAGTCCCAATGTCATGTCTGCCTATGAGGATTATGCAGCAGTCCCTCTGTGGCCAATGGTCTCTGCATACTGAGTAGTTGCAGTGTCTCATAGAGGAGACCCCTCCACTACATCAATCCCTGCCATGGTGGATGGACCACTCCAAACCTGGGATAGTATCCTCATTTCTATGTCCATCTCCTCTTATGGTGATGATGACAGATGCCTCCAGTTTGGGATGGGGTGCCCATCTAGGCCCCTTCTGAACTCAGTGGCAATGGTCCCCCTTGGATATAGTTCTTCACAGTAACACTCTGCAGACAAGGGCTGTTCTGCTTGGCCTATAGGCCTTCGCCACCCTTCTTCTGTGTCCTCAACTGTTGATACATATTGGGAACATTTCTGTGATGTACTACATAAACTGACAAGATGGTATCCACTTGTATCCTCTCTGTGGACAGTCAATGCAAGCCTGGCACTGGGCTGTGGAACACAATATGTTCCTGACAACCATCTTCTTGCCCAGTACTGTCAATGCTCTTGTGGATCATCTCATCTGGTCCTTGGTGCTCTGCCACAAATGGGAGCTACTGGGCTTTGTTGTAGTCAACCTCTTCCTAAAGTGGGGTCACCTGGACATGGACTATTTTGCATCTCCATACAACGCACAACTGCTGTGTTTCTTCTGTCTCATTCCAGGGCCTGGAGTTTTTTGGCTAGATGAATTGTCCCTGTCTTGGAAAGGGAGGTTAATATATGCCTTTCCTAGTTCTCTGTTATGCAGAGGATTCTGGTTAAGTTCAGGGACGAGTCAAACATCCTAATTCTGGTGGTCTCATACTGGTCCAGAGAAATCTGGTTCTCTCTGCTTCAGTAACGGGCAGCAGAACCCCTTGTCTCACTCCCTCTATGAACGGGATGTCTGTCTTCAATCCATGCATCTGCGCTCGTGACTCCTGAGGATGTAGTGCTCTCCTGCTTTAGGGCTCCCTGGTGGTTGCAGCTGTTCTACTGTTAGCTTTGAAGTTGTCTTCTTGGTACACCTACTCACAAAGAAGGATATGTTTTACAGTATGGTGTGATGTTCATTATTTGGACCCTTTTGCATGTCCAGTCAGTCTGATGATGGACTGCCTCATGTTTCTAATGGACTCAGGCCTCAGTTTTGCTCCATTAAGGAGCACTAAGGAAAATTACCTAAAAATATAAAAAAGGCAGAGGGGGCAGGGAGAAATTTAAAGAAGGTAGTAAAAAGGAAAGCAATGGTAAAAGCGAAAATCAGGGGACACCCAGTCTGGGATAGGATGACATAGGAAAGACTACTAAAGGTCCTAGGGAATAGAATCAAACAGAGGGACATGGTGCAGTAAGCAATAGGAGGAAGAACATATAGCCAGAAATGAAAATGATGCCAAGCAGTGGGTGTGGAATGGCAGTCCTTAGGGAGACATTCTGGAGACTGAGGTACTTCCCCATAGGTACACATTTCTCTGGGTTGAGGGAGAAGGTCACTAGACTCTAGGCCAAGCTGATCAGGATTCAGATGAGCTTCACCCTGAACCATGGTCACCAAGTCCACTGCCACTGCTCCAGAGGATGCCTGGCAGAAAGAGGGCCGGCTGGAGAGTGATGGCTCTGGAAGGGTGGAATTGGCAGGGTAGGAGCACATTCCTCCACCAGTACCACTATGCAACTCCTTCACCATTCTGGCAGGATGGGATTACTGAGAGGTGGCACCCATAGTAGTGGCAAGGGGGGGATGTGGAGTACCCTGGAAGGGGAACCCAGGGTGTGTGGCAAAGGACCCCAGTAGAAGAAGAAGCAGCTTCTAGAGGGGGACTCAATCTATCTGGGAACAGGGAAGAGGTTGGAGAGAGAGGTAAGGGACCTATCTGGTGCCATGGCTCAGAGGGATGGTCATTTGATCCTAAGGATTACTCAATCAGCAGGATAGGTGAGATAGCTGGATGTCATTGTCCGCCTGAGGACCAATGACCTAGCTTGGGATGCATCTAGGATTGTTCAGGGGAGTTGAAGGATCTGGGGAATGGCCAAAAACAGGTAGCATCCATGGTGGTCTTCAGCAAGGTGCTACCTATATATGAATGAGGGGGGGATAGGAAACTCTGAATCAGTAGCTTCGACACGTGGTTGAAAGAATGGTGCAGAGAAGAGGGGTTCAGCTACTCTGGGGACTGTGCACCAACCTGTGAGGATGCGGACCTGTACAAAGGTGATGGACTGCATTCATATAGGAGAGGAACTGCAGTCCTCAGTGGATGGTTTAAATGTTACTTTGACAAACACTTAAACTAGCTGAGGAGGTTGGCAGAAGGACAAAGGGAGGCATATACTGGTCCCAGAAAATGAGCAGGAGGGAATGAGAACCTGAGGGGAGAAAACTTCCCAAGGGAACACTTTCAAGGCAAAAGAAGGGAACAGGAGACAAAGAGGCAAGGGACAAACATGGAAATATGAAAGGGGAGAAATAGACAGGGCCAAGGGAAGGAAAGGGGAATTGCAAACAGGGAGGGAGAAAAATGTGGAAAGCAGTGTAAGCAAATGCAAGAACAAGTCTTGCAAACAAAATTCCAGATCATGAGGCTATCATGGTTGAGGCAGACCTGGCATGCACAGAAAACCATGACTACGACATGGGTATGCGAGGCTTCATGCAGTTCAGGAAGGACAGGAAGGAGATAAAATCCTGGAGGTTGTGTTATATGGCAGGGAAGAGTCAAGAAAATGTTTAAAAAGTACAGTATACTAGGCTACTGTGTAGAAGCTCGATGCTCCATCCAAGGCAATATATGAATATGAGTTGTACCTATGTACAGGTCTCCAAAGGAGAAGTACAGGTACACACTCCCTAAATTAAGACAAGTGTTTTTTTTTTCTTTAACCTTATCTTTATTCCTCCTTACTGCACTGTTGCTCCACTCATTCAGACACCCTCAATTTTTGCCATCCACACATTCCCACGGTACCCCAGGAGTCTGCTTCTAGAGTGGTCGCCTGCTTAATGGATCCCTAGGTATCCCAGTACACCCCCCAGGGTGGGGCGGGGAAGGAACTGTCCTATCCTCCCCTTAACAATGGCAGAGCTGGCAATTCACATTGGATTCTGCCCTGGTGAGCGCCTGGTGACGTGGTCTGGTGTCGGAGGAGTCGTCACCTAGGGAGTGACAGGCTCCATTTTCTCCTGTTCTGCCCTATCCCTTGCAGTGTTGGCACACTGGAAGAGTCAATGAGGAGGCATACGTACACACGCCACTCCTGCCCGGGCTCTCGGCTAGTACTGCCCCTTCCTGTTGTGCATCCCGACCCGCATTGCCATTCCTGGGTTCACCCAGGAGGTGGCGATATAGCAGCGGGACAGACTGGTAACCCTCCCCAGAGAGGGAGAGCCACTGTTGGGTGCTCAATACCTCTCTTCCCCTGCCAACCCCTGATGGCCCGGGCTCGTTCCTGAACCCGGGTCACCGGCGTAGAGCGAGGTGTGGCGTTCTGCACCTCAACCCTCAGTGCCACCGGGCCAGCCCAAGACAAGTGTTTTAATATTGAAATTCATATACAATAAAGTGCTTCCAAAGAGTATGTAGTTGTGAAAACAGTCTGCTATAAACACTTGTTTCAGTAGAAATCAGTCATATCTTTTTAGATGTAGCCTCATTTCACCATACTTAAAGTTCATTACTGTGTGGCTGTAGTCACTGCTCACAAACAGTCCAGGTGCTAGAAGCTGGCTCCATGTGCTTGTTTAAGCAAACTCCGATGGCATACAGAAAAAAGTCCTATCCCTGGGTAACACTTCTCATAGAGAATCCTGAGTGAAGGACTGCCTTGGTGAAGATTGTTTCTTTCTTGGTGTTGTCATTTTCTATAAGATCTATCTGGCTGTTACTTCCCTAACACCATGACAAAGCTACTGCTTACGATTCACTGGAAGGATCCCTCTTTCTTCAGAGCGTGATCACTAGCTCCTAACAGAGGAGTGTGTTTATAGCAGATGATCAATTAGGTGCTCAAAAATGTGAAGTATTAAAAAAAAATGACTTGGTGAATAAAAACAACTATACATGCACATTGTACCTGGAGAACCTAATAATTACATAACATGCGTAACTGAAATGATATGTTGTTACAGATCAGCTTGAAGAGAAAAGTCCTCATTCAGTCCCTTTGGTACTGTTGTGTCTAATAAGGTCCACCCTAGGCCCTCACCATCTATGCCTGTGAGGCTGCTCCTCCCTCTACCTTCTTCCAGTTCACCCCACTTTTCCCTGGACACTTCCCATCCCATCATATCACTTACTCTCTTTCCCCCCATCCTACTTAGCTATATCACTAACTAAGATCTGAAAAAGCCTTCATCTAGCTGCACAGGGTTTCTCTTTCCATCTTTATAATCATTTTTATTCTTTCCCATTCTCCTTTAATTAAGATTATATAATAGTCTAAACTCTATACATTTTATGTCTTTGCTTTTTACACTAGAATGTATAAGCAACTCTAAAGTCTGTAACTGAATGAAATTATTGTTTAGACTCTTGCCAAGTGACCTTGTAGTTGATCCTTGTGACATTACTATTTTTCTGTATTGAACGTCCTGTCTAGACATGGAACCTTTATAAAAGAGCTTCCAGCTCAGAGGTTGTTTCCGAATCAATAAACTTAAAGTTAGTTCATACATCCAGAAGGCCTCCCTTTGTTGAAGATTAATGCTAACATCACTCCCTCATTAGTCTGGTTAGACTAGTTCAAGCAGGGCCGGCGTCAGCACCTGAGTGACCTGGGCAATTGCCCAGGGCCCTGACACCAGAAGGGGACCCACCAGGGGCTCAGAAAAAAGTATCAGCTTTGCCATAGCTCTGTGCTGGCAGCATGCTTCATGACCGCTCTGACCACTGCCTGCTGGTGAAGCTGTGACATTACAGTTTACATCAGTGCTGCACTGATGCTGAGCTGAGAGGTGGAAAACTACAGAATGGATTCTACCCTAAAAAACAAAGGCTGCCTGCTAGCCCTGCTTGTTGACTGATATGGCCCTGATCCATTAGAGTATTCCATAGGGTGGGGTGTAGGATGTGCAGGCCAATGGCTCTAGGACAGTGTGGTGGAGGGGTGGGCCTGAGCAGCCTGGAAAGCCGGCTTTAGCAAAGCTGTGTTGATGTTGGTGTGAAGGTGCCAAAGTGGGAGTTCAAAGTAGGGTGCAGCCAGGCGGAGTGGTGGCAGAGCACTGGGTGGGACTGAGGAGTGATCAGTTGTCATTTTGACAGGCCTGTGGAGCTCTGAAATGGCACCATGATGAGTTGACAGCAACAGATGTGGATGAATTTTCCCTTGTGAACCGCACCATAACAGGTAGGACAGGTAAAGTCCCTGGGAAGGAGGAGAGGATGATGTGGCCTGTAGCATTTTACCAAAATCTGCCATTCTGTCTTTTGGGGGTGTGGGTCAGACTTTACATTCAAAGTTTGGCGCCGGTAGTGGTCTGAGCATGAGTGGCTCAGCCTGCTGGGTTGGTGTGGAATTTTGTCTGAATTGATAGCTTCTGTGTGGAGAGGGTTGGATGGTTGACACTGAGTCCTGTATTGATGGGGGGTCACATTTGGTACTTACTGGCAAGACAAGTGGAATTTTGCATTTCATAAATCTTGATTCCTCTCTCAGGGTGGGGGTGGGGGTGATGCCTGCATCTCTAATGGTCTGCTAAGTCAGCTGGTATTATTGTATTTTTTTTCCCCATGGATGGGTCTGAGAGGGGCCCAATAGAGGTCCATTGCCCAGAGCTGACAACAACTGGATGCCAGCCCTGAGTTCAAGACCTACGAATCTCAAATTAGCAGTTGAGCCATGGTTTGCCTCCACAAAATGTTTTACCATGTTGCACGATAGAATGCCACTTCTTATGGCCATTTTATGTTCAGCAGTATGGGTCTTTAGCATGCATTTCATCTGCCTCACATAGCTCAGATCTTTCTGGCAAGCCAACATGTAGACTACTCCTTCAGATGAACAGTTAATAAAGTCTCGAATTTGAAAACTTTTATTCTTTTCTTGGATGTCTAAAAATGTTGGTGTTGTACATGTTCGAACAATGCATACAGTGTCCGCACATAAGATTGCCCTTTTGTGGACCCAGTAACCAACTATGAGTTGATGTGTTTTTTTGTGGGGGTAAGACTGCTGTCACAAACCATCTTTTAAATTCCTTCCTCTCCTTTAATAAATAAATGGTGGATATTCTGAACACTTTTAATCTTTGTTCATTTTTCAGCTTTACTTTAATGGGCTTTATACTTCCGCAGGTGGGCCCATGTTGGCCTGACCTCTGCCCCCAGACTCATCACCCATTCCTGAGCTTACCATCCACAGTGGTCTCCCATGGCTTACCCCCCCGCCCTGGGTGGAGCCTTTGGGGGGGGGCTGGCTTCCACCGTTGGAATCTGAGACTCAGTTTCCAGGGACTACCATCCCCGGTGTTCCCCCGGCTTATCCCTCAGGGTGGGTCCTTGGGGTGGCCTGGCTGTCCCCCCATCGGAACCTGAGGCTCAGTGTCTGGGGAGTGCCACGGGGTGATGGCACGAGACCTGCGAGGTGGGCATCATACTGTACAACCCCATTCTCTGAGTTCTGAACAGGAAGCGTGGTGTGCAATGATGTCAAGATTAACCTGCCAACATCTGCCCTGCCTCCCTGCTACAGTGAGCTCTGGCAGTCAGTACTCCCTTTACCTGCTTGGGATCCATTGAACACTGGCAGAGAACTCACCTCCCCACCCAGAGGAGAAAAGTTGTCACAAGGATGCTCAAGCCTCCTTCCCTGGCTGACCCTCAACTCCCTGGTCTGTTCCCAAACTTGGGTTATTGATATTTCAGATGGAAGTGCTAATGCTGCACCGACGGGCCAGCCCCAATTTTTGAAAATGCACCGATGTTTTAAAATACTTTGTTCTGTCTGCACCAAAGTGCTTCTGTACCACAGAAAAAGTAAAACTTATCACATTTGAAACGTTATTAATTGTCCCTCGGAAGGAGTTGTCTACACATTGACTATCCATGGGTTCAGAGCAATGTGGTCAGATGAAATGGATGTTAAAGACACATATTGCTGAACATATAATGGCCATAAGAACTGGCAATTTATCCTACAGCATGGCAAAACATTGTGTGAAGACAAACCATGGCTCTGCTGCTAATCTTAGATTTGTAGATCTTACAAACATACAAAATTTGCCAGCAGATAAAGGCCTAGAGGTCTATCAAGTCTGCTCGAGTGCAGCTAGCACCCCTTATTCTGAAGCTGCCCCTCCCTTCCACCCTTTCCCTACATTCACCCTTCCCCTTGTCCTGTCCCATCCCCTTTTGAAGCAGTCCACTGTTCTACTGGATACCACTTCTGTAGGTAACACATTCCACTCAACTACCACACTCTCCGTAAAAAAGTGTCTCCTCATCTCCCTCCTGAATCTTCCTCCCTCCAGTCTCATATCATGGCCCCTGGTGTCCCTCCCCTCCATTACTTTGAACAGCCTCTCTGTACCTGTCTTGTTTATTCCTTTCATGTACTTGTAGGTTTCAATCATCTCCCCCCGTCCCTCCTCTCCTCCAGCGAGTACATGTTAAACTCCCTCAGCCTCCTCTCGTATGATAAGTCCCCCAGCCCCTTGATCATCTTTGTCACCCTCCACTGCACCCCCTCCAGGAACTTAATGCCCCTTTTCAGATATGGGAGCCAGTACTGCATGCAGTACTCCAGGTGCAGTCTAACTAATGACCTATACAGTGGCAGAATCACCTACTCTCTCCCTCCTCGAGGATATACCCTTTGCAATGCAACCCAGCATTTTGTTGGCCTTTGCAGCTGCCTGCCTACATTGTGCTGAGTTGTTCATTGACCCTGTAATGAGTACCTCCAGATCCTTCTCCTCCTCTGTCTAGGCTAGCTGCACTTCCCCAGCTGGTAACTCCTCCTTGGGTTCTTCACCCCAAAATGCAGCACTTGCACATTTTGGCGTTAAGCCACAGTTGCCAGGTGTCTGACCAGGTTTCAAGCTTTGCCGGATCATCCTGCAACCCCTGCCATCCCCCTAGGTCTTTCACCACTGCTCCCATCTTGGTATCATCAGCAAACAGGCTCATCTTGCTCTTGATGTCCAATGATATGTCTGCAATGAATATCCCAAACAACACTGGTCCCAACACCAAGCCCCAGCCCTGTGGAACACCACTCATCACTACCCTTGGGTGTGAGAGCTCCCAACCCACCAATGCCCTCTCTTGCCTTCCCTGAAGCCAGTTCCCTACCCATCTCACCAGTTCTGCATCCGCCCCTTTGCCTTCTAACTTACTTCCCAGCCTCCCATGCTGCACCGAGTTGAATGCCTTACTGAAGTCCAGATACAGGACATCCACTGCATGGCCCCTGTCCAGCTGCCTAGTTACCTAGTCGTAGAATTCCCCAGATTGGTTTGGCAGGGTCTGCCATGTATGAAGCCACGAACTAGTCTGACTGGACCCATGAGGGGGGTGACATTAGCATTAAACTTCCTGGAAGTATAAATTAGACATGATAGTACCAAAGTATCTAAATGAGGATTTTTCTCTAAAAGCTTATCTGTTACAACATAACATTTCAGTGATGCATGTTATGTAAATATTAAGTTCACAAGTGTATAACATGTGTCATGTACAGTTGTTTTTACTCCCTGTCTTTTTTTTACTCTTTACATTTTTGTGTTTTGCACTCTAAATTTTGAGCACCTAATTGATCATCCTGTATACATACACCCCTCCATTAGGAACCTGTCATGACACTCTGAAGAATGTAAGTATTTCTGTTGAAATGTGAGCAGTAGCTTTGTCATGGTGCTCCAGAGGTAACATCCAGATGGACCTTATAGAAAATGAACACCAAGAAAGAAGCAATCTTCAACTAGGCAGTCCATCACTCAGAATTCCCTATGAGCAGTGTTAACCAGGGATAGGACTTTTTCTGTATGCCATCAGAGGATGCTTAAACAAGCACTCAGAGCCAACTTCTAGCACCTGGACTGTTTGAGAGTAGTGACTATTGCCTCACAGTAATGAACTTTAAGTATGGTGAAAGGAGAGATATGATTCATCTCTGCTGAAGCAAGTGTTTATAGCAGACTGTTTTCGCAACTACTTACTCTTTGGAAGCACTTTATTGCATAAGAATTTCAATATTAAAACACTTGTCTGAATTTAGAGTGTGTGCCCGTACTTCTCCTTTGGAAACCTGCACCTAGGTGCCAACTGTATTCATGTCAGGGAAGATATCAAGACAGTAGAAATGCAAGTGGGTAAGGAGGGGCTGGAGGTACTGAGAGTCACCCTGGAGCAAAGCAAAGCAAACTTTAATTTATAAAATAGCTCTATTCAAACAAGGACCATAGTGCTAGTACAATAAATCACAAAACCACTGCTAAAAATCCATAAAAATTAATAAATATCTGCATCAGAAAATTGTTCAAAATCAGGCAAGCAAGATCAAACAAAAATGCAGATATATGGAAACACCAGCTGGTGCCTGCATTCACATAGGAGTGATTTACAGACATCCAGCACTAGGGGATGATCTAGACAAGAAAATCGGGGGAGCCATTATCAAGATGGCAGATTAAATGGAGGTACTGCTGATGGGGGACTTCAATCTGCCAAATATTTATTGGAGCCTCCTGGTTGTAGCCTTGGCTAGAAGCAGGGTCATCCCAGACTCCCTTCAGGGGGTGTTTCTGAGGCAACTAGTCAGGGAACTCATTCGTGTTGGGACAATAATGTACTAGATGCTTATGAAGAGGGACAGTGTTGTGGACATCAAGATGGGATGCCTCCTGGGGACCAGTTATTACCAGACAATGTGGTTTAGCATTAGGATGGCAGCAGAGGCAAAACACACAAAGAAGAGATTCCTGGACTTCAGGAAGGCAGATTAAAATCATGTGTGAATGCCAAAGAGAAGCTGGGGGGGATTTCCATGATGGGGTGGAGGAACAGTGGTCCAGACTAAGGGATGGAACAGTGAAGGCAACAAACCTATATGCAAAAGAGATGAGCAAAAGAAGGAGGAAGAGAGACCAATATGGTTCTCAAGGGAGGTGGTGGCAAGGGTAAGGGCAGAAAGGGCAGCGTTCAGGAGATACAAGGAGACACAGAGGGAAGAGGAAAGAGACGTACCAGTCAATACAGAGGGATACAGGAAAGGTGATAAGGGGCACTAAGCACAAAATAAGGAAAGAATAGCCAGGAAGTAACAAAGGAGGGCAAGGTATTTTTTAGGCATATAAGTGAAAAAAAAAGAAGTGGAGGAATGGTGAGGCTGAGAGGTGTAGATGGAGACTGTGCAGAGGAGGTTGATCTGAAAAAGGCCAATAACCTGAACAAATACTTCTGTTTTGTCTTCACGGTGGAAGGGGAAGGGGATGGGCCAAATATAGGTAACAGAACCACCAGAAGGAGGGAGGTAGACCCAAGTACATTTGAAGAGGAAAGAATCCTGAAGGAACTTGCAAATGTAAGAGTGGACAAGGCTATGGGGCCAGATGTGGTATATCCAAGGGTACTGAAGGAGCACAGGGATGTACTGGTTGCACCTCTGATAGCCCTATTCAGTAACTCACTTGATACAGTGGTGGTCACAGAGGACTGGAGAAGAATAGATGTAGACCCACTCTATGAAAGAGGCAGCAAGGAAGACGCTGGCAATTACAGGCCAGTTAATGGCGGAGTCACTTCTAAAGGAAATACTGGTAGATTATATAGCATCCAGTGGGTTACAAGAACCCAAGGCAGCATGGATTCATGAGAAAGAGATTATGTTAGACAAATCTGAAAGATTTCTTTTAGTGAGTAACCAAACAAATAGATTGGGGAGGTGGACATGGCCTACTTAGAATTCAGCAGGGCCGGGGGGTCACGTGATGGCAGCCTAGGAGAGTAGCAGCAAACTCCATTAGCTCCGTCCCCTACTCGCTAAAACTCGCTATTTTAACACCCTTTCAGAAGACAACACAGAAGATTTGAGCTAGATTACTGCAGTAGATCTTCCCATTGCAGTAAAATCGCCAACCATGGAGGATTTTATGCGGAAAGTGCCACCACGGCACTCACCGCCACCATCCCCCGAAAAGGACAAGGCCCCTAAGCGGCCTAAAGCTCAAACACCGAAAACATCTGCAGGGACTGCGCTGCTCTCAGAAGACAGATTCCTGGAAATTATGAAGCCTATGCAGGAATCGATAGATAGCATCATTGAAGAACTTCACCAGATTAAAACAGCAACTGACTCATTGTCTATCCGAATGGCTGACTCGGAAGCTCGCCTTACATCGGCGGAGAAAAAAGTAGATAGAGCAGCTATGGATCATACTCTCACCAACCGGAGAATTAAAAAGCTTGAAGATAAATTAGTTGACTTGGAGGGGAGGAGTCGCAGGAATAACCTGCTAATAATGGGCATTCCTGAAAAAGAAGAAGGTATAACACCCATACTTTTTGTCCAGAGGTTTTGTGAAAAGATCGCAGGGCCCTCTCCTAACGGTCCTGCCTATATCGTGTAGAGAGCACACAGGGCACTTCAACCACCCCCACCCCCCGTCTCAGCGCCCAGGCCTATAATTTTCAAGCTACTTAACTTCCAGGATAAGCAGCACATTATCGCAAAAGTAAAAGCATTGCAAGAAGTTCTCTCGGAGAGGAAAAAAGTTAGGGTGACCCAAGATTTGCCACAGTCGGTCCGCATTAAACGTCAAGAACTGCACCCAATTGTAACAAGGCTTATAGCAGCAAGCAAGCCTTATCGAGTTAAATACCTTGCTATCCTGCAAGTAAAGCTTAGCAATCAATGGCAAACCTTTGATTCCCAGGAACAGGCACTGAGCGAATTGAAAATAGTGCTCCCAGACTTATTTAAGTGAGCTTTTTCTGGAGAGAGATGTAACACTGCGTTTGATTCTAATGGTAGCTGCAGCTTTTCTGTGCCAATGCTAGGAAGGCTACATCTTTGCATACAAGTGGACAGCCTCTAATAATCTGGTAGTCGTCAAAAGTACGTTTTCTATTTTTTTGCACCAGGAGTTCAGCTGAATACAGCTTAAATTAGTAACGTAACCTGGAATGATCTACCTGATCTAATGACAGATCACTGTTGTTTCTGATGGGGAAAAAGTTTCTCCAAGTGACTCCCTTCTGCGCATGGACACAGGATTGTTTCCACAATTTTCGAGTTCCGCATTGTGATTTTTGGAGGTCCGCTCGTCAAGTTTGAAGTAATACTAATCTCCGATCTTGGTGTAGGACTTTACAACTAAGAAGTCGTCAAACATTTATGTTTATCTTTTTTTTTTACACCAGGAGTTCAACTGAATACAGCTTATATTAGCAATGCAACTTTGAATGGTCTGCCTGATCTAATGACAGATCGCTGTTGTTTTTGATGGGAAGAAGCTTCCTCGATTGACTCCCTTTTGCGCAGGGACATGGGATTGTTCCCATGATCTCCGAGTTCCATGTCACGACTTTTGGAGGTCCACTCATCAAGATTGAAGCACCATTAATCTATGATCTTTGAGTTTGACTCTGCAACTAAGTCCATGTGGAGCTGGAATTTAGAAAATTAAGCTCACCTGTGCAGTAGCATAGTAGCTATAAGGAGATTTAACACTGAGACCACTGATATTTTATACACTGGCCCAGATATTCAAACTGCACCAGGCTGTGGTGCAAGCTTGGGTGCAGCCCATACCGTACTACGCAGTCCAGATATGTGAATGAATTCGTTCACATATATCTGGACTGCTTAGAACGGTATGGGCTGCATGGAATTCATTCACATATCTGGATTGATTAGTATGGTATGGTTGCACGCCCATTGGCTCATGCTCTGAACCAATGGGCATGCAGCCCTACCGAGCTGTCAGTCGGTGGGCGGCGGGCGGCAGGCGGTGGGTGCTGCTGCCTACCGGCTGATGGGGGAGCAGGGTGGTGGGACCCAGTGGGCGGGTGGGTGGGGGGTACACTAGATCACCAGGGATATCAGACTTGGGGGTGATGAATGATGCCTGCAGTCAGCTCCGTGCGGTCCGCTGAACCACCAGGGATATTGGACTTGGGGGGGATACAGTGAGGCCATGATCGGGGCACATAGCAGTCCACTGGACCACCAGGGATATTGGACTTGGGGGGGACTACTGATGCCCGCAATCGGGGCATGGGGGGCACCGCCAGGTGTGGCAGGAACAAGTGATGGCCACCACAGGTGGAAGCTGCTGTTTTGCACCCTGCAATCGGCAGCTCACCTGTGGGTGGCGTCACTGTTCCCCCTGAGCTTAACTTTGTGCAGGCATGGTAGGGGTTGCGCATGCATGACTCTGCACATCCCGGGCTGAATATCGGTCTGTGCAGGTTATGCATGGGAATGCCCCCCCTACCTGTGCCTGCATACATTACTGATGCTCTCCAGTGCATCAGGATTTGTGCGGTGCACTTTTCCCTTTTAAATATCACACCAGGGCGCATCAGTGGGTTGTGCATGGTGCAACACTGTTGCGCCATGTGCAACCTTTTTGAATATCTGGGGCACTGTGTTTTCCCTCTATTATTTACATTTACATAGCAAAATATCATTATTTTATCTAGCAAATCAAAAGGATTAGCCTCTTTGATTAGGGGAGTCTTGCCCCTATATAAATCAGTAAGTTACTTTTGTAATTTTCAGAGGCAATTACCTGACTGTTTAAAGCCTTAAAGTCACTAAATAAAATGAGCGAGTTGGGGAGGGACTTTTGGGGAAAGCAGTGGCTTTTAGGCTTGTTTTTTTTTTACATTACCTGACATATCTGATTGCAGATCATTTATTGGAACTGGGGGTAGCTATGGGATCTATATGGGCTAAACTGGTTAGAAGGGCGGGGAATTGTTGGGATGGGTTATCTCCTCCTCACCTACTCTTACTTGCTACTGATAAAAGCATCAGGTACTCTTATCAGGACCCCGCTGTGCCCCATCTTACTTTGCGACTTAATCTTAATATCAAATAATGGCAGGTCCTTATACTATCCTTAATTGGAATATAAAAGGCGCTAGGGAAAGAACCAAATGGCAAATAATACTAAAGCATTTATGATCCCTTAAAGCAAATATTGTTTGCTTACAGGAAACACACCTCTTTATGGTGTAAAGGGTGTGTAGGACAATCTTATGGGGTGGGAATATCCATAAACAGAGGTGGAGTTGCCATCATTTTCCATAAAAAATGTTCCTTTTAGATTAGAAAATGAGATATGGGATAGCCAAGGGAGATATATTATACTACATGGTATATTAGGCATACTCCAAGTAACAATTGGGTCTATTTATGGACCAAATATAGACTCCCCAACATTTTTCACCAACTTAATAGGAAATGTTTCCACTACTCCCCCTAGAACTATATTCCTGGGAGGAGATTGGAACATTACTCCCCAGCTCTCTTTAGATAGGTCGGAGCCTAGAAAATCCAGTCTCTCTCCTGCCCAAAGATCCCTACAAGATTTAATAAGTGGGCTGGGTCTCCTCGACATATGGAGGGTATTTAACCCCAATCAAAAATAATATACTTTTTTTTTCTCACCTCCATCACACTTGTTCACATATAGATTACATTTTGGTCAGCTCCCACATTTTGCCTGGAATAATGGAAGCCTTGATTCACCCACGAGTGTTGTTAGATCACTCCCCAGTCTCTATTACATATATATTAGGACTCCATATGGAGACTGAATACACAACTGTTTCAGACCCCCTATATACAGACCCATTTTAAAAATTTTATTACCTCCTTTTTGGATAATAACATAGGAACTGTCCCTAAAATTGATATTGTTTGGTCTGCCCTGAAATGTGCGTTACGTGGGGAATGTATCTGTTTAGCCTTAGTCAAAATGTAAACATTTTAAATGCATACTGAATCCCTGCTTCAAGAAATAAAAACCTTAGAATCAAATATCAACAAGCACTCCTCAGATTTTGAATGGACTAAACTCCATATGTTACATGCTCAATTCTCAGACCTGATGTACCAAAAAGTGGAACTTTCTTTGAGACGTGTCCAAATGAGATACTTAGAATCAGGAGAACGGGCTGGTAAATTACTAGCTCTCTGAATTAAGCAGATAGAATCCACTCATTTTGTGCCTGGACTGTATTTATGTAAAGAAGGTCCACTAGTTACGGACTTGAGGGAAATTGTTTCCAGTTTTGCAAAATATTATAGAGACCTGTACTACAGTGTAAACGAAGATACCCCAAATGAACAATTACAAACATATTTTGATCATCTGACGCTCCCGACTCTACCTGCGGATAAAAAAAATATCCCTGGGCTTCCCTGTAATGGAATGGAAAGTAACTCAAGCAATTAAGCAGCTCACAGCTGATAAGTCACCCGGCCCAGATGGCTTCCCAGCCAATTTGTATAAATTATATAATGCAGAACTCTTCACTCTTTTAATGAGAGTCTTTAATTCATGGTTTGAATTTGGTCTCTCAGACCAGATGTACCTTGAAGCCCTAATTACCATTATCCCCAAACCAGGCCGAGAACCACACTATGTTGAAAATTACTGCCCTATCTCGCTACTTAATACTGACGTTAAAATACTAGCAAAAATATTAGCTAATCATTTGGGACCTCTAATGGATACATTAATCAGTAATGAACAAGTTGGTTTTATGCCAAGGAGATCCTCAAGTGATCATATGCGCCGGTTGCTACACCTTATCCCCCTAGCTAGTGAGTCAACCACACGCATGGCCCTTATAGCCTTAGATGCAGAAAAGGCATTCGATCGGGTCTCCTGGCACTTTTTGTTCACCGCGTTATCTCAATATGGTATCCCACAAACATTCATTGAATGAGTCAGACTGTTATACTCATCTCCTACGGCCTGGGTCTGGTGCAACGGTCATTTGTCAGACCCATTTCCATTACATCGTGGCACTAGGCAGGGCTA
The DNA here is from genome assembly GCA_016271365.2 of Neoceratodus forsteri. Lineage (NCBI taxonomy): Eukaryota > Metazoa > Chordata > Ceratodontiformes > Ceratodontidae > Neoceratodus > Neoceratodus forsteri. The sequence goes on from CM057455.1 coordinate 943,058,405, forward strand.
TCCCCTTTCCCCACTCCTCTTCAATTTTCATCTGGACCTCTTCATCAGAAAATTACTTCTGACGCAGGGTCTACAAGGAGTTCTAATAGGAAATAGCACCTTCTGTCTGCCGATGGAGACGATCTCCTAATACATGTAATGAACCCGATTGCAAGTGTCCCTATCCTTTTACAAGAAATCTAATCTTTTTCCAAAATCTCCTATTATAAACTTAATTTGGCGAAATCTATTATTTTTCCCCTGAATCAGAAGCTATTTAAAACTGATGTAGAACAATACAGACTACATTGGGAAAACAAAAGTATAACCTATTTGGGTATTAAAATCTTTAAAACATATTCCTCCATCATTAAAAAGAACCTTTTTAAAATAATAAAAATAATAAAAATGGATTTGGAAAGATGAAACACCTTGCAGATTTCCTTATGGGGAAGGATCAACATCATCAAGATGAATGTCCTTCCCAGAATCCTGTACCCTCTCAATATGTTAGCCCCCTATCTCCCTAAATTATGGTTCTCGAACCTCAGAAGTTTATTTAATAAATTTATCTGGAAAGGTAAAATGGTGAGGTGGGCATACCATAAGCTAACAGCGCCAAAAAACCATGGTGGGCTTTCCTTACCATCTTTATTTCAATTATTATGGAGTGATTCACATCACAAAACTAGCATCTTGGATGTTCTACCCACATGAAGGGGACTCCGAGTCCTACTCTCCTTCCTGGCTAAATATTGAAAAGACCCTCGTGTCTCCCACATTGTGTTCACTACCATCTCTGCTATATTCCTCTTTGAAATATATTCCCCAAAACCTCTGGAAATCCCCAATAAAGTGGTCATTGAGAGCTCTGAATCAATTGCAGAGCTACCTGAAAATAAATTGGCAAGTGGACGGAGAACAGTCACTTTTAAACAATCCACATTTTAAGATTCAGCAGAAACCTATCCCAATAGAGTTTTGGCCCACTCTAAGGAACATTAGGCTTAAGGATCTCATGCCTAATGGCAATATGCTCTCATATGATCAACCCCTACAGAACTTCCCTGAATTAAATGGTCACTCTTTTAAATACTGGCAAATTGCTCAAATGGTCTCTTCCTTCATGATTACAGTTTGATCCCTTGAATCTCCTAAAATTGACCTATCCTCTTTATTGAGAGCAGCCACCCGCCCACATCCAATATCCACGGTGTACAAGGAGCTACAGACTCTTGATATGCAATTACCAGTTGGTATTTGCCAGTATTGGGTTAAGGTCCTATCCCTCTCACCTGCGCCTGATTTTTGACAACAAAACTGGAAAAACCTATATAGGTTTGTTAAACAAGATCGCCTGTGGCTTATACAATTTAATGTTATGAATGATTTGTACTATACTCCCCAGAAACTCTATAAAATTGGTAAAGTATCATGTTTTTACTGTCCTCGGTGCCACAATAGAAACGGAGACCTCCACCATGTGTTATGGGTATGTCCAAAAGCCCGATCATTTTGGAGGGCTATACAAAATTCCCTAAATCCTATGTTAGCTTTAGACTCATTGTTCTCCCCAGAAGTTTGTTTGCTTAATTCTTTCCCAAAAGGAACATTGAAATCCAAAACATACTACATGGCCCTTATCTCTGCAGTGGCCAAACTTGTCCTTATGAGGCATTGGACCCAGAATTCTTTACCTACAACATTAGAGTGGTATAGAGAAATTTTGCAAGCCTTACAGTTGGAAAAGCATATTGCTAGTATGGGCAACCAACTACCAAGCTATCTAGATAAATGGGGAACTTTAAACACATTGTTGGTGATATGGAAACCCCAAAGTAGATGACTTAATGGTTACTGATTTTTTCCTTGCAGCCTTGTTTTCTCTGAGAAAAGCTATTCCTATTTGTAGTAGAGAAAAAGTTTTGTACCTGATGCCCTTAAATGGAGAAAGGAGGGTATAGGGGGGATAGGTGGTCAGGGGAGTATTTTAAGGGGAGGAGGGAGGGGAGGGTTTATTTGGACTACTTTACTTTTTTATTATTTCACTACTTCTGTCTAACCAAAGATTATAGTGATACTTCTGCATTGTCGCAGTATACCTTCATGTTAAGCTTATACTTAACTATAAGATTTTGTGTTTATGACATTATGATATGCCTATATAGATATATTTGAATTTAGATACTGCGGCCAGGATAGGATTAACTTCTAAGCATACTATACTATATTTTATTTTATACTTATGTGAATTAATGTATTAAAAATAAATAAAGCTTTTTGAATGAAAAAAAAGAATTCAGCAGGGCCTTCACCACCATGCCACATAGGATGCTCATAAGAAACTGTGAGGGGGGAAGCAAGGTGATACATCGAGTACATAACTGGCTAACGGATAGATGGCAGAGGTTGGTGGTCAGCTACACTCACTTATGGGAAAGAACAGTGACCAACAGAGTTCCTCAGGGCTCAGTACTAGGTCCAGTCCTCTGTATTGTGTTTATAAGTAACACTGTAGAAGAACTGGAGGGTAAAGTCTGTCTTTTTGCACATGATACCAATATCTGCAATAGGGTGGACACTCCAAAGGTGGTGGAGAAAATTAATAGCGATCTGAAAAGGCTCAAGAAATGGTCAAGGGTGTGGCAGCTGGATTTCAATACAAAAAAAGTGCAACATCATGCACCTTGAGTGTAGAAACACAGAGGGACAGTACAGAAATGGGGGGTAGCTATTGACAGTCACTAAACAGGAAGGGGACCTTTGGGTAATCATAGCAGATGACTGTATGGTGGCAAAGCAATGCAGCAAAGGAGTAGAGGAAGCCAGTGAGATGCTGGGGTGCTCAGGGAGATACCTCCAGCAGAAGGAGGTAGGTGGTGTTGCCATTATATTGGTCATTGGTGAGACCACACCTGTAGTACTGCATCAGTTCTGGAGATCACACTTCAGAAAAGACGTAGTCAGGGTAAGGGTCACCTGAAGTAGGGCAACAAATATGGTGTAGGGGCTGCACCAAATGTGTGAGGAGAGATGGAGGGATTTAAACATGTACACTTTAGAAGAGAGTAGGGGGAAGGTAGACATGATAGAGACCTTTAAATACTTCACAGGGGTGAATAAGGTACAGGAAGGGAGCATTTTTCAGAAACATAAGTTGTACAATAACTAGGGGGCATGCAAGAAGCTGGAGAGTGGAAGTTTAGGAGGGATATAAGGAAGTATTTCTTCACTAAAATGGTGGTGGATGCCTGGAACAATCGTCTAGCTTCCAGCAGGGGCAGTGGTTGCAAAAACAGTGATGGGCTTTGAGCATGCATGGGATAGCTGTAAAGGAAAACTGGTATCAATATGGGGGAAAGTGGCTGGAGACCAAGCACAGCCTATGGTGGCAGAATAGGCAGGGAAAAGGGGAGCAGACTAGGCTGGCAAAGTAGTTCTTATATGCCAACAAACTCTATGTTTCTTTGTAAGGTCCACTAGGCCCTGGTACCAGTTTTTATGCCCCCAGTGACAGCAAAATTGTTGCCCAGCTTGATGTTTCTTGCAGATTCCTGAGGGGTATTCTACTTCTGCACCCCTTGGTCTGTGATCCAGTTCTGGTGTGGGGCATTAATTTGGTTTTGGAGGCCCTTACTGTGCCTTCCTTCAAGCCTGTTGCTATTTGTGACCTGTGATTCATTTCTTTGAAGGCACTGTTCCTAGTGACTATGACATCTCCCTGATGCATTTCTGAACTGCAGGCTCTGGTTGTAAAGCCTCCTTCTCTTCTTTTCCACGAGGATAGGGTTACCTTGCATACTAATCCTTATTTTCTGCTAAAGGTCATTTTTGAGTGAACACCAAATCAGACTATTGACCTTCCAGTTTGTTTCTTGAGTCCCATGGATAGCGAGGAACATTGACTGCATATGATTGACAACCGTCAGACATTGCATTGGTACCTGGATTGTACCAAGGATTGTAGAAAATCCTCTCAGTTATTTGTAGCTTTCACCCCAAGAATGATGATTTGCCTTATTTCTAAGCATGTCCTTTCCAAATGGCAGGACTGCTGCATTTCTTTCTGTTACCAGAAGTGTAGTAAACAGATTTCTGGTCCTGTCCATGCTCACTCCACCCATGGGTGGCTACTTCCATGGCTTGTTTCCATACTGTTTCCGATGCTGATGTATGTGCTGCTTCCACTTGGAGTACTATTCATACATTTACTAAACATTACAGTATGGACATCATCCCTTGTAAACATGCAGGATTTGGTTTTACTCTCCTGCAAGGCCTCCTTACTCGGGGTCCTTAGATCCCTCCTTCCTCCCACAGTGCTTTGGTAATGCTTGGGAATTGTTCCATGATGTGGATCAACTGGTGGGGATATCCTCACAGAAGATAGAATAGTTACTCCCCTTAGCAGTATCTCTTCAAAGGAATCTCCTCCATTGAGCCACAGCTCTCCTCCCTCCCTCCCCATTTTGGTTGATGGGTGGTTGTCCTTCCAGCTCTTGCATGCTAGTTCTCCTCTTATGCCTGAAATTGGCATATTTACTTGGATTTCCATATCCTCTCCTATGCTCCTGGTTGCTTCTTTCTCTGCTGGTCCGATGATCCTCAGAGCTTGTCTCCATTGGTGAACTGAGGTATAATGGGGCCACCCACATTATATAGGTGGTGACAATGAACATTAATGTGGGTGGCCCCAGCTAACAAAATACTATGGGTGGTTCTAATGCTGACTGCTTTCAGCTCCATGATGTCGCTCAATGGAAGAGATTTCCTTGAGGATCTACTGTTACGGTAAATATTCTTTCTGACTGATCATCTAAAGAATGATCATTGCATCTTCCTAACAGTCACATTAATTCCCAGTCTGTACAACGGTCAAATGGGCCAGCAGCAGCAACAACATCAGGGACAGTTGGGCACGGGTGGTGGAATAAGATTGCTTGTTTAAATTATGCAGTTGACAGGGTAGCAGCAGCCACAGCAGCAAACTGATGCAGGTTCTAGCAGTACTCCAAGCACCACCAGTAGTGCAAGCACCACCTGCATAGTTCTAAATGTGTTGCGACAAAACAGACTACACTGCCTGAGTCATTACATGCCCCCACAAAACTGCCACCTACTCGTCCAAGTCCTGTCTGAATCATACAACTGAATGGGGAGATGAGATTGCTTGATCTTTTGCCATTCCCAATTGTAGAAGACACCAACATTCAAAGATTGTTGCATGAACAGAAGCCCAAATATAACATTCCATCATGCTTCACATTTTCCAGGCATTTTCTTCCTAGTATGTCTGTGGCAGTACACCTGCAGATGGTGACACTTCTAAAGGAGGCAGGGGAATTATGTCCCTTTCACTAGTGGTATCTGGAGCAGTAGTGTAAACCAAAGCTTCCTAAGATCCTGCCTACTGGGCTTTGTCCATAATAAGCAGCACTACCACCATTGCCACCTCACTCCTGGCACCAACAGCCCCTAAAGGAGTTATATTGAAGTAAATATCCTCACAGTGGTACAATAATCGAGGAAGTGCCTTACCTAATGTGCTGGTCATGGAGGAGATGTGCAGTAGTAAAAACACTCTACAGTTTAGTCACTGCTGGACAACTGGATATGCCCTTTTAATCTGAAGATAGGAATTTTCACAACAGACAGTATTCATAGCATGCTAAAGGCCATAAATTAGGGGATTTCTGCCATGCACTTTGTTTTGCACTGCTAAAATAAATGTTTGACACTTTATGGGACATCCCTTGATACTTCCATCATTCTCTCAAATGCTCTGATCTCCTCTGTCAATATCAGCAAGAAGCACAATGTTCCACAGCATTGCTGATGACCAGCCTTTTTTTAAAGACATGATGACAAGGAGGAATTCCAATTTCTATGCAGTGGAGACACTGGTGGAGCAGAAAGATTTACTCCGTGTTATGGAATTTGACAATGCGACTTGTGGGGGATATCTGTTCAAGGTGCATTGGTGTGTAATGCAAAAGCTTGTTCCACTTCTGTGACATTATGAACAGGTTTCCAGCGATGTCAGTGCTGAGTCTGCAACCCTTAATATGGTCCTTCCCATGGTGAGTCTTCTTGAATCACACAGATGCCATTATTTGGTATGTTCCACAGCAATCCAAAAAGAAGACTGGTGGTTATGGTGGTCATCAAAGTGGCAGCACTGGTAGTTTTGGTAAGAACGACAGTTATGATGGTAGTGGAGGCAATGGTTGTGACAGCACTAGTTCATCTGAGTCATCTCAGCAGAAGCAGGATGCAGTATTCTTTAGAGGCGTAGCATGTTTCTGACACAACTTATAGGTAGATATGAAAGCAAAAGATTAAACATATATTTTAGTATAGAAACCCTACTGCATGTCATCTATAAATGATGTGCCTTCCCCTGGATGTATCCACTATAACAAGCAGAAACTGTTGCATGAGCTTCACTACATACAACATGAAGAGACAAGCAAGAATCAACTTTCTACTGCCTGCTATGCTCCTTGTGCATGCTTCTAGTGGCAGGCATAAGCATGATATGGAGGATGATTTGAATAGTGGTTATTAGGAGACAACAAGGGACATTTGGGAGCTTTCAGGCAATGAATGCCATTGCCACTCAGACATTTTGGAGGAAGGCACAAACAACAATTATTTTCATTACATTCAGGAAAAAGGAAAACCAGGGTGGGATAGTCAGGGTGTGAGGGTAGTTAAAGATGACAAGAAGAAGGCAAATGTACTGAACAATTATATCTGTTCGGTATTCACAGTAGAGGATGACGGACTGATACTGTAAAGCAATATCAATGCCACCACACAGACGTTCTGGAAATTGGGAGGCAAACCAGTGAGGAAAAGATTAGAAGCCCTCAGGATAGACATGGCACTGAGCCCATATGGCATGCGCTCATGATAGTTAAGGAATCAGACACAGAATTGGCAGTACCTGTACTGCCAGTACCAACTATTTTATGACTCACTGAAGTCAGGAATGGTGCCAGCAAATTGGAGGTAGTAATCCACAAGGGAAAGGGGACTGAGAGGATCCAGATTGTCATGAGGCAGTCATCTGCCAATCATTATTTGCAATATATATTTATATTATATATTGTATTATGTTATTTCTGTGTATGCCCATGCCAGTGTTAACTCAAGGCATAGGGAAAAGCCTAGATTTTTTTAAGGGGTTGACCTTTTGACTCGAAGACCGCCTGTTGTCCAGGAAGGTAGATTTTTATTCTCAGGTTCTGTTGGCAGTGATGTGCCAAAAGCCATTTACCTGCCATAAACAGGTAATATAAAAAAGGCACACATCATTCTAGCAGTGCGGTGTCAAATTTACTTCCAGTATGTTACTGTAAGAACTCAAGACTTCAAAGAGGTTAATTCTGAACTGTCATAAACCATGCTGTGAGTCACTGGTGCAAAAATTAAACTGGTTTCCTTAAGACTGGAATATTGCAGACGCTGCACTTCAGAAAAGGTAGTTAAGCTCTCCAACACAGAGCAAGTGTGCCATTCTGGTTCTTGACATTCTCCTGACCACAACAGAAAACTGCCAAGCTGCTACACAGAAAAATGACTTTGAACATTTTCATCTTTAAGCTAGAGAAGTAGTTAAAACAGTTTTAAGGCGTTTAAGCAGTATACTTTCCAAAATGTGTTTCCATACTGTAACCTAGATTTGTATGTTCTCTTTTACTACATTTATTTAATTATTTTAGTAAAAATTTCATTTTTCTAAAGAATTCTGCCTGTGTGAGATTCCTTATATTGCATGTGTGACTGTAGAAGTTTTATTACAAATCTGTGACAACAGTTTATGCTTAGAAGGGTCACCAAAATAGCAGCCAAATTGAAAAGGGTCAGTAGGGGATCCAGCAGGATTAGGGAGAATACCAGAGTCTCATATGAGTCTGCAGGGATTGTGAACTGGGCTATTGCATGCCCTGTAGGGCAATGGCCAAATCAGGTTTTTGTGCTGCTACCCTGAAGAGGGTGTACTTACTTGGACCTTGCTCCTTTGTGTAATAGCCATGAAAAAGGGTTCATATTTGGCCACAAGACTCAACACTGGTATTGTACCCTGATCCAAAGTATAGAGGGGTGCTTTGGGACCTTGTGGCAAGTGTTCTGTTGTAAACCCAGTGAACACTCTGGGTGGACATGAGGAGAGTGTCCCTGTTTTTACCCTCCGTGTCACAGACTGCATTTAGGGGTGGGTACTGTGAGCTCAGTGATTTGACCCTCATGAGTGTGTTCATGATACAGACCACTACAGGTCTGTTAGTCTTACCTTCATTGTAGGTAAGCTGATGGAGTATACTGTCAAAGGAAGCTTGGTGGCCTACTTAGAGGATAATGTACTACAGAACAGAAAGTAACATGGGTTGCTGTCTTGGAGATAATGCCAGATAAACCGATACTGATTTTCAAGTGCATCACAAAGGTCATAGACAAAGAACAGACAGTAGATTTACTTCAGCAAGGCCTTCCCAGTACCACACAGGAAGCTGCTGAAAAAGTTAGAGGACTTGGGAGTAGAGCAAGGTTTAATCAGATGAGTAGGAATTTGACTTGAGGGGGAGACAGCAGAGGTTAGCAGTGAAAGTAGCCAGGTTGGGGGATAGGAAGGTCACAAGCAGGCTGCAGCAGGGATCTGTCCTGAGGCCTGTCTTATTCAACATGTTCATCACTAATATAGGAGAAGGTATCTTGGACACATAGGGCCCGATTTTCAAAAATGTTGCAGTCGCCGCAGCTTACTTTCGGCTGAGAATTAGATGCAAGTGGCAACTTACGTCAAACAGTGCCACAAGTGCAATTTTGAAAAATGCTTGCCACAGCCCCCTGCTGAAAGTCCATTGTGGCGCTGCAGCAAAGTTAGACCAGCTCCCCCCGGTCTAACTTTGCGTCTGGGGGGACCTTTTTACTGGGCTTGCACCACAGCTTTGGTGCCAGCTGCTGCAAAATGAAGGCACTATTGCAACTTGCATTCCAGATTATGAAATTGGGCACACGTTCCAGCAAAACCCTGGGCTGTAGGTGCAGCAAACTTGGCAGGGACTCAGGGCTTGGCCACAAGCCCTGCGTTCCCATTTGAATATAGGACCCATAGTGTCTCTTTGCTGATGATACAAAGCACTGCAGCACTGTAGATCATCAGGAAGGGGTTTGGGAGCTCCAGATAGACCACAACAAAACAGGCAATGCACTTAGGGAGCTGGAACCCACACATGGAATATTGGATAGGAGGGGTTACGCTGGTCACTTCAGCACAAGACATGGAGCTGGGAAGCATAATCAGTGACTCCCTCTTGTAAATGAGTCACTGTAACAAAGCATATAACATGGTATCAAGGATGCCAAGCAGTATAGGAGTAGTTTGGATAGTAGGAGAAGCAAGGTAATAATACTTATATGCAGTTCTGTGATAAAAGACGAAGAATCTTAATGCATAATCACTGATAAAGCCTCTTCTGGAGTACTGTGTTCAGTTCTGCAGTCCACACCTGAGGAATGACATAGCCTGGAGACAGTGCAGAGGAAGGTAACCAAGATGGTCCATGGCCAGCAAGGCAGATCCTATAAGGAACTGCTGGTGACCCTCAATATGCACAGTATTCAATGGAGGCCAGGTATGAGAGGGGCAACATGATAGAAACATATAAGTTTCTGAGGGGTATGAACAGGGTGATTGGAGAGGACTTGTATGGAAGGAATAGGGAAGGAGTCACCAGAGGGTATGATTGAAGGTTCATGGGGGGCAAGTTTATGGGAGACGTGAGAATGTTTTACTTCATGGAAAGGGTAGTGAAACCATAAAACAGACTGCGGGTGGAACTAGTAGGCTCAGGCCCCCTAAAAAGGTTGAAACATGCCTGGGATAAGAAAAGGGAATTCATAGTCCCTAACTAAGATGAACAACACAAGACTGAGGGGTGATTGAGTGGTGGAAGAGGGAAACAACCCTAGGTCGGTGAGCAGTATGGTACTGTATGAACAAACTTGATGAACTCTTGGGCTCCTTCTGCCACCAGATTCTCTATGTTTTTATGTCACCAGAGTATGTAATAGAGGGTCACCTGTGACCAGATAGAGTCATGGCATGGGTGTAGTAATAGGCAAGGAATATAAGACAGACTAGATGGGTTTATCGGTCCTCTTCTACCGACAAATTCTATGTTTCTAGCCACCAGAGCCACTGTCTAACTAAAGTAGAGATCCCATCAAATTCTTTCAAAATAGGGAAGTTATTTGGGCTGCATTGGCAAAACTGACTTGAATTTTCTCAGATGCCCTTTAATATAGGTCACTTCAGAAACATGTTTCAACACAACTAGTGATACTACCTCAGCACACCGTTCCAGGTTAGTTTCTGAAAATTTTGAATTCATGGCCTTTCCTAAACTCAGCTTACTATGGCTCAACCTCAGTTATCCATTTGATTATTGCCATGTCCAAAAAATCAAATGTATTGCTATTCCCACTCCTGTACCTCCAGCCGCAAAGTCTCTCTAGATTCTAATTTGCACTGGCTGTGTCATAGTCCAGCTTACCACTCCCAACAGTGCTGGCAACACAAGACCTATGACTCTTCCCGTCACCACAAGTCTTCTTAAGGACACTACAACAGCTTTTACAGTGCCATCATCAGCAAGTTCAATTTTATCAGGTGTGATGCTCACCTCACACAGATTCATCATCAGTTAAGTAAGACCCATCATATCAACCAACCCACTGTCAAGGTACAGACATACCAAATGATTGATGGCCATACACAGATATGCAAGTTCTTTGGTCTTGTGATCTCATGGAGTCCATTGAGTATGACAAATTTGTCTGCCCGCAGGCAGCAGTTGTTTTCATTTAAATATCAGCTCAATTAGTAGAAACAAACTTAAAAAAAACATTTAATGCATTAAAAAAAGAACAAACAAAGAGAAAAACCTCTATATCCATGCATGGTGAAACACTGGAAAGGTAAATGTAATACCTGTAAGTTATTTTCTTTTAATTTGTGTTTATGTTCATGGACGCATAACTTTTCAAACAAAAAGAAAATTTCTGTGGGCCCTATGCACTATGCCTATGAACGATGTAAACCAGGTGTGTAGGCATAACTACATAGGATTGTCATGCAGCTGGGTCCCATGGACCACCCTGCAGCATGCAGGACTGGCACAGAGGACAGTTACGTGTCCGATCACCCAGCCATGCAGAGAGCAATGCACTGGGGGTCGGCGGGGGGGGGTGCCAGCAGTACGCACCATTCACTAAGTTGCGTAGTGCTGCCCACAGGGGTGTGGAGGAGGGTGCAGGTTATGGCAGCCGGGACCCTGCAATAATCCACTGTGCACTCCCATGGACTACACCCACCAGGTGTGGCAGGACTGGGATATGGCCCTCCATACTGCCCCTGCCTACTAGGCAGATGGGGGGCTGGGGCAGCTAATTGGGTGACTGCCCATACAGGGATCCAGTGTGTCCTATAGTGCCAGATACCCTCCCTCCCAAACACATGTCCTCCCCGACCCCATTATTGGTGCTCAGACCCCCCCAAACCAAGGTATTCCCCGACCCCATCAGTGCCACGCATCCCCACTGACATGTATTTCCAGTCCCCGTACATGGCAGTGCTGAGTGCTGCCCCTCCAGCAGTGCCCCACACCTGTTTGCTGCCAGACCACCACCCATCACACATTTGAGTGCCATCCCCATATGGAAGGAGCACTCCACTCCCCCCACATGTCCGCTCTTCCCTGGTATGGTGCAGGTCAGCCATGCCCCCCACCACTAGCCCACACATGTAGCCTAGATCCCAGCAGTGTTCAGGATACCCCCCATCCCCACAGGTACCCATGTCCACAAACTCCCTATCCCAGCCTCAATGGGCAATCATAGTGTCCAGCGGCCCCCTCTATGCCCTGCAGCACCACCCCCCACACGCCCCTGTACCTCATACAGTCCCGTTGGTGCCGTGGCTCAGGACAGCTGGTGGTGCTGCCCTCTTCACACCTTCATGGCCACCAGCATGCCGACATCCGCAGGGGAGCACAGCCAACACATGACCTGCCATGTAAGGGATCCAGTTAGGGACCCCGGATGGGCATCCGATTGGATGCCCGCCTGGGTCCACAGCTGCTCCCTGTCCTGCCAATGGGAACCTTGTGGGCCAGGGGGCAGGACCATGGACAGATGGCCGGTGGATGTGAATGCCGCCAGGTGTGCACTTGTCAGCAGGTGCAGAACTCTGCAGGCGGGGTACGCACCTTTGGTGCATACCTTGCACCACTTCATGCTTTGGGGCCTATATTCCTGCATGGTGAGACAATGGGAACTCAAATGTAATACTCTTACGTTATTGCTTTTTATGTTGCATTTATGTTCATGGATGCATACATTTTTCAGAAGGGGGATCATAAATTCTAAAACTATAGAGTGCTAGTGATAAGGTAATAACTGACATGGAGATTAAACAGAGACTATGGGGGGGTCTTGATATCAGCCATGAATAAGAATAATTACTATAACTCAGAACTTGGGTACAACAGTTGTTCTCATTGCAGAACATGTCACACCATCAACAATACACAAATGTCCAGCAGTGGCATGCAAACACCTCCCGCCCCAAGTGAGCTGTAGTAATTAATATTAATAGCCAACCTTAAGGCTTTCCCCTCTATATCTAGTCTGTTTTAATGTATGTCGTACTGCTTGTGGAGCCAAAATTGTTCTGCCAAATTATCATAGCTGAACTAAGTTTTCAGGCCCCAAGTCAACATCAAACCAAAGCTGGCACTGGCCCAATTCTCTCACCCTTAGTACTAACTGTGTATGCTGGGCTTGCCTCCAGCTGGCGGTGCTTAGACTGTTTGAGAAGCAGTGCCATTACCTGGGGATCAGGAAGTTGAAAAATTGGGGGTGGAGGACCTCAGCCTCTTTTTTTCCTATCATTTACAATGTTGTGCACTTCTCTCTCCATTTATTTCGACCTACACTAATATTTCGCCCTAAATCTAGGGGCTTCTACATGGGACTTACTTCTAAAAGGTTAAAAGAAAAATAAATGTTATTTACTATTGTTGCAAAAATTAATAGCTGTGAGGTATAACATGCCCATTTTTGTCAACATTTCATTTCTATCACAGGCATGTTGGAATGTACCTTAGGTTTAAGCTGCAATCTTTTACAATCAAAGTCTTGATCATTTTGAAATTCTTTTTTTATATTCTGTTAATAAAAATAAACTCAATAAATTTACTGATGTGGCTTATTCCTTGTGTATTGTTTTTCATGTGTTAGTTACATATAAGTTGTATCATTACATTTCCCATACCATTACGAGGCTGTGGGTGTACACCAGAATAACAGTTTCATTATGGTCAAAGCCAAGATCCCTTTTTGCTGATACCCCATGCAGTACATTCATGGTTATCAGTTCTTATTGATTAAGTTGTATTTTTATGAAGGTTGTTTTATTTTTTACCATATTTTGGTTTTACTATTATTTATTATGTTGAACCCAACTTGCCTGATAATATTTTAAATTATCTGTCCTTGGGTTTAAAGCTATTTCAATTCAGGTTCTTTTAGGTACTTTTTTGTTTTGTTTTATACAGGATAAGGTACCTAACCTCTTCATCTCAGCCTGGCCTTCTGGCCCATGCTTGCATGTAATGTGAGCTGGGCACCCATATACTCCTTGCTGTACATGGGTGGGATCAGACAAGTGACCCCCATGGACTGCCTTGCATGCACTTTAAAGGGCAGGGCAAATAACACTGGTAGTGAGTAGTGCAGGTCACATCAGGCTGAAGCGCAGCATAATTGTGTGTAGCAGTTCATTAATGCATCATAAATTATTCATAGTTTTGCACTGCAGGGAAAGGCATGATAGTATATAGTGGAACGTCATTGTTCACTGAAATCTAACGCTCTCAAAATGTTGCTCTGCTGCACTAGTGATGTCCATAGTGCAGCAGAACCAAAAAGTGATGTCCGCAGCACAGCAGAATGACTTTTCGTTCTGCTGCATGCGGATGTCACACATGGTGTCCTCGAGCAGCAATTTGACAGTTAGTCTTATTTAAAACAAAAAAAAAAGTATTTTTTTTTTGAGACAACGATGTTCCACTATACACTATACAGAACAGTGCATGCGTACGATTTAATGTCAGGGCTGTTCTTTCACCTCGTTGGTACTATGACAACTGATTATCTCTCAAGCTGCGCTCTCGAGGTAATCTGTCATCATAGTACCAACTCGGTGAAAGAATAGCCCTGTTGTTAACTGGTACTCATGCACTATCCTATATTTACACTATGTAGAATGTTTGACTCAGTTCCACTGCCTTTACTAATCATTCCATGTTTTACTGTGAGAGTTAAATCATACCTTTTCTTCACTTTCTCTTATTATATTGTATTTCATTGTATCATATTCTGAATTAGCCGCTTGATTTTCCCACTGTTAATCTGGTATTACTATACAGCTTTAAGAGTATCAAACTGCATTCTGTTGCTCTTATTGTTATACTTTTTTAACTTAAAAATGCAATAAGGAGGTGTCATACTAAAGCACGCCACACCTCAGTCTGTTGTGACCTGCACTACACTCTACATGCTTTCTTTGCCCTGTCCTGTAAAGTGCATACAATGTAGTGCATGGAGGTCACTTTTCAGACCCATCTTATATATGGCAGTAGTACATAGGTGCCCAGCTTGTATTACATTTGTCCCTGGATTGGACTGCCATGCTAAGGGTGAAAAGGTTGGGTATCTTATCCTGTACAAAGCAGTACAAAAAAGTACCTAAGATAATGTGATTTGAAATAGCTTTAAACCTAAGGATATATAATTTAAAATATTGTTAGAGAAGTTTGGTTTAACATAAATTATATTAAAGATAAAATAAGGTAAATAAACTTCTTAAAAAATATAACTCAACCAATAAGAATTGATAATCATGAATGTACTGTTTGGGGTACCAACAACAGGGGAGCATGACCCTGACCGTAATGAAAATGTTATTCTGGTGTGCAACCACAGCCTCTAAATGGTATGAGAAATGTAATGGTATGACTTATATGTAACTAACACAAGAAAAACAACAGGCAAATAATAAGCTGGAACAACAAATTTACTGAGTTTATTTTTATTAACAGATAATGAAAAGAGAAGTAAGACAAATAATTCATCAAGACTTTGATCGTGATTCCAGCCTGAACCTAAGGTACATTTCAGCATACCTGTAACAGAACATGGAATCTGAGAAAACTAGGCATGCTATTTGCCAGAGCTATTAGTTTTAGCAACAATAGTAAATTAAATATATTTTTCATTCAACCTTTTCATGGTAAATCACCTGAAGAAGCCTCTAGTTTTGAGGCAAAATGTTGTGGCAGGGGGAAATAAAAAGAAGTATGCAACAGTGTAAAGGCTGTTTTTTTTTCCTTTTCTTTTTGCTTTTTCTGAAAAAAGGAAGTCAAGCTCCCCCCCCCACACACACACACATTTTCTGCACATGACAGCCAACAGTAGGCAGCATACCTACAAAATTAGATGGGTTACTGGCTGTGTGCAGTTACTCATGGAAGCTACTTTTTCCTTGATCAATAAGTTGAGCTTGGCTGCTAGAGGAATGGGGGAAACTGGTATGCATCTAGATTGTTCAGGGTGTTTTCATCACAAGATGGCCTGACTGGCTGGTTAGAAAGCTGGCTTGGAGCAGGGATTGAATTAGCAGACTTCTTGGAGCAAATTAATCATGATTTCTTTGGCTATACTGTCACATACCCTTTCCTAGTCCTCCACAAAGCCCCATGACTGCCAGTTGCTGTCTCACCATCACCAGTCCCTTCTCCACAATCACTGCTTGCAACGCTTGTACTTAGTGAAACTAACAGAAAGTTTATCTACCCCTTTCCTCCACTTGCATCCCTTCCTACTTCCATTTCAGTCATAATATTTCTACATGCATTGATGATAAACATACAACTAATAATGACATATTGTGACCACAAACAGACAACTAAAATGGCTTACAATAATCCTTGACAGTTTGCAGATGCCCATGTAAAAAACTCAGTGCATGTGCCTACCCCAGTGCTGCATTACTTGCAAAGTGACACAGAATTGAGGGAGATTATCAAGAATAGTGTTACCAAGCCACACCTTGACCCCACTGACAGACCCTTATGCAACTACACTGAAATGAATTGAGATACTCAGTGTCTCACACAGTAGGCTTTCAAATAAATACAAAATCACAATACTCCATATAATGCAAAGCATCATAAGATAGGTAAGCAAATCACACTAAAAATGTAGGCCTTTTTGGGTAACCTTTTAGTACTTTTGAGCTGAAGTTGTTTGTCTTTTTGTTTCATAGTAGCCTACTTCACTTTTCAATCACTGACAGGCTGGTATGCTCACAAACCCTTGATGGATAAGTAAGGGCCTGAGGGAGTATAGGGTGGTGGATGCTCAGGGGGAGGGTTGAGTGGGGGGTAAGGAATGGCTGCAAAACACATCGATGGACTGTTTTTCTCTTTACAATCAAAAAGAAAAAAAAAAAGAGATCGACAATCCCTGATCGCAACACAAGGGGATTTGGCACCACAGTGTCAAAATTGTGTGGGGGAAGACATCGATGGACTGTTTTTTGGTTTTTTTTTTACAAGTGAAAATGATTGTGACACTGGGGGATTGGGCTCCCCCAGTGTTGCAGTTCCATTTCTAGGGACTGATTGTGACACTGGGGGATTGGGTACCTTCAGTGTCATAGTTACATTTCTGGGGGCCAATCACAGTATTGGGGGATTAGGCACCCCACCAGTGTCATTTCTATGTTTCTGAAGGGGTGGGCGCTGAGAGGGAGGGTAGGATGGGGGGAATTTTTATACCAGAAATAAAATATATATAAGTAAGTGCCTGAAGTCATGACAGAACATGGCCCACTCCACAGTTACCAAGATGGCTGCCACATTGTACTGCACCTGCATGATTGCTAGTGCATGTGCAGTACAGTGTGGTGGCCATCTTGGACACAGCAGAGTGCGCCGTGTTCCACCATGACCACCAGCACTATGAAATAGTGCCATGCTGCGTTCAGTAGGGACAACATGGGCGGACTGCTTCATAGATGTGGAGGTGACTGTGACTCAATCCAACATGTTCATTTGGAAGGAATGTGGAGTCCTTTTCTCAATATTTGTAAAAGGACTGCAGGGCTCCACCCACTGCAGCCCTAAAAGGTTCTCTGGCTGGAAACAGCAGTGTTCAGGAAAAAAGAATATGTTAGTCAAATAAATCTTCAAATATCTCCCTTGCACCTTCCCAGTCTACAAAATTCACTGGAAGATTAAAGTTTTATTCAAGGTTCAAAGCTTTATTAGATCGGCACAAGCCATTACTATTTAAAGCTATCAAATACTTAGATAAAAACAGATAAGTTACACATAAAATTTATATAAATAGAATCAAATCCTGCAGAATATTTAAAACATCTTAGGGCCAGATATTCAGACTGTGCCAGGCAATGGCACAAGTGGGGGTGCTGCGCAACTGAAATGCGCTGGGGCAAGGACAGGGTGATATTCAAAAGTGATGTGCCATGGCGCATCACTTTGAATATGGCACAGAATGTGCATGGCACAAGTAGAATGCACCGGCACAGGCCACAGACAGGGAGGACTGGGAATGCTCCAGCACAACTGTAGTTGTGATCGGGTGCATTACCCATGATATACAGACTTGGGTATGCAAATGGGGCCATAATATATGCAAGGTGCAAATGGTGCCATTTGCATGAGTTGAGCAGGGCAGCCTGATGAAATGTGCCTGGCGCCCTGCACAGAATGGTGTGTAGACAGAGGTTGTCCCAGGGCAGCCCTGCTTTGTAACCCTGATTGCGGATAAAATGAAGAAAGCTGAACCCTGGTGATCTAGTGGTCCCCCCGCCCAAACCCCGATCATAGGGAATAGTATGATATAACCTGCCCTGGTAGTCCAGTGGAACCCCCCTCCTGCCCGTAGCAATGATCATGGGTAGAATGCAGTATAATGACTCCCTGGTAGTCTAGTGGCTCCCCCCACCCCTCCTGTAGCTCCAGTCAGCCAACATAAATGATGATGCATGCCCCTGTGGTCTGGTGGATCCCCCTCCCAACCTGAATCCCTGAATGCTGGTATATTGGCCATCTACAGCACCCTGGAGGTACAGTGGTAACCCCCATCCACCCACCCACACAGGACTCCAGTCCATCCACCCCTCCCCATCATCGGTGGGGGGCTGCAACCCACCCACATACCACCCAGCTGCCCGCCGAATGACAGCATACAGTATGTGCTGTATGCCTATTGGTCCACAGTGTGGACCAATGGCATGCAGGTCATACTGTATGGGGCAGTCAAACTATGGACCCATTAGGAGAGATCACATGACGCTCGGAGGGTATGGCTGCAGCCTGAGGGTTCTCCGTCCCCCGCCGCTTTAATTCCGGTTTTTGCAAGGGCTAATTCATTTTGTGGGAGTCCAGAGGCTAGCCAGATCTTGTAGGACTACCTCCTGCCCCTTTTGGTGACATCGCTCGTTTCGTGCCTCTTCTGGTTTGTGTGTAGCGGCAGTGAAAAGTCCAATCGCGCTACTCCTGTGCCGCCGTGTTCTTTTACTCCCTGCCAGCACTATTTGCGATTTTGCTCAGTTTTGCAAGCTGTATGGACTTTGGGACACTCTGGAAAGTGTATTAGCACTGGCTATATCCATTTTGGTGGCAGTACTCGTTTTAGTACTTTTAAAGGGGCCAGTACCAGTTTCAGTGGCTAAAGGCTGGTGGTGAATTTGTGACCTGAGGGCCTCTTTCTACTTTGTGGCAGAGCTCAGTTTTGCACTCCATCTTTATATTCCTCAGGGGGAAGATATTTACACTGGTGTTTGGAGACCTTTTGGGCTCATCTAAAGAGTGGTTTCTGGGCTATACAGTGGCAACTTTGTTCTGGAAGATGCAGTCCGGTGAAGTGGAATTGGAAGCTAAACGTCCCCGTAGGGGCTCTTCGACCTTGATCCAGGAACAAGAGTTAAAACCAGAGAAAATTTATAGCGAGCTTTCGACTATAAAGGACGCCTTATTTAAACTTATAGAGGAAGTGGCGGAGATAAAACCGGCTTTGACCCAGTTGGCGAGAAGGGTGACCGATGCGGAGGCCAGAATCTCTTCTCTGGAGAGAGTTATGGACAAATCAGGCCCTAGTTTAGTGGAGTGCAAGAGAATTATTGTTAAACTAGAAGATCGTTTGGATGACTTGGAGGGCCGTAATAGACATAATAACCTGGTTTTGTTGGGCCTCCCAAAGGGTGAGGAAGGGCCGAATACTATCCAGTTCTTGCAGAAGCTTATCAAGAAATCGGTGGGTCCTTCACCCAATGGGCCACAATATATCATAGAGAGGGGACATAGAGCCCTTAGAGCCAAACCTCCGCCCTCAGAGCCACCGAGACAGGTTATTTTCAAACTTTTGAATTATTTGGACAGAGAACATATCTTGAATGGTGTGAGAAAGTTGGAAGTTTTCCAGTGGGAAGGCAAGAAGCTGCGTCTGGTTCCCGACTTAACTTGGAAGATGAGACAAGTTCGAGCCAGTTTTAGGCCGATTACATCGAAGCTCTGGGCGGCAGGGATTCATCACCGTCTACTCTACCCAGCGAGGTTGGAGATTACTTTCAAGGAAGGCCCGAAGAGGTTCAATTCAGCAGAAGAAGCGCTTGACTCCTTGAGAACTCTGCTACCGGACTTGTTTCCTAAGGGATGAAAGATAAGTTTGTTTGTATGGACAATGCCTGGTAACTGTTTGTTTGCTAAGTTTTGTAACTACGGTTTTGTTTTGCTAATATTATTATAATGGTACTTTGATCAGTGTATTATATAGCTGATAAGTTAGAAAAGTAACAAGTCTGATCTATACGTGCGATTATTAGCCATTAGTGGGAGGGGTAAGGGGGTTTATCAGTTGATTTATTGATATGCCTGTTTGGAAGTATATATTACCTTAGAGTTTGATTAGTGTACCAGGTGGTTTTATACTAGCCCTTGCATATATTTAGTTTAGGCGAATGTTTTTATGTGTAGGCGGGCTGCATTGTTTGTATGTTTAATCAGAAGGATGTGTTTTTTTTTGTGTGTGTAAGGTGTACTAATGATGTTTGATGTACAATAATAGTTTGTTCAATTTATTAGTTATAATAATTTAGTTGGTTTTGTGCTGTTAAGGGGTATAATGCTAGTCATGATTTTAAGACAAGCCGGACGATTCTTACTTGTCAATGTCATAATTTGGGCAGTCGTAGTTCGGCTGGCTTCTCCTTTTATTTTTGGCTTTTTGGGTTTAGCTTGGGCCTTTTTATGGCCTAGGACTGAGTGTACCAGGGGCTGGCCTATATTTTCCTTTGGGTTGGAAGGGATGGGAGTGTTCGATGGCCTGATTTTCTTAGCTTATTAAGCGCATTATGCCCCTAAATTTCTAATCCTGGAGTGTTCAATTCTCCTTTTACTGGTGAATGTTCTGTTAAGTAGGGTTAATTTATGCGATCTGTTGTTGTTTTAATGTGCGAAGTTAGGGAATTTTTCCTTTTCACTTTAATAGTCTAGCCCGTATATAATGTTTGTTATGACGTTGTATTTTATAGGCTCATTGGTAGTGGCCGGGGCGGTTATACCCGTCTCTATGTAGCTTCATGTACCTGAGAATGGGGTGTTGGCTTCGGGCCAGGGGGGTGAGTTATAAGTTTTTTATGGGTATGTCATTATGGTGTCTAGGGGTTGGTGGGGTTTTTTGCAATGTTGAAATTTTTTTTTTGTTGTTGTTATGTGGGGATTTGTATGGGGGGCAGCTATCCTATATGTTTTATGGTTGGTATAATAGATGGTGGATAGGTTGAATATAATTTCTTGGAATGTTAAGGGAGGAAAGGATAACTGTAAAAAACTTGTTGTTTTGAATCATCTTGCCCGCTTGAAACCAGCAATTGTGTTTTTACAGGAAACCCATGTTCTTGTTGATAAATTGGCCCATTTCAAGAAAAAGTGGGTAAATCAGGTTTTTGGTGCTGGTTTCTCTACTAGCAGCCGGGGGTGGCTATTTTAGTTCCCCGGGGGGTTCCATTTATACACTCCCAAGTGATATCGGATCCGCAAGGTCATTTTATTTTTGTTTTGGGTAGTATTGGTGGGATTAAATTAATATTGGGCTCTGTATATGGGCCTAACCTGGATTCATCCGATTTTTTTATGCAGTTAGGTATGACCTTGGCCTCTTTTGGGAACGTCCCAATAATCTTGGGGGATTGGAATTTAGTTCAGGTTAATAGATTAGACAGATCATACTGTAAAGGCTCCTCTCTTTCTCCAGCCCAGAAGGCCATGTGGGAGTTTATGTCTTCAATAGGTCTAATTGATCCCTGGCGTTCGTTTAACCCTAGCCTCCGTGAGTTTACGTTTTTTTCTGCTGTGCATAAATCATATTCGAGACTGGACTTTTTTTTGGTCAGTCAGTTTAGTCTGTCCTGGGTGGTGGAGGCCGAAATCTTGCCCCAAGTTATTTCTGATCATTCACCTATAAGGATTGTGTGTTCACTACCGTGTTTACCGACTAGGTCCTATTCATGGTCACTAAATAATAATTTGTTGAAAGACTCCAACACATTAGCTGGCTTTAAAGTGTTTTTAGAGAATTCTATTGCCAGTAATTGGGGTTCCATTAGCGCTACCGATCAGGCGTGGGTGGCTCTGAAGGCAGTGTGGAGGGGTGAATTAATACGTTTAGCAACTATCTGTAAGAGTAAGGCAAGGGCACTACTGGACAACTGTTTAAAGGAAATCAAGGACTTAGAAAGTTTGAATGTTAATCAGATAACGGCAGAACAAGTTAATAAACTAACTGTTTTGAGGAATCGATACGCAGATATGCAGAGAGAGAAAGTTATTGGTTCAGCTGTTAGGGTTAAGGCTTTATACCTGGGACAAGGTAGTAGAGCAGGAAGGTTGCTGGCTTGGCAATTAAAGCAGAGATCTTCGGCAAGGTGGGTTTCCGCCCTCAATAACCCGGACTCAGGGCAAGTGGTTACTGATCCGGCTGAAATTTTAGGTATTTTTAAGTCCTTTTATCAGAAGCTATATACAAGCCAGCAGTCCTCCGCCCAAGTATTAGATGAGTCACGAGAGTTTTTAGATTCTATTTCGTTGCCGAAACTCTCAAGTGAAGCTGGTCCTCAATTGACTGCTCCTATCTTAGTGGATGAAATAGTAAGTGTTATTGATTCATTTGGTTCAGATAAAGCACCTGGCCCGGATGGATTTTCAGCTTTCTTTTATCAGCGATTTAAGGTTACTCTTGCACCTTTATTGCAGGAGTTATTCTCCTTTTGGTGTGATCGAGGGATCAAGGACCAGACACCATTTGAGGCTAGGATTATTCTGTTGTTAAAACCAGGTAAGTCTGCCAAGGAAGTGGGTAGCTATAGTCCGATTTCATTGTTGAATATGGATGTTAAAGTTTTTGCTAAAGTTTTGGCCAATAGACTAAAGCGTGTTTGGCGGACTTTATTAAGTCCGGAGCAAGTTGGTTTTGTGGAGGGTTGCTCCTCAGCTGATCATTTCCGTAAGTTGTTTTATTTGATTTCTGAATCTATGGACCCGGAGTTGGAAGCGTCACTAGTATCCCTAGATGCTGAGAAGGCCTTTGACAGGGTGGAATGGGCCTTTATGTTCGCTACCCTGTCAAAGCTAGGGCTTCCGGAAAGATTTATTCATATGGTTCGGGTTTTATATTCTTATCCTGTAGCTAGGATCCAGAGTAACAACTTAATTTCAGAGGTTTTTCCCCTTTCTAGAGGTACTCGGCAGGGTTTTCCTTTATCGCCATATCTTTTTAACTTGTATGTAGAACCGTTGATTCGTTTTATTAAGTTTAATTGCGATGTGAAAGGGCTACAGATTGGAGGCACGGAATTTAAGCTTTCTGCATTTGCGGATGATTTACTGTTACATATTTCAGACACTACTTCCTCTCTTCCTATAGTTTTCGATTTGATTGATAAGTTTAGTAAGTGTTCAGGATACAAGTTGAATAAAGCTAAAACATCAGTTTATGCTTTATCTTCACTTCATAAAAGTTGGTGTTTCCTTTTTTTGGGTCTTTGGGTCTTGTTGGCAAACTAGTCTCTAACTTATTTGGGGATTCAGATATCTAAGAATTTGAGAATCTAGTTGATCTAAATTTTAAACCTCTGGTTAAAACCATTAAGGAGGATTTGGTTAGATGGTCCAAGCTTCCTTTGACTTTTTCCAGTAGAGTTAACACGATAAAAATGATGGTTATGCCCAAACTTTTCTATGTTCTATCTAACCTAAATGTGTACTTGCCAAAGTCCTTTTTTATGCCGTTAGTTCAACATTGTGTGACATTTCTATGGAATGGGAGACCCCCTAGAAGGAGTTATCCTAAACTTACTCACCAGCGACGACTCGGTGGGCTCCAATTGCCGGACTTTTATGCTTATTACCTTGCGATCCATTTGGCGAGGTTGAGGTGCCTGGGTAAGTAGTGAAGACATAACCTACCCTGGTCTTCAGTTAGACCATTATTTGTTAGTGGTCTTAAGTTGGATTTGGTCTTTGCTATATGTTCCGTGGGTTAAGATTTCCAGCGGGTGAGGGATACACCGTTAGGATGGGACATTAAAGCTTTGCAACAATTTTATATGAAACTCCATATTTCACAGAGATATGACCTTTCCCAACTGATAGTCGGGAATCCGAATTTGATCGTTGGGAGAAATCCTATATCTAGGCAAGGGTTTGTAGGGGACATGAAATGGCGAGTTCAAGATTTTGCCAGGATAACAGGCTTCTTACATTGCAGGCTTTGGTGGAAAATGGAAGGTAAATGTCAATCTTATTTGAAATTAAGTCAGATATTAAGTTGTATTAAATATTATTTTGGTAGAGAGCTAGATCAGACTATTTTGGGATCTGTTTGTGGAGTTGAATGGGTTTGTGCGGGCGGGCAAGACGATATCCAAAATATACAAGTATATTATAGTTAAGGACTCTTTGAAGGTGTCACCAATCCCGTTATACTGGGAGTTAAATCTGTCTTTGGGTAAATCAGCAGAAATTTGGGAAATGGCTTGGGTCGATATCTTTAAACTGGTTAAGCAGGATAAATTAAGAGAAATTCAATTTAAATTACTTCATAATCTATATTTTTCCCCAGCTAAGCTTTCAAGGATGACTGGTTGTTTGGCAGCGAGTTGTACAGAGTGTAATGACTCATTGGCTACCAGCTTCCATAAGTTTTGGTCCTGCCCTAAGGTGGTAGGTTTGTGGCATTTGGTGAAGCAAGTGATTGGTCAATTTTATGATTTGAGCAGATACTTTACTCCAGAGGTTTGTATACTTGGTGTGTTTGATAATATACATAGTAAGATAACTAAGTGTCATTTAGCTATGGTAGCAGCAGTAACTAAATTGGTAATTCTGCGGCACTGGAGAGGTGATTGGACTCCCTCGCGTATGGAGTGGTGGGAGGAGTTTATGAGTGCCCTGAATGCAGAAAGAGCGGCTCTTTCTTTATACGACGCTTCACCATTATTTTTGCAGTGTTGGGGGAAGCTACTCAAATATTTGAAATATAGATACGGGTACTAATAGCAAACCGTGTGATGTTTGTTTAATGCAGGTGGGATATCGACCCTAGTTAGGTAGGTTGGTACATTATTTGCGTGTATCCTTTCCTCCTTGTTACTCCCTCTTTTCTTGATTTAGTCACATTATGTGTATCTAAGTTTTACTTAGTTTGTTCTCTGTGGATACTTTGTTCTTGTATGATTCTACATGAGTGTGTCAGTTATAGGGATAGCTGCCAGGGGTGGGGAGCTTTTGTTTTATATTGTTTTATAGTGTGTTTGTATTTGTATTTGTATGTTGTGTATACTTGGTTTGTTATAATGCAATAAAGTTTGGTTATTTGCAAAAAAAAAAAAAAATATGGACCCATTCAAGTCACGACCACCTGAAAATGCCACTAGTGATGTTACAAATGCCCAAACCAACACTAAAGTAAAACTTGCCAAAACTGGTTATCTGAATGGTCATTCTCCTACTAGTACAACACCTAGATTTGGGGACAGCTACTGTCATGTTTACTATACTGCAGAAAAACTGTGATATGCAGGAGGCTGCTTTGGAACTGCAGCTCTAAATGTGATTACATGGTGGGAGATACTAACTCAGGAAATGGTTATTGTATGGGAAACACAGAATTGGTTTACCTCAGTGAAAAGACAATGAACGCCATGCTTTGCAGATAGGCAACCAGACTATATACCCTGGGTGGTGCCTTTACATACACATGTTAAATGGTTCTAAATTGGAGGTTGTCAACAGCTTTATATATCCAACGATCCACCGTGAACCCTGTTTATCTATCAGAAATCAGCAGGACCACTTTACCATTCCACTAAAATAAATTGGGCTGGTATACAGAGTTAAAGGGTGCCATACTGAGGATGCCCACTTGGTCAATACAGGTCACAGCCCCCTGTCCCTCATGGTTCGTGGTGCCATTCTGTTTCCAGCTATGTCTGATGGGGATATGTTTAGATGTAAAGCTCTCTATAATCACGTAGGGCATGTTCCCCCACTGACGATAGACTGCTGTGTCATTGCACACTCTCTTGTGATCTCGGATAGCTCTGCATTGACACTAGGTTATGATATGTCCTGGGCAGCACAATGTAATGAATATTTGCGTTTAACTCCACATCATAGATATCCAGCCTGTTGTGCCGTCTGAAAGGCCTGTCTCACTCAGATCAGCATTGGCTTATTTACTGTCAACTCTGAGCTTCAAAACCCCAGTGGGTCATGACACCTTTGCTTATGTTGCTCTTCTGCCCTGCACCTTACCTGCCTATCTGAGGGAGGCAAAATCTTTAAGATTCTTTGCATGTATATAAGCACAGTACCTTACTGACTGATGTAACTGTAACTGTTCCGCATGATGTGTTGTGCAATCCTACCTACATGTTTTACCAAATGTAGTTATGTATTGGTCTTGTGTATGTCTGGGTCACTGCTGTAAATAGGCATTTGTAGCTTTTTACCAAGGTCTAAATAACCAATATCAGTTGCTGAATGTCATCTATTCCTATACAGGCAAACACCTAATTTAGAGGCCCAACTTCTGTACAGTAGTTCCAAGCTGGCATTCATGGTGTACCTTATGCAAAGGCATAAATACAGTTGCAAGGCAGCACTCTCCACTCCAGTCCATTCAGAATGTGCCCGACACAACCTCGTCAAATGAGCAAAAAACTGTCTGCACCGTTCAGATGTTGTGCAAAGATGGCTTTATTAGTGACAACTCAAATGCCAACAGCTCTTGACAGAAACAAATCCTCAGCCAGTTTCACTGCTCCATACAGCAGCATCAGGAGGACATACACAATTTACCAACTGCCACAGTCCAAATACGTGAATGGGTCCATATTTGGACTGTCCCATACAGTATGCCCTGCAAGTCCATTGGTCCACACTGTTGATCAATAGGTGTACAGTGCATACTGTACACTGCCATTTGGAGGGGGGCCAGGTGGTATGTGGGCAGATTGCAGCCTCCTGCCAATGACGGAGGGGTGCTGGGTGGGCTAGGTTCCTGTGTGGGTGGGGGGATGGGGATTAGCACCAGACCAACAGGGAGCTGTAGACAGTCAATTTGGGGATTCAGGGTGGGGATGGGGGATCCACTGGACCACCAGGGATATTTTAGCACTACATTAGGGGGTTGGGATAGGAAGGGGGTAACACTAGACTACTAGGGACTTCTTATCCACACATATGGGTGATTGGTGTTCCAGGATGGGGGGGACCACTGGACCACCGGGGCATGCATCATATTTATTTCAGCTGATTGGAGCTACGGAAGGGGCAGAGAACCACTAGACTACCAGGGCATTTCATTTACAGCATTTTGGATGATCTGGGTTATGGGGGGGGTACCACTGGACTTCAAGGGCAGATTGTATTACACTATTCCCCATGATCAGGGCTATGGGAGGGAGGGGAGTACCACTGGACTCCCAGGGACATGATGGGTGCTTGTGGGCGGTGTTCTTGTCTGGCAGATGGCCACCCACAGCTGGCGGCTGCTGTGTTGCACTCTGTAATACAGCAGCCATTCTGTGGGTGGCCAGCATTTGAGCCAGAGTTTTCCAGCTCAACTTTGTGCCCCGGTATGCGGCGCATCTAGGTGTTGTGCCAGCAGATGTGCTGCACATCCCAGGCAGAATATCGGGATGTGTTGCATATGCATGGGCACGCCACCTTCAGATGTGCCACATACATTAGCAATGCACCCCAGTGCATCAGGACGTGCACTGCGCGAGATCCGGTTTTGAATATCGCACCGGGGCACATTGCGGGGTTGCGCCAATGCAACCCTTTTGATTATCCGGCTCTTTGTATCTAAAAGGCTTATTTTTGCTTATTTGCTTAACAATATAAAAATATTCTGCTAGGTTATTTACAATCATGTTGTCTTGTATGTTAAGTAAAAAATTCAGAGAATCCTCTAGAATATAGGTTAGTTCTCTCTCCATATCCTATAAAGCCATTTGTTGAGAATTTTCCATACCAAGGGTATTTCAACAATATGTACTATAGATTTTCTTTACATCCCAGAGGACAAGATTAGGAAGTTATAGCAGCATTGAGGATGCCAGAAAATCTAGTGACATGTATATTACTTAGGAATGTCTCAACATTTATAGCTTATATATTTGGTTGTTCTTGTTGGATCCTGAATGCATTCCAAATAAAATCTGAAGCCAAACCAGATGTTATTTGATTATGTGCCAAGAGAAGAATATGGACCTTTAAATATCCTCTAGGTCCATCTTTTGGTTGAGATTCCTGATTTTGTTATGAGACATTTTTTTTGTATTTTTGGAAGTATTTCTATAAGTAGTGAAAATTATCAGTAAAAGCACATATGACAGCCATGGAGATTGTTTACACCACAGGCTTTCGCACTTTTCCTTTTTCTTCTAAGCAGATATGTAATAGGCTGCCAGGGCAGGCTCTTGTGCATTGTATCCAGTATCCCATAATAAGAGAATCAGCCAGTGTTTTCTAGCTGTCTAAACTGAGCTCTGCTGTAATATAGGGAGTGGGAATGGCTTTTGTAAGACCCAGAGATGATTTCAAAAGCTGGATGGAAGTTTTTTCAGGTTCTGAAATCATGTATGGGGCCCATATTTTGGCCACATAAAGCACATGTGGTGTTACTATTATGTAAACCAATGATTTCCTATCTGACGAATGGCATTTAACAAATTGCTATGATGTTAATCTCTGTTGTATTGTAATGTCTCTGGTTTGTTGAATCTTTAGCACTCTGTTACGTTGTTATGTCCTGTCCAGAATGACGTGGAGCCTTTGCAAAGGAGTCCTTGACTCAAAGGTTGTAATTCCGAAATGTTCAATAAATAAATAAATAAAATACTTTTGCAGAGATAGCCCAAATCAAATGTCTGATGATATTACCCCATAACTATAATTGAATTTCTTTAAACCAGTTGCAGTTTTTTTATTATTTTAATCTTGCTGTTCATTATATAGGAGAGCCATGATCCATTGTAGGATATGGTAAGACTGAGACTGAGATATTTTTTAACAGTACTTGTATACATGCTTCCAATTTTCCATCTCATTGTATTTGGTAAATGCCATTTGCTGAAAACCATTGCTTTGCTCTTGTCCTGATTGATTGACATTGATGATCTAATTGCCTCTTCAGCTAAACAGTAAAGTGTTTTTTGAGATTCTCCTGGGAATAGGGCCAGGAGGAGTAGATCATCCGGATGTGTGAGGGCTAGTATTGAAAGAGTGCCAATTTTGCATAAATCAGATGGCTTTGCTCAATAGCCTTTAATCGAATGTCCATGTAAATATTAAATAGTGTGGGGGCTAAAAGGCAGCCCTGATTCATCCCTTTGTTAATCAACATTTTTTTTTGAGACAGTGCCATCCGAGCCTACCCTAACCAGGGCCCTGGTCTCGTTGTAGAGCACTGATATCACTGATGCTAAGGAGTAGTCGACATCTTTGTCCAATAACTTTTGACAAAATAGTTTGCGAAATAGAATCAAAGGCTGAAAGAAGTCA
Organism: Neoceratodus forsteri; assembly: GCA_016271365.2. Lineage (NCBI taxonomy): Eukaryota > Metazoa > Chordata > Ceratodontiformes > Ceratodontidae > Neoceratodus > Neoceratodus forsteri. The sequence continues at coordinate 943,087,612 of CM057455.1, forward strand.
ATGAAGGCAACATGCAATTTATGACCATTAATCATTCAATATTATCCCCACAGGTGTCTGAGAATGTAGCTATTATCCAATGTGGAGCAATTTTTTTCTAAAACCAAATTGCAGGGGGGACAATCCACCATTAGTCGTAAGATGCTCCTGCAGTCGTAAAAGAATGACCCTCGTAAATATCTTTTTTTGAGAAATCCAATAAACGAATTGAATGATACATTTTGGGATCAGATTTGTTGCCCTTTTTAAAGATTGTCACTATTTCTGCTCCTCGTCAGGAGTTTGGAAAAAAAGCCCCCTTTTATATGTATGTAAAACACCTGCAGAAGCAATCTGCCCAGATTGAGGGGGTCTGTAGGAAGACCTCAGCAGGAATATGGTCCAGCCCGGGGACTTTTTTACAATAGAAACATGGAAACATAGATTTTGTCAGCAGATAAGGACTGTTTGGCCCACCAAGTCTGCCCATTTCCCTACCTATTGGATAAACTGCAGATCCTTGTTAACAAACAGCCTACTTCCTCCTACCCACCCCACAAGAATTGTTTTATGTCTGTCCCATGCATTCTTGAATTCCCCCACAGCTTTTGATCCCACAACCTCCTCAGAAAGGCCATTCCACACATTCACTACCCTTTCTGTGAAAAATACTTCCTCACATTGCCCCTGAGCTGTCCCCCTCTGTCTTCAGATTGTGCCCCTTGTTCTTCACGCATCTCTTTTTCTGAAAGATGCTACCCTCTTGGACTTTATTGATTCCCTTGAGGTACTTAAATATTTCTATCATGTCCCCCCTCTCCCTCCTTTCCTCGAGGGCATACATATTAAGCTCCTTTAGTCTCTCTTTGTATGGCTTCTGGTGCAGATCCTGCACCATTTTAGTTGTCCTCTTCTGGACTGCCTCCATCCTGTCTATGTCCTTGAGGAGATGACATCTCCAGAACTGCACGCAGTATTCCAGATGTGATCTCACCAACTGTCTGTAAAGAGGGCTAACAACTTCCCATTTTCTGCTGGTGATGCCTCTCCCTATGCATCCCAGTATCACCACAACCTTCCTTACTGCCTTCTCACATTACTTGCCTACCTTTAAATCATCTGATATGACTACCCCAGGTCCCTTTCTATTTTTGTTGTTGTTAGTACCTCCTCCCAATTTTGTACTCTTCCCCTGGGTTTTTGTTTCCCAGGTGCATTATTTTGCACTTCTTTGCAGTGAATCAAAGCTGCCATACATTTGACCATTCCTCCAACCTTGCCAAGTCCCTTCTCCTTCTTTCCACCATCTCTTGTGTATCAACCCTTTTGCAGATCTTTGTGTCATCTACAAAGAGGCATACTTTCCCTTCCAGTCCCACTGCAATGTCACATATAAAAACATTAAAGAGGACTGGTCCCAGTACTGAACCCTGAGGTACTCCACTAGTAACACCAATTTTTTCAGAGTGGTCTCCATTTACTAGTACTCTCTGCATCCTGTTGTTCAGCCAATGTTTTACCCAGGCTACAGTCATGGGACCCACTCCCAGGCTGGCTAGTTTATTTATTAATCTTTTGTGTGGGATTGTGCCAAATGCCTTGCTAAAGTCTAGGTACACCATGTCCATAGCCCCTCCCAGTCTACTATTTTGGTCACCCAGTCAAAGAAATCAATTAGATTCATCTGACATGACCTTCTCGCTGTGAATCCATGCCGCCTTGGGTCCTGTGCCCCACTGGCATCTAGGAACTCAACAATTCTTTCCTTCAGAAGTGATTCCATCATTTTCCCTACCACAGGTCTATAGTTTCTTACCTCTGTCTTGCTCCCACTTTTGTGAAGGAGAATCACATCCACCCTCTTCCTGTCCTCAGGTACCACACCATCCTCCCATGATTTGTTAAAAAGGGTAGTCAGTGGTGTCACTAATTCTCCCCTTAGTTCTTTTAGAATTCTAGGGTAAATCCTGCCAGGCCCCATTGCTTTGTCCACCTTCAGTTTTAGAAGTTCTTTCAAGATCCTTTCTTCTGTGAATGGACTGGTTTTACCCCCCTATCCAGAGTGCTTCTGTTCTTTGGTTTAGGTACCTCACCCTCTTCTTCTGTGAATACTTAGCAGAAGTATTCATTCAGTATCCCTGCTTTTTCATTGTCATCCTCTGCCCAACCTCCCTTCCCTTTATTAAGCTTCACTATACCTCCCTTGTTCTTTCTTTGCTCCCTAATGTACCTATACAAGGTTTAACCCCCTTCTTAACTGAGTTGGCTATCTTTTCCTCAGTTTGGGCCTTTGCTATTCTGACTGCCTTCCCCACTTCCTTCATCTTTAACTGGTGCAGTTCTCTGTCCTCCTCCTTCTTTGTTTCCTTATACTTCCTGAATGCTACCTTTTTCTCCTTAACCTTCCCCTCCACCTCTTTTGAGAACCCTAGTGCTTTTTTCCTTCATTTTGTTTTGTTGATTTGCTTCATATAAAGGCTTGTTGCCTCTATGATGGCAGTTTTGATTATTCCCCATTGTTCTTCCACCCCTCCTTCTTGCCCATTTGCTAGTGCTTTTCTGAAGCACTTTCCCATTTTCCCAAAGTCAGCCCTCCTAAAGTCCAATACTCTTGCTTTTGTATGGCTTGACTCTATGGCTGTGTTTATCGTGAACCACACTGTTTGTGGTCGCTTGTTCCCAGATGGCTACCCACTTCTAAAGCCGAGATCCTGTCTCCATCCCCATTTCAGAATATCATGTCTAAGATTGCTCCCTCCCAAGTAGGTTCCAACACTAGCTGTCTGAGGCTTGCTCCCTGTAGGGCATCAAGAATGACCCTTCTCTTGGATGTGGCTGCAGCAAAGGTGCTCCAGTTAACATATTCTGGTCCCCCATCAACAATATCTCCCCTTTTTCTGCCTTCTATCATTTCCTTGTCCATTGCCTCCCCCCTGAGATGGGGGTTTGTATACAACCCCTGTGTGAATTGTGTTGCCATTTCCTGTCTTCATGGTGACCCACAGTGCCTCCTTCCCTGTTTACCGATTAGTTCATTTGCTTTGATCCCTTCCCTTACATAGACAGATACTCCTCCTCCTCTTTTGCCCTCCCTGTCCCTCCTGCAGATTGTGTACCCTGGTATGTTGACACTCCAGTCATGGTTCTGTGTATACCACGTTTCTGTGACTGCTACAATGTCCAGGCATCCTTCTTCCATCAAGACCACTAGTTCAGGAAGCTTGTTACACAGACTATGGGCATTGGTACTCATCACCCTCCATTTTTTGAATGCCTTACCCCTTTTAGCCCCATCCCTGTCCTTACTGCCTTTGCTATTTTTTGCATTTACCCCTGATCTGCTCCCTATTGACTTCTCTACCCTGGTGTTTACCTCACTAACTACAGTGTTTTGTGGGGAAGGCTGGGATTTCCTTGCTTCTTTTCAGTGCCTCCCCCCTTGGCTAGTTTAAATACTTGCCAATGAAGCATTTAAACCTATCACCTAGGATCCTGATTTCCCCTGGGACAGATGCAGACCATCATGCCAGTATAGGCCTGTATCCCTCCAGGTGGATCCCCAGTCCCCAATGAAGCCAAAACCCTGAGCTCTGCACCAGTTTTTCAACCATTCATTAAATCCCATGATGTGGAGTACCCCAGCATCACCCTTACCATAGACAGGCAGCACCTCCGAGAAGGTTGCCATACATGCTACTTGTATAAGGCCCCTCCCCAACTCTACAAATTCCTGTTACACTGCTCTGATCCCATTCCCATCCAGGTCATTTGTCCCTAGGTGGACAATAACATCTGGCTTCCTCCTTCATGCAGCTGCTCCATGATCCTGAAGATTCACTCCCTGTCCCTCCAAGCCATGGTGCCAGGCAGGCACCTTACCTCCCTCTCCCCTTCCTCCCCCACATCTACCCCCCAATGATCAAATCCCCCACTAGGAGTTGTTTCCTTCCCCTGTGGGGTCCTATGCCACCCTCTTGTGGTTCTCCTTTTTGGATATTCCCAGCATCCTCCTAGGTCTCCACTGCAGGTGCCTCCATAGAGGAACCACTGTCCACCAGAACAGCTTATGAATTGTGGAGAGGTACAGCTGGAGGGATGCACCTCTGTTCCACCACCCTCTCTCTCCCTGAGCCCATCTTGGTCCAACCTCACCTGTTTCTTGGCATCCTCTGAGGTAGTGGCAGTGGCCCTGGTAGTCCCTGGGTGGGGAAGGAGGTTTCACAAATCCTAGCCAGGTCAGCCTGGAGATGGGTAACCTCCTCCTTCAGACCAGAGAGGTGCCTGCAAATAGGGCAGCACTGCAGCCTCCAGAACATTTCCTGGAAGACTGCCACCCCACAGCCATTAAACTGCACCACTCCCATCATGTCTTATTTTGTGGCCCCTCTGCTTTTGCTTTGTATGCTTACTCTCTCCTCCCTCTATTTCTATTTCCACCTACTTTCCTACTGGCATGTGCCCTTGCAGATCTCACCCTTTCTGTTTTGGAATGGGAACTTCCTGTATTCTTTGGTAGTCTCCTTCTTCCTTGCTCAGAGTCAGACTTCCAGCAGCTGGGATGGAGATAGAGCTATACTTTTCCTTAAAGGGTGATGAAACAGTTATCCTTCCCTTCCTACTGCAAAACAAAAAGTTCCTCTTGTCAGTCAAATCCATTAAATTAAATATAAGATTGCAGTGCTTACCTCTTCTATGGTGAGAGGAATTATTGGGTGGTGAATTAAAGTAATGAGAATGGGCCCTATGCAGTGCTGGAGTGGAATGGCTCCACATGCACATTTGGGGCATACAGCCACTCCACACCCTACATGCCCCCTGTGCTGCATGCACCAAGTGGGGGTGCACAGCATCTATGCACCCAATCCCCTGGCTGCGTGAAGAGCAACCTACCGGGGGTGGGCGAAGAGTGTGCCAGTACTATGTACCATGCACCAAGGCACATAGTGCTGGCCATGGAGGTGCTCAAGGGGCATAGATTATGCCAGGGAAAACCCTGCTGTAAGCCCCTACACACCCTGCGAACACAGCAGGAGTCTCCTGACAATAGAGGAGTAGCACACCCACACACCGGAGACACTGCATATGACCTCCCGGTGCCTCCCACCCACCCAGCACACATATGTCCCCCCTCCCAGGATGCCCCCAGACTGGGGCAGAGGACATTGATGCTGCCCCCGTGCCCCCAAATGGCACCACCTGCCCACCCCCCACTACCAGTGGGGTACAGTGCCATCCCCCATCCCATCCCTGTGTACCTCTCTGGTGCCATCAGAGGGACAGTGGCTTTGCCCACCACACATGCACCCCACTGCATATGGGATCCACTGTGTATCCCAGTCCAGGCATCTGATTGGATGCCTGGCTGGTCTGTGACTCTGCCCCCCTGGCTGCCGTGCAGAGTCCTGCATGCCGGGGGAGCAGGGCCACAGACAGGTGGTAGCCTGTGGTGAATACCACTGGCGTGCACCTGTCGGCCGGTGCAGACCTCCGTTGGAGGGTTATGTGCCTCCATTGCTTATTACCCACCCCATAGTGAATAGGGTCCATTATGAGCATTTAATAGGCCATGAAACAAGGAAAAAAATGCTCTACCTAGGTCTCAGCTGTTATGTGATTATCTAGGGAGTTAGACCAGATGGTGATAATCTTTACCTCCAAAAGTCAAAATGCCTTTGAATAATTTTTAATGATAATTTCTAACATGGTTCCCATTGCTTTTTATGGTATTCCCTTTTTTCTCCTGCAGAAAATGTTTGTAAAATTTTCTTTCTTTATTTAAGTGTCTGCAGTTATCCCTTGTTACTTGCCCCCTGATGGGCTTGGTCATTTTTTAGTAATTTTTTGGCAAAATTCACCCACTACCTCACTGTAGGGACTGCAGCTGCAGGCCTACAGCAAACACAGTGCATGCTTCCCTCCTCTGTAGTAGCACATAATTTTACTGGCCTGCTTGCCTGATAAATCAGTTAAATGCTTTGAACTAAGAACCTAAAATGATAATACATGATTATTCTTTTTACATAGAAATGTACATCTCACAGTCATCAGATCTTTCTCTCCAAAAAAGAGGGAAATAGAACTGAGATGTGTGAAGCACAAGGAATACTCAGTCTCCAGCAATGCTGGTTGAATGCTGCAGGTCATCTGGCTTGCCATCTACTTGTACATGCTCAGTGTGTGGTCCCTCTAAAAAATGTGTTATGATGTCAAAGTGCCGAAATACTGAAATGAAGCCACTGGAAAAAGGTTCAGATTTTGGTATATCCATAAAACTGCAGTTCAGCATCAGCTCACCCTTTATTACAAACAGACGATCAGGGGGATTTTCAAAGCCTTTGTCATGATGCTGTTTTTGTTTATTTTACAACTTTGGACAGAAGACAAATTGCTGTATATGTCAAAATTTTAAAGTCAAGACATAACAAAGTTCAATTTTCAAAACTCTGACATAGTCATGTAGTTTGCAAAGTTCATATACAAATGTGCCTGGTCACAATTTTGAGACTAGTAACCTGGTCTGTCATATACTATATATGGTCTACACAAGCCAGAGCCATTTCTGATATTGATGTAACTAGGTGTTGTGTTTTTGTTTTATGATTTTTGAAAATCCCACCCAAAGTAATTTAGGAGTTGTGACCATTTTACGACTTTGAAATTTCAGCACAACCAAAGTAGGAGTTGTGTCCTTTTTATGAGTTTTGAAAATCCCAGGCTTTGATTTCAGCAAAAAATGGCCTTAGGGTGGGGACCCAGTGCAGCAAGGCACTGGACAAAACTAACAGGATGCTGGCATGCATAGGGAGAGGGATAACCAGCAGAAGGAGGGAGGTGCTGCCACTCTACAGTTCCATGGTTAGGCCACACCTGGAGTATGGGGTACAGTTCTGGAGGCCTCATTAATAAAAAGACACAGATGGCATGGAAAGGGTGCAGAGAAGAGCTACTAAAATAATGCATGGGCTAAGTTGGAAGACATATGAGGAGAGGTTGAAGGAGCTGGATTTATATACTCTGGAGACAAAAAGGGAGAGAGGGGACAGGATCAAAACATTCAAGCATGTGAAGGGGATCAATAAAGTGGGGGAGAGCTTATTTTCGGGCAAGGTAGTTACGAGAGCTAGGGGGCATGGATTAAAAGTGGGGGAGGTTTAGGGAAATGTTAGGAAGTATTTCTTCATGGAGAGAGGTTGAGTCCTGGAATGGACTGCCGGAGGAGGTGGTGAGGGCCAGTACAGTGGAGGGTTTCAAGAAGGCCTGGAAGAAACACAAGAGGTTGTCAAGGGAAATCTTGGGGGAAAGTGTATGTGGGGGGAATGGACAGACTCAATGGGCCAGAAAGGTTCTTTTCTACCAACACATGTCTATGAATTTATGAATCTATTAAAGAGCTGAAGGCAATCACCTGTAGAGACAAGGCGCCTGTTTCCATGCAAAGAAATACTATAGCCAATACTATTGTCAACAGGGGTGGTATTAGGTTATAGAAGCCAATGACAACACCCTCCACTTCTCAGTGGAAGAGAATCTGTTCCATGCATAGCAATATGATTGTCCAAGTTATTTCTGAAATCATTTTTTTAATTACTATTTTTTATAGTTTCAGGCAGTAAGTCCCAAGAACTTATCATTCTTTGGGTGTAATACATTTAATTCCCTCACTTGTTTATGATGATGTCCTTGATTATGACATGTATTTTTTTCCCCATGGATTGCTTTAAAATTTCATCTTTTTAAATGTTGAACATTAGTCCTTGCTGTGCCGTGGACTCCTATATTTATCTGGAATTCCTATATGTTCTTATTCTGTAGGCAGCCTAAGGGTTAATAGCAGATCTCACCTTTTTCTTCTTTCAGCAAGACTGTGCATGTTTAAAGTTAGCAGCCTATTTTGGTAATAATAATAATAATAATAATAAAATTTATTTATATAGCGCCTTATCTGTAACCAAGGCGCCTCACGCTTTAAAACAGCAAGAATAATTTAAAACAGAACAGACATTAATAAAATAACATTAAAATAACAATGCACTAAAAGAAAAAAAGAAAAACTCAATTGCTGAATGTCTGGTGCCACAAATACATTTTTAAAGATTGCTTAAATCCCTCCACAGTTGTGCACTCCCATAGCCGATGGGATAGAGAATTCCAAAGGGTAGGGGCTGCATACATTAAAGTTCTCACCCCAGATGATTTTAAACATACCCTTGGAATCTCTAGCAACTCCTCTTTGGCTGAGTGGAGTGATCATCCAAGGCAATAGGGAACCAGGAGCTCTTTCATGTAATCCGGGCCCAGTCCGTATAGGGCTTTAAAAGTCAGCAAGCTGACTTTAAAGGTGATCCACCACTGTACTGGCAGCAAGTGCAGTTCGCGCAGCACCAGGGAAATATGACAGGATTGAGCAGATCCCATCAAAAGCTGGGCTGCTGCATTTTGCACTAGCTGCAGGAGATGGATTTCTACCCCAGGAAGCCCTAGGTAAAGGGAGTTGCAGTAATCAAAGCGCGAGGACACAAAGGCATGGACCAGTGTAGGAAGATCGTCAGACGGGACCAGATGCCTAACCCTGGTGATATTCCTAAGATGGTAAAAGGAAGATTTGATGACAGCAGACACCTGCGAATGCAGGGTCAGCCCCTCGTCAAAAATTACCCAAAGGTTACGCACCCATTCAGAGGTCGGGGGGTGAAACGCCACTGAGAAAAATTCCCGAGGACGAACCAACCCCATCCCCCCATCCGGTGATCCAGATCCACAACAAGAATCCTTAGTCTTTACTGAGTTCAACTTCAGCCAAGTAGCCAACTGGAATCCATCCACTCCTGGATTTCTTTCAGACAGTTATTAAAGACCGAGACAGCTCCAACCTGGTCGGGTGTGAAAGAGAAGTAGAGCTGGGTATCATCAGCATAGCAGTGAAACCTCAGCCTGTGCCTTCTTACAATGTCTCTGAGGGGGTAGCATGTACACCGCAAACAACATGGGTGAAAGCACACAGCCCTGAAGTACCCCACATAACAGAGAAGTTGGTATGACATATCTCTCAGCACAGACATTGTTTTGCATTGTTTTGGTGAATCTATGCTGGATTTTCTCTAGTTTGCTAACATCCATTATTTTCTTATGGTGACCAGAGTTGTGATCCATAATATAAGTGTGGTCATATGTATGTTCTGTATATTCCACCCCATATATTGATGTTTCTGGTGTGTATTGCTTTTGTTGTGCTGTATACCATGTAATTTTATTTTTATTATTATTATTGTTATTATTATGCTATTATATTTTGGCCTCACAGAAAGATTTCCTTTGACAATAACATCAGGGACTCAAATTTTTGCTGTTTATCATAATATTTCCTAAGCAGTATCTTACATTTGGGTTATTCAGGCCCATATGTAGGAGACATTCACGTTGGGTCTTGTGCCCCCTTATGTCTGACTTTTCCTAGTAATTTTCCTAGTAATATGTATTACCATGCATTGTGAGTCATTAAATCTCATTCCCATTGTAACTGTATAAAGTTGGAGTTTATTCAGGTCATTTTGTAATGTTTTACCTTCATTCGATGCTGCATAATTGCCATGTTTTGTATCATCGGCATATTTAATAAACCAACTGTTGCTATCATTACCCATATCATGTGCATATACAGTAATAGCCCCCAGGATGAAACCCAATTCTGCAGTATTTTGCAGCACTTGTAGAATGAGCAGACCCATTGAAAACACGAATGTCAATGGCAATTAGTTCCTTTAGTCATTCAGAAAAATGTGACACTGCCAGGACAAAGTGAATGCCACAGTTTCCTGCATGACAAAAGGGACTAATTACCATTGAAATTACATTGCTTTATTCAGTAGGTCTGCTGCAGCATACTGCAGAGTGCTTTAAAATTGGGTTTCATCCTGGGGGACACCACTGTACCTGAAAAAGAATTGGTTCCAATATAGATCCCAGGGGACTTCACTTATACTAAGGATTATACTAAGGAGATGAAGGAGCTAAGAGGCTATGTTTCCCATGAATGCTCCTATGTATTAAATAATAGCACATTTTAGCTCCTGAGAGGACATATTTATCAAGATGATGCTTGAAAACTTCATTCGATTCACTAGTAATAACCTCTATTGGTAATTTATGCCAAGGATTTGCTGTTCTCAAGGTAAAAAAAGTATTTGCATGGTATCAGATTTAATTTTCTCCTGTATAACTGCAGAGCGTGATCTCTGGTGTTATATTTTTCATTCTTAAAATCAAAACCAATGTAGTTAGTAAGTAGGGATCCTGAATAATGTCATACATAAACAAAAGATCACCTCTGAGACACCGGGTGGTTAAGGACATAAGGTTCAGAGATTTAATTCTTGATTCATAAGAATCATTATGCAGTACCTTGATTTGTTTGGTGTAATTCCTTTGTACATTCTCTAATAAATTAATATCATAGTTCCTAAAGCGGCACCACAGTTGTGAGGCATACTCGAAGTGGGGGGTGAACATATGCTCTATATAGAGGCATCATTACTCTACTGTCCCTTGATTTTATGTTTCTTCTTATTGGCCAGATAACTGTTGGCCTTGAGTATGACCTCACTTATCTGAATAGATGGAAGGACAGCCTCAGACATATTAATCCCAAAATATTTTTCATTGGTTGTTGAATTTAATATTTTACTGTCTAATCTATATGTAAATAAGGGGTTATTTGGCCCCATATGCATAACTTTACATTTATAGAAGTTTGGTTTCATCTCCCACTTAGTAACCAGATTTGAGATTTTATTTAAGTCATTCTGAATAATTGCAGTATGTTCATTGTCAGCTCAGGGTCCCCCAATTTTGACATGAAGAGATACAATTGTTTGTTAGATCAGCTATGAACATTTGAAGCAAACAGGGGCCCAGCACCGAGCCTTGTGGGACACCAGTGGTAACCTTACCAATATCAGACAGCTGACCAGTGATCAGAACACGCTGTGTTCTGTTTGTTAGCCAATTTACAATCCAGGTTACAATATTTTTGTTAATATTTATTTTATTTAATGTGGTATGGCATCAAATGCCTTATTAAGGTCAATAAAGATGATGTCATAAGGTGTCTTACAATCTAAATGACTAATATCTTCATTAAATCATAATAGGTTAGTTAAACAACCTCAACTTTTTTTAAAACCATGTTGATCACTGTTGAGGTTGTCCAGAATTGGGGAGATAAGGTCCTTTATAACACTTTCTAGTACTTTACAGAGAGGTGACATTAGGCTAATAGGCCTGCAATTTTCCCAGTTGTTCCTCTGGCACTTTTTGTGGATTGGGATAATGAAAACTGTTTTCCATGCATCCTGAATGAAATTTAAGTTAACACATTTTTCAAAACATAACTTGAGTGGATGTGCCAGACAATCTGCTAGCATGAATAAAAGATGGCCAGCGATATTATCAGGGGATGTACAGGTTTTACCCTTAAGGGAAGATAATTTAGCATGAACACAATCCTCAGATACGGTAATCAACTTATCCTGAGGAATGTTATATGTTCCCATATTCTGAGGTGCCCGAAACATCTCACAGAATTTGATGTTAAGGACATTAGCCCTGTCATTGAGCTTGTATAATATAGTATCATTATACAGCAGTGGCCCATATGGCATGTGGGTTTTTAAGGAAGTTGATGTAAGAGTGAAATGACTCTCAATAGGTTTAATTACCTTCAGATGCTAATTTATATTCCCATTTTTGCTTGGTTTTACTAATTCTTTTCTTACATTTTTTCTTAGTTTTCAGATAAGAGATACAGTTATTTTTTATATGGGATTTAAGAAAGATGGAATATTTCTAATTTTGTTATTTGATAAGATTCTGTATTGATTTGTCCAGCCATTTAGGGCAACATTTTTTATTATTATTTTGATTTTATATGGGATACAAGTATATCTTAGATCTGTTAACATTTTGTAAAGTATATCCCAGCAGTCCTTTATTGGTAAGATTGAGAAAATTTGATCCCAGACAAAGTTATTCAGCCTAGATTGCATGCTAACTAAATCTGCGAGGTCATGCAAATAAATTTTTGTTTCACTGTAGTTATGTGAAAAATTATTTTCTCTAGTAAATTTCAATACATTGTGGTCACTGACACCAAGTGGTGAATGAATAGATATATTTTTTTATAAACACATTTGCGTTATGTAGGACAAGGTCCAGAATTCTTTCGCCTCTTGTAGGCTGAGTAATACTTTGGATGAGGTAACATTATTGACATGAATTAATGAATTTTTTGCCAAGTCCTGAGGGTGCTGTTTGATCTTTCCAGGAGATGTCACTAAAGTTAAAGTCACCCTTAAGTAAGGTATCTCCTAATTCACAAGTCTATTCGGATTCTAGTATTATTTCCTCTAAAATTTACAACATTGTGTTAGGCAGTCGGTAACAATTACCAATGATAATATTAGTATCTTTATTCAGGGCTGATTTAATCCAAATGGATTTAGAGGATCTGTTAGGGAATTTTATTTTCTATGAGATGTTTAATGTTTGCAGAGTTTCTTTGATGAAAAAGGCAATGCCTTCACCTATTCTGACAGCTCTGTTTTGTATATAGGAAGTGTACCCAGGAAGGTAATTATTCCAGTTAGATTTCTCATCATCCCAAGTTTCTGTTACTGCTATGGTATCAATATTATCAGTGGCAACTCGTAGTTTTATTTCATCTATTTTATTATGTAGACTCCTAGCATTAATGTATAGAAAATGCAAATTATTCCCAATACACTTATTCTGTCATTTGTTCAGTGTGTTCAGAGTGGAAGGACATACCTGCCTCTCCCACAAATCAATTAGTTTAAATTTAGGTTTATACTCTTCAAAATGTGTTTACCCAGTAAGGTACTTCCCCGGTGGCTTAATTGTATTCCATCACCAAAGAAGAGTTCAATCCTGTTTGAGAACTCTTTCCAATGCATAACACATGTATAATTTTGTAGGAGGCACCACTTCCTAAGCCACTCATTAAACATTTTTATTGTTTGATTTATTTCATAGGATGCTCATGGAATGGGCTATATCTTGGAAAAAACGATTTCACTACCTAGGTCTATCAGTCTATTTCATAGTGAAACTATATCTTTTTTGACCTCAAGTAGATCATCATGCATAATGTTGTTAGTACCAACATGAAGATTTACTAGGGGAAAGACCCACTGCCTCTAAGAATGTTATTTACCATGGCTGTTATATCTGCAATTCTAGTTCCATGAAAGCTAGCGCGTGTTTGATTCATTTTATCTTGGTCACATATATCTCTATCAATGTGTTTGATTATTGAGTCCCCTAGTATGCATATTTGCTTACAGTCCACTGGGGAAAGTGAGGGGCTTTAGACAATATCCATAGATAAGGAAGGAGCATTACCATTGATACCGACAGGGTTTATAGAGGAATTGGGGATGGCTACATTTGTACTGGATAGTAAAGCCTGGGGCTCCATAATTGTACATGGAGTTTGTGATGGGAGGCGAGTAGGAATGTTAAGGCCTAATGTATTTTCAGGATTGTTCAGGGCATCAGAAACAGTGTTTTGATGTACATTTCTATTTCCTAATGCCCTTGCATCTGAAACTTCATTACTTATTTGAATAGTATTGTCCGACACTTGGTTGCCTAGATCGTTATCACTGTTATTATGTGACAACAAAAGAGGGGAAATCTGTTATGAGTATCTAAGGAGAATACTGTGGCTTTACATTCCTTTTCAAAAACTCTCTTATTCTGGACTTCAAACCACAAATCATCTGCATTGTCATTTGTTTCATCATCTCTGGGATATTTTTTATTACTGGGATCCAAGGGTGCCACACCTGTATTATTATTATTGCCAGTCAGTCTTGGCCAAGTTACAGCTAGGAGGGACACCATATTCTAAGGCTGATTGCTGTAAGGTGGAACCAACATTGTCAACAGGGTTACTAACAAGTAACAAGTAATATACTTGGTTGGGAAGTCGGTCCCAAAGCTGGAAACCTTGCAGCCATTTCCATCTGACTCTGTTCCAATGACATTAGTCAATTGTTAAAACTGGAAATCTGTTGATGCAATGAAGCATTCTCTGTGCATTTAGAACAGACATAGTTATGTTGCTCTGTAGTACCTGGCCTGATAGCATACATCAGGCATTCAGTACATTTTATCTCAATATCACCATCTAGGGTCAAAATTGCATCTACCATGATTATTTAAAGCTGGATTAGTGAGCAAAGGAATATATACAATATTCAAAGAAACTTAGACAAATATTGCAATAGGTATTGGAGAGTCGCAGGCCCAGTGAAAACCAGGGGTAGTGTAATTACACTAGGTAGCTATGCTCTCAAATTTATACAAACATAAATATAAGGCATTGTCTTCCTATAAGCTCATCTACCATGATTAGTATACCACCTTAGCCACACTGACTCTGCATGCGTCTCCACACATGCTCACCCCACTTGCTAGTGTGAGCCTTTTAAACTTCACAATTGGAAGTGTTCAGTGCTTCACATCTGTTTGCTGTGCTAGATTTAATTCTAAACTAATTGAACTTAAAAACACAGTTGTGCCTAAAATAAGTGCTCACAATTGAGCAGGCTAGCTGTATATTTATCCACAACACTCACCAAATACCTTTGTTGGAGACCGATAGGCAAAGGTACTTGGAGGGACCTCCACTATCCCAGTATACCCTGCTAAGAGATCACAGAGCAACTGAAATATAGGAAAGCCTGACTAGTATAATAACTGTGGGTCACAGCTAAATTACAGCAAGTTAATAAAATGTTTCATTCAGGTTACAAACAATGGTACCACCTCTCTCCAGAGGTCCACATACTCCAGCTCCTAGGAGCATATGTCACACTATGATTGTTTGATGTATGTCCCTTTATGACTACTGCTTGTGAGTGGTCTTACAGCCATGACTCTATCCATCTTACAAGTTTCCAGTCCAGTCATAATGTTTTGAGTTAATTAATTATGCTCCTATGAGGTGCAATGTTGAATGCTTTACAGTGCTTGACCTAAAGAGGAATACTGTATAATTAATCTAAATGCAGAAAAGATAATAAGTTGAATATTATATCTACATATTATGTAGTTTATAGTTTTCCCCAAAGTGACAAGCTCAATTAACAAAATTACTATGACCTCTCAAATTATTATTATACTATACAATCTGTGGCCTTTGTGTAAAATAACTTAATAGACTCCTACCTTTGAAATGCGTCAGGTTGGGAGATGATTATGGTCCCATTAAAACTTAAAGGTTTAGCATATGAAACAGGTTTTATACTAAATTAATAAAATGAAGAATTGTTGGGGATTACTCAGTTTGTAAATAAGGCATTGGATAAGTGTAATTGTATATGGCCATGTATGTGGACCTTACCAGTGCCTTTGATCTTGTTAATCACCAGCTTTTGATTAGTGGATTGGGTGATCTGCACTGTTTGGAGGGCATACTGGACTGATAGCAAATAGAGATGTCGCAAAATTAAATTTCACTGGTGAAATTGCCGTGAAACTGGCAATTTTGCCACATGAAACATTTTGCGAAATTCCACCATTCTGCAAAATTTTTTACCAGGTGGGAATGTAGAAATGCTGCAGTGAAATGCATAATTTCACCTGAAACAGCAATATTTTGCACAAGTTGTGCCATTCTGTGGTCGAAATTTCACATTTCAAGGGTGAAATTTCCCATTTTGCCAGCAGAATTTTGCACCTGCAAAATATTTCATGAAACATGTGAATTTTGCAAAATATTTTGTGTAACGAAATTTCCTAATTTTGCACATCTCTAGTGCCACAATTACTTGGCTGAACACTATCAGAAAACTAAAATTGCAAATTGTTTTTCTTTATTGTCTCCTGTATCTATGAGGGAATTCTGCAAGTTTCAACACTGGATCCTTTCTTTTTCAGCATGTTTCTTATTTCACATCCAATGGCCTCTAAAAATAGTAATATATTATTGTAAGCAGATGATACAGCAATTTTTCTGTTTGTGAGAACCTTGGGGAATTGTAGAATAACACTCAAACAGATATTGACTTTGTTCATCAATGGTTGTTAGGGAACAAACATGTTCTGAATGCCTCAAAAACAAAATATGTGGGTTTTCATAACTCAAAGAGAAAAATACCATCTAGTACAAATATTACTATTACAGCATTGAAAGGCAACCAATATTGAAAAAGAAGCTTTTTTTTTTTTTCAAATACCTAGGGCTTTTTATAGATAGCTTGTTATCAAATAGTTTTCATATTACACATTTGATAAAAGCACTTCATCAGAGATTGGTAGCATTATACAGGATAAATTCATTTTTGTTACCTTCCACAAGATGTTTACTATCTCAAAGTTTTTTGCTTCCTTTAATTGACTATGGTTTATTGTTTTATTCAGCAGTTCCAGAGACTGAGATTAATAGGGTTACTGTTTTACATAATCAGGCTACCTGGTTACCAGATATACCGCTCAATTGCCCATCCATATGCATCATTGTGTACTTCTGGAAAGGGTTGGGTGACCCTCACTGTCTTCTAGATTTAAGTTTCAGCCTGGTATTATTGTAAGGAAAATTATACTAAATAGGGTGCCCATACCTCTCAACCATTCTCCATCAAAATGTGTGACATGATGTGTGACAAATGAGCAAAATGTGTGACATATCATCTAACATGGCTCTGGAAGCTCAGAACCCTATAGCTATCAGTGCACTAAGGTTCATAATGTTTTTGTATAACTAAGCATAATAGATTATTATGAATTTCTGCTTAAAAGTCTCAGTGGGGAATGTGAAATATCACCTTCCCCATGATGGACAAAGGGTTTCTGAGAGGCAAAATGAATGACGTACCTCATAATGTGTGACAGCTGAGAGGTATGAGGGTGCCTTTCTTTTTTAATGAATATTTTCTACCCAATGTATCAATGGTTCACACGAGATCAGCCATGACTGCTTTCTTTAAAACTCCTTCACTCAGAAGAAATGTGGGTCAGAAATCATTGCTGTATCAGTTACCTACCATTTACAGTCTTCTTCCACAAGATCTCATAGATCTGATCCTTGTTTTTTCTGCTTTCAAAGCAAACTTGGTAAATTATTAAGATCTGATCAATGTAAATGTTTTTTTTTTTCTTTTGCTGGTATGTTAAGTAATCTGTATATATGGTTGATACATTGTCTTGTGATTCATTTTATTTTTATTTATATCTGGTCATCCATGAAAATGGGCAGTTCTGCTTATGGATTTACCAGATTTTTAATAAATAAACCAAACCGAAGAACTGTGTATTATACATGCTATATATTACAAACATGGAGGTGTTCTTAATATATTCATACATCCTGGAGATCTATTTTATAGTTACATGAATACACATTTAAAAAATTGCTTAAACATGATTGATAACTATCAGGTAACTTCTATCTGTTAATTCCATGTTTTCAATATATTTAGATATCAGTGAGTGATGCTTCCCCAGCTAACATTTTTAGGTAACTCAAACTACACTAGCATATTTTTCTTTCATTGTAGATAAAAATAAGCATTTATTTTTTGTCTGTGTTTTTTACCAAGAAAGGCACACTGAACTGGGAGCAGCTTGTTTGCAGGTTTGTCTGGGGTTGTACATGGACATGAGGGAATGTTAGCTAGGACACGTGTAAAACACCCCATCTCTTATCTTACATGTCATGGGTCTTCAGCTTCAATCTGAACTACCACAGATGGTCAGAGAAAACCTCGGTTTGACATCTCATCCAAAGGATCGTCCCTCAGCAATGAAACACTGCTCCCCTCAGTGCTATACTACAGTGTCAGTGTCAGATATAAGTTCAATTTCCTGGTGTGGGGGCTAGGACCCATGACCTCTTGATCTTCTGGCTCCATGAGGTGAGTGTGCAACCTACTGTCTATGTGTGACTGCAAATATTATACCATTACAGAACTTTAATTTACTTTTGATTACCTGGGATGGTCCAGCTAAGATGCACTATTTTATTTTCAGGGGCCATGCTGCAACCCAATTTATAATTGGAATGACTGAACAAAGGGAAGGCAAATGACTTACTAAAGGTTATACAGGGAT
Organism: Neoceratodus forsteri; assembly: GCA_016271365.2. Taxonomy (NCBI): domain Eukaryota; kingdom Metazoa; phylum Chordata; order Ceratodontiformes; family Ceratodontidae; genus Neoceratodus; species Neoceratodus forsteri. The sequence continues at coordinate 943,105,723 of CM057455.1, forward strand.
TACGTTTATTTTGGTGGGACTTGAATGTAAATCTTCTTGTTATATTTATGTGCAACAACCCTAAGCTAAACTGTATTTCAGTGTAGCTATGAAGAAGTAGTAAAAGTAAACATTCATTTTTATACAGGTAGCAATGTTTACATCATTGGGTACATGACCCTTTTTTCAAGATGGACCTGTATCATTTACATATAAAATATTACACATATTGCACAACAGTCAGACTTAAGTGGTAGTTACTAAAATAAAAGACTCTGCAGTTCCCAAGTCCACATACTTTCCTTCTTGTCATATGTTTCTTTTAGAAAAATGAAATAAAAAAATAATGCTTCCACCACAAGATTTATGATTGAAGGGTAGATAGAATGCAATTTTCCTTTCTTTCCTGATTTTCAGATGCCATCATAATGCAATAGCAGATATCTGTGGTGGGTGTCAATCATATATATGTCAATGCCAAAAAAGTCAATTTCCTGGATAGTAGTCAAACGTAATCTCTCTTTCAGACACATTTTTTGTTCTGAACCCAGTTTCTGTTTTCTGTAATAATAATGGACATGTGAACAGATTACACACATACACAGAAAATAATAACTAGAATTGGCAAAAGCCAAAAATACTATTGGATATACAATTGGAACTGTATAAGGATGGAAGAGAAGCTTTTGTAAATGTTTAACATCCCCTCACTTCACAGATATAGTATTTTCTTTTCCCGGTGCCATAAATATATCCAGTGCTGCTTTGAAACTATTTTGTCAAAAATTTCTGTGAGCATATATGGGAATATATTCCAGACCCCTACCACTCTGAGTAAAGTAATACTTTCTCCTGGTACTCCTAAATGGCAGCCCATGTTGTTTCTTGACCTGTTTTTTCATGATACTATCATTACTTAGAAAATAAGAAAGAAAAATCCCAGTCTCTGATTGGCTGAGCACCCCATCCAGGAGTGCATCTGTGTGCTAACAGAGACTGGGTAAAAATGAATTCCATGCCAACCTGTCTGTGTTCCAACTTACATCACTGCCTCCAAAATAGGTTTTCAAGCAGCCATCTGGTTTCCTTGCTTATCAAATGAGAGCCCCCCCATACAGTCTCATTGGCTATGTAAAATGCCACAAACTGATGCTTTCTCTCACTCCCTCTGGTTTGCCACACAAAAATGTTGTAGCGCTAGAACAGAGTGTACTTACCTCTGAGCGCTACTCGCATCCCAACCTCTGGCCATCCACTCACTTTCAGTAGTGCTACAATCCAGCAGCCATCTCCATCTGCGGAACCTGCAACCATAAAAACACCACTCATCTCAGAGACACAGTACTACACTCACTTCACAGTCCTTCACTCACTTATGATGTGACCAACAACAGGAGGCTACTAACAGAATGAAGGAAGAATGGGAACAATCTGCAGAGAGTTGAAAGAGGACAGGACATTAAAAACAGTAGCAGAGCACAAAACACAAGAGCACCCTCTACTGCAAATGCCAGCAGTAGATAGATTATTTTATAGAAAATGTTATTAATAGGGCTGGTCCATCAGTGCAGTGGTTGGATTTCCACTTGTGATGCCGGCGACCTGGGCTCGGGAATGGACCCAAGTAGTCGGAGGACCAGCTGGAAGGAGAAGGATGGAGCATCCCATGGACAGCTATCCTTCTCCGGGGGGAGGGTGAGGAGAAGGCTTGACATGTGAGGGACTCCTAGCAGAGGCTGGGAATCCCCACATAACTGGCAACAGTTAGATTCATGAGGCGGGGCAGATGCAGGACGTCATTGCACGTCCCCGCCTCCCAGAAAAACAGGGGGAAAAACTCTCTGGGGCACTCTAGATGATGCCACCCCTGTGCCTAGCCATCACTCCTGACCACACTGCAAGTGACTTAATCCCAGTTCCACTGGCTCAACTCCCATCATTGAACCCCGCCCTGGGGGGCAGCCAGGGAGGCAATGTCGGGGAACTGGCACCTTACTCATCATAGATGGGCAGGTTGTGGTGTAGGTGGTCCCATCCTGGGGGATAAGCCAGGGAGTATCACTGGCAGTTGGTGGTCATTGGGGAGTGAGGCAAGAACAGGGCAGTGCAGCTGATGTGTGAGTGTCAAGCAGGCAATAAGTATAAATAAAAAAAAAAAATGTTATTAATTTAAATTAATAATTTACAGTAATTTTTTTTCTTAAAATGTGGCAGAAATCCCATTTTTTAAGTGCAGTAATACCCTCTCGGAGGTATGAGCTATGCCAACATTCCAGACACTATAAGGTATTCCATCTGCAGTGTTTGGCCTCATTACACCCCTGGGCAGTCTAGAATAGCCAAATACTGCCAACTCTAGAGGGTATTATTGTTATCTTCATCTAATCAGTACCAGATTCTGTAAGTGTTGAAGATCATGGAACATTCTATGCAGTGGGGTAGATATCTTACTAGTCTTCTTCTCTAGAGTCTAAAAGTTTGGGTGTTTTTTCTGTGTTTGTAGGTGAGGTAAATAATAAATTGAGGGGAAGAGAACATTCTGGTTTAAGAGTTATGGGTGTGAGAGTAACACTGAATGTGTGTGGGACCAGTGGGGGACAGAAAATGTGTGTTGGTGGTCTGAGAGTGAAAGCCCATGTGTAAGATGGTGGTACTTATTTGTTTTATTTTATTTATTTGGAACATGTTTGCAACATAAGCTGTAAATAGCTCATTTCCAGAAATGTCCTGGGGGGAGGGGGTATGATGTTTGGGAACAGTACAGGTACAATATTAATACAAATCATTTGAGCACATTGAGAAAATAGTAGAAACATCAAATACACAGGAAAAAATATATTGGAGACATTGGTGTAAATGATTACTTACTAAGACAAAGCACTGAGTACAGGTACAGAGCTAAAGGATTCAACCCACCCAGTGAGGTAGAGCAAACTAACAATGAGGCATACATTTAAACAGTCTAAATAGAGATGATCCTGTAGGAGGAGGTTTAGGGAAGGATTGACACAGATGAAAGTGCAAGGGAAGTAGGCATTTCATAAGAACGAAAGTGCTAATGTAGACATGAGGAAGGGTCTTTTTGATAGGCGGGGCACAGGATGTGTAAAGAGGAGGGAAAGGCAGAGGGAAAAAGGTAGTGGAAGGGGGGGAGATGGCCAGTATATAATCCCCCTTCAGGATGTTGTGAACCCTACCAGGGGGATCAAAGTACCAGGCTGAGTAAGGGAGAGGAAGGTTTAAAGCATGGAAGGAGGAGCTGGAGAGGAGGTCGGTAGTAGTGAGGAGGGTGGCCACTGGAGTGTAAGTAGTAGAAGTAGTATAACTGGGGAACACTAAACACCAGGGGGCTAATTCCAGGAAAAATGGTGTGACTCACAGGCGTCTGCAAGTTACGCCATTCGCTGCTACACTGGGGAGCCTGCCCTCCATTCCGAGAGCGGCATGGTCCCGCACTTGTGACATGTGGGTTACACCATGCAGAAACTAATGCCATGGGCATGGAGTAACCAACCCACATGTCACAAGTTATGGTCCACAACTGGAAACCCCCCTGCCATGGAACAGCACAGCACACAGCAGGGGGCATGGGGTGGTGGGTCAGGTGGCACAGGGACTGGAGGGGGTAATCTGGTGTTCGGACCCCAAGGGGTCCCTGACATTCTGGGGGTGGGGGACATGGGTGTGCTTGCAGGGGCATGGAGATCAGATTGGTGCTGTTGCCATGGCACTGCGGAGAAGGCATCCAATGGTGCCAGCCATCAGATGCCCCTTAGAGCAGCTCTGAGTTGCCCTAACTTAGCTCCACCAGTGCAGCTTTCGGAATTGCACCAGCAGGTTATGACACCTGCCCTCCTGGAATAGGCACAGTTGCTGCCATAACCCACACTTGTGCCATGTCTCCATGGGCTGCAGCATAGTGGGTGGTGTAACCCACTATTGTCATAACCTGCATCCAACATGGCGCAGGGTGCCTCTTATAATAGGGGCTAGCATATCGCTTGGCATAAGTCACGAGATATGCCATGGAATTTGGCGTATTTCAGCTTATGCCAGCGTATCCTGACTTGGACTCTGGCCCCAGGTGTGTGTCTGACTTGGTTGAGGAGAACAAGTGTTAGCACAAGACCAGTTCTTTGATGCAATCCCTGTTATACCTTGTACCATTTTACAGCACTCTGAGTAATCACAGTTGTGTCTTAGAGGAGTCCTCTGATAGGCCAAAGCTCAAATGAAACTTTGGAATACTGCCCCTCCTGTTGTATCATTCTGCAGTTTAATTTGTGAATCTCTCCAGGCTGGTGGCATCCTTTTTGGCTCTTTGCCTTCCGTTCATCTTTTGTGGTAGGAATTCATTTTGTACCTTTTTTGCATGTGATTTTCCTATCATTCTGTGCATGAAATCAGTCTCTTAATTGATGGATTTTAATATATCTATGGATTTGTGTCCTTTTTGAGCTTTCTGTGGGACTTCAGATTTGGAGCAGCTGCTCCCTGCTCAGGAGTTCCACCCCCTCCCATGTCAGCCTAGTTACTTGTTTGATTACTTCAAGCCCCCTTTTGTAGGATCTAAATGTTTTTGCTGTGCTTGTCCCAGTTACCTGTTGGCCTCTGATTTGAGTATTTTCCTATGCATTGCAGTTCTTATCTCTGGCTGTTTCTCCTGTGTTTAGCAGCCTAATGTGTGGCATGCTTATAGGACCCAGTAGGCTAGGTCTGCTGTACCTATGGGGGAGGTTGGGTGTTTCATCTGTTAATGCCTCCCGCACTTTTGGTTGGTTCCTTGATTTTCTGTGACTTTCTGGCTATGTACAGTTTTTAAAGAGTGAACCTTGACTCTTCCTTAGCTTACCTTGTTCAGCCAGGGGTTAAGCCATGCCCTATTCATATGCTGATGTGACTCGGGTGTTCCCCTTCCTGTTCCCTTTCAGCTATGGCTCAGGGATGGGAGTGGTAAGGAAGGCTGTCGCTTGGCTGACTTTTGGTATCTTGAGACTTATTTGACAGTCAGGAGAGTAGATGGAGTCTCAGCAACAGCCAGGAGGTTAGTTACACTTTCACTTTGTTTCTGACAATCATACGATGGTGAGACTTCTGGATCCTGAGGGCTTGACTTCTCCAGTCTTAGGTCATGTAGGACTCATTTTACTGGGGTCAAGCCTTGCCCTCTCCACCACAAGGACAGGTAGGACAGAGGACACCGCTACCCAGGTGACTGCAATTTTCTGCTGATAGAAGCATCTTTATGGTCCCCTATGGTCAGGGTATTGTATGCCCGTGTGGCCTCTTTGAGTTTCTCTTCCACTACGATGGTGCTATGATCTCTATTTCTTTCTCTATTTCAGCAGCCATGTTGTGCCTACATTTGTGACTTTGGGCATTTCCCCCTCCAAAATGGCACTGAGATTGCATGATTTTGTCCAACCTCAGTAGCCATGTTTTGCAGCAATTCAATTCAGTTTTCCCCATCCAGTCCAAGAAGGAACTGGATCTTGTGAGATCTGGAGATCCTGGTGGCCATTTTGTTTGTTCCTAAGTTCACATTTGGAGATGTGGTGATGTTCTCTTCAGTGTATTGGGATGTGATTGGTGATTGGTTCACTACTGTCCCTGAGGGCTGCAGAACAGAGCCCTTTCTTTCAGAATTTTCACTTCTGTTTAGTCCAGACACTTTGGTGGTGAATCAGACATTGTGCTGCTGCAGTTGGTTTCAGCTGTTGTTGTTCTTCTTCTCCTCTGTGTTTGCTGACACACCCCATAGTGCACTGGCCGGTAGGCTGGCCATCCAACCTCAGGGATCTACAGAGATTCACTTATTGTTACACTGTGTGGCCATGGCAGGTTCAGTTATTGTTACATTGTGTGGCCATGGGAGATTTTCTCCAATGTCGGTGCAGTCACCTCTTCTCATGTGTGTGTCAATTGATGCCCTGCCAAGCTGGGGACTCTCTCTTCCCTCCTCTTATTTTCAGATTCCTGACACCAGGGTATCCCTTGATCTCATCCATCCTTGTTCTATTGTGCATGGCCTAGACATCTGACTTGAACCTCACCCATTCTCCACTTCATTTCTTTTTATTGCAAAGTTTATCTGCTCCAACTTGGTCAATACTAGAAGAGAGTGCCACAAATGCCTTAACTTCCTTCTCCTTTAATCCTCCAGGAACCACTGTTCACTATGTGTGGTAGATGTGGACTCCTAGGTTGACAACTTGGTTCAGAATCCTCTGCAGAGGATATCACAGAGGACAACACTTCCACTGCATCATGGGGGACCATGGTGGATATATTCCAGAAGCTATTAGAAAGGATCAAGGTTTTGACAGACCCAAAGTGTTCATGAGAACCTGTCAGAGATACCTCTAAACCTAATGCCCATAAGAACCTGACAGAGATACCTCTAAACCTAAGATACAGAGAAATGAGGATACTCAGAATCTGGAAGACCTGAAAGGAGTACATTATTCTTACAAGGAATATTCCTATGAGGAAGTCAAAAAACAAGAGAAGACCTGGTGATGTGTCTATGCCCTCCAAATATCGTGCCAGAGATTGTTAAAGTGGTCTGCGAGACCCCAAGTTTGAAGAACCAGCACCACCAAAAGAACAGAAACAGGACCCACTGGTCAAAGAAATAATAAAACACACAACTTCTTCCCTGTGTGCAAGGTGCTAGAGGACATTCAATCAAAAGAATAGGACACTCCAGAACAGGCCAGAACCAGAGAGATGGCCTCTTTTGACAGGAGATATCCCATAGCAGAGGACAGACAGGAAACATATTCTGGTTCCCCTAAGATTGACTCACAAATTGCCACTCTGAGCCACAAGACAGTTCTACTATCAAAGGATTCCTCAAGTCTCAAAAACCCTACAGACAAGAAGGTAGAGGATGCAATCAAAAATGCCCACAAAATCCTATCAATGTTCATGAAGACCTCCACTGTAGCCTTTAATACTACCATCTTCAGATTGTTGGAGGCCGCACAACAAGACCTACCCAAAATTTGCTTCCAAAGGACCACCATGGACTATGCCATCCAGGCAATCAAATATGTGGCTGACTCATACATTGACACATTGATAATGTCCCCAGCTACGATTAATAGAGCCAGAAGACATCTATGGCTCAAACTATAGCAAACGGACCAAGATTTGAATATCATGCTAATCTGTGGTATAGTTGCAAATGTGTAGGGTAAGAGGAGGAACTCTAATTTCTACATTAGTAGGACAGATGCAGAAACAAATGATTTGATACCTTTCATTGGACCAACATGGATGTTACTGAAAAGAACAAAGTGCTCTAGCTTTCGAACCTACCCGGTCCTTCTTCAGAAGCTTTATGGTTGTTATTTTGAAAATCCCATACTATTAACACCCGATTATGTTGTAAAAACAGAAATAATTCTCATTGGTTTAACATATACATTTAAAACATAACAGAAGATTATGTCAGAGAAGCTAATTAACACCAGTATGCTTTTAACTGAGGCGCCTCAGAAGGGCAAAGGTTATCAAGAATTCTCAACAACCAGAGAGTTCTTCTCACATAAATTTTAAAATGACTCAGTATGCTAAGAAAGCATTCTAGTAATAAAAAAACCTTGGGCTAGCATTCTCTCTAATACATGTAAGATGATGTTACAACATACATTCAAAGTGTCCTGGTGTATTAAAGAACAGATAATGAGACACAAAATCCTGAAATTAGGTATAACTGCAAGTTGAAAAAGAGCCCCAAATTAAAAATACACATATATACATGACACATGATAGTATCACTTGTAAGTGGCTAATAAAAATACTTGTCAAGGACCCCCAAGAAAATGAGACCATAAGCCTGATAAGTGCAGATTTAAACACAGAGTCAGTGTATAACAAAAATTCACAGAATCAGTCTAAGGAATCTAAATGAAAACTTCCAAGGATGAAATCCTCCAGGCACCCTCCTTTTTTTCCTTTCCTCTGCCTCTCTCTCTCTCTCTCTTTGGAAAAGGTACTATAACTAGTAGGAATGAGATATACTGTATGTGCAAGAGTCATAACACGGCATCATTCACACCAATATTAATCGTTACCCAAAGGAATTACACCTTTTATGAACCCCCAAGTAAATGAGATATGCATCTTAATATGAGCAGATTTAAAAATGTGACCGTGTGTAATCCAACCATTGACAACTAGTAGAAGGAAGTAATTGTACACTATATGTGAAAACTAAGTGTCCTAACCACATAACAATTGTCCCACCATGCCATGCTCCCCCCATACAGATGTGTGTACATGCACCACACCACACCACACACACACACACACACACACCTGCACACCCCATATAACCACAAAACACAACAAATATAACAAACACAACCAACACAAACCACACCACACCACGCACACACAAACAAAACACACACACCATACCCACAACACACAAAAGCACAACACATGCAAAACACACACAAACACACACACATACATACATCAATACACACACACACTTATACACACTCACCACAGTGTTAAGGTGAGAAGTCAACATGTAGATACCCATAAACTTACAAAATCAAAGGCCCGCTGAAGAACTAAAGTATTTATGTCCATCTTTTAAAGTAAAAGTCTGTGTAAGTTTAAGTGGAATAATGTTTCATATAACCAACATCAATGTTCAATCCATCCGCCACCATATTGAGAAGTAAAATAAGTCTAATTTCAGAAGCCCGTCTCTGTTGTGTACTGTTGAATTATGGGGGATGGTCTCTGAGGCAATCCACCTACCTGACATCATGGGTTGTATACACCTGATAGGTTGTCTGATTCACATGTGACTGAAATTGAAGACGTCCCTTCTGAGGGTCACTGGTCACTTCTATTCAATTCAATGTTTTCCAAAGCTGTATCTGAAATGATAAAAAGTTATATTGCCCCCAACTTGTACCTTGAATAATCGTAAGGTGATGTCTCTGCTGAGAGTCTGAAGTTTTAAGCTTTAATTGGCAAATGCTGTACATATGTGTTTTGGACTATTAATAGTATGTTGTTATATCATTGTGTCCATAGTGTTATTGTCAGTGTCATTTTCATGTCAGTTGTGGAGAGAGGTGTGGAGTGCCTCAGAGAGCCATTCCCCCACAATCACCTTTATCAGGTGAGTAAACTACCATTGTGGGGGATGGCCTCTGAGGCACTCCACCTACCTGACATCATGGGTTAGTCAAAAGCAGTAATTAATGTTTAGGGTGGGTTAGATGTGATAATGTTATTGTGTCCTGTGCTTGCTGCCAGTAGGACAGCCCTGGCAAAGTTTGTCTTGTTGTTCTGAGACACGTCCAATCTGTAATATCTTGTGAAAGTGTGTATTGTCGACCAAGTGGCTGTGGCACAAATTTCTTCTGCAGTGGTCATGTTCCTTTCTGCCCAGGAAGATGCAATAACTCTGGCTGAGTGGGCCTTTACTGATGTTGGTACCTGCATGTTATTTGCTTTGTAAGCCTCTGAGATGGCTTTTCTGAGGTACCCTGCTATGGATGCTTTGGAGGCAGGAAGACCTTTTCTGCATCCCTGTATGATGATGAAGAGTCTGTCTGTTTTTCTGATATCGGCCATTCTATTGATGTAGGTTGTTAGCAGTTGTGTCATTCCTAGCAGTCTAAGTTGCGGGTTGGCCTGTACTTCTTCTGGTGGAAGTCAGCCTGGAATCTTGATAGTTTGGTTGAGGTGGTACTTAGATGCGATTTTGGGTCTGGATGAAGAGATTGGTCTCATAGATATCCTGTCATGGTAGAATTGAAGGAATGGTTCTTTATATGATAGTGCCTGTAGTTCTCCTACTCTTCTGGCTGATGCGATGGCCATTAGGAAGACTGCCTTGAGTTGTATCCATTTTAAGTGAATGGAGTCTATGGGTTCTAATGGTGGTTTAGTCATAGCTGTCAGTACCGAGGGTAGATCCCATGGTGCCAGCAGTGGTTTATGTGTGGGACGTATGTTAGCTGCTGCCTTCAGGAAGCGGACGACATCTTGGTGGGATCCTGGAGTTGTGCCTTGTATCTGTCCTCTTGCTGCCCCAATGGCGGCAACTTGTACTTTTAAAGATGATGGGGAGAGTCCTAGTTGGAGTCCCTCCTGGAGAAAGCGTAGTATCTGAGGTATGGTGCATGTGGTGGAGTCTATTTTGTGGTGCTTACACCATTTGCTGAATATGTCCCACTGGCGTTGGTAAGTGGTAACCGTGGATTGTTGACGTGATGAAGCCATAGTGAGTATGACTGAAGGGTGGTATCCTGCTTTTAGCAGTCTCTCCCTTTCAGGAGCCATGCCGTCAGTTGCAGTTGCTGAGGGTTTGGATGTGTGATAGGTCCTTGTGAGAGAAGGTCTGGTCTGAGTGGTAGTGTCAAGGGATCGGCTAGTGCCTTTGAGACTACTGTCGTGAACCATGCACGCCTTGGCCAGTGTGGTGTTATCAATATGACTCATGCTCTGGAGATGCGAATCTTCTTTAGTACTTGAGCAATCACTGGTATGGTGGGAAAGACGTAGGGTATTTGGAATGTCCAGTTGGCTGAGAGTGCGTCTACTCCTAGAGCCATGTGGTCCTTGAATCGCGACCAGTATTTTATGCATTGATGGTTCTTGTGTGATGCCATGATGTCTATCTCGATTGGACCCCATCTCTGGTTGAGTTGCTGAAAAACTTGTGGGTGAAGTTTCCACTCTCCTGGATGAATCATTTGTCAGCTGAGCCAGTCTGCCGTGATGTTAAGTTTCCCTGCCAGGTGAATTGCTGATATTGATTTTAAGTGTGTTTGTGACCATGCCATTAGCGTGGATGTTTCTGACACCATTGCTTTGCTTCTTGTGCCTCCCTGTTTGTGTATGAAACTGTGGTCTAATTGTCTGACTTTATCTGCATATGTTTGTGCTGGGATAGTTTGGAGAAATGCAGTAATGCCTTGAACACTGCTTTCATTTCTAGTACGTTGATAGTTTGTTTTGTCTCTGATAGGGTCCATTTTCCTTGCGCTGTATGTTTTCCCAGTACGGCTCCCCAGCCTGACAGACTTGTGTCCGTTTTGAGTATTATGTCTGGGGTTATGTCTAGTGGCATGCCTTGTGTCAGTTTGCGACTGTTTGTTCACCATGTGAGGCTTGATCTCACCCCAGGTTAGTACCTTGGAAGATGTGGCTTCCTCATCTCTTGTCACGAAAGGAATGGTATCTGCCTCTGGACCGAGCTGGTAGGTAGGTGGATCTGGTTTGTTCTCTAGCTAGAATCTTCCCCTCCTCTTTGCCTTTGAGATATTTCTATAGTGCTTGTCCGAATATCATGTTGCCTTTGAATGGAAGTCGTTGCAGGGTGGCCTTCGATTCTTTGTCGGCATCCCACAGTTTCATCCACAGTGATCTGCGAGATCTGTTAGTGATTGCTGCTGATCTGGCATTTATTTTTAATAAGTCTACTGACATATTTGCCAGATATTTGGTGGAAAGTATGGCATTTTCCAAGAGTGTGGACTCGTGTGATTTTGCAGGTATGTTTTTTTGGATTTCTTGGAGCCAGGCTAGCTGTGCTCTTGTGGCGTATATAGTGGTTGCGGCTGCTCTGCTTCCCAAGCCTGCTAATTCAGTGGTCTTCTTTAGGTTATCTTCTGGTTTTCTGTCAATAGGGTCCTTTAATCCTGAGGCGGACTCAGTGGGGAGTACTGTCTTTTTATTGAGGGCAGCTATTTGGGGATCCACTGCAGGCGGTACACACCATAACGTTAGTTTCTCCTCCTGCAGTGGGTACATTCTGTCCCAGGATTTTCCCTCAGGAATTCTGACTGGTTCAGAGGAAGACTGTTCCTTTAGAACAATCTCCTCTATGGCCTCACAGACTGGGAAGGTGTCTGCTTGTTTCGCGGTAGGTTGGAGGAACGGGAGTAGTTTGGACGTGGGTGTTGGTATTATGGTTTTGAAGCCCACTGTTTCCATTATGTGGTGTACTAGGGCAGGGATTTGGTCAGGGAAGCACCACTTAGCTGTGAGGGTTTGCGGTTCTTGCTCTAGACCTCCCTCTTCCTCATCTGAGGAACCACTTGAGTCAGCTGGCAGTGGGGTGTGTGGGGTGTGGTCGTTTTCGAGATTGTCTGAATGTCTAGAAAGGGAGTTAGTGTTCCTTTTCTTAGCAGGTGCTGATTGGATATGTTGGTGTTTAGAGAGTTCTGTTAATTGTTGTAACATTGCTGTTAAAACCTCTTGTTGTGCTTGCATAAGTTGGTTATTCTGGAGTAGTGCTTTTGTGGTATCTGATTGCTGGTGACTGTCTTGACTAGCAGTAGGAGGAACGAAGTCATCCTCCATGTCCTGTACCTCATTGTGTAAAGTGAATTCCTTAACGCAGGAGGCACATAGCCTTCCTGTTTGTTGGTGGAGGAGCGGTACATTGCACTGCCTGCAGCTCTTTGCTTCTGGCATGATGACTTGGTGATCAGATACAAATGACATACTTAGTATGTGATGCCACCTTTGTTTGTGTTGTGTTTTATAGCAATGATTTAAACAACAGTATTAAACATAGGTTGTACTGGTGTTGAGTTGCCCTGATATAATATCGTAATGATCTGCAGTAATCTATATTAAGAAGTAGCCAGTTATTGTGTATCCATAGTGAGCCACTATCTGTGCTATTAGTTATGCTGTCCAGATAGTGCTCATATGCCTTTAAGATCAGGGCTGGTGAAGCTTAGTCATGTACCAGTAGCCTGGAATGTCTATGCAGGTTATGCAGACCTCTGTGTCTGTTAAATAGGGTGTGAGACTTATATATGTTAATTTTTTAGTGCAGTGTATGCTTTACTAGCAACATGCGATGCACACTGAGTTGTAGCACCCAAGGGAGTCCACGTCATGACGTGGAAGCGTAATGAGACTTTTCCGTTAAGTCTCATGAGAGTTCGTGCACCAATGGAGAGGCGCACTCCATGTCTTGAACAGAGGAGAAGCAGGAAGTGAAAGGGAGCTAGGCATGGAGGTGAGGGTGTAGTGGAGCCATAAAATAACAGTATGGCTGCTCCATTTTGGATGTTAGGACTTGCAGCCTGAGGAACCAAGCAGAAAGGATGTAGCCATAGCTGGAATCGGGCACTTGTGAATTGCTGCACAGCAATCTTGTGAGACTGCAGGTAGGGATGTGGCTGCTCAATTTGGCTGCTGCTTGTATGGCATTTCTGCAGAGTAGCGTTTGGGACAGCTAAAGGAGGGGTGCCCAGAGCGCTGTACCTGAGGGGGGAACGTGTGAGTAGCTGAATTGGACTACTTCAGGCAGCTTATTTGTTGTGTTTGTGTGGGGCAACGTCTGGGACCGCTAAATCGTGGTGTCCAGAGTGTTGGATACATGGAGTACAGCCTCAGTGGTATTGAGGTCCTGTTAGCATTTATGCCGTGATTTGTGATGAACAGCGTCTGGGACTGCTAAAATAGGGGTGTCCAGAGTGCTGAAGATGAGGATGCATACTTGATTTATTGAGGGGATAATCCTACTACTGTAGTGCTGCTATATGCAGTGCACCTGTGTGCTTGCTGGAGCCAGATTCAGACTGTAAACTGGTGAATGTGGTAGAGGTTATTGGCAAGCATATAATATGTGTTGTGTAGAGTGCCTGAGTGATTTGAATCTTTAGACCAGTAAACACAGTTTGCTCACTTGCTAGAGTCAACTTAGATAACATGCTAATATACAAGTAATCTTCTGAATGAGACCGACATAACAGGTAGACGCAAAAACTTGCTATGCTGTCCAAAGCTAACCTTAAACCTGATTTATAGTGCTTGTCTGAGCAATAGGGGTAACATATATATGGAATCATTCCTACCTTTTGATTAGTCGTTTTAAGTTTCTGTGGTCTGGAGCTCTGGAGCAGTGTGACAACCTTTTTCAGATGCACAATTTGAACTGAATATGCCATTCCCCCACAATCACCTTTACCAGGTGAGTAAACTACCAATGTCCTTTTAAGATCATCACAGACATATCTGAGATTAAGTGGTCATCCTGGGAGAAGTGCTGGGCTATGGTTTCTCAGTCTTCTTGTGATTAATAGAATGTCTGTGTGAATTCATTCTAGTGCAGAATTGTTGGCTTGTCTCCCCCACATAACCTGTGTGAGGACATTTCTTGCATTGGATAAAATAGACCACATTACTTGATGTACATGTATAATTCCCCTCTATCCTGAATAGTGTGTTTTGTGATGTAACCATACAGTCTGAAGTGGAAATGAGGTTACATGGGGACCACGTGATGCAATCTGCCGCATAGTCACTCCTCTGTACAGTTCCATCCTCCTGTTTCTATATTTTCATTTTCTGGTATACTTTCTCAATCTCTAAACCTTGAATTTTGAGTTATTCTGGTTCCCTATAACATTGTGCCCTAGCAGGGTGATTTCGAGAGAGAGAATGTACGTTTATATAAAAAAACAACAGCAGAAACACACCCCGCCAGTTACACCAGAGAAGGCCTGAAAAAAATACCGGGCCTTGAGTGGAACGGAAAAGGGAAATGGTCTGAATCTAGGGGCAGATCAAGAGCCGCTCTCATTGTTCAGATTTTTGGAGGAATTCAAACCTTTCCGAGATGAGATCAAAGAGATGGCATCAGAAATGAAATCGCTCACGAGAAAAATAGAAGAAATAACCCTCGCTACCTTAGACAACACAACTAGGATCTTCTCTCTAGAGAAACAAGTCGAGAGGTTAGAGCCGGAGATGGCAGCAGTGTGTCAGAAACTGTCTAGATGCGAGGTCAAGATTGAAGACCTTGAAGGTCATAGCAGGAGAAATAATGTTGTCATCCTCGGGTTACCTGAGGGAGAAGAGGGCCAGAATGCAATAGCTTTCATCCAGAAGTTGATTGAGAAGATTGCAGGCCCTTCTCCATTTGGGGCTAAATATATTATTAAGAGAGCCCATAGGTCATTAAGAACAAAACCCCCTCCCGGAGCAACACCCCGACCTATAATCTGTTGTTTCTTAAATTTTTTAGAGCGACAACATTTCCTGTATAAAGTGAGAGAACTCCAAGAAATTCGCTGGGAGCAAGTCAAACTTAGAATAGCTCAAGATATTCTGGGTTCAGTCCGCTTGAAATGAGCAGTTTTTCATCCTGTTGTCTCAAAAATTATTGCGGCTGGACTTAAATTTCGAATGGGATACCCGGCCAGGCTACAGGTACTGGTGGCTGGTTCCTGGGCTACTTACGAAGATCTGGAGGCAGTGTTTGCTGGTTTAAAATTAGCACTGTCAGATCTCTTCAGGGACACATGAAAGGCCTTAGGGCTTTTTCGACAAGATGAGAACCGCTTTGAGAAGGCTCGGTATTCATGTAAAGAGATCTTCTGGAAATCAACGGTTACACATTTTTGGACTCTCATTTCAGCCCGAATATGGGGCAGAAAGGACTTTCTCTTTCTTTTTGCAGCGATCTAGTTATGGTTGCATACTCTTATTTGTCTTGTTTGGGTCTGGGGTTTTGTTCTGTCTGGGTCTGGGGTTTCAAATAATCAAGCGATTTCTCATTAGTTTTAGTAATGGCAGAAAATAATGCCTATTTAGCAATATCTGGTTTCTCTCTCTCTTGTGGAAGTTTAGGAAGGGAGGGTTTGATGGTAAGCTTTAGCCTTTTGGAAAATCTTATCATAAGAGCCGCCCTTCCTCTGCAAGGCAGCAGGGTGCTGTTATGCATTCAGAACACAAGAGGGAGCCTGTGTTCCATGTGTGGGATGTGTTTAGAGTTCTCAAAGTAAGAAAGGAGCTGGGATTTACTGGGACAAAGGCGCAACAATTGGGAGGAGAGGATTGGGGACTGCTCCCTATGAGGCTGGAGAGCCTGCTGAGATGAAGGCCCGTTTAATGCATCTTACGTTTGGGGGAGGCTGACTCCTCAATTTTGTGCCACGATGAGCCTTATCACACTCAATTATACATATGCCCTTGTAAGCCATGATGTTATTGGGGGAGATGTTTTATTGATATCGGTTATTTCTAATAGCCCCTAATAGGGGACAGGTGGTAGACACAAGGGCTTGTATAATGGGGAGGTGGCGTTCTCTCTCTATTATTGATTACTGGCATTTCAAGAAAGGGGAATGTATTATAAAGAATACAGGGTTTGGGGATGGTTTTTCAGGGGGCTGGGGAGGAGTAGCAAACGGAGCATTGCTGAACGTTGTTAGGGATAAGAGGGGTTTGGGTGGAGGGTTTTTTGGATTATGTTTTGGAAATACGGATGATGTGGATTGTTCGGGGGTAATTGGGGGGGTAGGGACAGGAGTTTAAAGGGGGGTGGGAGCCCAGCACAGCAGATTCAGGGGGATAGAATCACCTGTTACAGGTTAGTAGGATATGTTAGATATTCTATCTGGATTATTTCTGATATAACAGATGGCTCAGAATCTTAATATTGCTACATGGAATGTGAAGGGGATCAGCAAAAAACTGAAACAATATCAGGTACTCAAACATCTGAGTTTGTTACATGCCCAGATAACATTTATACAAGAATCTCATCTAGTGGAATCCAAAGTAAAACAACTTCGAAGACAACAGATAGGGCAGGTTTTTCATGCTTCAGGGGAAACCAGTAGCTGTGGGGTCATGATACTGATTAATAGAAACATCCCATTTGTCCCTTCTCTGGTATTTAAGTATTCGGAACGTAGATATGTTCTAGTGCAGGACACTATTTGGGCCATGCCACTGGTTTTAGGCAGCATATATGGTACAAATACAGATGATCCCTCCTTTTTATGAAATTGATTTCCACAATTCTTCCTATACTTCCTATTCCAATTATATTAGGGGGAGATTTCAATTTAGTTTTGGATCTGATTATGGATAGATCAAGCACTGGATCGAGGGGAACGACACCTGGACATAGGGCCTTTAAGGATATGATGGATCAGTGCGGATTGTGCGATGTCTGGAGGGTCACACATCCCAATATTAGGGAATACACTTATCAGTCACCAGTTCATGGCACACGATTTCGCATTGACTACCTTTTGGTTTCTCATGAGCTCTTGCCAGGAGTACTATCCACCTCGATCCAACCGGGTCCAATATCGGATCATTCTTTAGTTTGGGGAAATCTGGCTTTTCTCAATATCCCCAAAAGAGAGACCAGATGGAAATTAAATGAACAATTATTAAAGGATGAAAAGTATAGAAGTGAGGTGAAAGAGCAGATAGATTTTTTCTTTTCTACCAATCCAATAGATAGTGTAAGACCGAATATCCTATGTGGAGCCTTTAAGGCTTATATAAGGGGTTTTCTCATTAGTCTAGCTACAAGGAGGAAGAGGCACGGGAAACAGAGTTACTCTTTTTACTGTCCCAGGTATGCGTATTAGAAAGTATTCACCCAGATATAATTTCTCAAGAGGAGTCACAGAAGTTATTAATATATAAAGATAAGTATCTGGGAATGTTAAGAGAGAAGGCTGAGTTGGCAGTAATTTGTACAAAGGCCAGCTTTACAGATCAAGGAGAAAAAGTGGGGCGCCTGTTGGCTTTACGCTTAAAGCAACAAGAGTCAGCAAGATTTATACCCCCTATAAGGTCTCAGTCTAACGGGACCCTGAAGGTATCCCCCTCAGAGATAGTCCAGGAATTTGCTACTTTTTATGAACAACTATATAGGAATATGGATAGTCCTCCACCCATTCAAAAATTGGATGAGTATCTCAAGGAAGCTCATCTTCCGTTACTATCTGACTCCCAAAAGGAATTCATATCATTCCCTTTATCACAGGAAGAAATAGCAATTATTATAAAGGATTTGCCTATGGGTAAAGTTCCGGGTCCAGATGGGTTTTCAGCCTTATTTTATAAAACTTTTACGGATCAACTACTTCCAGTGTTGTATCGGCTCTATTTGCATATCTTGTCCGGAGAGGTGGCAGATGTCCATCTGTTTGAGGCATTGATAGTTTTGTTACCTAAACCAGACAAAGATCCAGAAATGGTTCAGAGCTATAGGCCAATATCTTTGCTGAATCAAGATGACAAAATTCTCTCGAAAATAATGGCAGATAAACTAACCTTGGTTCTTCCGGATCTTGTGGGTATGTCTCAAGTGGGATTTATGAGAGGACGTGCATCTTCAGATCACCTGCGTACTCTCTCTCATGTCTTCTCAGAGACCAGGGATGCCACTTATCCTGCGGGTTTGGTCTCTCTGGATGCCGAGAAGGCATTTGATTGGGTTAACAAGACTTTTCTTTTTCAAGCCCTCAAGGCATTTGGATTCCCATCCATGTTCATAGATTGAATCAGGGCAATTTATCGGTCTCCTACGGTGAGGATTTCAGGGAATGGGACCTTCCCTAAGTCCTTCACATTGTGGTCAGGAACGAGGCAGGGATGCCCTCTCTCTCCATTACTTTTCAGTCTCTACCTGGAACCCTTTATTCAGCATATTCTCAATAATGAAGGGATACAAGGCATTCCCATTAGGAATGAGGTAGTGAAGGTAACAGCATATGCTGATGACCTACTTCTACATTTGGCTAATCCGTCAACATCTATTCTGAATATGTTAAGGGAAGTTGATAGATTTAGTAGTTTCTCGAACTATAAATTAAATCCCAATAAAACATCTTTTTTTCCTCTTAGTCATAAAGTTTTTAAGACTGATATTATTTCTCTGGGACTATGCTGGTCACCCCGGGTTATTAAATATTTAGGTATAAAATTAATGCGTAATCCCTCTTTGTGGTTCAAGGAGAATCTGGACCCGGTTTTGCAGGGGATCATTAAAGATTTAGAAAGATGGGATAAACTCCCATTATTTTTATGGGGTCATATTAATATTATTAAGATGAATGTTTTTCCCCATTTATTTTATCCTTCGTCACATCTTAACTCATTTGTCCCCCTAAGTAGGTTTCAGAAAACACATAAACTCTTTACTAAGTTTATTTGGTTGAATAAGACCTCCAGGTTGGCATACCATAAGTTAGCTGCACCTAAGAAAGAGGGGGGGGGTTGCGGATTCCTTACCTGCCCATTTACTACTGGGCTAGTCATTTGGCTAAATACTTGAGATGGGTAAGGCCGGGTCCAGATAACATGAATCCAGTCTGGGTTAAGATTGAATTCGATTTTTTACAATCTATGAACATGGACCCCCTGACTATACTTTACCTAAAAATTTCTCAGATGCAAGATATTAATAAATGTCCCACTATCATGACCTCACTAAGAGTACATTTGCAACTGTGCTCTTTTTTGAGTTACAATCAAAGTAATGATCCCGCTCAATCTATTTGGAATTCCCCGACTTTCACTATAAACAAACAGAAAATTTCCCGTTCATGGTTCCCTCACTTAGGAGAGGGGACAGTAATTTCATTTCTGGATGAAGTTGGGGAGTGGCT
Source organism: Neoceratodus forsteri (assembly GCA_016271365.2). NCBI lineage: Eukaryota > Metazoa > Chordata > Ceratodontiformes > Ceratodontidae > Neoceratodus > Neoceratodus forsteri. The sequence continues at coordinate 943,125,123 of CM057455.1, forward strand.
CTCATTTTCTCAGCTCATACACAAGTTCAAAATACCTGAGTCCCAGACTTTTAAAGTGTTTCAACTAAAACACATGTTAATTATGGTCTTTGGGGCCACTCCACCCCATCCACCGACCTTTGCATTGGTATCTGAACTTTCCCCTTTACTAGTCTCTTCTGGTGTGATTTCTAAGATTTACCAAGTCTTGCTCCGGTGGAGGTTTGGATGCGGTGGTGGCCCCACCAATTTCTGGGGTTTATTTTTTCTCCATTATACTTTCAAGTGGCCCGCCCTCTGGATGTACCGTCATAAATATGTATCCCAAGATAGATTACGTCTCATGCAGTTTCATATCTTACATAATTTATACTATACCCCAATTAAGTTGGTGAAGTGGGGCCTTCTTGATACCGATAGGTGTAATAAGTGTTCCCAGGATGCAGGATCACTTTTTCATTTTTTCTGATCATGCCCCCGGATAACATCATTATGGGGGCAAATAAAAACCAATCTGGACCCTTTGCTGGGTTTACAGGATTATTTTATGCCAGATATTTGCCTGTTGGGGGATCTTTCCTCCACAAAGGTCAAAATCCGGAGATTCCACATATCTATAGTGGTGCTTTCGGTCAAAAAAGTCATTCTCAGATGGTGGAAGGAAAGGTTCAGCCCAACATATCATGAGTGGCTCCATGAGATCTTAGCAAATATACGCACAGAGAAGGCTATCGCTAGCCTTCAAAACAGGCTACATAGGCATAAGGATATCTGGGATCCCCTTCATACTTTAATTACGGTGGCTATGAAATAGTCTGTAACCGAGGTTACCATCTTAATTTCTTTGGCATAGGTAATTAACAGGTGATATCAGGGTTAGAATGAACTGCTGTGCCGGGGAGGGTTGGGGCAGTATGAGTTAATTTGTAATATGAATCCTATGACAAGTGTTTATTACTGCCTCCTGTAATGTGGAAAATGTGGTGAATAAACTTTGAATTAAAAAAAAAAGGAAATGAGGTTGCATGTCTTACATGTGTGTTGATGACAGGGTCATGTACCATATGATGTCATGGTATTCTGTTCCGGTTCAAGTTGACTCCTAATAATCAGGTTGGCTAAATTAGGTGGTTGTTTTAAAGATAGTAGTGGTAGTTCTTGAAAAATACAATTAATGGTTTCATCCTCACTAATTATTGGATGGAGATCCTTAATAATCTTACGTAGAAGTTCAAGGTCAGGATGGTATGTGACTACTAAGGGTATTTTGTTGGTAGTCATCCATTCCTTACATAGCAGTAATTGTTCTCTTGGGACCTGTGATGCATGTTCCACTGCTCTGTCAATTTCCCTGGATGAGTGTCCCTGCTCAATAAAGGTGTTTTTCAACATCACCAGATGTGTGTCTCTGTCTTCCTCATTTGAACAGAGGCGGTGATACCAAAGTGCTTGACTATATATGACAGATTTCTTTGTGTGGCTCAGGTGATTACTTTTCTTGTGTAAGTATCTCTGTCTGTCTGTTGATTTCCTGTAAAGACAAGTATGTAGGGTTCCATCCTTAATAGTGACAGTGGTATCCAGAAAATGTACACTGGTGGCAAAATATTCCAGGGAAAGCTTTCTAGTTGGGTGGAGGTTATTAAGTTCCCGATGAAAATCTTTCAGTCTGTCAGTGCCCTCTGTCCAAATTATAAACAAATCATCAATGTAATGGAAATAAGCAAGTGGTTTATGTGTAGAGTGCCTTAGAAAATCCTCCTCCAAATTCACCATAAAAAGATTAGCATACTGTGGAGCTATCCTGGTTCCCATTGCTGTTCCCATAGTTTGAACATAATGTTTACCATTGACGTTGAAGTTGTTATGTGTCAGAATGAATTCAGTGAGTTTACCCACAACTCCAGGGTCAATGTTGGGGTCCAATTCTTTGTCATGCAGGTATTTGAGGCAGGGTGAAATGCCATCTATGTGTGGAATATTAGTGTAGAGGGAGGTTACATCCATCGTGGCTAAAAGGCTATCAGGTGGTAAGTCCTTAAAACTAGAGTTTATGCAGGAAATGAGTAGTGTCCTTGATGTAACTATCCCTTTGTATAACCAGCAGTTTGAGAATAGCTTCTACAAACCCTGATATCCCCTATGTCAGGGTACCATTACCAGAGACTATGGGTCTACCAGGATTACCAGGATTATGTATTTTAGGAAGCATGTAGAATGTCCCTGACCAATACAGCACCTACAACATTTTTTTGCATCATGGAAGATACTGGAATTTGCCACAGGATATGGCAATTGCATAACATTAAGAAGAAACCAGCACAGCTAGACAGTGACATCTACTTTGTATCCCAGTGCAAAAGGAATAACATTAACCCTAAAGGTCTAGCTATTTGGAATCCACTCCTCCTCCTCCTCCTCTTTTACCCATCCTGTCCCTCCTGTAGACTGTGTATCCTGGTATGTTGACTTCCAACTCATGGTTCTCTGTGTACCATGTTTCAGTGACTGCCACAATATCCACGGCATCCCTATTCCATTAAGGCCATTAGTTCAGGGAGCTTGTTGCACAGACTACGGGCATTGGTAATCATCACTTTCCATTTATTTTTTATGGCCTTACCCCTTTCAGCCCTATCCATGTCCTTCACACCTTTTTCTGCATTTATCCCTGTCCTGCTCCCTACTGACTTCTCTGTCTTGGTGTTTACCTCTCTAACTACTGTGCTTTGTGTGCTTCCCCCCTTGGCTAGTTTAAATGCTTGCCAATGAAGCATTTAAACCTGTCACCTAGGATTCTGGATCCCCCCCAGACAGATGCAGACCATCGCACCAGTATAAGCCTGCATCCCTCCAGGTGGCTCCCCAGTCCCCAGTGAAGCCAAACCCCTGAGCTCCACATCAGTTTTTCAACCATTCATTGAATCCCATGGTGCGGAATACTCTAGCACAGGGGTTCTCAAATGGTGAGGCCAGCCTCCCTGGGGAGGCCCCAAGCTATTCCAGGGGAGGCTCAGGCAAGTCTTAAAAAGTATTATATTTCACTATTGAAATGTATAGATTTTGTGTGAAGGGATAAGGCAAACTGAAGGAGGATAACAGTAGGTGGATTTATGTATTTATTAAGAAGTCTGTGACCAGGGAAGGTACTGTACACTGAGCCATGGCTTATATCAGGTGTACCCAGGGAAGGGTAGTGAGAGAATACAATTCAAAATATAACTGCAAAACACTTAAGCAATACAAAATGAATAAAAGTGCAAACAAATTAACAACAATAAACTAACAATGCAAGGAACAATTGATCAATTAGACTGGCAGCGGAACTGTCCAAATACAAGAGTAAACCATACAGGTGCTAGGAATAATAGCAGGAGGGAGCAAAATGATCCCTGAGAAGTAGCTTAAAAGCAGGGTGACGGGGTGGGAGGCAGATGTCAGCAGGAAGATTATTCCAGTTAGAGGGGAAACAGAAAAGCAGTCTGCTCCATGAAGGTATGGCAGTAAGGGGTAACAATGGTTTAAGAGTCAAAATATTGGAGCAAGTAGGTTGTCCTGTTTTTTTTTGGGGTACAATAAGCTTAATAATCTGACAACCAGCTCTGCAAAGAGGTTCCAATTTATTCCTGATGTACCTGTGAAAAGTAAGCTATTTTTTTATGGCGAGGTCCACAAATATTTCAGTATTTTAGGGGAGGCTCAAGATCTTTTCCATGGCTTAGGGGAGGCTCACTATGACGAAGTTTGAGAACTGTTGCTCTAGCATCATCCTTGCCATAGACAGGCAGCACCTCCGAGAAGGTTACTGTACATGCTACTTGCCCAAGGCCCCTGCCCAACTCCACAAACTCCTTTTGCACCGCTTTGATCCCATTTACAGCCAGGTCATTTGTCCCTAGGTGGACAATGAGATCCAGCTTTCTCCCTTGTGCAGTGGCTCCTGCGATCCTGAGGGTTCGCTTCCTGTTCCTCCAAGCCGTGGCACCAGGCAGGCACCTTACCTCCCTATCCCCTTCCTCCCCCATGTCTACCCCCTAATGACTGAGTCCCCCACCAGGAGTTGTTTCCTTCCCCTGTGGGATCTCATGCCACCCTCCTGTAGGTCTCCTTTGTGGAGGTTCCCAGCATCCTCCTTGGTCTCCACTGCAGGTGCCTCCATAGAGGAACCACTCTTTGCCAGAACAGCATATAAATTGTGGAGAGCTACAACTGTAGGGATGCACCTCTGTTCCACTACCCTTTCCCTCCCTGAGCCCTTGGTCCAACCGCTCCTCTTTCTTGGCAACCTCTGAGGTAACAGTGGTGGCACTGGTGGTCCCTGGGTGGGGGAAAAGGTTTGACGAATCCTAGTCAGGTCAGCCTGGAGATGGGCAACCTCCTCCCTCAAACCAGAGAGATGCCTGCAAACAGGGCAGCATCGCAGCCTCCAGAATGTCTCCCAGAGCACTGCTGCTCCACAGCCATTGCACTGCACCACTCCCATCTTGACTTATTTTGTGTCTCCTCTCTTGTTGCTTTGTATGCTTATTGTCTCCTCCCTCTATGTATTTTTACACTTACTTTCCTACTGCCTAAGTGCCCTTACAACTCTCACCCTTCCTGTTCTGGGAGACAAAAGAGAGAGGGAGACAAAAGAAAAAAAAAGGAGGGAACCTGGAGGATTTTATCCTTGGAAGTTTTCATTTAGATTCCTTAGAATGATTCTGTGAATTTTTGTTATACACTGACTCTGTGTTTAAATCTGCACTTATCAGGCTCATGGTCTCATTTTCTTGGGGGTCCTTGACAAGTATTTTTATTTGGCACTTACACTTACAAGTGATACTATCATGCATCACGTATATATGTGTATTTTTAATTTGGGGCTCTTTTTCAACTTGTGAGGGGGTGTGGTGTGGTGTATGTACACACATATGTGTGGGTGGAGCATGGCATGGGGCAACTGTTATGTGGCTAGGACACTTAGTTTTCACATATAGTGTGCATTTATTTCCTTCTATTAGTTGTCAGTGGTTGGATTACACACTGTCACATTTTTAACTGCTCATATTAAGATGCATATCTCATTTACATGGGGGTTCATAAAAGGTGTAATTCCTTTGGGTTTTCATTTAGATTGTAGACTGATTCTGTGCATTTTTGTTATACAGACTCTGTGTTGAAATCTGCACTTATCAGGTTCATGGTCTCGTTTTCTTGGGGGTCCTTGACAAGTATTTTTTATTTGGCACTTACACTTACAAGTGATACTTTCATGCATCATGTTTATATGTGTAGGTTAATTTGAGGCTTGTTTTCAACTTGCAGTTATACCTAATTTCAGGATTTTGTCTCTCATTATCTGTCCTTTAATATACCAGGACAATTGGAATGTAAGTTGTAAGCTCATCTTACATGTATTAGAGAGAATGCCACTCCAAGGTTTTTTATCACTAGAATGCTTTCTTGGCATACTGAGACATTTTAAATTTATGTGACAAGAACTCTCTGGCTGTAGAGAATTCTTGATAACCTTTGCCCTTCTGAGGCTCCTCAGTTAAAGGCATACTGGTGTTAATTAGCTTCTCTGATGTGATCTTCTATTATGTTTTAAATGTATATGTTAAACCAATGAGAATTATTTCTGCCTTTTTCTATATAATCTGGTGTTAATAGTATGGGATATTTGAAAAAACTGCCACAAAGCTTCTGAAGAAGGACCGGGTAGGTTCGAAAGCTAGAGCACTTTGTTCTTTTCTGTAACATCCATGTTGGTCCAATAAAAGGTATCAAATCATTTGTTTCTGTCTCTGGTTGTTGAGAATTCTTGATAACCTTTGCCCTTCTGAGGCTCCTCAGTTAAAAGCATGCTGGTGTTAATTAGCTTCTCTGAAGTAATCTTCTGTTATGTTTTAAATGCATATGTTAAACCAATGAGAATTATTTCTGTTTTTTCAACATATGCTGGTGTTTATAGTATGGGATTTTCAAAATTACTGCCATAAAGCTTCTGAAGAAGGACCGGGTAGGTTCGAAAGCTAGAGCACTTTGTCCTTTTCTGTAACATCCATGTTTGTCCAATAAAAGATATCACATCATTTGTTTCTGGATCTGTTCTTAAAAGGACCAGTACGGCACCTGCAACATTTTTTTACATTTGTAGGAGGCAGAACTGTCATCCATATGAGGTGGAACTCGTCAATAGTATTCCGTGAAGAAAGGTGTCAGAGGTAGTGAAACTGAGTTCTTGTAAGTTCCTGCCCAATTTAACCCTTGATGATAATGAAACTGCAGTTCAAGGGAAACTTGTTGTTCAGGCCAGGGCTTGAGAAATTCTGGAAGCTGAAAGGAAACAGCATGGCTCTAACTGGGAGACTATGTGCCCTGCTATCCTTCTGCAGCAACCACTTTAAAATATTTTCTCAGAAATTATTCCTTCAAGTCTCGGAATCTCACAGTTTTGGTTTCAAACAAAAAATTTAAACAACAGAGGTGGTCAACAAAACAACAGAGGCTGAAACAGATTCTTCAAGCCCAGAAGAGGCTTCTGATCCAGCAGCAGAAGCAGAAACTACCAGGCATGAGGGGATAAAGGTCCAGGACTCAGATCTGACAGAGGAGGGAAGACTCCAGGAGTCTGACATCACCTTGGCCAAGACTGTGACAGACAAATAGGTCTTGGAGGTAATCATCAAGGACCATGCAACAGAGTTCAGCATAGTTTTGCTGAAAAGCATTAACCCCAATATATCAAGTGAGAGCATTGTTCAACCAACTTCTAAAGGAGTGCACTATTGAAACGGTACCAGCAAGTGAGCAAAAATCAGGATTCTATTCCATCTTCTTTTCGATACTCCAAAAGACAGGGGAGCTCTGACCAATTCTAGACCTGAAGTTTATGATCCAGTCTGTGAAGTACAGGAGATTCAAGATGGAGAAACTACACACCACCATAGTGGCAATCTGGAAGGGGGATCTACTTACATCTATAGACCTAAAAGATACCTATCTCCATATGCCTGTTCATCCATCCCACCACATATTTCTGATGTTATGCATTCTAGATCAGCACTTCCAGTGCAAGTCCTTCCCATTTGGCTTAGCTTCTGCACCCCCAGGTCTTCACCAAGGTCATGGTGATCTTGGTTGTGAAACTGATAGCAAAGGGCATACGTGTTGTTCCTTGCCTAGATGACAGGTTAATTTGGGCCAGGACCAGAGAATCATCAGAGAATGCCACAAAAAGGGCACTGGATATTCTGGCACAACATGGGGAGATCATCAACAGAATCAAAAGTAATCTTTCACAGTCTGCAACCTGAGAACACCTAGAGATGATCTTCAGCACCACACAGGGGATATTCTGCACATCAAACACCCACATCAACAACCTGCAAGTGCACTGCAGCCAGATTTATTTATTTATTTATTAAGCATCAGTTTACAACCTTTGAGCCAGAGGCTCGTTTACAAAGGTACCTCATCACAGAGAGGACAATACAGTGATAACAATTTGGTACAGAGAAACAGTGTACAGTTTTTTTGAGGATACAGGAGGACAAATGAGATCAACAATTTACAACATACAGGATTGATGAAGTTAACATTGTTCAGGGAAATAACATCAGAAAAACATTGGATATCAATACAGTGTGTTTTATCGGAGTCAACAGGGAGGTAACAGGAACCAAGGGTAGAGAAGGTAAGGATTTGAGCAGCCAACAGGGGGCTTTGTCAGAGAGTGAGCAAGATAGCTTAGAAACAGCAACAGCTGCGAGTAGTGAGAAGGTGGTTCTGGAGGGTAGTTTTAAAGCAAGAGATTGTGAGGGTGTCTGAGATACTGGCAGGGAGGGAATTGTACCAAGAAGGGGCACAGTAGAGGAAGGCCCGTTGTCCATGAGAGGTCCTTGCCCTAGGTACCTTCAACTTGGTTTCACAAGAGGACCATGTTGAAGCTAGTGAGTTTATATGGTGGATAACGGCAGTCAAACCAGGAGGAGAGAGCCCAAGGAGAGTTTTTTTTTGTAAGGATGCAGGTTTGATACCTAAGACGTTCATCAAGATTGAGCAGATTTGCCTGGGAATAAAGATGGCAGGTATGTGTAAGTCTGGGAGCACCTAAGATTAGTCAACAGGCATTATTTAAGGTGAGGTGGATTTTGTTTAGCGAGGTCTGGTCAGCAGCCCAGTAGACTGGTAAGCCATAGTCAACAAGTGACAGAATGGAGGATATAACTGCGAGTCGGAGGGCATCGGGGGGGGGAGACAGTGTTTGTGGCGATAAAGGATTCCCAACCTAATATTGGTGGTGGAGGCTAAGGCGGAGATATGGGAATGGAACATGAGGACAGGGTCAAAGGTTATCCCAAGGTATTTGTATGTGTAAACTTGTTCGAGTGGGAACATAGAGCTGGCGAAGACTTGAAGTTGGAAATTACTAGCTTTGTTTTGGGGGTGGGAGAAGATCATAGATTTGGTCTTTTTAAGATTGATAACCAGTGTATGTTCTTTAAACCAGGCTTCCACGTCTTTATAGAATAAATTGCAGGGAATCATGGAGGGTGGTGGGGTTACAGTCAGAAGTGAAGATAACAGCATCATCAGCATAAAGGAGGAGTTTACCAGTACAGGCACCTGGCAGGGTGTTGAGATAAAGGGAAAAGAGCAGGGGCCCAAGAATAGAGCCCTGGGGAACCCCAGATTGGATAGGGCAGAGGTCAGAGAGGGTGCCATTGATTTTTACATGCTGGGACCAGGCAGACAGATAGCTGGAGCACCATGAGACAGGTCCTGTGGCAAAGCCAGTGTGGCTGAATGCATCCAGCAGGAGAGAATGAGATACGGTGTCAAAGGCTTTTGACAGATTGATGAACACTGCACCAGCAAGAGAGCCCAAGTCCAGGGAGGAATGGAGGAAGTTAGAAAACTCGATGAGGGCGGTATTGGTGCTGTGCCCAGCATGGAAGCCGTGTTCAGGGCAGAGGATACTGTATTTGGTAAGAAACTCAGATATTTGGGAGGATACTACTTTCTCTAAGGCTTTTGAGAGTGGTGAGAGGATTGAGATGGGATGATAATTACCGGAAAGGGCCCTATCTCCACCCTTATGTATGGGAGTGACACTGGCTATTTTCCAGGCAGATGGAAATTTCCCTAGACAGAGTGATTTGTTGAAGAGGCTAGTGACAGGGGCGATGACCTGGTCCAATGCCAGGCTGAGGAGTCTGGGGTCCAAGAAGTCATTGCCAGTGGTGTTGCTTCTTAGGGCCTTGGTCAGATACGGTCTGACTTCATTAACAGTAACCCAGTGGAATTGGAAATATGCATGTGAGGGAGCAGGGTCAGGAGAGTGGGGGGGTGTCAAAAAAGTTGCTAGGGAGTACAGAGCTAAGGTCAGTAAAGGATTTATTGAGATGTTAGCAATGAGGTAGGATCAGTAGAGATAATACCCTCAATATTGATTTGGAAGGCGGAGGAGAGTGTACCACCATTTAGTTGTTTGATGTTATCCCAGAAGGTTCTAGCATTCCCCCAGGATGAGGTGAGTGAGGCCCGATAATGATCGGCCTTTGCTTTGTGTATGGCCCAGGTACATTTATTTCGGGCAGCAGCATTTGCCTGTCTGTTGGCAGGGCAGCCAGTTTCCATGGCTAGGTGCCACAGGTTATCCCTGTGCCTAAGGAGTTGGAGTAGGGAAGGAGTGACCCAGGGAGTATGCCGTACCTTGGAATGAAGTTTGGTTAGGGGTGCAAAGATATCACAAGCTTTGTTAAACATTAAGGTGAAGAAGGCCATGGCCGAATCAAGGTTGGGGGTGATCTCAATGGGAGACCAGTCAACTTGGGCTAGAAGTTGCTTCAGGCCTCTCAGCCCACCTGGTCGCAACCGTCGCCTTAGGGTGGCCTGTGCAGTGGGTTTGGTTAGGAACGTAATCCAATGGAAAAGAATAGGGGAGTGGTCACTGATTCCATCCGGGAGGACTTGTAGATTGCAAACTTGGTTAGATCGGTTGGTGAGGACTACATCCAGAAGAGTGATCAACCCCATTATGGGGTTCACTCTTGTTGGTTGGGCAACAAGTTGCTTTAGGTCAATAGCAGTAAAGGAGTCGCAGGTGGAGGAGGATGTCGGGCTAAGCCAGTTGATGTTTAGATCACCCATGAGAATATGCTTAGGGGAATGTGGTAGAGAGGTGAGATACTCTATTAGAGGGACCAGGGCCTGAGTTTGATTTTTTTGGAAAATATAGGTGGAGGTTAGAAAAAGGGGGCCTTTAGAGGGGTCGGGGGTAAGTTTTAGGGTAAAGGCCTGTGCCCTGAGGTTAAGGACAGGGGCTGGGAGGGCTACTCCAGGAAGGGAGTCTTTGATATAAATAGCACAGCCTCCACCTCATCTCCCTACCCGGTCTTCTCGAAAGAGGGAGTAGCCAGGGAGTGAGACAAGGGAGTCAGGGGTAGAGTCAGATAGCCAGGTTTCGACTAGGGAGATGATGTCAGGTTTGTGGACAGTGACCCAACATTGGAGTGAGTCAAATTTCTGCAGGAGACTGCAGATATTCATAGAAACAATAAAAAGCCCAGGGGATCTAGTCAAGGAGATATTGTGGGTTGGGCCAGGGTTGGGATGAAATACTTGGGATGGATACTAGCTTGCAACAGATTCATGGGCTTGGACCTAATGCAACTCCTAGAGCTTGTGGGGGCATGCATAGATCTCCATGACTGGGAAAGATTCCATATGAGACACTACAGAGGTTCCTTTAGACAACTGGGACCAGTCCAAACAGAATTAGCAAAAGAGTCTTCTACTACCACCTGCAGTAAAGATATACATATGGTGGTGGATGTGCACAGGCAATTTGATTAAAAGGGACACCCTTGACAAACAGATCACCAAAGCAATGGACAGAGACACCAGTCTATTGGTGTGCAGTGCAGCTCTGGGATCCAGAACAGTTCAAGGAGAATGGTATCCAGCAGAGGCCTGTTTACCAATGAAGATCTTGGAGGTACCACATCAGGGTGTGGATGGACAACAAGGTTGTCATGGCCTACATAAACATACAGGGGAACAATGTGCAAGGGAATGACCAAGAAAGCTTGTGCACACCTGATATGGGCAGAGACACATCTCCTTAATCTGTCAGCCATATACCTTGTGGGAAACTCAATACAAAAGCAGAATGGCTCAGCTAAAAAAACCTGGAGCCCAAAGAATAGCAGTGAAACCACACGCTAATTTCAGGAGATCCGAGATTGTTGGGGCCCTTTCCATATCTAATGGTCATAGTCCAAAAGACAGGTAATGATCTTCCTCTCAAGGTACAAGTCATCAGGCAGGGACACTGTATCTATACCATGGTATTTCCAAAGGGCATATGTGTTTCCCCAACCTCCATGATAGGGCACGTGGTAAGAAAAATCAAAATACCAGTAGCACAGTGGTCCTCATAGCACGAAATTGTCAAAGATGGATATGGTATGCCTCAGTCAGGCAAATGATCATAGGCCACCTATTGACTCTTTTCCCCCAAACCCAATCTACAGATGGAAGGGTCCATCTGGCATCCAGACCTTCCCTCGCTCCAACTGATGGCATGGCTACTCGGAGGTTCAGACTGCTAAAGCTGGGGTTGTCCGATAGAGTTGTAGACACCATGGTACAGGCTCACAGACGTTCCACCAACTGCACCTATGATAGACATATTTTTAATTTTTTCAAGATGGTGCGGATCAAAAGCCATTAACCCATAGTATTCCACATACCCTGAGACCAGTATCTGGTAAGGTCAGATGGGGCAAGATAAAAACTTGGCTTAATTGTAAAGCTAAAGTACCCCTAGTATGCTGCCAGACATTTAAATATTTTAAGATTCAGTTCTTGCTTTGTCTGATATTATTTTCCTTTTGTATAGCTGTTTTTGATTTTGTTGTGTAAATGTTATTGTTGAATTTCTCTGTAAACTATCTATGGTTTTATTGAGTTTTATAGTGTTATTTTATACAGTACCTAGAAACTGTGGAACCTCATTGTAAATGAGCTTCGGCCGAGTTTATCCTTTGTTTATATTTGATATGAACAAAAAACATTTTACTATTACTACAACTACTACTCAGCAGACAGTTACATTATCCAGATTCTTGAATTTTTAAAGGAAGGTTTTGATAAAGGCCTCTCCACAGTCTCCCTTAGAGTCCAGGCAACTGCAACTAGAGTGACCAGGAGGAAACAGATGGTTGCCTACCAGGGACCCACCCCCAGTGCAGACTTTTCTCAAGACAATGGTGAACATTAAACACAAGACAAGATGCACTTTAAACCCTGGCACCTGAATCTGGTGCTGAATGCCTTGACTAAACCTCTATTTGAACCTTTGGAATCTGTGTCTCTGCATTTTGTAACATTTAAGACTCTTTTTCTAATTCCCATCTGTTCAGGTCACAGAACTAGTGAGCTTCTTGCATTGTCCTGTGCAAAACCATTCTTGTCATTCCACATAGACAAAGTAGTACTGTGAACAGTCCCCTCTTTCCTCCCTAAAGTAGCCTAAGCTTTCCACCTCAACCAGAAGATTTCCCTGCCCATCTTCTAATCCGGTCCTGATTATCCTACAAGGAAGGCCTTCCTTCTCCTGGACCCCAGCCACAACATCCAAGTCCTACATGGAAAAAGCAGTGTCATTCAGGAGGTCTAAGAGAAAGTTAATTCTCAGCCAAGTGGAGACTGCTCACCTCTAGGTCCACCTTGGCCTGATGGTTAAAAAATGCTATCTGAGAGGCCTACAAGTCATCCCATCTCCCTTGCCCCTCTCAAATTAAGGCACATTCTACCAGGCGGTAGAAGCCTCCTGGGCAGAGTACAATATGGCACCCATCAACTACATCTGTGCAACAGCCACCTGGTCATCTATTAATAGTTTCTCCAGTTACCACAGGCTAGACATGTGGAATCAGGACAAATACAGTTTTGGTCGACATGTGCTACAAAATGGGTTGCCATTAGGGCATCCCCCATTGTTCCAGGCCACCTGACCCTGGGAAGAGACTGGGATAGCATCAGGGACAGGAGGGGGAGGGAAGGAAAGGGAGGGGAGGGAGCCAGGAAAAGAAAATGAAAGAAAGGGGAGGGAGGGAGGAGGTCACAAAGGGGGAGGTCTCCCATGATGTCACCACAGCGTCGGAAGGGGTGGGGGATAAGGACCAATGAGAAACGAAGAATGGTAGGTAGGGGCGGAGCAATAGGGGGTTTAAGAGGGGCAGCACAGAGGGGCTCTGCCACTTTCTGCTAAGGTACTTGGGTAAGTAATTTAAAGAGAAAGAACCTAGCACATCGGTCGGCGGGTCCCTCAGGAAAAAGGTAAGAAAAAGGATATCTGGGACACTAATCCTTAGGAAGAATGCAGAGGCAGATATCGCTAAGAGTGAGATACAATATGATGTCTGGTTTAAAAGAAAAAACTGTTTGTTTTGTTTTTAGAATGATTAAAAAATGTATGGTATCATGCAAAGCAATGGTAGTAGAAAAGTCTTAAAAGAACGTTGGTTTCATCCAAAACAATTGTTGTAGCAAGGTTGGTAAGTTTCAGGAGAAGATAGAATGAGCAGCTGGGGAACCAAAGCAATGGGTAGCTGGGGCATTGAATGGAAAAAGTGTGGTAAGTAAGAAGAGTTATTGGTTAAAATGGAGGAGCTGTACAGTAAACAGGAGGGCAACCGGAGGGTAAAATCTGTTATTTGGTGTGTGAATGACTCAGTTATGAGGAGGGGAGGTAGGGAATCCAACGGAGAAGACAACACGAGAAGCAAGGGAGCCAGCGAGGAAAAGGACAGCAAAGCAGATGCTCAGGCAGTGAGGGAGAGCACGGGAGAGGAGAGAGGCCCGTAGCGTGCATGGAGAGCCATGTGGCGGGGCCATCAGGTGCAGTCCAGCATGAGGGAGTAAAAAAGGAAAAAGGAAACTCCTGGCAGCTTCAAATGGAAGGACTAGGAAGGATTAGCGCTCCGGAGCTTGACGATGGCACGGAGGCAGGAGTTTTAAAAAAAAAAAGGGGGGGGATGCTTGGGCAGTGAGTCAATCGGAGGGCCGGCAGGGCCCAGAAAGAAGGCATGGGCCTAGCAAGCCAGGAAGGAGCATTGGGAGAGCACAGAGAGGGCTAGCATTTTCAGAGGTTGGTAGCTGCACTAGGGGCTGGTTTTGCTTTAAAAAAAAAAGGGGGGGAATTTTTTACATTAGTACCTTTACGATCACTTTCCTCCAATTACCGCCAGATGGCAGCAAAAGCTCTCCGATCCTAATCAGTGGGGATGCCAGTACCTTGGACAGGGAAGCGTTTTTCGGGCAGTAGGTGGTTGGGAGAGCCCAACAGGGTCCCCAACACACAGGCATCGGCCTAGCAAGCCAGGAGGCGAGTGAAAGGTTGTTAGAGTGGTCAGGCAGCATGGTAGCAGGCCCGAGCAAAAGGCCACATGGCAGAGCACCGCCGGGTAAGGAGTGGAACTGCAATGCACGCCGTTACAAGGGCCTGCAAACAAAAAAGGGACAGTTTACGGAGAGAATAGGGGGTAAATAAAAAAGGAAAAAAGGGATTGGACGCAGGACCAGAAGTTGGGCCTGCAGATTGGCGAGCAGGAGGAGTGCTAATGGAGTATGAACAAAGGGGCGGGGGGGAAGGAAAAAACTCCGAAAAAGCAGTCGCAAGGCCGGACAATCTGGATGGGTGAAAATATGGCTTTTGGGGCCAGAATTAAAAAAAAATAAAATAAAAATAAGCAGGTCATATTACAAAACAGAACGCCCGGGACAGGACAAGGGGATAAGGATACAGCAGATGATGCCTTGGGCAGTTTCAAAGTTTAAAAAAAAAAAAAAGGGGGGTAGCCCTCATGGCAACCCAGGGTGTCTGGAAAGCAATCGCGGAACAGCTGCACAGGGGATGTTGGAACTGAGGCAATTACTGCGTCTGGGGCAGATAGCACAATGACATACGAGGGTGAAAAAAAAAAAGGAATAGGACAAGGTCTGAAAAACAAGAGGCACCAGAAGGGTGTAAAGGGCTGCAATTCTATTGCAGACAAGAGCACAGTAAGATAACGTTGAGACAGAAGGACGCATAGAATTCAGTTTGTAGCACCCTCGTCTTATGTGACAACCGGTTTACATGTAGGCCAACAGGTAAAAAGAAGGGTGAGATCACCTAGGGAGTTTTTTAAAAACAGGACGGTCAGATCAGGGGACACTCAAGGTGAGAAGGGCCAAAAAAAAAGGGGGGGGCAGAGGTATTCAGTACGTCAAGCGTTGCACAGGGAAAAAACCCAGAGAGCTAACTAACAAATGTATACGGTATTTTGTTGCGAGCAGGAAAAGAGACAGAATGAACACCCGTGGATCCAGTTCAATGAAAGCGGATGCTATGAAAATGATCATGGATCTCATGGACAGGGCCCACAAAGTCCTGGATACAGTGGAAGACACGGAGAGGGGGGAGATACCAGCACAGAATGAGAAGGTCAGAAAGAAGGGGAAGAGTGGGGTAGGAGGAAAAGGGAAAGGAGCTGGGACACTGTTGCCAAAGCACCCTAGAGCCAGTTCTCCTGTGTGGCAACCAACAACCCATGCAACGCCCGACCCAACACCTGCACCCAGTCCGGAGGGGCCGATGCCTCATCCGGAACCCAGCCCAAGGGAGGTGGTTAGGCCTCAACCGGGACTCAACGTTCCTGCACCGGAAGCTAACCGGCCGGAGATGGGCAGTGACCGGCGTTCCCCAGCTAGCAGACCATGAGAGAGAGAGAGTGGAACCATGACACACAGCAACGATTGAACCATCAAAAGAACCCCATGTAGAATCAGGTACAGTGTTGACATTAGAGAATACTATGAAGGAATATGTGGAACAAATATTGTTAGGTATGGGGGAGATGGTGTTAAGAAGTTGCAGAAGGTACTGTGCAAATTAGAAGAAAAGGAAAAAGGGAAAAAACAAGGGGATGGGGGAGAAAGAAATAACAGAACAGAAAAAGGGGGGCAGAGGGGTAAGAATAGGGGACCATGTGTCGTTAGCAACAAAAGAAAAAATATGGAAGGGAGAATTTGTTGATATCTTTGCATTGGTAGACAAGAAAACAGCGGAGCTATATGAAGAAAAGGAGGGTTTTAGCAAAAAAGAATTGGCGGCTGCTGTAGTTCTGGTCAAAAAAGGGGAGGAGCAGAAAGGGCCCACATATAAAGGAAAATCATGGGAGGCCTGGACTTTGGGTTTCACATATTATAGTGCAATAGCCAAAGAGAAAAGCCGGAATTGGGCATTCCCTTATTAGCTTACTCTTTGATCATAAGAAATGTGTATAAAATGATGGGAGGTACTAACTGGCTACAGTATGATGAAAAGTTCAGGACCTGAATGGCCAATTATGAAGAGGATTGTAGATGTGATTCTAGACATAATGACCTATGGTGGGAAACCATGATGGTGGCTGGGGGTGCCGAAGGCAAGTGGCAGAGGGGAGGGCCACGATATCAGAAGTGCTGCTGGGGGTACAACAGAGCACACTGCTCCTTCCCAGGCTGCAGGTTTAGGCACACTTGTTCAAGATGTGGGGGATCCCACCCAGCAGCAAGATGCAGATCTTACGGCGAAGCCAACCCCGGGGGAGGACAAGGAAGTGGTTCCTTTCGGGGAGTCTACAGAGGGATGCAGAGGGATAATACAGGGAGAGGAAGGGGACATATGGGTGGGAGAGGGTTTCAGCAAGGGGAAAGATAAAAAAGGTCAGTTTTGGCTAGCAAAAACCCCGATCAGGGCCGAAATAGTGGAGCAATGGAAGAAAGAGTATCCAAATAAGAGGGTGGGGCGGGAGTTAATAGAGAGTTTCCAAAAAGGTTTTAGTTTACATTACCAGTGAAAGAGGTTTGGGACATGGGCAAAAAATTTAAATTCAGTTTAAAGGCAAGGAGGCACTTTTAAATTTGAAGATTGGGGTTGAAAAGGAGGCAGGTAGAATAGAGGGTCCCTTCAAAGACCCCCCCTTTCCAGCACCTGTGAGTATCGCCACTGGGCCTAGTCCCAAAAAAGCAAGCAGGGGAATATCGGTTAATTCACCACCTATCCTATCCGAAGAAGGAATTAGTCAATGATCACATTTTGGAGGAGGATAGTAGAGTGTCTTATGATACATTAGAAGATGCAGTGGAGATCATCAGGGCAAGGCGTACTCCATGGCTGGCAAAGACCGACATCAAGTCTGCGTTTCGGCTACTGCCGGTTTGCAGGTAAGATTGGGAATTGTTGGGTTTTCAGATCAAAGGGGAGTATTATTTTGATAAAGCCATGCCGATGGGGTGTTCAGTGGCATGCTCCACCTTTGAAAAATTCAGCACATGGCTGCAATGGGTATTCAAAGCCAGGTATGGGCACGACATGGTGATGCATTACCTGGATGATTTTCTGTTTATAGGGGAAGGTCAAAAAGGGGTGCAGAGGATTATGGAAGATTTTCAAGAAATGTGCAAGGAACTCGGAGTCCCATTAACTGGGGAAAAAACAGAAGGCCCCAGCAGGTGCTTAGAATTCCTGGGTATAGAGGTGGATGCAGAACGGGGCCTACTCCGCTTGCCAACTCCGAAGATCAATAAACTAAGGACAATTTTGGTAGAGATAGGAAAGAGAAAAAGAGTGCCCCCAATTAACAGTCAGCAATTAATGGGTCACTTGAATTTTGCGTGTAGAGCGATCGGGCCAGGAAGCGCGTTTACACAACGTCTGGCAAGGGCCATGGCGAGGGGTTCAAAGCCATATCACTGGGTCAGTATAGGGAGAAAGACCAAGGAAGACTTAAAAATATGGGAGCAATTCATCGAAAATCACAATGGGTTAGCCATTTGGCAGGAGGAATGGCTATATAATACGGACCTGGAACTTTACACGGATGCTTCTGGGGGGCATAGGGTAGGTGCCTGTTTCCAAGGAAAGTGGATAGCAGAACCCTGGCCACAGAGGTGGGTCGAAGAGGGCTTGACAAAGAACATCACTTTCTTGGAGATTTTTCCAATATGGGCAGTGACAAAAATATGAGGACCATGGCTACAGAACCAAAGGGTCACGTTTTGGTGTGACAACAGGGCAGTTGTGGACGTGCTAAATAACAGAGGGTCAAGGTCTGTCTTGGTACTCCGCATCCTACCACAGTTAGTACTACAAGGGTTGAGGTTCAACATGAGTTTCAAGGCTAGGCACATTGTAGGAATAAGCAACTCCATCGCTGGCAGCCTCTCACGATTACAGATGGGAAGATTTCGGACATTGGCTCCCAACGCAGATCCAATGGGAGAGAGGATCCCAGAGGAGCTATGGGAGATTGGCTGGAGGGAGCAACATATCTCTTTCGCAGTGCATGGGTAGACAACACCCTAAAAGCCTATGAAAGCTCATGGAGGGCTTTCCAAGCTTTCAGATCTCACCACAACATGAAGGTAAGTGGGGCAGTCACAGAAGAGCAAGTGGGGAGATTTGTAGTGGGAAACTGGGAGGAAGGAGCAGCCTGCACCATGGCGAGAGTACATCTAGCGGCCATAGTATGGGTCTGCCGGATGAAAGGTTGGGGAGAGCCATGCAATAGTATTTTGGTAAGAAGAATGATGATGGGGTGGCAAAGGATAAAAGGGAAAGAGAGGGATAGGAGAGAACCAATCACGGAACACTTACTAGAAAGGATACTAAGAAAATTAGTGGAGATTTACTACACCCCATACGAGGTAATATTATTCAAAGCATTGTTTATGGTGTTATACAAAGGAGCATTCATAGTGTCCGAAATAGTTGGACCTGCTATACCCACCCCGGGTGAAGGTCTCAGTGGGATGATACAGAATGGAAAATGGTAGGGCTCACCCTCATAATTTCAAGGTCAAAAATGGACCAGACAGGCAAGGGGTACAGGGTGACAATTGAGCCAAAAGAGACCCTGCATATGTGCCCATGCCGACTTATGTTTGACTTCCACAGAGTTAGGCCAAAACAAGGGGGTTTATATTTTGTGCATGAAGACAGGAAGGAGGTAAAAGGGAGTCAAGTATCTGGGGTGTTGAATCAGAGCATAAAAGAGCTGGGGAAAAACCCAGACAGGTTCTCTTCTCATTCTTTCCAGATTGGGGCAGCCTCAGAGGCGGCCACCCAGGGAAAAAGGGGGGAGGACATAAAAGCCATGGGACGATGGGCATCAGACTGCTACAAGAAATATATTAGAAATGCAGTACACTAACTTTATCGTTTTTTTGTCTCCTTACAGGAAAGAATGGAAGGTATAATTTACAAAAAAAAAAAAGGGGGTGAAGAAAAAAAAATATACAAGTGGATGTATTTTCCTGCCTCACTGTTTTCTTATTGTGTGTTTATAGATATACGGAAAAGGAGGGACATATGGATAGTAGGACACTCACACATTTATTGGGTGGAAAGGGAGGCAGCACAGAAGAGAGGTGGAAAGCAACTGGGTTATGACCACAAAGGAATAAGGATCCTGTGGAAAGGAATATGGGGAATGTGATGGGGGAAGCTCCTTTCTCTACTGTTAGAGATGAGAAAGAACAAGGACCTGGACCTCCTGATAATACACCTGGGTAGGAATGATATGGGACATGGCCCCTGGTTAGAAATCTTTGGTGGATGGGGTGCACCTATCCCAGATGGGAAATCACATATTCATCACTGAGCTAGGTAGAGGCATAGACCAGTGGTTGAAGGGGTTTCCTAAATAAAGGGGGAAGCTTACCATCCAACACAAGCTGGAGGCAAGCTAATGGAAGGTAGGAAGTAAAGATTCAATAAGGTAAAATGGGGGGGGGAAGGGTATGGGGGGTAATGGAAAACAAAATGGAGGAATTAAGTTCTGGAAGAAGATAAAGGGGTATGGACACCCTGATAAATGGACAAGAAAAAGGGGATCAGGAATTGGATCTGCCCAGAAAGAAAGAAAGTATAAGTCCAGCTCGGGTTTATGCCTGGGTAAGGAGTGGAACTGAACCCCCTCAGGTTTCGACGCCCGGGGGAGAAAACAAAAAGGAAACAAATTAAAGAAAGAGGAGTGGAATAAAATGTGACAAAGAAAATAAGAGGAACTCAATATTGTAAAAATGTATATATTTATGTTTATGTGGACAATAAAAGGTTTTGCTGACTGAGCAGCCAAATCTACAATATTGAGCATGATGTCTCTTTTGAGGAGAGGGGATCTGGAACAATCTGTATTCAGTTCACTTCCTCCTCTTCCCACCCCATTGCTGCCACTGATTCTTAATCACCCAGTTGTGAAGACACACAGTGCTGTAAAAAAGTGCAAGGGAAAATGATAGTTTACTCAGCTGGTAAAGATGATTATAGGAGTATCTTTTTACAGCACTCTGCTTCCAGCCTGGTGAGGAGGAACATTGCTCCCTATGGCCTATCTAGATGAGTGTTGACTGATATGTTTATAGTAATGAGTACTTTAGTTATGTGCTTAACCATAGTAAGTCAGTTCCACTTTGATGCTTGTGTATTCAATAAAGTCCACTAGATCCCTCCCAGTAGTCTGCCTTTTCTCTAGTCTGCCTCCTCCCCACTATCATATGTCTTACCTACATTTGCCAGTGCTTGTGTTTGGGTAACCAGATTTTGTTCTAAGAAATCTAGCTTGCAAAGTTTGGTGCTGAGGAATGATCCCACAGGAAGGGGCAGAGCGAGGATTAGATTCCAAAGTTTTATTTGTGCCTCAGCTTATTTGAAGACACCATAAAGACCCAGTTCTGATGACTCAGAGTGCTATAAGTTTATCAGGTGAAGAAACTAGAATTTGTAAAGGAGTCATGAAAGAATCACAGCACAAGAGAGAATCAGCACTCACCACCTTTAAGGACTACAACACAGCACTCAGCATGTTCCATACAACCTCATTATTGCCTTTAAAGTGCACAGAACAGTACAGAGATCCATGCAGATGAAAGCAATGACATACTGAGGCAATGCAACTGACCAAACATTTTGTTCTTACATTATGGGAAGCTTCATCAGTGATTAGTGAGCAAATTAGCAACACAATGTTTAAGTACAAACACTGGCTAGTCACATGTTTCCATTAACTATTGCTCACAACTTGGATACCTAATATATTGAAAAGAGCTACTGCTAGACATGGTTCCACATGGAAAGAAGCCAGTCTAGCTGCATCAATGCATCTCTCAGGGTGGCTCTTCCCTCCCAATCCCTGGCTTCGAAGGTCAAATGGGAGCAGGCTCTTCATACTAGTATAACTGCTCAGGAATGGAAGTCCTGCCTGAGAACGGCCCATACAGCCTACCCAGATACCAGAAGTCAGCTAACACAAAACAAGATAATACATTCATGGTACAAAACACCTGTGGTCCTAAGGAAGGCTAAACTGACACAAGATTATCTCTGCTGGTGATGCCAGAAGGCCCCGGGGGACCTGATACACATTTCATGGCACTGCACCATGGTCTAATCTCTGTGGACAAGGGTGGGTAAAATGGGGTACAGAATCCTACACAAACCAATCCCCATGGCACCAAAGCTGTGGATTCTAGGGGTCAACTCTGTGGCCCCACATCTTCGCTCAGGAGACCTGAAACTTCTGGCAATCCTTAGTATGCAAGTTAAAAGACTCCTATTATGCAAATGGAGAATGCAGAAGGTCCTCTCAATCACAGAGATGCTCAACTCCCTAATTCAGATTGTAGATTTCTACAGAATGTCTCACACAGTGGTGGATACTCTCTCATGATACACCTCTTTGTGGCAGCCTTTTTTTTTGTATCTGAAGCCCAGGGAAGGTATAGGCCAATTGGCTAGGTCAATGGCTGGCCTAACTATGGAACCAATCTACATTAAAGTGCCATTTCCTTTCCTCCCTGGGCTGTCCCCATTATCTCAGGAGTCTTAACATGCTAGTAGTATAGTCTTGGCTTGTCTGGATTATTAATCGACCTTTCTGTTCCAAAAAAGTGGCTGGTGTGTGTCCCTTTTCTTTCAGCTATAGGTCCTGTCCTGGATCCAGAGGAATGCTTGGTAAGGCGTCAAATGGCTCAGTACTTGGAGATGTTTTAAATACACCAGGTAAGCACTACTTAGCAGAGCTTAATCAGTTGTGTTTGGAGTGTGAAGACCTCCTACCATTTGGTTTGGTCTTCTCTTTTAGATGTTATATTGTTTAACTGTTAGATATCATTAAGCATAGGCTCTGATGGGGACAGGACAAGTGCAATCCTTTTAAGTTTACAATAAACTGTGGTAAGAAAACACTCTCACAGCTTTATGTACAACCTGCAACCCTTATAAAATTGTAAATGTACCCCTTTACATGAATTGTCTGTCTGAAATTTAAATAATAAAACACTTTTAACCACAAAAAAAAAGAAAAGAGCTACTGCTACCATAAACTTATAGGGTAGGATTTTCAAAGCCCTAAGAATGACACAAGGTGCTTGCATCTAACATCCCTGATGTAGCAGACACCTTGCACAAGAGGTTGTGCCTAGAGCTATTTTGCAAAGCTGTCTGCATCAATCAGCAGGCTGCTTGCACCGAAGTGTGCTTGCACCAGCACTGTGCCGTAAAAGTGGCTGTGGCATGGCACTAGGGGGTTTGGGGCAGATGCAGATTGCCAGAACCCCAAACTGGTATTTTCAAAACCCTTCCCAGGGACAAAGGGCTAAGTGCCATTAGACCAGCCAAGGGCTGATCTAATGGTACTTAGACAGCTCATGGAAGGGCTATCAACTGTGTGCCACGGTATCACCCACCCAGCCCCAATACACTGGTAAATGTTAATGTACGTATCTTACAGTCACGTGCCCCAGCCTCTATGTGCCCATAAAATGTATAGCAATCTAGTGCCTGTTCTGCTTACCCAATCAGCCCCTACACAAAATATACAAAATAAACAGAAACCCTGATGAGTGGGTGCCCTCCCTAGTCTGGCCCCAATCCTGTTAAATTGTACAATGACAGCAAACGGACATCCCTGGTGATCTTGTGGCCTCCCAACCCCTGCCATATGGTGCCCACCATCCTGCTCCCCAATCCAGACACCCAGATCTGGCAACTGGTTTAGCCTCCACACTATTCTATGGTTGCCCATCGAATGAACCGTCAAAGCGTTGTGTTCTGACAATCATTCAGTGGCCAGCTGTGGTGGTAGTGCAGAGGCTGTGTTGGTCACCAGATCTGTTGTTGGGATGGGGAAGAGCTGGGTGCTGGGCACTGCCTGCTGGGGTGGGGGTGGGGGCCAATAGTCACTAGGATCTCATTGCTTCATTGTGTCAATTTATCAGATTGGGATGGTAGGAGGATATTAGTTCATCAGGTTCTGTTTTAGTTTATATTGTAGTGTAGGGTCAGATCGAGGTGAGGAGGTGTGGAGGACCACTGGATCACCAGGGATTTCTGTTGCCATCACTGTGCAATGGGCTGGGGATCAGGGCAGGTAGGGGAGGGCACTCGCTCATCAGGGTTCTGTTTTATTTTATATTTTAGTGTAGGGGCAGATCGGAGTGAGGAGGGGGGCACTAGATCACCAGTGATTACTTGCTATTAAAAAGTATTGCAGGGGCAGATTGGGCTCAGTTGTAGGGGGTCTGGAGCCACTATCATCCTTCAGTCCATGAGTACAGCTACCACCCCTCTGCTCTTGCGGCACTTCTCATGGGTGAACCATTTGTTTGACGCACTGCCACTGTCACTGCAAGCTGCAGGACCTAGGTGCAGTGACCCTGTCCAATGGATAATCAGGTGTAGGATCCCAAACTCACCAGCACTCGGCACAAGCTGCCATTGTCGTAGCTTGCACCTGAGTTCTAAAAATCCAGCCCAATATGTTAAAACCAATAGTAAAATTGTATATTATTTTCAGTGAATTAATGCTGATATTGATTTCATATTTATTCCAAATATCATCAAAGATATTCTTTCATGTTTCAAAAAGTGCACGTAAAGACACAGACATATGTGATGCAATCAGTTCCAATCCGATGCTAAGTTAAAAAAAAGAACAGGTGGGAATCAATTTTTCATGCAGCTGCTACATATGCCAAATTGATACAACTTGGTATGTTCAGACAACATTAGAAAGGCATGGCGTACTGTTATATTTTCTATGTATGAATCAACAATTCTAGAGTCACAGGGCTCAATTCTCAAAGTTCCCCAAATAATGCAATTGGCTTGCGTCAGAGTGAATGATGCAAGGAGCAGCTTGCGTCAGAGTTTTTGCAGAGTGATTCTCAAATGCAGCCTGCATGCCCCAAAGCTGCTTATACTGCCCCAGCAATGAAAAAGGGCTGCAATATAGTGCAAGTCACCTTGTGCTAAATAAATGCCTACCACTTCCCCTTATCTGGGATCCTCAATGCTGAAATGTGTTGAAAATTTCAAACACCTGCTAGACCACCCCAGTTGATCAGAGGACACTTAGAGCTTAAAAAGGAGGTGCACTGTAGGCAATCTGAGTTAAATCTCCACTGAGGCTACACTGCAGCAGCAGGGGCAACAGAATACAGTCAATACAACGTCTGGGGATGTGGCTCTGCTGGGCATAAGGCTGGCCATGTTACGACATCAGTGATGTGCCCAACAAGGCAGTGGTGCTGCATAAGGGCACGCTGGGCATCCACAACCCAGATGCAAAAGAGATGCAAGGAGGGTATATCGCAGGCATACATCCTACCTTGAACTGACTGAGTAACATTGTATTGCTTGATATAACCTCGGAAAGGCTGCAATAGCTGAGATGTGCCATGAACTGGGAAGTGAAATAGAGACCTAGACACGTAGAGGTCGAGCGCTAACCACAGAGGTTAAGGTCAATGCTGCACTCTGTGTCCTGGCCAGTGGTGGTTTTCAGACCCTGATTGGAGATACTGTAGGCATTTCCCAGCCCTCAGTTTCAAGGTGCTTAAAGAGCAGGTTTTTAGTTATACAGCCTTTCTCCCCCCTCAACTTGTTTGATAGTTTACCCTTCGGTTTGAAAGTGTGTCTGTGAGATGTAATTTTTTCATTAGTAAATTTCCACAAAAATCACTTGTTTAAAAAAACAGATCCTGGGACCTGTGGCCAAAGCATCCCAACTTCCTACCTTGAAGGCATGCCCCCATGCTGCCACATTTTGTGACGTCAGTACTAGAATAGTGCAGGGGTGCACTCCATAGGCTATAATGTCACCAGTTCTACATAGATACATAGATACATAGACAGTGTCGGCAGATAAGGGCCTATGGCCCACCCAGTCTGCCCATTTGAGCTTGTAAGTTCAGTTTGTTTTCCTAGAAGTCTGTTGCCCCTTACCCCTGACCTCCAGAATTCCTTTATGTCTATCCCATGCATTCTTAAATCCCGTGATTGTTTCAGCCCCCACCACTTCCTCTGGCAGGGTGTTCCACTTGTCCACCACCTGTTCTGTGAAGAAATTCTTTCTCATGTTTCCTCTGAATCGTCCCTCCCTCCAACTTCATCCCATGCCTCTAGTCCTGGAACATCTTTTTCGCTTAAAATATGTTTTCCTGCACCCTGTTCCTCCCTGTAAGATACTTGTATGTCTCATCATATCCCTCTCCCTCCTCTCCTCCAGGGAGTACATGTTCAGTTCCTTCAACCTGTCTTCATAGGACTTGTGATGCAATCCATGCACCATCTTTGTTGCCCTCCTCTGAACCTTCTCTACCCTGTCATGTCCTCACGTAGGTATGGTCTCCAGAACTGTACACTGTACTCCAGGTGGGGCCTCACTAGTGTCTTGTATATAGCGGAATTATGACCTCCTTTCCTGCTGGTGATGCCCTGCCTATACATCCCAGCATCCTATTTGCTTTACCTGCTGCCTTTTCACACTGTTTCCTACCTTGAGGTCATCAGAGATGATAACCCCAAGATCCCTTTCCTGCTTGGTGCATGCTATTTCCTCAACCCCTAACTGATATATTGTGCCAGGGTTTTTGTGCCCCATATGCGTTATCTTGCACTTCTTTGCATTGAATTTCAACTGCCAAACCCTTGACCATTCTTCAAGTTTCTGCAGGTCGCTTCTCATTCTGTCTACACCCTCTGGTGTGTCTACTCTGTTACAGAGCTTTGTGTCATCAGCTAACAATGAAATTCTGCCTTCTAGGTCCTGCGCAATGTCACTGATGAAGATGTTGAATAGGACCGGTCCCAGCACTGATCCCTGTGGTACCCCACTGGTCACTCTTCCCTCTGTGGAGTGA
This sequence comes from Neoceratodus forsteri, assembly GCA_016271365.2. Lineage (NCBI taxonomy): Eukaryota > Metazoa > Chordata > Ceratodontiformes > Ceratodontidae > Neoceratodus > Neoceratodus forsteri. Next base: position 943,151,328 of record CM057455.1, read on the forward strand.
CAGCCATTTACCACCACCCTCTGTGTCCTGCCACCCAGCCAGTTACCTACCCACCACACTACTGTCCTGCCCACACCCATATTCCCCAGTTGTGTAATAGTCTCTATGTGGCACAGTGTCAAAGGCCTTGCTGAAGTCCAGATAGGCCATGTCCACTGCCTTCCCTGATCCACCTCCCTAGTCACCCAGTCAAAAATTCAACGAGGTTGGTCTGACATGACTCTCCCTGGTGAAACCATGCTGCCTTGGGTCCTGTAGTCCATTGACAATCAGATGTTCCACCAATCTCTCCTTCAGTAGTGCTTCCATGATCTTCCCACTACCGAGGTGTGAGGCTGACTGGTCTGTAGTTCCCTGCTTCCTCTTTGTTCCCACTTTTGTATAAGGGGACTACATCTGCTGTCCTCCAGTCTTTCGGTACCTCCCTGTTTCCAGTGATCGCTAAACAGGATAGCCAGAGGTTCAGCCACCACCCTCTTAGTTCTTTAAGGACCCTGGGCACCCCATCTGGCCCATTGCTTTATCAACTCTTATTAGTTCCAGTTCCTTCAGGACCCTTTCTCGTAAAGGATTTGTGCCCATTTCTGCACCATTCTCACCCCTTTGTACTCCCTTCAGACCCATTACCTCCTCTCTTCTCAGTAAAGACTGAGCAGAAATACCTGTTCAATATGTCAGCTTTACTGTTGACATCCTCCACGCCGCCCCCATCCTCCCCTTCAGTCTCACTATCCATCCCTTTGTCTTTCTTTTTCACTTATGTACCTGTAAAGGTTTTGTCCCTCTACCCACTGATTTTGCAATGTGTTCTTCTGTCTGAGCTTGGCTTCCCTTACTGACCTCCCTGCCTCCCTTTGCTTCTCCTGGTATTTCTACCTATCCCTTCTGCCTGTGTCTTTTGTATTGCCTGAATGCAATCTTTTGGCTTTCACTTTCTTTGCTACCTCTTTGAAACCATAATGGTCTCCTCTTCCTTTTCCTCTTGCTAACCTGCTTAATGCACAATTCTGTTGTTCTTGTAATCCCCATTTTAAATACTGCCCACTGTTCCTCAACCCCTGATTCCTGGCCCATTCCCCTTAATGCCTCTTTCAAGTATCTCCCCATTTTCCCAAAGGCTGCCCCCCTAAAATCCAGAATACGTGTTTTTGTGTGGTTTGGTTCTGCTCTTTCTGTGATTTCAAACCACAATGACTGGTGGTCACTGTTTCCCAGGTGCTCCCCCGCTGTTACCGCCATCACACTGTCCCTGTTTGTGAGCACAAGGTCCAGTATTGCCTTCTGCCGAGTTGGTTCCATGACCAGTTGCTTGAGGAAGGCACCCTGAAGGAGTCCAGGATAAATCTGCTCCCTAGTTGATGCTGCTGCTGGATGCTCCAATCCACGTCTGGAATATTGAAGTCTCCAACCAGTACTACTCACTCTTGTCTGCCATCCTTTGGATGGCTAGCATCAGCTCCCTATCTGTTTCTTCCTCCTGGGCTGGTGGTCTATAGACCACACCTGTGCGGATGGCTGTCCCATTTTCCTTTCCAGCTTAACCCACAGTATCTCTCCCCAATTTTGTTCCTCCTGGATCTCTGTGGCCCTTATGTCATTTTTCACATACAGTGCCACTCCTCCTCCCTTCCTGCCTGCTCTGTCTCTTTTGAATATGTTGTAGCCAGGTATGGCCATCTCCCAGTCGTGGTTATCATTACACCAGGTTTCAGTGATGGCCACAATGTCCAGGTCTGACTGCACCATGACAGCCTCAAGATCTTCCATCTTGTTGCTAAGGCTCCTGGCATTTGCACACATGGCTTTCCATGATTTGACCTTCCTAGACTGTTTCACTGTTCTACTCCAGCCCCTTCCTTGGTTGTCATTTATCCCTGGTTCTCCTTGCTGTCTGCCCTTCTGCTGCATTTTGCCCCTTTTCTGCTTATCCACCTCTTGGGCACTAATCTCCATCTTTTGCACACTGCTTTGCAGAGATAGCCACTCTCTGGTTCACTGGTTCCACTGCTAGCTGTGGGTGTGAGCAAGTAGGTACCCTCCTTGCTGGCCTGCCACCCCCCTTTGCTAGTTTAAATGCTTGTCAATGTAGCATTTAAACTTATCATTGAGTGCTTGGATTCCCCTCCAGGATGGATGCAGGTCGTCAGGATGGATAAACATCCATCCCTCCAGGTGGGTCCCCAGTCACCAATGAATCCAAACCCTTCCTCACAGCACCAGTTCTTCAACCATGAGTTAAAGTTCCTGGTGCATGCACTCCTATGCTCTCCCTTGCCTCTCACAGGTAGTACTTGAGAAAGTGACAGAAGTAGCTACTTGCTTGAGACCCTTCCCCAGTTTCCTAAACTCTTCCTGAACTTCCTTTGGCTCCCCATTTGCCAGGTCATTAGTACCTAGGTGGATAATGGCATCCAGCTCACCCTCCTGTCTTGCCTTCCCAGTGATCCCCAGGATCTTCCTTCTATCCCTCCATGCCATGGCACCTGGTAGGCACCTCGCCTCCCTGTCCTCCCCCTCCTGTGTTCCTAGCTGGATCCCTCTTATGATGGAGTCCCCCACCAGGATTCGCTTCCTCCTCCTCTGGGGTCCACTGCTTTCCCCGCTGAGTTCTGACTCATTTTTGTTTTTATAACTTATTACGTGGTGGCCTAATGATCCCCTCTACCCCCACCTTGATAGGTAGTGTCCCACCCTGCTCACCCCCATTCAGAAATGGAGCAGGCCATCAGCACAACCCTCTGTTCTCCTCCATGGCCAGCAGTCCACTAAGATCTGAATGAATGAGCTCATGCACAGCACAGCACAGCACAGCACAGCACAGCACACACTCATTCATTCATTCACATTTCAGTGGGCTGCCAGTCATGGAGGAGAACAGAGGGCTGTGCTGGTGGCCTGCTCTGTTTCAGGATGGGGAGAGGGGTGGGACACTACCTGCAGGGGAGAGGGTGGGGGACACCAGACCACTGGGAAATAAGAAAAAAAAGTTACATACTGGGTATTAGGGATAGGAGAGAGGGGGTTCACTAGACTCACCAGGAAACATATTTTTAATATGTGGGGATAGGCTGGGGAGCATTACATGTCTATTGACTACTGCTGGACACGGGGGGTGAATGGGTGGGGAGAACTGCTATCCACAAGGGTTGTTTGCTTAAAATACACATTGGTAGGTGGTTGATTGAGGGAGGGGACATCCAGCCACCAGGTTTTTTTTTTTTTTACACACACAGGTGGGTGGGTGATCAGGTAGGGAGGGGCCACCAGCCACTAGGGTTGTTTTTTCCAAAGGCACATCAGGCAGATAATCAGGTGGGGCAGGGACTGCCAGTCATGGGGGGGTTATTAACAATAACAACAGGTCAGGCAGGGGGGGGAAACAGGGTGAAATTTTGCCTAAATCCTTTGAACATGTTCTTATCCGCTGGAGGTGGAAGCTTGGAAACTTCTGTGAAAGTTGCAAAATTTTGTGAAAGTCCAGCTAAGGCAGAAATGACAAATTTCACATACTACTACACTGGAGAAATGAAGTAAAACCCATCACTTTCACTGCTGTTGCTATGATAGGGGGCTATGCACTATTATAGATTGGGTACAAGTAGTTCATACATAACCACCCCGCATAGTTACACACCAGTGGACAGGCTTAGGGTGCATGGTATGCACAAGTGTGTGCCTCTGCAGGGTGGCTGTCTGTGGCCCAACCCCCTGTGTGCAGCTGCATGAGGGGACTGCTTGAGAAACATAGGCAGGCATCCAATCAGGTGCCTGTCCTGTGTCCAGAAGTGGATCCCCTTTTCCATGCAAGCAGTGGATACTGGGAAGGCACAAGATCAGAAAGCTTTCAAAGTAGAGGTGAGTGCTCAAATGACTGCCCAAGCCCTCATTGTCAGCACCTTGGTCAGGGGCATCACAATGGGGGATTGTCTGTCCTGCCACAGCTGGCTGGTGTCATGGGGGGGTGCACAAAAGCTATGGCAGAGTCTCCACTGCTATATCCTGGGCCCCCCTTGCCCAGAACTCTGCCTTTGCTGGGGGATTGAGTGTGCAAGGGGTGCACTGTTTCCTTGAATGATACTGGAGGTCTGCTGGACTCCTAATTCGTGGCATTCCAACTTAGGGTTGCCTACTCACCTTGAATACATAGCACATAGGCAATCTAATCTTTGCTCACAGACCCCAGTGCACTAAATAATATTGTCTACTGAAGACTGTGAATTCAGGGACACCATATACATACAGATACCCATTTCTCAAGGAACATTACTACTTGAAACTTCCTATTCAATCCAAGTGTCTTCAGAGCTCTCAGTCTAAAAATCCAGTACTGTTCTTTTTTGTTCACTATGCTATCTAAGTCACAACACTTCTTGCATTTTTGTGAACAACCTCTATGCTAATCACCTTCACATAATGGTCTCTCCCGTTTACACTATTGCTAATGTGAACTTCCATTTAGTCTTTATTAATCATTTGGATAGCTTTGAGGTTTTCACTCAAACAGACATTAAATTGCCTTTTTGCACATCCTACATAATAGTGGCTATACACACAAGTCAGCAAGTAAATCACCCCTTATGTCTCACAGTCAATTCTTTCCCTCACTTTCTCCGTATAACTCCTTTTTGGGTTGAGGAAACTGTCTGATTTATTCATGGTTTTGCAAACTTTACATTTTTGACATGTCTTTTCTGTGACTGGCAAGAGTGCAAAAGCTGATCCTTGAGGTTTGCACCCTGTTTTGTATGAAGCTTGTAGTGGTTGACCAATATATTTTGCCAGACTGGATGTTGCTCTTACAAAATATTGAAATTCTTTAATATTATCTAACAAGTCTTTTGAATCACTCATAAGTAGTTACAAAGATGAGTCTCTCATTATCACTGGATTTCCTCCTGTTATCTTCCAGCAGTATATCCCTTTCAATACTATACACCTTTTGTCTAGCCTGTTATATCGGCTTAACTATTAGTGATGTGCAAAGCTGGAAAATTTTGCTCTGTGGTTTATTTTTTTAATTCACCTCATTTTGCAGATTAATCAGCTGTATGAAATCTAGAATCACAGAAAACTAATTCCACAAAATATGAAGGTATAACTTCGTGGTGGAGTTTGGCACAAAGATGTAGTCTTAAAAGAACACAAAGTTGCAACTTTGTTGGCAAAGTTTGGTTTGGAGGCGAAATTTGCAATGTACTATGGTATTGGAGTTGTCTGCTCCTAGTATTTATTTGAATTATATTGTTAGTTTATTAATCCCTGCTTTGTGTTAAAAAATCCCTTTTTTATTGGTTTTGTGACATACTATTAGCATACTATTTTTTCAGATCACACTGCTAATCCCAGATTCTTTAGGGGGAGGTGTTGTCTGTAGCTGGTAGTTAATAACGTGTTGCTAAAGAAGCCTCTGTAACATGTGAATTCTGTGCAGTGTTGCGAAGAGAGAGTAGGAGAGAAGTCTGCATGTGCTTGTCTGAGAAAACAGACTTGCAAAATACATTTCAAAACTGAGCCTTTAGAGTCCAAATTGCTCACAAATTATTCTAGAGTGCCTTGTGCTGCTAGATTTGTGTTTCTGTTTTGTCAGTCTGTGAAGCAGTGCTGTGGGGGAGAGTAGGTGTACTGTGTAAAGCAAGTTAGCAAGGCAGCCCAGAAAGATCTGGAACATTTTTGCCTAAGCAGGAGATTTGGGTTATATTTTGGTTTTCTCACCTTTTCTTTTTCACATTTTTGATATGTACTGAGTAATTTATTAGTTTTTATTTCTGTGGTTTAGTTTGGTGTGTTTAATAGTAGTTCTAGTGATTTTTAGTTACATTTTTCTTAAAGTGATGATATTCTCTTTTTTTGTTATACTTAATATTAAATTACCCCATGTTACTCCTGTCATTTTAAACCCTGCTCGGGTTTAAAAAAAAAAAATAATTTTTTTTGGTTGTTTTAGTAGTAGTTTTTCACATCAAAGTGCTGACCCCTGATTCCCATGGGGGAGGAGTTGTCTGTTCCTAGTATTTATTTGAATTATATTGTTAGTTTATTAATCCCTGTTTTGTGTTAAAAAATCCTTTTTTTATTGGTTTTGTGACATACTATTAGCATAGTATTTTTTCATATCACACTGCTAATCCCTGATTCTTTAGGGGGAGGTGATGTCTGTAGCTGGTAGTTAATAACTTGTTTTAACTTTTTACCCCTGTTATGTGTGTCGTTTTAATCCCTGAGGAGTTTTATTTTTTTCAGATCACACTACTGATCCCTGATTTCCTAGGGGGTGGTGTTGTCTGCTTCTGGTACTTATTTGTACTACAGGCTTTATTTACATTTTTTTGCCAAATCACGTTAAAATGAGCATATAAGAATGACTGGTAGGAGATGCTCTACTAAAGAGAGAGGTGTCGAGGAGGCAGCAAAGAAGTGTCCAAAATCTCTGGGGCAAAGTAGTGCTGTAGTTAAAAAAAACTGTGTCTACAGCAATATGTTCTGTGGGCTCCAATGCTGGTGGTAGCAGAAAAGTAGTTGGCGGTGGTGGCGTTAGTGTAACCACATTTTTCTATGCCACATCTGTGGCAGCCATATTGGTGGGGTATGTCAGAGGTGACAAGGGAAACAGCAGTAAACATGGAACAGTGGTTAATGAGCAGGTTGTTGGTGTCCCCATGGCTGGTGGTGGTGGGGGTGCTGAGCCTGATAGTTCGGAGTTTGAGTTAGTGGTTGCAGCAGGAGATCTGGAAAATGTGCATCACACTCAGCCTCCTGATGATGATATTGTCAGAGAGCCTGGAGATGATGATGATGATTAGGACAGACCTATGGAAGATGAAGACAACAGTGGTTGTATTGATGATGATTTTTTGGTTCCCTTATGGGAGACAGAAGAAAAGAAGCATAAGGGTGGTGCTGCAGATGATGCAGGAGATGTAGTTTGCAGTTATCCAACTACCATAGTCCCCCATCAATATTATTGAAGTTATGAAATCTTTCCAAAAACATAAATTATCACCCTTCCCCTCAGATGCCCCACTCCCACCACCTTGGTAAATCAAGGGTAACAAAATCCCTAGTTTGGGATTTTTATATACTTAACCCAGCTGATGAGGAAGACACTATATCAGCTATCTCAAGCACGATGGGAAATGAGCAGCCACCTAGGCACAGGTGGGCAACACACACATACCTGAAAAACAGGCTCCTGTTACACTGGCATCTACACCAGATGGAAGCAAGTGCAGGGGGTCCCTGTCCCTCATCATCACCATTAGTCAAGGCAAACAGAAGTGACAGGGCAATAGACCAGGTGGACAGAGGGGATGAGAGAGGAACACTACAGAGAGGAGGAGGAAAATTTTGTGCTTCTGCCTAGTAGAGGGCATAGCAGCAGTGTTGGTGGGTTGAGAAGTACCACCCAGAGTCACAAAAGCACAATAACACCATTGCAGAACCCCAACCCCCAAAATCACTCATGTCACTCAAGCAGCAGCACATATGAATCCTGAGAAGTCAAATACCACCCCAACAATGCCGCCATGACAAGTCCAGCTGTTTGGTAGCCAACCCCAAGAAAGCTCCAGCCTAAGCTGCATAGCAAGTTTGAGCATCACTCCAAATTCACTCCCAATGATGCTACTGCACGCAAGCTAAATGCAGCAACTGCTGAAATTATGACAATTGATCTATTGGTATTCTCTTTTGTTTAGAATGCTGGATTTCGGAGGTTGACAGCCCATGTCTGTCCCAAATGGTAGATTCCATCAAGAACATACTTTTCTAAAGGTACTGTTCCTAAAGTCTGTGGGACAGTGTTACAGATGATGAACCATGCCCTGGAGTATTCAGAAGCATCAAACATATATCTGAGCATGGATATGGGGACCAGTGGCCAAACAGTTGGTAGATGCTACATGTGCATTACAGCACATTTGGCACATGTTCCTGGGGAAGTATTTGGCTGTGGGTGTGGTAAAATTGCACTAAGCCCAATTGTGCTGGTGCAACATTCCTGGTATTCACCAGCATGCCACACTGACAATGAAGAGTATACTACCTGAATCACACATTGGTGAAAAAATACTGGAAGCACGCCTTACAGAGATTGATGAGTGGCTTCACCCCCATTCACAGAAAGCAGGTTTCATTGTCAACAATAATGTCCTGCATGTTGTAAAAAACTCATCAGTGATGGGAGGTTTGTCAGGGTGCCATGCTTAGCACTGTCTTAATCTCATTGTGCCAGCCTACTGGTGCAGCAGTAGGGTTTCTGCTCGCTACACTGACAACCCAGGTTTGGTAACAGACTCAGGAGTCAGAGGCACAGCTGGGGGGGGAGAATAATTGAGCATCCTAAGGTTGGCTCTCCTTCTCTGGGGGAGGGGGTTTTGAGATTCCAATGCCCCACTGACCCCTGGCAGAGGCTGAGGGCCAGCAACCACCACCTGTATTATGTGGGAGGTGGGCCAGATATCCACATTCCTGCCTTGGACATCCTTGCATGTCCTACCTCTTGGAGGTCTTTCACTGAAAAACCCTTGTGGTTCTGCTGATGAGATGATATCTTCCCTGCACCTGGACTCTGCATCGTGACCAGCAACCCCTCGACCCTTGGTACCATACGTCAGTCCATCAAGGAACTGGTGGCCATGCACTGGGCAGAAAGCCATTGTGCTTGTGGGCTGGAGTTGTGTCACTGGATCATGGGTGTTGTGTGGAGCTGTGGGGTTTTCAGGAGTGGACCAATGGTGTCCAGCGAAGCCCCAATACAAAAAGTATTGTTTATAAAAAAAAGATCATTGTGCAGCAGTTTCTTACCCAGCCATTCTGACATCAAGGCCATGTCGACTGTGGCCTGTCACTTCTGTGTCCACTTTGTCCATACCAGAAAGACTTGTGACCAGCTCCATCGACTGCAGATACAAAACAAACTGTCACAGTACTGTATTTAAGGCTGGATGTTGTCACCAGATGGAACTCGACACTGTACATGATTGAGAAATTTTACAAGCAGAATAAAGTCATATCTGAATATCTGCTGCTACATACAAGCCATGACAGTGCTGGGGAATCCATGTCTCTGACAACAGAGCAGAGGCACCAAATTGATGGGCTCATCATGATTCTCAGGCAATTCAAACAAGCAACACAGACAGTGTGTGGGAACACTGCCTATATCAATCAGGCCATTCTTCAACTATGTGTGCAGAGGCAAACATTGGTGAATGTGCAGCAAGTGCTGGAGGCAGGTGATAACAGTGGAAGTTGTGTCTTAATGGAACACATGCTCCATGTCTTAGACTGCAATACATATATTTCTGATATTCTGTAGTCTGAAGATTTTGGGATTGCCACCATGCTGGATCTTCTATATGCTATAAATGTGGGCTGACATCAATAATTGAAGGTTGGTGTGAGCAGGTCCAAATGTTGACCAATCTTCTGATAAGAAGGGTATGTGGGGCACAACTGCTAAGGACACATTTATCTAAGGCACAACATGAAACTCCACAGAGATCAGGTGTTGCAAAGACCACCACATATGTGAAATAGACTGAGAAAACATGCAAGTTAAAAGAGAAAATGCCAAATCCCATTTGGGATTTTTTTATGTCAGGTGGGAGTTGAAGACATGGGGCCCAATTTCCAAATGAGGATGCAGGGCTTGAGACCAAACTCTGCATCCCTGCAATGTTTGTCACACCTATGTCCAAGGGTCAGATGCAACTTGTGCCAGATTTTAGAATCTTGGATGCAAGTTGTGACAATGCCAGCATTTTACAGCAGCTGTGGCACAAGCCCCACTAACGGGCTCTTCCACAGATGCCAATGTACTCAAGGGGGAGCTGGCATGACTGTGCTGAATTGCCACAAGGGACTTGCAGCAGAGGGGTTGCAGAATGCTTCTTTTGAAAATTGCACAGTAGCACAGGTTTGATGCAAGTTGCCACTTGCATCAAACTCTCTGCCACAAGTCCCTTGCAGCAGAAGCAGTTTTAAAACTGGGCCCATGGAAGAAAAAGAGGAGGAGGAGGCTGATGAGGCAGAAGGACTGCAAGACACTAGCAACACATTGTAGATGCATATTTGGCTGACACAAGGCACCTTAATATTGTTGAGGAGCCCTTGCTATACTGGAGCAGCAAGGTAAATGAGTGGCCAGCACTGCCCTCCATTGCAATGAAATACCTCAGCTGCCCACCTTCAAGTGTCATTGTGGAGTGTGCATTCAGTTCAGCTGGGGCCATTGGTGTGACAGGTGCACCAATCTGTCACCCAAAAATGTTGACTTGTTAAAATATTTTAAAATGAACGAGGGGCATATTGTGTACAAGGCAATCATGTCCATGTTTCTACCACATGAAGGTTGTGGTGGTGAAGGTGAAGAGCAAAGTGTTGTTGGAATTAGCAAATTGTCTTGTACCAATGAGGTGTATGAAGCAGTAATGGATAGACAAATCCCAACTGGTGACAACTCCAGTCTGGAAGACTATGAGGGCTGCTTCCTTGATAAAGTTGAAGCAAAAAAAAGATGTGTTGTTTTTCTCCTTTCCCCTCATTAGTATAATCCTTTACTTTATGATTCACAATGCTGTTATTTTCTGTCATTTTACTGTTCTCCATCCCTAATTGTTGTGCTGCTGTTTTCTTGTGCCTAATCGATTACCTGCCTCCAAAACCTTTATGTGATGTCTTGAGACAATGCCTGTTCCAGCCAGCAAGACACATCACCACCTCATCCACCTTCTCTGGCTTGCTTGGGTTTTGCAAAGGCACAAGGAGCATGGGCACATTCACATAGTTGCAACATAAAAATGCCATTATCAGCTAGATAAAGGATACCTGCTCCAGCCAGCAAGGCTCAACACCCCCTCCTCCACCTCCTCCTCCTCTGGCCTGCTTGCATCCTACACAGCCACAAACAGCATGAGCCACTGACTCTACACTGATGCAGCTTAAAAAATGCCATTAACAAGGTCTTCTACCAGCCAGCCCACTAGCCAGCCCTCAAGGCAACCCTCCAGCCAGCCAGATCATCAAGGCAGCAAGACCTCAGGTCCACCATGTCCTATCTTTGTCTGCTGTGATGGTAAGTTGCTTTTGCTGTTTTTTACAGTCCTTATCCCTCCTTCACTGGTGGTGGTTGACTCCAGCCCTCAGCCTAGCTGAGTACAAAAGGCCCTTCACCTTACTCAGAAATGCATTAATTTTGTTTTCTTTCTTTCCTTTTGTCTCCCTGCAGGTTTCACTATTCACAGGAATGACTTGCAAAGGCAATCACAAAGCCAGACAGCCCTGAAGAAACAGACAGGACATATGTGATGTCTTCCTGCATGAATGGTAAGTATCGTTATGATTTTCTCTTTTTTTTGTTCTCCTTTTTCATAGGTACATAGCTGGCCACAATGGTCAAAGGGAGGCTAAATAATTTCTCATTTGTATTCACAGGTGACAGGTATAGTACGAATGGACGTGGACAACAGATATACCAAGCAACAACCACAGTGGCCTAAGGGAGGCTAAATAAATTCTCATTTTTATTCACAGGTGACTGGTGCAGTAAGAATGGGTGTGGATAACAGATAAACAATGTGGCCACTGCTGATGTCAATGGGAGCCTAAATAATTTCTCATGTTTATTCACAGGTTACTGGTACAGTAAGAATGGGAGTGAGCAATGGATATACCATGCGGCCTCTGTGGTGGCCAAAACAGGCTAAATAATTTCACATTTTCATTTAAAGGTGACTGGTACAGTAAGAATGGACGTACACAAGGGATATACCATTACCACAACAGTGGCAAGTTGAGTAGAGTTTGAATACTTTCTTTTTTGTTCTCTTTACAGGTGTCCTCCAGTCCTGCTGCCTACACCGGGTCATAATGTTATAAGCTTAATAACGTATGGCGTTATGGCAAAACCTGGACCTGTGCGCACTCCGAGTTGGACCCCCTCCAGAGTTGGAATCTTTAGTGGGAGAGTCCGGGGTTCACAGCCCCCCATAACAGGGGGGTGAGGGGTGGAACCACCCACAGAACAATAAATAAAAAGAAATTGCGCAACACAATTCTGCCGCATGCCATTCTGCTATGTGACATTATGACCCCGTGCCCCTGCTGCCTCCTCCTCCAGCAAGCAAATCATCACCAGCCATCTTCTCCACCACATTGTGCAGGATTACACAGAAGAATCAAAGGGCTAGGAAGGGAATTCTGTGGTGGGGTGATACACACAGCACAGCATCATGTAGCAGCAGCATACATATAATTCTGGGAGTACTGAAATTCTGCCTACTTTGTTTTTCTGGAACATTTGTACTACTGCTGTACAAAGAATTGCAGTAGGGGCAACCTGAGGTGGGGGGAGTGAGACACATAGCATAGCACTGTGTAGCAGCAGTACTTGAGAACAATTTTAGTGATAGTGTAAGGACTGTTCCATTGCACAAGAAAGAAAATGATAGAGTTGAAATCAGATTTTTCTTTTGAATGGATAAGAACAAAAGAATTTCAATAGCTAGAACAAAGTAGTAGAAGAAATCAGGAAATACAGACAGACAGAAAGAAATAAACATTTTTTTAAGGTTTTTTTTTCCATTTTTGGGCTTTACAGTGCAGCAGTAACAGAAATAAAAATTTACAGACAGACAGTGACAGATAAGGATAGATGAGCAATTTATGTCCTTTCAAGTTTTTATTTATTTACTTATTTTTTCATTTTTAGGGTTTAACAGAGGGTGGAAGAGAAAGACAAAAGAAAATATCTGGGTTACAGGGATATGGCCTGGTGCCACTTTGCAGTTTGGCCTAAACATCCATAATGGTTTGCTGATTTCACAGCACCACCTCCAACAGCTACTTCATCCCCACAGCTTGCCGGGAGAGCTCCTCTACTTCCCTGTGAAACTGTTGTACTTCCACATGAGTGGATGTGGGAGTAGGATCTGAGACTGGTCTTTCAGGTGTTCCCCTCAGCACCCGAGTCCTCATGCATGCCCCTCTCCCAGTCCACTCCATCTCCCCCTCCTGTACCTGTACATCATGTTTCTTTCTCTTGCCCAGCAGAGAAGAACCAGTAGGGGTGGCACCACCACCTCCAACCCTTTCAGCAACTTTATTTTACATATCCTCCCCCCACTTCTTGTGGTGCCTTGCTCTAAGAAGGGTGTGCTGTCACCTATCCCAAAATGGATCTCCCATTTCCCACACATTGAACAACAGTGTGGCATAGTTTACAGGTGAGCATGCTACTGTTGGTTGGGTCAATATCAAAAAAGTTCAGACAAGGGACTTTAGCTACTGCCAGTGAGGGGAGAAGTAAGGTGGTCCTGGCTGCACCTCCTCCCCATAGTGTGCAGGTGGTAGTGGTGTTGATGGTTGTGGTACTGTAGAACAGCTGACTGAGCTGGAGCTTCCTTTGCTGTTAGTGGAGGTGCCCTTGCCTCATCTTGCTGCTGGGGCTTCTGCACTGTGTTGGGGGGTTGGGTGCAACTGCTGTCCCCTCCTGCCAGTGTCATGAGCTTCTTGATATGAAAAGCATGGCATCTTCCATTTGCTTCATGCACCCCCTCTCCTCCTGAACATTCCTACTCTTTTTAAAGTCCTCTCAAAAACACAGAGTAAAAAGAAAGAATAAAAAACACTAACAGAGATAAAAATAGCACAAATTAAAAGTGTTCAATATAAAGAAAATAACAGCTAAAGAACAACTAAACAAGGACTACCAAACTGTACAGTAAAAATAAGATGAACAAGCAAAAGGAAGCTGAATGTGTGTGTGTGTGTAAGCAAAAGAAAGCTGAATGTGTGTGTGTGTGTGTGTGTGTACACTAGGTCTTACACATCTGAAAAGAGCAGATCTCTCCTCTTCCAATGACTAACTCAAACTGTCCAGGAGGGTGTTTTAAATATCACAGTACTAGTGGCAGCAGCAGTTTATTACCATCATTACTGATTTCTGGTGTGGGGGAGAATTTCCAGAAGTGAGAAATAAGTGCTTGAGAACACATACTGTCTGAGAGGATGACTTACACAGCATAGTAGCAGTGGCAGCAGCAGCAGTTTATTACCTGCATTACTGATTTCTGGTTTGGGGAAGAGTTTCCAAAAGTGAGAAATTTATATAGTGTGCTTGGCAGTTGTGTGTAATAAAGTGCTTGACAGCACAGACTGTCCAAGAGGGTGACATAAAGAGCATAGCAGCAGTGTCAACAATTCATTACTAGCATTACTGATTTCTGGTTTGGGAGAGAATTTCCAGAAGTGAGAAATTTGTATGTCGTGCTTGGCAGTTGTGTGTACTGTAGTGTTTGTATCAAAATTTGGCTTACTTTGTTTTTCTGGAAAATTTGCACTACTGTTGTTCAGTGAATTACAGGAAGGGCAGCCTGTCGTGGGTGGGGGGGAGTGAAACACACATCACAGCACCATGTAGCAGCAGTAGTTGAGAACAATTTTCATGATAGTGCAAGGACTGTGCAGTTGCACAAGAAAGACAACAACAGAGTTGAAATCAGATTCTTGTTCTTTTGAATGGATGAGAACAGAAGAATTTCAATAGATAGAACAAAGCAGCAACTGAAATCAAGAAATACAGACAGACAGGGAGAAAAAAATGGATGAAGTAATTTTTTAAGTTTTTACTATTTTTTTTTTTCATTTTTATGGTTTAACAGTGTAGCAGTAACAGAAATAAAGAAATACAGACAGAGAAATTAGGAGAAATTATTTATTTTCTTTTTAAGTTTTTTTATTTATTTATTTTTTCATTTTTAGGGTTTAAGAGAGGATAAAAGAGAAAGATAAAATATGATATCTAGTTTGGAAGTTTTGGGGCTATGACCTCAGGACAGAAGTTGCACCAACAATTTTCAGTTTGGCCAAACCCTCAAGAATGGTTTGCTGATTTTGCTGCACCACCTCCAACAGCTCCTTCATACTTGCAACTTGCCAGGAGAGCTCCCCTACCTCCCTGCTTAGCAGTTGCATTTTTACACAGGTGGATGTGGGAGAAGGATCTGAGGCCAGTCTCTCAGGTGCCCCATGCTGCAGCTGAGTATGACTGCAGGTCCCTCTTCCAGTCCTGTCTATCTCCCCCTCCTGCACACATGCACCACCTTTCTTTCTCTTGCCTGGTGGACAAGAATCAGTAGGGGTGACACCACCTCCACTCCTCTAACCAACTTTATTTCTCGGATGCTCCTCTCACTGTTTGTGGTGCCTCCCTCTAAGGTGTGTGTGTGTGCTGCCCACCTGTCCCCAAATGGCTCCCCCATTTCCCATGCCGAATAACAATGTGACATAATTTGCAGGTGACCACACTGTTGTCAGTGAGGTCAATATCAAAAAAAGCATTCTGGATAAGGGACTTTGGCTGCTGTCAGTAAGGGGAGGAGCAAGATGGTCCTGGCTGTGTCTCCTCCTTCTCATGATACTCAGGTGGTGGTGGTAGTAATGATTGTGGTGGTACAACAGCTGGCTGTACTGGAGCTTCCTTTGATGTTGGTGGTGGTGTCCTAGCCTAATGTTGTTGCTGGGGGTGCTGCACTATGGAGGAGAGATTGACTTCTGCTGTCTTCTACTGCCAGTGTCATAGGCCTTGTGATACAAAAAGCATGACATCTCCTATTTGCTGCATGCACCCCTCTCCTCTTGACCATTCCCACTCTTTTTAAAGCCACTCAAAAACACAGAGTAAAAAGACAGAGTAAAAAAGCACACTAAAAGAGATGAAAATCAGCACAAATTGAAAGTGTTCAATATAAAGAAAATAACAACTAAAGAACAACTAAACAAAGACTCACACACTCTACATTAAAAATAAGATGAAGAGGGGACAAGAGAAGCATGAAAATGCATGCATGCCATCCAGATGACAGTGGCCCGCCTCCCTGCATCTCCCAACTGTGATGCCTCCAGGATGCATTTCCATGCGCTGGTGAAGCTGCAAGGAAGTGTTTCATGCACTCCAGTCTCTCCTCCAGATGGCTCCGTTGGGATATGGGAGAGCCCCCCAGTGAAGGGATATGACCAAGACAATGGGGGTGTTGGAGCAGCTGTATAGTGGATTGGTTGGAGGATGCAATGGCAGGACCTGGCCACCTGAAGGAGAGGACAACAGTGGACGTGTAGGAGGATGCACAAACAGATAATGCAAAAAAAATATATATAAGATGAAGAACAAGCAAAAAGGAAGCAAAAAACTTGGGGGGGGTTGGTGCTTGGTTTTGCACCTCTGAACAGAGCAGATCTGTCCCATTCACTGACTAGCACAGACTGTCTGAGATGACAACTTAAACAGCATAGTAACAGCAGCAGTTTGTTACCAGCATTACTGATTTCTGGTTTGGGGAGAATTTACTGAAGTGAAAAATTTATATAATGTGCTTGGCAGTCATGTGTACCAAAGCGCTTGTCAACACATACTGTCTAAAAGGTGACTTAAACAGCATAGTAGTAGCAGCAGTAGCAGAAGCAGCAGCAGTCTATTACCAACATTATTGATTTCTGGTTT
The DNA here is from genome assembly GCA_016271365.2 of Neoceratodus forsteri. Classification (NCBI taxonomy): domain Eukaryota; kingdom Metazoa; phylum Chordata; order Ceratodontiformes; family Ceratodontidae; genus Neoceratodus; species Neoceratodus forsteri. The sequence continues at coordinate 943,167,826 of CM057455.1, forward strand.
ATTTATTTATTTATTGAAGTTTCACCAGGAAGGCATGCTGAGCAACAAGTCACTCATCTCTCGGTGCAACCTGGGGGGCTAGGGGAACATGAGGATAGTATACAGAGATTTGGTACACATTATAGATATACAATTTGATTACATTCAATAAAGTGAGCAGACTATTGGGGGGAATTTTCAGAAATGAGAAATTTATATATTGTGTTTGGCTGTCATGCATACTAAAGTGCTTGACAACACAGACTATCTGAATTGGTAACTTAAATAGCAGAATAGCAGCAGCAGTTTATTACCAGCATTACTGATTTCTGATTTAGAGGAGAATTTCCAAAACTGAGAAATGTATGTATTGTACTTATATTGCCTTTTTATTTTAAATCTGTACAGTTAAAAAAATGAATTCTGAATCAGTAATCAGACCTTCCTGAACTAAAGTTATAAAATATATATTAATTTTCTTGTATAGTACTGTTTCTCACTCAGTCTTTCTACAGTACCTTCTACGTATTGATCCATATTCTTGATCACAATGCTTCCATCCTTAGCATCAGATTTGACTGTGATTCTAGCATTTTGAGTCAGACCTTTTAATGCCTCCCTTTCTGCATTTGCATTGCTACAATATCCTCCATTTGATCTGAAGTAGGTGTCATTAAGACCCCTCTACTAGCCTCGAGATACAAAGCATTACAGTAGTTGGGTCTGTAAGTCATGAAAGCATGTATTTGTGATGGTAGGTCAGATGGTAGAATCAAGGCTTTAATCTGAGTGATAGTCTTGAGATGGTAAAAGGCACTCTGGACTACAGCTGATACCTAAGCCTCAAGTGTCAGTCTTTCATCCAGAATACCACCCAGATTCTTAGCCCTAGCAGAGGCTACAAGGCTGGAATGACAAAACACCAGGCCAGTCATCTCCTCAATAGTCCCCACATGCTGCCATAAACCAGGCTCAGTCACTAATACCTCTAATTTATCCAGGTTAAGTCTTAGCCAGCTGGAAGACATCTAGTCCTTGATCTTGGCCATGTACGTACATTGCTCTCTTCATGCTGCCAGCACCTGTCCCCCTACTAAAGAGTCTAGGCATTATTGTACTTGTCTCAAAGGGGTATGGTATGGATTGTACACATAATTCAGTAATGTACCTGTACCATGAAACATGCAGTATGTCTCCCAAGATTGTGGCTTGCTCCTTGTAGAAGCTGTGCCATTTTTTTGGATCCATCCAGGGGACAGGACCACATAAGTTCAACACCTCTTGACTCCTTTTCTCCCATGCTATAGCATGCATTTGTATACAGTGGCAGCCATAGACATGGTCAGATATTTACTGAAATGTGTGTGATATATCTGGAAATTTCTTGCCTGCTTGCATTACCACTATAGGCCACCAGAGAGAATCTCTTTAGATATTTTTGAAATTTCTGGAAATATTTTACCATATCATGGCTACCACTGTTAAATGGCATCATGGGAAAATAAGTCCAAGCTCGTGGCAGAGCATGGTACCATAATGGACATGGTCCCCATCTTCATGTACCAGCCACAAGGGATTTTCCAGGGATGCTATACTTGTGTGTACATCACCTGCCCACTCTAGGTACAGGTCAATCTGTGAACTATATTAGGCAGTATTGTTATGCAGGCTGCTGTGTTGGGCATCACTAATGGGGCAAGGAGGGCACCCTGCTCCATACTACTTTATATACATATTTACATAACCTAAGGACATTAACATTACCATTCCCTTCAATGGTGTAGCTACTTACATGTGCTGCTACAAGCAGTTCCTGGCTATTCAGGAGAATCTTCTGTTTTTTTCACCTCTGGTCCCAATGGTACAGCATAGGTGGTGGGCCATCTTGTCCTTGTATCTCATTTTCAGGTCATTGTGTGATCTTCTGGAAAGCCATCAATAAGCATCTTGCAGGCCCAGTTATATTGCCCTTTGTGGTTACATACTCCCAGAGCTGCTTCCTGAGTCTTGAAGCTCTCTGTCCCAGCTTATCTCTAGCAGCAGGACATGATAGGCATCTGGATCTTCTATGCAGACATCTATATCAGCACCTGTCAAGTTCTTCTTGCAGCTATGTTCCTCCGATATTGTTTTTGATGCAGACAGCATAATTTCTTGTCGGGTAAGCCTTATTTCCACTGCAGTGTATTTCATGCATCATTTCACTGTGATTTAATGCAACCATTATTCTTTTTTTCAAAATATGGAGATGAAACTATGATGCAGCTGAATTCAATAAACATGTTTTTGGCACAGCTTGTGTCATTCTTATAGCCAGTTGAAAATCAGGCTCCCTGTGTCTCATATGGCAGTCTGCTTTGCTTTTTACTTACAAGCTGGCTGATAAGCTCACTCACAAAGAGCAAAAAATAAAAATATGGATATCTGTGCTCTGCTGCACCACTAGCAGTCACTAAAATAATCATTTGTCAGATATATCTTTTAAATCCCTCTGCATTTTTTCTTAGTCTGTTAAAATCATTCCAGCCTGCTCCAAGTACAGGGGACAAAAATAAAACAAAACTAAAAAAAAGTGGATTGCTCCAAGATGACTTAGTGAGAGTTCTGGACTGGTCCCTGCCAGGAATGGCTTATAAGGAGAGAGTTAGTGATGAATGTTAAAAAGACTTGGTCCATGGAGTTCTGCAGTTCTAAAAGAACTAGAAATTGTGAACAACTAAACATCTCAACAGTTACAAGCAAAACATCCAAAGCAGAAGTACGTGAGATGGATTTATTGGGATGATGCATGCTAGTGAGGCTGCCTGCCTCAAAATGTAACAGTCCAAACAAAGAGCGACACTTGGAATGCTGGTGCAAAAATGGCAATTTATTCTGCTTAATGCAAATAGATATAAACACAGGCACACAGAATTCAGGCAGATATCCTGCAGACATACAAGTTACCCCAGCGCTTCGACTCTGACTGTGAGTCTAAACATCAGCACCCTCTCGCTAAGCTTTGCTGCTGAATGAGTTTACTTGGTTTTACAAGACAAAAGTAGGCTGTCTGCCCATTGGGATTATCCCCCACTCTTAGTGGGTGAATTATTTCCTACTTGACTTTGAAAGCAAATAGTTATCAGGTCTTGCTTTAAAACTAATAATAGTTGGTAGGTCTACTAATTCTCGGGGCAATTTATTTCATGATTTAGCCATAGGCATAGTTGGGGGGGGGCTGGTTTCACAGAACCCTCCCACCTGGCTTGTCAGTGTTTCATAACTGTGGCATTGACACAGTCAGAGAGTACTGACTATTGGTAGCTGAGTCACAGGGTCAGGGTCAGGAAACCAAAGGACAGTGTCCAGTAACGAGACCATGGAGAAGGTGGGCATTGGCTCATAAATATACAGCTAAGCCCTGCCCCCTTCCTGGGACAGGACAGATCTCACTGGTCAGATGATGTTGTTGCTGCATGGTCAGGTGGGGTAGGAGGAGCTTATAGCATGCAAGTCACACTACACAGTCGGATTGCTGCCACAGTGTGTTGGCTGTGTCAGTGAGTTCTCTCAAGTCCTCAGCTCACCTGTTCTCGCTCATCTTTTTAGCTTAGCAGAATCAAAAATAATTAAATTTCAGACTGTTCTGCCCCAGTATATCTCTGTCTGTTTACCTTTGGGCACTCTGGGGAAGTATGCCCTGAGAAGCACCTCATATATCTACCTTTATGTTTATAAAGCAAAATCTCGCATTGGCAGAGCAGTCATCAGCTTTGTGCTCCCTCAACTGTGGAACAAGCTGCAAAAAACTTTGAAATTAACTCATCCCATCAGCCTAGCAGCTTTTAAATCTCTATATCTACATCATAATAAGGATTCCTGTGCCTGTCTACCCTAAATACTGACTCCTATAAGTCCAAGCACACTCTAATTACTACTGTTAAAAGACTGATCACATCTATAATCGACTCTTCCCTCTCCCCTTTTTCTGCCCCCATATCTGTCCCTTCCACATTCCTTTGACCCTGGTTCCAGCTCTAAATTCTCCATACTGTATCACTATATATCTTTTTATATTAGGTTTTATTTGTGTTCGGTGCACCTGATTTGTATATTTCTTTACTTTTATGAAAAATTGTGTCCTACCCAAAACTAGCTGTATCTTCTGTTCCAAGCATATACTACTGTCAATGCTACCTGCTGATACTTTGTATATACTGTATTATTGTATCTCACTTTATTTGTATTATTACTATTTTCTTGTGTGTTGCATCCCATGTATATTGTCTCTTGTTCCTTGTTAACAAACCCAGGTCCACCTCGAAAATGAGCTTGCTCAATGGTGATCGCCTGGTTAAATAAAGACTTGGAGTGATTAAGTGAGGGTCTGGCTTGGTCTCTCAGTGGGTGGCAGGACAGCTCAGGAAGCATGAGGGAGACTGGCAGTAACAGTCTTGCAAGCTCTCCTAGTTCCACAATCTCACCTGGGGGCATGGCAGTGACACACTCAGCAGCAAGTGGCAATCAATATAATGTCTTCTGTTTAAAGCCACATGGACTGTTGTGTTAAATTGTCTGTTATGAGCAGGAAAAACAAAAAAAGGTAGAATAAGATAAAGTAAAGGAAAAGTGACACAATCGAGTGTGAGAATTGAGATGGGGAAAGGAAAACAAGAAAAAAAAACAAGAGTTGAGTGTTTATTGGGGCTGCAAGATGAGTTTGGACTTCAAAGGAAACATGGCAATTTTAGTAGTTCCATAGAAATATGCCTGGCAGATCAGAGGAAAGAATATGGGCCACATTTAAATAAAATGAGGGACACATTAGATACTTACTGTAAGTAATGAAGAAAACCCTATCCCTTTCAGTTCCATGCACAATTTTTTTTGATTCAACCCAGTGTTCAAAGTACCATAGTGCTGCTGCAGCTTTAGCTTCCCATCAATGAGGAACACTAGTTCTACTACATTGTTGAAAATAAAGATTAGGAACTGGCAGCTGTAAACAGAGAAAGCTGCTTGGTTGAGAGCTCTTTGAAGCCGTGATGCTATCTAGCTATATAATCATGGCTTCAAAACACCTTCGGACACCAGCATCCTCACCGATAATGGCAACAAATACAGACACACTGAAGTTGCACTGAGTAGGAGTAGAAATATCTTGCAACCACATCTCCAGAGCACAAGAAAAGCCCTTGTCCTCAGCACTTACAAACTGGTACTTAAAAATCCGGCTTTTGTATCTCGAGACTGCGAATTTTACTTTCAGTAAGAATGGAGCAGGAATATTCAACTGGACAGCAGCTTCAGCCCAAAAAACACACACACACACAAAAAATCCACAAGTGTTCTGGTAACTACTACTGACCGGTGGACCCAACTACAACACGTGGTCACCAGAAATAAACAGGAAGTCACACATAGTTTCACCCGGTGGCAGAGCATGAAGGGGGACTGAGTCAAATACAGGAAAAACACAGTTCACATCCTAAAGCAATGCTTGGAGGGTGAGATACACTTCAGAGCTGCACCTCCTCCATAAGCTCCACTTATAACAGCACCACTTGCTGCCCAGAGCCCTCCAGGAACTATTTTATGGAACAGTACTCCTCCAACACCCTAAGAAAAGTCTTTTTAAAGGGTTTTAAAACTTTTCTTAAATTTTTTACTGATAAATCTTTTAAGCCAGTTCATAAGAGCAATAAGCCACTCCAGGATGTGGTACATATTGCAATATTGTCACTTCTCGGGTCTTTGGACACACTTGGCCTGTGGCCTCCTGCCCAATCACCTGAGGCGTGATGATATCCCATGATACACCACACCCTGTTGTGCTTTATTGCTTAAGTATAATACTCTTTATTTTCAACTGTGTAGAATATATAGGGTATAGTGAATGCAATCCAGAATAAACAGTCACAGTAAAGCAGTACTTGAAAAATATAACATATTTTTATGTAAGTAAACTGATCACTCTGGGTGAGTGAACTGTTACCTTTAGCTTTGTTAATACAGACAGCTGACCAAGGTGGGGAATTCAAGAGGGGGTCAAAAACATCTTTTCACAGAAACAGTGGTGGACAAGCGGTGGGATAGGCTACCAAGAGGAGTATGTGCTAGTGGTGGGTGGATAGATGCAGGGGTGGAATAGGCACATGGGGCTGGTGAAGGTAATGAAAAAAGGGAGGGAGAATGGGGATGATGGGACACTGGAGCCCTCAAAAAATCAAGATTAGATAGGACTGGCAGACTGGATCAGCTACAGGGCCTTTTTCTGCCCAGAATGTCTGAGTTTCTATGTTTATAGCACATTTTGCCCTTTGATGCACTATGCATAAATAAAAAGAAATTGATATATTTTTCAAGTGCTGCCTTGATATCCTGTTGCATTCCGTTATGCTGCTCTTTAGATTTTAACAGGACTGGCCACCCCAATTTCCTTGTGGTTCCCCAAACTGAAGCAGGACTTTATTTTTTGTGATGGTCCACTACTGTTTGTTGTTTTTCATTTGATATTTGTTGGTCCACTTCTCCCATTCTTACTTGTGGCACAATTTAAGGCCATAAAGTACTCTAGGTTCATCATGTCTGCACCCTGCTATAGAGAAAAAGTCATTTTATTTTTTTTTAATCCGAATACTGAATACTGAGTTTACCCTACCAATATACAGCCTTCTGGTTAACAGTTACAACAGTGGCCTTGTGTGATACAAGACCAGACTGAAATGGCTTGATAATAGAGTAAATACTGGGTGGGATATTCAGAAATGTGGCCGCATGCCGGTGCAAGGCCGGCACAGCGCAAGGCCAATGTGCCATGGCGCATTGAGTGCAATATTCAAAGGTTGAGTATGGCAACGTGCACCAGTGCAATATGGCTGAATATCACAAGGATGTGCCAGATCGTAGTCATGGGTGCACCAGGAAGCAAGCCAACACGCGCAATAGCGTAACCATGGATGCGCAAGGGGCCAAGGAAGATGCACCAGGACACATATGGACCAGCGACAAGCACAGCAAACAGCAATGTACTACGAAGGAGCGGGTGACTGCCGGGGAGGCAGTGGTGCCAGGTGAGAGGCACAGCCTACCCCACGATGGAACACTGCCCAAGGAGAATGGGCATGTAGCCGGCCCTCACCCATGTGCACCACATCAGTGGACATAGGAAGGGTGGCACTAACGGCCACAGGTGGACTGCCACCAGCCACCCCCCACTGGATGATATGCACCATGCCACCCAGACCACAGCCAGCAACACCCATGCAAACCGCACCCAACACATATGCCACACAACCTGAACAGCCAGCCCATGGCCACCCCAGGGCACAGCCACAGACCAATGGGTGATCACCACCATGCACAGCCCCAAAACAACACAGCACACCACACAGCCACCCAGCACACCACTGCAGCATGGCTCCACATGCCAGCTGCAAAGCAGACCCGGACACAGATGCATAACCATATAAAAGCAGTATTAAATAACAAATAAAACAATGTAACAGGGAACAAGGTAGGGGAAACTATATGCAGAACAGGATGAAGGCAGGGAAGAGAGGTATGAGGACAGGAGACAGGGCTATACAAAGGGACTGCAGGAGCCGTCATGTCACTCTTGCAACCTTCACTGTGCTGGTGGTGATGAAGATGAGCCTTCTCAGGAGGTGGCCATAGTTAGCCTGTCGAGGACCCTGATGGACACCTATGGCAAAGAAGGAAATGCATGATTAGTGCATGTCCAGGACACCCCAACCCACCTACTGTGCGCAGCAGACAGTGGCAAAACATGCACCTGGGGTGGCACCCTTACCACCCACAGTGAGCGGGCCCACACCTGCCACTGACCTGGCATGCCACAGTTATGCAAAGCACTGCACACCACCACCCACGGGCCAATCACCAGCAATGTGGCAGACAGGTGGCATGGTACAGCAGTGGGACTGCAGTGGCACCGGTGGCAGCCAGATGCACCACAGCCCACCTGCAGCAGCCACACACATGTGCAGTAGCCACAGCACAGTGCCATGCACACTGCAGGCAGAACACAGCTGTCACGGCTCAGCGCACAGGGGGCTGTGGCCTCCCCCTCCCCCACTGCCCAGCCCACACAACAATGTAGTAAAGCACCTACCTGCATGTTGTTGTACCACCCGCGCTGGTCCAGGGCCTCCACCTCTGACTCATATCCTGAGCCATGGGTCCCACGGCAGCCTGCCGTGGCCTGCCAGGCATGCCTGCTGCCCTGGATCTCCTCCTGTCCTCAGGTACTAGGAAGGAAACATAAATATGCACACATCAGTACACAGCAACACCACGTGACCACCGCCCCTTGCACAGAGTGCACCCCAGTCTGGCACAGCTGCAGTGTGGTGTGGTGGCACAGCGCACCCAGGGCATGCAGCCACAGGCCTCAGGGTGTGCAGTGTCAGTGCACCCCCAGCATGGTATGCAGCCCTGCCAGCCCCATGGAACACTGGATGTGCACAGATGCAGGTGGAGCACACTTACCTGGCTGTGGCATGGCCCCCCACTGGATGTGTGCCTGCAGTGCCCTGAGCCCCTATGGGTCCTGCCTCTGCAAGTCACCATATCGGTGGTGACACTGTTCCCCACTGCACCACACACCTGTGGTCTGCTCTAGTCCATCTGCCACCTCCTGCCAGACCTCCATCCTAGGCCTGGCGAGGGGTTGCTGCCCAAACAGGCAGCCTGCGTGGGGCTTCACCTGGGCCACCTGGTTCACTAATTCTACCTGGCTCCAGTTAGGATCCCTTGGTGCTGTGCAGTGCGGCATGTCCACTCCACTGTGTAGCAAACCAAAATGGTGCACTGTAGTGCATGAGTGCCACGTGCTTGAGATGCATGCCTTGTTTGGAGATGCGCAGCCCTCATCAATTGCACATCCCCGGGGATGTGAGGTATGGGTGTGGCCACACAGGCATGTGGGGTAGAGATCCCTGGGGGGCATAGGGCAGGGCAGGGGTCAGGAGTCAGCAAGTGCACTGTGCACGAGTGCGCTATTGGGACCATAATGCATAGTGTGCAACAGGGGCCTCTGGTTGCCATGGTCTACAGGCCATATGGAGCCCAGGCACCATAGGGCCAATGGCACTCGAGCGCCATAGGCCCCCATGGTGACTGAGCACCATAGGTCCAATAGTGCCCAAGCGCCATAGGCCCCCATGCTGCCCAAGCACCATAAGCCCAATAGTGCCGGAGTGCCATAGGCTCCCATGGCACCCGAGTGCCATAGGCCCAATAGCACCTGAGAGGCATAGGCCCTATGGCTGCTTAGTGCCATGTGGCCAATGGCACACCTAGAGTATGATGCACAACTGGTGTAAGCACAGGCAGTGGCGCATGTGCAGCAACGGGTGCACTGAGCACGTCATAGCATTGCCCCATGACTTGTGCCAGTGCAAGTCCATTACGCAAGGCTCAACAAAGTGATATTCAGCAGGTAAATGCAGATTAGCTCATCAGCCTCTCCACGGTGCACTGGGGGAATTAGGATCTCATTACAATTGTGCATAGGCTTATTTGCATGCAATGCGCTATAAAGGCACCGTGGGACTGCACAGGACATGGACCGGTATTGAAACCATCCTTGTTGAATTGCGCCTGCTGAGGGAACAGACAGCAGAGTGGAATGGATGGCAAGAATGGGGTGCTGCAGTCACTGACCACATGTCATTGCCCACAGGTAGCTTCATGTCCAAACGAGAGGAAGGCAAGGAGCGTGTGCCTGCATGCAAGCGCAGGCCCAACTTTACGAAGGCAGATGCGGACACCCTGTTTGAGGCATACCTCAACAGGTAGCCACTGCTGAGTAGCACAACAGGCACACCCCAGGCCAGGTCAGCAGCCTGAGAGGAGGTGGCGGAGGCCGTGAACCAGCAGGGCAGCCACCAGTGATCAGTGCAGGAGTGCAAACAGAAGGTTGGTACTGACAGGCGCAGGATCAAAGAGAAGGTGGCAGCCATCTGAGCCGCAAGGGTGGTCACAGGTGGGGGTCAGGCTGACATACCACAGCTGACACCACAGGAGAAGCTAGTGGCGGCCACCATGTGGCGCAGCACTGTCAAGTGGGTGCCAGGTGGTGGCTTCCAGACCAGTGGGAGCCCATCACTGCATGGTAGGTACAGCGGTGTCAGGGTGGGGGTGGGGGCTGGTGGGGTGGGAGGCCTGTGCATCAGCGGCACTAATGTGACTGTTTTCCCTTTCAGCATCGGAAACACCAGCATGCAGTGGCAGGGGCGATGGTGTCTGGTGTGGGGGCATGCCCAGCCCTGGAGTACCCGCCATCCACCTCCACTGGTGTCCAGGGGCCCGATCGGCTGCAGCACATCACCGCTGTCCAGGTGGATGTCCTAGGCGTGGTGGCGGATGAGGCCCTGGGTGCTTCAGCGGGACACCAGCCATGGCAAGCAGTGTGCAGAGACACAGATCGGGTCAGGGTCCAACACTGATGATGATGCGGCCATTTTCCTATACAGTGGGGGGTGCTGTCGAGGGGGAGATACCCATACCATACACCATCCCTGGCAGCACTGCCAGTGCCCTGTTGGCAGTGGGTCAGCCGCCCACAACTGCCCCTGGTGCCAATGTGTGTGACTGTGGTGCAGCGCTGGGGGATGGTGGTGGTGGTGATACAGACACAGGGGTGCTGCACGATGCACAGTGGCCAGGGGGCAGCAGATGACTGGGGACATTGGGGGGCCGGGTGCAGCATCCACCGCCAGTGTGCCAGTCAGTAAGCAGCCCCAAGGGGACCACGCTGTGTGGCACCCACCTGAGCAGGGGGCTGGACAGCACAGTCACACACCACCAGTGGGTTAGTGAAATGCCCATGTGCCCCTGGGCACCGACCCCTTGCACAAGCACACCCGATTGCTGCTGGCCTTATGGAACAACAGGTTCTGCTCATGGCTGGGGTGCATGCACTCTGTGCAGAGGTGTGCCAGGCAGCTGAGCAGTGTGAAAGGGGCTTTGTACATGTCCAGGAGGCCATTGATTGACGCGGGAGGACACGACCACAGACCTGGATTGCCATGCCACTGCGGTCACCATCGCTATAGCCCCACTGGCCACCATGGGGCATGGCCAGCTGCAGGAGACCCCGTAGAGTGCATTGTCCACCACACGGTCATGGAGTCGTATGACCCCCTTGGTGTCAACACCAGGATCTGCTGTTGGCATGCCAGGCATGCCTGGAGTGGGCCTGTTTGGGACCCTGCAGACCCCAGCGAGGACACAGTCACAATCCCACAGTAACACCCCTGGGGGACTGTCGCAGACATCCCCTGTGGCCGTTGCACAGCCTGGGTCTGCTGGGTGACCTGGGCGGGGCCGTCCACACATCCACAGTGGCCGTGTGACTGTGCAGTGGACCTGATGTGCCCACCTCCCTGTCCGCTGTCTGCTGCTGCCACCCTGTGCACATGGGTGTTGTGTGTGCATGTGCATGCCATGGACATGGCATCCATGGACTGCGCCACACACTGGCTGTGTGTGCATCTGCCCAGCTGCTGGCCTGTGTGACATGTGCATGATGATGCCAACACAGCACTGGATGGACCTGTGCACCGGTGCTCTGCATCTGATCCATGCCTGGTGCTAGGGCCTGGGCATGTGCCTGTGGGTGCCAGTGTGTATGTGTATGTGTGGGTGTGTGTGTGTGTGGGGCTGTGTGGGTGTGTGTGCATGTGGGTGGGTGTCTGGGTGTGTGTGGGGTGTGCTGTGCTGTTCTGTGTGTTGATGCACTTGGCCGTGTGGTCTGGCTCCATGCCTGCCCATGCCCCCCACCCAGCTATTCAGGCCACAGGGCAGGCCCACACATGACTGTGTGCCATGCCACTGTGGCTATCCCATACTTGGGTGTTTGTCCACCTACCTGCATGCACCGTAGTACTCCTCTGCTACTGTGGCCCTGTGCTGGTGTGCCATCCTGGTCAGCCAGGATCCCTCCACCCAGGGGGGCTGCCCACTGCCACACAGACCATCGGCCATGTCTTCCCCACTGCTGTTCCCCTCTTTGACCTCGACAGCTATCCCACGGTCCATTGCCATGTTGTGCAGGATACAGCAGGCCAGGAATTGGCCGCAGGCCTTCGTGGGGCTATAGTGTAGGGCATTGCCAGACCTGTCCACGCAATGGAATCATGCCTTCAGCAGCCCAAAGACACGCCCAATGATGTAATGATGTTCTGCATGCTGGCGTATGCCTCATTCTACTGCTCCTCCATCGGGTATGATGGGCACCGGTAGGGGGTGAGCAGCCAGGGCCGGAGCTGGTAGCCACTGTCACCAGTGTGGAAGGAGAGTTGGTTAACCTGGTGTCCTATGTTGCTGCACCCCTCATCCCTCCCAGCTGCACCCTGCAGTGCCCTTCCCCTGGCACCCCCCTGCCTTGTTGTACCCAGCTGCCTATGGTCTTGGAATACTCACCCACTGGGTGGCCAGTGGGGATGTCCCCACTCTCGAACCTGTGGCACAGTGCCGAACTGTGCCAGATGAAGGCATTATGTGCTCCCCCAGGGTGTGTAGCACAGACATTGATTATGTGGCCCCTGGCATTGCACACCACCTGGCAGTTGTTACTGGGGTAGCCCTTTCTGTTAATGTAGGCTACCCCCTCCAGGCAAGGTGGTATGCAGATGCCAACATGGGTGCAGTTGATGGCCCCTAGCACACCAGGCATACGTGCTGCCCTGTGGAACTCCTGCATGTTCACTGTATGCTCTGCCTGTGTGCTGGGGAAGTGGCAGCAGGGTGTTGAGAAATTGTGTGAGGAGCCATGACGCGTCCGACTGGGTTATGCCTGTGGTTTCCCCTGTTGGTCTCTGGAAGGTACCTGTGGCGAGCAGGCACATGACAGCTGTAACCTTCATCTCCACTGTCAGGGTGTGGCTTCCTCTAGTGGGTGCCTACATCTCCTCACTTCACAGCTCACAGAGCTGCCTCAGAATCGCCTGGTTCAGGCAATACCAGCCCACGATCTCCATATCGGTGTCATTTTCAAAGGTGGTGCAGGCACGGTACCACCTGTTCCAGGCGTACCACTTATGGGCCCTTCCACAGCTGCACTGCCCTGCCTCTGGCTGCCCCACACCCCTCATTATGGCCATCATCTGAAATATGGCACTGGCCATGGCCCCTGTTGTCCTGTCCCCCCTTGGAGTCTGACTCCATTGGCCCTCTCTGCTGTGTGTGGCTGTGTGGACTGCTCAGTGGGGCCCATGCCTGTGTGTCCTGTCCTCAATTGGCTGCCTGTTGCCTGTGGCCTCTGACTCCCACCCCTGTGTGTTCCTGTGTTGCCCCTCTTGGGCCTGGTGCCTCTGTGTCATGCCCAGGCACACTCACACACACCGTCACCTCCCTGCCTGTCACACTCACACACACTCACTGTCTCACACACAGTCACTCCCTCTCTGTCTCCATCTCTGTCTGTGTCTCTCTCATAGTCTCCTAGACTGTTGTTTGCCAGCCTGTCTGTCTGCCTCTGTCCTGCTCCCCTCTGATGTGAGTGCCCTTCTCCTACTTGCTCCCTGTATTTATGGGCTCAAGTGTGCTCCACACAACTGCCATTTGCTCCATGCTTGCGCCATTTATCCAGCATTGAATATCACACTGTGCCACATATTCATGGCTATGCCCCCTGCACTTGCACATGCATACATTCCCATTGCGCATTGACACATTTCCACTTGCGCTGCGCAGTTGCTGCCACTGAATATCACTATCTGGCACATTTCCACAGTTGCGCATGTGCAACCCAGTTGCACAATGCGCAACAGCTTTGAATATTCCACCCCACTGTATCTAGCTCTGTTCTGATCCTTGTACAGCATTGACAAAACACTGCTGTGTGGCAATGACTTGCAATCATTGTAAGCTCTGTACATATTTCCCTACTTATCCTATTTGATAATTTGTAATGTTTCCAGTTTACCCTGATATGCTTTGACTGTACAATTTCTGTTGACATAGAAACTTTGCAAACAAGCTTGTAGCTCGAAAGTGTACTACGAAATAATGAATCTATCTATCCCAAGGACTCTGGGTGTCATACACACTAAATACAGAATCGAAAATACAGAATACTGTTTTATTTTTCCCTTTTTATACTATTTATAATGTATGTGATTAATGCTGTAACTGTTTTAATTGCCCTCTGCGGTGCCCTGATAATTTGAAAGGTGCCATATAAATAAACTGATTTGATTTGATTTGAAAGGAAAGTTAGAACATAACAAAAATAGAGGAATGAAATAAACACACGTAATTACCTAAATAAACAGTGCTGAAATCCAGAGAAATGAGAGTTGGTTGGGTTAGGTAGTGTTGCCTGTGAGGCCTTTGTAGATGGAACGTTAGAGAAGTGTTGTCAGGAGCCCTACGTTGGGCTGTTGGGCAGTGATGGGTGGCAAGCAGTGTTTAGATGAATTATTGGAGCAATGCTAACTGACTGGGACTCCTTAGCTTGGTGGTTGGGGCACAACTAGCCTGGAACCCACAGCTGAGTTGCTGGAGATATGCTACCTGGTTGAAAGCCCATAGCTGAGTTGTTGAAGCAGCTGGGAATCCTGAACTGAGTACTCAGGGGCAGTGTTGAATGGGAGCTCTTAGCTGGATTGCAGGAGGGATTCTCAAAACAAATCTACAAAACACAAGTGTCATTAACTAGAAATCAGAAGAGATTAAAAGCTGACAATTATAGGGGAAATAAATACAATGGGAGAGGTGTAACATAAGAGGCAAGGCGATAGGTGTGAGCAGAAAACAGAAATGAAAATGGGGGAAATTAAAATAAAAGAAACTTCAAAGAAGAGCTGGAAAAAACAGCAAAGGAGGAGTAGGGATGATTACAGATTGGGAAAAGATCTACAGAAGAGAAAGATGGAAATATAAAAAGGGAGAAAAGAATCCTGAGTGCAGCTCAAAGACCTGGGATTGGGATGGGATGAGACTGACAACCTGAATTTTGATGCCTTTTGTAACTCAACAGTTATTTCCTATAAATGCACTAAACTGCACCATTTAACTCCTAAATTTTCAAACTTTTCCAAGGGACACTGCCCCCGGACCCACCTAGAAATATTTGAAAATCCCCCTCCAATAAATCCTGGCTATGGCCCTGTTAGCTGCATATACTGTATAATAAAATAGTTCTCCATTTTTTTAGTATTTACTTTGGGGATATAAAGATGTTTATCATGTGACCTTAGGTTTCCTGTTTTAGCACTAAACTCAAGACCACACTAGGATGATAATTCCAGACCATTTAATATTTTGAATTAAGGAAGTAAATCACCCCTCTGCCTTCTTTCCTCCAGACTAAATAGCCCAGTTTCAGTTATCTCTCCCTGTACATCATATTACTCAACCATGGGATTAACTTGGTCACCATTCTCTGAACCTTCTCTACAGGTTCAATGTCTCCCCTTAAATACGGACTCTAAAAGGGGGACCCATAGTACAAATATGATTCTATATATGTTCAGTACAAAGGTATGATACAGTGTTCACTCCTAGATGCAAATGATCATTGTACAGTTTTTAATAACCTACTAGCAGGGCCACTGGAAAATTGCACCCACACGTTTTCCACAATTTCCTCAATTATCGCCCTTCTCTGCACAAAATCCACAATTTCTTGCAATTTCTTACATTTATTGAATTTTTGACTGAAATTGTGTAAAGATATTTAAACTTTTAAGGAAATCTACTCAGATATGCTAACAATTTAGTACACAGACTTGGATTTGACCAAAACAATACAGTGTGAAGTGAGAAGGGGTCCAATGTGACTCTGCTTTTATGTGGTTCACAGCCCTGCTTTGGTTATAAAATCATCTGACCATGCATACTGTATGTACACTTGAGCACTTACAGTCTGTGTTAAAGCAGACTATCAGGGAACATTTTGCTGTCACAGAGACTGAAACAATAGATGTCAGAAGAGGTGCAAAGTGCCCCATTCACCTAAATCAGGGGTTCTCAAATGGTGAGGCCAGCCTCCTTGGGGAGGCCCCAACCTGTTCCAGGGGAGGCTCAAGCAAGTCTGAAAAAGTACAGTATATAAATTTTGAGTTTTATGTATTTTGTGTGAAGAGATGAAGCAAACTGAAAGAGGATAATAGTAGGTGAATTTTATGTATTTGTTTACTAATAGGTGACAAGGGAAGGTGAATGAGCCAAGGGTCATTTCAGGTGTACCCGGGGAAGGGTAGGCAGTGAATACATTTCAAAAGGTAACTGCAAAACAATCAAGAAATACACAGTGAATAGTGCAAACAAATATGAACAATAAACTGATAATGAGTGGTGGTAATTGATCAATTTGTAGACTGATGGCAGAACAGCCCAAATACAAGGATTGAGCATAGAAGTTCTAAGACCAATAGCAGGAAGGAGCAAAGTAATCCCAGAGAAGTTGTTTAGGAGCAGGGAAAGAGGGGGAGAGGCAAAGTATGTAGGAAGGTTATTTCATATAGAGAGGAAACAGAGAAAGTAGTCTGACCCATGAAGGTACTGCAACAAGGGGTAACAATGGTTCAAGAATGAAAATAGTGGAGCAAGTAGGCTGGCGGGGGGGGGTTACAATAAACTGAATAATAATATTTGTTTATTTTATTTATTTGTTATTCAGATAATGCATTTGAGCACAAGAGCTCAATATATCAGTATAAGACAAAGAACTAAATGAAAGAACTGAATGTGAGCCAAGTACTCAAAGGGGTTTCAATTTATTCATGGTGTACTGCGCAAAGTACGGCATGTTATTTTTCCTCGGGGAGGCCCAAGATTATTTCAGTTTTTGGGGGAGGCTCAAAAACTTTTCCATGGATTTGGGGAGGCTCACTCTGACATAGTCTAAGAACCATTGACCTAAATGAAGCCTTGACTAGAATGCTTGCTTTTGAATGGTAGGGTAGGTTTTCCTTGTATAAATACTTACATTCTGAAATGATTTTGATTCAAATATGTGAGGAATTTGGATGTCTCTGCTGATTATAAACTTGAATGTGCTTCTGAGGGGGTTGGTGACAATGATTCCTTAATGTAAAAACAAAAACAAGGTGCTGCGTCAGCATGTGGTCTGAAAGCAAAACAAAATGGTAATATTAAATGAATGTGGAAAATAGAACATAGAGTCAAAAATCTACATTTTGACCTTAGGTCATCTTCAGGAAATATCCAAAAGAGGAAAAAGCAAAGTTAGTGTAAAGGGGAGGCAAAGTAAGGGATATATATGTGGGGGAAAGAAAACAAACTCTGGTCAGAGTCAATATGGCTGCATAAAAGTAGTGATGGTGTGTGGAAGCACTGAGTAGCTATGGAGAAGCAACACAATGAACTGCAAGTAGTAATCTATGTTTATTAGTAAATACAGGGGTAAAAGTGTTAGAAGAAAGCAGGTTGCAGATTGTGCAGTACAAATGATAGTAAGGAACAGTAGAGGCAGATTTGGTATATGTGGAAGCATAGTGAATGATCCTCTTATATCCAGTCTTTTGATTTTGTAAAAAGTTCAATAGTCCAAATTTTTGGTTTGTCCATGAGGTGCTCCCTTGGTTATGTGGTAATGCAAAATGGGCCAGATATTCAAACTGCGCCAGGCTGTGGCACAAGCCTGGGTGCAGCGCAATGTGGCTGCGCAGGGGTGTTGACTGGGTGATATTCAATGGAGCTGCGCCATGGCACAGCATCATTGAATATCGCACCTTGGCCACCTGCAGTGTGCATGGCATAGTGGCACTGTACCAGCGCAAGTGGCCAGAGTGGAGAAGGGGGATGCACTAGCGCAAGTTCCATTGCGCTATGTGCAGCAACTGTGATATTCAAAAGTTCACATGCAAATGGGGCCATAATGTATGCAAGGTACAAATGGGGCCATTTGCATGTCATTATGGCTCAATTTGCATGCAGGTGCGCCGATCCCCGGTGACTTGTGCCTTCTGCCCTGCCAGGCAGCAGCTGTGAGGGACTGACGCCCCCTGCGCAGTGTGGCAATGTGTCCCACAGCCCAATCACAGGCTTCAGTAACTATAAATCACGTCCAATATCCCTGGTGGTCCAGTGGACCGATGTCAGCCCGATTGCGGGCATTTGTAAAATAAAATAAAGTCCTATATCCCTGGTGGTCCAGTGGACTGCTCGCAGCCCAATCCTAGGCTTAAGTATAAAGAAAATAAGTCCTATATTCCTGGTGGTCCAGTGGACCGCGCACAGCCTGATCACAGGCTTAAGCATAAAGAAATTAAGTTCAAATGTCCCTGGTGGTCCAGTGCACCACTCGCAGCCCGATCGCAGGCTTAAGTATTAATAAAATAAAGTCAATATCCCTGGTGGTCCAGTGGTCTGCTCGCAGCCCGATCACGGGCATTTGTATTAAAAACCCAAGACAGCATGGATTCACAGCAGGAAGGTCATGCCAGGCAAATCTGATAGATTTCTTTGACTGGGTGACCAAAGTAGTAGATCAGGAAGGGGCTGTGGACATGGCCTACCTAGATCTTAGCAAGGCATTTGACACAGTCCCACACGAAAGATTAATATACAAGTTAGCCAGCCTGGGAGTGGGTCCCAAGATGACAGCCTGGGTAAAGAATTGGCTGGAGAATAGGACAGAGAGTAATAGTAAATGGAGTCCACTCTGAAGAAAGGGGGGTTACTAGTGGGGTACCTCAGGGTTCAGTATTAGAGTGGTCCTCTTCAATGTCTTTATAAGCGACATTGCAGAGGGACTGGAAGAAAAAGTATGTCTCTTTGCAGATGACACAAGATCTGCAACAGAGTTGATGCACAAGGTGGGGTGGAAAGGATGAGAAGGACTTGGCAAGGTTAGAGGAATGGTCAAATGTATGGCAGCTAGATTCAATGCTAAGAAGTGCAGGTAATGCACCTGGGAAACAAAAACCCAGGGAAGAGTACACAATGGGGGTGATATACTAACAACAACAAAATGGAAAGGGACCTGGGGTAGTCATATCAGATGACCTAAAGGTGGGCAAGCAATGTGAGAGGGCAGCAAGGAGGGCTGGGGGATACTGGGATGCATAGGGAGAGGCAACACCAGTAGAAAACAGGAAGTTATTATCCTCTGTACAGACAGCTGGTCAGACCCCATCTGAGTACTCATGCAGTTCTGGAGACCCAGTCTCTGCAAAGACATAGACAGGATGGAAGCTGTTCAGAGGAGGGCAATTCAAATGGTGCAGGGTCTGCACCGAAGACATATGAAGAGAGACTTATGGAGCTTAATATGTATAGCCTCGAGGAAAGGAGGGGACATGATAGAAACTTTCAAGTACCTCAAGGGAATCAACAAAGTCCAAGAGGTTAGCATCTTTCAAAAAAAGAGGTGTGCAAGAACAAGTGGGCACAATTTGAAGATAGAGGGGGTGCAGCTCAGAGGTAATTTAAGGAAGCATTTTTTCACAGAGAGCATTGTGGATGCATGGAACAGCCTTCCGGAGGAGGTTGTGGAGTCAAAAACAGTGGTGGAATTCAAGCATGCATGGGACAGTCATAAGGCAATTCTAGGGGGTGGGGGCAGGAAGAAGTAGGCTGCTGGTTAACTAGGATCTGAAGCTTATCCATTAGGTAGGGAAATGGGCAGACTGGGTGGGCCAAGCGGTCCTTATCTGCCGTCAAATTCTGTTTCTACGTTTCTATGTTCATTATAGGACAGCAAATTCATTTGGTTTTATATAACCCTTTTCATACATGCCCTGTCCCAAAACACTTTCCACCACTTATTCAGTTGCAGCAGTCATTCTTACTTTTTATGCTTATGACTCCCATTTGTACAAAAGTTGTGAATGTACACATTGAAAGTTTCATTTATTTATTTATTCACAGTTGTTATATACTTTTTTTTTCGGATACTAAATTTCAGTATCAAGTACACTAACATTTGCCAGGTGTGCATTACCAATTCCATCCATATCTGTATAGCTATCTTTTCAGATCATATGATTGGTAGCTCAAGCTGTCTGCAGTGACCAAAATTCGATGTTATGACGTGGGACAACAGGTAACCTCTACCTTCATCACTCACAAAGAAGATACTGTAAATTGCATTTATACCTGCTATGAAACTGAGGGTTTATTCCATGAGTTGGCAGGTGGCAAAATGAACACAACAAAGTACAGTTACTTGACATACTCAGTTGCAGCAACCATTCAAGCCTTTTCTTGCTGCTTGCACATACACAGGATTTGTGATAGAAGACTAGTCTTGAGTACCCCCAATTGCTACACTGTACATTATCAATTCCTTCTTCATCCCTAAACATAATGGCTCCATAATTCATTTCTGAAAGACACAGAAAATAATATTTGCACAACACCATCTTAACAAAGACTGCTCCAATAAAATTATTTTAATTTATTTCCTATATTCTCGGGCCTCGGCACCCAACTAAGGATCTAGGTTCGAGCAGACTTGATAGACCATAAGGCCTAATCTGCTGGCAAATAGTATGTTAGTATGTTAGTATATTTGTTCATCCATATGCTAATTTTTCTGCACCTCAGTTAATTTGCAGAGAATATTTTAAAAAGGGACTTCCCCAACTAAATGAATGATCTACTGCGTCTGAGATCTCTTTCCAAGTATTGTAGTTGCTTTCAAATGATGTTCCCAGGCCTGTATATGTCTTTGTACACTGACTTGTTGTCCAGTGCTTTATTCTTTGAAGGGCTTCCCCTCCCCAGACCAAGCAGTCCAGCAGTACACTTTCAATGCAGCAGCATGCTGCACATGACTGTGTTGCTACCTCCCCTTCCAATCCTCCAACAAGTCAATACTCCATTCAGCCAGTTCCTTCTGGGGAGCAAATCTATTTTTTTTTTTAACTCCCTAAGTTTGCCACCAGTTTCATGGCAGAAGCAGCACATCAGTTCACCAGCTCACAAGTGAACTCTCTTCCCCTCCCAGGTCCCCTTTCAGGCCTGCAACAAACATTTCCCCTCCGATTCAGTCACTTAATTGAGGGATCCACATCGTTTTTTTTTTTATTGTATCCCTTCAGCTTTGCCATCACTTAGAAACTTCCTTCTGGAGATCAATCTTTTTTTCACTCAGTCAGAACCCCCACAGGCCCCCAAGTTCACTCATGTTCCCTACCCAGTCCAACATTTACACTGCACCTGCCTGTGGCTCTTTTATATCCTCCTCCAAGCCTCCAACAGTCAGCCCTGAAATGCAGGCAGTCTTGGGATCAGAGCAATCGGATGATCACATTCTTTAATTTTTGCCACCTGAGAAACCCGATAGCAACTGTGCAAGAGATTAGAGTAGCCATGACCCCAGATGAAGATGGCGCCACAATATGTGAGTACCTGCATGAAGGGCCTTTCTTCAAGGATCCAAAGTGTCACTTCACTCTTGCATGTGCGTTTTAGTGCTCTACCCTTCACAAAATGGTGGATTTAAAGAGACAGAGAGCTACTCCACATGAATGAAATGAAAAAATGGCAAAATGTCAAAAGTAACAGAGGCACTGGAAAATCATGATTCATGTGACTTCTGTGATGAACTTATACCCTTAGTAATGGCCCCTTTCCACTAGTAGTGATGTGCAGCAACCTGCATGGATGTCTGTGGGGGGTGTTGCATTTTATGTTACAATCTTCTGTTTCCATTTGGCTTCACTGGCTGTGTCCAATAAAGCTTTCCCATGCTATCCATGTGTGTGTTTCTTGTCTCCTGGGTGTGGGGGGCCAGGCATGGGTATACAGTCATGGGGAATAGGCATTGGTGTACTGACATGGGGACAGGCATGGGTGTGCTGTCATGAGGGGACAACAGGCACAGGTGTGCCATCATGGGTGGGTCAGGCACATGTGTGCTATCATGGGGGGCAGGCACAGGTGTGCCATCATGGGGGAAGCCTGGCCTCTGTGTGCCTGTCCATGACCACATATGGCACCATGGCAAGGCCCTTTGCAGCCCATTTGGAAGTCCCTACCTGCTGGCTTGGGGGGACACTGGGTGTGTGCATGGTGGCCTGCATGTTGTGTGGTGGTGCATCCACAGCATGCTGGCACATGGCTGGGGCTCATGTCCTGTGCCACACACCTCCATAACAGTGCTCTGTGGTCCAGGTAGACCCATTGTCACAATCTGTGCTGTGGACACCCACCACCATGTTTGGCACCAGTGCACCACAGCATGGCCATTTGTTCATTATGGCAGATAGAGGTCAGCAACTGCCATGTGCTCTGCTGTGCTCTTGGCTGTGCTCTGGTGTGATCACAGGCATGTGGTGGTCACTCTACAGCCACAAGCCTCCACTGTGCATTGTTGCATGTGGTTCGGCTGCCAGGTGCATATACATATGCAACCCTATGGCTTGCATAGGTGGCTGTGCCTTGTGCACTGAGCATAGCCATCATACGTGGCTTTGTTCATGCATGCTGTGGTGGTATATGAATGCCACTATGTGGCATGACCCCACATACATGGCGTCTGGTGAGTCTGTGTGGCTGCAAGTTACTGCCCTACATGGTGCTCTGTGAGCATATTATGCATGTTGAAAAGGGGTGTCTGGTGCACAAATGCTGCATACATATCAACGCTCTGTCCCTGTAATCCCTTTGCATGGTACACACCCATTGTGCACAGGCCCCCAATGTTATGTATATTCTTTGTGATTGTTGGTTTTGATTCTACAGAACCACTTGTTAAATACTGTAGAAAGTTTTTCACATTTTCAGTGAACACTTTGGTTAGTGTACCCCCCCCCCCCCCCCAACTAGCCTACCTGTGAGTTTTCATCCAGTTTTGTCCATGCTGCTGTTTTAAGTTTACCTTTTTATTTTGTTCCTTTTGTGCACTTGACTTCTTTGTTTTGGTGTGCACAGTTCTCTCCAGAGTGCTTACTCACAGGAATCCCACCCAAAAGTGTCATCAAACTGGCCTTTCACTCCAGAGATGGACTTCTGACTGAAATCCTGTACCTGATGCTGTTGTTACTGTTATTAGTCATTTGATAGTGGCAGGTCAAAGCTTATAAGTTCACAACAATCACATTATCATATCCTTTGCACTTTCTTGTGTCAGAAAATAAACTTTTTTCTTTAGAAAAAACCTGTGTATTATCAAGCTGTAACATAAAAATAAATAAAAATAAGCAAAGCAGTCCAAAGGTGTCTTTCACATTGTTGTGGTGACATAATGCCAACATATTACTCCTGCAAGAATACACATTATTTTCTTTAGCTGTCATTACTATCACTTTCTTTGCATAAATAGTGTCTCTCACTGGTGGCTGCTGGATTGGGGCTGCTATGAGTTTATAAATGTAATGTTGCAAAATGTAATGTGTCACTACTGAATCTTGAGAGAATCCAAAACCTTGAACTAACTGCTTATGCCTGAGCTAGTGTACCCTATGCTGTTACTTGTTTGCAGTCCCTCACAAGTGCCAGTGCTAAGTTTATGCCTTAACAGATGTCCTTTGCACTTTCTTATAGCTGAAACTATAGTAATGTCTTTATGATTAAGGGCATAATTGTGAGCTGTCGCTCACTGTCAGCTTCACATTTCCAACATGAAAACAAGCAGAGCATTCCAATGGTGTCTTTTCCACAGTTATAGAGACAGAATGCCAACATATTACAGGTGCAGCAATATATCTTATTTACATTTCCTGTCATTACTAAGCTGTCATTGAATAAATATTGTCTCTTGCTGGCCACCACAGGACTCAGACTACCATGAGTTTAAAAAATGCAATGTCAGTGTAGATGAATGCTGTTTGGACACAGTTGGTGTGACAGACAACCAGCACTAATACATATTATTTCTGTCCACTATGATTTGTCAGCCCTTCATCACATAACATGTATCTTTCTGCCAAAGTGTTCCTATTGTAGGCAATTGCCATCACATGACATTGGCATTCTTTGTGCATAGAGATGCCTCAAATTTAAATTCTGTCAGCAAAGTGCCCATGAAGTGAGCACTTTGCGTTGTCACTCTGCTATGCAAAGTGGCCAATGCAAAAGGCTCAATTCACCTTATAATTCTTACTTTGCATTGTCATTCCACCTTAACGGGAAGTAAGGTGAAGCGACAACAATATTGACAGCCCTTCACACACAGTCACCAAAGTTAATGGGCATCCCCAAAATGCTCATTCTTGTGTCCAGAAAACTCCCCATTGCTGATGAAGTGTAATGAGAGCACAAGAAATGCAAAGTCTCCCAAAATTAATAGTGCACGCAGTTGTCATGCATGCAGTAGTCACACACAGTAACCAGAATTAATGTGCATCCCCAAAATGCTACTGTCTTGTGTCCAGAAAATTCCTTGGTGCTGATGAAGTGAAATGAGAGTGTAACAAGAAATGTGAAGTCTCAGAGAATTAATGGCACACTCTGTCATGTGCACAGTGGTCACATACAGTCACCAGAATTAATTTGCATCCCCAAAATGCTACTGTTTTGGGTCCAGAAAACTCCCCAGTGCTAATGAAGTGAAATGAGAGTGTAACAAGAAATGCAAAGACTCCCAGAATTAATGGCGCACTCTGTCATCTACGCAGTGGTCACATACAGTCACCAGAATTAATTTGCATCCCCAAAATGCTACAGTCTTGTGTCCAGAAAATTCCCCAATGCTGACGAAGTGAAATGAGAGGGTAACAAAAAATGCAAAGTCTCCCAGAATTAATGGCGCACTACAATTGCACAAACAGATTAAGATTGCACTGCACACTCAAGAGATGCATTTGCAAAGGCACAACAACACCTAACAAGTGCTCACAAGTCACAAATCCAAATCTGTAAAATAATACCTTTTTCTGGTTGGGAGGGGTAGTGCACGGCAGTAACAGTCCTCTACCAGTAAAGACACCATAAAGCAGTATAAAAAATCCATGCAAGTGCAGTGGATAGAAGGTTCACACTTCTGTAATTACTCTGTGGCACAATAAAAGGTGTCTGATTTAATGGCACGCATCGCACACACATTCACACACACTACAAGTAATGTGTAGAAAATTGAAAACCTTTAGTAACATAACCAAATGTTTTAAACAAACTGAAATTATACACTGCTGCACAACAATCAGCAAAAAAATGTCAAGAATTACTGAAAATATTACTGTGTGTACATTAACACATTTACGCAAGAAAAATATAACCAAAACAGAAAGACTGCCTTTTTCTCCCAGTTAATCTACCTACACCACTGATACGCCCCTCCCTCAAAGCACACTTCACAGTACACAGACTGACTGTTCTAAATTAACATTCAAAATCCACACACAAACAATAAACACTCGATATGAGTATAGGAGGGTTTCCTATAATCGATGTACTAAATTGTGAGCAAAAAAAAATCTCAAAAAGACTATTTTAACAGCTTTTAGAGGATCTGAATCTCAAAGCTCTGTGAGGAAACTGTCTCCATCTTCCATTACACACACACTACCCAGATCTGAGGCTGTGCAGAACAATCTAGAGCCCATGTGACCTTCAATCCCATAAAGCACTGCAGAATTCAACTTTGGAGCTCAAAAACAAGGTGAAGTGAGGTGAAGCACATTAATTTCAATGTACTTCACCTTAAAACTGGTGGAGAAGAGGTTTTGTGAAGATGGAATAATGCAAAGTCATTATTTCCAATGGACTTTGCATTCCCCATTATGACACGAAATACGTCACTTCACATTATGGAGTACTTTGCAGATTCTGTGTTACTCCACAAATCACTTCATGGAGTGAATATCAGCCACTTCGCTCACTGCTATTTGTGCAATAATAAAAAAAAATGTTATGTGTGCTGTCTGAGGTCATGTTACTTTCTATGCATTGCCATATCTCTGTGGAACACGGTATGGAAAAAAGGTGTGAATTAATATTCTAATTGCATCTGCAGAGAAACAGAAACAATATATACTGTGACTAACAATGCCTCAAAGTGAATACATGTTATACACTTCTGACAACATAATGTGTCACTACTGAATCCTGAGAAGATCTAAAACCTCAGACAAACTGCGTATGCTGGAGCTAGTGTACCCGATGCTGTCACATGTTGTCAGTCCCTTGCCAGTGCCAGTGCCAGTGCTGTTTATGCATTGACAGATGTCCTTTGCACTTTCTTATGCCTGAAACTATAATAATTTCTTTATGATTTCGGGTACAGTTGCCAGCGATCACTTGCTATCAGCCGCAGGATAGTGGTAGCTACAGAGTTCCAACATGAAAACAAGCGGAGCATTCCAATGGTGTCTTTTTCACTGTTACAGTGACATAATGCCAACATATAAAGGGTGCAAGAATACAGTAGTCAAGAGCAATCCAAAGGTGTCCAAAACCATATCTGTAAGGTATACATTATGGAATACAATCTGGGAATTAATTTTCTAATTGCATCTGCAGAGAAATGGAAACAATATATACTGTGACTAACAATGCCTCAAAGTGAATGTACACTTGACACTTACAATGGCAGTGTGCATCCATTCCAATGCTGTGCATGTTGTTGTGACTTTCACTTATAAGCAGTGCCAAATATCAGAATGATTATAGATTTATTAAGCGAATGGAATTTTACACTAATGAATCATGAACAGTTCAAAAATCTCTGATAAAATGTCCACACTGGCAAAAGTGTGTCTCCACATGATGAAATGGAACAATAACTTAGGTGTGTGTATAGCAGAGCATGCAAACAGGCAGTAAGAACAATTTCCATTGGACACTCCGGCTGTAAGAATAATCCACAGTCAATTAGATGATTTTTTTCCCCATCTCCATATAAGAAATCCAATAACAGTTGTCTGTCAGTTGTACTCACAATAACAAGTATTACTGGTGCATGATGCAGACAAATGGAAAACAAAGCAATTGAAAAAAATTGGTTACAACACAAAAACGTGTTCTTATCTGTGTTGACTGTATGTGTGTTTGTTGGGGGGCTTGGTGTGATATGTGTGTGTGAGTGTATGTGTGTTGGCTGTGTGTGTGAGTGTGTGTGTGTGCGTGTGTGAGATGGCTAGGTTTGTGTTGGCTGGCTGTGTGGGGGGGCTGGGTTGGAGTGAGTGGCTGGCCCTGTGTGTATGTGTGTGCGTGTGTGTGTGTGTGTGTGTGAGTGTCAGAGGATGAGGAGCTGGCATTGTTTGTGGGTGTGTGTGTATTTGTTTTTGTGTGGGGGTGGCTGGGTGTGTATTGGTGGGGGTGGTTGGTGTGCTACACAGTGTGAATGGACCTCTTTCAGGCTGACTACCTTGATGTGTGTTTGGGTACAGTGATGATGGCTTGGTGTATATGGGTGGGGAGTGGGTACACTTCACAGACCAGAGTGACCCCATCAGTCTGCATGCATGAGTGCTGGTGTCATCTCTGAATGGGGCACCAGGCAAACATTCCCTTCCAATCCTTCTGCAATGTCACCACTGAAGACATTAAAGGAACTGGCAACAGAACTGATTGGAGCTGTCATTGTCAGTATCTGAATCAGAGGCAGTTTGAGCACCCTCACAAGGAATATCATTAGATACTAGAGGCTCAAATTGGAATGGTTGGATACCAATATCAAAGTTTAGATTAATGTCCTCCACATTTTCAAATTCTTTAACTTCGAACAATTGTAGATATTAATCTCAGGCACACTGAAAGCTTTGTGAACCGAGCTTTTTTTAATACAGCCATGCACAGCATGAGCCAATGATTCAGACCAGTGTGACATCACAGGAGATCCCTAGGAGTGGGGCTGAGCTCAGTTTTCCTGAATAACAAAGAGAAGATCAACAGACAAACCAAACTATTTTTTTGTACTTTGGAAGCTGAATTCAAACATAAAAGTAAGTTTTTTGGTTACGAAAGCCAATAAATTATCAAAATCTACCCTCAAGTCAGACAAAATAGAAATTTTAAATGAGCTGTGTATAAGTGTACATGGGTCATTAACTTGGAGAGCTGTAAATAGTGTGACTCAGAGTGAGTGGCATGTTATTGGAGATAGTGATAAACATTCAAGTGTGCTTGTTTGGAGGATCTGTTTGTGCTGCCATTTAGACCAAGAAGAGATTATTTTCTCCTGTGAAGAGGAAAATTGTAGTGAGACAGTAGAACTATACTTACATATAAAAAATCATTGCCAGAGCTCCTTGCTGTAAAAAGAAACACCATTCAGTTTTTGTTTTGTTTTGTTTTGTTTTTGCATTTTATGAATGTGGTATATTTGACAGCACTGTGAAGGAAATGGTCAGCTCTAAGACTGTTGGCAATCCTGGGTGTGGGGCTGAGCTCAGTTTTCATGAATAACAAAGGGAACAGCAACAGACAAACAATCTCTTTTTGGTACTTAGGAAGCATTTTTGGTTGCAAAAGCCTATAAACTATCAAAATCTACCCTCAATTCTGGCAAAATAGAACTTTTAAATGAGTTGTGTTCAAGTGTCCTTGGGTCATTAACTTGGAGAGCAGTAAATATAGTGTGACTCTAGAGACACAGAGTGACATGTTAGTTGAGATGGTAATAAACGTTTGAGCTGTGCATGTTTAGAGGATCTGTCTGGGCTGCCATTAAGACCAGAGAGAGATTTTTTTCTCCTGTCAACAGGAACATTGTTGTGAGACAGCAGAACTGCACTTATATATGAAACAAATCATTGCCAGAGTTCCTCATTGTAAAAAGAAACACCATTCAGTTTTATTTTTTTTTTTTGCATTTTATGAATGTGGTATACTTGACAGCACTGTAACAGAGATGGTCAGCTCTAACACTGTTAGCAATGCGTGCTTCACTTTCTCCTCCCCCAAGGGAGGAACGCTACCTCCCATGCACACAGTTCCACCTCTTTCCCCTCCCACAACCCTTACATTGCTGGTACTGCACCTTCCCACATAACAAGTCCAGCTCTCTTCCCTCCCATGGACCTAAAAAATAAGCCTTTGCCAACACTGAGATCCATACTAAACAGTGTCTCATATTGATTTCAGGGCAGGATCACAATAATGGTGGACTCAACTATTGTGTTCCATGAAAGGTTCTCTGATTGAAATTGTTTTTTGCAAGGCATGTCTTCTGTTACTGCTTTATTTTTCTCTGTAGCAAAGTGTTTTTGCAGGGTATATCTTCTGTGAAATTGTCACAGGTGGTGCTTACATCTTTGTGACTTTTTTTATCTATCATTAGGCTAAGCAAATTTACTGTTTGCTACTATTTTATTTTTTTGCTGAAAGGTTTTTGGTTTGGTCTTGAAGGTGTTGCAGTCTCCTTCTTACATCAAAGGAGTTAGTTGTTTTCCTCCCATATCTTTTTCAGGGGATTAGGTGTGTAACTGGGGGGTGGAACTGACAAATTCTTAGTAACTTCCAACAGAAGGAAGAGTTAAAAGGTCAGGTTAGTTGGTGTTTTTGAGGTGGAAGACTAGGTTTGCTGGCAAAGGCACATAGCTTCACCTGAGCTCTTTTCTTCTAGGTTTGCTTGTAAGGACAGAGCAAGGAATAGTATCAGAACAAGGAAAAAGATTAAGGCTTCTTTTGGCTAGGCAGATTTATTATGTGTTACTATTTTATTTTGTACTCACAGAGTTTGTTACTGTTTTTTGATAATATTTTGATTTGTTGTTCTCTGATTCAAATTGCTGTTGCAGGGTATACTTTCTGCTGCATTATTACAGGGTATGCCTACAGGTTTGTTACTGTTCTGTGCTTACAGATTACTGCTGTAATCTCCTCTGATTCAAATTGTTTTTTGCAAAGTATATCTTCAGTTACTGCTTTATTTTTCTCTGTAGCAAGTGTTTTTTTAGAAGGTATATCTTCTGTGAAATTATTCCAGGTGGTGCTTCACAGGTTTTACAGTGTTATCTATCATTAGGCTAAGCTTTCAGGGCTACTGCATGTGTTTTTTTTTATTGTTTCTGCTTTTTCTTCTTTGTTTCTTTTATCCATGGTTCTTCTTTTTTGGCCGGGGAAGGGCCCAGCGACCCACTCCCATCCCCAACAACCATATACTACACTCATTTTATAGGGTAGCACAGTTGTGGTATTTCCTGTACCAAAGCAGGAAGGGGAGGATCAGAGGGGTATCCATATAGTGACCTCACTTTCAGGGTCACAAGTAATTTAACTTGTTATAACAAGTTACACAAAAACAAACAAACAAAAAAAATCAAACTCTTGCTTTCATTTTCCCCCTTCTAATTACTCAGACCAGGTTATAAACCTGGCAACTCATCTGGAATGAATATTATTAACTGCAGGTACTGTGGGACACTTTTCAAAAGGGCAGTTATGCAGGATTTAGGATGCTGTCCTACATGCTGGACCATTGGTGATCAAAGGGCACAGCTCCAGGCAGTATGGGCAGAGACTGTGCACCTCAAATCACATATTAAGGAGGAAATAAAAGAACTGCCCACCATTTCCCCAATATCCAACTGAAGTACCTTGATCACAGTGGGTTGTTGGTCTAGGAGGTTGGCAGGTGGTTAGGAGGGGCAAATCAGGTGCCCCATCACTCAGTACTCTCCAACATATCATCTCCACAAACCATATAAAAACTACAAACAGGTATCTGCCTCTATCTCTGAAATCAAACAAAGGGGCAGAAGACATTGTAAAGCAGGACACTGCAGCACAGGAGCTAGCACAATAAAACTCACCCAAAACAGGGACAAAAACAAAAAAGCAAAAAGGAAATCCAAAACACTTCTGATCATAGGAGAGTCCTTGACTCGTGGAGCTGATACCTACCTCGAGCAGGGGGTAATGATCAGATGTCTCCCAGGTACATCAGCATGCAGAGACACTGACCTCATTGCTAAAATCATGCAGGAAGCAGAAGAAAACTTTGATGTCCTGATACACACAGGGACTAATGATCTCGCCAGCTGACCAGTTGTGGAGACCAAGGAACACTTGACCAGGCTGGGAGACAAACTGTCATTCATTTCATTCAGCATCTCCTTCTCTGAGATTCTGCTGGTCTGGGTGAGGGGGGCAGATGGATGGAAGGTCAGAGAAGGGGAGATATGGGAGCTAAACATGTGGCTTCAGGGCTGGTGCCAGGAAAAAGGACACAAATTTGTGGGTAACTGACAACAGTTTTAAGAGTGAAATTTCTTTAAATTCGATGGACTGCATCTGACTAAGGAGAGAGTCAGTGCATTGGGGCAGAAGTTTGACATCTTTGCAGAATATTTAAACTAGAAAATGGGGAGAGGGGTGCAGCACCCAATACATCGAACAGGAAGAACACCCTTCCCCCCTAGGAGTTCAGCATGTTTGTAGTTCATTTGCATCACCAGGTAACGAAAAAGGTCCAGATCCCTATACAATGCACAGGGGAAATTCTGGACCTCGTCCAACAACTAACACACCAAAAACTGGCCAATGGAATATCATTTACACAAATGCCAGCAGTCTGAGAAACAAGATCCCAGACTTGCAGGCAATAATGACAGAGGCTAAACTGGACATAGTAGCCATAAGCAAGGCATGGTTTACCCATAACCACACTTGGGAGACTTCAGTACCCGGTTATGTACTGTTTAGAAAAGACTGAGGTGCAAAAAGGGGGGGGGAGTCACCCTTTATGTCAATGAAAATATCAAAGCTACAGAAATTCAGAATACACATAAGAAGCCAGAAGAACCGTGGGTCACCCTGGAAACAGGAAATAGGACAGCCATACAAACTAGGATTGTCTACAGGCCTCCAGATGAAGGGGAGGACATAGACACATTACAGTTAGAAGATGTACAAAAAATGCCTAACATACTCAATTTATTGCCCTACTTAGTATAATTCTAGCACTTGAATTTCCTCTTACATCTCCTCTCACCCACCATTCCTACAAATACTATTAACTTATCTCCCTTCTTACCTCACTGCCCTATACCTCCCAGCCCAGTCCTCTCCCCTCTCCTCCACCCATATCCCCGCTTACAAACTCCGTACCCTATCCACCCCCTCCTATACTACTCCCCTTCACATCCTACTCCCTCAACCCTTTCTCCCCATTTTCTCCTCTCCCCCTATGCTGCACCATGCACCCCCACTCCCAACGACAAAACCCCCTCTGGCTGTCACTCATGCACAGCATCAACAAAATCTTTCTTTCTGGTGGCCTTACCCTACTCAAGCACTTGCTACCTGAAATGCTTCTGTTGACCTGTGCAGATTTTAACTGACTGTCTCTACATGTATGACTGATGATGAAATTCTCACTGTAAATTTTCTGACAATCTGTAACCAAATTGTAACTCAACTGTTAAGAATATTACCTTTTTTTATGTATGCTATATAGCCATTTTTGTATGCTTTGCAACCTTGAAATCATGTCATCTTTGTACTCAAATGTCTCTCTGTATATATACTGTTGTTACTGTTAATCTCTGTTTCTGTACTATGTTTGACTTGGAGCCTTTGTAAATTTGCCCTTGGCTCAAAGGTATTAATCCCAACTGAAATAAATAAAATGATAGCTAAAGGGGAAGTTCTGATAATGGGAGATTTCAACATGCCAGATACAGACTGGTCAATACCAGCAGGAACATCCACCAGAACTAGACACATAGTGGATTGCCTTCAGGGTGAGGTCCTCAAACAACTGGTACAACAACCCACATGAGACAGGGCTATCCTAGATCTAATACTGACTAATGGGGAAAGGATCACAGATCTCCAGGTACAAGGTCACTTGGGGGCTAGTGACCAGCACATGGTATAGTTCAATTTGGCTACTAGAACTAAATCATCCCATTCCAAGGCAGAAATTCAGAACTTTAAAGGAGCTGACTTTGATAAGATGGCCAACAGAGTTAAGCTTGCACTGGCAAGAAGAAATACAGATAAGGGGGGACAGGCAAAGTAGGCAAGCATTAAGGATGCAATACTTGAAGCAACATCACGTTGTGTTAGATTGAAAAGCAAGAGCAAAAGAAGGAGGAAACCACTTTGGTTCTCAAAAACAGTAGCAGAAAAGGTCAGATTCAAAAGGCTGGCCTTCAGGAAATATAAGGGAATGCAGTGGGACGAAGATAAGGAGGCATACCAAACTTCCCTATGGGAAGTAGGAAAGGCAGTAAGGCAGGCAAAGGCCTAAACCAAGAAAACACTAGCACAACAGTAAAAGAAGGGGACAAGACTTTCTATAGATACATTAGTGAAAGAAGAAAGTCCAGAGGAGATATTGCTAAGATGAAAGGGGATAAGGGTGAGTGTGTGGAGGAGGACCAAGGAAAAGCATCTATCCTAAATAGATACTTCTGCTCAGTATTT
The DNA here is from genome assembly GCA_016271365.2 of Neoceratodus forsteri. Lineage (NCBI taxonomy): Eukaryota > Metazoa > Chordata > Ceratodontiformes > Ceratodontidae > Neoceratodus > Neoceratodus forsteri. The sequence goes on from CM057455.1 coordinate 943,201,045, forward strand.
ACTGAGGAGAAGGTAGGACAGGGACCACAGTTCAGCACCATGGACACAGGGGGGAGGGAGGTGTGCACTAGTCCCTTCACAAAAGAAAGGGTCCTACAAGAGCTTGCCAAGCTCAGGGTGGACAAGGTAATGGGACCTGATTGCATACATCCCAGGGCACTAAAGTAGCTATGCATGGAATTAGCAGAGCCATTATCAGAACTGTTGAGTGAGTCTCTGAGCACAGGAGAGGTCCCAGAAGACTGGAGAAGGGCTCATGTGATCCTGCTCCACAAGAGTGGTAGCAGGGAGAAGGTAGGGAACTACAGACCAGTCAGTCTTACTTCAGTAGTGGGCAAGATTATGGAGGCACTCCTTAAGGAAAGGATAGTGCAACACCTGGAATCCATAGGAGCACAAAATCCAAGACAGCATAGGTTTACAACAGGAAGGTCCTGTCAAACTAATCTCATAGATTTCTTTGACTGCATAATCAGAGTGGTGGACCAAGGGGGTGCAGCTCATGTCATCTTCCTTGACTTCAGAAAAGCTTTCAATACTGTTCCACATAGAAGATTGATTAATAAGCTGGGTAGGCACAGGGTGGGTCAGAAGTTGGTCAACTGGATGGCAAACTGGTTGTTGGGCAGAAAACAGAGAGTGATGGTAATCGGTACACAGTCAGAAGATATGCAAGCCACAAGTTGGGTACCTCAGGGCAGGGATCAGTCCTGGGGCAAGTCCTTTTCAATATCTTCATCAGTGACATTGCAGATGGACTGGAGGGTAAGGTTTGTTTGTTTGCAGATGACACCAAGATCTGCAACAGAGTAGATGATCAAGATGGGGTGGACAGAATGAGAAAAGATCTAGATAAACCTGCAAAATGGTCAGAAGAGTGGCAACTGGGGTTTAACACAAAGAAGTGCAAGATAATGCACACAGGGAAGTGAAACCCTGAAGCCATCTATAGGTTGGGAGGGGGGTTACTGGCAATCACAAGGGAAGAAAGAGACTTGGACATCATCATCATCACAGATGACCTGAAATCATCCAAGCAGACCACTAAAGCAGTAGGTAAGGCTAGAGGGATGTTGGGGTGTATTAGTAGGGGTATCACAAGTTGTAAGAGGGAGGTAATAATCTCTCTTTACAAGACACTGATTAGGCACCATCTGGAGTACTGCATGCAGTACGGGAGGCTGCACCTGCACAAGGACATTAACAAAATGGAGGCAGTCCAGAGAAGTGCAACCAAAATGGTGCAGGGACTGCATCAGAAAACATATGAGGACAGATTAACAGAGCTCAATATGTATACCCTAGAGCAAAGGAGGGAGAGAGGTGAGAGGTAATATGATTGAAACATTCAAACATATTAAGGACATTAACAAGGTGAAAGAGTCTAACATGTTTCAATATAAGAAAAATAGCAGGACAAGAAGACACAACATGAGATTAGAGTGAGGCCGATTAAGGGAGAATGTGAGGAAGTTCTTTTTCACAGAAAAGGTGGTGGATGCATGGAATGGCCTACCTCAGGAAGTGGTGGATATAAATACAGTGAAGGACTTCAAACAGGCATGGGATAGGCATGGGGGAGCAATACAGATGAGTATGAATAGGCCATTGATAGAGTACAGGCCTATGGCACATTCATAAGCTAGAAAAAATGGGCAGACTGGATGGGCCTTGTGGTTCTTATCTGCCATCAACTTCTATGTTTCTCTCTTTCTATGTAATTTATGCAGGGAGTCCTTTTCTCAGCAAAATGTCTGCAGGCTACGCCTACTGCAGCCATAAAAAGGGAAGGCTCTGGGAGAAGAACTGATAAATGGTAAGATTAAGGTACAGTCTGGGAAACAAAAAGGTGATGATGGGAATGACAAGGCATAATAGCAGTGAATGAGCTAGATAAGTCCCTAGTCTGTCACAACTGCGTACTCACATACAAAGCCTACAAAAAGCAAACATTTCTAAAAACATGCTTAAACAGTTGGTTCAAAAAGACAAAATAATTGCAACCCAAGTAAAATCATTTCAAACTGAGTAGAACAAAAGTGTGATGTATTAAAAACTATTGTAAGATGTAATGAAAAGCTATTGGTATGATTCAATACTTTTATCATGTGATTTTAAAGTGTACTTACAGTCCTAATTAAGAACACTAATTATATTAACAAAATAAACATTGTTTTGTTCACTAGAACTTTATTAGGCACCCTGGTTATCAGTTTATTTTTTTCTTGTACCAAAGCAAACAGGATTCATTATTTAACAGCTAGAAACTGGCAAAGTATGTTGTTTCAGGATTTATTAAATACAGGCTGACTGTGAATTATTAAATAAAATCTAGCTAGCACTGCATGACTTAGATGTCTTTAGATTTTTAGAAAATATGCTACATAATGAATAATTTACAGTGCCTTTCAAAAACATACACCTTTCTTCATATTGAAAGCATTTACAAGTGGCAATACATTTATCTAACAATTTATGTGATCAATGCATGCTGCAGTAAACAATAAAATATTTATTAGGGGGCAGTGGTATTGCATAGTAAACCCCTGCAAATTTCCCTGCAATTGCTGCAAAACACCTCAATATTTTTGGGTACATTTTTCCTGCAATTTTCTAGTGGCCCTGCCTATTAGCTGTCTTCATTAGTTTTCTGCAGTGGTCGGAAGAAGATAATTTATTGTTAATTATAACTCCAGGAGCTGGTCTGTGCAAAAGCAGCAGAGGCATTAAAATATGGGTGGGACAGATATATGAGCATGGTAAATGCAGCTTCAAATGGGGATGGGTACAGAGGAACAAAGAGCCACTTGGGATCTTACATTCCACGTTAGATAGATTGGGCTGGGCAGACATAATGGACCAAGTGACCTTTCTTCTGTGGGCAATTTTACATTTCTATGTTTCTTTGTATGGCAGTATTTTTCTGTGAATGGATGAATAGCTTTGAAGTTTGGACAATGTGGATGCTGTGCTGTGAGATTGCTCAAACCCTGTGAAAAGGCAAGCCACAGATTCAATAAAACTCAAAAGACTTCATTGTCCACCCTTTCATTGAATTTCACAATGTTTTAGGCTTTCTTGTGGGGGGAAGAAATCATGGCCCTCCAAGGTTTTACAATGAATATCTATGGTCAGTCTGCCCCATCCTCCATTTCAGCTAGTTATGCAATTAGTCAAGGTTAAGGAATGGTTCAGATCTCATACAGAGCTATCGGAAATATTACCATCTGTACTTCTTAAACTTGTAACTGTTATGTACAGTAGTTGCTCTGGTGCTGTAACTGGTTCTGCATTGACCATCTTGAAAAAAATAGGCACCATTCATAAATGTGGCTTTCCTGGATTGTTTGGAGATATACAGCACACGAGGATTCTGTGGCAATAGAGCAGTTCCAATAAGGAATGACTGAAAGTCCTTAACATGTACATGCTAGAGGCCAGGAGGGAGAGGCGTGACATGACAGTGATCTGTATGTTTTTGAGGGGACACAACAAGGTCAACAGAGAGGACCTGTTCACTAGGAACAGAAGTGCAGTAACAAGAGGACATGAATGGAGGCTGGACAGTTGGAACTTCAAGAGAGACATCAGGAAATTCTCTTTCACTGAGAGGATGATGAAATTGTGGAGGTGGTAAGGGAAGGGACAATAATTGAATTCAGAACTTGGTGGGACAGGCAGAAAAGGCTAGTTATATCAAATGGACAAGTAAGGCAGACAGGGGATATTGGTGGTTGGGGAAGTCAGAGTGCAGTAGGCATTAAGGCTCAATACCCCTCTATGACAGTAGATCAAGAAGATAGGCAGGACATTTTTCTGGGCAAACTGGATGGGATGTTGGTCTTCTACTGGCAGCTTCTATGTTTTTATCTAAATAAGGTTCAAACAACATGAAGTCTTGCTATATTATGACAATTGCAGTATGACCGCAGGTTAGAACTGCTCCGGAGGTGAAATAGTTAACTTTCCATGCAGGCATGGAACTTAGAGCACGAGCTCGGTTGAAAACTCTGTCTGTTGTGCTTCAAACGCAAACTGTCAGATTCTTTACTCCGCCTCACTGAACAGTCGCTCCGGAGATTTCTCCTTCTGCTCGGTTCATTTTGTCGGTTTAAAAGTATTATTTTTCGGTTTTTAGCTGAAATTAAACCGCAACCGGTCGGTTCAAGCTCTGTCTGTGGTAATGTAAGTAATAGATAGGTTTTCATTTATTTTTTCTGTGTGGAACTTGTAATTCTTTATCGGTTCGGTTTGAACCGATCAGGTTGTATTTAAAATCTTCTAGTCCTTTTTTAGAGTGCGGTTCCCTGTTCTTATCGGTTCTAAAAAAAACGGATTTCATTACGGTATTTTCCACGACCCGTGACATGGTTGGGAACCGATAAGGGTGTCTTGCTTGGTGGATTGCCATAAACGGGCAAGTTGGTTAGGCTGGCATTATGTCTGAGAAACCCAAAGAAAACCAGACCCACTGGGTTTCAACACTGTAGTGTTTGTGGGAAGCTTTTGCTAAGGCTGACCCACACACCACATGTGTTCATTGTCTGGGGTTTGACCACCCTCAATTCAGACTGCCAGATTTGTCACAATTTCCCTGCTGCCACCATAGATAAGAGATTTGGTAGGCTCAGGGAAGGGGAGGCCAAAAGTCCGGCTGACCCGATGGCCTGCCCGGTTCGGGTGCCAACCGAACCGGAGGGAGTGCCCTCTGACCAGGGCGATACTTCCTCGGGCAAACGGAGAGCCGGTTCTGAGGAGCTGGTTCCAGCAAAAAGGACTAGAAAGTCAGCTAGTGTAGAGCCAAAAGTTCTCTCCCCAACTGCTGAGGAAATAGCTAAAGCAATTCAAATTGTCCAGTCTCTCTCTCCAGTTCTGACCGAACCGACACCTTCTGGTAAGCATTCGGTTTGGCCGGTTCCACCAGTTCAAGATTATGATTTTGAGGATTTTTATGAACCGGGGAAGGGGGAAGAGGAATATGAGGAGAGTGAATATGGTTTTGAAGATCTGGATGTGCCCATTGATCCGGACATCTCTCCAGATAGACCCCTAGGGGTTTCTCCTCCAAGGCTTTCTGAGTCCCCTTCTCATTTCATGTTTTTTAAAAAAGTTGCTGAAACTGTCCAGCTCCCTGTTGAGGAAGCTGTTGATGACCAAGAGGAGCCAGACTATGTAGAAATGATGGATATTCCAGAGTCTAGGAGACTGTCTATTCCTTTGCATAAATCTTTTCGGAAACAGACAGTAAAAGTTTTAAAAACTCCTCACACTATACCTCCTGTGGATAAAAGGATGACAAGAGGTATACCTTATCAGGCTCCGACACTGATTTCCTCACTCAACAATGCAGCCATGTGGGGGTAGTGCAGGTTGCAGCCTGTGACAAGGCTAATATTCCCCTAGCTTCACACCCCCCCTGAGAAGGACTCCAGGAAGATTGATGCTATGGCAAAGAAACAGTACATGGCAGCATCTTTGGGACTCAGACAAGCAAATTATATGGCTTATGCTGCTAGGTACCAGAAATCCAGATGGGATACTGTGCTGGCCCTAGCGAAACAAGTCCCTGACCAGCTTGCCAGGGAGCTGGAACAGGTGGCTATGGATGGTATTGAGGCATCCAATGTGCAATTTCATGCTGCAGTGGACTCTAATGATGTTTCATCAAGAGTCATGGCTACAACTGTGGCACTTCGCAGGATGGCTTGGCTCAGATGTACTACCCTGTCTCAGGATACCCAGTCTAAGGCCATGGATTTTCCTGTTGTGGGAAATTCTCTATTTGGATGAATATAGGACCACCTATAGGAGTGCACAGGCCAAGGAAAGGCAGGCCACTCCTCAAAAGCAGCTTCCTAGAGGCAGGGGCAGGCCTTTTCATAGGCCTTTTTACCAAGCCCAAGCTTCCTCCTCCGCCTATGCTCAGAGGGGGTTCTTTAGAGGGAGAGGCAGATGGGGTACAAGCAGGTCTGCTTCCACCCTCAGCCCAAAGCCCCTGCCAAGCAGGCATCCTGATGGGATTGCCAGGGCCGATTCTCCTCTACCTGTAGGGGCAGGCTGGCTTACTTTGTCCAGGACTGGAAGTCTTTAACATTAGACAAGTGGGTCCTGGAAGTAGTAAGTTAGGGACTGGTCTCTCAGCTCAAAATTTCCGGCTGAGAACCAGATCTTTTCCACCTGCAACTCCATCAGAGGCACTCGCCCTAGAGGCAGAGGTCTCTACCCTCCTGGCTCTCAGAGCTGTGGAAAGGGTGCCTCCCCTACACCAGGGCAAAGGTTTGTACTCCAGGTACTTACTTACCCCAAAAAGGACAGGACAATGGAGGCCCATCCTGGATCTCAGATATTTAAACAAGCACCTTTTAAAGCCAAAGTTCAAAATGGTGACTCTGGGAATTATCCTACCCTCTCTAAGGCCAGGGGACTGGCTAACTTCCCTGGACCTCAAGGATGCCTACTTCCATATTCCCATCGAAAGTACCTCAGGTTCAAGCTGCCCTCAGGCCACTACCAGTTCAGAGCAATGCCCTTCGGCCTCACTTCTGCCCCAAGGGTATTTACCAAATGCCTGGCTGTAGCAGTTGCCTACCTAAGAAGGCAAAAGATTGCCATCTTTCCTTACCTGGATGATTGGCTCTTAGTAGGCCAGCCCCCAGACCAGGTCAATTTACACCTTCAGATAATGCAGTAACTGCTTACCTCTTTAGGTTTCCTTCTGAATCTCTCAAAGTCAGTTCTAGAGCCATTCTAGCTTCTTACCTTCATAGGCGCAGAACTGAACACACAGGAAGCCAGGGCCTTCCTCCCCCTGGACAGGGCAAAGACCCTAGTCTCCCTGGCCTCCTCATTTACCCTGCAGTTCTCCCGGCCAGCAAGGCATTTTCTGCAGCTCCTAGGACACATGGCTGCTTCCACAGCAGTTGTGCAAGGAGCAAGATTTCAGATGAGGGACATCCAGTTCCATTTGAGAGCTTTTTGGTCTCAAAGAAAGGATCCTCTTACCAAGCTGATCCTAGTATCTCGAACCCTGATCCAAGCCCCACAGTGGTGGCAGGATCAGAGCAACCAGAGACAAGGGTTCCTTTTGTCACCAGTCTCATTCTGTAATCCTTACTACAGATGCGTCCCTCTTGGGCTGGGGAGCTCACATGGGCGACCTCACCACCCAGGGTCTGTGGTCTCCCCAGGAATCTCTGCTCCACATCAACCTGTTGGAGCTCAGAGCAGTTTTTCTAGCACTTCAAGCTTTTTCCAAATCTGTTCAGAACAAGAGTATTCAGGTCAGAACAGACAACACCACTACAATGTGGTACATCAACAAGCAAGGGGGCACTTGGTCTACGGCCTTGTGCACCGAAGTGATGAAGTTGTGGTCTCTGGCTTACTCCCTGAACACCTCCCTTACAGCAGTTCACCTCCCAGGCAAGGACAATGTCCTGGCAGATGCTCTCAGCAGGATTTCCCAGGGCCACCACGAATGGTCACTGGATCCCCTGGTCTTGGGAGTAGTATTTGCCAGATGGGGCACCCCGCAGATAGATCTTTTTGCAGCCCCAGACAATCACCAACTTCCTCTTTTTTGCTGCAGGCCCCAGTGTTGGGCCCCCTGGATGCCTTAGCCCTCAGTTGGGAGGGAAGTTTCTATGCCTTCCTCCCTTTTCTCTCCTGTTCAAAGTGCTAGTCAAAATCAGATCCCAATCATGCAAAGTCATTCTGATAGCTCCGGATTGGGCCAGACAGCCCTGGTATCCACTCCTGCTGTCCTTAGCAGTCCATTCTCCCCTGTCCCTTCCCAGGAATCACAATCTGTTAACCTGTGCCCAGGGAAGGGTCTGGTACCCGAATCTCATATCTCAATCTCAAGGCTTGGTTCTTGAAGAGTTAGAGTTTGTTGATTTACACCTTCCCAAGGTGTATCGATATATTGAAGGCCGCAAGGAAGCCTTCCACCAGGGCTACTTACAATTCCAAATGGAAAAGGTTTTCCATATGGTGCTCAGAAAAGCATATTTCCCCAGTCTCTGCTGATCTACCCACAGTCCTGGATTATATGGTCCACCTGAATTCTTTGGGGCTGAGACCAGCTACCCTGAAGGTGCACTTGGCAGCTGTGTCTGCTTTTATTTCAGCAGGTAAATCCTCTTCCCTTTCAGCTCATCCTGTATTTTCCAAGTTTTTAAGGGTTGTTTCACACCAACCTCCATTCAGGATCCTGCCCCTGCCTGGGATCTTAATGTTTGCATTGCTCAGCTTATGCAACCCCCCTTTGAGCCCTTGTCTTCAGCTGAGCTCAAGTACTTGACTTGGAAAACTGTGTTTTTGGTAGCCATCACCTCTGCCAGATGCATAAGTGAATTACAAGCATTGTCAGTGGAGCAGGAGTTTATCTCTTTTCACAGAGATAAGGTGGTCCTTCGGACTAACAGAAAGTTCCTGCCTAAGGTGGTTTCAGATTTCCACCTCAATCAATCTATTTCACTTCCAGTGTACTTCACTGACCACTCCTCCTCTGGAGAGAGGATGCTGCAAAGCCTAGATGTGAAGAGAGCCCTTAGTTACTACATAGAGCGTACCAAGGGTCATAGGTTTGACTCCCTCCAACTGTTCCTCACCTATGACGTGTTGGTAAAGGAAGCCAGCCACCAAAAGATCCATTGCCAGGTGGATTGTCTCTTGTATCCAATTCTGCTATGAGAAGTTGGGAAAGTTCCCCCTCAGGCCTGAGGGCTCACTCTACCAGAGGTACAGCTGCTTCTCTGGCTGCTGCCAGAGACATTCCTATTCTAGAAATATGTCAAGCAGCTACCTGGAAAACAGTTCACACTTTTACCAAGCATTACTCCCTGAACATCCAGGCTAGGAGTGATGCTCGGTTTGGCACAGCCGTGCTTCAGAGCCTATTTCCTAGGTAGGTTCTGCCTCCTCCATGGGGGTACTGCTGTGTAGTCTGCAATTGTCATAATATAGCAAGTCTTCATGTTGTTTGAAGAAAAAATTACTCACCTTAGTAATGTTGTTTCTTCTAATGGAGTCTTGCTATATTATGACCTCCCTCCCTGCCTGCCTCTCTCAGAACCTCTGTTTTGGGGATGTGGGTGGGCAGTACAGGCTTGGCACTTTTTTTTTTTTTTGATGCCCACCTTGTTGATTTTCACCTAACTTTTTGGGTGAATTGGTGTTGTGTTTTTGCATTTTTGGGTCTCCTGACTTGAGTCTTTGTTTTAGGCCAAAAATGAGTGTTTATGTTAGTAGCCAGTTGGCTAGTGTAGGTTTACAGCTTCCACACAGAACCTTAGTGAGTTTTAGCTTGTAAAGTTCTGACAGTTTGCGTTTGAAGCACAACAGACAGAGTTTTCAACCGAGCTCGCGCTCTAAGTTCCATGCCTGCATGGAAAATTAACTATTTCACCTCCGGAGCAGTTCTAACCTGCGGTCATACTGTAATTGTCATAATATAGCAAGACTCCATTAGAAGAAACAACATTACTTAGGTGAGTAATTTTTTCTTCTATGTAACTAGGAAAAGGTTCTATGTAAATAAAAAAATACTGTGTCAGAGTCATCATGTAATACTTGTATTGATACTATATTAAAAGGAAATAAAGGAATAACTAATGTTGTACTCCCCTCTGTCCCATATATGTGTTTGTGTGTGTGAGTTGGGGGAGGGTCTGTAAGTTCATTCTTTAGCAAGGCATCCAGTAATATAAATCTAAGTGATTAAAGAGGTACTGACATCTCAAAGAAACCTTTAAAAAACATAAAAATTAGGTACAATTCTGCCTTCATTTCATTTATGCTCTATGCATTTCTCCTTCTCATTATTTATTACTAAAGAAATGTGCATAAATATATGACCTTTATCCCTTAGACTTGCTTTAGAGTCCATCTGCATCAACAGCCTCCCTACTTCAAGTCATTATCCTCTGTTATGACAACACGATCTGTTGCCATGGGAGTAACTGTGATATCATAAGCAGTGCTCTGTGACTTCAGGAAAGGAAACAATAGCAGGAATAGACAATCTGTTCAGGAGGAAAGATACTGTTTTCGTACAGGTGACCTCAGTAATAAATAATGAGGAGGAGGAATACTACCCTAATGGGAAATACAAACTGGACTGTGTCCAAATATTGGGTTTTGTTAAAGTTTTGTTAAAGTTCTCCTGAACATGTCACCAGCTCTTTAAGGTATCCATGGAAACATGTTTTTATTGACTGATGACATATTTGGGATTGTGTGGGGGGATGTAAGTTTATTGACAACCTGCCCCAGCTCCAAAACCAATATTCTCAGCAGCTTACTGCTGCACCACTTTTTCAGGACCACAGATGTGGTGGGTGGGCTACCCTGCTACTCATGCATGATCTTGCTAGAGGTGCCACTCGTGGCCTGGAGATTTCCTCTGTCTTTCTCTCTTTGAATGGTACCAGTGTGCAATGATGTGCATGCACTTGTGCCTGGTGTCAGCAGGTGCCCCTCTCTCAGTCAGTGTTGTATCCACTATGCTATCACCTGGTCACCTCCTGGCAGTCTAAGAGTGGATCACAGAGGCCCCCAACCCTGAGGGAAGACAGCTGTGCTTGAGAAGCTCTGACCTTTCACCCCTGGGCAGCCACTGAGCAACCCTAGTCAATTCTCAAACCCTGCTTATCAGCACAGCAATAGGTAGTGCTACAGCAGCACTCTCAGGCCACAGGTAATAGAAATCTGGCTGACTGTGTTATCCATGGAAGCATTCTTTGTTGACTGCTACCATAGTGACTCCTGCCACTGGGAGAGCTTTTATAGTGTGGATTAATACCAATGAGCTGTTCTAAGCAATACTGACTTGAAAGTCAGCCAGCCAGATCGCAGATTTTTACTGGCCACACTGCCTAGTATTTCTCGTCACCCTGGAAGTAGGTGGAAGTTGGAAAATGGCTGACTTGTTGCTGTAATGTAGATATTTTAATTTTTATAAGCTCATTTACTTCAAGCCATGGCAACAGTCTGACTAAATGATGCCTTCCAAGTACCAGGGTGAATTTCTAATTATTGTATGAGTCAGATTGACTATGCTTCAATATCCTGATTTAAAACAAAACTTCAGAAACACTGGCATTTGCTTACCTACCGCTTTACATCTGTCAAATGAAGCTGGTGTGACCATTAGTCCCACAATAATTTAATCTGACGTTAGCTTTATTATAAATATATTTTCTTTACAAAATCCATTATTTTGGAGTGAAAGCCAAATAGAAATAGATTTGCTACATGAGTAAATAGCAGCCTGCCTAATGGGCCTGAACTGAATGGTGTAACTTCAAACTATGGCTGCCTCTCTCAAACACATCAAATAGCATTAATATTCTACCCATGTGAGCACTTTGGCACTACTTCAGATCATCTCATCTCGCTTCATTAGTTTCTGCACAATTTGATGCCAAAGTGCCCACATGAGTAAAATAGCAGTGAGAGTCTCTGTATTAGGGATGAAAACTAAATCAAGCTGAAAGAAACTTTTTTTTCTGACTGAAATACAATTCTGTTTCATAACGGAGCTGTGACTAACCACGTCACTGTACAGTGTTATAAAATTGTCCCATTTCTGGTTCTCAGCTGAGAATGTAAACATGTTGTTTCACTACTTTAGAAACATATTTGGTATATGTACCATTTCTTTTACTATGTTTATTATCCTTTTTCAGTAGCAAGGAATTGGAACTTTAGTCACAGGTATAAAATGAGGCTTAGTTAAAACAAACAAATGCAGTGCTAGGCAGAGGAATCACTTCCTGCTTTGGCTGTCTATCACTGCTTTTGTTTGTGTTTAAAACCGCTAAAGCTAATGTTCCAACTACCAATCATAGCCTTCCTCAAAGAGGTATGCTGTATGCTACAAGGCAGGATTTATAAACACTTGTTTTAAAAAGACAGTAAAACACCTGAGAGACTCCACGAGGAAAGGAGAGTGCAGAAGAAATCAAAAGAAACCATCACCACACAATAACACTTTGTACCAATATGTGACATGCTAGTGATTATTTTTTTTTTCATTATAATGTGATGTTTGTATGCCTATATTTCTATTTGCATAAGCCTGTCAGGGCATTCTTGTGTATATTTGCACTTCGTTCGCTTTGTACCACGACATTCTCCTGATTGTATTTATCATTATAATGTGATGTTTGTTGCCTTGTAAGTTCTACTTATATATGTTGCTGTATGTATTACTTCTGCATGTATCCACCAGGACGTCCTTGTGAATAAGCTTGCTCAATGGTGTTTTCCTGCAATAAACTTGAACTTGATGTGCAAGTCAATCACAGCACCAATATTAACTAAACTGCGTGTAGAACTTGAAGGCAACAGACAGAATACCAAGGGGTTGGGGAGTTGGAGAAAAAGAATGGGGTTGAGGAGAGGATAAAAAAACTAATGACACCTCAATGTACAAAGTACAAACAACCTGTCATTGAATGACTGTTTGTGCTATCACTGCCATTGCAGACATACACAATGCGGCCCTGTTAGAACTCTGCAGTAGGGAGTTCAATTCAGAGCAGTGACTGGAGGAGCTGAAAAACTGATATCGATGGAATAACATCAGGCTGCATGAGGTCCCGGAGGGAATTGAACAAGGGGATATATTAGCCTTCACAGACAGTTTCTTAAAAGAACTCCTTTATGTGCCAGCAGATAGACCCCCGAACATTGTTCAAAAACCCTGGAGCTGTGGTACCCCTCCCTAAGATTCCAAAGCCAGAACACATTCAAAAATTCTAGATGTTTTTGATTTCGGAATAAAAGAGGCAGTCATATACTACTTGGGCCAAAAAAGAAATTCCATTTACAGATACACATTTTTTTTGAGTGTGAGTATGCTCCTCAAGCTGTGGCATGCTGAAAAAAAGCCTTGGTGTTTCAAAAAGAACTTAAAAAGGGATTTGTTCCTGCCTTGATTACTGAACACTTCTTAAAGTGATTACAGAAGCAGGCATGAAAAGATTCTGAGTTATCCAATGCTAACAGCAACCTGTCCTCTATCAGAATTAACACTGAGGAAGTGCTACAACCATCAACAGCCTGACAGGTGGCCCAGAGATCATGGCACGGATGTGGAGACTCTGTGTTAGAAGTGAAGAAAGGGAAAGCAAAGCAATGGCTCCAGACATCCTTAGTGACATGACATCTCCTGAGCTCCTTGAGGTTCACACCAGCTTTAGGGTGGGGGGGTGACATTGTGCATGTGCAGCTATTTGATTCCAGTCCAACACAATGACATGAGAGACCCAGATAACAAACGACTACAGACTAACAAAATGTGCTGTGGTTTACCCCTTTTTCTATTATCTGACTCAGGTTTTTACTTTAAAAGAGTTGCAAAGGTTCGATGCTGGAAAGGTGTCTTTCCAAACTGTGACCTGACTTGGTCAGGAGAGGTGGGAGCATCTGTCTGGGGGATAGGGGCTGGCCTGGTGGGGCCTGATCAGGGATGTTGTTTTTTTGCCACACATTGTGGTGGTGTGTCTGGTTGAGGGCTGGGGCTTGGGTTGCACTCCTCTGGATGGATTGAGCTACCGTGGAGCATGGTATGCAGATGGCAGCCTACGAGGTTGAGAAGGGCAAAGTGATGGCAAGGCAATTTTTATTTAATGAGATGCCCAATCTCAGAGGCTCTGGGTGCTGTACAAATGAGATAAACAAATGAATAAATATAAACATGCACAGAAATAACTATCATTTTGAATATTAAAATCCATAAATAATAATAAAAAAAGTAAATTTGTCACAAAATTAGACTAAAAACAGGGAGGCCAGGAACTAAGTCTTTGCCAAAGCAAAAAGATCTCATTAAAAGGCTAGGTTGGGAAATGCCAGGGTGAACAGGAGGGCCTTAAGGAGGGCCTTGAATACCTCCAAAGATGGGGCCTCCTTAACCCCTAGGATTATCGAATTTCTCAGGATGGGAGTAGAGATTGGCGAAGTGGCCTCAATTCACTCCGCAAAGTGATTCGTGGAGTGAAGGAGAATTCACAGTGTCTGCAACATAAAGAGAAGTACTTCATGTTATAATGGGCAACGCAAAGTCCATTAAAAACTATGATTTTGCATTACTCCGCCTTCCCAAACCAGTACTCTACCAATTCTTAAGGCAAAGTACATTGAAAACAATGTACTTTGCCTCACTTCGCTTTGTTTTTAAGCTCCAAAGGCACATTTTGCAGTGATTCGTGGGATTTCAGGTCACATGGGCTCTAGATTGTTCTGCACAGCCTCAGTTTGGGGAAGTGTGTGTAGGAAGCTGTAGGATACAATCTTCTCTGAGAACTCTCTGTGATGCAAACCTTCTAAAAGCTGCTAAAAAAGCCTTTTTGAGTCATTTTGTTTGCTGAAACTTTAGTTCATCGATTATAAGAAACCCTCCTGTGTTCATATCATTGAGAGTTCATTGTTTGTGTGTGGATTTTGAATGTTTAATGTACAACATTCAGTCTGTGTACTGAGAGACAGTGGAAGTGTGCTTTGGGGGAGGGACATATCTGTGGTGTAGGTAGATTAACTTGAAGAAAAAGACATGCCCTGGTCTGGAAGTACTGGAACCTATCCCTCTTATCTCTTCCTACCATTTCTTGCAACTCCTGCAATGAGGAGAACCACCCATTCACCATTAAATGCCCCAGGCTACCTATTCCCTTTCGCTCCCACTTCCCAAATCCAATATCCTCCATTCCTGGCAAAAAGTAGGGATTCCCCGCTACCGGCAACAAAAGCGTCTCTTTCCCTTGTGTCCATCCTTTCCTCTTCAACACTTTCCAGGCCATCAGTACCTGTACCACCATAGGGTTCACTTCTTTTCCCATCTAATACGCTCTTAACCCTCTACTATGGAGATATGAGGGTAGTTTTCCCCTCGACTCTCCCTGCTCCAATTCCACCCATCTGGCTACTTCAGGCTTATGTACCTAGTCTGTCATATATCTTTGTTGTATGGCCAGAAAGTAATTCTCCAAATCTGGAAAGTTTAACCCCCCTTTTTCTTTATCTGCCTTTAGCTTCCCTAGACTCAACCTCGGATGTTTCCCTTTCCAAATAAAAGTGGTAAAGGCCTTCTCCAGCCTAGTCACATCCTCCTTGGACAGACCCAAATGTATCATTTGCAAGGGATACAGGATCCTAGGCAGCACATTCATTTTTATTATATTGATTCTACCCAACCATGACACAGGCAGGTGCTCCCATCTTCTCAGGTCTGCTTCTATGATTTTTATCAATTTGGTATAGTTTAAGTTTAAGTCAGAGGCAGTATAGCGCAGTGGTCTGAGGCTCTGAGCTGCAAATTTGGTGACATCCAGCAGACCAGACCTGGGTTTGAATCCCACAGCTTCCACTTGCATACTGTGTGACCCTGAGCAAGTTACTTAACCTCCTTGTGCTCCCAGGTCGCTCCTGTAAAAAAAGCTTTCAGCTTAGTATGCTATACCTGGTTAAACAACTAAATAAAAAAAAAGAAAAAAAAAAAAGTTATACAGTGAGCCCAGAGATCTACCCACCTGCACCCCCAAATATGTCATGCTCTCTCCCACCGCTTTGAGACCCCAATGTTTAATCTCCTCACCCAATCCCTTAAGCCACATAACCTCTGACTTTCCCATATTAACTTTATATCCCGAAAATTTCCCAAACTCCTCAATCAAAGCCAAGAGAGCAGGAACCGAACTCCTAGGATTCTTCATAAACAACAGCATGTCGTCCGCATATAGTGCCAATCTCTGCTGCGTCACCTTCTCCTCCCACCCCCTGTATGTCCTTACTTTCTCTAATTGCCACTGCCAGAGGCTGTATAGCAAGTGCAAACAAGAGTGGGGAGAGCGGGCATCCCTGCCTCATACCTCTCTCCAAGTTGAAGCTCTCCGACCTGCTCCCATTTATAATCACCTGCGCTTTGGGCCTTTTATACATCACCTTTATCCACCCTAGGAACGGTTCACCTAGACCAAACCTCCCCAGTATTTCAAACAAATACTTCCATTCCACCCTATCAAATGCTTTTTCCGCGTCCATCGAGAGGATCCCAATATCTTCTTTTCCCCTTCCTGCCCTCCAAAGCACGTTAAGTAGCCTCCTCATATTATGGTATGACTGTCGTCCCTTGATAAACCCCGTTTGGTCCGGGTGAACCAACTCCGGTAAAATTTCCTCCAGCCTACTGGCCAACACCATAGCCAGTATCTTCAGATCACAATTCAACAATGATATCGGCCGGTATGAGGTGCACAGGGCAGAGTCCTTTCCTTCATTTGGTATGAGGCATATACTAGCATCATAACATGCATCTGGCAAACTAACCTCTTCTAACCCTTCTCCCTGCTGAAACACTCTGCACAAGACCTTTGCAACCATGGTCCCCATCAACTTGTAATATTCCACTGGGTATCCATCCGGGCCACTCGTTTTCCCTTTCTGCAATTTTTGAATAGCTCTCAACACCTCTCCCTCCGTTATTGGTTTACCCAGCCTTTTCCTCTGTGCCTGTGTGGCTGTCGGAACTTTTATTCCCTCTAAGAATTCTATCATCCTTTCCTTTGTTTCCTCATCCTCTGCCTGGTATAGCTTCTGAAAGAAGGCCTTAAAGGTATTCCCCATCTCCTTCTCTTTATTCTGTAGAGTGCCCTTTTCATCCCTCACTCCAAAATTCTGTGCATCCTTCTGTGTCCCTTCATGAGATTAACCACCATTGGGCCTGGTTTATTTCCCCATTCAAATATATATCTCCTGCTAAATAGGTTGGCTCTCCCTGCCTCTGACCTTAAAGGCACGTTCAGTGCCTCCTGAATTACTCCCAGTGCCTGGATAGTCTCCCGCATTTCCCCCCGGGACACTCTCTTCTCTAACTCCTTTAATTTACATTCCAGCTCCTTCCTTTGTGCACATCTTTTTTTCTTTATATGGGAAAAATATTCAATAATTGCTCTCCTCATAAATACCTTCACCGTTTCCCATAAAATATTATTCAAGGTGCCCTCCTTATCATTTGTAGCCATAAAGAGATCCCAACTATCCTCCAGGTGCTTTCTAAATTCCTCATTCTGAGCCAAGTAAGTGGGAAACTTCCATGCAGGTGGCATCCCCCGTCTTTTCCGACCTTGTATTTTCACTATCACCATAGCATGATCTGATACATGTATTGGGCTGTGCTGCATCTCCCCCACCCGCGTGTACCATTCTCTTGTAGCATATATATATAGTCTATCCACATCCATACTTTATGAGGATTCGAGAAAAACATATATTCCCTCTCTCCCGGATTTGCTGTTCGCCACACATCCACCATTTCCAATTCCGCCATTCCCTCTTGCCATTGTTGCATTGGTCCCGAGCTTCTCCACTTCCCCTCGGAGAGGTCCATCTTTGGATCCATGGCCCAGTTTAAATCCCCCCCATTATTAGCCCTGGGAATTGCTCTCTCACCAATAAAGCCAGCAAAGAGGCATAAAATTGGTATTCAAATACCGCTGAGGCATATACTGAACCCAAGGTAATCTGTTCCATGTCCAGGGTCCCCACAATAAAGATATATCTCCCTTCCTTCGTATCCTAATTATTCTCTGCACCTCTAAGTTCAGCCCCTTATGTATTAATATCACCACTCCCCTTTTACGCACTGAGGCCGGGGCTGCATAACATTTCCCCACCCATCCCCTAGCCAATTTGGTATGCTCTACTTCTGTTAGATGCGTTTCTTGTAGCAAAGCTACATGGGTTCCCGCTCTTTTAAGTGCGGTCAGCAACATAGACCTCTTTACTGGGTTTGTAATACCCCTGACATTCCATATGATTACATTCACAGTTTTACTAATTGCCATCTGTGTATACTCTCCTTTTCCCTTTTAGCATCACCTTTCCATCAGTATCATGAAAGTTTATATATTTAACTTCTTTGCTTGCACTCTGTTCATAAAATATAAAAAAACATACTGGCAACATACACACTCTCAACAACATTTCAAACATATAACTATATACACATCTCCCCTTTTCTTTCTCCCCTCTATAACCCAATCTTCCCCTTACCCTATTGCCCCCTTTCATTTCTCCTTTATTAATTTTCTTCCCTCCATCCTCCTTGTGATCTCCTCCCCCTACCATTTTCCACCACTTCCTTTGCTCCTTACCACTCTCCCTTCTCCTCCCATGCTCCCCCTCTTCCTTTTTAACTTGGGATATCCCCCCCCCAACTCAGCCCTTACCTTCTCCCTCCCACCCCTGCCCTCTCTCGGGTCCTTAGACACTAATAGTCTCCATGACTCAAGTGTCTGCCTCATCCCCAGATGCTGCAACAGGTGCTTCCACGCTCCCCTCATGGCCATTTAACCTTTGTGCCCCTTATTAACCATCCCTATCTATTTCCCACGTATCTCTTCTCCTCTTCCCCACCCCCCGTTTCATGTTTCTTCATCACATTCCCCTTCAGATGCGTCATTTTCCCTTCCCCCATTTCTTTGCCTTATTTCCCCCCTCTTGTTTAGTTATTGTTACACAAAATAGCTCCATACAATTATGGGTATCAGCAAGGGCTAATCAGGGAAAGCAGGCCATGAAAAAAACACACTAAGCCCTCCCACCCGCCTCCTACCTGCACCCAGACATTATAAGAGGCAGTTCCTTCCATCACTGGGTTTATAGCAGTCTCTCTCGCAACCCAGCAATTCCACCATCGAGTCCAGCTCCTCATCTCACCATACTCTTGAACTCTACCTCCATCCGTTTCCTCCACGTCTCTCCCCACCATTTTCTGGGCGCTCCACCAGTCTCCATTCAGTTCCAATTCCCCCAGCTCTTCCCAACAGCGAACAGTGTCCTCAGTCTCTCAAAGCCTCCCATCTTCACCAGCACGAGTTCTGGCATCAAAAACAGTATCTTCCAGGACCCAAAAAAACAAACAAACAATCCTCCGTATTTACATCTGCACCTCATCTCTTCAGTCTCATTACAGAGCCCTCAGCTCCCTGACCCAGATCTCCGTGCAGGTCTCAGTCTCTGCTTTTTCCACTTCCCAAAACGAGTATGTGGCGCCTTCATGTTTTATTTTTAAAGTAGCTGGTTAAATCAGGAAGTTTTTCACTTTCAATTCGCTCAGTTGCAGCATAGTACTGTTAAATACCTTCCTTCTTTTCAAAAGCCTGGCCGAGTAATCCTGTGACATAAATAGGCAGTGACCTTCATATTCCACCTTTCCTTTCTCCTGATATGCCTTCAACATTAATTATTTATCTTGAAAATGATGGAACCTGAATATTATCTGCCTCAGCAGCTGGTCATTTGAAGGTTTGGGCATCACGGCTCTATGAGCCCTCTCAAGCTTTAATTTACCCTTCGCTGGTTGCAGGCTTAATAGCTCAGGCAATATTTTTGAGCAAAAGTCCAGCACACTTTCCCCCTCCATACCCGTAGCCCTCTCAATCTAAGATTCAGCTTCCTGTGATAGTTTTCTTGGTAATTGAATGCATCTTTTAGCTCATTCAATTCCTTCTGAAGTGCCACCATGAGCCCAGGAGTCGCTAACAGCTCATCCTCCATATGCGATATTCTCCCCTCCATTTCCTTCATATACCAGCCTGCACCACCTGCTGCTCTTGTATCTCTTGTAATTTCAAGTCAGATTTTCCTTCAATTTTGATCAATCGAGGTTCCAGTGCTGCTATGCCTTGCCCGGTAACCTCCCTTTCAAGGGCTGCCACCTCCGCTGCTGACAAGGAAAGTAGGCCACCACCATCACCACCTTTCTTTGCGCTTTTATTCGCAGTCCTCTGGCTCTTAGAGGGTCCTGATGCCAAATATTCATCCATACCAAGTTCGCACACCATCTGCTAAATGCTGATCACACTTCTGAGCACTTTGTAACTTTTATTTTTAATATTTGTAGCCGCGAAGAGGGAGTAGCATGGAAATTCGTGTCTGTTTAGCTAGCTGCTCATCAGTGCCCCCCCACAACACTAATTTTTTGATTAGTTACTTGGATGTATTGTAAGCATGTTTTGTAGTATCTCTCCAGGCTTCGCCACCCTGCCATTGTACTCATTAATGAGTGTTTTTAAGTCAGGGAGTTTGTGCTACAGCTCATCGGGGAAGTACAGCCGTAGGGATTTGCATTCTCCATATTTTTTATCTCACACTGTCGACACTGAATCCCATTCTTCAGCATCATGGTCACAAATGCAGTCACAAATAACAAATCACGATCACATCACAAATCACAACACTAATTTTTTGACTAGTTTTACTTGGATGTATTCTAAGCATGTTTTGTAGTATCTCTCCAGGCTTAACCACCCCACCATTGTACTCATTAATGAGCATTTTTAAGTCAGGTAATTTGTGTTACAGCTCATCGGGGAAGTACAGCCGTAGGCATTAGCATTCCCAATACAGTTCCATATTGGTTATCTCAAACCGTCGACACCGAGTCACGTTCTTCATCATCACGGTCACAAATGTAGTCACAAATCACGATTCACTATCATGTCACGAATCACAACATTAATCTTTTTACTAGTTACTTGGATGTATTGTAAGCATGTTTTGTAGTATCTCTTCAGGCTTCACCACCTCACCATTGTACTCATTAATAAATGTTTTTAAGTCTGGGAGTTTTGTCCTACAGCTCATCGGGGAAGTACAGCCATAGGCATTCGTGTTCCTTCCCGTACAGCATGTGAGCTACAGTACTGTAAGTAGTGGTGGATGAAGTGGCCCCAATTTGCTCTGTGAAGTGATTCACTGACTAACACGGAATCCACAGAGAAATCCACAATATGAAGTGAAGAACTCCGCTTCATAATGATGAACACGAAGCCAATTGAAACCAATGACTTTGTGTTATTCTGCCTTCCCCAAACCACTTCTCAGCCAATTTTAAGGCGAAGTACATTGAAATCAATGTAATTCACCTCACTTCACCTGTAATTGA
This sequence comes from Neoceratodus forsteri, assembly GCA_016271365.2. Lineage (NCBI taxonomy): Eukaryota > Metazoa > Chordata > Ceratodontiformes > Ceratodontidae > Neoceratodus > Neoceratodus forsteri. Next base: position 943,221,998 of record CM057455.1, read on the forward strand.
GCTCCAAATGAAATTCTTCAGTTATTCATGGGATTGCAGGTCACATGGGCTCTAGATTGTTCAGCACAGCCTCAGTTCTGTCCTGGGCAGTGTGTGTGCAGTGGTAGCTGGAGACAGTTTGCTCTCAGAGCTCAGCGATTCAAAACCTCTAACAGCTGATTAAAATACCTTTTTGAGTATTACTTATTTCTCAAAATTTAGTACATCGATTGTAGGAAACCCTCCTGTGCTCATATCATCGAGTATTCATTGTTGTGTGTGGATTTTGAATGTTAATTTGGAACAGTCAGTCTGTGTACTGTGAAGTGTGCTTTAGGGAAGGGGTGTATTTGTTGTGTAGGTGGATTAACTGGGAGAAAAAGGCAGTCTTTCTGTGTTGGTTATATTTTTCTTGTATAACTGTTAATGTACACACAGTAATATTTTTGGTAATTCTTGACTTTTTTTGCTGATTGTTGTGGTGCAGCAGTGTATAATTTCAGTTGTTTAAAACATTTGGTTATATTACTAAAGGTTTTTAATTTGCTATGCATTACTTGTAGTGTGTGTGAGTATGCGTACGATGCGTGCCATTAAATCAGACACCTTTTATTGTGTTACAGAGTAATTGCAGCAGTGTGAACCTGCTATCCACTGCACCTGCATTAATTTTTTATTCTGCTTTGTGGTATCTTTACTGGTAGTGGATTGTTATTGCCATGAACTAATCCCCCAACTGGCAAAATGTATTCCTTTCCAGATTTGGATTTGTGACTTGTGAGCACTGGTTAGGTGTTGTTGTGCCTTTTCGTATGCACCCCATGTGCAGCGCAATCTTTATCTGTCTGTGCATTTGCATGGCACCATTTATTCTAGGAGACTGCATTTCTTGTTACGCTCTCATTTCACTTTGTCAGCACTGGGGAATTTTCTGGACTCAATACAGTAGCATTTTGGTGATGCACATTCATTCTGGTGACTCTGTGTGTGACCTGACCATCGCACTCATGACTGAGTGCGCCATTAATTCTGGGAGATTTTGCATTTCTTGTTACACTCTCATTTCACTTCATCAGCACTGGGTAGTTTTCTGGACACAAGACAGTAGTACTTTGGGGATGCACATTCATTCTGGTGACTGTGTGGGTGGGATGCTGCCAATATTGTTGTCACTCAGCCTTACTTAGTGTTTAAGGCAGAATGACAACACAAAGTAATAATAACAAGCCAAAGTGAGCCTTTCCTATAGGGCACTCCACGTAGTGAAGTGCCAATGTGAAGAGGCCACTTCTCGTTAACTTCGCCAGTGGAGTTTAAATTCGCTGCATCTCTAGATGGGAGCAGCGACATTAAAAGCCCTGTCACCAGCCATTTTTAGCCTCATCCTGGGAATCACCAGGAGGCCCCTACAGGAGGAGGGGACAGACCGGGAGAGCCAGTGTGAGAAGGTCCATCAGGTAACCAGGGCCCTGGCCATGTAGGGCCTTATAGGTAAGAAGACCCACCTTAAAAAGGATCCTCCACCTGACCAGCAGCCAGTGCAGTTCATGCAGTACTGGTGTAATATGGCAATATTTAGACTGCCCTGTAAGAAACCTGGCAGGTGCATTCTGTGCCAGCTGCAGTCTGTGGAGAGATCCGTCAGAGACCCCGAGGTGATCTTCTCTGAGCTCTGGTAATGGGCTCACCTGTTCCCCACCCAAAGCCAACAGTCTTCACATTAATAATATACTGGGCCAGAACACAGGAGCTACAGGGCAGGACAGCATATGCTTAAGAATGCAAATGAGGTCTCATGTAATAAGGCCTAGAAGCACAAACATCAAGGAAGGTCTAGGAGATCATAGAGGGGGCCAAAATGGCTTCTTCCCTGGTGGAAGACCGCAACCCACAACAATATTTAACACAGAATTAAACATTCTGCATGGAGCACAAAGTACAATTCCCTTCAGATGAAGGGGCAGCAACATAGTCCAGACAAAATGATTGAGGATAACTCTTGGAGGGAGAGGGGAGCACAAGTAGTTGCAATTTGCAGAGAGGCAACCTTAACATTCTTGCTGACCCCTAGTCAGACCACAGAATGATAGTAGTGGATTGGCCACAGCTTTAGGCTACAACAGGTAAGTAAGCAGAGCTTGATCTGGGGGGGGCTGGGCCTCAGGCCTGGGGCTTGGACTGGCATGCAATATCACAGTTAACATTAACAAGTAATAGTAATTAAGGGGCAAATGACCTGAGTGTCAGAGGAGTGGACACCCTCTCCTGCTGGGTACCAGTGAGTAACCCTCAGTTCCCCAATTTCTTTATGTGGGGGGAACCTCCCACAAGCCTGAGCAGATGGACACTGTCTCACTTCTCACAGATACATAATACCTCTTCTTGGCAGGGGGAAGCACAGACAGTGATCATGTCCGAATTCTCTCATGCTTCTCATGGGAGAGGCTCAATAATACATCTCTGCCTGCAGTAGCTCAATATTGATCTTTGGGCTTTTTTTCCACTTGGATTGACTCACCCAAGGAATGTAGATCCAAGTTGAGCAGTCAGTCTTGGTAGACTTCCCTCCACACTCCACTATGACACACTTCTGTTGGTGTGAGCTGGGTACAGTAACCTTGAAGAAGATTGTTTGCAAATGGTTTTTAAAGTTTGTACTTTAAACACGGCTGAGATAGTTGTGTGTTGTTTGCAATTTGTAGTTTTTACAATGTGTGTCGATGTCCAAACCTTGCTGTCTTCTTTCTCATGATCATTCCAGGTTCCTTATAGTGGGCCTAATTGTAGTATCTTACAATGAGATGTTTGAATAGCATGTAGAAAGGATAACAGTTCCGCAGAAACTTCAGAGGCAGACGGTCACTATAGTGTTTCTGCAGGAGACCCACCTGACCAAAATGCCTGAAGCTGCATAGGTGATTGGTAAGGAATGTCAATGCTTCTCATTTTGAATATCACCCCACAGAAGGAAGTGGCTATTTTGATCAGTAAAAATACTTCCTACAAATACATTTGGTGGACTCATACCCAGAGGGGAGATTTATAAGGGCAAGAACAGGGTATGGGGAATGACAGTGTGCTCTTTTAAATGTCCCTTTTGAAGAATAAAACTGGCTGTCCTGTGTTAAAAAGGTATTAGGAGACATGGTAGTGGACCACCACATTCTAATAATCGTGGGGGAGGACTTTAACTCTTTTCTAACCACTTCCTAGATAAATTGGGACAAGGTGGAAAGCTGCAGCCCACAATGGGTAAGTTTGTTTCGAGACTGGGATCTGAGAGGGACTTAGTGGATGTATTGCATTTTATTCTACAATGGGAGAAGTACTACACACATTATTCCCCTAGGCATAATGGGTATTCTAGGGCAGATTACTTTCTAATCTCTGCCTCCTGGGTACTTCACATGATGACCTGTAAGATCGGTTCAATTACAACTTCAGACCATGTTACGGTGGAGCTGTAGCTGTCCACTACCTCAATTCTCAAGTAACCTGGAGGTTGAATGTGAGCCTGTTGAACAAAGAAAAAGTTAAGGATCTTTTTACAAAGAAAATAGAAGAATATCTGATTCTTAATCCCCAACTGACATGAACCCCAGCATCTGACTGGATGCTTTCAAAATCTGTATCAGGGGACTGTAACCAGGTGTAGGCCAGGTGGTGGCATAGAAGGACTGCATGCAAGGGACAGGGCTGGAAAGTGACATGCCGGCACACATGTCCTGGTGCTCCAGTCCAGGGGAGAAAAACATGGATGAAAATGGATACCAGGCTGCTCCTCGCTGTCACCACCCATTGGTTGTCGCATGACAGACATGGCTGGCCACCCACCAGACAGGTCCTATGTGAGTGGCAGATAATCAGTAAGTCCATGAGAAGGTCGGTGATGGGACTGTGTGGTGTCATTGGACAGGCCCAGAGGGACAGAAGATTGAAAAAAAAAAGTTGTATGAAGGGTCAGATTATCAGGTACTCTTCCCCAGATGAAAAAGAGAGGGCCCAGTAGACCTAGAAAACACACTAGCTGACCTAGAATTTCAGCACACAATTGTGCTGAATATAATTGTAAAGGCAGAATTAGAGGCCAGAAGGAAACAACTCTCCCAGCTCCTTGACCAGCAAATAGAGGGTCATCTGAGGTACTCCCAACAGAAGTACTTTTAACATGTCAACAGGGCTGGGAAACTTCTAACTTGGCAGCTTCAAAAGCAGAGGCTAGCAGGATGATCACCAGGATCAAGGATCCAATGGACAGCAAATCTGCTATGTACCCACATAAAATCCAAAAACTTTTTTCAGAGTTTTACCCTGACCTTTATAAGGCAGAATGATCCCCTGATCATGTAAAGAGGGTGGAAAGGTACCTGTAGGTCCTTCCAGTCCCTACCTAGAACCTAGAAGGCAGAATTTCACTGTTCGCTGATGACACAAAGCTCTGTAACAGAGTAGACACACCAGAGGGTGTAGACAGAATGAGAAGGGACCTGCAGAAACTTGAAGAATGGTCAGGGGTTTGGCAGTTGAAATTCAATGCAAGGAAGTGCAAGATAATGCATATGGGGCACAAAAACCCTGGCACAATATATCAGTTGGGGGGTGAGGATATAGCATGCACCAAGCAGGAAAGGGATCTTGGAGTTATCATCTCTGATGACCTCAAGGCAGGAAACAGTGTGACAAGGCAGGAGGTAAAGCAAATAGGATGCTGGGATGCATAGGCAGGGGCATCACCAGCAGGAAAAGGGAGGTCATAATTCCACTATACAAGACACTAGTGAGGCCGCACCTGGAGTACACTGTGCAGTTCTGGAGACCATACCTACGTAAGGACATAGACAGGGTAGAGAAGGTTCAGAGGAGGGCAACAAAGATGGTGCATGGATTGCATCACATGTCCTATGAGGACAGGTTGAAGACACTGAATATGTACTCCCTGGAGGAGAGGAGGGAGAGAGGGGATATGATAGAGACATACAAGTATCTTACAGGGAGGAACAGGGTGCAGGAATGCACTATTTTTAAGCGAAAAGATGTTCCAGGACTAGAGGGCATGGGATGAAGTTGGAGGAGGACGATTCAGAGGAAACATGAGGAAGAATTTCTTCACAGAACGGGTGGCGGACAAGTGGAACACCCTGCCAGAGGAAGTGGTGGGGGCTGAAACAATCACGGGATTTAAGAATGCATGGGATAGACATAAAGGAATTCTGGAGGTCAGGGGTAAGGGGCCACAGACTTCCTGGAAAACATAAACTGAACTTACAAACTTAAATGGGCAGACTGGGTGGGCCATAGGCCCTTATCTGCCGACACTGTCTATGTATCTATGTATGTATCTACCCTGTCACAAGAGCACAGAGTTTTGAATGTACCACAGGAAGTGGTACGAAAAGAACCTAAAAAAATGTCAAGTCCCCAGGAACAGAAAGGCATCTGAACTTTTTAAATCCTTTGCCCTATTCAATTAAATTCAATTAATTTATTGATTTTACCAGGAAAAGACTCCTTTGAGCAAGCTCGTTCACAAGGATGAGAACCTGGGTAGGACAGACATACAGGTAAATCAATACACAACAACTTACAAAGAACAAGAATAGAGATAAAATACAGAGAGATAATACATGTTTTAAATCCATAATAAAGGGGTCACTCGATGCCACTGAGCAAAGAGCAGCATGGTTCTGCACTCCATCCCACATTGGAATAATTTTTGAATTCTTACCACTCTTAATTGCTCTTTAGTGGTCAATTTCAGTTCACTCGGTGTCCTAATGTCAGGTAAATCAGACTCAGAGAAAGTCAGAGCTCTGTCAAAGAAAAAATATAAACTATCGTCTTCCCCATTGCCCTCGGAGGATCGACTGGGGCCTAGTCTGAACACATAAGTGGAATGTGAGTCAGAATCCAGTCTGGTAGCCGGAGAGCTTAGTGAAATTATAACTTTAATGAGCAGTATTCAGGCTGATTTAAATTATATCATAGAAACATAGACTTTGATGACAGATAAGTACCATTTGGCCCACCCAGTCTGCCCATTTCCCTACCTTTCGGATAAGTTGCAGATTCTAGTTAACCGACTGCCTACTTCCTCCTACCCCCCCATTAGAATTGCTTTATGTCTATCCCATGCAATCTTGAATTCCCCCACTGTTTTTGACTCACTACCTCCTCTGGAAGGCTGTTCCATGTGTTCCATGCATCCACCATACTATCTTTTAATAAATACTTTCTCATTTTGCCCCTGAGCAGTTCCTTCTCTATTTTCAAATTGTGCCCCCTTGTTTTTGCACATCTCTTTTTCTGAAAGATGCTATCCTCTTGGACTTTGTTGTTTCCCTTGAGGTACTTAAATGTTTCTATCATGCCCCCCCTTTCCTCTAGGGTATACATATTAAGCTTCTTTAATCTTTCTTCATATGGCTGCTGGTGCAGACCCTGCACCATTTTAGTTGACCTCGGATAACTCCTCATGTTGCAACTGACAGCTGTTTGAGTCTCGGTGGAGGCTTTTGGTCACTGTATGGAACATGCAGAAACAAGGATCAGTCAGGTAGAGGACTTTGCCTGTCCAGCAAAACAAAGATTAGGCTTGGAGGAGAAAGAGATCCGGTTATTTCGGGATAAGACAGATGACCTGGAATCCCAGCACAAGAGAAATAATGTGTGGCCATTTGGCTTACCAAAGGTTTCTGAGGGAGCTGACACGGTGGCTTTCTTGCAGTCTAAACTACCAATTTGGCTTAACTGGGGCTCGGAAGTCATGCTGGAAATTGAGTGGGACCCCAGGTTCTGAACCAGGTCATCTTCATCAGATGGAACAACTTACCTCAGGTCAGTGTTTTTTAAATTACTTCAATATCCTGACCAGGAGAAGATATTGAGAGACACACGATCACTCGAGGATATTTGTTGGAAAGGAGCTTGACATTACTTTAGACTGAACTTTCCAAAGCAAGTCATCGATCAATGGAAAGCTCTTGACAGGGCAAGAGATTTGGCTGGATAAGAGGGTCTCAAATGTTTTTTAATATCTCCAGAAATGCTTCAGATCATGGTCCAGAATTGAGCAGAATTCTTTTTGTAGTTAAACTTTTTTATTAATTTTTCACAAGATATACAGACAAACCTCTTACAGTACAGTACAATGTGAGGATTTTTTTTTAAAGAAATTGAGGCAGCATATAATAAGAACATTGCTACAATAATACAAGGAGCTTTTGGTTTAAAATATAGTAAACAATACAGGTCATGTAATTAGCATATACTTGACATTTGTAGTGAACTTAAAGTGGATAGTATGATTAGATACGGTTTATATTAAAATGCTACATAATTATATATGATGCTGCAAAAGGGAAAAAAGTACATTCGTAAAAGGATTGTGGAGTAATAAAGAATGATTGAGAACAGAGTATAGGAAAGAAAAGATATATAAGAAAGTTAAGAAGAGAGAGAGGGAAACTATACAAAAAGGAGAAAAAAGCGAGACTACAATGATGTATCAGTAAAAGGGGAAAATCCCTTTGGCAGCCCTACATTTTCTCACTACCATGTCCTGATATGCACAGGCAGAAGCTGCAGAACAGCATCAGATAAATTAGAACATCCCCCAGTCACAACAACTATGAGGAATTCCAGCTTGATTACCACCAGTGGATTCAGTTAATTTTCTAGTCCACTTCTTCGCTGCTGTAGTCTGATGTTGCACAGAGGTATTGCACCTCGGAGGGAGGGGGCAAAATGAGGCATCTTTGTTTTCGTGGGATGGGTTAGTTACTTTGTATCCCACCTGTCTTGCTAAGGAATAAGCACCTCAGGATGTTGGTGTTAGACTGAGGGTGGTTGAATGTAGTACAAGTCCTTTTTGGAAGGGTTAGAGTTCATTTAATGTATGGAGTTTATATAATTAGCGGACAACACTAACTAGGTGTTATTAAATGGGGACTATGTAGAAATAATGGGGGTGGATGTTTATTTGGTACTTCATGCTTGCAGGGGGCCAATAAAGAGCTTCTAGTTCCCTACCACCCCGAGCTCTGTTTGGCTGACAAGGGGTTGCTGGAGATTTTGAGGGTGTCTTTGAAGTCTTCTGGGGCCCGGGCTTTTATATATGTGGTTCTACCCGCTGAAATTCTCTACCCCATCGGCTACAGGAGTGCACGACTGTGGGAAGTTTTAAACAGGCGTTAAAGATTTTCTTATGGTACCAGCCTTTAATAGAGTTGAGTGAATAACCTTGTTCATATTTTTGTTATCTTATATTGTATTTATTGATTTTACTACTCTGGTTTTAGCTTTTGTAAAGCACCTTGGTATTGGAAAGACGCTTTTGTGAAATAGAGTTTTTTATATTATTATTATTATTTATTTATTTTAATAAAGGGGTTGGGGAGTTACTTAGTTTTGAGGGATGGTTGTTGTGTGATGGAGGCTGTGGCCCCGCGAGTACCAGTGTGAGATAGTTAGTGATGGGAATGATAGGCATTGCTACTTTTTCCTTTGTAAACAGTTTGGGGGTGTATGGGGAGGATACCCAAAGTTCTTACACTTTAGTAGATGATTTCTTCTTAGAGATATGGTTCATTGGGTCCTGCTGCTGCTGGGGAAATGGGAGTGAAGGAGGTTGTACCCTTTTTGAGTTATATTCACAGCCATGATACCTTAAAGAGTAGTGTCCTGGGATGTGTGTGACATAAATGGACCGGTTAAATGCAAACGGGTACTTACTCAAATCAAAAAACTTGCTGGCCAACTTGTGTTTTCACTGGAGACACATTTGGGGGGACATTTTCAAATGAGATGCACCTGTGCATCTCAAGAATTGCACCACTGCACAATATTCAAAAAGTGGAGATACATCGCATAACTCCAGCTTTGCCCAAGTGCAGCCATAAAATATGTGGCACATCTCCAGAGGGTGTGCCCATGAATATACGGCACATCCCCATATTCAGCCAAGATGTGCAGTGCTTCTGCCCACACATCTCAAAGATGTGCCGCACGATGTTAGGCGTGTAAGAAACATGCCTAACCCCTAGCCATCACAGGTGGGCTGCTGTACTGCACACAGCAGCACAGCCGCCCTCAGACCCTGCAGCCCAGTGGCAAGCCCCCCTCAGTACCTTTCCCTGATCCAAAATAAAACTGGCAGAAACCCCCCATTTTCCACAGTGTAGGACCCCCCAATCCCCTCATCCAGTCCCCGTTCCCTGAACCCCAGTCACATTGCACTACACAGGCACCGCCGGTCCAGGATCCTGGTTCAATGTACAGTTCATAATCAAACCAGGACCAGGATCCCTGTTCAGTGTATAGTAGTTTGCTGTACATGTTCCCAAAGTGTACTGGTCTCCCACCCCATCACAATCCCCAATCACATGCATAGCATGACCCAGAAAGACCTTTTCCAATGTCTGGTATTTTCCTCCCAGCCTGAAACCAGTTCATGATAAAAGATATATCTCCCCATCCCATTTTCCATAGAGTAGTGCCCTCATCCTGATACCATGTGAATAAAAATAAGTAACTCATCCCTTTTTCCATAGTGTAGTGGGTCCCATTCTTCTCATCCACTCAGACACCCTCATCCCACCCCATTCCCCTGGTCCTAGCATGACCAGGTGGCCAGCCCTCCACTCACCTCCATGTGTCCCTGCCAACTGAACTGTCAATGAATGACAGCGTACTGTACACAGGACAAGGTCATTGTTGGACAATGTCGACAAATGGGCTTGCAGTGTGCACTGTAAGCTGTCATTCACAACTTTGTGAATGGCACTGGGTTGTGAATGACAGCTTACAGTACACACTGCAAGCCTATTGGTCACCAGTATCAACCAATGGGCTTGTTCTGTGTACAGTACACTATTATTCATTGACAGTTCAGTCAGCGGGCAGCCGTGGAGGTGTGCGGAGGGCTGTGCTGTCCGCTGGCTCACTGACCACCTGACCATGCTGTGATGGGGAAGTGGGGTAGGATGTGAGTGTCTGAGTGGGTGGGGGGGCTCTACACTATGGAAAAAAGGGATGGGGTGTACTTTATTTTTATTTTGCATGGAGATCAGGATGGGAGGGGGGACACCACGCTATAGAAAAATGGGATGGAGAGACATATCTTTTTATCACAAACAGTGTTTGGGGCTGGGGGGGTGCCACTAGACTTTGGAAAAGGGCTTTTAGGGTCATGTTATGTATGCAATCAGGGATCGTGATGGAGTGGGGGATGAGCAGACTTTGGGAAACATGTATAGCAAATTACTATACATTGCACAGGGATCCTGGTCCTGGTTCAATTATGGACTGTACATTGAACCAGGATCCTGGACTGGTGATGCCTGTGTAGTTCGCTGCCACTGGGGTTCAGGGATTGGAACAGGGTGGGGGGTTGGGGGGGCATTACACTACGGAAAATGGAGGGTTGCTGCTAATGTTACTTTGGATTGGGGAACGGGACAGGGGTCAGGCTGCACAGCGCATCCTGCCAGGAACGTCCCTGTGGACAACATGCAAATAAGGCCATCATGACATGCAAATGTCCCATTTGCACCTCGCATGGCTAATGTACTCGTTTCTATGTACCTGGCTGAATATCTGAAATTTGAGCCTGGTGTATCTTCCAATGTGCCACGTATCCCCATTCCAGGTATTCTGGCCATCCAGGGGGATGCGCTGGTGCATTGTCTGTGGTCTCCATTGGCACAGCACACAACCATTGGAATATTCAGATGAGATGTGCAATTGCACATCATGTTTGAATATAGCACTTTATTGCACTGGGCAATTTCCTTGGGCGGCACATCGAGATGTGCTAGAAAGACCCTGGTCTTTGAGTATGGCGGCCCTGTTATCTAAAGAAGTGGATCACCTCCAGACTAGCTTTACCTGGTAGTCTGGAATTGTACCAGTAGTTTGTCCTTAGTTCTGCAGAGGGATAAGAGGTCAGGTGTAATCCACGGATGGTGGAGACATTTAATCCTTGCTTTTTTTAGCAGGGCATACATATTGCAGATTTGTAGAAGGGTGTTTGTGAGGATGCTGAAGGCTGAGTTGATGTTAGAGCCCTGCAACATAGGGGACCAGTTGGTACAGAATAGGTCATGGAGGAGAGTATGGGGGTTCAGGGCACAAATAGAGCGGTAACAAATGTATTTAAGAACATACAAACATACGAAATTGCCAGCAGAAAACGGCCCACAGGTTTATCAAGTCTGCCCGATTGTGCAGCTCTTAGTTTCATATCACTACAGCTGCACACCCAAACCCCTCCCTTCCTCCTCTTTTCCAGTGCTTCCTCCCTCTGTGTTCTTGTCTGTGCTAACTCTGCCCTTGACTCCATCCCAACCCCACTTAAAGCTATTCACTGTCCTTTGAGTGAGTAACTCCTCTGGCAGTGCATTTCAACCCACCACCACTCTCTCTTTGAAGAAGTGTCTCCTCACATCCCTCCAAAACCTTCCCCCTTCCAACTTCAGACTGTGACCCCTAGTGTCCCTTCCTCCCTTTAAGTGGAACACTCCTCCCTCCCTGACTTTGTTTATTCCTTTCAAGAACTTAAAGGTCTCTATCATGTCCCCTCATTCCCTTCTGTCTTCTAGCGAGTACATGTTGAGTTCCTTCAACCATTCCTCATACGGCAACTCCTCTTGTTCCATAATCATTTTTCTACCTCTAAGCTGCACCCCCTCCAGTAATCTCCCATCATTTTTGAGGTATGGGCACCAGTACTGTACACAGTACTCCAAGTGTGGCCTTACCAGTGATCTATACAATGGCAGAATGACCTTCCCGTTTTCTAGAGGTGATCCCTCTGGCAATGCACCCTAGAATCCTATTTGTCCTTGCTGCCACCCTCCAACACTGTGCTGATACCTTCATGTCCCCTGTAACTATTATCCCCAGCTCCCTTTCTTCCTCTGAAGCTGTTACCTGCACTCCCCCCAGCCGGTAGCTGTTCCTGGGATATCTGACTCCGAGGTGCATGACCTTGAACTTCTTAGTATTAAACTCCAACTGCTGATCCCTAGACCGGTTTTTGAGTTTAACTAAATCCTCTCTGAGTGCCTGCCTCCCTTCCTGATTGTCCACTTTTGCACAAATCTTAATGTCGCCCATGAACAGGCTGATCTTACTCTTGACCACCTCTGCAATGTTGCCAATAAAGACATTGAACAGAACATGGCCCAGCACTGAACCCTCCTGTACCCCACTCATTACTGGCTTTGGCTTGAATGTCTCCCCTCTTACAACTACCCTCTGTTGTCTGCCCTGCAGCCAGCTCTCCACCCACCCCACCAGTCCCCTCCCACCCATGTTCCTCAGCTTGCTCATTAACTTCCTGTGCAGCACCGAGTCGAAAGCCTTGCTGAAGTCCAGATACAGGACATCCGCAGCATGGCCTTCATCAGCCACCCTAGTGACCCAGTCGAAGAAGTTGATCAGGTTAGTTTGACAAGATCTTCCCATGACAAACCCATGTTGTCTCTCATCCTGCAGACCATTGCTATTGAGAAAGGTTATAAATCTCTTCTTCAGAATGGTCTCCATCAACTTCCCCACTAAGGAAATAAAGCTCACCGGTCTGTAGTTGCCCAGTTGGTCCTTGGGTCCACTCTTGTGAAGGGGTACCACATGAGCCATCCTCAAGTCCCTGGGTACATTCCCTGTATCCAAAGAGGTGTTAAACAGGTCCATCAGAAGGTCTGCCAATACCTCTCTCAGTTCCTTCATGACCCTTGGGTGCACACCATCCAGTGCTGGTGCCTTGTTCACCTGCAAGGCTATAAGGCCATTCAGAACTCTATCCTCTTGGATGACCCCATCTGTTATCTCTACCTTCCCCACCTTGTCCCTTTTCCCCTTCAGTTTTGGGCCATCCCTTTCTTTTGTGAACACTGAGCAGAAATACTCATTGAGTCCCTCTGCCTGATTTGCCCCTTGTTCCACCCATCCCCCCCTCTCTTGATTCTAACAATGTTAACCCTACAACTCCTCTTCTCCCTTATGTATTTAAAGAACCCCTTTTCCTCCTCTCTGATCCCTTGAGCCATCTTCAGCTCCTTTGCTGCCTTGGCTGCCCCGACTGATGTGGTCACCTCCTTAATTGCCTTTGTGAACACCTCTCTGTCCTCAAGCCCTGTGTTCACTGCAAAATTTGACACAGCTGTGCCAAAGCCCTTGGCACACAACTCTGCACTATTCCAGAAGTGCTGGTGCAGTTGCAAATAGTTTTCCTGTTTTACATCAGCTTGCATCAAAGGTTTGACACAAGCCCCATACTAGGGGACCCCCTGGGATGCAAAGTTAGACCTGTGGGGAGATGGTCTAACTTTGCAGTGTTGAGGACTTTTGGCAGCAGCTTCTAGAACACCAGTTTTGATGCAAGATTGCACTTGCATCAAGAAACCTGCCACAAGTCCCCTGCAGCAATCACAGACACTTCTGGAATCAGGCCCAGAGAATGGTACTTGGTAATTTCTCCTTGCTTCCTTTTCACTACTATGAAGACGATATCCAGCTGTACCTGTCTTTTGCACATGGGATGCCTGGTGCTGTCAATGTAATTAATAACTGTTAGGCTGAGATCCAGGATTGGATGTCATCTAGCTGCTTGTGGCTCAACCCTGACAATACTGAAGTGTTGTTGGTCAAACCAGGTCATAGGTGCAAGAGGGTGGTTGCTAAAAAGACTAGGCTTTGGCTCAGCCATGGAGGCTTATGGCTGCCACTAAGTTAAGAAACCTTGGGGTCATTCTGGATGAGGGGCTGATATTTAAGGCTCAGGTGGTGGCTGTTATCCAGAGTGGCTTTTTAGCTGTGAATCATCAACCGGATTAGATCTCTTATTCCATCCGGTGACCTAGGGACATTGATGCACACATTTGTGACACCTAGGCTTGACTACTATAATGCTGTATGTCTTGGGGTCAGTGAAGGTACACTACAGTGCCTGAAGTTGGTGCAGAATGCAGCTGTGAGGCTGCTGACAGGCTTTTTCTGGTCTAGTCCTGTCTCCCCAGTGCTGAGTGAACTGTACTGACTGCTGGTTTGGTGGCATATCTCCTTTAAAATTGGTTGAATTTATAAGGCCTTACATGGATTTGGTCCTGGTTACCTGTTAGATCTCCAGCATCATTAAGTGCCCCTTGCACTATCTTCACTCCAGCCAGGTGGGCCTCTTAGCTGTTCCAAGGGCCAGGCTAAAAACCTCAGGAGACCAGGCTTTTGAGGTAGCAAACCCAGTCTTATAGAATTTGCTCCTGAGGGCCCTCAGAGAAGCCTCCACAGTGGAGTCCTTTAAAAAGGATCCAAAGACCTTTTTTATTTTTTTCAAGCCTTTTAGGATTGACTTGCATTCCCTTTAGGTCACTCCCAACTAAGATTTATGAGTTCATGGATTTTAAAATGTTTCTAAAGTTGGTTTACAATAGCTTATGTTTATTTATTTACTGATTAATGTTTTCATTTTGAAAAGTGCCCTGGGCCTCCAGGAAAGGGTGCTATTACAAAATTAATTCTACTCCTCTTCCTACTTCCATATATACATTATATATACATTAAGCACAACAAGAAAACCAAAAGTAAGGTATTCCTCTTTAAAAATAGTTTTACTCAGAAAGCCAACATATTGAATGAAAATTCAACCATGAGATCTGAGGTGTCTGGTCATGCTGTGATGACTTGACAGTCACTTGCTATTGGCCAAACAGGTTGTTAGGACTTCTTCAACCATTTTCTAAGTATGTATTATGCATGTATGTATGTTAACTGGTATTGTGGTCTAGTGGTTAAATCACCAGTTTAAGAAGTGGAAGATCAAAGGTTTAATCCCTAGTAGAGTCAGTTACTCACTCTAGAACCTTAAGCAAGTTATTAAATGTCTCAATTCTCCAGTCCACCCAGCTGTAAAAATGGGTAGCAGCAGGACCCCCTGAAAATGAAATGTTGCATCTTAGCTGGGATTTCTTGGGTAAACATACTGTAAATAGAAAAATGTTATAGGCATAGCAGCACTAAAACCTTTCTATGATTCATGCATCAAGTTGGCATTGGGAAACTTGAGAGATGGGCATACAAAAAAGTGTCAGCAAAATCAAAGATGGTAAGAAGCAAGGTTTGTACCAGTTTCTCTCTTCTGTCAGGATGAACTTAGGGTCAAGCAGTGACATATAAGCAATAATAGATACTGATCATTTATACTGCAATTAACTCCCAAGTGCAACATTACTGTGACATGATGGTACAGGGTTATCATAATCCCAAGTGCATCATTAGCTGGGCCATACAAATGGCTGTCCTACTGGTCATTAGCATCCTAGAAATACTTGTAAGGTGAATCAATAAGGAAATTTACATTAAAAATATAACATATTTGTTCCAGTCATGAAGGTTTACTTTATATTGACAATGTTGACCTCAAGACTAGGGCAAATCCATGCATAATAATTGAATTGTTGGTATTGTTCTTCACCTCTGACCAAGTCATCCAGCCCATAATTAAGTTTTGCTATTATTTTGCACTTATTTATTGGGAATGTGCATCACTCAGGTGTAAGGATAGTCTCTAGAGATAAAGGGTAGGGCTGGATGAACTATGCAATGATGTCAAGTCAAGTTTAATGTATCGGTAGAAACAAGTTTGTCATGACAGTTTCACACACAAAATTAAAATACACAAATTTATATGTAATCTGTGTCTAAAGACATGAAGGGGATTAAAAAGTTTTTCCTATTCAGTATAAATGGTTCATGGTGTTCCAATTGCAATATTTACAGGTTTCAGTTTGGTGCAACTATACAGGATGTATACAAAGATGTAATTTAAACAGCATTTCCTGTATCTCCTATATGTGAAACGTTACTATTTGTGACCCTGACATTTTATATTCCTATTCTGCCACAGAGAAATCATAAATTGGTTCTTGTTTTTTATTTGATATGCTTTACGTGCAATGGTTGCTCCACCATTGTAATTTGAATCTATGCCCCCTTTTATAAGCTGTAATAAGATCTACTTGGTTTAGATACAGTCTGGATAAAAAGGAGACCGAAGAGTGTTTGTTATATATTAAAATACTGTAAACTATCATTGTTTTCAGTGTTGTTTTAACATTCAAGTAACAAGGACATTTCTATATCTATATTATTATGGTGGCACATTGTATAAGCTGAATACATTTATTCCAGCCTTAGTTTAAAAAAAAAGCCTCTCTAAAATTAAGATTTATGACATAAGTTAGGTAATCTCCCTACCCAATTGATTTATGTTAAAATGCAAGGGTAATAAAGTATTGAATTGGACTTAACAGTTTTCCCATTTCTTGCTGGTAGTTGTAGAATGAAAATTTTCATTTATTACATTCAGGGTGGGATATTCAAAAGGGTTGCGCCATGCGCAACAGGGTTGCGCATGTGCAAGTCCAAAAGTGCGCCATTTTGCGACATTCAGCAGGAGGCAGTTACAACAATCGAAAACATGCTGGAGCAACAGCTAATGAAATGAAGGCATGCACAACCGAAGGGGGTGGATCCATGCATAAAGAGCGCAATGCGATATTCAAAGACTTTCGCAATGCGCAACAGCAGAGCAGCCGGAAATTGCGCACTAGCGGAAATGAGCCAAAATAAAAAGGCTCAAGACAGTGGCGCAAGAACGCTACAAGGATGCCAAGTGGGGTAGAGAGAGAGAGAGAGAGACAGACAGACAGACAGACAGACAGTGACAGGCTAGGGCAGGCAAGGCAAGCGTGGGCCATAGGCTGCAGAGGCCAGTGGGGGGTGCCCAGTGCAGTGGAAGTAGCAGTGAGGACAGCGGGGGTAACACAGCAACACCAGCCAGGGGGGTCAGAAGCCAGGGAGATGGACAGTGCCAGCTTCCACATGGAAGCTGTAATGAGGGGTGAGAATGCAAGCTGTGGGGACGAGGCCGTGGAAGGGGCCCGCTATGGTACATTCTCAACAGGCAGTACTGCGCCCGATCAGCTATGAGCTGTACACAGATGTAGAGATCGTGGGCCGGTACCGCCTGAACAGGGCAATACTGAGGCGGCTCTGTGAGCTGTGCAGTGATGTGATGCAGGCACCCTCATGACGGAGTCACGCTCTGTCAGTGGAGGTGACAGCCTGCATGCGCCTGCTCGCCACGGGCACCTTCCAGAGGCCGACAGGGGACACCACAGGCATCACACAGTCGGCCACGTCACGCATCCTCACCCAATTCCTCAGCACACTGCTGCCACATGCTGCGGAGTACATCCATTTCCCCAGCACCGCAGCAGAGCATACAGCAAACATGCAGGAGTTCCACAGGGTAGCACGTATGCCTGGCATGCTAGGGGCCATAGACTGCACCCATGTGGCCATTCGCACACCACCTGGCCCTGATGGGGCTGCATATAGGAACAGAAAGGGCTTCTCCAGTGTCAACTGACAGGTGGTGTGTGATGCCACTGGGCACATAATCAATGTCTGTGCCACACACCCTGGTGGAGCACATGATGCCTTCATATGGTATCAGTCCGCACTGTGCCATCGATTCAAGAGTTGGGACATTTTCACAGGCCATCTAGTGGGTGAATACGCATGTATGGAATGCAAACTCGGGGCAAGGGTGGGAATGCCACAGGTGCCATGGTAGTGGCACACAGGGATATGGGCAATATGGACCTGAACATGATACTGATCTCCACTATCTCCACACAGGTGACAGCGGATACCCACTCCGTCCCTGGCTGCTCACACCGTACCGGCACCCCATGACCCCATCGCAGCAATGCTATAATGTGGCACATGCTTCCACATGCAACATCATAGAGCGGGTGTTTGGGATGCTCAAGGCACGCGTCCGATGCCTAGACACCTCCGGCGGTGCCCTACAGTACAGCCCCCAAAAGGCCTGTGGGATATTCCTGGCCTGTTGCATCATGCACAACATGGCCAAAGACTGTGGGATAGCCCTACAGGTTGAAGAGGGGGACAGCGATGGGGACGCCAGTGGCACCGGTGTTGATGGTGATGAGCAGCCCCCCCTAGGATGGCGGGACCCCCGACTGATCCGGCAGGCCTAGCAGCACTGGGACACCATCACAGAGGAGCACTATGCACAACACAGGTAAGTCAAGGGGACATGGGCAACCAACACTGTCCATGCGCAAACCACAGGCACACAGGGTAACACACCAGGGGTGCATGACGGCCAGGGGAGTGGAAGGGTCCAGGCATACAAACATACCATCAGGGAGGGTGAACACTCATATGGACACACACACCAGGCACAGAGCGTACATGGGCAGATGCACAGCACAGCAGAACCGACATTGCTAACACACAGAACCACCGACCACCCCCACCACCTGTACTGTCCAAATACGTGTGTCAGATGCTGGGCACCCTTGCACCTTGGTGTACAGTATAATGCAGGCATCATCATGCACATGCACCTGTGGACAGCAGTTGGGAGGGTGTGCAGGTGGTCCGTGTGTTGGCGTGTTGAGCAGAGCACCCAGCAGTGCACTGCCCACCATGACAAACATTGCACACAGGGCAGCACCAGACAGGGCCCGCACTGGGAGACAGGTCAGTCATGTAGCTCTGTCCCACGGCCACCGCGGATGCATGGGTGGCCCCACTGTGACCCAACAGCCCTGGCAGGTTGAGCAGGGGCCACATGGGGTGGCACTGTTGGACCAGCAGGGGTCCCACTGCACGAACGCGACCTTGCCCGCACAGGGGTCTGCAGCATGCCGAACAAACTTACACCAGGGGTGCTCGGGATGCCCACAGCAGAACCCGGCGTCGACAGACCTGGTGTCGCACGACACCGGGAACGGGGAGTGGAGAGTGAACTGTATGGGGTGTGCGGTACAGGGGCACCTGACTGTGTGCCCAATGCATCCACGACAGAGACCACTGCCTGGGTCAGCCTGTCAATGGCGGCGGTCACATCCATCCGCATGTGGATCAGCTCTGCATGGTCCAGAGCACACTCCCTGCTGTGCCACTCCACAGCCACAGACAGTGCCTCCACGGACATTGCAACCCGCCTCTGCTGCTGTACTGATTCCCGCAGCAGGTGGGTGTGCTTGTCCAATGGGTACTGTGCCACAACGGCATCCTGTCCCCCAGGGTGTTGAAGGTCCTGATGCACAACACTCCTTGAGGGTGGGCGCTGTTCGCCAGGACCAGGAATGGGCATATCAAAGGGCGGCGGGCATGTGCCACCGCTGGACACTGTATCCCCAGACCTGGTGGGTGACTGCTGCTGCTGCCCCTCCAACCGCTGTGCCTCAGGGTCCACTCGTTCCACCGCTGTGGCCGCAACAGTGCCAGACACCTGCACAGCCACCAGTGCTGCCCCACCGGTGCTGACAGGCACAGCCTGGGACTGTGCCAACATGCTGGTACACAAGTTGGAACCAGAAAGGCCCAGGGGCACGTGCTGGCCTGCTGTGTGTCCGTCTTGGGACACACACATATCACTGCCCATTGCAGTCCTTGCATCATCAATGGTGCAGGTACGTGCTACAGCCACAGTCACAGTGTGCTGGCACGCTTGCATGCCAGACTGCTGAGACACAGGCTATGCACCCCCCACACCCGAATCACCGACACCAGAGTTGGTGGCCCAGCATGCATGCTGCTGCAGTGCATGCTGGCTGGTGACAGAGGTGGATGGACCCTCCTCCATGTCTAGCAGGTCATTATCACTGCCTGGACCCACCACCACCGTCTCCTGAAGATGAACAGGATCTGTAACAGAAAGAGAGTACATGTGAGTGCATGTGAACAACCTTCCCCCCCCCCAACACCACCACCATGTCATACCGTGCAGTGATGGGCTTCCACCTGTCTGGAATCCACCTCCTGGTACTCCCTCAATAGCGCTCCGCTGCATTGGTGCAGCCAGTCTCTCCTCAGCCGGGGTCAGCTCCAACACCACTGGCTGGCCCCCGCCAGTGCCAGCACGTGCTGCCCTGAAGGCTGCCACCTTCTCCTTCAACCTCCTGCGGTCTGTCCCCATCTTCTTCTTGCATTCCTGCACGGAGCACTGGTGGCTTCCGTGCAGGTTCACGGCCCGAGCTACCCCCTCCCATGCAGCCGCACGGGACTGAGGGGTGCCCCGCTGTCCACTCAGTAGTGGCTCCTCCTCCAGGTAGGCCTGGAAGAGGGCCTCTGTCTCTGCTGGGGTAAAGTTGGGCCTCCTCCTACGCCCACCATCCTCACCCTCACCTTGTCTCTGCTCAGTCATGGCGATCTGTATGGGGGGAAGTGGACACCTGTCACTGTGCAGTCTACAGCATTTTCCCATGACCATTGTCCAGAACATCACACAGCATGCAACTCACCTCTCACCTGCAGTACCCGAATCTGGCCAGCGTAGCCCAATGTCGCACATTTATAGTGCAATGCATGCAAATTAGATGGAGCAACTATAATGAGATACCGTCGCGCCACTGCGCCTTTGAATGGCTGATCAGATGATTTGCAAGTGTCGGCTGAATATCGTGCAGTTGCGCTTTGCGCAATACGGTTGAGTCGGCTGAGCCAATGGCGCAGATCTGTGACTGTGTGGTACACTGCATTGTGCATGCCCAGATAGCTTACGCAGGCATCTGCCGCGCTGCTGACGTGCTGTGCGCAATCAGCAATTCAGGCCATGGCCACCATTGTGCCACTGGCGCTACAGCACTGGGCACTATATGGTGCTGTGGCACTACTGCGTAATAGTCCACTGTGGCACTGGTACGCAGGTGGTCGGTCGTGCAGAATGCGTATACATCAGATGGCGCTGTGCGTGGCCTTGTGTCATTGTCCATGACCTGGTGTCTGACCTTGGCCCCCTGGTGCTGTTCGGCTGCCATGTGTACGGTCCTATTGCGCTGTCTGGTGACAGCGCTTATGTGAACTGGACGCTGTTCGAACAGCGAATTGGAACCTATGGTGGCTCATTGCAACATCTCGACGTGGTTACAGCGCAGCGGGCACCATATTGCCTGCTGTAAAGTTGGTAGCATGGCACGAGGAGGGCAGTGCAATGGAGCCCGTGGAAGTGGCCAACTTGGTGGCCCTGGTGGAGCCCCACTATGGGCACTGTAGCGGTGAGGTGCCTCACCATAGCTGGGACCCAGGTCTGGCAAGTGGCCAGTGACCTGGTGGGGTCACTGGCAGTGCCGGTCAGCTGAGCAGTGCCGCACCGTACAGTGACCTCCGCAGGAAGGATCCTGAGCTTTATGGGCTGCTACGGTCACGTGCCAGGAGAGGTGTGGTGCCTAGGCCAGGTGGGTGTACCGTCTATGCACCTGTATTCTCTGTAGGGGTGTGACTGTGTTTTGATGGATGTGCATAGGTGATGACTCTGACACGGTTGGCTGTGTCAGTGTGTGCAGGTGTGAGATGCATGGGGCTGGCTGTGTGGGCAGGCACTCTCACTGGGGCAGGGGGCAGTCTGCTTTGGAGTCACACTGATGTTTTCCTCAACATTTGTCTCCCACAGGACGGGCGGAGAGGATGCAGGCACGGGGTGAGAGGGCCATGCCAGGGCCCCGGTGCTAGTCGGTGGTGCTGTGGGTGGTGCACCCAGCAGCAGCAGCAGCAGCCACAGCTGCTTGAGGAGTGTGAGATCATTACTTCATGGATGCTATTGCATGCTGGGGGCATGACCACCAGCCATGCATAACACAACCATGCACGACACAGGTGACATTCATCACTGTCCAGTGTCACAGCACGCCTGTGTATGCGTCACTGGTGGTCCATGCATGCACTGGGCACATGGCTGTGGGACTGGCATGGCACCACGTTGCCACGTCACTTGACAGCCTTGTTTGTGCTGTGATGTACATGGCCAGTGTGTGTGTGCAGTGGTGCACATAGCTGGTGCTGCCTGGTTGGGCATGTCATGTGAATGGTCACTGTGGGTGGGTGCATACTATCACAGGTGCGGGGCACTAGGCTTTATACCTTGCAGGATGGGTGGTGTTCAGGGTTTTGGACAGTCACAGCCATTGACTGTGTTCCCTTTTCCTAGGTCTCAGCATCCTAAGAAGGATGGAGCGTGCCCTTCAGCGGCTTACACGTGTGTCAATTGCAACACATGGGATCCTGACCGACATTTACCGCCATGGGATCCAGAGACGGCGGAGGGGACAGCGACGGTGGCAGGCAGCGGCAGACCAGCCTGCCAGGCCATGATTGTGCTTCCCCTTCCCACTTCAACAATCCCTCCCACCCTGCCTTCCTCTCCCAGTTGTTCACCCTACCCCTTACTCACCCCTACTTTGTACCCCACCCCCCTTTGTGTTGTACATGACTGTATATAGTTGTTCTTGTTCTTGTTGTTGTATTTTATTGTTTCTACGAATATATATATTTTGTTATGAATACTGTGGTGGTCTCTGATTTGCAGCTGGCTATGGTTGCTCAGTTGCAGTGGTGTGCATGCCATCTGGGGTGGTATGGTCCTGGTTGGGGGGGTGTGTGTGTGTGTGTGCATGCGTGTGTATGCATGGGGAGGTGTCTCCAGTGTGCAGTGTCTTTCTGTTGGTCTTGCCATCTGCTGCCGCCCACTGCTGGGTGCACAGGGTGGGTCTGGCTTGTATGCTTCTCTGCTACACGAGGTTGACGTGTGCCGGGTGGGATGCATGGTGTTTCCTGCAGTGCCAGTCACTGCACATGGCTGGTGTCTTGGGGTCACGGTGCAGGGTGTGCTGTGCATACGGGGGGGCTGATGTGCACTGTGGTTGTCATCCCCCTGTGTGTGGCAGTCTCAGCCTGCCAGTGGTTGTGCTGGGGCATCATGGCCCTGCTGTGCTTTGTTGGCTTGTCCCCAGGGGCCAGTGGATCATCCGTCCCACCCCCAGTGATGCTGTGCTTGGGGTGTGCAGGTGTCTTGTTGGTTCTGCAGTGTGTTCCTGTGCCCATGTGTGGCATGGCTGCGGTAGGCCCCAGCCTGCCTCCCTGGATGTGCAGTTCCATTGCTCTGCGGGGGGGGGGGCTCTACTTGCACTATGATACCTCTGGACTGCTCAGCTGGGCTGCCCTGGTTGTGCTATAGCGCGACCTTTCTGCTCAGCTTCCCCTTCCTGGTTGCGCTATGGCGCAGTTTGTGCGATATTCAGACGCTTGCTTCTTCCGCAATTTGTTCTGCTCCATGTTTGAATATCGTGTCTGTTGCGCATATGCACAATTGATTTGTGCTTGCTCCTGCTGTTGCGCACATTTTGGGCACAATTTGAATATCTGGGCCTCAGAATCTATTGGTTATCCATAAATACCTGCTCTTCCCATACATTGCCCAAATGCAAGCTGTATAGAAGGTCATTAATAAATGTTAATCAGCTAAACTAATATTTTTGCACTTCATAATTTAATGCCTCTTCCAAACAGATTCTCAGTAGTCCAGAATAACTCATTTGTAACACATTTATTCAATTGGCAATACTATAAATCAAAAACAGCAATGTGAATTTAATGCTGTGGTTCCTGTTTCAGCTCTTATGTAGGATACTGGGGTTCCTGAAGTGGCCTTAAATAATAATTGACAAAATTATAATAACTGGCTAGTGTTTTTTTCCCCATAGGGAAACCCTGTTATAATTTGCTGCTATAACCTATGGGTTATAACGGTGAACATGTGTCGGGTTTTCATTGGACAAACATGCACCAGCCACCTACCTACCCTTTTGTCAGCACCATTCCTTAGCATCAGACTTCACTGCCACTTGCACTGGGTGGTAAGTTAATTATAAAAATAAAATTAACTGAGCTGTTTCATCTAGGATATTGAAGTTTTTTTTTAAAGAAAAAAGAAGAAAAACATTTCATTTCACTGGGCTGTGGCACCAGCCACTTCCTATCAGACTACACTTAAACACAACCAGATCAGCTGCAGAAGGATGTGTCTTTATTTTATATAATTGCTGTTGCAAAAAATTGCTTCCCAGCAATTATATAAAATAAATATGGGGTAGTGTTTAACTTGAGATTTTACACATACCCTCAGTGCTGGATGCTTAAAATAAACTTCTTGAGCTTCACTCTTGGGGTTTATGTAGCATCCAACACCTCGGGGGGGGGTATAAAATCTCATTAAACACAACACCCCATGTATTATACATCTATGGCACAATACAGCGAGGCTCCCCTCGTGGCTGCTGGTGGTCATGAGGAAAAAGAAACCTTCCCTGAGCTTCAAAAAAGGGACCTGCGTTCGTAAAAGGACCCGTGCAAGCAGAATACAGCAAGGCTCCCCTCATGGGTGCTGGTGGTCATGAGGGAAAAGAAACACCCTCCCCTGAGCTTCAAAAAGGGACCCGCATTCGTAAAAGGAACCAAGCAAGCAGAATACAGTGAGGCTCCCCTTGTGGGTACTGGTGGTCATGAGGGAAAAGAAACACCCTCCCCTGAGCTTCAAAAAAGGGACTCGCTTTCTTAAAAGGACCTGTGCAAGCAGGTAACGTGGGGACGAAACAGCGGCCAAACAGCACTGCAGTGCCGAGCGCTCTCTAAAGTCGTGTACTTTATTGTTTTTCAATTTACTGCCCCCACACATGTGTAGATAGTTTTTTACCTAAAATCTTAAGTGCTTCTGAATGGACCTGACTATTGTTTTTTTCTTAGTACTTTAAGAGCTTGCTCACGATGCCTTAAAGGGTAATCTTGCCCCCAAAAAAAAGAAAAAAATCCCCTGCTAGCTCTGCACCTTTATTTTTGGTACAGACTTTAAATTTCCCCTCTGAAATTAACTTTGTGCAGCAAAAGCACTGTGCCTTATGTTTAACTATAACCTGTGTAGTACAAAACTGTTTGGTAGCTGAAATTAACCTCCTGCAGCTCCTGCAGCAATATAGCCAGTTCTTAATAGCAAAAATTAACCTTGTGCAGCAAAAGCACTGTGCCTTATGTTTAAATATATCCTGTGTAGTACAAAACTGTTTGGTAGCTGAAATTAGCCTCCTGCAGCAATATAGCCAGTTCTTAATAGCTGAAATTAACCTTGTGCAGTAAAAGCACTGTGCCTTATGTTTAAATATAACCTGTGTAGTACAAAACTGTTTGGTAGCTGAAATTTACCTCCTGCAGCAATATAGCCAGTTCTTAATAGCTGAAATTAGCCTCGTGCAGCAAAAATCGCTGTGCCTTATTCTTATTATTACCTGTAAAGCTGAAATTAACTTTGTGCAGCAAAATCACTGTACCTCATGCTTAATTTAACCTGTATTAGTAGAAAACTGTTTTAATTTGCTAGTAAGCACTGGGAAACTTGTTTTGTCGCCATTTTTCATTGTGTCCCACGCAGATCACTTAGTCGCATTCAAATAGCCCTTGCCCTGCTGTCCTGCAGTAAAACTCCACCCCCCCCCCCGGTGGAAGCTCACCTATATTTACCTCTGCTTTTTCCTCTCTTTTCGGCAGAATACAGCGAGGCTCCTCTCGTGGGTGCTGGTGGTCGTGAGGAAAAGAAACACCCTCCTGAGCTTAAAAAGGACCCGTTCAAGTAAAAAGACCCGCAAGCAGGTAACGGGGGACGAAACAGCGGCCAAGCAGCACTGTAGCGCCACGTGCTCTCTAAAGTCGTGGACTTTAATGTTTTCCAATTTACTGCCCCCACACATGTGGAGATAGTTTTTTGCCTAAAATCTTAAGTGCTTCTGAATGGACCTGACTATTGTTTTTTTCTTAGTACTTTAAGAGCTTGCTCACAATGCCTTAAAGGGTAATCTTGGCGCCAACAAAAAAAATAAAAAAATCCCCTGCTAGCTCTGCGCCTTTATTTTCAGTACAAACTTTAAATTTTCCCTCTGAAATTAACTCCGTGCAGCAAAAGCACCGTGCCTTATGTTTAAATATAACCTGTGTAGTACAAAACTGTTTGGCAGCTGAAATTAACCTCCTGCAGCAATATAGCCAGTTCTTAATAGCTGAAATTAACCTCGTGCAGCAAAAGCACTGTGCCTTATGTTTAAATATAACCAGTGTAGTACAAAACTGTTTGGTAGCTGAAATTAACCTTCTGCAGCAATATAGCCAGTTCTTAATAGCTGAAATTAACCTTGTGCAGCAAAAACCGCTGTGCCTTATTCTTATTATTACCTGTAAAGCTGAAATTAGCTTTGTGCAGCAAAATCACTGTACCTCATGCTTAATTTAACCTGTATTAGTAGAAAACTGTTTTAATTTGCTAGTAAGCACTGGGAAACTTGTTTCGTCGCCATTTTTCATTGTGTCCCACGCAGATCACTTAGTCACATTCAAATAGCCCTTGCCCTGCAGTCCTGTAGTAAACTCCACCCCCCTTCCCTTGGTGGAAGCTCACCTATATTTACCTCTGCTTTTCCCTCTCTCTTCAGCAGAATACAGTGGGGCTCCCCTCATGGGTGCTGGTGGTTGTGAGGGAAAAGAAACACCTTCCCCTGAGCTTCAAAAAGGGACCCGCATTCATAAAAGGACCCGTGCAAGCAGGTAACGTGGGGACGAAACAGTGGTCAAGCAGCACTGCAGCGGTGAGCACTCTCTAAAGTCGTACGAGCCCTGCTGATGCTGTGCGTCAGCTGCCCTGCCGCCCCCACCACCACCCTTGGTCATGTTCTTCTTATATACCTGTAGAGACCTCTGGTGATTGGTGAAACGTTAAAACCAATCAGGCAATTTCTCCATTAGCAGGTTATCAGGATCTGCCTCTAGAGGCTGCTACTGGTTCCACAGCTGATCTTTTTTCTCTCTCGGCTCCTTAATTACTGCATGGATTAATTCAGTGTGAGTCAAAAAATATATATATATATATAAAATTGCCTTACTCCTCATTTAAATTCAGTCTCCCCTCTTACATTCTGCACCCCCCTCCACAATCAGCAATGAAAAAAATCATTAAGTAAACTACTAAATCCCTCCCAAATATTAATGCCATATCACCCTCTTTTGTCCACATATCGACCCCATGGCTTACTCTCCTCATTTTAACCCTCTTCATAAGTTTCTTCCAATCCACCTGTGACATCTTTGCCCCCCACGTCAAATGGATTGAAAAATCAAAATCCTCCCCCTGGGTAAATCGGTCTTTGCTCAATCAAATGAAGGCGTGTGATGACCTGTGGCACCGAGCCCTTCAGTTAGGTCTACCCGCTGACCGACAACTATATCATGCTGTCCAAAACACCTGCACCTGGGCAATCCGGCAGGCAAAGGCTGCTTACTATCAATCAAAACTCACTGCCACTTGGGGTGATGGAAAGAGGTTCTGGGAAAATATAAAGAAACTTAGTGGAAAGTCTCCTTCCCCTCCCCCTACCATGCTTATCCTTGATGGTATCCCCACCCAAGACCCCAGCAAAATAGCAGATGCTTTCAATATATCATTCTCAGACCTAAGCTCTATTCTCCCCCCTGATTTCTTCAGTACAGATGCGGGACAATTCCCGCCACCCCCCAGTGTTCCACCCTTTCATCTCAAAACTATCTCCACTAGTGATGCCCGCTCACATATTGCCATGTTCCTAGGAAAGACTAGGCATAGTGGTGACTCACTAGATGCAAAACTGTTATCCTTAACCCTTGATGCTGTCCTAATACCCCTCACTAAAATACTCAACATGTCCCTGTGCCTAGGACAGTTCCCATCTTTATGGAAAAAGGCAATGATTACGCCAATTCATAAAAATGGTGCCCGTACCTCAAGTAGTAACTACAGGCCCATTTCCATACTCCTTCCCCTCTCAACAGTGCTGGAGAAAATAGTGGCCGATCAACTTACTAACTATCTAGATTCGCACACCTAATATGCCAACAACAGCACGGTTTCAGGAAAGGTCACAGCACCACCACTGCCCTACTAGAATTCACCTCCTTTGTTCATTACACTATTGACCATGGAGACCTGGCTGGATCAGTCTACATAGATCTCTCCAAGGCATTTGATACTGTCAATCACACCATGCTGATAAACTCCCTCCTCTCTGTTGGTGTATCCAAAGAAACTACTAGCTGGTTCTCCAGTTATCTCTCTGGCCACACTCAGCAGGTAAAGATAAAAAGCACCCTCTCCCCTAACCTTCCCGTCTGGTCAGGTGTCCCACAAGGGTCCATCCGTGGTCCGCTCCTTTTCTCACTTTACTTGAACTCATTACCTCCGGCCTCCTCTGGGCGTCTTCTCCTTTATGCAAATGATGCTGCGATTTTCAGTCGGCACCCAGACCCCACACAGCTCCAAAAATCCTTGCAGGGCTCTTTCACACAAATTGAAGCCTGGTTTTCCTCACACAAGCTTGTACTCAACACAAAAAAGATGAAAGTCATGCTATTCGCCCACCCACAACATAAACACAGCACGACAAAATTATCTATACATAATGCGATGGGCACCATGCTGGAACCTGTTTCCAATTTTAAATATCTAGGGGTTACCCTAGACTCCGCCCTTACCTATCGTGAGCATATCACGTCAACTTGCACTGAAATAAACAGAAGAATCGGTCTCCTCTATAGGCTTAGACCATGTCTACCTCCTGAGGCTCTACGGTTAGCTATCTCTAGCTCCATCCTTTCCCTGGTAGACTATGGCATAATCATCTATGAGGCCACCTCTGACATGGCACTGACCAGCATTAAGCGTGCCCTAAACAAAGTCTGCAAATTGGCCACAGGCTGTGATCGACTCACGCATACCTGTGACCTCTACCTACAGTCATCATGGCTAAACTTCCAGGGGCAACTTGTTTATCAGACCTGCTTACTAGTCAAAAAAATCCAGTTGGGCTTAGTCCCCTCGCTGTCTCCTGCTGCTCCAAAAGAACCTACCGGCTCGTACCACCAGACACTCTGACACCGCTGCATTCCATGTCCCCTTTGTGAAGACCACTGCTGGCCAAAGGTCCTTTTGCTATATGGCCCCACTTTGGATGAACTCAATCCCTGACCCTATCTTATCAATCCCCAGGCTAGGGCCTTTTAAACCTGAGTTACTGAACCACATTATGTCCAGCTCCCACTGCGACTGCAGATGAAACTTTGCTTAAAAAAAAGTGAGTTTTTATTGCAGTATTGGCTCCTGTATATGCACCACAATTTCACAATCGCTGATGTTCCATGTGTGTGCTATGTACTTTCTTTCACCTCTGTAGGTACTGTCATTTTTCTGTATTAGAGCTGTAGTCTGTATTGTGTATTCCATCTTATACTGTGTTCCAATCTATTTGTTGTAAGACGTGGAGCCTTTGCAAATGAGTCTCTGACTCAAAGGGTTGTAATTCCTAGACCATAAATAAATAAATAAAATTATTCTATATATACTTACTGGTCTCCCTTTTTTCCCATAGGGAAACCATGGCATAATTTGGTGTAATAAAGGAGTGTTTATTATGGCAAACACATGCATGGCTTCCCTCACTCTGTGCAGTTACCTGCTGCACTTGTTGTCGACTGCTTTCCACTTTCTTTCTCCCTGAATAGCAAATAAACACTAAACTGCCACTCAGATTTGGTGGTTATTTTTTAAACCTATCACAACATTCTTTTTGTTTTAATTCCCCAGCAAAATTAAAAAACTTCTAAATGAATGAAAGAAAAGATTAATGTGACTGTGAACCACGGTCTGTGACTGGACCACACAGCAACTTAATTTTATTTTATATAATTGCTGAGGTGAAAAAAGGGAAACTCAGAAATTATATAAAATAAAATATGGGTCGGGGTGTATAAACTCAAAGTTTACACACACCCTTGGGGTTAGAGGCTAGTCATAAACCCCTCAGGTGTGTGTAAACTTCTCGTTGTACACTCTGACCCATACTTTATTCTATTTGTAATTTAATGTTCATTTTCTATTTTTTTCAATTCAAGGTTTATTAAGCTTTTTAAAGTACAGACAATAGATCCATCTTCTACATGAGATGAGCACCATATACAATGTGAAAACAGAGAATCCATCCTCCCCCATCCCTCCTCCCTCCCCCACCTTCCCCCCAACCCAAACACCCAACACCAAGTCCAAATCTATACAGCATCAACCTGAGATTGAGGTACTATCATCTGTCGGCTGGAAGGAGTAAAGGGCTTGTAAGGATCCTCATATCTTATTAAACATCTTAAGTCTGTTATGCAGGCTGGCTATAGCTTTTTCTGTTCTAAGGTTTGCTAGGAGTTCCTGGAGCCATTCGATATACTGTATGTAATTTCTATGCTGTCTTTCTTAGTTTCCATCAGTGTGGCTGGCTGTTTGTGTTTGTCTCTGTCAGTAGTTTAGTTTTTGTGGTTTCTCATGTGTTTCTTCTTGGAGGAACTGGACCATTCTTGGACATAACATCTATGAACATTTCCTGGACTAGGAAACTACAAAACATCACCACCAGGTATAGGCATTCTCATCATAAATCAACTTTTTTGAAAGACATCAAAAAGTAAAAGTGAGGTCAGTAAATCTTTTATACAGGTTTCTGGGTTGTGGAGTGCTGCATTGAATCTACATTTCCATCTGACTTTCTTAAAGGATGTGTGCTTGTCTTTGAGGTCTATTCACAACTGTTTTGGAGAACAAAGGATTTTTACAGCCTGCATATGCCCTAGGCTAATGTTCATCACCTTCAGGAATTTAACACTTTCTGGGTCTTTGATTTACAGTAACAATCAGTTTTCTGGTCCACAGTAGCTCACCATGAGTCACTCAAGAACACTCACCCTTGCTACAGTAAACATTTGCAGTCTCCTGAGAAAACTGGCAGCTCATAGATTGGGAGGATGAATCCTGCTTCTGATACTGCTATTATGCTTACATGGGGTATCAACTTCTGTTCCAATCAACAACCACTATGGAGAGAATACCTCACAACACAATGACTTTACTTTCTCTAACCAAATTGCCGAAACACAACATGGGCATGCATACACGACCCTTATCCTTCTGAAGGGTTCTACCTACAGCTCATTTCGTATGCTCAGAAAATACAAAATGACACAACTGGTTCATCTCCCATTCCACACTATTAAACTGTGGTTTCTCCTACTCCTCATCATCCTATTGTCAGGGGACGTAGAACTTAACCCTGGCCCCTCTGTCCACCACTATCCCACTGACCTATCGGATGTCTCAGGAAAAGGGCTTCTCATTGCCCATATGAATATTAGGAGCATTACCAGGCACTTTGCTGATCTCAAGACATGGACGAAAGTGTGCAGTCCTGACCTACTATGCCTATCTGAAACATGGCTCAAGCCTCACATTCCGAACTCCTTATGTTCCTTGCCCAATTATTCCTTGATACGGAGAGATAGGCCTTCCCCAAAATGTGGAGGGGGGTCGCTATCCTCTATAAAAAATATCTTGATGTTACAGTCTGCCCACCCACTGGCTCACCCTCAGTCTGTGAGTCCCTGCACACAACCAGTGCCCTTGGTGCAAAAAAACTCCACATTATCTGCGCCTACAACCCACCCACTGGAGGTATCACAGGTCTTCAGGATTCACTTAATCAAACCATCACAAATGCCAAGCAAAACAAGGTTGTAATCTTAGGTGACTTTAACCTATACTGGCTGGGACCAACTCACAGCACACTGCTGACACTAACACAGAGCTATAACCTGCACCAGATCTTAACTGAACCCACTAGAACCACCCCTTCTCTAACTACCTCCACCCTGATAGACTGGGTACTGGTGAATCGCCTTGACCATGTGCAGACTGCAGGCATCTTGGCAGATGTTATCACAGACCACTCCCCCACTTTCTGTGTATGGAGCCCAGAGACTGCTCCCCCACTCCCTCCATGCTACATCACAATTACCAACTTTGCCAAACTGGACGTGGAAGCTTTCCTCTATGATGTACCCTGTATCAACTGGTCTGACATCTATCACTCCCATGATGTTCAAATAGCCCTTGATATCTTCATTGATAATTTCACAGCACTTCAGGATAAACATACTCCGAAGGTCACCAGAAGGGTCAGGGGTAAACAAACAAGATGGCTACACAAGGACCTGCTGGCTAACCTGCGCACATGGGACAAACTCAGGAAGAAGTATAAAGTGTCCAGACTACCGGAGGATTACAATACCTACAGGGCTTCTCGGAGTGCCTATAAAAAAACAAATCAGAACAGCAAAGAGCATCTACTGCAAGGAACTGCTCACAAACTCTGCTGGTAACCCTAGAAAATTCTGGACACACATCAAGACCTTTCTTGGGACTACCCAGTCATCGACCCCAGGGGATATGATCCTAAATGGTGTACATTGCAACGACTCGAACACTATAGCAAATGCCTTTAACAGATTATTCACGGACCTGTCTCAGTACACCTCATCCTTTGTTTCACCTCCCACAGTATCTCAGCCTTACTGAACATCCCAGAGATCTGCATCTGGTGCTGACCACTGCCAACTAACTACTACCCCCCTTTCCACTTTAAAGCTATATCTAGATCCGAGGTCCAAAGGCTACTGCAAAACATATCCGACAACACTAGCCCTGGCTCAGATTCACTCAAGCCACGACTCCTGAAGCTAGCGGCACCATTGATTGCTTCGCCACTGGCCAAGATTTTCACTCTGTCTCTCTCTCTTGGTGTTGTCCCAGATCTCTGGAAGATTGCCTGAGTTACGCCTATCCTTAAAAAAGGAGACCCAAAGGATATCAACAACTACAGGCCCATAGCCATCCTCTCTGTGCTAAGCAAGCTACTGGAGAAGCTTGTTGCAACCCAAACCATTGACTATCTCACAGAAAACAACCACCTCTCAGACACTCAGCATGGCTTCAGAAAAGGGCACAGTACCTCAACCGCTCTTCTCAAATTCTCCACCGATATACTCTGCAACATGGACAAAAGGCCTACTCACTGGAGCAGTATTTTTTCGATTTTACCAAAGCTTTCAATCTTGTTGATCATCCCCTGCTTCTCTGAACCCTGCATAGACTTAACTTCTCATCCTCCGTTGTTGACTGGTTTAACAACTATCTATCAAACAGATTACAACTTGTTAAATTCAACTCTGCTCTCTCGGATGTGAACAACACTGACATCAGAGTACCACAGGGCTCCTTCCTGGAACCCCTTCTTTTCTCGCTATACATTAACAGCATAGATTATGCCATACTCTCCTGCTCAGCTATCTTATATGCTGATGATCTCGTCCTCTACTCCAGCACTGACAAAGTTAACAACATTAACAAAAACCTCTCCTTGGATTTCAGGAATGTGCAAACATGGCTAAATGCTAATAAGCTCATCCTCAACACAAAAAAGAACCAAGCCATGCTATTTGGCACTGCCCCCAAACTCAGGGCCTGTAAGGAACCCCTCCTAGTCCATGACTTTGGGGGGTCTCTCATCAACTGTGTCACATCCTTCAAATACCTGGGCATCATCCTTGATAAATCCCTTGATTTCAGTCTGCACATTCAGTCAACCTGTAAAGCAACAAATGCCAAACTTGGAATCGCCTGTAAGACTTGTCACCTGCTAACACCATCTGCCAAATTGGCATTTGCCAATGATATTCTGCTTCCAGCACTGACATATGGTGTCTCCACTTTTGCTAATGCCCATAAGACTGCTCTCCATAAATGGGATGTCGTATATAACAACATATGTCAGTATGCCTCCTCTTCCCATCGCCTCAAGCACCATTGCACACTGTATAGCAACCTAGGCTGACTCTCCCCAACTGCCTACTGACTATACTCCCTAGGGACCCTCACAGACTCTGTAATCCGTAACCAAACCCCCTCCTGCCTTACAGCTTTACTTGTACCACAGATACCTACCCACAGACTACGTTCGGCAAACAAATTTCTACTCACCATTCCCAGGTGTCTTACTTCAAAAAGCTCTGGAGCATTTCACTGCACCACCCCAGCCACCTGGAACTCCCTCCCTCCTGCCCTGAGGCAGGCTAACTCCCATCCAATCTTCAAAAAAGAACTATATCGCCACCTATCCCAGGACCCCTGCACATGCTTTGATCCCACTTAATGCCTCACAGCTAACCACCCTATTTCGCCCAAGACACTGCTGCACTTCTAAACAAGCTTTGTTATAAAATGTCTGTACAGCTGCCACTTAGCTCAGTTTCAGTTATTTGCATGTACTAATGTCACTTTTGTGATCTATGCATAGCTATATGTATTATCTCGAGTACTGTCTGACTTGATCTGTATTCTAACCTACCTATACTGTATACTATGTACCTGTGCTATAAACTATGTATTGTATAATCTCATCTCATTTTATGTATGTATTCTCCCGGGTCGTGCCTGAAAATAGACAACTTTGGCTAGCGCACCTAACCCGGTTAACAAAACTAAATAAATGCCTCAGTACTATTTTTTTTACAGACATTAAAATTAAACCTAGGTGTTTAAGACCAGAATAGTAGGTAATGTACATTTTCTAAACCATCTTTTGCTATTTGGCATCACACTTCTGTTGCTTAAAGAACTCATGTAACGATTGTAACTTTGTACAGTATATGCTTAATGCTTGTTTTGGCCCATTACCTCTGTATTGTTGTTAAAGGAACTAATTCATATACGAGACTCCTAATTATATCTATTTATTCCTCTGATTGCACACACACCACATGTGTAATTTCTTGCTTATATTGTTACCAGGCTATGCTTTGTTATGCATCTGGAAACTATTGTACATGTAAATAAGTTTGTGTCTCAATAACGTATCCAATTTTAATGAATAGAATTATTCTTTAAAGGGTGACTACAGCAAAGTGGCTGTTGATATGTTTCTTCAAGGCATTTTTGTGAGAGAAAATTACACCTGAATAATAAAAGGTCTCTATCTGCTCACAAATGGTACTGTTTAAAAAAAAAATATTTTTTGTAAGACACTGTTTTCACAATGAATAGTGGAAACCGGTGCCTTAATATTATATGATTATCTTTGTATTTTTTTAATTAACTCTTCTTTCTGTATTATCTATCAACTGATATATTTCTGTTATCATGAAAACTCAGCCTGGGATACAATCCTGCATGTAATGACTCACTTGTACATACTTAAAGAGCCATCAACACTTCAAGAAGGTCTTTGAGAAACATAATATGTTGACACAAAGCAGCTTATATTTTTCATTTGCACTTTATTTCTTTTTCCCTTTATTATTCCTAGGGCAGTGTATGGTCCTAATATCATTTCCTGAATACCTCGAATAATACACTATTCAGTATTCGTATCCCAAATAACAAATAGTGTAGTATTTGTCCGGTATTCAGGAAACATTGTGCAAAAAAAACCAAAAAACAAACAAGGAACATCCCCCTCCAATATCTCCCACCCTAAGCAAGTAGGGGAAAACCTCCATCCCACCACCCTGAGGCAAACAAGCATAGCACCCCCTCCCCCAAGCACTCACTAGTTGTTTTTTGTTGTTGTTGTTTCTGTTTTTTATAGATGAGCCCCCATAAAAATATTAAAAATTGCTGGTGTTGGGTGACTGGCTCAACCCACCCGCCTCCACTGCTTGTCAGTAACTTTGTAAGCTACGCTATGCTTTTGCAAAAAAGAATACATTATTAGCCTCCCCCCAGCATCCAACCCTTGTACCCACCCAGTCCAGCACCCAGTTATTCAGATTGAGAAGGCAACCAGCACTACCCTCCTTCCTTCATTCAGTCGAATATTTGGGAAATAGTATTTGCACAGCCCTGTTTATTACTGAGGTCATATGTATGAAAACAGGATAGCTGTTCCTTGACACTTCATTGGCTCATATTGCTTCTTCACATAATACTCTGCTTGTGACATCATACGTATTCC
Source organism: Neoceratodus forsteri (assembly GCA_016271365.2). NCBI lineage: Eukaryota > Metazoa > Chordata > Ceratodontiformes > Ceratodontidae > Neoceratodus > Neoceratodus forsteri. The sequence goes on from CM057455.1 coordinate 943,257,739, forward strand.
CATAGCAATGGACTGTAATGTCACAACAGGGAATTATAATTTCAAGTAGGGAACAGGCTAAAGAGACATGAATACTAAGGGATAATGATCTTATTTTTGTGTGGAATTTCTTCAGTAATAAATGTTATATAGATGAGAAATGCATAGAAGACATATGGAATACAAGCTGAATTGTGTATCAATATAATGTTTTGTAAAGTTTTCCAAAAGGCATCAGCAGCTCTTCAATATATTTCACAGACTATATTACCTTTAGTAGATGTCTTGTAACTGTTAATAATGTATTCTTCCATCTAGTAAGTAGTTGCCCATTTTAGGAAACTATTAGTTGCTGCTTTTTTGACAGATAATATGGTCTGGAAACATTATGAAATTCTCAGTTTTGATGTCCTACAGTATGGCAGATACACAACACGGTGTTCATTGTTTACAGCCTTCATACTACAATGTGCACTAGCAAACTCCTAAATAAATTCCTTATCTTTTCCTCTTCCTCTGATTTCATTTCTTCCCACAGTTACATGCATGTTTTTTTCAGTTGTGTTCTTTCCCCTGCTATCACTTTTTGCTACTCTTCCATTTTATCATTTTTCGTATTTTATTTTTATATTTATTCGTATTATAGGGCACTATGATGATAATTATTTGAATAGTAAAGCATGCTGTTGCAATTGCAATATATGATATTTATTTATTAATTTATTTATTTAGGGATACGGATCATACCGTTGAGCTCAGAGCTCTTTTACAAAGGTTCCACGTCAAACAGTGACAATGACAACAATAACAAACAGTTTACATACAATACTCGATTAGTAGGTAGCTAGTATACAATAAGGTTACAATGTCATTCATAGTACCAATGGTGACAGTACAGTGTCAAGATCATTCAACTAGGGTAAAGGACAGTGTTTATATGTAATGAAGGAGATAAAGAGGTGTGACATCTAGTGTGAGAGTCCAAGGAGGAGTCAAGGGAAGGGGAGAGTAGGCCACCAAAAGAAGTGGCTTTGTCTAGGAGGTTTGGAGGTAGTGGTAGCAGGTTGGTTTTAAGGTTGATCCAGTGGGAGAAAAGGCACAGTGGGGAGAGGAAGACAGAGGGATAGGGCAAGAGGGAAGAGTGGGGGTTAAAGGAAGGGGAAGGAGAATGTGGATGAGTAAGCATTATGGGTGTTAGAGTCCTAGTGGCAGTCACAAACTGTTCTAGTAAGAAGGTGTTGCCTTAGGCCATTTTTGAATTGTGAGATGCATTGGGAGTTTAGAATGTGCACTGGGATTTCATTGAGCCTTTGGGGGGCCCTATAGCTGAAAGCACGCTGTCCCTGTACAGTTCAATGGAAAGGTGATGATAGGGCCCCCCTCATCCTGCCCTTGGTGGTATAGCTGGTAGCAGTTGGTGTTAGGATGCTAGAAATGCATGGGGTGGTTTTACCCATTAGTGCCTTTTTTCCAAGGAGATATGTTTCGGAATATAATCCTGTTCTTTAGTGGCAGCCAATTTGTCTCCTCATATAAGGAGCAGGTGTTGGTATTTCGATCTGCAGCCATTGTGAGCCTACATGCCTTGTTGAGGGCAATGTGAATCCTTTTTAGTGCAGTGTCTGTTGCTGCACCTTAGACCACCAATCCATAGTCGATGGTAGAAAGGATGGAGCTGGAGACTGAGAGATGGAGGGCCTCTGGAGTGAGATACTTTTTATGCTTATATAGTACACCCAGCTTGGTGTTCACTGCCTTTACCACTGTGTCGATGTGTTGGGTGAAGGTGAGGCAATCATCAATGGTGACCCCCAGGTACATGAAGGTCTGAACTTGTTCCAGCGGCTCACTGACTTTATTGGAGACGGTGATGGGAGGGAGCTTCTTTTTGTGCTATGGGCTGACTGTAAGCATCACCATGTTTTTTTGTAGTTTAATAGAAGTTTATGGCTATAGAACCAGTCTTCCAGCTTGTAGAAGGATGCCTGCAGCTCGAAGCAGAGGGCGACTATTGATGAACTGCTGGTGAGAAGCACAGCGTCACCTGTGCAAAGTATCAGTTAGTGTCACAGGCTTCAGGAAGATTGTTTAGGAAGAGGCTGAATAGTAAGGGCCCCAGTATTGACCCCTGTGGGACCCCTAAAGATACCTCGTTGGAGCTAGATACTGTGTGCCCAATTTTTACACATTGGCTTCTGTGTGTTAGGTAGTCCTTGAACCAGCAGACAGCATTGGTCGCAACCCCCAGGTTCTGTAGTTGAGTCAGGAGGAGAGAGTGATTGACACTGTTGAAGGCTTTGGTGAGGTCTATGAAGACTGACCCCACCAGATTTCCTTCGTCTAGTGCCTTGTGTGAGTAGTCAGTGTAGTCCAGCAAAGCTGGGGAGGTACTATGTTTCTGCCTGAAGCCATGTTGGTTGGGACATAACAGGTTGTATTTGTTGAGGTAATCTGTGAGTTGGGCAGCCACAATCTTTTCCAGGGCTTTAGATAAAAGGATGGATATTGGCCTATAATTGGTGGTGCAGGTCATGTCACCGTTCTTGTGCACCAGCATCATGAGAGCCTGTTTCCAGATCCCAGGGAACTGTGCATGAGCCAGCGATTTGTTAAATAGTTTTGTAACTGGCACAATGATGACATCCAGTGTTAGGGATAGGAGTTTCATATCGATTCCATCACTCCCCATTCTGGTCTTGCCTAGTATTTTTTTTATGTGTTTGCAAGCCTCCTTCACTGACACTTTTTTGAAGTAGAAGACAGGGATTGAGCCCCCTTGAGGCATGTAGTAGGTTTGTTCCCTAGCAGGGTGCAGATAGTCAGGGGGTTAGCACTCCAGTCAGGTCAGTAAATGCTGTGTTGAGAGAATGCGCGATGTGCCAAGGGTCAGTAACCGTGACGTTGTTAATATTGAGCGAGTGGAGGATCTTCTTCTCTTCCTTCCCAAGAAGGTTTTTGATGTTCTCCCCAAAACTCTTCCCATTGCCCCAAGTTTTATTAAGCTGCTTCTTGTGGAAGTTGGTCTTTGCTTGGCGGATAAGGTTGGTGCAGTGGTTTCTTGCAGCTCTATAGCATTGGAAGTTGTGTTTGCTATAAGAGGACCTGGCTTTTTCCCAGAGGTTGTCCCTTTCCTTCATCTGAGAGAGGAGATCCCCTGTGATCCAACCATTAACTTGACCCTGAATTTTTCTTTTCCTCAGTGGTGTAAAGATATCACAAATCTTGTTGAAGCCCTCTATAAAGAAACTTAGGGCCTGGTCAATATTAGGTGCATGATCGATGGGGGACCAGTCATACTTGGAGAGGGAGAGGAGAGGGACCCAAGCTCTTCCCAAGACCCTACTATTAATTATGTTAGGCGGACTTGCTCAATTTGTTTGACCATGAAAGGATTGGGGAGTGATCACTTAAGGTGTCAGAGAGGACCTTAAGTTCAGAGATCCGAGAAGGGTAACTCGAGAGGAGCCAATCGAGGAGGGTGTATTTTCCTGTTTTGTGGTTCTGCCTTATTGGGCTGTCTGCAAGTTGGGTCAGATTGGAAGTAGCGTCCATGTCCTTGAAAGGAGTGGAGTCCCTGCCCTCCCAGTTGATGTTAAAGTCACCTCTGATGAGAAGCTCTGTGCCCTGAGAAAGGGTAGCAATTGTATCCAGTATTTTTGGGAGGCCATCCCTGGCTTTAGTGGGTGGAAGATAAACCGAGGCTAAGATTAGAGATTTGCCATACCATCCAACCTGTGCTTTTATTGCTAGTAGTTCATGATCATCCTTGACCCTGGTAACAGGGAGGACCAAGCAGCATAGGTAATCCTTGGGATAGATAAGGACTCCTCTGCCTCTCTTGCCACACCTGTCTTTCCTGAATGTTTGATATCCAGGGAGCATCATTTTATTGTCTTTTACCTTGCTTGACAGCCAGGTCTCTGTCAGACAGAGAATGTCAGGTACATGGTGGGACATCCAAGCTTGGAGTAGGTCAAACTTTGCTGTGAGACTGCAGATGTTCAGTGCAGCTACTTTCAGGCCTTTACTCATGTTTACCCCTGCGTTTGATACTGGTGGTGGGCCTGGATTGGCATGGACATTACCTGATAGAAGAAGAAGCATAAATATTATTTTCCTGGCTCAGCGGTTTATGCAAATGGTGGAGCGTATCGTGTGCCTCCTGCTCTTGCAATGGAGGAGGTGAGCATTCACCAGAGTGATCTTCATGGGTATGAAAATGGTAATGTTGATAACCTTGGCAGGTGTCAGGGGTCCCGGGCTAGCAGGTGAGATGCAGGTGGTGGAAAACTGGTGCTTCCTCAGCACAGCTGGCATTGAGGTGCCATATAGTCCATTTTTGTCAAGAGCAGGTTCTCGAAGAGGTGGTAGTGGTCCAGCTTGGCATCATGGGCCTGTAGCATCCACAGCAAATAGAAGAACTGGGAGGATAGAGTAATCCATGGTAGAGCAGAGGGGGTGACACTTGGGTGGTCTAACAAGCACACCAGGAGATAGCAAAGGAAAAATGCTAATGGTTAATTACATCCACAGGAAATGAACTGTTGAGATCCAGGATCACATAATATGTTAAAATTCCTGAAAGGTGATAAATTGTGGCCTGGGCATATGCAATGTGTGAAATCCTTTTGTCTATATGTTTCCTTTGATCTTCAAAGTCCTCAGAGGCAAGTACAATACCTTGGGATTAGGTCAGACAGTAGGCATATGCAATGTGTGAAATCCTTTTGTCTGTATGTTTCCTTTGATCTTCAAAGTCTTCAGAGATGAGTACACTACCTTGGGAGTAGGTCAGACAAAAATGTTGATTCAGTCACAAAATGTGTTAAAATTCCTTTGTTCTTTAAAGTCCACAAGTGCAGCTGCTTTAAGAGTGGTCAGACGAAAATGTTGAAAACATTGATTCAGTTGCAGGACCCAGCATCACCATGTTTGCAAGACTAGTTGCAAGGCATATGCTTCCTTGGGGAGGCTTCAAGAAAGTTGATTTAAAATTAAAAAGCTGATACCTGATGATGACGATTTGCAGAAATTCAGTCCAGGAGACTTTCACCGATGTTGTGTGCAAGAATGGCACAGGTATTCCCAGCAGAAAAGCATGTAAATGAACAAAAACTAACCTACAGACACACACAAGCACAAACAGCCACCCACACAGCCCCAGGAGGAGCATTTAGTGCTGCAAAAGATTTTAGTGTCATTATTCTTCAGTACAATAAAGCACATGTTGTATTTGTTTCATAACCTTTCCATGTATGGCTTTAAAAATGAGACAATGTCGCTGTAAATGAGTTGTAGAAAATATTTTTGTGACAGCACCCAACTCAGAGTGAGGCATAGTGCTCCTTGTTTGGTTTTGGTAATTAATTCTTTCACACAGTTTTTTTCCTTCTTCTAAGTTTTGCCCTGTCTTTGCCTTGCCATAATTTTCAGTTTTGATTACAGTATCTCTGAGAAGACAAAACTAAAACATCACCTGATCTGGCTAGTTTTCCATTAGCAGGTTATACAGACCTGCCAAAAGAGGGATTCTTGGTCTTTCTACACAAATCACTGTACTCAGTCGTGGGCAATATGGCCTGCATTATCATTCTACTTCTAATCCTGGCAAAAATTATGACTCATAAAGCATTGATCCATGCTAAGTCAGAAGTCATCCCAGCCTGGGAACCCACACTCATAGTTCCTGCTGCATCTTCATATTGGTTCCCTACTCTTAATCTGTTGGGTTTTCATTTTAATTCTCATCCCTCCCCTCTGGCCCTCCTCCCTTCGCCAATGTCTTTCAGTGCACTTCCCCTGCTAGCCTTGAATGGCCATGTCAGCTTCTCCTATGCATGGCTAGATGTACCTCAATGACTGAACGCCACACAAGATCCAATACGAAAAGAGTCCACTTCTACCTGATAAATGCCCTCAAGAAAATGTTTCTAATTCTCCATTTCTGTTCAGGCAATGTCAAACTAAATCCAGGTCCCCCAACTCAAATCACTTCTCCGTGGGAGTTTGCAGCTGCTCCTGGGATGAAACTGATGATGGTCAATATTCTAAGCCTGCTCAAAAAACTTGATCATCTTCAAGTTTGGGCAGCCTACACTGACCCAGATCTGATTATAATTACCGAGTCATGGCTAAAAAAGACCAACACTGATCTGCAAATTACTATACCAGGCTTCAAGCTTTTAAGGGCTGATAGGGATCTGAGGGGGGGGAGTGTGGTTGTATACGCCAAATCAAAATTTGATGTTAGCAGCATTTCCTGTAAAACTAAGCCCAAGGAATACGAGATTGTCTCACTTAAACTTCACCTTCCATCCTCAGAGTGCATCACAATCATTGGTGGCTATAGATCCCCGTCAAGAGGCGCAGAAATTTTTAACGTATTGAAATCCATAACTTTGGCTGCTAACACAGAAACAATAATCTTAGGGGACTTTAATATGGATTGGCTCACTGCTAACTCCCACTCCCTAAAAGCCATCTGTAATGAGCTGGGTCTTACACAGATAGTAACTGAACCCACAAGAATCAGTGCTTCTAACTCTGCCAACAGCTCTCTCTTAGATGTCATCTTAACTTCACATCTCCATAAAATCTCACATTCTGCAGTTTTCCATAATGACATGAGCAACCACAGTATCATTGTATGTACAAGATTCGTATCTAAAACCCAGCAGCACCCTAAATTCAGATTCAAATGCTCCTTCCATAAATTCAACTCAGTAAACTTCCTAACTGATCTCGCTACGATCAGGTGGCAAGACCTATATCTTGCCAAATCTGCTGATGCCACCGTCTCTATCCTAAATGACAACCTTACCACCCTAATTAACATGCATGCTCCTCTTATTAAAATGAGGGTATGGAAAATCTCACATCCGTGGTTCACCCAAGAGCTCAAATCGGCACTTACCAATAGAGACAAGCTATGGGCTAGGGCCAGGCACACAAAGGACCCGGCAGACTGGCAGGCATTTAGAACTGCCAGAAATGCCTGTGTTAAAAGTGTACATGCTACTAAAGCAAACTTATATATCTCCGCTCTGGAGCAGGCCAAAGGGAACTCCCAAAAAATCTGGAAGACACTGAGATCCATTGAAGGCCGTCCTGCTGCTTCCTCCCTTCCCACCAAGATTCTGGCCAAAGACAGGATGGTTGAAAATAAACTGTGAATCCTCAAAGAACTTAACCTTCACTTTGCCACTGCTGGGTTGGCATTCGACTCCTCCCCTTATGCTAGCCAAGTGAATAGCAACACTAGCCCAGATACTACACATGCTACTCCACCTCATCCCTTCTAGTTGTGCCTGTTTAGCTACAAAGAAGTTGAAGACATAATTCTTAGCCTTGACACCAAGAAAAGTGCAGGGGACGATGGCCTTGAATAATTTTTCTTGCAGTTAGGCTATGCCCAGCTCACAGCCCCAATCCTTCACATCTTCAACCTCTCTATTACCACAGCCACTGTTCCATCCTGCTGGAAATCTGCCCATATCCTTCCTCTCTTCAAATCAGGAGATTCTTGTGACTTAAACAACTACCATCCTATCTCTATCTCCTGACAATATAAGCATACACATTATATAAATACATATATTTCTATATAACAAACTAATCACACACACACACACAAAAAAAAAACTAAACAAGGTAGACAGATATGTGGGGAGTAGTGCAATGTAATGACTGTGGTGCAGCAGTCTTCTGGGAGTCTTTCTGGAGGCTGAGATGCTGCCCTGTTTGCAGACAACTATCTGCCCTGAGGGAGGAAGTTGCCCGTCTTCAAGCCGCACGGGACAGTAGTAAGGGAACCATCCCCAAGGCCACACTGGACAGTAGTAAGGGAACCTCCCCCATCCAGGGAGCACCAGAGCAACCACCACTACCTCAGAGGTTATGAAGAAAGCACAGCAGTTGGATGGACCACAGTGGGCTCAGGGAGGGTAAGGGTGGTGAAACAGAGGCACACCCAGTCAGTTGTTCCACTCCGCAATCCATACACCATTCTGGGGAGCATAGTTCCCCTATGGATGCACCCACAGAGGAGACTAAGGAGGGTACAGAAAACTGTCACAAGGGAGGCCCTCAGGAAGGAGGCAGAGGGCACCACAGGGAAAGGAAGCAGCTCCTGGTGGAGGACTCAATTATTAGGGGGATAGAACTGGGGGAAGCAGGGAAAACTGAAGTAAGGTGCCTGCATGGTGCCATGGCTTGAAGGGACAGGAAGCGAATCCTTAGGATCATGAGAACAGTTGCATGGGAGTCTGAGCTGGACGTCATTGTCCACCTAGGGACAAATGACTTGGCTCATCATTAGATTAGAGCAGTGCAGAAGGACTATGTAGAGTTGGGGAGGGGCCTAAGACAAGTAGCATACACAGTATCCTTCTCAGAGGTGCTGCCTGTCAGTGGCATGGGTGAGGCGAGGGTAGCTTTGCACCACACAGTTTAACGAATGGTTGAAAAAATGGTGTGGAGCACAGGGGTTTGGCTTCATTGGGGACTGGGGTTCCACCTGGAGGGACACCAGCCTGTACTGGCAGGATGGTCTGCATCTGTCCAGGAAGGAAGAAGTCCTTAGCAATCGGTTTAAATGCTTTATTGGCAAGCTTTTAAACCAGACAAAGGGAGGCACTGATAAGCAGCAGGAAAATCCCAGCCTCCCCTACAAAACAGTGTACTAAATGAGAAAAGACCAAGGTAGAAAGGTCAGTGGGGATGTTGCTACAGAAGGTAAAGCCATCAAAAATGGAGAGCAATGAGTACCAATGCCCATAGTCTGGGTAACAAACTTCCTGAATTAGTGGCCTTGATGGAGGAGGAACATCTGATATCGTGGCAGTCACAGAAACATGGTACACACAGAACCATGACTGGGACATAAACATACCAGGATACACTATCTACAGGAGGGACAGGGAGGGTAAAGAGGAGGATGAGTAGCTCTCACATAAGGGAAGGAATCAAAGCAACAGAACAAAAGGGTAAACAGGGAGGAGAAGAAGCACTGTGGGTCAATTTGGAGGCAGGCAATGGCACCACAATCCACACAGGGGTTGTATACAGACCCCCCTCTCAGGAGGAGGAAATGGACAAGGAAATGCTAGAAAGTATACTTAGAATGGCAGATATAGGGGAGATATTGCTGATGGGTGATCTGAATATGCCAGATGTTAACTATAGTGCAGTTTCAGTAGCCACTTCTAAGAGTGGGGTTATTCTAGATGCCCTACAGGGGGCATGCCTTAGACAACTAGTATTGGAACCCACTTGAGAGGGAGCAATCTTAGACCTGGTCCTCTCAAATGGAGATGGAGAGAGGATCACAGACGTAGAAGTGGGTAGCCATCTGGGAACTAGCAACCATCGAGCAGTATGGTTCACAATAAACACAGCAATAAAGTTAAGCCATACAAAGGCAAAAGTACTGGACTTCAGGGGGCCTGACTTTGCCAAAATGAGTGAGTACCTAAGGAATGCACTAGCAAATGGGCAGGAAGGAGGGGTGGAAGAACAATGGGAAACAATAAAAACCGCCATCACAGAGGTAACAAGCCTTTGTGTGAAGCAAATAAACAAAGCAAAACGAAGTAAGAAACCACTATGGTTCTCAAAGGAGGTGGCAGTGAAGGTTCAGGAAAAAAAGAAAGCATTCAGAAAGTACTAGGAATCACAGAAGGAGCAGGACAGAGAATTGTATCAGTTAAAGCACAAGGAAGCTGGGAAGGCAGTCAGAACAGCAAAGGCCCGAACTGAGGAAAAGATAGCCAACTCAGTTAAGAAGGGGGATAAAATCTTTTTTAGGTACATCAGGGAGTGAAGGAAGACTAAGGGAGGGATAGTGAGGCATAATAAGGGGGTGGGCAGAGGTGACTGTGAAAAGGCAGAGATACTAAACAAATATTTTTGCTCAGTATTTACAAATGAAGAGGGGGAGGTACCTAAAACAAACAATAGAAACACTCTGGATACAGAAGTTGATACCAGCCCATTTACAGAAGAAAGGGTTCTGAATGAACTCTTAAAACTGAAGGTGGATAAAGCAATGGGGTCTGATGGGATTCATCCCAGAATTCTAAAATAACTAAGGGTAGAACTAGTGACACCACTGACTACCCTCTTTAACAAATCATGGGAGGATGGGGTGGTACCTGAGGACTGGAGAAGGGCAGATGTGATTCCCCTTCACAAAAGTGGGAGCAGGGCAGAAGCAGGAAACTACAGACCAGTTAGTTTAACCTCAGTGATAGGGAAAATGATGGAATCACTTCTGAAGGAAAGAATTATCGAGTACCTAGAGGCCAGAGGGAACAGGACCCAAGGCAGCATGGATTCACAGCAGGAAGGTCATGCCAGATGAATCTAATAGATTTCTTGACTGGGTGACCAAAGTAGTAGATCAGGGAGGGCTGTGGACATGGCCTACCTAGACTTTAGCAGGGCATTTGTCTCAGTCCCACAAAACAGATTAATATACAAGTTAGCCAGCCTGGGTGGGTCCCAAGATGATAGCCTGGCAAAGAATTGGCTGGAGAACAGGACACAGAGGGTAATAGTAAATGGAGTCCACTCTGAGAAAGGGGGGTTACTAGTGGGGTGCTGCAGGGTTCAGTATAGACTCGTCCTCTTCAATGTCTTGTGGGCTTACATTGCAGAGGGACTGAAGGAAAGTATGTCTCTTTGCAGATGACACAAAGATCTGCAACAGAGTTGATGCACAAGGTGGGGTGGAAAGGATGAGAAGGGACTTGGCAAGGTTAGAGGAATGGTCAAATGTATGGCAGCTAGATTTAATGCTAAGGAGGCAAGGTAATGCACCTGGGAAACAAAACCCAGGGAAGAGTACACAATGGGGAGTGAGATACTAACAACAACAAAATGGAAAGGGACCTGGGGGTAGTCATATCAGATGACCTAAAGGTGGGCAAGCAATGTGAGAGGGCAGTAAGGAGGGTTGGGGATACTGGGATGCATAGGGAGAGGCATCACCAGTAGAAAACAGGAAGTTGTTATCCCTCTGTACAGACAGCTGGTGAGACCCCATCTGGAGTACTGTGTGCAGTTCTGGAGACCCAGTCTCTGCAAGGACATAGACAAGATGGAAGCTGTCCAGAGGAGGGCAACTAAAATGGTGCAGGGTCTGCACCGGAAGACATATGAAGAGATACTAAAGGAGCTTAATACGTGTTGCCTCGAGGAAAGGAGGGAGAGGGAGGACATGATAGAAACGTTCAAGTACCTCAAGGGAATCAACAAAGTCCAAGAGTGTATCATCTTTCAAAAAAAGAGGTGTGCATGAACAAGGGGGTACAATTTGAAGATAGAGGCGGGGGCGGCTCAGAGGTAATGTAAAGAAGTATTTTTTCACAGAGAGTGTTGTGGATGCATGGAACAGCCTTCCGGAGGAGGTTGTGGAGTCAAAAACAGTGACTGGATTCAAACATGCATGGGACAGCCATAAGGCAATTCTAAGGGGTGGGGGTAGAAAGAAGTAGGCTGCTGGTTAACTAGGATCTGCAGCTTATCCATTAGGTAGGGAAATGGGCAGACTGGGTGGGCCAAGCAGTCCTTATCTGCCGTCAAATACTATGTTTCTATGTTTCTAAAGCAGGGGAAGGCCAAGTCTGGAGGTATAACTCTGATGGGGGATGGGGTCGAGGGGACTTATGGGGGAAATGGGGGGCAGCAACGGTGTCTTGACAGGGTGCTGATTTTCAAGCAGATTCGATAGACCTTTAGGCCTACTTTGCTGGCATCTTAATATGCTAGAAATTTTTATGTGCTGTATATCTCTCAATGTTATTCCTACAATATTGTCAGCAAATATGTATACATCCCCATAGTAAGTAAAGTCAGCAACAAAAAGTGTTTTTATTGAGGTTAAAAGCTGACTTATAGTAAGTAAAGGTAGCAATCAGTCTCCCTTTCTCTTGTCTGGAATATGGTATTTATCAATTAAATCAGATAATGCAAAACAATTATCCAAGGTTCTGTATTTTTTCCTTAACCTTGTCTGTTCTTGTTTACTTAGTCATTTTTGTTCTGTCCATTTTTGCAGTTGTTTCAGGATGATGTATTCAAAAAATTTAGCCAGACTGCCAGTAAGACTTTTTTGCTGATTGTAGCTGGGGCGAGAGACAGAAATACATAGGCATTGCCTGCAGAAAAAGAACAGTGGTCCATCCAGTCTTCCTGAACAACTATCCTTACCTCACCCTATGACCTACTGTCCTGGCAAGGTTTTCACTAGGACTGTACAAATACTTTTTCCTGAATATTTGGCTGAATATTCATTATTTGATGGTCAAATATTTGAGAATTTGTACATGAGGGAATTGAGCTTTAAAAACAACAACAAAAAAAAAAAACTACAAAAACACCCTTTCCATCACACAACGCACTCACTCTGTCTCTATAGAAACCCAACTGATCACATGACCAGCTGGGTTTCTGCAGAGGCAGCATGATCCTGTTCTTTCATTATAAGTTGGTCGACAATGGAGTAGGAGGGGTTGTCCTGGTCACCTTGGATAGCCACAACTTGGGTGTTGATGAGAGGGTAGTATTGTAAGGGTGCTGACAGGGTGAGAGGACAGGGAACACTTGGGGAAGGATTAATTTTGTTTGTATTTTTTATTTATTTGAAATATCTGAATTACAAACCTTTGAGTGAGAGACTCATTTACAGAGGCTCCATGTCAGAAGAATAACAAAGTGATTACAGTGCAAGTTTACAAAAAGATAATATACCAAGAATAAAATACAGTAAAAACAGTGCAGGTTACAGTATACGTACTAATACAGAGACACAGTCATACTTGGTTGTGCAAAGAATACAAGGCAGGACACAACAAGTTGCATAAAACAATGGTCGAGGAGAACACAGTGAGGAAGAGAGCTGGTCAAGAGTGCACAGGTAAGAGTAGAAACAGTCCAATAGGACCTTGTCACACAGGGAGGAAGGAGGAAGCAGGTAACTAGGGAGCAGGGAAGGGACTGGGGAAACTATATGTAGTATGTTTGTAGTTATAAATAGTTATAGTTATAAATAGTGCATACATGAGCTTTTTGATGCTCAACATGGCAGCTGGCCATGGAGGTGAGCAGGTTGTGCCGGTCGACCACCGTGGGAGGAAACATACCAGTATAAGTACTTGAAAATTTTTTTTACATTGTATGTGGGTGCTGAGGGGCAGGAGGGGGAGATTGAGTGCAGACCACAGTTGCAGGGACAGGATAAATATTTAATGGCTGGAGTTTGCAGTGTGCTCAGCAGGGTTGGGGTATGGGTGTATTTATTGTTCTTTTTTAATTGGGAATGAATAGTAGTTCACAAATATGAATAGTCTTCTATTCAGGAATGGCTTCCAAATATTTGGAATCCCTACCATTTGAGGTATTTGGGAAGTACTATTCTGTCCCTGCACAGCCCTAGTTTTCACCCACATTCCTCTCCTTGCATCTTTCTCTTTACTAGTGTAGTTCCCCTCAGTGTAGCTATCAGACCCTACTCTATCCCAGACATGCTTGAACCTGTTAATGTTCCATGCCCTTACCACCTCTGGCAGTAGGGGTTTCCACAACTCAGTAGAGCAAATCCAAGGAATGTGGGTTCCCTCCCGAAATCTTTAGTTTTTGGTTGGGGGCTGGTGGGTGGATGATAATTCATACAAGGGAAAAGAAATGCCAACCACGCCTTATTAGTTTCAAGCATTTTTTGTTTTATTCTTTTTTCTTTTTTGTCTCAAAACATCCCAACTGCCCAATGTTTCTCCTTGGTAGGCTTTCTCAGGGAGGGAATCTATGCATAAATATATTTACAAATTGAGTATAATATTTAGTTTCATATCATAAACATTTAAGGATTATTTTTTTATAAAAAACATTATTTGGTAATAGGTGATTCATGCCACTAGAGGGAGAACGCCACCTGTTTCTCACGGCTAAGTTAAAACACATTTTTTCTGAATGTTGAAGCTGTTCTAAATATCATACATATATATATATATATATATATATATATACACACACACACACATGTTCAGTAGTTCATCATATAATAACTAATGCATAGACTGGGGGACAATGTAGACCTTCTTAAGTCACTCACAGACTGTCCTGTACGCCAGTTGTCATCACGCTACTCACTTAACATGTTAATCTTTTACTTGTATATTCACGTAAGTCATACTCAGTTTAGTTTACCTGTTATTAGTACTCTAAAATCGCATTTCAGGCCTATAATGTAGTAACACATATGTGTACAGTTTATCAGTGTACACTACTTAATTGCTAGCCCTTTAAAGAAAAATAAAACTTAATTCAAAGTGCATACCTGAATTGTAGGCATAAGACATGGAAAGATTGCTTTAAGATAGATTTAGTTCCAACTAAATCTATCTTAAAGCAATATTTTCAGTAGCTTTGAGATTAAAAATCCAAAATTCTTTCCTACGTAGGAGGACATTCTCAATGTCCCTTCCCCAAGTCCCAGCTTTGTTTTCCCTATGGCCTGGAACAAGAATTTATATTTCCCCTCTCTCAGTTTTACATGTTCAGCTAAAGCATTGCCATTATCAAGTCTCTCTATAGCCCTTATATGCTCCCCAACTCAAACTATAAAGCTCCTTTTTTTGTTTTGCCAACATAATTTTATTTATTTATTTAGTTTTTGTTGACCAAGTAAGTGCACTAGACAAATTCTGCCTATTTTCAGGTACAACCTGAAGGAGGGGGTACAGATGAAAGCCAACTGACCTTGAACCAGATTAAGCTGTGGTGGTATTTTTAGTGAATTGGGAAAAATTTGGCCAAGGCACCATGAAAATTCCCCTACTCTTCAGTAGGGGGACCCTTTGGCCATCGGAGGATGGTCGAGTCAGTTGCTGTGTGGACAAGTGAGGAGCAGGAAGGATGGCAGGTTGTGGAGCCTGTCTCCTCCTCTGTGTCTGAGTTGCTTGAACCGGATATCTTTTTTGATGCTGCTGCAAGTTCTGCCATAGAGGATACCATGGATGTACAAGTACCTGCTCCTGGTTTGGATCCTATGCACCCACAAGATTCTTCTGGCCTGTTTGTAGTGGCCTCCTGTGAATGGGATGAGGCACAGCTCACTCTTGATCAACTTCTCCTTCATGAAGGAGTTGACCATTTGAGAAAGAAACAAGTACTTTTGGAACATTTTCATTCTTCAGG
The DNA here is from genome assembly GCA_016271365.2 of Neoceratodus forsteri. Taxonomy (NCBI): domain Eukaryota; kingdom Metazoa; phylum Chordata; order Ceratodontiformes; family Ceratodontidae; genus Neoceratodus; species Neoceratodus forsteri. Next base: position 943,272,913 of record CM057455.1, read on the forward strand.
TATGCAGTCTGTGGGGTGACCTGACTCTCCCGCTAACACGGCTGTGACAGTCATTGCTATGAACACTGGTTCAGACACTACGCATGTCGCTCCCCCGATGGTTTTTGCCACGGGTCTAGATCAGAGCTCTGCCACGGTGTTTTCTTTTTCTGCTTCTACCGATTCTCAGCTACCGGATTGAGTTACTAAGCAGGGTGCTCCTAGCAAGTTTCATTGGGCTGATTCACCTTTGCCAGAGGGGGAGCCGTGGTTGGTGGAGAAAACTTTAGCAGCAACAGGCTGGGTCTGTTCTCCTCACTCCACTCATTGGATTTCTGGGTTTGCTCTGATTCAGATTCCTGGGGTGTCTCTGGCCCCGACTGCTAACTCACCATCTGTAAGTACAGTTGTATCTGCTTCTGATGCACCAAGGTCCCCTGTGTGGTCTGTTACTGCCAGTTCTCTAACCCGGCCTTCAGACCCAGTCTCTTCTCCCTTACATTTGAACCCCAACTTGGAACTCACTTAACACACTGTTCTTCCTAAAACTTCTGTTACTGACCCTCTGAACTTGCCAAAAGATGCCCCTGATGACCAGCTGAGTGACATTTCTGATTTTTTGAATATCCCTAGGAATATCCCTGTGGCGGTTCGGACTATGCCTGTGACTCCTGCTTTGCCTTTACCCCCACTGGCACAGCTTCATAACCATTGTTTATAAGGGGGGTCTGGACACCTTTCCTGATTGTGTGTATGTTGGCAAAACTCTTTTGTAGGATAGTTTACAATTCACTGTTTCTGAACTTTATGCACTAATTCATGTTTTGGGGGAACATATTTTTGATGTCAGCTTCAAGTTGAGCACTGGGCTAGAAAAGTTTTGGGCCAGATATCATCAAAAGAAGAATACCCCTCTTTGGTCCCCTTTTGAGGTTGTTCCTTTAATCAGGCCAGCCCATAAAACTATCACTGTTTTGTTTCACAGTGAGGGGGTTAGCTTGACTGACCTATTATTTTGGTTGAAACAACATTGTACGGTAGCTGACCATCCTGAGGCCATTTTTGAGTCTGAAGGGATATTGACAGGGGGTTGGCATATCAAGGTTATCCTGCATTCTGATGAAGCTGATTTTCAGCATTTTCCCAATAGTTTTTTTATGGGTAGGGATAGAGGGGTACTCTTCTATCCTGGCCAGCCTAGGACTTGTTACAAGTGTGGTCAGGAGGGTCACATTAGTAGTGTTTGTGCTCTTCAAAAATGCTCTTTCTGTCATGAAACTGGTCACTCTAGTTCCCACTGAGGTAATCTGGTATGTTGTAATTTATGTGGAGCAACTGGACATGCCTATGCTTCTTGCCCTGAAGCGGCCCACAGAAAACCAGCTTCAGCTGATCCAGAGGAACAGCAGCTCTTAATTACTACTGCACAGAGGGAGTTCAACAAAAGGCTTGTCCCAGAGTAACCTCTTGTCCCACAACCTCAGTGCCCCCTGACCTCTCAGTCTGGTGCCAAGGGTCTCCCAGTATCAGAGGGTGATCCTTCTACTTCCAGTTTCGTACATGACTTTGTTCTTCCTCCCCCCTCCACCCCCTTCCCCTTACCCCTTTGCCTCCCTGTCCTACTGAGCCAGCTATTGATCCACTAATGGGGAGCCCTCTTCGGGCTATTGCTTGACCCTTCCTGACCATTATGCCCTCCTCCCTCTGTCTTGGAACTTCCAGGAGGGAAGATGACTACTAGGAAGTGCCAGTCTGGTTCCATGCCTCTGCCTAAAGTCTCCAAGACTGTGCCTGCTTCTCTTACTAATAGGTACAAAGTGTTAGATGATGACGTGGTCTCTGAGGCTGAGGCTGCTACCTCATCTGCGGATTCCCATTCACAATATCTGGGGGAAGAGGTAGTGCCTATGGATGCTCAAATCTCTGGTTCTAAACCTCCACCTAAAAGGGACAGAGTTAAAAAGAAAAATAAGAGTTGACTCTTTTATAACCTTTTCTATGTATCTGCTTTCTTCACTGCTTTTTCTCTCCTCTAATGTTAATAGCATTCAGCAGGTCAGAAAGAGGGGGGCTATTTTTCATCTCCTCGATTTTTACCCCCCAGGTATTTTTCTTTTACAGGACACGAGACTCCATTTCCTTCCCGAAGTAGCCAGTGCTACTAGAGAATGGACCTCAGGTGTCTCCTATTGGTCTCTTGGTACTGAGAGTTGCTCAGGTGTGGGTATTTTATTCCATCACCTTGGGCCAACAGTCCTGAAACTCTTAGACCTGATTCCTGGCTACGCCCTTTCATTGGATTTTCATATCCACGATGTTTCCTTTTGTATTATTTCTGTTTATGCCCCACAGTCAAAAGCTAAGTGTACTGCAATGTTTCACCTCATTAGCCCTTATCTCCATGTAGCCCACAATGTTATTTGGGTGGATGATTTTAATTATGGGACCAGTAAGCTTGATAGGGGATCCTTTATAATGACTGACAAGATTTTTGGAGATATGTCTGCTCTGTGCTCTATAATACATTTGGCTGGGTTGAAAGGTGCTTTTCTGACACACTCTGGAAAACATGAAAGTACTTTTTCCAAAGGAATTTTGTTGACCCACATTGATTTTATGTTTATTTCTACATCATTACATATTGTTTGTACTACTGTTCAGCCAGTGGAATATTCTGACCATTGTTCCTTATGCCTGCTTTTAGGTCGTTTGGTGGCCCCCTCTGGCCCTGGTTATTGGAAGTTTAATTCTTCCCTGCTGTCACATGCCACTTTTCTCCAACATGTTACTTATTTTTTGCGTTGTAGAAAGAGGACCTTTTACCTCTATGAGTCTCCTCTCTTATGGTGGATGGAGACCAAATCTGACCTCAGGACTTTACTTATTTGACATCGTAATCATGTTCGTTCTTCCGCTTATGTGGATTATTTGAATGATCGTAAACATTTACAACACCTCCTTTCCCTTTCTTATTCCACTAAACATGTCTTTGCAGACCAAATTTCCTGTATTAAATCTACATAGAAACATAGAAGTTGACAGCAGATAAGGACCGCAAGGCACATCCAGTCTGCCCATTTCTTTTTCTACCTTATAAATGTGCCATCGTTCTTTGCTGTCAGTGGCCTATCTATTCATACTCATCTGTATTGCTCTCTTATGCCTATCCCATGCCTGCTTGAAGCCCTGCATTGTATTCATAGCCACCACTTCCTGAGGTAGGCCTTTCCATGCATCCACCACCCTTTCTATGAAAATGAACTTCCTCACATTACCCCTTAATCGGCCTCCCTCTAATCTCATTCTGTGTCCTCTTCTCCTGCTATTGTTCTTATATTGAAACATGTTAGACTCTTTCACCTTGTTAATGCCCTTAAGGTATTTGAATGTTTCAATCATATCGCTTCTTACCTCTCTCCATTCTTTGCTCTAGGGTATACATATTGAGCTCTGTTAATCTGTCCTCATATGTCTTCTGATGCAATCCCTGCACCATTTTGGTTGCCCTTCTATGGACTGCCTCAATTTTGTTAATGCCCTTGTGAAGGTGTGACCTCCAGTACTGCATGCAGTACTCCAGATGAGGCCTAACCAGTGTCTTGTAAAGAGGGATTATTACCTCCCTCTTCCAACTTGTGATACCCCTACTAATACACTCTAACATCCCCCTAGCCTTACCTACTGCTTTAGAGGTCCACTTGGATGATTTCAGGTCATCGGTGATGATGATGCCCAAGTCTCTTTCTTCCTTTGTGACTGCCAGCAACTCCCCTCCCAGCCTATAAGTGGCTTCAGGGTTTCTCTTCCCTATGTGAATGATCTTGCACTTCTTTGCATTGAATCCCAGTTACTACTCTTCTGACCACTTTGCTAGTTTATCCAGATCTCTTCTCATTCTGTCCACCCCATCTAGATCAGCTACTCTGTTGCAGATCTTGGTGTCATCTGCAAACAGACAAGCCTTACCTTTTAGTCCATCTAAGATGTTATCCTACCATTCCACTCAATGTGAAGGATTACACCTCAAGCAACAATTTTGTACAACTGGTATTCTTCCCACGGTTTGCCCTTTGCTTCATAATCAGAAGCATCTTAGCCACTGGTTGGTATTGGAACTCCGAGACCCAGCTGGAGTCCTCCAAACCTCCCCCTCTAGTCTTTTACACATAGTCACAGACTATGCTATTTCCTTATTTGGTTGCCCTGTCAACACTAACCCTGAATTTGTTTCTTTTTTCCGGGATCTCCCTCTTCCTACGGCTCCACCTGACTTGCTTCGGGCGCTGTGTGAACCTTTAACTGTTTCCGAGCTTTCAGGCACTATTAAGTCTTTAGCCTCAAAAAAATCACCGGGTCCGGATGGTCTCCCTTTGGAATTGTTTGCATTACTGGGTCAGGAAATTTCTGAGGAGTTTACCATTATTTTTAATTTCCTCTTGCAGCACCATGAGATCCCTCTGGACATGTCTACTGGTGTGCTGATTTTTTATTTAAGAAAGGGGACAAGTCTAATATCTCCAATTAGAGACCTATCAGTCTCCTAAATACTGACTTTAAGTTTTTGGCAAATATTCTGAATAATAGACTTTTGACTGTAGCTCCATATCTCATTTCACCTGCTCAATCTTGTACTGTCCCCTGGAGGTCTATCACTGATCAGCTGATTTTCTTGAGTGATATATTTACCTGTAATGTTCTTTCCCCTCTAGAGGGGGGTGCTGCTTTCTTTGGACCAGAAACAGGCTTTTAACAATGTCAGTCACTCCTTTTTGTGGTATACTTTAGCCTAATATGGCAACCCTCATTCCTTTATTGTTTGGCTACAGTTGTTGTATAAAACTGCTGCGGTCAAACCTTGTGTTAATGGTTATCTAGGACTTTATGTCCCCATTTGGGAGGGTGTTCAGCAGGGTTGTCCTCTTAGCCCATTGTTATATGTTTTCTCCATACACCTACTTTTGCATCCTCTCCACTCAGCCCCAGATGTTCTCCCTCTCCACTTACCTAGTCAACTAATCTCATATTCTGCTCTTGCCTATGCTGATGATATTATTTTCATGAAGGATGTTGTTTCGGTGGAAGCAGCCATCCTTCACTATCGTGCTTTTGACACTTTTTTGGGGATGGAACTTAATGTCCTCAAAAGCAGAGGAAGACTTTTTGGGGTCTCTGGCCCCTCTCCATCTACTGTGGCTGGTGTCTCGATTGCTGTTGCAGATTTGCAAATCTTGGGGATCTCTTTTGGCAGTTCACAGATTTGATCTTGTAAACTGGGTTGCAAAGCTTCAGTTAGGGAAGGCTGTGTTGCATTCCTGGTACAGACAGAAAATGCCCTTCTGGAAGAAGGTCTTTCTTATTCTGACTTTTCTCTTACCAATTTTTATTTTTCTTAGTGCTCTTTTTCCTATACCCAAGTCTAGGAAAGCCTCTGTCTATAGCCTTTTTTTCAGGCTTTTTGGGGCAGTAGGCTCAATCCTATCCATCATAATGTCCTTTATTTGCCCTTACCTAAAGGGGGTCAAAATATGGTTAACCCTGTTCTTTTTCTTTTCTGTCAATTTCTTTATGCTACTGTAATTTTTGGTCCCTGCTTCAGGCCTCTGCTGGATTCTGTTGTGCGAGTTTTTTGCATTCAATATCCCAGTAGAATGAGGCTTGGGTGAGTGGTCAGCTCTGGCAACTCAGGCAGTTGGAACCCCCACTGACTTATCTTCAGTATGTTTTTCTAAAGCTCCAGCAGTGGGGGAGTGACCCATGTTTCAGTACAATCTTCACTCTATAAAACAGCTTTATTCCCTAATTCTTATGTCTCATTTTCAGGAAGTTGACCCTTTTCCCAAATGTCTGCCTCACTTTCAAGTGGCCTTACTCTGTTCTCTTTTGGACAAAAGGCTACCAGACAAAATTAAGGCTTTCCACTGGCTGACATGTCAAGAACGTTTGAATGTTAAGGCCAACCAGAAACATAAACAAGTCTCGGAAAGGAATTGTTCCAGACTTTTATGCATCCATCAACCTGACACCATTGATCACTTGTATTTTTCGTGTACTTATATTTAGCTTTTTGGAATTTTTTGTTTACAATGATTGATATGCCCATTTTCCATCAGGTTACTATTTCCAGGCTTCTGAATGGGGACTATTCTCTTTCCTGGTTTAAATGGGACAGTAGTACTTTGAATATTATTTTTGTTATCATTATGTGGTATGTTTGGAATTCAAGGTGTCTTTTTACTTTGCAGCAGCTTCAGACCTCTCATACCAAACTGTATGGCAAGACTTTGTTTGACTTGCAGAAGCTTTATCATTCTGAAATGAAATTTTTTGATCGACTTTGTTTATTGCAACTTTAGAGGAATTTACCAGGGATCATGGACACTGATATCCCTGTTACTTGAATATTGTCACTGGACATTTTTGTTTTTTTTTGTTTTTATTTCTTTTTGGTATTTTTCCAGTATATGTATCTTGTTTTGGTTTGTATGATTTCCTAATAAAAACTTCCCCTACTCTTTGGTAGGGGGTGCTGGTGCTGCAATGGATGTGGATGTGGATCTCAGTTTGCCGGAGATGGATGAAGGTGGTGCACACAGTGCTAGTCTGGAAGGTACTGATCCAGACCATGAGGTCTGTTTGGTTGGAGACCTAGACAAGGAAGAAAGTAAGGATGTCTCAAGTGTCAGCCAGTGTGCTGAGAAATCTGTGGATCTTTTGGCAGCTGGGCTACAGCATGAAATTGATTCTGTGTAGGCCCTCAGTGAAAACCAGCAGTTGCATCTGCCTTCAGGTGCTGTCCACCCCAGGTGGAGGAATGGGGGACCGAGAGAAGGTGATTGATGATGTGCATCCTTCGGGAGAAGGTGCAGCTATAGGATTAAATGGAGTGCAGGGGTAATGTGCCACAGGAGTGAGTCGGAAAATTGCATATGACAGGCTGACACCCCAGCTTGAGGTACATGACAACGCATTTGTGGTATGCATGGTGATGGAGGCTCAGGAAGATTTACAAAATGCTGACTCAATCCATCATGCCACAGTAAGTACTGATCTCTCGGGTACCTGTTATTACTGCATCTGTCTTAAATAAGGGTTCGATTACGGACTCTGTATGTGGGCCTAATTATGACTGTGAGGCAGAGCCTCAAGTTCACCAAGATGCAGGTTTAGGGTTGCGCAGCAGTCATAGACATGATGGTCTGGAAAGCACCCAAGGAAAGTCAGGTCAGTGGTCTGTGGACACAGCGTTAAAGAGGGCGGGATGGATACGACAAGGGGGGGGGATGGCTGCAGGATCCTTCTGACCTCCCGTCCCCAGCTGATACTATCCCAAATGTGAAAAATACCAGTCTGGACTTGTTGGGCTCAGATGAACTTTCATCTGCTGCTGGCCCTAGTAGTGATAGCTTAACGGATGAAACTACACCGGTACAGGCGTCATCCTGACTGGATGAGTTTCAAGATCAGCTGGAAGATCCACCAGCACATTGGGGTGATAGTAAGGAACCTCAAGTCCCTAAAAAGGGGGTAGGGACACCTCGGATGGAACCTTCAACTTTGTGGAGACAATTCCGTATTAAAGATGTGAATTTTCCTGGCATTATTCCTGCCCAAAGAAAAAATGCTGTTTGCCTTCAGTATCAAGGTGGGTTGTCCCACCCTCCAGATAGAATCTATGTGGGCAAAATGTTGTTGAAAGAATCATTACATTTTTTTTCAAATTATATCTATGCATTGATACATGCTTCTGGTGACTCTGTTTTTGATGTGAGGTTTAAAACCCCTGTGGGTTTGGATTGGTTTGGGACTGTATACGAGAAGAAATGACACTCGGCTCTATGGTTTCCATTTCAGGATATCCCATTGACTAAATCAGTGATAAAACAAATCACTGTTCTCTTTAGGAATGAGGGGCTTGCAGTGTATGATAACCAGTACTGGCTTCATAAAAAATGTGATGTTCTGGGAGGCCCCTCCCCAATATTGGATGAATATCTCTGAACAGGGGGCTGGAAATTTAAAGTTCACCTCCATTCTGGGGCTCATGGTCCTCAGCATCTGCCAAGTACATTCTTTCTAGGATCTGAAAGGGAGCATTGCTTTTATCAAGGGCAACCTAAGACCTGCTTCAGGTGTGGCTGTCATATACACCTGAGTAAGGCTTGTGACATACCAGTACAGATTGTACTAATGAATCGCTGTGTAATCTTTGTGGTCAGAATGGTCATATATATCATATGTGTGAGTGGGCAATGCACAACAGAGGTGACAGGCTGAATCAAGAACAGTTAATAGAGAAATCTCAAAAAACGAGCATCAAGAGTCAACAAAGTGTTCGGTCAAGGAATTTAGAAGACAAGGAAAACGCTTTTAATTCTGTGCAGGTCGCAGGGCCTCCTAACATGGATGTGCCTATTGCTCAGGTCATGCCACCCCCCCCATGGCGTACTTCTGTTATTACTGTCTCAGACCCTATGGTCTTGTGTGACATTGAAGGCCCTCATCAGATGGAGATGGCCCTGGAAAAAACAGGTGATTTGGACCTCCCCCGGGTCCTATTCTGCACAGAGGTGAGGAAGATGTGCAAGATATGCCCCCACCTGAAACCATCACTGACTCCATGATTACCGAATTATTAGCTCCGTGTCAGATTCTGAAAATTCCACAATTAGATTTGGATTGGCTTATTGCACCAATCACAGCACAGGAAATTATAGATGCAATACGATCCTTGAATGCTAATATGACATCCAGACCGGATGTATTGACTAAATAATTTTATAAAACTTTCATGAATGCTTTGGTGGATGTTTTACTTATAGTTTTTAATCAAATTTTAGATGGCCATGATGTTACACCTCAATTTGGACAGACGATACAGTTGTTTATTTATAAGACCGGAGACAGACAGAAGCTTCAGAATTGGAGGCCTTAGAGTCTTATTAATACAGATGCAAAGATTCTGATGAAAATCTTAGCTAAATGCCTGGGGACTGTTGCCCACTGGGTTCTTGATAAGGTTTGGTATGTACGAGGGATATTACAGATAATTTACTTCTGCTTCATGAGGTTGTTTCTCTAGGACATCAAAATGCTGAGACAGGTTATTTATTGAGTTTGGATCAGGAAAAAACCTGTGATAAGGTTTCTCATCTGTATTTACGAAGAGTACAGGAAGCATATGGTATTCCTAAAGTCTTTACTACCTGGATTCAGAAATTGTATGGGATTGCCTCAACTTTTCCTGTGGTCAATGGACATCGGGGAAGGGTAGCTCATGTTTCTCGGGTGTGAGATAAGGGTGCCCGATAAGTCACCTATTCTATATTATTTGTCTTGACCCTCTGTTTAAACTCATTCGGCAAGATCAAGCAATACATAGTGTAGCTATGTGGTGTGAGGAATCTTATGAAAACATTGGCATATGCAGATGATGTGTGCCTCTTGGTGGTGGATGTCATGTCAGTGGAAAGCGCCTTGGATACTGTTCAGCATTTTTCTCACCTTACAGGATCCTCCTTGAATACACACAAATGTGGTGGTTATGTGTTAAGTGCATGTACTAAACAGACTGTTGAGATTCAAAATATCTGTATGACTAATAAGGTACTCAAAATTTTGGGGGTGACATTTGGTGATCCTGATATGGCTAGACTGAATTGGATAACAAGACTGGAGCAGTGTAATCAAAAGTCCAAGTGGTGGAAAACTTGGCAGCAAGCAAAAAAAAAAAAGAAAAGGTGTTCTGTGAAAGCGCATTTTTTTTGCCACAGATTTCATATTTGAGTGCTGTCTTTCCACCTCCTAGCTCATGTGATGTTTCCATTTTAAGCCAGACCTTTCAGCTGGTTTGGGGAAGTAGGCTTAATCCCATTAAGAGGAGGATTTTATAGAGAAATTAAATATGGTGGTTTATGATTATTCAGCCCATCAGTTATTGCCATAGCAATTTTATTTTCAATACTTTCAGCTTTTCTGAGACCTGGACAGGCTGAATGGAAGAGGGTGTGGCACTATGGATTGTCCCATTGTTGGAAAGATGGGAATGGGGCCATTGCTTGGCAAGACAAAGAATGACTGGCCAGGTTTTCTGGTGTTCTCTGTAGAGAAGATTAAGAATGGTCTTTACCAAAGCACAGGTTTCTGTTGTGGATAGAAAGGTTTATATAGGACAGTACAAGACGATTTCTTTCAGTTCCCTGTGGCTTATAAAGACATAAGAGCTATGTACTATCCAGACATAGAGGTATATGTTGTTGATAATCGGACCCCACCCAGGATGTGGGATGTGATGTGGCTGTGTGCTCATGGCAGATTGAGAGTGAAGGGTAATGCTAAGCATAAGATGGTGGAAGAATGATTGTGCCCCAGAGAATTATGTAGCCAACAAATTGAGACCCAGGGACATTTCCTTATCTTATGTCTGTTTGCACAAGAAGTTTGGCAGATTGTAGCAACTTGATAGCAAGATGTTGGGTGGCACGCTGTTACATATGAAAATGTGATTACTGGGAAAGTGCCACTACCACACAGTAAGGATCCCAGTACTGTTCGTTTTATTTTTACATGCATAAAGTTTTTTATGTGGCAGGTGCGATGCAAGTTTGTTCTCCAACAGAAACAGATTTTTTCACAAGTGCAGGTTGAGATGATTGAGAAGGAGATTAAAGCTCAAGCACAATTTGATAAAGAGCGGCTGTCATGGGAACAATGGGAAAAAGGTGGAAGGGAAGTATATTGCAAATTCTGGGTTGAAGGTCAGAATGTTTTCCTTTTTTTTGTATGTACTTTCACTCTTGAGAATGGTAGCCTTGCAGTGTGTATCTTGGTCATGGGGTATTTATGAAAATATTTCAGTTGTATAAGTTCTATACTATTTTGTGAAAATGTTGGTTTTACAGTTCCTTTTTTTTTTCTAGCTTTGTATGCATTCCAGTTACCCTGAAATCTTGGTCTTTTTTTCTTGTTTCTGTATGATATATGTACCATCTTTGTTTATTTTTTTCTGTAACAACAATTCCCCTACTCTTTTTGAGAAGTGCCATGGAATCTTTAACATCCACCTGAACTACCACCAGAACAGGCAGATGGGACCTTGGTTTATCATCTCATCCGAAACACGGCACCTCAGGAGAGCAGCACCTCCCTCATGCTGCACTACAGTGTCAGTATTGGGATTTAACCCAAGTGCCTGGCTTGGGGATAGAACCCACAGCATTCTAATCTCCTGGCCTCAGAGGTGAGTGTGCTACCTGCTGAGCCACTGACACTAAGACAATAAGAATCACGCTCACAATTGGTTAGGTAAATTGTGCCCTCAGTGTCACAGTTCACACAATCAAATATCTTGTACATTCTCACCTTTCTCCCACACCAAAGGCCTATGCATTATTAATAACAGGGCAAGATTAACATGGAAACATAGACTTCAATGGCAGATAAGGACTGCTTGGCCCATCCAGTCTGCCCACTTCCATACCTATTAGATAAGCTGCAGATCCTAGCTAACCAACAGCCTATTTCCTCCTAAACCCCACTAGAACTACCTATGTCTGTTCCATGCATTCTTGAATTCCCCACTGTTTTTGACTCACACCTCCTCAGGAAGGCCATTCCATGTGTCCATTACCATCTCCATGAAAATATACAAACCCAATTTGCCACATTTCTAACTGCCTGGTGGTAAATTCAGTATCCAGGTCCTATTAGTGGGTATCCTGTAGTGCTGTGCTGAATGTGGAATTCCAGTGGTGGAATAAGCACGGAATGACCATTCCACCAGTGGAATTTCCACCAGACTTTCTCGGTTCGTCTACAGAATTTTCCTGCTGTGATCCAAGAATAATACTCAATGGAATACCGTTTTCCATGGAAAATCATTCTGCAACCATTTCTGTAGAAAATATTAAGTTCTGTGGAATACAATTCAATGGAAAGGTTGCAGAAAACTCATTCTGCATTTTTCAGTTGCAGAATTCTGCCATTCTATTTTTGGTGAAATTCAATTGCATTTTGAAAATTCCACAAAATTATGTGCTGCTGGAATCTGAAAATTCTGCAGAGCACTACTATCCTGTAATATCTGTGAACCAGGTTTTCTACTGTAGTTCTGCTTCTCTTGTAAACCATGTGTTGGAATTGGTTTCCAGTGTTATTCAGTGCAGGTTCATCACTGATAACATGCCAGTGTTTTTTTCACTATTTTTCTTATGGCTGTTGCCTGTTCACAGTATGTGCTGAAAACCTTCTGTCTCCTCACCTGTCTGTTCCCTTAGTGGGTAGTTTATTCCCTTGGTAGGTACCGTTGACAATGACAGTGTTTGTGGATAGTTCTGATGACACCATTCTATCCTCTGTAACTCCCTTCCAATTTATATTGTTAAGCAAATATTCCCTATCAACCAGTACAATTACCTGTCTAGCCTTAGTTATACACATATTGCTATAGCTCATTGCTGCAAAGTGTTCAGAATCTTGGTTAGCTTGCACTTTGAACTCCCCTGGCTTGCTGCAGAATTGGCATTCAGGGATATTCTCAATGGTGTGCCAGCAGTACTGACAACTGGTCAAAGACAGGATGGAATGGTCTTTCCTGAGTTGAGGGCTCCAGAACTGGGCCCAGTATTCTCACCAGTGACCTATGCAGGCACAACATCCCTGTTACTGTCTACTGCTATCAGTTTTAAAAGCAGGTACATGAAGTGCAGTGTAATTGTTAGATTTAGTACTCAGGCATTCTGAAAAAGATTCAAGCTACCATCTTTGCTAGGGTCCATCACACCCCTCATCACCTCCTTTGTGAGAGAAGAACCATGTCAGCCACCCGCCAATATTTTGGAATTTCCTGACTGTAGTAAGCTGTTTAATACCCCAGCCAGGGATACATAGATACTTAGAATGTGACTGCAGATAGGACCAGTTGATCCATCTAGTCTGCCCAAAAAGGTATTTACCCCTCCTATGAAGTCCGCTTTTGAATAATTCATTTTTCCTATCCCAGGCTAAGTTTGAACTTCCTGAATGTCTTTGTCTCAGCTACCCCCGAGTTAGGCTGTTCCATGGGTCCACCACCCTCTCCGTGAAGAAGTATTTATGTAGACTGCTCCTGAATTTGCCCCCCTTTAAATGCATACTTGTCTTTGCTGCTAACTTTTAACAGGTTTTATACTTACATAGAAACATAGAATTTGACGGCAGATAAGGACCGCTTGGCCCACCCAGTCTGCCCATTTCCCTACCTGATGGATAAGCTGCAGATCCTAGTTAACCAGCAGCCTACTTCTTCCTACCCCAACCCCCTAGAATTGCCTTATGACTGTCCCATGTATGCTTGAATTCCACCACTGTTTTTGATTCCACAACCTCCCCTGGAAGGTCGCTCCATACATCCACAACCCTCTCTGTGAAAAAATACTTCCTTAAATAACCTCTGAGCCACCCCCCTTCTATCTTCAAATTGTGCCCCCTTGTTCTTGAGCACCTCTTTTTTTGAAAGATGCTACCCTCTTGGACTTTGTTGATTCCCTTGAGGTACTTGAAAGTTTCTATCATGTCCCCTCTCCCTCCTTTCCTCGAGGCTATACATATTAAGCTCCTTAAGTCTCTCTTCATATGTCTTCCGGTGCAGACCCTGCACCATTTTAGTTGCCCTCCTCTGGACAGCTTCCATCCTGTCTATGTCTTTGCGGAGACTGGGTCTCCAGAACTGCATATAGTACTCCAGATGGGGTCTCACCAGCTGTCTGTAGAGAGGGATAATAACTTCTTGTTTTCTACTGGTGATGCCTCTCCCTATGCATCCCAGTATCCCCCAGCCCTCCTTCCTGCCCTCTCACATTGCTTGCCCACCTTTAGGTCATCTGATATGACTACCCCCAGGTCCCTTTCCATTTTTGTTGTTGTTAGTATCTCATCTCCCATTGTGTACTCTTCCCCTGGGTTTTTGTTTCCCAGGTGCATTACCTTGCACTTCTTAGCATTGAATCTAAGCTGCCATACATTAGACCATTCCTCTAACCTTGCCAAGTCCCTTCTCATCCTTTCCATCCCACTTTGTGCATCAACTCTGTTTCAGATCTTTGTGTCATCTGCAAAGAGACATACTTTTCCTTCCAGTCCCTCTGCAATGTCACTTATAAAGACATTGAAGAGGACCAGTCCTAATACTGAACCCGGCAGTACCCCACTACTAACCCCCCTTTTTTCAGAGTGGACTCCATTTACTAGTACTCTCTGTGTCCTATTCACCAGCCAATTCTTTACCCAGGCTGTCATCTTGGGACCCACTCCCAGGCTGGCTAACTTGTATATTAATCTTTTGTGTGGGACTGTGTCAAATGCCTTGCTAAAGTCTAGGTAGGCCATGTCCACAGCCCCTCCCTGATCAACTACTTTGGTCACCCAGTCAAAGAAATCTATCAGATTTATCTGGCATGACCTTCCCACTGTGAATCCAAGCTGCCTTGGGTCCTGTGCCCCTCTGGCCTCTAGATACTCAACAATCTTTCCTTCAGAAGTGATTCCATCATTTTCCCTACCACTGAGGTTAAACTAACAGGTCTGTAGTTTCCTGCTTCTGCCTTGCTCCCACTTTGTGAAGGGAATCACATCTGCCCTCCTCCAGTCCTCGGGTACCACCCCATCCTCCCATGATTTGTTAAAGAGGTATTCAGTGGTGTCACTAGTTCTACCCTTAGTTCTTTTAGAATTCTGGGATGAATCCCATCAGGCCCCATTGCTTTGTCCACCTTCAGTTTTAAGAGTTCTTTCAGAACCCTTTCTCCTGTAAATGGGCTGGTATCAACTTCTGTATCCAGAGTGTTTCTACTGTTTGTTTTAGGTACCTCCCCTTTCATTTGTAAATACTGATCAAAAATATTTGTTTAGTATCTCTGCCTTTACACAGTCACCCTCTGCCCACCCTCCCTCCCTTTATTAAGTCTCACTACCCTTCCCTCAGTCTTCCTTCGCTCCCTGATGTACCTATAAAAGGTTTTATCCCCCCTTCTTAACTGAGTTGGCTATCTTTTCCTCGGTTTGGGCCTTTGCTGTTCTGACTGCCTTCCCAGCTTCCTTTTGCTTTAACTGATACAGTTCTCTGTCCTGTTCCTTCTGTGATTCCGTGTACTTCCTGAATGCTTTCTTTTTCTCTTGAACCTTCACTGCCACTTCCTTTGAGAACCATAGTGGTTTCTAACCTCGTTTCGTTTTGTTTATTTGCTTTACACAAAGGCTTGTTACCTCTGTGATGGCAGTTTTTATTATTCCCCATTGTTCTTCCACCCCTCCTTCCTGCCCATTTACTAGTGCATTCCTTAGGCACTCACCCATTTTGGCAAAGTCAGCCCTCCTAAAATCCAGTACCTTTGTCTTTGTATGGCATGACTCTATTGCTGTGTTTATTGTGAACCATACTGTTTGATGGTCGCTAGTTCCCAGATGGCTACCCACTTCTACATCTGTGATCCTCTCTTCATCTCCGTTTGAGAGAACCAGGTCTAAGATTGCTCCCTCTCGAGTGGGCTTCAATACTAGTTGTCTAAGGCATGCCCCTTTAGGGCATCTGGAATAACCCCACTCTTAGAAGTGGCTGCTGCAACTGCACTCCAGTTAACATCTGGCATATTCAGATCACCCATCAGCAATATCTCCCCTGTTTCTGCCATTCTAAGTATACTTTCTATCATTTCCTTGTCCATTTCCTCCCCCTGAGAAGGGGGTCTGTATACAACCCCTGTGCTGATTGTGGTGCCATTTCCGGTCTCCAAATTTACTCACAGTGCTTCTTTCCTCCCTGTTTACCCTTTTGTTCTGTTGCTTTGATTCCTTCCCTTATGTAAAGAGCTACTCCTCCTCCTCTTTTACCCTCCCTGTCCCTCCTGTAGATAGTGTATCCTGGTATGTTTATGTCCCAGTCATGGTTTTGTGTGTACCATGTTTCTGTGACTGCCACGATATCCAGATGTTCCTCCTCCATCAAGGCCACTAATTCAGGAAGCTTGTTACTCAGACTACGGGCATTGGTACTCATTGCTCTCCATTTTTGATGGCTTTACCTTCTGTTGCAGCATCCCCACTGACCTTTCTACCTCGGTCTTTTCTCATTTAGTACCCTGTTTTGTAGGAGAGGCTGGGATTTTCCTGCTGCTTATCAGTGCCTCCCTTGACTAGTTTAAAAGCTTGCCAATGAAGCATTTAAACCGATTGCTCAAAAGACTTGCTCCTTCCCGGACAGATGCAGACCAACCTGCCAGTATAGGCTGGTGTCCTCCTGGTGGAACCCCAGTCCCCAATGAAGCCAAACCCTGTGCTCCACACCATTTTTCAACCATTCATTAAACTGCATGGTGCAAAGTACCCTCACCTCACTCATGCCATTGACAGGCAGCACCTCTGAGAAGGATACTGTGTGTGCTACTTGTCTTAGGCCCCTCCCCAATTCTACAAAGTCCTTCTGCACTGCTCTAATCTCATGATGAGCCAAGGCATTTGACTGTAGGTGGACAATGATGTCCAGCTCAGACTCCCGTGCAGCTGTTCTCGTGATCCTGAGTATGCACTTCCTGTCCCTCCAAGGCATGGCACCAGGCAGGCACCTTACTTCAGTTTTCCCTGCTCCCCCCAGTTCTATCCCCCTAATAATTGAGTCCCCCACCAGGAGCTGCTTTCTTTCCTTGTGGTGTCCTCTGTCTCCTTCCTGTGGGCCTCCCATGTGACAGCTGTCCTCATCCTCCTTAGTCTCCTCTGCAGGTGCATCCATAGGGGAGCTATGCTCCCCCAGAATGGTGTATGGATTGTGGAGTGGAACAACTGACTGGGTGTGCCTCTGTTCCACCATCCTCACCCTTCCTGAGCCCACTGTGGTCCAACTGCTGTGCTTTCTTCACAACCTCTGAGCTAGTGGTGGTGGCTCTGGTGCTCCCTGGATGGGGGAGGTTCCCTTCCTACCATCCAGTGTGGCCTGGGGGAAGGTTCCCTTACTACTGTCCAGCATGGCCTGAAGATGGGCAACTTCCTCCCTCAGGGCAGAGAGTTGTCTGCAAATAGGGCAGAATCTCAGCCTCCATAAAGACTCCCGGAAGACTGCTGCCCCACAGCCATTATATTGTTCCTACTCCCCACATGTTTATCTACTTTTTTCTATTTGTGTGTGTGTGATTGGTTTTTTATATAGAAATATATATATTATACAATGTGTATGCTTATATTGTCAGTGCAGTGTGCTATAGAGGATATGACAGTGATATGCACCTTGCACTCTTGAGGAAATGATGTCAGAACCCCAGGTATAAAGGAACTATTTCCAGGGATGGGTGGGGTGAGGGGTGGGAAGGGGTTGGGCCTAAACTGTGCCCTCACAAAACAATCAGCTAAAAGCTCTGACCCAGCGCTACGATGAGTGCCTTCCTGTCAGCAAGATGCCCTACACAACAATTTGACAGAGAAAATACCCTGCTAATCAAACAGAGAAAAATCCAGACATCCAAGTCAGACACAGGTAAACCTCCCCATCCCCAAAACAGCCTGGTGGTTTGTGCGCTGAAAGCAGTCAGCCCCAAAATAAGTCAGCTGTGCTTTACACTCTTCCTGCACTGAAAATCTTAAGAATTAAGCCAATTGATTGACTAGTGACACCTGTGATGTAAGCAGGCCTTTCAATGTAGGCAGTCTGCAATGTCTGATTCCAATACACAAAATCTTTCAGTGAAACCAGGGATAAAAACTTAACTTCTCAGCCAGCAGGACACTTTTAAAATGTTGCAAATATATCCTTCCAAATCCTAGGTCTCAACCCCAACAATCAAGCAAATTCAGTTGTATCTCACTCCCCTGGTTATAAAATTACTACACTTTTAATGGAATCCTGCAATTCTGCTTAATGCCAATAAGGAAAAATGAAACTTTGTAGAAAGCGAGCCCTGCTTTACAATATTATGCCTACCAAGTTTCCAGCTCCTAAATGGAGTTATAGTTTGTTCTTTGCAGTGTAGCAAGGTTCTCAGCTTAGACAAATCAAAGTCAGACTGACTTGTACTTTATTAATCCTTGAGGTATTTGAAAGTTTCAGTCATATCCCCTTATTTCTGCACTGCTCGAGGAAGTATAGATTGAGCTACTTCAACCTTGTTTCTAAGATTCCTTGTGTAGCCATTCACCATCTTGGTCACTCTCCTTGCACTTTCTCCAGTCTGTCAATGTCCTTCTTCAGGTGCCACCTCCTGAACTGGATGCAGTACTCCAGTGTGGCATAACCAATGACCTGTAAAGAGGCAAGATCACCTCTTGTCTTCTGCTGGCAATGCCCTTGCCACGTATCCCAGGATGTCACTAACATTTAAAACAGTTTTGTCACACTGTTTACTCACTTTTAAGTCAGTCATCCAGTATGTTCACACCAAGGTCCTGCTCCTGTTTAGTAAGTCCTTAGCTCCCCCACCAAAAGTACTCTCTTTCTGGTACCACTTCCCAAGGTGCATGACCTTGCACTTGGCTTTGAAGTTTACTTGCCATTGCCTGGACAGCTATTCCAGTTTCTAAATGTCTGCTTCCATTTTTAGACCCCTGTCAAGTGTATCCACCCTGTCACAGAGCTTTGTGTCATCTGCAAACAGGCACAACTTTCCCTCCATGATATCACCAATTAATACTGTACATTGAACAGGATCAGCCCCAGTACTGATTCCTGTGGAGCCCCACTAGTTACTCCCCATTCACCCAGTACTGAACCATTTACCTGGACCCTTTTCACTCTTCCACTCAACCAGTTTCTTACCCACTGCATTACCTTCTGTCCAATGTCTGTATTTTTGAACTTGCATAAAAGCTTTCTGTGTGAGATGGAATCATAGATGTTGCTGAAGTCGAGGTAGACCACATCAACCATGCCCCCTTGGTCAATAAAAGAATAATGCACGACAGGGTGTGTGTCATACTAGGATAACATCATGCCTGGGTGATTAGGCATGGGGCCGAAGGCAGAATGTGACTAATCACCTCAGAAGTGATGTTATCCCAGCATGACACATGCCCTGTCATGCATTATTCCTATTATACAATGGCTCCTTTGTAATAAAATAAAAAAAATAGGTTAAGAATATGTTTAGAATTTTTTTTCAGTCAGTTTTTAATGGGGCAGGTATACAAACTTAAAAAAATAGTGCCACTTATTCTTTTGCTGAGTAGCTGGAGCTGCTGCTTTTTCGGTTTTGTAAAGTCCCTTGTACTACAGCCCCAAACACTCTCACATCAACCTGGTAACTTTTGTACAATTTGAGTTTATGTAGTTCTGATGACTGTCTTGGGATTACATGAAATGAGTTCATATATTGTTTGTTTTTATAAGTGAAGCCACAATGTGTTGAAAGAGTTGTGCTACTGAAAATCAGCCAGGTGCAGACTTCTGGTGCTGGATTACTCTCGGTAAGTTGTTGTGTATCACAATAACTGGCTACATATGTAGTGTTACTACATGTATGTCATGAAGTTAGTTATGATATGTAGTTTGAAAACAGCCACTAGTAGCGGCTTTATGGAGAAACAGGCAAATGCTGAAGTGGGGTGAGAAGCTTGTGTGATGGGGACTGCAAGCTGTAGTCAGGGATAGTGAAACCACTGGCACGTTTTTCATTAATAAAAGCAATACAAATGATACAGAGAAAAATATGATTTTTAAGTGTCTATATAGAAGGCAGTAGCAGTTTGTAACAACGAGGGATCTGGGCAGGCAACCGGGGTTACTGAAGTTGTCTGGTGAGCGGGAAATTTGAAAGCAGTTGGCCGCTACTGTCCGAAGCAGATCGCGATGACGGCTTTGCTTAATTTTTGGTTGTTTGAACTCTAAACTGTGCAAGTAGTACAATCAATGGATTTCAGTAATGTGCCTGATACATTTCTTTAGGTTTTGTGGATTTGGGCTGTATTTGTTAATGTGGAAGTGAGGGTTTATGTTAAAAGAAAAAGGGAAGTCCTGGCAAACTGCACAGTGGCCATGCCAAGTGTCGGCAGGTTGTACATGGCAAGTGCAGTGATTCCTTTTACTTTTGATGTAGTCTTGTGTGTGTTGGGACTAGATCCATGATATTATGCTGGGATAACATCATGGGTCCAGCCCCAGACTGACCAATCAGAGGCCAGCATTTTTTTCTTGCCATTGTATGATGGTCTTTGTAATCCAGTCAAAAAATTCTATCAGGCACCAACCATGATGCTAATAACCTGAATGCCCCCAGATGCATCCAATCAGATCCTGGAGCCTCATGTGTTTTCAGGGCAAGACCCTTTCTACCCCCTCCTTCTGTAACTACCACCTGTCCCATCTCTGGGATCCCCCTTGCAGCAACCCTCACATCACTTTCTGGGAAAGGCCTGCTATTCTTCACTATGATTAGTGAGCAGAAATAGTCAGTAAAATTAAGGCTGTGTGATTACCTTTCCCAAATATTGGGCTGAATATTCAGTTTTCAGCACAGACATTTTGGGTATTCAGGCAAAGGAATTTGACTACAGTAAAAAAAGAAAAACAACTCCACCCTCCTCCCACCCAGCCCAAAATCAAGAATAATATCAACAGCATCTCCCACCTCTATCAAAGACCAGTTTCACTCTTTCCTTAAACTATGCATCTGCAATTTTCTATTATATTTAATGTAAACCCCCTGATGGGTGACTGGCTCAACCCATGCACTTCCACAGCTGGCCACTGTCTTACTTAATAGACAGCACTTGTTTGCACTGAAGAAAATGTAATTTATATCTTCCCACCATGGCACGGCGCCACCGGGATTTGAGTAGAGGACCAGTTTAACCCACTCTGCTCCATGGTTGGCTGCCTTCTCATGAATGAAACTGCTCACACACTTGCTATAGTAAAATGAGCTAATCATGTGATCTGCTGGTTTTACAATAGGAAGCACATGCGCTCTTTCATTCAAGAGAAGGCAGTTGACCGATGATGAGCTGGTTGAACCCATCTTCATGACTCTCTGACTTCAAGTTCTAATAGAATTTAAGTGCTGCTGGGTGGGGGTAGGGTGGTTCTGTGCCATGGATGGTAGGGAAATAAATTATATTTTGAGCATCAAAAATGAGCACTGTATATTAAGAAAGACAGTAGCCAGCTGTGGAGGTGGTCGGGTTGAGCCAGTAGCCCATTAGAGTATTTACATCAAATAAAATAACAAATTGGGGGTACTGGATGGTGGGAGTAGGGTGGTGTTGGCTATTTTATAGAGGGTGGGGCATAGGGTTCATATTTTACTTCGTTTTGGCCTGGCGGAGTAGTGACAAGGGCTGTTTCTTTTTTTTTTAATATTTATTTTATAGGTGGCTAAGTACTTTTTCCAAAATACAAATAATACCCTATTCGGGAAGAGATACCACATATTTGGGAGCCTTACTTTTTGTGATATTCTGGAAATACTATTCCACCCCTGCACAGTTCTAATAAGAAAGGCTACCTTCAGCTCATCGTTCTCCTCTACACTGCCCCTCTCAGTCAGCATTACAATTCCCCTTTTCATCTTCCTTTTTTCTGTAATGTATCTGAAGAAATTTTTTCCCCTTTCTTGACCCCTTCACAATATGCAGCTGTGTTTGTTTTTGCATTCCTGACGGCTTTCTTGGCCTCCCTCATTTTTATCTTGTGTTCACTCCATTCTCTATCCCTTTTTCACCTTGTATCTAATGAGGCCCTTTTTTGGCCGTCACTGCTTCCCTGACGATCTAAGGAAAGCTAGATTTGTCTCTTGAACCTGTTGCTCTGGTAACCATTCTCAAGCATGACTTAGTTGCCACAAAATTGAACCTATTATTACTCCCCACCTCCCCTCCACTTTCCTGGTCTTGTTCATCTAGCCAATTTATCATTAACTCCCTCTTCTGGTCAAAGTCTGCTAGCATAAATCAGACATAGAGAGAGAGAGGCAGAAGAAGGAAGGACTACTTGAAAGATCTTCTGGTTCCCTACTGCCCCAAGCGATCTCTCCTCTTGGCGAATGAGGGGTTGCTAGAGATTCCAAGGGTTTCTTTGAAATCTTCAGGTGCTTGTGCTTTTATGTATGTTGCTCATACCCTCTGGAATTCTCTTCCCTGTCTGCTTCATCAGAGTGCATCCGTGGAGGAATTTTTAAAAGGCCTTGAAGACCTATTTATGGTCTAAGATTAGTTTTAACTAATTAATGTGATTTTATGAGCTCAGATTATTGTTAGATTAATGTCTTATCTGTCTTATCTGTTATATTTGTAAGTATTGTAAGGCGCCTTGAATCTGTGAAAGGCATGGTATAAAGTTTTATTATTATTATTATTATTATAAAGATGAAATTTGGAAGGAGGGAAAAAAGCAGTGGATTAATAGAAGGGGTGGAGTGCAGATAGGCAGCAGAACATGGAAGTGCATGGTTACAAATCCTCCAGACTGGAGAATAAAATCCCAAACCTGGATAAGTACCAGGTTGCTGCAGTGTCAGAGTAGGACACCAGGACACCTTTCTGGGGGTATTGCACCCCCCTCCCCAAAGCAACTCTGACTTGAGTTGATTATTAAAATAGTGGGGGGTTGCAGGGGGCAAAGCCCCCCAAAGAAAGCACAGTTAGATGCAACTCCCTTTATGCCAGCAGGAAATGCAGTTGACATAAAGGAATCGCTGTAATGTCAGTCAACAATGAAATTGTTGACCAACTGTCATAGATCCTCACTCCACAGCTGCAGCACATATACTGCTGTCAGCGTCAACTTCTTCAAGATTAGCATCACATATGTAGCCAAAGTTTGGCAAGTTAACCTTCAAAAACGTTAGTTTCTCCACATTGTCTGGTGTTGATCTTGTTCATTTATCAGTCACAACATCCCCAGCAGAGCTAAATAAACACTCGGAACAGACACTGGAGGGTGGACATCCAATATACTTACCAGTAAGCTAAAGGGTCATCCTCAATACTTATGTTGGGCTTAGACAGATATGTATCTACCATATTTACTAATCAGCATGCATTTTCTTCTTGTAGAATTTCAATGTCCTGCAGCTGGCCTCAAATGTCATCCTCCTCATTGTCTGCTTCTGTATTACTTTTTTGGAGCAGTCTTTTGAATTTGAGGTGGTGTTATTGCAGTAATGCTTGCCAATCCTCTTAATGAAACCTCATCTACTGCATCAGTCAAAGACTGCCTGTAGTTCAACCTCCATATCATCAAAACCACATCAGGAAGGTGTCTGTTCTGGAAGCGTGGCTTTCAGTAATGTTGTTAAGAGATACCTTGCTCCTGTCATGACTAATAATTTCTTATCATTGCTAAATCTGGTAAGCATGCTATTGACTAGAGATTAGTTCATATCTAAGTTGCTCCTCATTTTTTCCAACCTTTTTTTGATAAGTAGAATAAGTGGAATAACTTGGCTAAGGGATGCCTTTTCTGCACTGACCTGTTTTATAGCACTCGGGAATGGTTTCAGAATGTGACACAACTGTTCCAGCAGAGACCATGGAGTAGAATAGAGTGCAATGCCCTCCCTGATCACTGTACATGATAAACTCAATGATAGCTACCTTGTGTTCAGGGATGTGTTCAAGTTATAAAGTAAGTTGAATTCCACCTTGTTGCTACATCCTGAACAAGCTGGAGATGAGGAAGACCTTTGTCCTTCTGGATCAGCAAGGATGTCATGAGCTTTACTGAATGGCTGAAGTGGCTACAACTTTGTGCACTGTACCTACAGTGGCTGATACTCGCTTGGTCATTATCCAGGAAGCTTTGAATGATTAGGTTAAGACAATGGGCAAAACAGTGTACATGTACATAGTTTCCATTGTGAAGTGCTTTTTTTAATTTTTGAACCATTGTCGGCAACAAAAGAACAACAACGTTCTAACCCTGTGAAGTGACCTAAGCAATAAGTAGTCTTTCCAGTCCTTGCTGAGTGTGCGCTGCTGTGTATCTGTCTTGAAAGTTACCTACAAGAAGTGCCATTTTCTGAAAAGAGATGATTTTTTTTTGAGCTCTGAGAGATACTAGTGGTAGTTATAGTACTACTGGTTGAAGCGGTAGCAGACAGACTAGTAGTATGTGAAGATGATAATGAGTTGCCTGCAAAACTGACCCAGTGTGTAATAAGAGAAAGATAGGCAATTGTTTGGTTGCTGGTCCACATATCAATAGTGAAGTGAACTACCTTGTTCTCAGCCTCTAGGAGAGCATGCCTTACTTGAACTACTAAGCTGTCATACATCCTGGGCACAGCGGTTACTGAGAAGTATTTTGTACCTGGCATTAAATATTGTGGCTCTAAGCATTCTATAAGCCTTCTGAAATTCACATCTCCCACAGTAAAGTATGGCTGTACATCAAGTACAATCATTTCTGCTACTTTATGATTTATTGCCAGTGCTATGGGATGATTTTGTGACTATTTAGACTCTCTTTCAAAAAATTATTTTAACTTCAACTGCCTCTTATCGGAGGGAGGGGGTAAAGTAACATTTGGCTGGGGCTGTTGTACGACTACATGCCATGCCTGGTAAAACAGAGGACCTTACAGAATTATCATGAGCATGACCATGAGGTGAAAGTGGACTTTTGACTCTTGCCTGGTGCTTGTCTCCCACTGTTTCAGCAGAATATTCCTGTTCACTGAGAGCCCTGCTAGATTTCCAGCCACCAATGTTAGACTGTTTTTTTTAACCGTATACAATGATAGGGTGAATTCGCAAAAGATGTTACCTTATTGCTGTGATTCCAAGTAGCCCTTTATTTTATCTCCTACTAACACATCTGTTGCAATGCACACATATAGCTTGGCAAGCATCTGTGGGGTTTATGTAAAAATGATTCCAAACAGTAGAGGTGGACTATTAATATATAGTAATGACCTCAGTAGGACTAGGAGAGTGGCTGGGATTACATGGGGAACACACATCAGAGAAGGATTCAGGTTTATCAGGTGGGACAATCATAGACTTCTCTGCAGCACCATTGCCATCATCATCATCACTACTGTCAGACTTTGCTTCACTTTTGTGGCTTGTGTCTTTGACTTTTTCCTTTTCCTTTTTGACACTCTACTGCTGTCATTATTTGTATCCATATTGTCACTGTCAGACCCAGAATGAGACATAGCCTAAGGTAAAGTCACAAGCTCATCATCATCAGTCTCACCATGGCCATGGTCGTCACCATCATCATCATCAGTCTCGCCATGGCCATGGTCATCACCATCATCATCATCCATCTCACCATGACCATGGTCGTCACCATCATCATCATCAGTCTCACCATGACCATGGTCGTCACCATCATCATCATCAGTCTCACCATGACCATGGTCATCACCATCATCATCATCAGTCTCACCATGACCATGGTCATTACCATCATCATTAAGAGATTCAGTAAAGTGAGTTATTCGATATGCATGTGTTGCAAATCTAGCAACTCTACTGTGAATTGTACATGTAAGTGATTTAACTTGATGTACAATTGGAATTGGAATGCTCTGTTTTTGCACTTTTTTTCCTCAGACGACCACTTTGTTGGCTGTACTACTGATCCCTTCTGACATAAACAGTCCACCAACCTTTGCTGGGTTTTCAGTATTTTGAGAGTTAGCCTGTACATGGATAGCAGTAGTATTTAGTTCAGCCCCTTCAATAGACTGTGGTACTTCTTGTTGTTGTTTGGCCAGATATTCAAACTGCGCTGTTCTTAGGCGCAAGCCCTTGCGCGAAATAGTTCTTGAGAATTGTGGCCTGGGTGATATTCAAAGGAGTTGCGCTATTGAGCAACCCTTGAATATCACCCACCGCCATAGTTACTGTGCATGGCGCAGTGGAACTTGCGCCACCACAAGTTGTCAGAGTGGAGCATTCAACTTGCGGTGGCGCAAGTACCATTGCGCCATGTGCAAAATTCCGATATTCAAAAGGTGACATGCAAATGGGGCCATAATTCATGCAAGGCGCAGGGGGGGCCATTTGCATCTGATTATGGCCCCATTTGCATGCCATTAGCATGCAGGTGAGCCGATCCCCGAGGACTTGTGCCTGGCGCCCTCCCAGGCAGCAGCCATCGGGGACCGACGCCCCCTGCAGCCCAATTGCGGGCAAAAGAGTGGAAATCCCCACCACCACCCCCCACTGGCCCAATTGCCAGCAACAGCAGAAATGTCACCCCACCAGCCCTACCGCAGGCTGCATTGGTTATAAACAACCCCTGCAGCCCGATCGCGGGCATGTTTAATCCCCACCAGCCCGATCACGGAAGCAATGTGTCTCCCCTCCCGAACACATCCCTGGTGGTCCAGTGGACCGTAGATCGATCGGGATGTAATCATTAAACACCCCCAACACATCCCTGGTGCCTAGTGTCCCCACACCACCCACCATGAAGCTCCCACCACCCCACCCCCGGCAGCTGGCAGGCGAGCATCACCACTCGACTCGCGCTCGCCAACTGACTGATGGTAGGGCTGGCGATGTTCATGAGCAAGAGCCAATGGGCGTAGAGATTATATCAAGAGAAGATAGTCCAGTTTTGTGAATGAATGTATTCATTGTATGAATGTATCATTCACAAACTGGACTGTCTTGTACGGAGGCTGCACGCCCATTGGCTCTTGCTCACCAATGGGCGCAGGCTTACCATGCAGTCAGTCGGCGGGCGCGGGTGGCAGGCGGGTGGATGCTGCCGCCCGCCGCCGCCGGGGAGCGGGTGGTGGGGCTTCAGGTGGGTGGGTGGGGGACACTAGGCACCAGGGATGTGTTGGGGTGTTTAATGATTACATCCCGCGATCGATCTACGGTCCACTGGACCACCAGGGATGTGTTTGGGAGGGGGAGATATACTGCTACCCGCGATCGGGCTGGTGGGGTGGGGTTAACCATGCCCACGATCGGCCATGGGGCATACTTCAACCTCTCATCTCATAAATCAGGGACAAGACATTACAATATCAGGGACACAGACCCCATATCAGGGACACATCTTAAGATTTGGTAGTAAACACTCAGAAAGCTGATAGAATTAGGGGGGATTTATGTAAGATGCATTTTCTGAATAGGAAGGAATCTGTAACTTTAATATTTAACATTATGTTATGCTTACAATCCCCAGTGTTCTGTCACAAAAATACGATAGTTATGAGGGACAGAGACAAATTCTGAGGCATAATCAGGGATGTTCCTGAAAATCAGGGACAGTTGAGAGGTATGGGGGCACAGGGAGTGGGTTGGGGCTGGCCCACAGGTGAGCTGCTGTGTTTGCGCCTGCAATGCAGCAGCTCACCTGTGGGTGGCCCTCAACTTAAGCCTTTTTTTTTTGGCTCACAGTTGTGCAGGCGCAGGTTGGGGGTTGCGCCTGCACAACTCTGCACAGCCTGGCTGAATATCGGGCTGTGCAGTTTATGCATGGTTCCTCCCCCACCAGTTCAGCATGCATTCATTTGCATTGCGCTGTTGCTCAGCCTGTTTTCAGTGGTGTAACTGCCTCCTGCTGAATATCGCAGAATGGAGCAAGTTTGGACTTGCGCAGGCGCAACCTATTAGCATGGCTCAACCCTTTTGAATATCTGACCAGTTGTATTTTACTTTTTGGGCCACTTTTAGGGCTCTTGAATAAACTTTTTTTTACGTTTATTTCTTCCTTTGCCCCAGGCTTTTGCTTTTCTATTTTCCGGAGTACTCATAATGCCAGTCTGTCACTTGTTCAGGGTCAAAAAGTGATCTTATTTTTTTCTTTATTTCATGTGATGTGATGGAATGCCCTGCCCACTGAGCCAGAGCTTATACCCCACTGAGCGAGAACAGTGAGGAAGATGACAGATGATTAACTTTTGGGGCATACAGACAGTATCCAAGAAGTGGCACTGGTACACTAATGACTGGCTATCACATTTTATTTCAAACATAGAATTTATTTCACACACCGCCTACGCTAAGGGTAATGCTGCAGACACTGCTGCTAGTATACCCACAGAGATTCTGGGGACCTTGCCTGGCCTAACCTCTCTGACACAATATTTTCCCTTCAATTAATTTTTTTTTTTTTCTTCATTCCATGTGATGTGACAGAATGCCCTGCCCACTGAGCCAAAGCTTATATCCAGCTGGGTGAGCACAGGAAGGAAGATGACAGATGACTGACTTTTCGGGGTCAATAGACAGTATGCAGGAAGTGGCACTGATGCACTGATGACTGGCTGTGATTTTATTTCACAAACAGAATTTATTTCACACATCACCTGCATTAAGGGTAATGCTGCAGGCACTGATGCTAGTATACCCACAGAGATTCTGCCTAGTCTAACCCTCTCTGACACAGATATTTTCCCTTTCAGGATTATTTTAAATATGTTTTTATTTGTTCCACTTGATGTGCTGTATAACCCTGCCCACTGAACCAAAGCTTATGCCCCACTGAGTGAGCACAAGAAGGAAGATGACAGATGCCTGATTTCTTGCTGGTATCACTCAAACTGTGTGCAATAAGTGGCACTGGTGCACTAATGACTGGCTGGCAGATTTTATTTCACACAAAAAAATTATTTCACACACCACCTATTCTAAAAGCGATGCAGCAGGCACTGCTGCTAGTATACCCACAGTGATTCTGGGGGACCCTGCCAGCCTAATTCCTCTGACACATGACTTTTCCCTTCAAGAATTTTTTTTTTTAATTTATTCCACGTGATGTGATGGAATACCCTGCCCACTGAGCTAAAGCTTATACCCCACTAAGTGAGGACAGGGAGGAAGATGACATAGGACTGACTTCTTTGGGGGGGGACACAGACAGTATGTAAGAAGTGGCACTGGTGCACTGACAACAGGTTGGCAGATTTTATTTCACTCACATTATTTATTTCACACACCACCTACGGTAAGGGTACTGCTACTTATATACCCTCAGAGATTCTGGGGGATTCTGCCTGGCCTAACCCTCTCTGACACTGTAGTTTTATCAATCAATGATTTTTTTTAAATTTCTTTCCTTTATTCCACATGATATGATGGAATGCCATGCCCATACTGAGCTAAAGCTTATACCCCACTGAGTGAGCACAGGGAGGAAGATGACAGATGACTGACTCCTTGGGGGGGGGGTCACATAGACTGTACGCAAGAAGTGGCACTGGTGCATTTCACACACAGAAATTATTTCACATACCAACTACGCTAAGGGTGATACTACAGGCACTGCTGCTACTATACCCACAGAGATTCTGGGTGATCCTGCCTTGCCTTACCCTCTCTGATACAGTACTTTTCCACTTCAAGGAATTTTCAGAATGTTTTTCTTTATTCTATGTAATGTGATGGAATGCCCTAACCACTGAGCCAAAACTTATATCCCACTGAGCGAGCAAAGGGTGGAAGATGACAGAGTACTGACTCTAGGGGTTGTCAAGCAGACAGTATGCAAGAAGTGGCACTGGTGCACAGATGACTAGAAACATAGAAGTTGACAGGAGATAAGGACTGCAAGGCCCATCCAAGCTGCCCATTTTTTCTACCTTATAAATGTGCCATCGACCTTGCTCTGTCAATGGCCTATCTATTCATACATAGAAACATAGAAGTGACGGCAGATAAGGACCACAAGGCCCATCCAGTCTGCCCATTTCTTTTTCTGCCTTGTATATGTGCCATTGGCCTTTGCTCTGTCAATGGCCTAGCTATTCATACTCATCTGTATTGCTCCCTTATGCCTTCCCCATGCCTGTTTGAAGCCCTGCACTGTATTCATGTCCACCACTTCCTGAGGTATGCCATTCCATGCATCCACCACCCTTTCTGTGAAAAAGGACTTCCTCACATTACACTTTAATTGGCCTCCCTCTAATCTCATGCTGTGTCCTCGTGACCTGCTATTTTTCTTATATTGAAACATGTTAGACTCTTTCACCTTGTTAATGCCCTAATGTGTTTGAATGTTTTGATCATATCACCTCTCCCTCCTTTGCTCTAGGGTATACATACTGAGCGCGTTAATCTGTCCTCATATTTTTCTGATGCAGTCCCTGCACCATTTTGGTTGCCTTCTCTGGACTGCCTAAATTTGATTAATGACTTTGGGAAGGTGTGGCCTCCAGTACTGCACGCAGTACTAAAGATGGGGCCTAACCATTGTCTTGTAAAGAGGGATGATTACCTTCCTCTTCCAACTTGTGATACCCCTACTAATACACCCCAACATCCCTCTAGCCTTAACTACTGCTTTAGTGGTCTGCTTGGATGATTTCAGGTCATCGGTGATGATGATGCCCAAGTCTCTTTCTTCCCTTGTGACTGCCAGCAACTCCCCTCCCTGCCTATAGGTGGCTTCTGGGTTTCTCTTCCCTATGTGCATGATCTTGCACTTCTTTGCATTAAACCCCAGATGCCACTCTTCCAACCATTTTGCCAGTTTATCCAGATGTCTTCTCATTCTTCCCACCCCATCTGGATCATTTACTCTGTAGCAGATATTTGTGTCAACTGCAAACAGACAAACCTTACCCTTCAGTGGATTTGCAATGTCATTGATGAAGATATTGAAGAGGACTGACCCCAGGACTGATCCCTGAGGTACCCCACTTGTGACTTGCATCTCTTCTGACTGTATACCATTTACCACCACTCTCTGTTTTCTGCGTCACAACCAGTTTGCCACCCAGCCGCCAACTTGACCCACCCTGAGCCTACCCAGCTTATTAATCAATCTTCTATGTGGAACAGCATCAAAAGCTTTGCTGAAGTCAAGGTAGGCAACATCAACTGCTCTGCTCCCCTTGGTCCACCACTCTGGTTACCCAGTCAAAGAAATCTGTAAGATTAGTTTGACAGGACCTTTCTTTTGTAAACCCATGCTGTCTTGGATCATGTGCTCCTGTGTATTCCAGGTGTTGCACTATCCTTTCCTTAAGGAGTGCCTCCATAATCTTGCCCACTACTGAGGTAAGACTGACTGGTCTGTAGTTCCCTGCCTCCTCCCTGCTACCACTCTTGTGGAGCGGGATCACATGAGCCCTTCTCCAGTCTTCTGGGACCTCTCCTGTGCTCAGAGACTCACTAAACAGTTCTGATAATGGCTCTGCTAGTTCCACCCTTAGCTCCTTTAGTACCCTGGGATTTATGCAATCAGGTCCTATTGCCTTGTCCACCCTGAGCTTATTGAGCTCTTGTGGGACCTTTCTTTTGTGAAGGGACTAGTGCACACCTTCCTCTCCCCTGTGTCCATGGTGCTGAGCTCTGGGCCCTGATCTACCTTCTCTTTAGGATAGATGCTTTTACATGGTCCTCCTCCTCACACACCCTCTTATCTACTTTGATCTTAGCAATATCCTCTCGGGACTTTTTCCTTTCACAAATGTATCTATAGAAAGTCTTGTCACCTTCTTTTACTGTTCATGCTAGTGTTTCCTCAGCTTGGGCCTTTGCCTGCCTTACTGCCTTCCCTGCTTCCCTTAGGGAAGTTTGGTATGCCACCCTATCTTCATCCTGCTGCATTCCCTTATATTTTCTGAAGGCCAGTCTTTTGGCTTTGACCTTTTCTGCTACTGTTTTTGAGAACCAAAGTGGTTTCCTTCTTCTTTTGCACTTCCTTTTCTAACACAATGGGATGTTTCTTCAAGTATTGCATCCCTAATGCTTGCCCACTTTGCCTGTACCCCCTCACCAGTGTTTCTTTTTGCCAGGGCTAGCTTAACTCTGTTGGCCATCTTATCAAAGTCAGCTGCTCTTAAGTCCCATATTTTTGCCTTTGAATGAGATGGTTTAGTTCTAGTGGCCAAATTGAGCCATACCATGTGATGGTCACTTGCCCCCAGGTGACATTCTACCTGGAGAACTGTGATCCTTTCCCTGTTAGTCAGTACTAGATCTAGGATAGCCATGTCTCTTGTGGGTTGTTGTACCAGTTGTTTGAAGCCTCCCCTGCAGGTAATCCACCATGTGTCTAGTTCTGGCAGATGTTCCTTCTGGTATTGACCAATCTGTATCTGGCAAGTTGATGTCTCCCATTATCAGAACCTCCCCTTTAGCTGTCATGTTTTGTATATCTTCTAACAGTAATGTGTCTATGTCCTCCCCTTGATCTGAAGGCCTGCAAACAATCCCAGTTCGTATGGCTGTCCCATTTCCTGTTTCCAGGGTGACCCACAGTTCTTCTGGCTCCTTATGTGTATTCTGAATTTCTGTCGCTTTGATGTTTTCATTGACATACAGGGCCACTCCACCCCTTCCCTCCTTTTTGCACCTCAGTCTCTTCTGAACAGTACATAGCCAGGTACTGAAGTCTCCCAAGTGTGGTTACTGGTAAACCACGTCTCGCTAATTGCTACTGTGTCCAGTTTAGCCTTTGTCATTATTGCTTGCAGGTCTGGGATCTTGTTTCCCAGACTGCGAGCATTTGTGTACGTGATTTTCTATTGGCCAGATTTTGGTGTGCTAGTTGTTGGGTGATGGCTGGCATTTCTCCTGTGCGTTGTATGGGGAGCTGGACCTTTTTCCTTACTTGGTGATGCAAATGAACTACAAATATGCTGAACTCCTGTTTGAACAGTAGCTGAGGGGAGAGGTGTGTTCTTTCCTTTCGACATATGTGGTACTACACTCCTCTCCCCATTTGCTAGTTACACCAGCAGCCAGGCTTGCCCTAGTGAAGGGTGTGCTCCTTCCCTCCCTCAGCTATGGGCTGCACCTATTTGCTCACTCTCCAAAGACACATCTCACCCGGTGGTACACTGCTTACAATAACATTTGTCGTTGTGCCTTGGCTGTCCCCGACTCACCCACTGTTGTGAGCTATATGAGAAACTCTGCTGGCTCTCACAAGCTAGATACCTTGATTTTGGTTTGGGATGCCTCTGGGAAAGTGATCAGAACTGGCACCCCCAGGGCTGGCCCGGCTTCTGCCTAAACTGAATCCCACCCTCTATCAACTTAGGTCTCTCACATCAGGGATGCTCAAAGTCCCTCCTACCCGTACCCTCATGGGGGATCAGGACTTTGCCATAAGTGCACCCAGACTCTGGAATTCGCTGCCTGTGGATATCCGAGCTGCCCCCTCCTATCTGAGTTTTCGAAATTCTGTGGGGTTTTCTAAAACTAGCATCAGAGTGTGACTGCCCCAAACCTCCCTAGAGTAAAGTGTCAAATTTTTTTGTCTGAACCTCCCCAGGGTGTTTCCATTGAATTCCTGGAGATAATTTCCCCACTGTATCAATGACTTCTGACTACTCCTGGCTAAAAAGCCTTGGGCATTTTTATACCAATTATTGCTCCACGGTCATAGGCTAACCATTACATATTACACCTTGGTCACTTGGTAGAAACTTGTACTACCAAGTGTTTCTGTTTCTCTCTAACAAGTGCATATTTAGAAAATGTGATGAGCTGTATATACCTGTTCATGCGATCCAACTAGCCTAGGGGTGTATACAACAATGCTATAAGTTATATTATGACCAATCCAGTCCTTGAGCTATGCCCACTCCTATGTATGATGACCTATATATATCTGTCAGTTGAACTAGCTAGTCTAGAGTGTATAATCTGAAATGTGCTTACTACTATATGTTTCTAGCCAAATGATGTATTTCCCACATGTTTGTTTACTGTGACAAAAAAACTGTACTCTCTTTGCCATGTCTCCTTGACTGTTGTTCCTCATGTTGTATTCTCCCGTGTCATTCCTGAAAATAGGCATAATACTTGTCTAGTGTACTTACCTGGTAAACAAAAGCTAAATAAATAAATAAATATTCTGCAAAGATGTCAAACTTCTGCCCAATGCACTGACTTCCTCCTTAGTCAGATGCAGTCCATCAGATTTAAAGAACTTTCGCTCCCAAAACTGCTGCCAGTTCCTACAAATTTGTGTCCCTTTCCTGGCACCAGCCCTTGACCACATGGTTAGCTCCCCTATCT